>CAJFCJ010000009.1:1240967-2686630 GCA_904063045.1 Dimorphilus gyrociliatus
AAGAGTGATTTAATATTTTAAAAATAAAAAATCTTTATCTATTCAAATACATTTATCAAAATTTTTTTGGTGTGACAAACAATATTATTTATAATTTTAGATATTGACCAATCTTGTTGTTCTTTATTTCTTTTTATTATACAACTATAAAGAGTATAGATGAATGGACAAGGAAATAAAATTGAATGATCTTTGAGATAAGGATTGTTGGACAGTTTTTTTTTCTATTTAGCTCAATTGTTACATTATGTTACTCTTTAGTTGAGTGTTATTTATCTACGAAGCAGCATCTTCCTCTACAATCTAATGTAATGAGGGTATCTTTTATACTTGATCTTCTAATGGCTAGTTAAGTGTACAATCATATTAAAAGATATCTTTTTTTATACAAAATTTATTTAAAAACTACAATGATAACAAAATGTCTGTGGAGCAATTGGAAGATGTAGAGGGGGAAAATCATTTCTTCTCATTCTCTTGTGTAAGAAAGAAATGTTGAAGATTCTATTGAAGTTGTATTTCCGTTAGCAATAGGAAAGTTTATGACAATTTAATTGCTTCATTTATGCTATCAATTTCCGACATTTTTCTTTTCAATGTTCCCAACGACTATCCGATATTGAAAAGAAACTTTGATAGTAAGCTATTGATTTATATATGTAAAACGACTCTATTACATTTTCATATATATTGACTTGGGGTAAATAACTACCTCGACGTGGTTGTCAATAAAAAGTTTGAAAGGGCCAAAAACATAATTATCTCTTTTCCTTTTCTACAGAATTCCGAAGAAAGAACGATCACAATTTTACCTTTTTAACCCTAATCCTAACCGTTCAGTTGACAAGCTACTTCTCATTCTAGTTTTTCTAAGCAAATATTAAAACTTGTAGGCTTTCAATTAGATCTTATCTTCTCCACTAATTCTAGAATCAAAGAGTGAAATGAAATCTGAAGAATTAAGCTTTCTCCTTCTATTATTTCACAAAGTGTAGCCTATAATCTAATTGTCATTTTTGTAGATATGGGAGAAAATTTTAACGAGTCAATCACTGGGAAGAGGGATTTGAGTGAAAAACGTTCTGAAGATTTCTCGTATTGTGTTAGTTTAATTAAGTTTTTCCACCTGTCTTTCACTCAAATAGATTTAAACACCAATGTTTCAAGATTTCAATGCAGAGTGGGCAACGAAACATTGGTCAAAGAGAGATTCATCTTCAATTGACGTTGAAGCATTTCTAAAATAAAAAGATATGTTGTTTCGTTAAAATCAGCAGATAGCACAAAGATGGTTAAAGAAAGAGGTTTAAAGCTAAAAGATATTTGATTCTTGAAGGAAAAGTCGTTCAGAAAAGGAACATTAGGAAAAGGTACAGCAGAAAAATTTAACAGTAATTCAACAGATAACGACAGAGCTCTTGTATTAAAAGAATACAAGGAAATTACATGGGAAAAGCTTCTTGAATTATAATAGCATTAAAAAATCTGCAAGAGCAGCAAAAGATAATTCTCTGAAAATGTGAAATTTTTGTTCCCATCTTTAAGTTGAAAGTATACAAAATCAATAAAACGCTAATAAAATTAAGGATGAAAAAAGTTGTGGCGTTACTCTTTATTCTTATTTGCAATTGCTTTTTTCTTGAAAAAGAAATCTTAATGGCTTTCATCTTTGAACATATGGCTGAAGATGTTAGACAAACATCTGCAAAAGATATGAATACTAGACTATAAAAAAAACGAAAGAAGCAACACAAAACCCTTCCCTATTTGACTAAAAAGTATCTAAAAATATAAACTTTAAAACAAAATAATGATAGAAAAAAGAAAATAAAACATAGGCAACTGGCAACTTTTTCCAATAAAATACATAACAAGCGATATGGCAAACGATAGTAGAATAAAATTATACATTTTTAACAATATAAAGCAAAGGGAAACTACACAGAACCCCTGAGAATATTCCCAAGATTAAAAAGAAGGCAGCCATCATTCCAGCTAATCCCTTATGTTGGACTTCGACGTTTCTAAAATGAGAAATCAAAGTTAGATATTTGGATACAAGATGGCGTTCAAGTCAGTACCTTGGGGCATACATCATCGACAAACTGGCAAAATAGCCACTTGTGTAGGACAATAAAATCGATCCAATTATGTAAACGTAATCATTGTTGAATAGTAATGGCATGTTGCTAGATCTTATACCATCGGGTCGAGCGTTGCAGAACATAAAAAATGGTATGAAAGCAATCCTCATGATGATAGGTATAAGAACGAATTTTGGTTTAGGCTGAAATGTATAAAAAATGGTCATCAATATGTAAATACTAGATACATTCATGAATTGGATAAGTGCTAGAGTCGGAAATTGGAATTAACGATCCGTTATCGTCCTCAATGGAAAATTTGTGTGATATTTTACCAGGAAAAAACATTAAAGAGATTTATATAATATTTATATATTATATTTTCCTAGTAACCGCCTTCTAGAGCGTCCTTTTATCAATAATGTAATAAGAAAAATCAACTTACCCATCGAAAGAATTCTGTTGAAAGATTACCCAGTCCAGCGCAAAGGTTGAATATTAGAAAACATGCTATTGACACATAGTACTTTTTACTTATCCAAAAGCTATCGCTAGATCTTTCAATTGAGCTTTGTAATGCGGGAAAACAAGAAAGTGAAACAAAATAGACAAGATATACGCCTAGACAATGTCTCCAACATTGTTTCAAAACTTTGAAATAGGGAGGCCAACTAGATACCTTTTCCTCAACTTTTTCACTCTTTTCTGACTTTTCAACCATTTCAGTGCCCTTACTCGACAAGTCATGGTAATAGTTAAAAAACGGTAGTAATTGGACAAGAAAGTAGGTGTCAAAGGCTATTAGGAGAACGAAAATTGCTGCTAAAAAGTAAAAAATAGCAGCAGTTCGAGGATTTGGTGATAAATACTGAGTTAATAGATTTAAGAGCGCTGTAATAATCCCAGAAATGCTTGTACCAATAAGAACCGAATTACTATATCTCATAGGTAAGAGAGCAGCTAAACCGTATACGCAATTTTGATATAGCCCACTAGCCAAATTCATGACAACTACTGTCACCATAGTAATCCAAAAGAATTCTGATTGCCATGTTGTGGAATCAACCATAGCCAAAATAATGGTAATGATGAATAGTAGTGTTATCATTATTAAACTTAAAACGATCCTTAAGTGATTATTTCCTGATTTTGATGATTTTCTCTGAGACAAAACGTTCATTAAATTAATGAAAACGTTAGGCACCTGAGAAACAACACCAAGAAAATTTAGAAAAAATGTCCTGTAAGTATCGACAGCCGTATCAGTTCTAGGCGTCGTTATAAGGTTAGCAGAGGTTGTAGAATTTTCGGAGAAGTTGTAGGACTCGGCTACATCAGGACTTTTCAATTTAAACTTGGTAAAGTAATCATTAGCATTGATAAACATATTCCAAGGCATTAAAACAGCTACACCATGTACTAGAAATATAAGGTATACAATATAATATTTATCTACTGGTTTCTTCATATCTGAGCTAGTTGATGAAAAAAATTGTTTCTCAGATTCTTCTTTTTTGTCGTTCATCAATAATTCGTTCTCAACCCCAGTACCAATGTTTTCGATTTTCAATGCCGAATGGCAGCCATCGCCAGAATTGTTTTTTTGCATTCTTTGTTCTCTTTTCTCCTTCCTATTCTTTTAAATACTGAAAAAAGTAGTTCTAAATTAAGAAAACTTGAACTAGAATACATTAAACAGTACCTATCTACTGACAGATTAAATGCTGTTTTATCATCAAATTTACGAACAACAGCTTTATTCTTTATTATTTTTTTTTGTCTCTCTCTCGCTCTCTCTCACTCTGTCTCTCCCTAGCAAAATTTTTCCGTGATACTAACTGCTGAATTATAACATTTATATAAATCATAGGCCGACTACGCTTACCTATATTATCTAAAACGTATTAAATGATAAATCTTATATCCAAGAACAAAAAATTATTGATTACGTAATTGTTTAATATCAAATTCTATTAATTTAAACAATATTTTTTAATTTTTCCAAAGGCTATTGTAAAATCGGAGCTGTTACGAATTTACATACACTGGCAATCCGGGCTGATCGATGACAGGGAAACATAATCGATTAATTCAACACCATTCTATTCGTTAATTGACGACAGATTGTAGTAAAATAACATATTAGCTTAAAATTTTCCTTTCGTAGACCTCCTAATAAGTCATATCATTCTGATATCGTATTTATCAATTTAAAATACATTTTTATCTCATTCTATTTAAATATTATAATTTATCAATAGACTTAATTAAACTTTATTCGATATTATTTATAGATTTTTTCTATTTTTCCTTCCAATTTTCTATCCTAAGAAAATATCAATAGAGAAAATTTTCATCAAACCAATGATTTATATTCTTATAAAAGTGTTATAAAAGGAAAAATTACGGCCGAAATCATTCGTATTTGACGAATTAGAGAATGAATATTTTATCTATTATTAGATTATAGATACATATTTAAACCTCTTCCGTATATTACGTAATACTTTTATAAAACTTAATATAACATTTACCTATATACTGCATACATATATATATATATATTCAAATATATATTCAATACTGTATATATTCCATTCGTAGACTAATAATCGCATTTCCTGTTTATTTCTCCTTTTACAGTAATAATTAAGAAAATCGAATAAAAATATATAAATACAGAGAAAGTTGATTTTTTTTTATTCTGATTTCTATACTTTTACAATAAAATGATTGATTTCATTGATATAAATACATATTCTTGTACTTGAATTTTCTTGTTGAAATAGCACAGACTATCCATTGTATTATTAATATTAACAGAGATATATTTAGAAGCGTACTCTATATGCTTATAAGTAAATAAATTTTACCGCCAAAAAGTACGCTTCGTATAGAACGTTGAAAGAGCTTAACAAAGACATTGGGAATTTTTTTTTCTCATTCTTAAAGTGTTTATATAAGGGACGTGTTTTAGATCGTAATTCTATCCTTTGGATTCTTGATTTTATCATAAACAGATATAATAATCTTACTATGTTACATTTGACCCTATAAAAGAGACAAAGATTCTATTCTGTCATTTCAATTTTATTGATTAATTTATTAATATTCAAATATTTCTTATAGTCTTCCCACATATTATATATTATTAATACTTAATCCAACAATACGATCATCGATTTACAAGAACTAAGAAAGCCACGTGCTTTTTCAGATTAGAAAAAATTACATATCTATTAAATACAGTAATTAAATAGATTTGATAATAATTTGATTAATATAGTTATTTTAATTATAGAATATTAGTTTAAGACTTACATTGATATTTTTTAGGTAAATTTACAGAAATTCAACATCAGTCTCTCGCAACGGATAATCTATGGGGGAGGGCGAAAACAGGAACTGCTCAATTTCTGGCAAAACGGACTGCAGATGGCAATGCAGTCTGTTGTTCGACCGCAAGAATTTCACACGATAGATATTGTAGATATAATAAATAATCTAGGAAAGGTTTATATCGTGAAGAAAAATAGACCGCTCTAATATATCTTATTTGCTTGCATGTACCTCCTACGATATAATAGGTTTAGTTAAATTGGAAAATAAATAAAGTATATTTATATTGTTTGTAAATGTATGTAGGGTGCAAGGAATACTGTATATACGCAGTCTCTTTCCTTTTTCTTTAGTTTGTAATCAGTGTTAATTGTTAGCAAAAGAAGTAGTACTATAATAAAGAGAAGACATAACATCCAAGATATGTATTTAATATAAATCACATAAATAACAATCTCTTAGTATTTCATTATACTCTTGTACTTACGCCGTAAAATTTTGTACATTTCCATCGGATTTCAATATCTGTGTATTACATAATAGAAGATTAAAACTAATTAACTCTTTTTTATAGAAGATAGCTTACTCAAAAAAAAAACTTGAAGTCAATTTATAAACGCAAAGCGGGTGGGGAAGAATCTTCGGGAACTTTCCATTGAAGCGTTCTACCCTGATCGTACAACTGTTGTAATATATCCTTAAACTTTTCAGGTCCGTCCTTCGATAATTCCAAATATTTTCTATACAATTTCAAAGCAGTTCTAGCATCTTCTATGGAATCGTGCACTGACGATTGAATATTTATACCTGTACAAGTAATATTTAATAATTTTTTATTAATTATTAAGTTTTATAATATATGTTTCTATATAGAAGATATTATTTGAATACCTAAGAAGAACCAGGCTAAAAATTTCAAAGATAGCATTCTCTGTCTAGGAAGGTAGAAGAGTTCAACAGTATCGATAACTTGATCTTTTGGTACAATCAGATTGATAACACGAAAATCTTTCTTTAATCCATGACCGACAAATTTCACTCCTATATCTATCAAGTATCTCAATTTCAGATAAGTTGATTTTAGAGTTGTTAGATGCTTTTTTGAAGAGGCAACGTTCAAATCTCCAGGTTCAATGCCAGAGAATTGTGTCAAATAATCAACAACTTGCTCTTGAGTTGATATATAGTCATCAATGAATGGTTCATCCATCATTGCTCCTTGACTAAAGTTTTAAAAAAAAAATCTAAAATTAACATACTAAATGCGTTAAAAATAATCGACTAAATACACTTTGAAAATACGTACCCTCTTATACAAGTAACTCTAGCAACAGACATATGGGACGGTTTGATTGTAGATTTCGTCCCATCGCTTCTCAATTCTGCTTCTTCCTGATTTAAGGTCACAAATTCAGCGTCCAGGCCTACAATGTCACCTTCTTGTGGTATCTCGCTTTCGTCGAGTGGCGTAAAGTCAAGGATTTTTTGTTTGTCCAAATTAACCAGCGATGTATTTTCAAGCAAAACTTCATAGCTGATCGGATTTTTTGTTTCAATTTTATGTATCTCATCAACTTTCGAACGAATGTAATAAAGAACACAAGGAATTTTCCAATTATGTCCCAGAGATGTTGATACATTTTCATCGACAGGAGTTATAGCAAAATCGTTAAATAGATGCCTAAATGGAATAAAGATAAGCGTTTGTTTTTTATATCATACTCGAGTATCAGTATTATAAAAATTACAAACCATTGACTAGCATTAATACCCTCTTTGACCAAATTATAAGAGTTCCCAACAAAAACATGATTCACAAAATGACCTCCTTTCAAGTGATCATTTATATGACAAACGCTCGAATGAAGGTCGTACGTAATCCATCCTTCCTCCTGTTTTATGTCGTCTTTGTTTCGTATTTCGTTAACAAATAATTCTCCATCATTTAAGCGAATCTGTAACCTCAAAGGAATCCAACTTTCACCTTGCTCCATTTCACCAAATTTCGAAGCTCCCTTACTTCTTTCATCATGTCGAAATTTGCAATCTCTTCGAACACATGAATTTCCATATCTACAAGCTGGACGATTGTATTTCAGCTCTTCATCAACCTTTGTTTCCATTTTTAGTAGCTGAAATTTAATAATAATAATAATATTTGCTTATAATCTAAAATTAAATCTGTCTGAAACCTTATGCTGTGTTTCCCAGAACTCATAATCTTTCTGACTTTCCGAATGGCAATTTAAAGCCAAAACGTCGCTTATATTCTTGACAAATAAACATCTCTGCCTCTGAAATTAACAAAAAAATTAGTTATTAACTTGTAAAATATTATTGATTATTTACTAACATGAGGTTGATATTTACTACAATTTGAACACCAAGTTGTTGTTGTCTGTTCAATTTGAACACTAGCCTTGAGTACATCAGCAAAACTGCTCTTGATATCTTTTGGTCCAGCAACAGAATTAGGATAAGTAAGATCGAAAAAGAAAGATCTTCTATCCTTATCTGATTCTAAGCCACATTTACAAGTGAATCTATAAGGAATTAAATTTTTTATAGAGAACAATTAATTTAGAATTAAGATAACAAATCGTCTAAAACTAACAGATTATGCAATTCGCTACCAAATAGCTCGGTAATAATAGTTGAGTCCTCATCTCTCAATTCAATGTTATTTTCGTCAACACTTGACTGCTTAAGAAGCTCTACTTGCTGAGCAATAGATCTTTTACGTGAACTTCCGGAAAGCTTTTGCTCTCTAAGTGCAGTTACTAATTCAGCGTGCAGATGAGTCAAACAAAAACGATGAAAACTCTGTATTAATCTAACAGCGTTGGGGGGTGGATCATCTCCAGATAAGACTATTTTCAGGGCTGCGGCTTCTGGCAAAGATCTAAATGCTCTAAGAAAATTCATAGGTTGGCAGGTATTTCCCTCCTTAAATCGAATTATATAGAAAATTAATATAAAAAAATTAATAAAGATAGCAAAAAATTAACCTGTATATCTTGCATATGGAAAAGAAAGCCCAATTCGCAAGATAGGCAGTGTTCCTTCGAACATAGATGACTCTTAATTGCCTTACGAAAAGGATCAATAAAATATAAAGTTTGCAATAGAACATTGCAGTAAGAATTCGCTGTAAAAGCTTCAAGACCAGCAAATTTTGTTCGGTTATAAACCGAAAAGTCAAAGTCTTCAACACCCAATTTCGAATATTTAATTTCCACTTTTCTGTAACATTTTGGTATAAGAGATTCTTCTTCTTGTATACTTGTCGTTCTGTTTCTTCGATTATCATCCAATTTTGATGATGTTTTCAACTTGTATGGAACTTGATTACGCTTCATGTTTTTAGGCTTTGGGGCATAACTAATACCTTGTCCACTTTTGATTGATCTTAACAGTTCGGGGTCCAGTGGGAGAGGTTTTCTATAGATCCGTTCAGTCCAATCATAAGGCCATTGGGAAAGTAATTCAACATTTGGCGCCGGCCATTCCATTGGGATGTACGCTAAAGATGTCAATTCACTGCTTACAGGTAAGTAGGGTTGTTGCGTTTTATCCACAGGCTATAAATAGATTATGAATAGTTTTAGAAAATCAAAATTCATTGTTTTTAAACGTGTTACTTACCACAGCTAATTCAGTCTCAATGGAATTTGCATTATACGGATATCGTTCACCGGAATTCGCCGAAGTGAATAAATGTAAATAACCTATAAAAGTTTTAAAAGGAAATAAAAAAAGGAATTCGAGTTAAAATAGTGATTAGTAAGCTAACCAGCTTGATCACCGAATATTAGATTTTGATAATTAGAGCTAATATCGAAAGCTGATATGCTGCTTGTTTGATTGTTTATTTGATGAAAAGTTGGCAAAGTTTCAATGGACGCCTGTTCCATTACTTGAAATTGTCCGGCCTGTAAGTTATATTTGAAGACGTCATTGGAGAATTTAATGAAAAATGGGTCGTATCAAAAACAGTAAAATGATACTTTAGAAAAGCGAATAATGAAAAAATTATAGCGTACTTACTTGTGACACAACGCATATTCTATCAGCAAAGGTTGGAACAAATCGAAGAAATATTGGATCGAGAGCGACAGGAATAGGAGCGAGAGATCTATTCATTCTCAAGTCGTATACCTTAAGAAATCTATCAACTGTGAGGGTGTTGGGCCTGCAGAATAATTATTAAAATTATATTAAATAGTCTCATAGAGAGAAAATAATTGTAAAAGATGAGAACTAAGACGGATAATCCGTCTAATCATAATTACGGAAAATAGATTGTACGAGAATTAAGGAGTCAAACCTTGTGGAAAATCCACATGTTACTAATTGGTTGCCGTGTACGTCAAAATCACTCAGACAACCACTATGAGCATCGAAAGTAGTAACAACATTTAAAGTTGTTGGATCTCTAAAAACAACTTGGCCGTTGGGATTCCCGCAGCAAACATACTGACTTGATCTTCTCATAAGTGCACATCCTCCTTCAATTTCCTTTAATAATCTTACGCATTGTCCAGTTTCGATGTCGTATTCTAAAAGGTGCGGATGGTGTCCACCGAACAAAACAGTTGAAACTCCCGTAGGTAATGCGCATAGCATATCATTCAATTCTGCACTTGCTAAATTTAATAAGCATCTTCCTGTTTTTTGATAAACTCTAACCTGGATATTGTTGAAAAAAATCATAACAAAGATTAAATATACCTGTTATATACTTTAGACAAAATTATACAAGACCTTCACATTGAGCACAAAATATAGCTTATATCAATTAAAAACAAAAAAATCTCCACTATTTGTTGAATGACTATTATATATACAGTATTATACTTACTACAAGTATATAAAAACCGTTATGAAACAGTAATAATCTATTATTATTCAATTACTGCACTATCTTAAAAACACTAACACTATATATCAACAGTAGTGCGAAAAAATTCTAATAAATAAAAAATAATACTTGCCAAGTCGCTAAGAAGTATAAGTACAGTTGATTCGTAGGTTTGAATAAATCTTACATCATGAAGAGTATCGTGAACTTGAAAAGACGTATATTTATTCATCTCTGGGCCATAGTAGCTTGTGACATGACCGCATTGATTTCCCATCCATACGAGTTCTTCATGATCATCAAATCGAAGACTTGTTACTCCAAGATGATCACTTCCATCAACAATTATTGAATGTACTCGAACAAATTCTGCTGTTTCCAATCCATCATCTTTTACTGATTGAAAAAGTTAAAGAGTATAACAACTGCATTCATATTATATTAGTTAATCTGCCAACTTTGATGTAGAAAAGTGTTACTTATTAAAGCGATGGTGTATTCAATAGTAATACAAAAGAGAGTAATATTATGATTACACGGATATAAATAATTCAGAAACTTTTATGTTCTTAAATTTTCTAGAAATTATTACGTTTCAACACTAAATTAAAGAGAAATATAAGATAAGTTCGCAAGTGAAATCTCCTTAACAATTATTTTGCAATACTTTTTTAGTAAAAAATTTATTAATCAAGACTTTTTTTATATTCCAATTATTTACTTTTCAAATATTAGATTACTTACCTAAAGGATAACCATCCGGTATAATTTCGGCTCCAAAACTCATTACGAATATGTAAACTCCTCAAAAAAGAGATTAACTTGGTACTTTCACACTGAAAGAAAATGTTCTGTGATGTAATTATGGAATGTAATTTTAACACTATTCCAATGTACATTACATCTTTAACAGTCACAAGAGTTTGTACTTTACCTACCCTAGAATATATTAAAGTGATTACTGCAATAAAACCATAAGCCTATAGAGGGCGCTTTCAATGTTATTTGAAACAATTTGTACCAAAACTTCTTAGTTGTTAAAGTTAGCTAGACAGTTAGAATGAATTTACGATTCAGAGATGAATATTCTAAATGAGTTGCATTTTCTGTATGATGAAACGCAGAAGATTCGTTAATTGATCTCTAATATAGACTCCTCAAATTCGAATGCTCTAATGAAATATTCATATTCTTTAATTGTATACTACTCAAACGCTATTTTTCATGATTTCTTTTTATCAATTACTATCGATTTCATCATTGTTTTAGTTAAAAGAAGATGTAAATACTTACTCGTAATTAGGAACTCGTTGAAAAGAGAGAAGAATTGCTGAATAAAGATCGGTGTGAGTCCTAGCGACTTGCGTTAAATCACAGACTAAAAAACTTATATATACAATATAAAAATTATTTTTTTTTAATTTTTATTTTTTCGTTAAGAATTAAATTTTAAAACAGCGTCTCTGTTTCTTCCTTTTTTTGACCGGAAGCACTATTGTTTTGTCTCTAGACTGGTTACACAGAGGTGCTTTTAAAAGTTTGGAGATAATTTTTTTTCAAAACATGCAATAAATCAAATATGCTAAATCAAGAATATTTTTCATTATAGTATTCGTATTGATCCTAAACAAACCCGCAATTCAGTTCCTTTTCTCTGAGTTAAAAGAGATTTTCAAACAGTTTCCGGTCCGGCAAAACGTGAGCTATAGCAGACGATTAGCCAAACTTTATAGCTTATTATTGGCATCTAAACTGAAATGATGTATCGAATATATAACGCAATTCGCACTATAAAAATTCCCTTTACACGATCAAGTAGGTAGAAGTACATATAAATCAGTATTATTCTTCATATTCCTTATTCTGTTTTTCAATATCAATTAGAACGTTTGTCAAGTTCATTTTGTGCAAGATCTCATACATGTGGGGAATTGAATGACTCAAACGTTGGTGAAAGAGTTACTCTTTATGGGTGGGTACAATTTCAAAGAATGAATAAATTCTTAACACTTCGAGATTCATATGGCTCAACACAAGTTATCTTACCTCCGAAATTTGCAAAGCTAAAGCCTGAAAGCGTAGTTAAAGTTAGTGGTTCTGTTGCTAAACGACCAGAAGGTCTAAGCAATTCCGATATGAAAACTGGGAATATTGAAATAATTGCTGATGATGTTGAATTGTTGAATGAATGTCCGCAAACTCCATTTTCAGTACATGATAATAGGAATGTTAACGAAGATACAAGGCTTAAACATCGATATTTAGATATTAGATCTGCAGAAATGCAAAAGAGATTGCGAATGAGATCAAAACTTCTCTTTAAAATGAGAGAATTTTTATGTGAAAAACATAGTAAGAATTATTTTGTACGTTTGAACAGTGTGTCATAATCTATAAAAAATATCTTCAGATTTTGTTGACGTCGAAACACCGACGCTTTTCAGGAAAACGCCTGGAGGAGCCAGAGAATTTATTATACCAAGCCATACCGTACCAAATCACTTCTATTCTTTACCGCAAAGCCCCCAACAGTTTAAGCAGCTTCTTATGGTCGGCGGTATAGATAGGTAACTAAAAACTAATCTTATTAATTGGATTTTATAATTAAGTTAGTTTACAGGTACATGCAAATAGCAAGATGCTATAGAGATGAGACAACTAGGCCTGATAGACAACCAGAATTCACACAGCTTGACTTGGAAATGTCCTTTGTCGATAGCGAAAATATAATGAATTTAACAGAGGAAATGCTAAAATACTCTCTGCCATTTGAACTAGAGACGCCTATTCCTAGGTATGATTATGGTCAAGTTATGATTGATTACGGAACAGATAAACCGGACTTGCGAATACCTTATAAAGTTTGATATCTCTTTTCGATAACTATTTCAAAATTACAAAATTTTTACAATTGACAGATAGAAAATATTCCTCAAAGTATGCCAAAAATCAAGCATGAAACAATAAAGTTCATTAAACTTGAAGGAGCAACGGTAAGTTTCGTTTTGCAACTTTAACTTTAAAAAAAAAATTGATTATTATTTTTGTTTTGTTTATCTCTTTGCAAATTTAGAACTATTTAGAGGAGCCCCAATTAAAAGAATTAATGAAGTATGCATCAGATTTTCAAGGACGTGTGAGTGATTATCTGTTATTAATTTTTATTTTTCTTAAATACTGTATGTCCTTTCGCCCTCTAGGAGTTTAGAATTCTTCAAACAAATGATGCTCAGAATTCTATACATAAGATATTTAACTCTAAACCGGAAGATATAATTCTTATGGCAACTGGTTCAGTGCCTCAAGTTTGCAGTTTATTAGGAAACTTAAGAGTTGCTTCAGCTGACCTTCTTGAAAAAAGCGGTTGTAAAGTTCGAAGTAGTGATTATCGTTTTGCTTGGATCAAAAATTTCCCGCTTTTTGAGAAAAATGATGGAAAGTTTGAATCAGCTCACCATCCATTCACCGCTCCACAGGAAAAGGACGAGCATCTAGTTTATACCGATCCAATAATGGCCCGAGGTAATCACTACGATCTTGTTTTGAATGGATTCGAAGTTGGAGGTGGTTCGATAAGAAATCATAAGTCAACATTACAAAGATATATCATTGAAGAAATTTTAAAGGAGGACAGCAAAACGTTAGATCATTTATTGACAGCCCTAGATATGGGTGCTCCTCCTCATGGAGGTATAGCTTTGGGTCTCGATAGACTAGTTGCAGTTCTCTGCAATGTTACAAGTATAAAGGAAGTAATTGCTTTTCCAAAGACAAACGAAGGTCGCGATTTAATGTCATGTTCCCCTGCTCCATTATCTAAAGAAGATGCAGATTATTATTTGAAAGACTATATTTCAAAGAAGCAGTCAGAAAAACCGAATACAACAACATAGTATATATAATTTCAATATTATTTCCTACAAGGATCTTTAACGTCTATACTATTTTGTTTTTTGCTATTTTCGAATGAAAAGGTCTTGATAACGAATAACTACGCGTACAAAATCCACGTGTTAACATTGACAAACAGATATTACGATACATTGCCTTTACGAAAATAATTTATAGGTCTTCCTTTGCACTCCTTTGAATTTTGATCAATTCAACTTCAAAGATCAAAGTTGCACCGCCAGGTATTTTTGGTGGAGAACCGTGATCACCATATCCTAGATCAGATGGAATAACCAATTTTCTCTTTTCGCCTTCGCACATACTATAATTAATAAATAAGTTACTCTTTTGCAAAAAGAATAATTAACGGAATAAGATCATTTTATCATATTGAACATTCGAGAACTCTTATGTTATGATATGCATATCTTTGTAGCTATTGTCCAATTATTTGGAAAATTTGAAACTCACTTGAGCAATCCTTGATCCCATCCTTTAATAACTTGGCCGGCACCGAGGGTAAAGACAAAGGGTTCATTTCTTGGGATACTACTATCAAATTCTGTTCCATCCTCTAATTTTCCCTATACAGAATATTTTTAAGATTGATGTATAGAGGTTGATAATAAATCAGTTATAATAAATACGAACGGTATAGTGCATACTAAGAACATCGTTCTTTCGACTTTTCATTTTACATTCGCTAGGATCTATACGCTTCTTAATGCCTATTTGTAGTTTCTTTTTCTTTTCGTCTGCTGAGCAAACGTTAAAGGCCATGACAGCTAAAATGGGTAAAAGTAATATTGCTGCTCTCATTCTGCAAAAACAATAGAGTTTTATTATTTAATTATAAGATAGAAACGGTGAGATCACATCCTAGGATTACGCAGACAGTTAACTTTATTTGTGTTCAATGTTCACGATAAAGCAAGAAAAGTATTTTCAATCTACGAAAAGAGAATATATTTATTACAATATGTACATCGATAAAACAAGATTGTCGTAAAAATGCTAAGAATATGGGAATAAAAAGCCTGAAATATTTGCGATGGCTAATGTTTCGATACAATAACATATATCCAGTTTTCTTCAAGCTTGCTCCTTTTCTTCGTGCTCACTTTCATCTTTTGACTTTTCCTTTTCAACTTCTTCTGAGACGTTATCGTTCTTTTCATCTTTATCATCTTGTTTATCGTCCTCATTCTGTTTGCTCTCACCACCGTCAGTATTGTCGTCACTATCATCTGAATCCGATTCTTTTTGGTTTGGATTATTTTTTTTCATCATTTTCGCTTTCTTAATTCTGTTTTTCTTTTTAAGTCGCTTTGCTCTCTTCTTTGCTGTTCTCTCCTCTGCTTCACGTTCATTTCGTTCAAGTTTTTCCTTATACTCTTTATCTTTTTTTTCAATTTTTGCTTGAACATTCATATACTTTTCTCGGGCATATTGCCTACGTCTAACTGCCCTATATAAGTGAAAATCACCGGATCCTGCTCCAGCACTTGATCCCCAAACATTATTCACAAATTCGGGTGGTTGAAAACATTTGGGTAACTTTGTGTTTTCTTCAATTTCTGGTATGACAACCTCCTTTTCAGGATTATTCATTAATTTCTCCAAACGAATTCTCTGTACGTCATACGCTGTTTTGACCTTTCTCTTCTTCGGTTCCTCATCATCGGAAGTCATTCTGTTTGAGCAAACAAATTCTTCAAGTTTTCAATCACTTTCACAATTATCTAAAGCTAACTAATTTAAATGATATCCTCTCCAAGAATTTGTTTGCTCTTTTTATGTTATGCTTTTAATTTTCTTGGAAATATTTTGTATAAGTAAATGAACACTAATTTTTTTCTCTTTTTAGTATTTATAAAAAGAAACATGCTGATTGGAAACGTCAACAAATATACTTGATGGTAAAAATATATGTTTGTTTGCGATTTAAAAGATAAAATGAATTTAAAAAATTCGTATTTAGATAGTAGATGATCTATAATGAAATATATTAATAAATGCAAGTGAACATTGATTTCTTATAATATCGCTCAAAATTACTTCAAATCAAGTAAATACGTATTTCTTGGAAACTTGATCTCAACAACATAAACATTCGAAATCTTTTAAAACTATTGTAATAGAATTTTCAGAGAAAATAAACGATTTTATAGAGTTTTACCTTAAAATTTAGGCGGATATGACTTGTCAAACGCAACGGAAGTTTACGTGTAGCGTAGTTGAATCGAATGAGTTTCTTAATGCGCGGCCGAACCTGATTCGCTGGATCGATCTGGATAAAAAGAGTTGTTATATCGTAAAACATCGAATCGATTTACACAATTGGATTAAACAAACTTTTCTCTTTTTAATCTTTTATGGAACTTAACAAATGTGTAATAAAACTAATAGAGAAATAAATAAATTTATTTTAAAGTAAAAGGCTTTTAAAAATTATTTGGAGTTATTTTTTATATTATTTTATTTCAAATATCGTTATTGTTGCTTAAATTTCGATTCGCTTGTTACTATATTTCGATTATAGTCTGCTAGAAGTTTCGATTGAGCACATTCCACAGCAACCGAAACCATTCATGGCAGACGGCAGTAAACAAAATGTAAGTAAATTACAAATCATCTTAAAAGTCAAAAGTTAGCTAAAATTACAGCTTCTTAACTAAACCTGTTATAAGTACTTTATTTAAACAATCACGATTACGGCTGAAATTTATTATTGAGAAAGGATAATTGACATTTCCAGCCGTCTAAATCCCTCCTTAACCAACCATACGACGAATCGCTTGAAGTACCCGACGCCGAAGAAGTAGCCTCAATTTACACACCGACTCCACGTGTGCCTGGATTTGGAAGAGGAGGTGCTTATCTCACCTCATAATTTCACTCTTGCGCTTTTGCTTTTGGTGTTAGGCCTAGTTTATTTTGTAAAACTAAAAATATTTAAAAGTCTTAAATCTCTTTCCGTGTTTAAATGAATTTTCTAACTAGTACACACTTTGTAAAAGAATCACATTCTAAATTTAGTGTAATGACTATTTTATTATATAAAGAGAGATTTTTGTTGTGGTCCTGCATGTTGATGTTTCTTTCAGTTGCAATTTCACGAAAATCAACCTTTCGACGCAAGTGTTGAATTACCAATAGAAGATAGAAGAAGTATTCCGTCTATTACACCACCTCGACTATCGCCAAAGCTAACAGGTGATGGTTCAACAATTTTGGATAAGAAAATGACAATATAAAACAAATTACATTTCGTTCAGCTGTTTAATAATCATCTTGCTTGATCTGCTTTTCTCTTCTTTTACGATTTTTCTCTTTAGTGTCAGGTGGTTGGTGTAAAAAATTAACTGAATTTTACATTGTACAGGCGATCAATATCGTGGAAATAACTCTCCGGACTTAAGAATGAAGGAACCCGACGTATCTGATGATGAAATCGAAAGACCAAAAGCAGTAATTAGTTTATTTACAACCTAGTTAATCAATTTTTAAGTATCCAATAATTGACATTTTAGAAGATTGGACAAACTACTGGCTATAATAAAGAAATAGACGCAGACGACTCAGACTCAACTGGAGAGGAGACTGATGATGACGACGACGATGATGGAAGCAACGAAGCTATTGACGGGTAAGCTATTTATATTACTACGTATATAGAATATATAATAATATTTTATAGTTACTTAATAAACTAGTACAATCCATAGACAATCAGAATTCAAATTGCTGCTTAATTATTTATCAAATTTCAAGTTAGCTACAGTCTTAAGCAAATTAAAAAGATTTATTACACATCAATAGTCTAGTGTGTATTATAGAACAGTATAATGTTTCTTTCTACAGCGCTTATGATCCGAAAGACTATGACCACTTAGAAGTTAGCGAGGATATTCGAGGACTCTTTCAATACATAACTCGCTATACTCCACAAACAGTTGAACTTGAACATCAGTTGAAACCCTTTATACCTGATTATATACCAGCTGTTGGAGATATCGATGCTTTTATAAAAGTTTGTCTTATTTATTGGTTGTTGTATTAACATTTTTGTATGATTATTTTCAAAAGGTACCACGCCCTGATGGACATAATGATAAATTAGGTTTACAAATTTTGGATGAGCCTTGCGCAAAGCAGAGTGATCCTATTGTCTTGGAAATGCATATTCGATCGAAATCTAAGCAGACTCATTCAAAATCAATGGCTATCAAGAGTATACCTAGCCGTGATATAAATGCTAAATCTATAAACAATTGGTGTCAAAATATAGCTGATATCCATAGAACTCGACCACCCCCAACTGTTCACTATACTCGAAACATGCCTAGTATTGATGCTTTAATGCAGGAATGGCCCCCAGAATTTGAAGAACTGTTAAAAGAGGTTTGTGTCATTTATACTTTTGATATTAATATATTAATATTCTTTATTCTATCGAACAGATTACTTTACCTTCGGCCGACATGGACTGTGATTTACCAAACTACATAGATATGATTTGTGGTAGGCCAATATCTTTCTTACGTTAGTTTTAAAAGTAATTCAATTTATCATCTTCTAGCAATTTTAGATATACCCATGTACAAAAATAGAGTTCAATCTTTACATCTACTCTTTACGCTATATTCGGAATTCAAAAATTCACAGGTTTGTACATGCAATATGTTTGTAGCAACAAGTTTTACATAATGTTATATTTTTAATAAAAACAGCACTTTAGAGGTTTGGCCGCTGACAATAAACTAGATAACGCTTTAAAGGATAACGAAGAAAGATTGGTGTTGTAAAAAAGATATGATGTCCTGTTCAATTTTTTCCATATTCAATCATTAGTCTCTTTCAGTGAATTGAATAAAGGATCCTGTTTATTTTTTTCTTTCTTTCTGTTTAGTATAGCAATTCCTTACCAAATTAATACAATTGCCGTTCATTTTTTGCCTATATCGTTTGACTTTACATTTTTTAAAATTAACTAAGGTTTGTACTAACTTGAAATACACACACCTACAAAAGAATAAACTGAATATGCACATATACAATGATAATAAACTTTTTTTAGGTAATTAGGTATTTAGATGAGGTAATTTATATAAGTATGAGATAGGCTTATATTGAAACTCTTATTGGTTAAACACAACTGTATCAATAAGTATGTAAATAATACTACACTTCAAAAACGATCATATGTGCTAGATCATCGCGCCGTAGCATAAAGAAGTTTTGGTCGTCTGCTTTTATAGTTTTTTCCTGTTGTTTTTTGGCTTTTTATGGTGAAACTCTTTTAGACAAGTTAAGTATATCGAAAGTAAAATAAATACATTCTAATAGGTTTTAAAATTTTTCAAAGAGTTAACCTTGAGCAGACTTTTTGTTATAAGATATCTCAACTTATCTACGCGCCATGCCAGTAATTAGGTCTTTATGACCGAATGAATATTTTGTTTCTGGGTGGAATGAATAAAAATTAAAGATTACTTTTTACTTTATGATATAATATTTAATACAGAAATGGAGTTTGCTATTGGCGGTGTAGCAGCATGCGGAGCGGGGCTATTCACAAATCCGCTAGAAGTCGTCAAGACAAGGATGCAGTTACAGGGAGAATTTCGGGCCAGAGGACAATATACAGTTCATTATAGAAATGTTTTCCACGCATTCTATACGATTGCTCAGGAAGAGGGGTTTAGAAGTTTGCAAAAGGGCCTAGTGCCGGCTTTGTATTATCAATTTTTCATGAATGGTTTAAGATTAGGAGTCTATCAGAGTTTGAATAATCTTGGTCTAAACAGAGATAGTGATGGAAACATTAGCTTTCCGAGAAGTATAGCTGCTGGAGCTTTGTCTGGTGTTGTTGGTGCTGTTACTGGAAGTCCATTTTACTTGATTAAAACTCATCTCCAGTCTCAGTCGGCCGAGTCAATAGCTGTTGGACATCAACACAAACACGGGAGTTTTACCCAAGCCTTTAAGAAAATTTACAGCGAGAACGGTTTACTCGGTTTATGGAGGGGCTCATCTGGAGCAATGGCAAGAGTTATGGTTGGATCTGGCGCACAATTATCAACATTTTCAACATGCAAACAATACATTGTTAACAAAGGATGGTTCGAAAGAACGAGTGTTTTAAACGCCCTGCTAGCATCTATGATGAGCGGAGTAGCTGTTGTGTTTTTTATGACCCCATTCGATGTTGTATCAACACGTTTGTATAATCAGAATGTAGATTCAAGTGGGAGAGGAATCTATTATAAAGGTTTTACTGACTGCTTTTATAAAATATTAAAAAATGAGGGACCATTAGCATTCTACAAAGGATGGACAGCATCATATCTTCGTTTAGGACCGCATACTATACTTAGTTTAGTATTTTGGGATGAAATCCGAAAATTTAGTGCACGTTATCTTTATTAAAATATGACTATCTTTGCATATTTTAGCAATTAAAATTACGATGAAGAAACCTATTTATTTGAACTTCTATAATCAATGCTTCTCAGGTTATCTAATGTTTTAACTGTTGGTAAACCATCACCCGGCAAATATAAAGAGGTCTTTTCGTTCTCAAGTATTTTTTCTGCCTCTTCTACAAATTAGTAGATGAAATCAATAATCATTTCATTCAAATATTCATTCCCTATGAATTTAAACTAACCTCTTATTCTGTACATCTTTGATCCAAAGCAAAGATCATATTGATAGGCGACAAGGAAAGTTAAAGGAATAAAAGGTGCAATTGCAGCTGGCTTCTTTGTTTTCATAAACCTTTATATTAGACCTCTCAATGAAATATAAGTAAACATAGAAGGAAAATACTTACCCAGCTAACATTCCTACAGAACAAATTCCATAGAATGATGAAAGCCAGTAAAACATCTCTCTTGCCCTGGCCAACTGCATTGCCATTTGTCTTTCTCTCATATAATTTTGCATCTGGATTTGTCTCTGTAGCTGTTATTAGAAATTAAGATAACTTTTATAAGAAATTGACAATCATTTGAAAAATGATGATAAAAACCATAGTTTCCTGCGCAGCCTGCATCTTTTCAAAATTCTCATTCATTGCTTTTGAAACAAAAGACCCCATTTTCTACAAGAGAAACAAATACTGTATACTTTCAAGTTGTGTGAGCAAAGTGAGTTGTAATTGTTTTTAAGACTATAAGGTCACAAGGTGATTCCCTGTAGCTACTGCTAGTGACGTAACAAGGTGTTTTCCAAAATTGGGAAATTATGAAAAATATATGACAAAAGTATTTTAAGCTATACTTCAGATTATATTATTTTATTATTTTGTAATTTTATCGTTTACGCATCCGGCTTTAATGGCAACAAGAGAAATAAGCTGCTGTGTTCAATTATTTTTCTTTTTTTAAACCGGATATAAACCAAAAACTGTGTTTTGATACTGATAACGACATCTATCGAGAAATTTTAAATTCAAGGGGTCAATATTTAGTTTAATTGTTAAATTTTTGCCTCTTGTCACTAAATTGAATACGGTTAGCTGTTGTAAATCAAAGATATGTCTGGAAAACGCTTAGTACTTAATAAAACAATTAAATCCCTTACTGCGTTGAGAGAAGGTAAGACAGGAGAAGAGAAAGAGAAGAGTTGAAATCTATTTATAAATTCTTTCTTAAATGACAGGCGATGCGGCTCCTAAAAAAAGTCCTGGAACCTTACGATTGTATAGTATGAGGTTTTGTCCATTTGCCCAGAGAACAAGATTGGTCTTAATTCATAAGCAAATTCCGTAATTTTCCAGCTAAACTTGAAATGTTCTAGATAAATATCTGTATTGAATTTTCAGGCACGAAGTAGTTAATATTAACTTGAAAAGACGGCCAAAATGGTTTTGGCAGGAGAAGAATCCGTTCAGTCTTGTTCCAGTTATTGAAAAGGATAAGATGATTATCTACGAATCAGTTGCATGCAATGACTATTTGGATGAAATTTATCCTCATGATAAATTGAACCCTATGGATTTACTTGAAAGAACGAAACAGAAGATGTTAATGGAGTCCTTTTCGAAGGTGGTTTCCTTATTTTATCAAGTTATAAATATGAAAGATGACAAACAACAAGTGGCTAAATTACTTAAGAGAGCCTTATCACCATACGAGGCTGCATTAAGTGGGAAATACTTTGGAGGTTCAAACGTGTCTATGCTGGATTTGCACATTTGGCCTTGGTTTGAACGACTCCCTATAGTTTCTAGAGTTCTTGAAGAGGACGTGTTTGAAGGATTCCCAAAGATAAAAAAATGGAAAACAATTATGGAAGATTTACCATGCGTCCAACAAACAGCATTTTCTCTAGAGGACCACGCAGAATTCTTTTCGAGCTTTTTAACAGGAGAACCAAACTATGATCACGCTCTAGAAACTGAATACATTGCTAAACTATAATTTTGATAAGAAGTCAATTTCCATCATGATTTTACAATTTCATTTTAACATTTTGATTCACTTTGAGTGAAATTTATTAAAAATATTTCTATATAAAAAGATAACAGAAACGATAACAGCATTTTTTTTTACATTTTGTAAATAATTTTCATCTTGGATGCAGTTTTATTTAGGTTAGCAGAAATTTTAATTATCTGTGTTATGATATTCTCTAATCTCTTTTGATATTTATCAAGACGATTGAGCCATTCTACAGTAGGTTTAATACCTCTTTTCCAATTGATTAATGATTTAATTTCTGCTATATAATGGTTAACTTGTGAAATAAGATTTTTAAGACATTTTCTTTGAGTTTTTGATTTCTTGCTTTTCCATCCAAAACCCCTACCATCAATACCAATTAGCATATATGTAGTAGTTGTTACATATTCTCCTGCAAGACATAAATCCAAGGCTTTGAACAAGACTTTTGGAGCAATGGTTGTCAAATTTTCCCACGATAATTGTTTCTGACTTAATTTATCGTATCTGGAATCTAAAGTCCATCTAGCTTTTATCCATTGTAAGAAACAATTCTTATCTATTTTTTTAAGCGCAAGAAAGCTATTCCATGAAGAACAAGCTTTTACAAGCATACTGTAGTCCATTGTTTTGTTGTCAACAAGTCTAACTCTTTCGAAATTGCTTGAATTCTTCGAATAACAGGAACCGTGTGAACCGCTATTATAATCTCTAAGACAACTCCAGCAAAATCCTCTTCCGCAGAAGCAGAACATATAATTACAGCCACCATTTTTTTGCATTTTTTTCTTGCAAAATGGACAAGATTTGACTTCAACTTCAAAGATTTCGTCTGATACTCCTCGAAGTTGAGATACTCCAAGAACTTTAGCTTGATGCCAGAATATTTTGTTTTGTCTGCAAGTAGATGGCCAATGATAATCGTCGCCGCATTCAGTACACCATCGCATTTTGCAGGAGCATTCCATCATAGGCGATTTAACATTTCCTTCTATATTGGTAACTCGATTGCAAAGTGGACTTTGACAATAATACCAATTTCCATCTTTCGCTAGCATATCATCAACAATCCTTGTTTCCAAATTACAAAACTTTTCAAAGTTGAAAAATATAAAAAGTAATGGTAGTTCAACTTTTTGTTTACATTCATACATTGGACACGTAAAAAACTTTGCATTTAATAAATGTCTTTGCCAACAATCTAAGCAGAACCAGTGGCCACACTTCAAAGACACTCCAGACTCAATATAATCATCAATTGTACAAATTTCACATACCATGTAAGTACTACTATTCTTTATTGGAAACTGAATTTCTTCAGTTTGTCCTCTAGTTGTCTCAATAGCAGTTTTTAACCAATAATCGTTCAATTTCATTTGAAAGACTTCAGATACATTTAACGATTTACGAGAGGTATTAAAATAATCCATTACAAAATTACAAATTGGAATAATTTCATTCTTATCAGATGTTTGGTAGTTTATCTTCGACATGAAATATTCGTCTTCCGGCATGATTTCATTTGTAATAGTCACTTTAATAGTTTCAAGCATCATTTCCAAAGATAAGCAGTTTGTTTGAATATTCATAATTTGATTTTTGAATTTAAGATTTGAGCGCAAAACATATTTTATCTTGCAAGAATTATCTTCCAGCCAAAATGTAATATGAAGAAATCCCCTGAGTTTATTTAAATTTGAACATGCACCAATTTCTTTGTAAATTTCTCTGATTTTATCAGAAAAATCTATTAAAAACATTGGAGGAGATGTTTGGCCGTTAATGACTAAAAAGTTACTGTCAGTACAGTCTTTTATAAAGTTTTCTTTGTCGGAATTGGCTATTGAAAATTCAAAGATATGATCACTTTTATCGTAAAATTCCGTTTTAGTTTCAACTATAGTAGGTTGTTCAACAACTTTATTATCAGTATCTTCTTTCATAGCATAAGAACTATTGTCCAAAACGATAAGTTTGTTTCTCTTTTCGTGTGAATCATTGAATTTATCGTAAGTTTGCAATTTCTTTTTCCTTTTGCGTTTTTCTCTTTTAGTTTTAACTTGAAAAGCAAAGCTGGCATAGGTAATATCAGCCGATGGTCGACGAAGATAATCGGAAATTTCTACACGAGATTCCTCTGTATGTGCAGGATAGTAAACTTCCTCTTTGCCTACTTTCATGGCATCTCGAAATCGTTTTGAACGTGGAATGCCTTTTCTCCTATGAGTATCATCTTGTTTGATAATCTTATTGCTCAAATTATATAAATCTTTGCGATAAATCCTATGTACACTTTTCTGATGAGAATCGAAAGGTCTCCTCCTACATATTTCATACAGAATTTCAACAGGTTTTCTCGACCCTTCATCATCATTATCTTCATCTGCAGGTTGAGTAGTTTCTTTCTTTTTTGCCTTAAAATCGGTAAAGTAACAATATTTACTATTTTTAGGCGTTTTAATGTCACCATTCTCATTACAGTACGATGTTACACTTGGAATAGTCTCCATAGCATGCGTTAATCCATTACCGGTCATGTAAAGTTCTTTTGGCTTTTTCTCAACGTACGTTACAGTGTAATTATCAGATTTTAAATTACTATCATCTCTTTTACTATTAAGGATTAAATCTGGTAATTTCCATCGATACTTTTTGTTTAAAGAGTATTCAGTATAAGACAAATTCAACATATCTTTTGGTTCATTGCAGAAATTAATATTCAATCCACCATCGTCCACGGCAAATTTTTCTGATTTTAACATTATGTCTATTTCTGCTTGGTCTCTTTTATATAAAAAAACCCATTTTATTAAACGATCCATAGTTTTCCTTTTGTGAAGATATTTGAATTTTCCATAATGGAGAGTATTACCCGTTCTTATTCCTAATCGATATTTTTTAACACGATTCCTTTTCTTTGATAAAGTATCTTCGTTTTCAAATAATTCTTGTGTTTTCCTGGAATGATGATAGGCTTTAAGATGATGGATGTGACGTCGTTGTTCAGGCATGATTGTTTCAGATGTTACTGTGTTCCTTACTTTTTTTCGTATAACTCTAAACTAAAAGACTGTATGCTGCACCTTAAATAGATTAAACTATTGCGCAACTAGTTGTCAATACAGACGAGAGCTGATTGGCTACACCTAATAAACATTGCGTAACATTGTGTAAATGTTGAGAGAATTTATCAATATGAAACAATTTCACATTAGATAAATAAAACAATAAATTTGACTTAGATTACGTAATAAAATATGATATTTAGACATTAATTAGAATCTACATAAGCTAAATTTACAAATAAAACTCCAAAGAGTCAATATAAGACATTGGGACATTTTGCAGGGTTGGCAATTATAAGCGAAATTAAACAACTATGTATTATTTAAGAATAGTAGATAATACATATTTTTAATATTATTATTATATTATCTTATCGATTAAAAGTCACGAATAACTATGCAAATTAGGCCTACACAAACGCCTATTCAAGATATGAATCATAGAGAAAAGTTGATAAAATTTTAAGATAAAAGAAATGCCTGATGATTATGCATAAAGGGAAAGATTATATATTTTTTTCCTCTTTTTTACCACAATTACGCTAATAACCTGAAAGCAGTTTACCGGAAATTAAAAGTAAAAAGGCTGTATGAGGATGGAGGAGATTCCTCTGAAGTTGCAAATGTTTCCTCACTTTGGAAGTTCAAGAAGAGAGGAAGGAGACATAGAGCGAAAGGGAGAGTGAGCGAGAGAGAGAGAGAAAAAAAGACAGAGTTGATATTTTTTTTAAATGCAAATTTAAATGGAACAATGGCGGACAGTAAAAACTATAGATCAATTAAATTTCAACAATTTCTATCTGACCTAAATATTATTGGAATAAAACATATAACTAATGGAAAAAAGACATTGTGCAATCGTATTGTTTGGTTTGTACTCATTATCGGGGCATTTGCACTTATGCTTTATCAAGTTCAAGATCGTATTCGTTACAATAAAAAATACGAAGCGGCTAGTAGATTACGGTTAAAATATTCGAAAGTACTTCGATTTCTAACTATAACAATTTGCAATGAAAACAGAATTGGAAGAAAGAAACTGTACAACTTAATTCCAAGTAATATCTTCTATTTCTAGATTTTCAATTATTATAAATGAGCTCATTTTTCATTATCCTTTTCCTAAACAGGTGAAGCCATAATCGATGATTTTATTTTAGCTTGGTCATTAACACCTTTAAGCGAAGGAACTTCTATTATTATCAACGAAACAAATAGAGTATTAGCAAATAATACAATGTATATATGGGCTGGTTTATACGAAATAGCATCTTTAAATATAACTGATGGAATACGTTTTGTATGATTCATTAATATTAATATTTAGTTCATAATATAATCATTCAATTGTTTGTCTTTTCACGGTTAAACAGTGTGAATTTAAGCAAACGAATTGCTCTTTAAACGAATTTATTTCTGTCCCAACAAACATGTGATTTTGTTTTCAATTTAATTCAAGTAAGTTATTTCTTTTTTTTTATAAAAAAATAAATTAACTTAATTAAATATTAAATAGAAAATTACTTCATAATTCGGGAGAATCGGTTTCAATTCTTGAACAAGGTATTAAACTTTCTCCAGGATTCCATTATAATTTGGGAATAGACGTTGAAACTATTAAATTATTACCATTTCCGTATGGAGACTGTTTGGATATGATTGGTTATAGAAGATCTTGTTGAATGCAAGTTACGTTTCAGAAAAGTGCGGCTGTAAAACGGAAGAACTCAACGATACTATTCAATTTTGATACCCTTACAGTATGTTGATGAAATATGCATACATTTCAATTTTAGCTATAAACTCTATACCTGTTTGTGCTCCTTACAATATTAAATGTGCTATAGAAAAGAAGGAAGTCTTCTATAAAGACGAAATCTTTACGTACTGTAATTGCCCTTTTGAATGTAGAAATATAAGTTACAGGTTGACGACGTCCATGAATAAATTTAGCGATTTTCATATGAAAAGTTCCCAATTAAGGCGTCTAACTAGAAACGTTCCGGAAGAGGAAATTCTCAAGGATTTCATATGGTTAGATATATATTTTTCAACTTTGATTGTAAGAGAGAAAACAGAGAAACCTGCCTACACCTGGTTAGCTGTATTATCGGATATAGGAGGAGCTTTTGGTCTTGTACTTGGAGCTACTCTATTTACGATAATAGAAATAATTGAATTTTTAATATTTTTAACTTATGAGCGTTTTATTCTTAAAATTTAATTTATGCATATTGAAATAAACAGAATAATATAAAAATAAGCGTCCATTTTGACATATAGTATTAGAGTTTTGGGTTACCTCTTCAACACTTTATTCACGTTTATTACAAATACTTGAGGATGGGAAAGGCAGCAAAATATTAATGGAGAAGAAGAAGAAGAAGATCTATAGTTACTCGGATTCTAATGGTCTTTTTCGACTATTATCCTTATTTATAAAATTCGGATTCATAGCAAGCTCTTCTTGCATTTGTATAATTTCTTTTATTTGCTCATCAATCCGATCAACTTGAGATTTAGGTCCAACGTTTGGGATATATCTTGCAAAAATATCATTGTATTTTACTGCAAAACTAGGCCTAATACTAAATAGATTTGAAATTAGGCTATATAATAATTCAGGATTATTAAGGAACGAATGATTTAATGAAAATCTAATAGAATTAAATAACGTTTCATTAAGTTTTCTATTAACAAATTCATCAATGAATAAATTTAATAATAGATTTTTAAGATTTGTACATAATTTCAATTGGATATAATTCTTATCCATATAATAAAAGATTGGAATAATAGAACCAATACTAATAATATATTTATGGAGTAAAAGATGGAAATATTCAATAAGTTTTCCATTATTTTCTTCCTAGATTTTTAAAGAAAAAACATTAATTAATTATTCATCTAATTTACATATTTTATATGGCTAACTTTGAAATTTATTTCTAATTCTGCAAATGTTCCCTTTATATAAGATTCTATTGTATCTTTTAAATCTTTTAACAGTCTTTCATCCTTTTTCGAACAAACGCATTTATAAATAAATGTATAGATTTTTTCAAATGAGAATTCTTTGAAATTCGCTTGTTCATTTAATAAAATTTGTTCAATTATTATTTTTAAATTAGGCCAGAAGATCATATCATAGGTTTCATCTGAAATATAGCTTATCTCTTGTACTCTATTATCCCAAAGTTTAGATGAGAATTTAACTTTTGTATTATTATTGCCTTCTTCAGTAAAATCCATAATAAATGGATGAAAAGAGAAAGAGGGAAGATAGGTAAAGAGATCGATTGACAGATTCTTGTTGTTTTTTAGTTTTTCAAATAATTATATGACATAGGCATATTTTCCTTTTTTTGTGCTATTATTGTTATTTTTAGAATTGGATTGAAAGATTATAATTGAATGAAAGAGAAGAAAGAGAAAGCAATAGATGGATAGAATGAGAAAGAGGGAGAGAGAGAGAGACAAAGAGAAAGGAGTGGCTATAAAAGATTCTTTTAATCTTCTATTTCTTTTTCCTGTTATTTAGTTTATAGTTTATTCTTTTAAGATAACTATATTTTCTTTCAAACAATCTGTCCTTTTGTTTGATTATATGCTTTATAAATGTATATATCCGTTTAATACACAGTATGGTTTATGGTACACAGTAAAAGCCACTATGCTACAGATGGCGACAAGGAATCTTATCAGTTGAAATACTGTTAAGAAATATAGATAGATAATATTATTGAACAAGGTTAAAGATTTAACTAGATCAAGTTAGTGAAAATAGGAAAATGTTATTAGAAGCCTTAGAAATATTACAATCTGCTGGTGAAGATGAAAATACCTATGTTACCGATTTTGCCTTATATAAGGTCATTTATATATTAACTGTTTATGGACCAATATTTATGGCTACTTTTCTGCTATCTCAAGAATATTTAGGTGAGCGATAGAAAAAAAACCGGTCAATCCTTTTAGTATCATTTGTTATAATAATAATAAAGAAATCAAACAATAGGGGAGAAGATAGCCTGTTTCCCTCCTGAGAATTTTACAGACTCTCAAGCGGATTCTGTAAATGAGTTTTGTTGGAATGGTGGATTTTGTAGTAGTTCTGCCGAGGAATTACAAGCTTTAAAGCAAGGAGTAAACGTTAGAACACTGTTTAGCCAACCGCATAGATACTATCCATTATATCTACCTTTACAAGCTTTAGTTATGATGTCACCAATTATCATTTGGAATGTTTTAACAAAATCAAAGTTATTAGCTATTTTAAGGGCGACAGAGGAATTTCTTGAAGATTTAACATCAATTGTTCAAGACAAGGATGATAAGGATACCATTAAATCTAGAGCCACGTCCCTTATCAAACAATTTCATAATACTTGCATCTCAGCGTCGGAAGATACCCAATTGGCAAAAATTTTAATGATACGTATCGGATGGGAATTCTGTTTAATAGTTGGGGGTATTTTCTTACAGTTTAAAGTTTTCAATCACAATCCTAAGCAATTTCATTGCTATCTTCCGATGTTTATTGATGAGGAAATAACTTGCACAGTACCAGTTTTAGATTTATTAGATGTTATTTGGAGTATTGCTGTTGCTTGCTTAGTCTTAGCGCTTGGCCTAAATTTGATGTTTGCTTACATAACTATGAAGATGCATTTTGAAATGTTTCAGCCATTATTCTTTAATAGTCTACCATACGGTGATCAAGACGATTTTAACGAAGATATTCAATGGTCTGACAACTTTATACAGCATTCATACGAGCTGTTAGTGATGATTTTCGAAGAAAATAATGCAGTTATGACAAAAGCCTTTGTTCTTTCGGCAATGAAACCTCCAAACCAGGCAGTGGAGCAGGAAAAAAAGGTTAGGAAACTTTTACAGTCTAGAAAAAAAATTGAACAAAACAATTCCGCAAACTTAACAGGACCAGTAGAGAAGAGAATCTTTAAAACTGAGAGGCACCTACAGCCAAGATGCACTTGTCGAGATAATATTAAACCTACTATGGGTGATTATTCATTATTATCTTTTTGCTGCGTCTTATCAATGTGTATCTTTCTATGGCATATTGAATAATTTCTTTTTTCTTCTTTATAATATATATTTTCTTTTTAGACGAATCAGCATCTTTCTTAATCTATTAATCTTACTTTGCTAATTTATAAGGAATTGATATGAGTGCTTAGTTTTGTTTTTAATATAAAATTCTCTTTATAAAACTCTTTTTTCAAGTTTTCTTATCTTTCTCTCTCTCTCTCCCATTCTTTCTTTCTTTAACTCTATCTAAATCTTTATCTTTTCTCAATACGTATTAGTTTGTCACTTGACAAAAACTTTATCAATATATACCTTCACGCTTCTCTCTCCTAAGACGGAGGGAAGGAGGAGCGTAATGAAAGGGAGGAGGGAATTAAATGAAAAGCAAGAAGCGCCCCCTGTGCTACAACAGCGAAAAAATTCCCTAATCGATGAACGGCGAGATCTCGGGGGCGTCTCGTTTTTCGACGCCTGCTAATTTTCCAGACACATACATACAATACATATAAGCATCACACTGCCGCTTTAAGAGTACTAGTAGAAGATTCTATTTAATATTATAATTAAAGAAAACATAATGACAAAAATATAAAGGTTACATATAACTTTGGAAGAGAATTGCTCTAATTTTCTACTATTTATTGATAACAAATATAAAACCCGAGCCATTTGCGGAAAATCGATAACTCTTCGAAAAAAATGCTTCATATTATGGAATTAACAATAGGATAGATTACCTTTCTCCTATTAAGATAACCGCATAATGGATAATATTGATTTGGCAATTTTTGATCCAACTTTATCCTCAAACACCGAAGAAAATAACATTGAAACTGTTGTTAAAAGTCAGGAAGATCTGCTCAAAAAAATTGAAATTATCTCCAATAAGAACAGAAATGATAGGATTGATAAAAATTCTTTCAATGAATATCAAGTAAATTTTGACGACGTGGAGAAAAAGGAAGAAAATGCCAAAAGTTTATTTGATTTGTCGATGGAGAAAGAGATAAACAACTTTGAATCAGCTTTAGATAGTAGATCGAACGATCCGTGGGGAAACAATTCAGGTATTTCAATGTTAGATTACCTTGTTTTGTATCGGTGTTTGTATGATATTATAGTTATATATGTGCTTGAAATATCAATATATTCTTATCATCATATAGCTTTGTGTTATGTTTTTATTGTTTCCTTTCTTCGAGCCGTATCTCCCTTCTAAATATATCATTAGTCAAATATATCTAATTATTGATCTTCTTTCGTAAGCAAAGAAGAACGAAATGATGCCACCCACTTAAAAAATACGTCAATCAATATTTAAGCGTAAAAAATTTTAGAGGGAACAATCATAAGCCTTAGCAGATGATAATCTAGCCTATCTTATTCTCTTCTTGGACAAACAAGACAAATACAAAAATACAATCATCTTTGCTTTCCCATCTTTTCCTCTATAAAAATGTTAATAAGGTCCTTTGTATTATAATGTAGTAGAATTTCGTTGTTGATTATTTTTTAATTATTGCGAATAGTAGAGAGGTTAAGGGATAAAAATCCTGGCATATTATTTGATATTATTGATTAAATAAAACAGAATTAAATTCTCATGGCAGATGTGCCATTTCTCAAAGATAATGTTACCTTCGCGTTTCTTTTTTATAATTCCAATTCTCTCTTATATAGACTTGTGTTTCTTTTGTTTTTATTTCAAGGATCAAATGAGAAAAGCGACGAAAATCCTTTTGAGGATGATAAATTCGAAAGTGAAACCAATTCTGAATTCAATCCATTCGCAACCATCACTGAAGATAGTGAACCTTTCAATCCTTTTCAAACTATTCGAGAGGATGATAGCAAGTTATCGTTTAACGATTTTGAACATTCAATGCCGATTGTTAAAATTGGAGAGAATGTTGTCGAAACCAAACGTCAAACGATTATACCGCTTTTACCGCCTCCGCCTAAAGTAAGCAGGGAACCTACGATATCAGATGACGAGGAGACTGAAACAATGAATGATAGTGAGTCGGACGCCGGTCAGAATATTAGGGAAAATCCTTTTAATAAAGAATTATCGGTTGACGAACAGAAATATGCCGATTTTCAATCGATGATTGAGGCAAAACATAAAATTACAGAAAAACTACAAGGTACAACAAGCCTTAAAGTAGAGGACGAAGGGGAGGAGGAGGCTTTAGCCCCATTTTATATTCCATATACAGGAAATGGATGGAAGATGCTTTTAAGAATGCCAATGAAAAAGAAAATGACTGGAAATAGATATTGGAAAGAATGTTTTGTTAAAAAGAGAATTGTCAATAATATTCCAACAGTTACTATTTACGAGAAGGAAAATACTCAGATTATATGTGAAATAGACTTGAAGCCAACATATCAACTTAGTGATATGAATCTTGAAGCCTTTGATCAATTCGGAAAATGTCATACTATAAAACTATATAGTGTCCTTTATAGAGAACGTCTTGGGGTAAAGGCTGAACGAATAGCACCAACTTTAGGAGATATCGTCCGGGTTAAAGGTGAATCATAATAATTTTGATCATTAATTATTTAATTATTCAGTTGCTAAAAGACATATAGAAATCTATATTATAAATATAACTAAGCAAATCCGTTCCTATTCTTTCACACACAGCACGAAAGCGGAAGTACATAAATTTTTCTCATATTCCAAATGTGATAATTTAAATGAAAGTAGGTCTAAAGTCTAAAGATTATTAAATTAACATTTTTATTATACTAATTCACAGACATACAGTATATACATATATATGTAAACTATATATTATGTATGCAGCAGTCGCATATAAGCTATAAATATTCCTTATGAAAAAGGTAGGCCTACTAGTTAATTAAGTTATAAGAAAACATGAATAAAAAGAGATATTAATAATAATATCTATTAATAGATTTTGCGGGGAAGGGAAAAAAACAACTAAAGAAGCTATTTGTTAAAATCTAATAGTTCACAAACAGGCTGATAACCTATTAATAATGCATTCAAGCAATGATGATATTTATATAATGTTAATATATGCCAATACAGATTTAAAAGGTTTAAAGGATTTGGTACATAAACCAAAAACTACAATGATATTCGATCAACACGCTCAGAATAGTGAATTAGTGAAATTAGGATGCCTAGATTATGAATCAATTAAAACTTTTAGCCGGCAAATAGAAGATGAAATGATGAAACTTCAACCTCTGGAAACTGCAAATCGTCAATCTTATACAACAAATGAAATTACAATAGAAGTAATTGATGAATATTTTGCTCAGTTGGATACCGAGAATCGTATAGAATTTCATAAATCAAGAGTTAGGGTTTTTTGTCTCTCCTTTTTAAATGGTGATCCCTATTGCGAAATAGGAATGAACGATAGGAGTAGACAAGGTAAGGAGGTTGTTGGTAGGAAAGACATCATTCCAATAAAAACAGAGGAATGGATCAATATTGAACAAATGGAATTTCATGTGCTTGTTGACCTTGACGAATACGAAAAAACTAGATTAATTAAATTTAAACCGATGGATGCTGTTCGATTTGAATTATTTAGGTTTAGGACAAGACAACAGTTGAACAAAGAGCTACCTCTTCAAGTTAGAGTATCCCTTATGATTACTGATGAAAAGGCTGAAATGAGATGCGAAGCGGTTGTCTCACAATTTTGGACAATGTCTAGGAAAGCTAACCAAACGCCTTGCCAGGACATTTGCATAAGGTTGCCGATTCCGGACGCTTGGGTCTATATGTTTAGAGTTGAAAAGAGGAAATGGAATTTTCACCAATCAGTCGGTTCAGTTCATTCAACTATAAGGAAACCAGGAAAAATTAAGGGATTAGAAAGACTAAGCCAATTGGCTCAAGGTGATTATTTCTTTATATAATTGAGTAAGATGCTAATTATTACTTTATCAATTCCTAATTCAAGGTCTCTTAGAGCCATCTTTAATAGAAGTTTCGTGCGGTCAGGCGAAATATGAAAATATATTTAAAGCTCTCGTCTGGAGGATCGAACAATTGCCGAGAATCAATGAGGGAGCCTACAAACAACATTTATTAACTTGTACAATGGATTTTGGACCACATGATATTATACCAGATTCTTTTGATAAGCAGGCGTCAGTGGAATATCATCAGAGCGACTCGTGCGTTTCTCTGGCTCAAGTCCGTTCTATAGGCGTATCTAGCCAGGACACAACCGATAAATGGGTTAAGTACACTGCTAAGTATGAGTATCGAGTAGAAATTGATATTGATAGAAAGACAAACAAGAGTGGTCTTGTGGAAAAGTTGGGAACATCTAGTGATGAAGAGGGATCGGATACGGACTTGAAATAGGACTCTTAATCCTATTTTATCTGTTATTACTTCCTATAAAATCATAATTATATGTATCTAGATGTCCTTTCTCGTGTTTTAGCCTATAGTGGGAAGCCTTACCCCTTTTAAAAAATAGAAGTCTTCGAATTAATCCTATGAGGAAATCGTGACAAATAGAGAAAAATCTTGCTAAAGGAAATAAAGAAAAGGTCATATTAAGACATCATACCGGAAGTCAATCTACATCTCTCTCTTAATTACTTTTTTTAGTCAAGTTTACCTGTGTACATGAATTTTCCCTTTATAATGACCTACTTTTATCCAAAATATAATCTCCTCGTTCATTTTTTTCTCAATATGTCAATTCTATATATGTAATTTTACGGCAAATATTCAATTATGGAATTAGCTTATTGCTAAGTAAACATAAAAGCAAACTTTGATAATTAAAATAGAGGAAAAGCAGATATAGATAAGATAACAGTTATTATCAAATTATTCTTAAAAGTATATATGAATATATAGAAATATGTATGTTTACACATCAGGCATCTTCCATATTGAACTCTATCGATTAGAATAAACAAAGAAAAGGTTTACACGAATCTTACTTTCATGTATTAGTAAATAAGAATAAATAAGAAGAAATAACACAACCCATTAAAAGTAACGAGAGTATAATACGGGATACAAGTAAATATGCTTGTGGAATATATATCCATATATCTTATTACATGTTTATACATCTTAGATGTAATTAATTTCCTACATGACTATATTTGTACATCTGGTCAAAAGCATATTCGCGACTATTGAAAGGTGTTCTATAAATAATCTGGTAAGATTTTCCAACTAATTGGTATTTTTTTTCTTATACGAAAACAATAAAACAACATTTTCCATTTCTTCAGTTGTCTATTAAATTCATTTCGTGCCTCTGCTTGCAACTTTTCTCTTCTGTACCATTTATATACAATTACATTGAGATATTTATTCTCATTAGAAAGTATAAAGAAAGCTTCAGTGGCATAGATTTCGATTAGTTTTAATCTTCGATGTTATTATTATTATTTTTAAAATTTATAAATATTTAAGCTCGTGGCTTCTGTTCTTCGAGGTTTGCTTTTAATTAGGTCAACAAAACAATATGAATAAATTATGTCATCATTTAGAATTACAAATTAGTTTCCTTTCCTTTTTTAATTTATTTGATGTGATCAGGTTTTCTTCAAATAACGACATAACTTTCTTTTACAGTTTCACTATATTCATAGTTTTGTTTAAGAAATAACATAATATAAATAGCACATATCTCTCTGTTGGCGACAAATGTTTAAAGTACTAATAACTTGATAAAATTATCAATAGTTCGCATATTCTAGTTGTGTTGTATTATTCTACGTTGATGGATCTTGATAGGATGTTGACGATTCAATATCTTCCAATCGTTTTCTCAATTTATCTTCGAACCGTAAAATTTTTCGCTTCTCATCATCCACCTATACAGGAATATCAAGTAAAAAAATAATAAATAACACCAATTTTGAAAGCAAACCATTTTGAGAGTATTATTGACATCTTCAACAGTCATTCTGTCAACATCAGACTTTGCTCGAGATAGTTTACTGCGACTTTGATCTCTTAGTTGTCGCTTAAACTTTAAAATGACGCTTTGACTTAATCCCGTTATTCTTGCGGTGAATGCATTGCAAAAAGTAATATTCGAAAATGCTGTTGAATTGTTTACAGAGGGAGAGAGAGAAAGTGAGAAAAAAAAAGCAATAATTTTTAAGCAAAATCTGTAACAAATAATCTTACCAGAATTTGAATTTTGACACCCAATTATCATCTCTCTCATGACACTTTTTGGATTCGTTTCACTTCTTCTTACTAATAATTCTATTTCACTTTTGAATGAGGACGAAATCTATAAGAAATTAAAAAATATAGCATTCTTCATAGATAAAAAACATTTTCAACTTACAATATTGCACTTCCGAACGCAACAAGGTTTATCTTCAAAAGAACTATGCCTTGACCGATTTTTATTGACTGTCATTCTGTCAATATTCCTTTTCTTTAAGCATAAAATAAAATTAAGTTGATATATTAATACACTTTAATATATTTTATCAAACCATTTTATTAGTTTTTTGTTTTCTATATAGGAAATTGTTCGAATAGTTTAGAATCTTTTTGCAAGCTGATTCACACAAGTTCGCTTCAGTTTTCAGTATATGTCTCTTTCTTTGAACATATTCCATAAAACGATCACTGTGCCTATGGCCAGACCCCAAGCCTACTTTTATCTTTCCTCTAAATGATTGAAAATATACTTTATACATATCTATATATATATATATCGTGTTTACAGGTATAGTACATGTTAATTAGAATAGTTTTTGGACATAGAAAACTAATAGCCATATTAAAAATTTTACCGCATTTCGTGATCGGCTGGAATTTCATAGCATTTCTCTTTGGATAGAGATTCAGCCTCCTTCATTAAATTACATAAATCATTTATTCGAGTTTCTACTTTACCTATGGAAAAAATACGGTGTCTGAACAACATGTGAATAGTATTTCATAAAATATTAATTACTTTCATCCCCGGTAACTATATACTTTTGAATACAATCGCAAGCTTTTTTTTGAAAGTACGGACAGCACAGTTTTTTTACTAAAAAATAAAAAACAAGAATAAATCTATTTATTGATAAAATAAATGTCAAAATTCTATAATAAATACCATATTCATTTTTCATCGATTCGTATAATGTCTGAACAAATTCGTTGCATGATTTAATGTATTCCTCTTTACGCTTTTTAATCGCCTCTAAATCTTCAACTTTACTAGACAACTTTGCTTTCGTTGGCTTAGCTTTGTTACTTAAAACTTTTTAGAAGGGATAAATGTATAAATCTGTCACTTCTTTAAACACTTACTGCAGCTGTAGCAGTAGCAACTCGATTCCTCAATAGCTCTTTCTCGGTTTTTATACGGTCTCTTTGTCAAATTGAAAGTTGTAGAAGAACATAAACAACATTGGAAATCTTTACCTAATCAACGTAAAAATGTTTTACAGAATAAGATCCTTCTTTTATAAAATAGTATTATTATTCACCATTAGGTAATTTTTCAGGTCGCAAAGAATCACGTTTTAAATTTACAACCTTTTTAGTATTTTTTCTCGTCGAGGCTTCGAATGTAGGCGATAATCGCTTGGCAGGGTTTCTCTTACGATTTGGTAATTGCTTTCTATGAACTGCGAAAATAAAGAACTCTTTAAAAGTAGGATAATAAACAAAGAAAAATTACTTGTATGATCCGATTGATATTGATCCATAAGTGCAAATTACATTTCTGTATTATCTTTTAGCGGAATGACAGTTTTATTTAATATCCTTTTTCATTGCGATCTCTATTCACGCATTTGGTGAGAAACTAGCTGGCTTTGTAAGTGCTGCTCTAATTATTTTTAAAAGTTCTAAAAATAGAACATTTTTATATTATAAAATCCAGTAATACTATCCTTAAATAAGTATATACTATATATAATTTTTTTTACATTATTAATTTAGAAAAAAGACCTTCTATGGAAATAGTGAATAAAGAAGCTATTTTAATCAAATTATAACTTTAAGAATTGCGTAATATTTCTTAATTAGCTTTTAATGATGTATTCAATTTGAAACAAGAAATGAAAAGAATTTTATTATTATTTAATTAATTGTTGTTTTCTTCTATTTCAAATCCCTATGAAGATTCTATATTTTGTCTTATTTCTTCGTATTTCTGTAATTCTTTTTCCGAAACAGATGGAATAAATACTGATAATGCGTAGTTGAAGTCACCTTCGTTCAATTCAACTATAGCTGTTTCTTTATTATTATCATCTATAATTTAAGACGAAAACGTTTAAAATCATAAAAGTGTAGAATAATTTTATTATTACCTATTTCAATTCGATCTATAACTCGTTTCACGGCATTCAAAGATGCTTCTGAACACAATGCTGCTAAATCAGCACCTGTCATATTTCTTGGACAATTTCTAGCGATAGTTTCTAAATCGAGATCATCGGCAACTTTCAATTTTCTTGTTACAGCTTCTAAAATCTTTGTTCTTTGACGAATATCGGACGCGACTCCTAAATAAACTAGTTTGTCGAACCTTCCCGGTCTTAGTAAAGCGGGATCGAGTAGGTCGGGCCTATTTGTTGCACCGATAACGTAAACGTCAAAACCAGTATGTAAGCCATCTAATTCAGTTAAGAGTTGAGAAACTATTCTATCCATAACACCTCCCGAGTCTCCTGATCTTCCTCTATTGGGGGCTAAAGAGTCTAATTCGTCGAAGAATATAACGCATGGTGCGGCTGATTGCGCTCTTTTGAATACTAAAAAATTATAATGGAACAAATTATCTCCATTTCATTTCTTTGATGGATTAATTTTTACCTTCTCGTATATTCTCTTCACTTTGTCCAACATACATATTAATTAGTTCGGGTCCTTTTACACTTAAAACGCACGATGTGGTAAATAATTAAGTAATAACTGATCCTTAAATAGCTCAATTACCTAAGAAAATTCAAAGAGCACTCGGTAGCTACTGCTTTGGCTAGCAATGTTTTTCCACTTCCTGGAGGTCCGTAAAGTAGTAGACCAGACCTTCTTAACCCGGAAGAGAATAGTTGAGGATGTTCTAAAGGTAGCTGAATAGTATTTAGGATTTCTTCTTTAACATTTTCCAATCCACCGATATCACTCCATGTTACTTTAGGTATCTAGTAAAGAGAATAGAATACCTAGATAATTTTTTAATGTTTTAACTCTAAATACCTTGGGAGCTCCAATAGCATCTGAATGTTCGGCTTGAAGGGCACTGATAGCATTATCGAAATTCTCTTTTGTTAGAACTAAACCGCATAAATGTAATGTTTTCATATAGTTATTAGAGGTTGTTCCTTCATTTTCCAGTCTACAACTACAGAAGAAGTCAATTTTAATTGAAAGCACTATAATAAAATAGCAATGACTCACAGAGACTTAATGGCATCTATTTGAGCACATTTCTTAGCTTTTAATAATAACGAATACAAATCACTCATAACGAAACCCTGCAATAATGTAATATACGTATAGATTGATAATTTGAAAGTAAAGAAGGGTGTTTCAGCTTACAGCAGTTTTTTGAGCTAAATATTTTGAGGTAATATCAATAGCTAGCTCTTCACTGGATAATAGATAATTAAGCATTTCCTCTCTCTCCGATTCGTTTGGAGACTAATTTAAAACGAAGGTATAATAGACAATATATGAAACATATAATTAATATTAGTAAATAAAAATAGTTAGATCTACTATAAAAATTAATCTACTTAATAACTTACATTTAATTGAATATGATGTGTGAAGCATTGATGAATATCCGTATTAACTTTTTTGTCATCGATTGCTGTTCCTATAATTAAAAAAGGTAAATTTTTTCTCTCTGCCGATAATTTACGGATTAATCTTGAAAATGCTATAGCAATTCGAATATCATCGTTACTGCCAGCTTTCTCTTTAGCTAGGAGCTGTAGATAAAAAGGAAATTGATTGTTAAAAGATGCCAGATTTCTTATTTCTTTAATTTTTTTTCTCTCTGCAATTGATTATTCTATTTACACACCTCAATTTTCTGTAATATAAGAATAATTGGCGCCATTTTATTTATTTTATTTAAAGTTTGCTTAATCTTTGCCTCTGTAGCACCTGGTGTATCACCGCCCAAATTTTGACAATGAAATACTAAATAATGCATTCCAAGATTCTCTGCTAAAGCTTTTGCTAAAGATGTTTTACCGGAGCCATCTGGACCACAAATAAGTATAGTTGGTAGAATATCCAAAGGACTATACAAGTAAAATTATATGACAGTTTTGTATGATTTATATAGAAAGCAATACTAGTATTCTTACCGATCATCTCTCAAAAATGGCTCACAGTGCTCCAAACAGTTAGACAAATTCTTATGAAGAACGGGTAAATAGCGTTGCTTTGATGAAAATTTAGGAGGAATAAACATTTGAGTGGTACCTTCCTAAAATATCAAAAAGAAAGTGAAGATATATTTGAAATATCATAAGTGTTAATCGTATTAAAATTACCTGATATAGGGTACTATTTTCTTTATCTACTCTTAATGTATTTGTTGGAAATTCTGACCAAACAGTCATCTTTTTCACACGAAAATAAACAAGTTTTGCCGGCGGAAAGTTTTCTATGCTAGATACAAAATTCTTATCGTTTCTAGTTTCCACAGCGAAGATGTCGCCTTCGTTTATGAATCTGTATAATTGGGAATATTTAACTTTTGTTGATAAGTCTGAGATGTTTCTTACCTAGTTTCTGTGAAATATTCTGATAATAATGAAGAGTATAAATCACTCGCATTGTAATTCGGTGAGAAAACAACATCAATGTGGACAGTCTTTGCGAATGGTACAGTAGCTTTCCTACTATAACTAGAACTGTCAACTTCTTCGGCATCCTCTGTTTCTATTTTCTATAAGATGAACAGGTAATCTATAACAAATATTTCAATTCTATTCACTTTAAAACCTACTTTTATAAATAAAGGTCGCTCAACTTGACTTAGCCAAAATATTCTATCATCACTCATATTAAAGGCTAGGTTATTTGATAAATATAGGCCTGATCTATTATTTTTATTAATAAAACATATTCTAACTGTTCTCCAAGTGCCCGCCTCAAATTTGATTACTAAAAAGCTCTTATCAAAGATTCCTAATTCATAAGCTGTTTGTTTACTTATCAAGGCATCTTTCATGTAATCTAAATCTTCATCATCTGTTAACTGTTTCCATTCTTCTTCATCAACAATTTGACACATTATCTTAAGATTAGTCTTCGCACCATTTAAGAATGTCGGCTCATTCTTTATAATGGATAAACCGAAGGCAAAGTCACTAATTAGAACGGCATTTTTAGAATTTTGTTCATTTTCTTTAAACATAGAAAGGTCTTCCCTTTTGCTAAAAGGTTGAGGGGTTTTTTTTACAATGATCTTTGTTCTCTTTGATAGAATTCCTTGTTTAATAGGACTACAATCAGATATAAATATTTCTCTTAAGAGATCCATACTGTACGCCGTGTATTGATGAAATCTTTCGTCATAAGGGCATAAGAACATACAATTTTTCCTTATTAGAATTGGAGATGAATCGATCATTCGGCAAATGACATTTCTAAAAGAATCGCTTTTCAGCCAATTTTCACTATCATCAGTTTGAACTGAAAAAAACACAGAGTCTAATGTGGGGACATTTGGAATTAGTTTAGCATAATAGGTTCGCTTTAGATCAATATCATAATTCTTTAGCGCACTCTTGGTTGCGTATAGAGTCAAACCATCTCCTTTATTTCCAGGTTCAATTGTTCTACATTCTAAACTCGGTTGTACAAAGATCAATTTTGCATTATTTTCTTTCGCCGGGTGTTGAAAAATGGCAACAATTGCTGAGAGTTGTCCATCTTTAGTCAAGTGCTCATTAAAATCAGCATCGTGGGCAAAAAAATGTAAGGGATGGTTATTTCCATCCGGATAAATCGTCGCTAAGTTCAAAACGAACACGCTCTCGCCCGCCGTCATTATCACAGAGGTAAGCCTACTTTCTGCGAGGCATTCCTCACAACTAAAAATATTGTTTGATAAAATCGCAGAAAAATCAGAATATTTTTTTTTATCTATCAAAATAAACCTTAATTTTGTCTTTTTCAAGCTATTTAGAATACTAAATATCGCTAATTCAAAAAAAAATCAAGCTCGTGAGTTGACCTATTTTTGATATTTATGTCCTTCAGTTTTTTATGAAAAGTTCTCTTCACCAGAAAGTGCATCTAGACGTAAAAGTTTTATTAATACGTCATTTTTTCAGGTATAAAATTTATTATAAAATGTATAAAAGTTTGTTTGAGTCAATGGCCTGAGTTATTTCAAAATTAAAGTGAAAGTATATAAAGTACGCGGTTAAATCAACAGGAAATGTTCGAATTTATGTTTACCGCAATATTTTGGCTTTCATCTCAAGAAATTTGCTTAATGCATCAACAACTATATTAAATAGCTTAGCAATTTTAGCCGTTTCTCACAAGCAGAAAATACTTGAGGAATAGAGTAATTAATAACAATATAGACAAATTGAGTGCGCGCCTGTAATACAGATTCGTATTTCCGGCTGTCGGGACGTGGCTGCAAGTTATCTGATAAATCAAATCTTGCTGTGCATTTATTTGCAGGATGGCAAGCCGCAGTGAATTGATCGACAGAGCCGAAGATATGGCTGAAAAGGTTAAATAGTTTTCATATTTTAACTTTTTGTAAACATTACAAAATTACCTAATCAACTCAAATATATTAGTAAACGTAACAACAAAGACATCTGTTTACGTGATAGTATACGTAACACTAGTAATCAATGCATTTTGTAGAGACATTCTTATATCTTGTAACTTACTTATAGGCTCTTCGCCACGGAAAACATATTTTACCGCACGTAGCCCGGTTATGTTTGACTTCAACATTCATAGAAGACGGCTTTCGTATGTGGTTTCAATGGGGTGATCAGAGAGATTATATAAATAATACCTGGAGTTGTGGATGGTTTCTGGCCATGCTGTTCGTAATTATTAATTTAATCTGCCAGTTAGGTTGTAGCGGTATGGTCTTGCTGAGAAAGCGAGTTAATTTAGCCTGCTATGTTTTATTTGGAATAATAGCTCTGCAAGTGAGTATATCCGTATAAAAATTGTATATATTACGAAATTCAAGAGTACAGAGTCCGATAAAACTTACAATTTATCTTCCACTAAAATGTAAGATATTGTAAGTGAGCTAATCAATAAGCCCTCAATCATTTTTTTTATATATATATTTCATTATTTCTTATTCAAACATTACTTTTCTTTTTTTAGACTGTTGCATACAGTATATTGTGGGATTTGAAATTCTTGATGAGGTATTATTAACATACACTTTTTATATTAATATATATATATATATTGATGTCTGTTTTTATTAAAAAAAAAAATTACAGAAACTTGGCTTTGGCTGGAGGCGTTTTACTTTTGCTTGTAGAATCCAGAGCCGAAGGAAAATCTTTATTCGCAGGTTTACCATCTTTGGGTGAAAATTCAAGTAAAACTGTGATGCAGTTGTCCGGGCGTATCCTCCTCGTTCTCATGTTCTTAACTCTGCTTCGTTTCGATTCTTCTATTTTACACATTCTACAAAATATCGTCGGAACAGCTTTAATAGTTCTCGTTGCTGTAGGATATAAAACGAAGTTATGCGCCCTGGCACTTGTCGCTTGGCTATCATTGTTGAATTGTTACATGAACGCCTGGTGGAATATCGCTGCGCATAGGCCATACAGGGACTTCCTTAAGTACGATTTCTTTCAAACTTTGTCAGTGGTCGGTGGTCTTCTATTGGTAGTAGCCTTAGGACCTGGTGGCTACAGTGTGGATGATTATAAGAAGAAATGGTAAAAATAAGAGCCACTCTAGGTTCTCCGAACATCAAATTCTAAATGTTGTTCTACTTTTGGATATAAAGATCAAACGTGTTCGGTCAACTCTGTTACTCAAATCCATGTACGTGAAAAAGAAATATTTTTTCAGCAATGTGTATGTAATACAGTGAAAGTTGCGCTTCGATAACAGCTGCTTCATTTAGCTAGACAACAGCATTTATGATATTTTATTTATTCTTAAACCATTCTCTCTTAAACATCTTTTATAAAGCATTAAAATTATGAAATTCCTTTTTTTATATATGTTTATCTATATATTTAAAAAGTTTACTCTAATCTGCAAACAAAACTTTCTTATCTCGCTATCCCGCTTCGTTATTTAAAAACAGCATTTTCATTCAGATCAGGATTGCAGAGATAGATTTCGATATTTACTAATTTTGTTCTTTTGAATAAAAGAGATAAGAAAAATTATTAAAAAAAGAAAGAAATTAACAGATAAGAGAAATTGATTTCGGTATAATATAAAAAAAAACAAATTATATCATCATTATTTCGATTGATTTCTTGTATTTTCATCGTAATTTTAATCCAATTGTTATAACAAAACATAGAATTTTTCGTAAATAGTTTCTCAGGATTGAGGATAGCGTTGATGCTGCCTGTACATTCCATGTCCTGCATCAGAAAAAGTGCTGTAGCTATCATTCTGCCCCGTATTACTTAAATGTGATGTGTAGGGCGAGTAGTTAAATGTACCCGTAGACGGATACATATGTGAATACTGCGTGGTGTAGGACATTGACTGAGCTCTGTATGCATTCGCATTCGGGTCGTACGTTGATTGCTGATGCTCAATATAAGATTGCTGAGGTATTGCTGCGTAGGAAGAATAATAGCGTTGCTGTTGTTGAGGAATTTGATGATGTGATTGATGCTGATATTGTTGAAAATGTTTCTCTCTTTCGTATTGTTGCATTCGGTACTGTTCTTGTTGTCTTTGATGAACTGCTAATTGCTGTTGCTGCCGTCTCTTTGCCTGTTGAGCAGCCTGCTGGTTTTGAATTTCAATCATTTTTGCCATGTTGCAACTTCCCTGAATCATATTTTGCTGCATAATTGGTGCGGGCCTGTAATGATTTTCCGTTATGATGCAGTCTTCTTCATCTGCATTATTATTGATATTGGCTGCTTCGACAGCCATTTTAAGAAGATCAATGGGGGGAGCCTGAATCGAGCTAGTAACACTTAGATCGCACGATGATTGTTTGTTCATATTATCGTTATGGCAAAAGTTAAACTCTGGAATTAAAAATGTATTGTTTATGGCTTGATCTTGCCTTTCTTCTTCCTCCTTTTTATCGTGAATACTTAGATTTAAAACCTCAGCCTTTTCCTCGTTACAATCAACGGTCATTAAGTTATTCTCCATCATATGATCATTCGGAGGAGTAGCCGATTGCACATTTTGAGGTGGATTAGGTGAACTGTACGTGTTGTCCTTTTGTCCACCTCCATTCACCATATTCGGTGATGCTGGCGAGAGAGCCCAAATTCCCTGTCTTTCCTCCTTAGCAGGTGATAATAATGCCAATTTCATTCCAACGTCTGCATAATCGGTTGCATGATCATTTCCAACCTTATCTCCGTATCTTTCTCCCTGACTTTCTTTGGTGTTCTCTGTTGAGTCTGCTTCAGCTAGTATTTCTCGGATTTCTGGAATATTAAGTTTTTCTGATGCTTGACTAGAATTCAATAAATTTTCATCAATCTTGTCTGCAGGCACCAAAGGTGGAATTTCCTCTGTATGACTAGACTCTGTTGTTGCTTCTTGGTCTCGTGTATTGTTTGGACTCTTCTCAAGCTGATTATACTCATCCCAATCGACTTTTTCACTATCGATCTTGTCGTTTTCCTCTTCGATATCATTTTTTTGTCCATCTTTGATTGATTCTGGTTCTGGTTCCAGTTCCGGTTCTGGTAATTCTTTAGCAGTTTGTACTTTTCGAGTTTTCTTTCTTTTAAGTAGTTTGAGCTTTCTCAATTTGTGTTCCTGGAGCCTTCTTCGTAGGAGGGTTTTTTTCGGCATAAAACGAGAATGCCTCATTCGATTAAAAGATTTACATCTTTTAGTTGATATATTCGCGAATACCACTTGTGTTTTAAGAGTGTCTTTTAAGTTTCTCTTTTCCTGAGCAGTTGATTTGGAGCAAAAATAATCGGCCTCGCCATCTGACATGCAGACGGTCGGTGTAATTTGATTATCATCAATGTTTGCATCAATTTCGTTTCTGTCGTTAGCTGTCAACCTTATATTCTTATTTCGACCATATTGAATTCTAAAGCGATTTTTCCTTTTAAGCGATTCCAAAATCGGTGAAGATTCTTTGATTTTCTTATTTTTTTTTCGAAGTTTTTCAGCTGTAAGAGCAGTCATCAAAGGTGATAATCTACACAAATTTCTCAAGTCAACCCGTGTACCTGTACTTGCGATAGTTTGTGGTACACGCAAATCTACCATTAACGGTTTTGGTCCCAATTCAATTTTTTCGTCATCGTCACTCTCCTCCAATAGTTCAACATGCTCACAAATAGCACCGTCATCCCGTTTACTTCCGGAACGTTTAGCTAAGGCAAGTTGTGATTTGTTCGGTCTTAAATCAAGAAAGACATGCGAATTTGATGAAGTTTTCAATTTTAACGAAGCTAAATTAGATGAAAATTTTTCGATATTATTTTCTGATTTTTCATCCATGTCGGAGACGCCGTCGAGTTGCGGAATAGTAGTATTTGAAATGTCTTTCTCTACCTCATCATTTTCTTCATCTTCTTCATCCTCCTCCCTCTCATCTTCTCTTTTTACGTGAGTTTTTTCATCGATGCTTTCGTCTTCTTCTTCGTCTTCATTGTGAGCTAATAATATACTGTCGCCTTCTTCCAATTGAAACATATCCTGGGCGTCAAGTTGCTTAAATGCTTCAGCATCACCGCTCTTCGCTTTACGTAACAAAATTTCTTTGCCTTCTTTGGCTTTCTGTAATTGTGTGGAGGAAAGGCGTTCAATAGTTTCCCTACTCACGACAGGCTCGTCACCGACTTCTAGCGCCGTGGCGTCAGGCGTCGACTGAATCGATGCGTCGCCACGGAAACGTTCAACTACTTCGTTCAAACGTTGTAAACCATCGGTATCATATTCATACTTTGATTGAATAGATGGTGTTCTACTCAAGGACGGTTTCGTCTTACCTTCTTCCTTCCAAATGTATTCTAAAGCTGGATTTCTACCATTTAAACTAGATTCGTCAGCATTTGTAATATCTGTTGCAATAATATCAACTTCAAGTTGACAATACGATTGTCGATTTGCATCTTCTCTTTTCTTTGCTCGTTTTGCTTTTAGATAATCCATTCCGCGTAAATTGTAATCAATAAGAAATTGCAAATTATATGGTACATGCACTTGGTGAGGTTGAAAAACCGTGTTGAGAATGGCGCCCTCCAGTAATAATGTTGAGACACGTTTCAAATCAGCCGGATCGTATAAAAAAAGTTTAAAAAACACATTTTCCTCCCCGCTGTAGCCATACATACGGAATGCCCGAACAGTTTGCACACTATGAACTTTTTCCGAATTCTCCTGTTTAGAAGCGGACGATAAATTTAGAGCTTTTTCAACGCTATAAGCCAATAATCGGCCGTATTTTATAAGCTCTTCATCATCTTCCATATTTGGTGCAATTACGAATAAATAAGGCAGCACACCATGAATATGAGCGCATACTTTTTCACCAGTTGCCGTTGAGCCAAAAATTCTTAGAACTGGAATGTTATGAACGATGCAATCATCCAATTCCCTTACAATAGGATCATAATCAGGAATAGGAGAGGTTAGGTAATAGTCCATATAAACTATGCGTACATCGAACATGTTGCGTTTTCTAGCTGTTGAATACAAATATGAGTAATTAATCGAAGAATTTAACATACTACTTACCAAAGTTGGATCACTTTCAAACAGATAGCAAATTGTATAAATAAGATAAATTTTGTAAATTGACTCAACGCTACCAATCTGATTATGAGCATTCTTCGAAAAAAAACGTAATAATCGATTCTGTAGCAATATGTATACAAAACATGGCTGACAATGTTGATTTTTGCTACCGCCATCTGTAGTATTACTAAAAACTTTATCTAAATAATATTCTAATTTAGAAACAAGCTCTTAAAAAGTTATGCAAAGTTCCTAACAGAATTCTGATAAAATACATCAAGTTCAGGTAAAGAAAATAAGACATAACGCTATTGTATATTTGTTTTATCTATATTTTCTGAGAATAAATTGTTTCTTAATAAAAGGATAAATAAAATATGAATAATATCCTTTCACTTATATTATATTAATACTTATTGAGTACCATACATCAATAGGAAAAGAAGGAACGCCATTAACCTAAAATAGATATGAGACAATATATATATATACAGATATACATAATATTTAAATGGCTTTATTATTACTAATATTATAAAAATATCAATGTTTTTAAATGAATAATTATACATAATGAATAGAACTAATCCAGTATCTAATAATATTTTTTAAAACATCAGATTTTATTGATATTCTACTTTATGATGAATTACGTTATTTCAATTTATTATTTCTTCCCCCTTCCAATAAAGTTATCTATCATTTAAGTACCTCTTTATTTATCTTCACTAATTTTAATGAGATTTTTATCTTCGTTTTATTCTTTTTCCCATTACATGAACCGTTTTGAACCGAAATGCGAACAAATCTGTTGTTCTATATAAAAGAATCGTTGATTCTTAAATAATTTGAAAAGAGATTTAATAGATAAAAATTGATTAAAGTATTTTGTTAATCGACACTTAATAAAAGGTAACTCTTTCGTTTTGGAATATTTTTCAATTTCCAAGTAAAATTTGGACATTACGCGGTATGTCACGTGATATGATCGTCTGCCATTTTGATTATATGATATATCTTTAAAAAGTTCCTCTTCGCTATGTTGACGTCAAGCTTTCACGTGACCTACCATCATGGAAGACTAAACATTTCGCTGCTTTAGTAAAGATTCGAGATTTCCAATTTATTGAAGCGATCGCTCACGTAAATCCTAGTATCAACATTGCTAATTTTATTTAATATATCACTGAAAGGGATTTTTAATTTGAAGAATCGGGTAAGCTATTCATTTGTCGATTTAAACTCCTATTCAAAATGGCGTTTTTATACATAGTATTTCTGCTTTATCTTATCGTGATCGGGGTATTAGTCACGATTTAAATTAGTTCTAAGGTAACAATAACTTGCAAACCATTAAAAAGACATCTGATTTGATTAAAACCTACTTCAGGTGACGAGATCTTATTAAAAGTTGAAGAATATTTAAAAAAAAGGAAAAGAACTGGTAAGGAGATAACAACAACTTTCCTTTGAATGTTAATAACCAGGTCTATAATTTCTTGCAGTTTATTTTAACTAGGAGAAGTTAGTGTGTCTAAAATGACTTCTGGTTCACCCTTATCTCAACTTGAATTTACAGGTATCACGCCCAGTCTTCGATGAGTAATTTACACAGATAATAGATTCTATAAGGAGGTTTTTTTCAGTCCTCTCAGCAAAGATAAATCAGCAAGGTTTTTTAAAAGCGGATCCCTACATAGAAGTTAGTGTTGATGGCCAAGCTCCTCGTAAAACGGAGGTAGCCAAGAAAACTTGGAATCCTGAATATAAAGAAGGATTCACCCTTTTAGTTTCACCAACGTCTAAGATCGAAGTTAGATTATTCAACCATTATCAATTAAAATCGGATACTTTACTAGGACAAGCAACAGTTGATCTACATAATCTTTTAGTGAAACATAATGGCTGCTTTAATGAAGTGAAAATTAAAGTTGATCTTAAAAGTTCAACAAAACAGTCCTCAAAAGTTGGAAGTGCACAAATTGTATTAAATGGTATGAGAGTACCCATGAATAATTATCAAGGACCTCCCCCTACAAACGGATTATCTGATGGAGGAAGTATCACATCGTCTCCTTCTAATGCCTGTAAGTAGATTAAGCATTTCCCTCTCTTTAATTGCGCAATTTATAACTTCACCACAAAGTATATTTTCTAATAAAAAGCACGAAAGCTATTTTGAATAGAATATACTTTTATTCTATTTAAACTGTTCCTAAATACTAACAGATCCTCCAACGAATCAGCCTCCTTATATTATTTTTGTCTATAGATAAGTTAGAAAAAAAAAATTGATTTATTTACCAATTCAAACTAGGATATCAGCTTGCAAAATTAAACATTGTCTGGTCAAATTATTTATAGTAAACAGTTTGGGAAAATAGAAACTTTTATAAAAGGATGCTTTTTTTTTCTTTTTTTTTGTGAAGTTCACCAAATTATCTCATTTCTTTTATTATTTGCTGTTTTTAAATAATTACTCCTATATAAATAGTTTTATCTAATAAGCAGTGTCTATAAATTACGATAAACATTTAATTTTGTAGCATTTATTTATATTTAGTATCTAACAGTATATTTATATGTGTATGCGTTCTCTTTTTATTTATAACTAAGTAATAAGACATTTAAAAACTTATTTAGTATTATTTGAGTACTTAATATTTTGAACTAAATCCAATAACAAGTTTATATTATCGTTAGTTAAGTTCTTCACGATAAATGACAAAGGAAAAACATTGAAAAAAATAGCAACAAATTACTATATAAATAAAAATATGTCAAACGCCGAAGAAATAAGGAGAATAATTCATTTATTTAATGGTAAATACAATATTTAGCCTATTCGTCTTGGAGGTTATTTACTTCGTTATTAAAGCAGATAGTTTAGATATTTGTTTAAATGTATATAATTTTAAAACAATGCACTATAATTTCCCTTAAATATGTTTATTTATACATGTGTATGAAAATAGGCGTATATATATATATGTATTTGTATAGCGTTTATATTTGCCCTTATTCTTTATAACTACAATAGATCTCTGTGTATATATTAGAAATCTCTTTGAAAGAGTAGAAAATGACATGTATAACGATGTAGGCCAACGATGAGCTGAATTTTTAAACTTGAAGCTAAATGAATGAATAAAAAGGAGATTACGCAGTGTTGCCTAGAGTAAAGAAATATTATGGTTGATTTTGGCCAGCTATTTTTTTTTTCTATATTATCGATTTTTAATATTGTTAAGACTCAGTCTCCCTTTAGAAATAGGTGTGTGCTTGTTTCTGTTTGTGTACGATTTAATACGACATGTTTTACTGTTAGGGAAGAAGAATTAAATTAAGATTATTTTCAAAAATTCGCCGAAGTCATATAGCTACTATTTCTGACCCACTGTTATATATATTGAGAATCCTTATTTAGCTATAGGCCAAGTTGTATTAATCGATTGTTGTTGCGGCTACGGTGCTGCTGAGTCAATTTTATTGTGCATATGATTGTGATTGGCGCTGCGTAGGGAATTTTCATGATTATGAATAATGGGTGTAGCCGCATCGGCGTCGTCCCAACCGCGACGGGCCTCATCCAACAGAATTCGTGTTAGCGCGGTCGAGACGTCAGAACAATCAACTGGCAATCAGCCAGAAACTGGTAGTTCAATATCTAATGGCCAAACAAATATATCTGCAGCTTTAACTGTTAATGGCGCAGTTGGTGGTTCGGCTTCGGAATCCAGTTCTAATGATCATGGATCTGGTCGACCTAAACCGGAACACAGAAGACAAGCAAGAAGTCAGAATAGGTCCAACTTACCACCACCTCCACCAATAAATGCCAGCAATAGCGCAAATTCACCTCGTCCTTCAGAAAATAATTCAAGTCCTGGTGTTCCGCCACCTGCTTCCACACCAGGTCCTTCCGGTCCAGCACCAGCTCCCCCACCGCCAGGCACTCCTGCACCCCCATCAAATGAACAATTGCCGCCAGGATGGGAGATGAGAGTCGACCCCCAAAATCGAACTTACTATGTTGATCATAATACTAGGACTACAACATGGGAACGTCCAACACCATTACCACCTGGATGGGAAAGACGTGTTGATCCTCGAGGCCGAGTTTACTACGTCGATCATAACACCCGAACCACAACTTGGCAAAAACCAAACGCAGATATGATGCATAACCTTCAGAATTTTCAACAATGGCGTACAAACAGGTCCCAGCAATTAGAGCAAATGGTGAATAGATTCTTGTATCCGAATCAACAAGCTGCTACTGAAAACGATCCCCTAGGACCATTGCCAGACGGATGGGAAAAGAGAGTTGATCAAAATGGAAGAGTCTATTTTGTAAACCATCAAAATCGAACAACGCAATGGGATGATCCAAGAACGCAAGGAAATACAATTCAAGAGGACCCCCTACCTGAAGGTTGGGAAATGAGATATACTTCAGACGGCGTTCGATACTTTGTTGATCATAATACAAGATCAACAACATTCCAAGACCCGAGAGGAGGCTCAGCTAAGGGACCAAAGGGTCAATTTGGAGTTCCTATACAATATGAAAGAAGTTTTAGATGGAAACTTGGACAATTTAGGTATCTATGCCAGGTATGTAATCATTTCGCATATATTTACAAATTTAATCTAAAATAGTTAACCTATAATCTAATATTAAACTAATGAATAAGTTCAATTTTTTATTATTAAGAGTCAAAACGTTAAATGTGGTCCACCGACCAAAATATACGTTAGACGAGATCAATTATTTGAGTCGTCGTTTAGGGAGGTGAGATAAAAAGTTATTGATTTTAAAAATTTGTTTGCTAATAAACAGTCAAACGCCTTGCCTGGTCATGTGAAAATTACTGTTACAAGAGAAAATTTATTTGAAGATTCATATCAGCAGGTGATTTATATGCTATTTTGATTCGCTTCACCTATATATGATTAGATAAATAGTGATATTTTTGTGCATGCTCTTTTATTTTTATTGCTTTATATATATATATATATATATATATATGTTGACTATATACATACATTTACATCAACGGTGTGTTTCTTCAACAGATTATGCGATTGCAACCTTTTGATCTTAGACGCCGATTGTACATTATATTTAGAGGAGAAGAGGGCTTAGATTATGGCGGTTTGGCCAGAGAATGGTTTTTTCACGTTAGCCACGAAGTTTTAAATCCAATGTATTGCTTATTCGAATATGCTAATAACAACAATTATTGCCTTCAAATTAATCCGGCTAGTTCGGTTAATCCGGATCATTTAACATATTTCCGATTTATTGGGCGTTTTATCGCAATGGCTCTGTATCACGGAAAGTTTATAGACTCAGGTTTCACTATGCCTTTCTATAAGAGAATGCTCAGTAAGAAACTAGTTATAAAAGACCTGGAAACAATTGATCCGGAATTTTATAATTCACTGGTTTGGTTTAAAGAAAATAATATAGAAGATTGTGGACTAGACTTGAATTTCTGTTGCGATTTCGAAAAATTGGGGAAAATCGAGCAAGTCGAATTGAAAGAGGGAGGTGCCAACATATCTGTCACCGAAGAGAATAAAGAAGAATATATCACACTTATGACTGAATGGAGATTTAAAAGGGGAGTTGAAGAACAAACCAAATCATTTCTCGACGGATTTAATGAGGTTGTACCCCTGCAATGGCTGCAGTATTTTGATGAACGTGAACTAGAGTTGATGCTCTGCGGTATGCAAGAAATTGATATAGATGATTGGGAAAAGAATAGTATTTATAGGCATTACACCAAGACAAGCAAACAAGTTGTTTGGTTTTGGAAAGTAAGAATACATTGATATTGTTTATCTTGTGTAACATATCTGTATGAATATATAAATGTTTTCTTTCCCTAGTTTGTTCGAGAATTGGATAATGAAAAAAGGACACGACTACTACAGTTTGTCACAGGAACATGCAGATTACCTGTAGGTGGATTCGCCGAATTAATGGGTTAGTGATCAGTATTATTAATAAATAAATAAATATCAAACTATAAATTCTTAATTAATATACGTTAACAGGAAGTAATGGCCCGCAAAGATTCTGTATAGAAAAAGTGGGAAAAGAAACATGGCTTCCCCGATCCCATACCTGTTTTAATAGACTAGACCTTCCCCCTTATAAAAGTTATGAGCAATTAGTAGAGAAATTAAACTTCGCCATTGAGGAGACAGAAGGCTTTGGACAGGAATAAAGATTCTTATAATAACTTATACAAAACAAAAAAAAACTATCAGTAATATACAAAAAACAAAAAAAAACAAGTACAGATATTAAATGTGGACTGCAGTTCAAGAGAATATATACTGTATATAACGGAAACAGTTGATTGTTTTTCGTTTGCTTTTAAAAATATATATATAATTGAAGACCTGCAGACGCGAATATTGTGTTTACAAAAATTTTACACACTCGCTTGGGTATGAATGAATGAATATATTTTGTGGCCGACAGTTAACATTTTTATAATATGACAATTTATTAAATGACTTTTAAATAGCGAAGCTATTGTTTGCACGTTATGCGATATACATTACGATCTATTTGATTATAATAAAAACCTTTGTTCATTTTTGCAATTATTACGGAAAGATACAAAATTAAAGAAATCAGCTTCTTTTTTATTTGTTTATATATTAATACAATCGAGTAGGTTAATCTCATTATTATTATTATTATAATCGTCATCATTGTCATTATTTCCTCTCTCTGGGTTTTTTCCCTCTCCCCTCCCCCTCCCCACATTTATTCTTAGTTCTCTTTCATAGATCATTTTGTCACGAATATTGTCTTTTTTAATTATTTTTAGTTTGCATGTTTGTCGTTTTAAATTTAATTTCTAGTGAAAACAACGAGTACTTATGAAAGCGGATAGATAGTGTTTCACTGACAATACACCATTCTCTTCAACATAACAAAGTCTATAAAAATAGAAATCTTACAAAATAATTACCACCAGACAAGTTGATCTTGTACAAACAGATGTCACTACTTCTAAAGAGATTAGCTTAATGCTTATCTAATAACTTTAATATGATAAATACTCTCTTGAAGATTTATCGTAGGTGAATATACTAATATATACATATATTAATATGAACACGAAAAGTACGATAGGTGGAGTGTTAAACTTTGATTAGTTGGGAAATGTTGAATAAGTGGGAGCAATGGGAAGGAAGGGGAATGTGTAAAAAGAAATTTATCGTCTTTTATATCAGTATCAGAGTGGAATTTTCTTTTATTAATAACTATCGATTACTTATAAACTGCTTTTCTTTCGCAATCAGTTGGAAAGGAATGCAAATTTGGTTGAATTTATTAAATTCCCTTCAACTATAAGTTGAATTTGTACGCTTTGGAATTTCTGGTAAGACTAAAAGTTGATTCCATAGCAGAAATGTTCGATACAGAGAAATTTGACATCAGTAACACTAAATGAAAACATTCTCCGGTAATTGCACTAGACGTCTGTTACAGCTGTAAAACACCGCAATAACACTCGAAGGTCCTCCATTCTCTTGGAAATGAATATTCATAAGCTGGTTTCGGTGCATTGAGCAAAGAGTCTGATTTCCTGCTTTTATATTTGTAGTCTCGTTACTATTCATGAAAATGAATATTCATAAAGACGTTTAAGGAGGGTATCGACAGTCGTCCGTATCTTGTGCGACACGATAGAAAAGTATGTTAAAACTTTTCAACAGACGATCTTTTATTCACTTCCTCATCCTCCTTAGCCAGTACCAACTAGGCTGTTTAGGACGTAGATCTCAGAACAATCTTCTAAGAACTTTATCGTTCCTAACAAAATCATCTTGGAATGATAATTCCACAGAAGATAATGAGCAAAAAAGTCAATTGAAATCTTCGTCTGGAGAGCAGTTTCAATACGAAAATGACGTTATTCTAGATGGTCATAAACGTTTCCATCTGTTTTGGAATTTTGATAACGTCTTAGAAGAAGTTACTTTTGAAATAGAAGCAAAAATAAAGAAGGATCAATTCTTTGCCTTTGGATTTTCAGATTATGGAGAATTTATAAATGCTGATTATGCTATTTTGTGGACAGATAAAGATGGAAAACCACACTTTCAAGTAGGTTAAATTGAAGTATTTTATTCCATAAAGAGAATATGGAAGATAATTAATTCCTACTTTGAGGTCAACTCTCTCCGTATGATTGTTCATTGTAGAAAGAATAATATTTTAAGGCAACCTTACTTTTACCTAATCAAAAGCCATTTTACTAGTCAAATTACTAGTATCCAATATATTAATACCTCAGATAGAGAGAGAGAGAGAGAGAGAGAGAGAGAGAGAGCGAGTTTGGGAATTGGCATACCTTATTCTCTTCTTTGACGCATGCGCAAGAATAAAACACTCTAATCTTTTCTCCCTCTTTTTCTCTTAGGACGCCCACACTGATCATTCTGGATTGATTCATGTGGATAAATCTCAAGATTATAATTTGCTTAATTTTACCACTAAATCCAATAAAGTTATATTAACGTTCAAAAGGTTCTATGACACGTGCGACAACGACGATTATCTAATAGATGTAAGAATTTTGCTTTTCCATCCTTACCATAAATAAAATATATAATTGTTTTATTGAATATTCAACAGTCCGGTACAACGCATCTACTCTATGCAGTTGGCATAGGCCACCCAAGATCTGCAGAGAATATTAATATAACTTCTCTAAGACCGTCCATGACTAGAGTTCAAATAATTAAAAGTGAATTAGTTGATCCCGAATTTCCAAAAGACACTGAAACTTTTGCAATGACTGTTGAAAATGTTAAAGTTCCTGCTGAGGAGACAACTTATTGGTGTGTTGTTAAAAAACTGCCGAATATGTCGGAAAAGCATCATATTATTCAATTCGGTGGTAAGATTACGCCCACCAGCGAAGGAGTTGTTCACCATATGGAAGTTTTCCATTGTGACGCTCCTCCTGGAGTAGAAATTCCTCACTACGAAGGCAAATGTATTAAAGAGGGAAGGCCTAAGGGTCTAGAAAGTTGTAGAAATGTTATTGGAGCTTGGGCTATGGGAGCACAGCCCTTAACTTATCCAGAAGAGGCAGGATATCCGGTTGGAGGAAAAGATTCTAATCCTTACGTAATGCTGGAGGTTCATTATAATAACCCCGATTTAATTAGCGGTATAGTTGATAGTTCTGGCATAGAGTTTCACGTTACGAAAACTTTGCGAAAGTATGACGCGGGTATCATGGAACTTGGCTTAGAGTATACGGACAAATATGCTCTGCCTCCAGGCTTGAACCAGTGGGACCTTGACGGTCATTGTATTCCAGAATGTACTAAAGTGGTAAATAAGACACTTACAGGCACACGTCGGACTTTTTGAGGTTAAGTTTATTTTTCATCAGGGTCTACCGGAAAAAGGCATAAAGGTCTTTGCGTCTCAGCTACATACTCATCTTACTGGAAGAAGAGCGTTTACAAAACATTATAGAAACGGAGTCGAATTACCGGAATTGAACAGAGACAATCATTACAGTCCACACTTTCAGGAAATCAGGAAATTGAAGAGGCAAGTCACTGTTCTACCGGGAGATTCGCTAGTCACCACTTGTCAAGATCAAACGGCCAATAGAAGACGGATTACCTTGGTACGCGGGTTTTTTTAATATAATTTATTGTTTTTCCATTATTTGCAGGACAATTTTTTATTCAATAATTCAATAATTTCTTGAAAACCTCTGACCAGACATAAATTAAACAATCTAAAATAACTTTGAAATTTATTCAGTACACTTCCGGCGTTTCTGATTGGTTATTAAAGGTATTCTAATTTGCTTAAAATATTCAGGGAGGATTCGCTATATCCGACGAAATGTGTGTCAACTATATTCACTACTATCCGAAAGTAGATTTAGAAGTTTGTAAAAGTTCCGTAACAACAGAAAGCCTATACAAATATTTTAAATATATGAATGAGTAAGTCAGAGAGCTTTTTCCTAGAGTTGTTAAATATTCAATAGTCTCTTAGATACGCTTGGCAACCGACATCACCAAACAAAGGCATATCAGACAACTATAAATCGATAGAATGGAGTCCAGCAAATATAGACTTATTAAGAACATTTTACATCGAATCTCCTTTGTCGATGCAATGCAACAAATCAGATGGAACTAGATTTGAGGTTTTCCTTTCTCGAATTTTCTATAAACTTTTCCCTTATTTTTTTCTTTTTTTTAACTTTAAAACTTTTTTCAAAACAGGGCGAATGGGAAGGGCAGAAAATCCCTGATATCCTATATCCGATACCGCCGAGAGAAAGACCCTGTTTAACATAGACTATTTATAGATGCTTCTAATTAGATAAAATAGTATAAATGAAATACATATATGAGTATTCTAACTTTTGAAATTGCGTGTTTTCCTGTTTTTATAAAAAAAAGCACACATTTCTAAAAATTCTCTTTTCTTTCTTAACAAAGCGTTAATTAAACATTAGAAGACTTTAATATCTATTAATATGCTATTTATTCTTAATTGGTCTTGATTTATTCAATTAGAATGGAGATATAATTTTACAATCGATAAATATAAACGATGTTTAAATATCAATTCATCCGAAGAAACTGGTAAATAATAAACTACTTTTTTAACAAAGTTAACTTATAGATTATTAATAAAAACATAATAATAATTAATAGAAACGTTGCCTTACGTAAATTGCATGCTTCGTTGATTGGATATACGAGCTGTATTTTAATAATTTAACAAGTTGATTAATTTTTAGAGATGCTCAAAAAATAGTCCACAACTCTTGTTGTAATTTAGACATACCCAAGGCCATAAATTGTTAAATTTCAGTACAAATTCGTGGCACTTCGAGTCGCTGCTTCTCAACGAAACTTAAACTTGAACAATGCCTTCGTAAGTTTAATACTTAAAGTATTCTTTTTTCATATTGCTAATATATTCGGGTTTACACTCATTTGCAACATTTTTTAACAACGAAAAATGTTGCATCATCGCCATACATGAGTTGTCTTCCAAAAGTGTCCCAATTTTCCACTTCATATTTTGTCTATATTTAGAACATTATGGCTAAAACCTAGGAATGTATCGCCAAATGACGTAGACGAACCATTATGGGATCAAAAAACGTTTATGGGACGTTTACATCACTTCTTTTGGGTTACTGATTGGAGAACCGTCCCAACTTCAAATTCAAGGTTATTCGAGGCTAAACAATTTATCGAGGATTACAAGTAAGTCTTAAGAGTTTAGTATTTAGTTTAAGTGTTCTATTTTACAATTCTTTTATATTTAGATCAGGAAAAATATCAGAAAATTACGACCAAGCGAAAATTCGCTATGAGAAAAAATTGAAGGAAAGCGCTTTTCATCCAGATTCTGGTGAATTGCAGAATAATATTGGAAGAATGAGCTTTCAAGTAATATTAAATATATTCAATAATCAATCTTACATTTAGTAATATTGTACAAAATATCTTTAGGTACCAGGAGGCATGGTTATAACTGGTGGAATGCTACAGTATTACAGGTAAATAGTAGAGTACTTTTGTACTTTGAACTCTCTCTTTCTTCATATCGTAAACACTAAACAGATCTACTGGAGCTGTTATTCTTTGGCAATGGATAAATCAGTCGTTTAATGCCTTAGTCAACTATACGAATAGGAATGCCGCTTCACCAATTACGACCACGTGAGACAATAGATAAGGCTGATAACCTTGACATATTATATTTTACAAATCTTTTTTTTTTTCTTATAATTAACTATTTTTAAACAGTCAAATGACGATCGCCTATGCAAGTGCTACTTCTGCAGCCGTTCTAATAGCAGTTGGTTTGAAGGGCAGATTGGCAAGGGTATTTAAATATTGCTGACATAGCAAACAAAAATTCTCTTAAAACTATTACTTATCATCATTTTTCAAAAAAAATAAAATAAAAGACTGTGTCTTCGCCTGTACTGCAAAGATTCGTTCCATGGTGCGCTGTTGCGGCCGCCAATTTGGTTAATATTCCATTTACTAGGCAAAGGTAATAAAGAACCATAAACTTTCTTTGCACGATAATTAAATTACCTTCTTTCTTTACAATAGAGAATTAGTAGATGGAGTTATGATGTCTACAGAAGACGGTGAAGAGATTGCGAAATCTCGATTTGCAGCTGCAAAGGGTATTAGTCAAGTTGTAGCCGCAAGAATTACTATGGCCAGTCCTGGAATGCGTAAGTTTTTATTTGCCTGTAATAAGTATGTAATAAATATTAAAGTTAATAAATTCCCACGCAGTACTTTTGCCATTCATTATGGAAAGATTAGAAAAAAGACCTTGGTTCATGAGATATCCTAGAGGTCATATTGTCTTTCAGACCCTTGTCGTTGGGGCTTTGTAAGTTATTACATAATTTATTGAATATTTCAAAATTATTAATTAATTACACTGTTCTAGTCTTACTGTTATGACACCAATTGGATGTGCAATTTTTCCTCAAAAATGTTCCGTATCCATGGAAACATTAAAGTTTGTTGAAAAAGACGTTTATCAGTCAATAAAGAAGAATCATCCGGATAAATCTATTAGCCATTTATATTTTAATAAGGGATTATAAATAGGCGAGAGGGAGAGATAGTTTAAAAATTTGGTTTAGTCTAGACAAACAGTTAAAAAAATTAATGCTACTTGATTTTTACGTTTGAAACTAAAAGAGTGCTTAAACAGATGAATTATTGCTGAAACAAATACTACTTGAATATTATAGAGAACAAGTTATATGCAAAATTTTACTTAAAGTGCTTGTTATATGTTTGAAAATTTTTTGAAGTTGAAACAATATTATCATTGTTTGTTAGTTGTAAATGAAAAAGGTTATTCAAAACTGCAAATAAGACTTAAAGAGTTGCATTTACAAATTATTTTGTTTTAAATAAAGTGAAACAATTTAGATAAACAAAAAAGGTTTGTAAGACTAATTGATGTATTCTCCAAATTACTGAATTCCACAATTCCACAAGCAATTATAATATTTTAACAATTTAGCATATTTGATTATCTTGTCTATCTTAATTGATGACTTCTCAAAATTCAATATTTATCTCCACATATCATAGTTTGTTTTCTGTTATGTTGGTAACAGCATCATGAATAGCATTGGCAACATAATCCATATTTTTCGTAGTCAAGCCACACATATTGATTCTTCCAGATTTCAACATGTAAATATGGTATTTCTTGTTAATATATTCGACTTGTTGGGCTGAAATACATTTAAGCTTATAGTGTAATTGTCGGGGGAAAACTATTATTTAAACTAACGAGTCAATCCAGTGTAGCTAAACATTCCAGTTTGGGTTACAATATGATCCCAGTTTCCCTTAGTTCCCAAACTTCGAAATTTTTCAAATAGCTGTTGCCTCATAAGAAGGATCCTGTTAGCCATATCCTTTACATGCTCAAGCCATTCTTGCTTATACGTATTCTTATTTAAAACAGTGGCAACAATTCTTGCTCCATGATTTGGTGGATTCGACCATAAAGTTCTTATAACAACTTCCATTTGAGTCTTTACAGCATCCAAAATTGTTGCAGAGCTTGCGATAAAAATTAAATTTCCCGTACGCTCATCTATGATTAAACAAAAGTTATTATTTTATTTTTAATATGGATAAAGTCATACTATAGAGTCCAAAATTCTTCGAAAAGCTTTGAGATGCCAAAATTTCATGTCCTTCTTTAACAAAGAATCTCAGGGAAGCAGCATCTTTGTCAACGTCGCCAGATGAGAAGCCTTGGTAGGCACAATCAAAGAAGGGAAAAAGCTTCCTCTTCTTAACGATGTCAGAAAGAATTGCCCATTGCTCCATTGTAGGATCCATACCAGTTGGGTTATGAGCGCACATATGGAACATAATGACAGCTCCTTCGGGGGCATTCTGAAAAAATTCTTTATTATCATATATTCATCAACCAAACATGCAAACTGCATAATTTTGTCCAACAAGGCACTGTTTATCTTTGTACTAGACGTGTATTCAAGCTGAGCTGAACAGATCAATACTTAAGGCTTTTATGTGCTTTAAGTAGGATTTACAGCTAGATACTTTTATCGTTGGGGGTATAGCTCAGTGGCAGAGCATTCGACTGCAGATCGAGAGGTCCCCGGTTCAAATCCGGGTGCCCCCTCTATATTTTTGCTTTTTTCCCCTTGTCTCTAACCCAACTTGAACTAAAATTGGTCGCAGTTCTTTTAGGACTTACTTTGGGGGTATAGCTCAGGGGTAGAGCATTCGACTGCAGATCGAGAGGTCCCTGGTTCAAATCCGGGTGCCCCCTATGTTCTTTTTTGTTTATTGTAACAAATAATTACTTTTAATTTTCTTCCAGAGGAACTTTGGGAAAGAATCATTGACAGTGAAACTATTGCAGTGGGGGTATAGCTCAGTGGCAGAGCATTCGACTGCAGATCGAGAGGTCCCTGGTTCAAATCCGGGTGCCCCCTATGTTCTTTTTTGTTTATTGTAACAAATAATTACTTTTAATTTTCTTCCAGAGGAACTTTGGGAAAGAATCATTGACAGTGAAACTATTGCAGTGGGGGTATAGCTCAGTGGCAGAGCATTCGACTGCAGATCGAGAGGTCCCTGGTTCAAATCCGGGTGCCCCCTATGTTCTTTTTTGTTTATTGTAACAAATAATTACTTTTAATTTTCTTCCAGAGGAACTTTGGGAAAGAATCATTGACAGTGAAACTCTTGCAGTGGGGGTATAGCTCAGTGGCAGAGCATTCGACTGCAGATCGAGAGGTCCCTGGTTCAAATCCGGGTGCCCCCTAATTCTTTTTGGTTTTATAACAAATGATTTCTTTTAATTTTCTTTCAGAGGAATTTTGGGAAACGAATCATTGACAGTGAAACTCTTGTAGTGGGGGTATAGCTCAGTGGCAGAGCATTCGACTGCAGATCGAGAGGTCCCCGGTTCAAATCCGGGTGCCCCCTTGAATTACTTTTTTCCTCTAGGCACTTTGAAAATTGTTTGGGATGACTAAACATTCATCTATGGTAATACAAATGCCTGTATCTTTTGCCAATGGCTTCGTATTTAGTAGGCGTTTCACAATTAATGGCAAAATATTGTTTGAATTAATAGATTGGATCTGAGATGAACTCGCTGCCAAGAATTTTTAAAATTTTCTAATTTATCGCTTGGAAAACAGTTACTTAAATACTTTTAAATCGCTATCACTGGGGGTATAGCTCAGGGGCAGAGCATTCGACTGCAGATCGAGAGGTCCCCGGTTCAAATCCGGGTGCCCCCTAGTATTTTAATTTTTTCATCTGCATTCTGATCAACTCGCAGAAACGGCAAATTCACTGCAAATTGACTGTCGCGAGGGGGTATAGCTCAGTGGCAGAGCATTCGACTGCAGATCGAGAGGTCCCCGGTTCAAATCCGGGTGCCCCCTTAAAGCAATTTATTTTTTTAAAAAATAACAATTGTAAACTGCTGAGACCATTTAAGATCTTTATAAAAGAAATTCAGAGCTCTATTGAAGGTCTGGTTTAAGTCTTGTCAGTTTTAAATTTAAATCTGTTTCAAACTGCTTTGTGGACATAATCTATCCTTAAATAAAATCTTAATTCCCAAAGTTACACTCTTTAAATAAAACAAGCTTGCTGCTCTTGTAAAATTATTTTGATGACATAAAAACGGATGTTAAATATCTTATCTAATCATATTTCAAGGTAATAAATATGATAAAATAATTTAGCATAAGAAAAATCCTAACCTGTAAATCTTCGACGAAGCCTTCAAAATCGATTACTCTCTTTTCTTGATTCCAGTATCTATATTCACGGATGTTCGTATAGCCAATCATTTTGCCTAAAAGCTTGTGATTTCCCCAAGTGGGATTCGACACATAAAGGGTGTCAGCATGTAAATTCCTTTTCAAAAACTCAAGACCAATTCTAAGGGCTCCAGTTCCTCCACAAGCTTGAAATCCTGCAGCCTAGAAAAGAGGCAAGTTTAATTAATTTTTATTTTAAATTATTCAAAAATCATTAATTCTTACTCTATTTTCCGCGATAGCTTTGTTGTCCGATCCTAATAGAAGAGCAGTGGCAGCCTTAGAATAATCTCCCAGACCAGAAATAGGTAGATATTCATGGTTCAACAGCTGATCTTGAGCCATGGCTGCTTCAACAGCACGAACAACTGGTAATACCCAAGGCTCTCCATCATCAGTCCTATAAGCTTTAATGATAAAAATTATTGCATAAAAATTACTAATACAATGATAATTGCAACTATTTACTACAAGATAGAAATTTTGAATCGTGTTTATACTAGAGAACTGGTCACCCCCGAACATCTCAAAGTCATTTCATTGCCATTGAATTTTGGACAAAACTTTCCCCTTTAAGTTGCAATATTTTTTTTGCAGATGCATATGAAATTTTTATTAATAGACTACGTCTCTTTAAAAGGAAATCATAAATAATTATTTTTATATTTTATTAAAAGCGGCTATATAGAAAAAAATAAACAATAAGTACAGCAAGCCGAAAAAATTTGATATTTGCATTTTAATATGACAGAATTTTCTATTAAACGAAAGAAACTTTACCTCCTACCCCTAAATTAACTTTTTGGGGATTTGGGTCAGCTCTGTAGTCAGCTGACAGCTTAAAAACTTCGATTGGAGCAACACTTTCCACATTCTGAAATACGCTGGCCGCCATTTTGACCTTCTGGGTTTATTCTAATCTTGGAGACAACGAACCAATCAGAATTCAATGAGAACGTTTTGCTCGTCAATAAGCGGGAAAATATGATTTTCCAATACATTTTTGTTATGAGAGCAATATTTTAATTAGTCTATTTATCTACTGATACTATATAAATTATAAATGATTATTAGATAAAAAATCTTGTTCTATCTCTTTAGTGCCTTTTAAATCATTCAGTGCTATGGAGTATCTGAGTGCTTTTGTACTTTCTACTAAATTACTCTCAGAGCAGCTTTCAATTCCAACATTTGGCCTTCTGGCTCGTATATTGTATCCAAGCATACAAACGAAGCCACAAATAAGTAGAATGATAGCTATACAGGCACCTGCTGTTAGAGCCATATAGCCAGCTGAATTATTCCTTTGTTCTTCATCAGTTGTATTAGTATAGTTAGCCATAATTTGTCAAGAATTTTAATAAAATTTGTAATTACTTTAATTATAGAAAAGTATTTTAACTAGATATATATATAACGAATAATATACTATGTTAATAAACCACATTTAAGAAATAAATGTTCAAGTTTCTTTTAAATGTTCTTTTTTTTTTAAAAGAATATCTCATGATTGTGTATATATATAAATTTATATATATACATGTATTTTGTTTATTTCGTTTTAAAGTTATATTTAAGAGTCATTTTCCCACGACATTTATCTTGTAAAAGTACATTTTTTTAATGCTATCTATATTAATTTCATGAATTTTTAAGGGGTAAAAATAGAACATTCGTAATTCCATGAAAGTTTCCCCTGATCGTTATACCAGTTTTTGTAACTATGCAAGAGCTGCGACTGAATCATTAGACAATCCTGTATAATTTCATAGAAAACTTTAAAAGCAAATAGCAATCATGTCCAACGAAAGAGCATACGCACATCCCGCATTCCATGGCGGAAAGAATAATTCGGAACAAGTAACTATATTATTGTTTTTATAAAGAAATTATAAAACTTTATTATGTATCTTATGTTAACAATTTTTTAAGGTTACGGATGAATACTTAACATGTCCAATAAGTGGACGACCTGGATTTATACATCCAAAAATTTTGCTATGCGGCCATACATTTAGCAAAGCAAGCTTGGAAAGTTATGTAAGTATGGCTCATTTTTGAAAGAGATAGCGATAATGCTTTTAATGAAATAGGCTGGTGGAGCTAGATGCTTTTGCTGTCCAATGTGTGGAAAGGTGACAGAATTACCATCTAACGGGGTTTCTGGCCTTAGAGACAACATCTTTATTGATACACAAGTTGAAATGCTACTCTCAAGACATAATAAGGCTAGAGGCCGCGATGACTCTTTTTACAACATAACAAAATACGAATGATCTAGTTTGGGAAAATCCTATTGATTAATGCAAAATTACTTAATGACAAAAAGCTTTTCATGACCTATTTTTGAATTATAACCTAGTGCTATAAAGTATATTTGTCTAAATTTCACGGATGTAGGTATCTAAAAATTGAAGTACTGATACTAAGGAAAAAAAAGAAAACACACATTACTAATATATTCAGAATTCATCTACTTGAATATCTAATACAGTATTTTTATTCAGTTTCATCGTCGTCACCGCAAGTATTCAAACTTAAAACTTCTACTTGACCCTTTCCTTTCGTTTCCATTTTGACTATGTCATCTATTTCTCTAAATAGTCCGGGGTCGATTACTACTGTCTATAATAAATGAGTAGGAAAATTTCTTTAGTTAATTATTCTATTGTTTTCTACGCTTTGACTATTCTTACCATTTCCAAGTCGCAGTCGAATTCTTCAGATAATATTTGGGCATTTGTTTTCTTTACTTTTTCTCTTACCCTCTTCCCGTCTTTGCTTGGTATAAATAGTCTCAATTTCATCTGGGCTCTTTCAATCTTGAACGTTTCAGTAGCTTTCAATTGTTGTATAACATCCAAAGCTTGTTGTTTTGCACTTCGACTAGGTTTTACTGAGATATGACAATCTTTCATAGCCTTTTCTATCATTGTTACTGTATAAGGTTTTTTAGTTTCCGGATTTATACATTTTTCAGAAACAACAGTAGCTATATCTCTGAAAGTATTTTCAATTTGGGCCTGTCTTTCTTTTTCAGTGACTTGCAATTCTCCTTTTGTTAAAATCTATGGAAGATTGTCATTTTTTTTTAAAAAAATGTCTTAATAATAAATATAACTTACTATTTTGCATATATCTGTTGCATCATCAGTATTAAATGCTTTTCGTAAGTCGTCAGCTTTGGCAACTTGGCCTTTTGAAACGTTTAAAAACACAGTTGGTGTCTGTAGAACTTCATCAATGTCGGTTTCACTAAATGAACATTTTGTTTTTGTTATTACATTAAGAAAAAAATTTATTAGATTACATTTTATTTCTCCATGGCATAACTTTATTTGGATAACAAGCTATTTCGAATCGCTTTCCTCCTTTTTTTAATCTAACGACAGCGATGTTAGTTAGCCGTTTTTGATTTGTGGGAGTAAATATAGTAGCCATTTCAAGCTCCTTCCAGCTTCAGTCGTTTTTAATTCTTTATGATATATATATATGTACCAATATTGCTTGATTTCAAGTGAACTTGCAATTTCTCGTGGTAAATTTCCACTTGACAGGTAACCTGACTAATATATCTTTATATATATATATTTATACACATAGACAGTATTATCCGCAGCGAATCGAACTTTTTTTTCAACTCTTTGTCGCGTTATGAGGGAATGCATAAAAAATTATTAATACGGTTTCAAAATGTACGTTCACAACTTTTCAGTTCTTACTTTATGACAAGCTAAGTCTGCCACTCAAAAATTAAAATTTTAAAAACAAACTAATTGTTAGGAAAGCTGTCTGCAAGTTGGTAATTTTCGTATTATTGATATCAAAATACGAAAATGCGCAAATAGCAGACGGCACATAGTTTTCATTAGAAACGCGAATTCCTTTACTTTGAAAATAGGAAAAATTTTTTTCGACTTTTGACCGTTTTATACTTGGATCAACTCAAAAAAGTAACAAACAAAAATCAGTCAAGATGGTTTGTATATTAATCTTTAATATTTACATAGATAAATGATTTTAATTTGATTTGTTTGCCAAAAAGATGCTCTCAAGGCAAAAGCCCGCTGTTGGGCCAGGATCTCAAGCAGCTTCAAAACAGAAAGAAAAGAAACACGAATTACCTAAATTTGAAGAATTCATTGAACAACGAGATTATACCGGAGCAGGAACACTTTTAGATACTCGTTCGATTCCTGGAATGAATCCAGATGACTATGATGCATGGATAGCGTACTGTGCCTTCCATTTGGGTGATTTCAAAAAATCAATGGATTGTTACGAAAAGATCTTAAAGAGAGATGGAAGTAATCCCGAAGTGTGGCTATGGTTGGCTTGTACATATTTCATGTTAGGAATGTATCCAGATGCTGATGAAGCTGCAAAAAAATCTCCAAAATCTAAACTTCAAAATCGTCTACTTTTCCATTTATCTCATAAGTTTAATGACGAAAAAAGACTTATGAGTCACCATCAAAGTCTACAGGACGTAACGGAAGATCAACTATCACTAGCTTCTATTCATTACCTACGTTCTCATTATCAAGAAGCTATTGATATTTACAAACGTATCCTATTGGAAAACAGGTATGGTTTTTAAGCCTAGCTTTGCTAAAAATTCACTTACAAAATCTTTACTTGTTCCTTCACATATGCTTACACTTTTCAGGGAATATTTAGCGCTCAACGCTTATGTGGCTTTGTGCTATTACAAACTCGATTATCATGATGTATCACAGGTAAAAGTCTTTATAATTCCTTTTTTTTATTACTCTAAACAGTGAATTTACAACTGTTAACGTTTATGTTGCAATTTGTTATCATAAAATGGATTATTTTGATTTATCCCAGGTCTGTTTATCAATGGAATTGTCTTTTTATTCTGAAAATATTAGGCTAAAATTAATAGGTGATTAAAACAGACTAATAAGTTGGTAATTTCCTATGTTGTAGGAAGTTTTGGCTGTCTACCTTCAGCAATATCCCGATAGTGCTATAGCACTCAATCTCAAGGCCTGCAATCACTACAGATTATACAATGGAAAAGCTGCTGAAGCGGAATTGAAAACTCTACAAGACATAGCATCACCATCTTTCACTTTTGCTAGAGATCTTGTCAAACATAATCTAGTTGTTTTTCGGTCTGGAGAGGGCGCACTTCAAATTCTACCTCCTCTAATTGACGTTCTACCTGAAGCTAGATTAAATTTAGTTATTTATTACCTAAAACAAGACGATGTTGGTGAAGCCTTTCAACTAATCAAAGATCTGGATCCAACAACTCCTCAAGAATACATACTAAAAGGAGTTGTTAATGCAGCTGTAGGACAGGATCAAGGAACGGTTAGTATCTATTTATCAGTAAATAGTAAAATTACAACAAAAGGCATAATTCAAATTTTCTAAATTGTACACTTATGAAGGAGATACAAACAAAAACTGATAAGGTATTACTGCATACCGTGTACCGCTTATGTAACAAACGAATGTTGTTAATGATAATATCTGTCTCTTTCTCTCTCTTCCTCTCTCTATCTCTCTCCCTCTCCCTCATCTATTTATAATTATATTTAATATTTATGTAACTTGAAAATATTATGGAATGTTAACCAATAGTCTAATAGTAATGAGTGAAATCGTCACACCATCATATAGACTGTTCAATGTAATTCAGTCACCATTTTGCACTATATTTTATTTACATTAACTTATTTACAAACTTTAATTTTCCATAGTTTGTTTATACGAAAACAAATATAATCAAAATTAACTTAATTTTCATAACAGAAAGAACATTTGAAAGTAGCTCAACAGTATTTCCAGTTAGTTGGGGGATCAGCTAGCGAATGCGGTAAAAATTTTATATATACATTATATATTGTTTAATTGCATAATTAATTATATTATTTAAATTATAGACACCATCCCTGGTAGACAATGTATGGCATCTTGTTTTTTCTTATTAAAACAATTTGACGATGTTTTAATCTACTTAAATTCTGTTAAAGTAAATATTTTAAATGTTCTCCATTAGGATAAACTAATAATAGATTTATTATATTATTATATTATTTAAACAGAGTTATTTCTACAACGACGATCTATTCAATTATAATTATGCCCAAGCAAAGGCGGCTGTTGGTAATTTTAAGGAAGCTGAAGAAGTTTTCTTGTTAATTACCAACGAAAAGATCAAGTCAGAATATACCTACCTATCGTGGTTGGCCAGATGTTACATTATGAACAGAAAGGCTCGCTTAGCCTGGGAGCTCTACTTGAAAATGGAGACATCTAGTGAATCATTCAGCTTGTTAGGCTTAATAGCTAACGATTGCTATAAAATGGGACAATTTTATTACGCTGCAAAAGCATTCGATGTTCTTGAGAGATTGGATCCGAATCCAGAATACTGGGAAGGTAAAAGAGGAGCTTGTGTAGGAGTTTTTCAAATGATTATCGCAAATCACGAGCCAAAGTGAGCTAAATTATCTATTTCCCTTTTGAATTGAAATTTATTAATTAACAATATTTTGCAGAGAAAAACTACGAGAAATATTACAATTGCTTAGAAACACGAGTAATCCTCAAGTAGATTATATTACAAAAATCATGAGAAACTGGGCAAAAGATAACAAAGTTGCGATTCCTGACTAAACAAGGTATTAGATAGAAATTATTAATTCTTAAAACCTATTACTACTGTACTTACTTCTTTTCTTTAGAGGAGAGGTGAATGAATCCTAAAACTATTACAATATCACTTTGAAAATGAAAAAAAAAACAACTACTATTATATTTAACCATTTGGGGCGATGAAAACTGTTCATATATTATTCCATATATATTACAAATATATATTACAAACAAATTGTTTGTCTTCTTAAAATATCTATTTATTTTTTAAATTCAATAAAATGTAATCTCATTTATCAATATCTTTCGTATTTGCAACAAATATTTGATGCTGTAACTTTAGTCTAAAGAAAAAGAAAGGAAAGAGACTGAGAGAGAGGAAACTTCAACGACTGCTATAAATAAGTAATAAAACTATAGTACAAATCGATAGTTACGACCTAATTACTATAAAAATTATAGTTATTTAATTTTGTATTCAACAAAAGAATTTCTATAACAAGAAAATATTTCACAGTTTTTCCCCTGACAATATTTTACGATTTAGTTAGGTAGGCCATCTTTTCTTGCATATTTAACTGTTGGTAACGATTTATAATAACGATCATCAAAGTCTACTTTATCCATTAACTTTGTTCTTTCCCTATGCCATTCCTCAAGACATTCATAACCGTACCATTTATACGTTAGGTTAAACTTGTTCATAAACATTTCGGGTCTTGTCACTAGCCATGGAACGTCTTTAATCCCAAAATGGCATATACCTCTCACATACCGACCCAAACAGTCGCGTCCACCGTAATGACGACCCGAATTCCATAGTTTTAATCGAATAGCAAGATTGTAAGAATAGTTGTCAGCTAATTTCGAATTACCTACAATTATTCATTCAAGTTTGCGTTTTAGACGATAATCTAATCAAGATAGACAAACTATTGTGAGCATACCGTAATATCCACCTGGTGCATTAAGATATTTATTATAGTTTAAAACGTTGTAATAATGTTCACTAGGATGACCAGTGTCTTTGCACCAATTTAAATAATCAATGCCAATTTTACTCTCGACTACGTACTTTACAAAATTATGAGAAAATAAGCCGTGCATCTCTCCTTTATAAAATGTTACATTCTCATAAAATTGGGTTTTCTGTTCGAAAGTATCATAGAAGATCATTTGCTGATAGGTTATACTCCACCTATGACCCCATTTATGAATAACTCGATCCATTTCCATTCTAAAAGATTTTAGTAGTTTAATTATTAATTATTGATTTATTTTTTATATTTACCTCGAAAGTGATCCTGCAATGTCATTTGATCCATTAAATATTTCTGCAATTCTAGCCAATTCGTAATTGGTTCGCAAAGGAAATTCTTGACCGGTAAGATTAATAAAGTATTTCCACCGACCCCTAGATTATAAAACAAGCAAAAACGTTTCTTTTCTGTTGTAATTAACTTTTTGATAGCCAGCAAAAGTAAAAAGTTTGCAAAAAGAAGAAAGAAAGAATTGAGAGATCGGTGAGTAGCTCAAAATGTTAATTGGAAAAATTGCAAGAAAGAGGAGAACGTTTGTAATTCCGAACCTGTAATATCTAATTAGGTCTCTCATACAATTGATATCTGGGAGTAATACACTAACATCTCCCCATTTTATCTTATCCAAATGGGAAGCTATAAAAACATTATCAAAACATTTTGCTAATGCCCTAACTGTTCTATGAAAGATTAAGGGTGATTTAACATCAATATGGATGCAGTAAATATTATGGGGTCTCCATATAGCTCGTAAAAGTCTTTCGGCTTGTTCAAAATCTCTATAAATTGAAAGACTAAATGCTAAAGGCCATTTTTCCTCCTGTATACGATAAAAAATATAGCATCTAATCAAATAATTAATACGTCTAGAATAATAAATTCTAAAACACCCGCCTGTTCTGTTGCAACTTCAACGTATCCTCTTGCTCTTCTAAAGTCCTTACATCGAGACAACCACCATTGATAAGTCTCTAAAGGTACCGGAATTTTCCCCGGTCTTTCTATATGCAAACTTTCAGCTTTATTTATTTCTTGCTCATCATTTTTCATAACTCTAGAACATTTAATTGTTCCTTGATGTTCTATAGATGGGACAATATACGAGGATCTCTCAGAGTAGTCATACTTCAGAGGAACTTTGTATTTATGCTGAGCTTGAGTATATACTTCGTCTATACGAGTTTTGTCTTTTTCAAAAGGCTCGTTCTTTTCTTCAGCATATATAGGTTGAGGACGTAAATGCACACCTTTTTCGTAGTCATCCAAGGTTTTGTAGTACTCGTGTTCTATCACTTCGAGTGATAATTTTTTTGTATTTGAAGACTTTACTGAACTTGTATTGGTAAGAATCCATATATTAAAAAGTAGAAGAGATATGTTCACTAATAGCAATATTCCATATTTGTAATGTCGCCTAAGATAGATAAAAACATTTCTTCTCAATTGATGCATGGTCGTCAAAAAAGTTTATTTCGCAAATTTTCACTAGCTAATAGAACTGGTTCTTGAAGATGCCTAGAACCAAAATATTTAACGTCAAAATAGGATTTCAAGAAGGAGTATTACAACTTTAATTAGTTCTCCCTTTACTATAAAATAAGTTATTACCTTTAAGTGCCACACCACCCCCAGCTTTCCGCTCCTATAGTAATCTTCGTATGCATAAAATACGAAGACGATTTAAGAGCCTTTGAAAAGGGTATTGAGCCTAAAAAGATTACTATATTTTGGGTTGCTTACGTGCAAGTCGTGAGGAGAATAATTAAAGAGTTGAGCGAGCTTATATCTAGCTTAAGGCTGCACTATAGATAAGATTAAGTGTACTCTTTTAAGAACAACTCTCGCACTTAACATATGTAATTCTAATGCTTTCGTTCAAGAAGAATAAGAAAGTAATATATATTCAATTCAAAAACGTGTATTTCTGATAACTTTAAGAAATTAGTTCTCCTCGTCTTCTTCTTCGTCGTTATTGATGTTGAAGTAACGAACTTCGTAGGATTCCTTGGCGTTAGCTACTACACGAAGCCAATCACGAAGACTGTTCTTCTTGAGATATTTCTTTGTTAAATATTTCAAATATCTCTTGCTGAAGGGAATTTCGGCATGAACGGTAATCTTGTTCTTGTCCTTGACAAGCTTGACATCTTTTCCCATGTTGCCGGTTTTTCCATTTACCTTAACTTTTTCTTTCAAGAAGGCTTCCTAGAAAATAATTCAAACAATACACTAGGGAAGGTGACCCTAGATAACAACGTTTAATTTAAGAGACTGAATCGTCACAGTTTACTTACAAAGTTCTCAACGTTCATAACACCATCTTCAACTGGGTGAGTGCAGTCAATAGTGAATGACTTGGCGTCCTTGTTCTTCTTCTTTCCCTTTGGCTTGGGTCTCTTTTGAACAGTTTTAGTCTGAAAACCATGAAATTGTTTATAATACCTTGGAATAGTATTTGAATTAGACAGTGTTCAAAGTAAAATCATAGGGAGTATTAATTCAATTGTTCTCAGCGTGGCACGTGGTCTCAATACTACATTTCATTTAATTTCACAAACTCCCGAAAATTTACAAAATGTTTTATCGCTATTCCTTTCTTTAAGTATTTATAATAAAGTAGATACGAGTTAAAATAGAAAAAAAAGGAAAAAGATAGGTGAAATATTGACAAAATGTTTCAAGCTATGCTTACCGGTGCCATCTTGGATTCCGTGGAGAAAAAGGAAGACTGATAGTTGAAATTTTGCGATGTATAATGTATAGAAAATTAAAAATGGCGATATAAATAATCTAAATAAAGCGCCGCCATTTTGAAATATCAATGAAAGTACATGTCTACCGGAAGGAAAGAGACATGTTTGCCGGCAAAATAATTTTCTTATTTTTTTCGCTAAAAGTTCTTATTGATGGTGCCAAACTAAACACACCTAAAGTTTTATTGCCATACTATGCGTCTGAAGCCTCAAATACAACTTTAAAAGTTTCTGGAGAGGGATGTTTTCAATGGTTTGTATATCAGTTGCATTATCGCTCAATTAAGAACATTTGAACACATTCTATTTGAATTTAGGACATCTTCAAGAAACGACATTGCAACCATAAATCCAGTATTTCAAACTAATGGAAATGATCAAAAATGTGCTAAATCTGCAGTCGTTACAGCAGTCTCCAGGTTCCCACAACGTCGAACGAGCGTTATTACTGCTAAGGATGAAGGTATAAATACTATCTTCACATGATATAGATTTTTTAGTAGAATTGAATATTTCAGTGTCTGGTATGGTGCTAACTTGCAACGTTATTGTCGATGATATATATTCCATTGACATGGAAACAACTACCAGAGAACTGTACCTTGATGATTCCCCACTTCAGTTAATTATCACAGCTCATGATAACGAAGGTAGCTTATTACAAAAGAAGTATCCTCTTTTGTTTAATCTATATTTTATTATTTAAGGAAACACATTTAGTTCTTTGGAAGGAGTTGAATTTAAATGGACCCTACAGCCAGATGAAGGATTTGATATGGATCCTAACAAAATCATAAGGTGAGCATAAAAATAATTTATAAACTTTCAAATGTTTATTCTTTTTTTAATATCTTGTTTTATATTAAAAATTTTCAACTAAAAATAAAACACTCTGTTTACAAAGCTTCCCGCAAAGTAAATAACGTAGAAATAAAAATATTTCAGCTATTCTATGTATATTTGTGTTGTTTCGATACCATTGAAACATTGAACAAAATTTTCTTTTTGCATAGGTTTCTTCCTTTTTCCCATTCATCATACAAATCATCATCATGGAGCGTTCGACATTTAGAAGAAACCGGTCGACAAGGTTACACAGTATTATTGGAAGGCATAAAAACAGGAACTGCCAAAGTCAATACGAAAGTGGTTGCTCCCGCTTTCTCCAAAGTTCAGGCAACAACTATACGTCTGGTTGTGATCGCCAACGTTGTACTTGAACCATCATTAGCATTTGTTTTACCAAAATCGATATTGACTTTTAAAGTGTCAGTTTTAAAACAAGGAAGAGCTTATGACATGAACGATGACCAATTTGAATTAGAAACTAAGGAGGAAGATTTTCTAAAATTGAATTATGGAACTTGCTGTTCTTTCACCGCTTTAAAAGTAGGTGAATCAGAAGTTATTCTTCATCATGTTGGAGTAAAGATTCGCGATGGATTTCATGAACCTTCTGCAAGAATCGTCATTGAAACAGCAAAATACTTGTCCGTTGTAATTATGCCTGATAATATATGGGTCTTAGAAAAGCATAGGACATATACTATTGTTGTTCATGTTTACTGCCAGAAAGATGAGAAAATGATTATGCCAGATAATTATGAAATGAGAACCAATATTCCCGAAGAATACTTTGAAGTCTTACAGTCATCTAAAAATCAAAGTTACTTCGTTGTTCGAGCGTTGAAAAGTGGTCATACATTGATCAAAGCTCAGATGGATAACATTATTGATGGACATACCCCTTCTACTGTTAGTCGAACTGTGGAAGGAGAACAATCTGCCACTATTTTTGAGCCTTTAAGAGTCAAACCAAACGAAGTTTTTTTTCCATTTTTCCCTGATGTTCCCGCAGCTTATAGCTATAACTTGAAAGCCACTGGAGGATCAGGATCGTACACTTGGAAATCTAACGATACTTCCGTTTGCACTGTTCAACAAGATGGAAAACTTGAATCTGGGAATGGAGAAACAGCTGTTATAACAGCCACTGACGAAAGAAATAGGAATCATTTTGCAACTGCAGTCGTTCGGGTTGTACCGCCAGGCGGTGTTCAATTCAGACCACATAAAGTTGAAGCAGTAATCGGAGAGAGTCTTGAATTGGATATTGATCTTTTAACAAAAGATAGACAAAGTTTTGCAGTATGCACCAAAGCGCCTTTTGAGTTTAGAATAAGAGAGAAAGATATATTTGTGTTAGATGAGGGAATATATCCAAGTGAACGAGGATGCGGAATGATCAGAGTTAAAGCGCTAATACAAGGATATACAGAAGTAACTGTAGAACTACCAACTCATGGCATTAAAGCTGCCATAACAATAGCAGCTTACGAACCACTTGCCTTGACCATGCCGAATGATTATATTATTTTAAGTCCAGGATCTTCATTTCCTGTTAACTTTGAAAATGGGCCAAGACCATGGATATTGGAACCAGGTTCTTTTGATCCAAAAATAATAATTAATAATCCGGAATTTCTTGATGCTCGCTACGAACCGACTGGTTTCGAAAAGCATACAGTTAGGGCAGTTTGCCTGAATTTTGGTGAAAACTCCTTTTCTCTTCAAATAGGCAATGCTAAGACTAAATCAAATCCTCTACCTGTAATATCATCTTTAAATTTTACTGTATTTTGTAGTCCTGTTGCCTCTATGGATCTTTATCCAGTTATCAATCGTCCAAGAGATATGTCTCAGTGCCCTTTGGAAAGTTTAGCATCAAAAACTAGGCTGCCCGTATTCTCATCTCATGCTATCACTTTCAACTTACGAATCTTTGACTCTCAACGTCGGTTGTTCGATAACTCTTCTTCTTTAGATATCAAATGGGGGGTTTCTGACAGGAAAAAAGCAAATTTTCTAAATGAATTTCCTCAGAATGATACTTCAAAATCTTTAAGCATACAGGATCAACTGGGAGATTTAACGGCTACTGCGTATATAAAAGAATTTAAACGAAGCTACCTTGAACATCATTCAGCTAAAGTTTCTCAAATTCTCGATAGAAAAGTTGAGCAAAGCGTTGAATTAATTATTGTTGAACAAGTAAAAGTAGAACCAAAATACGCTAAATTGTATAATCATCCCAACAATGTTCTAAATATAAATATTAAAGGTGGATCGAAATTTTTTGATGTCAAAGCAAGCCCACAGGAGATCGTGGACGTGCATTTAATCAAAGGAGACCAGCCCCAACTGGAACTTCGACCATTGAAAGAAGGGCAGACTGTTGTGACAGTGTCTGATTTGTGCCTTGCATCAGATCTTGCTCAGGCTACTATAACAGTTTCGGACGTAAATAATATAATTGTGGATGTTCCTGATAAAGTTCAGCTACATCAACATATAAAAGCAATTGTGAGAGTATTAGACGTGAATAATGCAGAGATTCTAGCAAGTAACTTCGATCAGATGAGATTAAGACCAAAATTAGGCTCTAACATAATTTCTCTTAAGAAAAGTCGGGATAAACTGAATCCAAATGCTATCGAAATGGAATTTCTAGTAACAGGTGAGGCCACAGGATTTACATCTCTGGCTTTCGAAGCAATTTCGCCTAGTGGTGCTGAATTGTATAGTAATCCTATAACTATTCAAGTATTTCCGCCTGTAACTATCGATCCAGAAGTTATTACAATGATAGTTCATTCATCTTTTCAAGTGAGCATTTCAGGGGGTCCAAAGCCAAGAGCGGAAATTATTAGTAACATCAACGACGAGAATGTTGCTAAAACAACAACTGAAGGACTGATAACTGCCCTGAAATTAGGAGAAACAAGATTGAGTGTGAATTGTTATATTAAATCAAACGGCAAACAAGTACACCTCTCTTCTCATACTGTGCAAGTTTTCGTGGTTAAAATCACATCATTAAAATTATGGACTCCGCTTTCTAGCTTCTACGTCGGAAATGAAATGCCCATATACCCTATACCTTTTAGTAAGCATACTAAAACGGAGCTCAATGCTATGACGTTTGGAACGGTTGGATTGAAGTTTACTTGGAATATTAGCGATTCAAAGGCTGTTGATCTTCGACATCTTATGCAACAAACAGGAATGAACTATCAAGTAACGGATGTAAATAATATGGCTATGAGATTAAGAGCTCATGAATCTGGTACTGTTTTTGTAACATTGAAAATAACTTCATCTTATCCGGATCAACTAGACAAAGATGAACTGATCGATAGAATAGAAATAACTGTACGAGATCGATTTCGTATGATTATTCCACCAATGATAATAGATGAAATACTTATAACACCAGACACAAAAGCAACTCTAAGAGGTAAATATGAAAATGTGAAATTTAGTGTTGTCCAACAAACATCTAAATTATCGATAAATGACGATGGAACTCTAATTTCTGGAAGTGAAACCGGATTTTGTACCCTGTATGTGTCCGATATGGATAATAATACTCTTACTCAAATTCTTGTCAGAGTTAAGAAACCAAGCTATATTATGCTCTCGAATAAGAATCAAATGGCGACAAAAAGGCCAATATCTGTTGTTCCAAAAGGAGTGAATTTAAATTTTACTATAACTGTACACGACAATAATGGCGATATCTTCACATTTGCCGATATGATTGTAAAAACAAGAACATCCCGGCCTGATGTTGGTAGAGTATCTAAGGATGACTCCCTTGCTATAGACTTTAGAGCTCTAAATACTGGTCATACATTGTCCGAAATATGGTTCGAAAGTAACAAGGAGCGCATCTCAGATTATGTTAGCCTAAATGTTGGTGATGTTTTGATTCCATCAAATGCAAAAATTATGATCGGACAAGTTTTGTGCTTTGTATCACCTTTTAAAAAGATTAGAGAAGAACTCTGGTTAGCTAAATCTGATCAGCAAAGTGTAACTATTACCAGGGAAGGAATTGCGACCGGGACATCTCTAGGATTAGCAACTATTAGTTACTTAGTGGACGGATTGGTAATGCAGAGCAATGTTGAGGTCATGGACATAAATAATGTGGCTTTTACTGGAGGAAGCTCAGACAATCTTGTTATTCCAATAGAGAAAAATTTTACTAATGTAGTAACACTGCCCGTAAAACTGAGCTCACAACACTTAAGCAACTCGGAAGTTTTTGGTAAGTTTTTTACATACTTTCTCTGCGAAGTAGTTTTTAATCAAAATTTTTAATTCAGACAAAAACTGCGATAGAGCAAAATTGCAATTAACGTATATAGAGGAAAAGCTACCTATATCTTGTAGCGCATCATTGGAAGTCCTTGAAGAGCCCTATGGTACTCATCTAGAGGCGAGAGACTTTGTTCACGTTGAAGCTGGTATAGATTATGCAACTAATTCATACGTGTGTAGATTAAGAGCTCTGAGTGTCCGCAAAGCTGATTCTTCATGGGCAAAGTTGCAGGCTAAAATTTTTGTTGAGGCTAGTGTAGAAAATCAATTAAGCTGTATAACTCCTCTGAGCCTACGACTACCGATATACGTAAACGTAGAGCGAATAACTATAGCTACCGATGGAACAGAATCGCTGTTTTTCGTTGTGGCTACTTCTACCGTTTTAGACGAAGTAAGCATAAAAGTAGCCAATGAAAAACTTTTGACCATTAAAGAGCAAGTTAAGGATAGTAAAAACGGAGAACTAAAAGTTTACGTAGCTGTAAAATGTATTCACTGTCTGTCAAGAATTGTTGAAGAGGAATTTGCTAGCGATATTCATATTGATAGTCCTCTGACGAAAGAGAGCGTTACAGTCAAAGTTTTCGTCAAAAAATCATACGAACCGAGAGAAGAACATATATCAAACATATTCCCATCGATGTCTACGACAAGTCTGCTCATTGCACTAATTCTCGTTCTTTGCATTTTCATAAGTATGTTAATTTTTTATAAATGAAAATCTCGCTACTTTTTTTTTTCAGTTCTTGCTCTGCGTAGTACGAACAGTGTTGAAGATAAAATGAGACAACCTTCAATGAGCAACCAAATGAATAATAGTACAAATGGTTCCTCATTATCTCCTACTCGTGCTCCTACACGTACGTACTATACATATGTATATATATATATATACAGTATATGTTTTTGTGATTAAATCTAACTTTTCTCCTCTCACAGCATTTTTGTGGAGTGCAGCAAAGTTATCATCACCTCCCTCTCCAGCTAATGCATATTCTCCAATGAGCCCGACGAGATTCTCCCCTCCTGACAATTTGCGCCATCGTAACTATTCATTAAACACGTCTAATTCACGTTAAGTAATTGTGACTTTAAAAGTGTATACGGTTGTACATATATTTCTCTCTCACTCTCTATATATATACACTAATATATATATATATTTACACCTATATATGTACATACATATATATATATTTTTCTCTTTTTTATTGTAAGTTTTGTATAATTTTACAAGGCTCAGTTTTTTTCCGTCAAGTAATCTTGTACAGACTTCTCCACAACTGTATATTGAGATGGTTCAAGTGTTACTTCACTAATAATTCTTTCTGAATCAGACTTTTTCGTCAAGCTGAGATACTTTTGTGCTGTAAAAATCGTAATAAAGAATCAAATTGTATATGTAAAAAGTACATCTGTAAGAACTTGACTACAAACCGTTTCCCATTTTATCCCATTCTTCACCTTTATTTTTCTTAACTATCTGATAAACTGCGTATGCCATTAAATTCCATCCAACAATAAAAGTTACAATGTTTCGAGGTTTGGATAGCCTTGAAATATTCTGATTAGGATCTCCGAAGCGGTATTTTCTCATGGCTCAATACAAAGCTATATTTCGATGGGGGCTGACATTTTAAAACAAAAAATGTTCTGAAACAATTTTGATAGGCAATGTCTTTAATAATAGGCCTATAAATTCAGGATTAAGAACTATAGTTTTCGGTGCTTTGCGAAGAAAGGAACGGTTTGAATTTGTTTCTTTTGGACTTATTACGGATAAAGTTAGCAAACAAATTGAAGCCCCCAATTCTTAGGCCTATATTCGGTCACATTCCTCGCGCCATTCGTTCCTTCTCCCCAATCACGTGACCTTCTTCTCAACCGTCTATTGGCTATCATGATTTCGCAACGAATTATTCATTTCTCTACATCAAAAATGGCAGAACAGTGCAGATCGGCGTGAAGTTTCGAACGATTTCGTTCTATTTTCCAGTTTGATCGTCTTTGCAAATGGATTAGAATGTGCAACGATTGCAGTTCGTATTTTTGTTTGATAGTATCAAGGTTATCATCGTTGTAAATCAGATTATATTGGGAATTTGGCATACGGAGTATTAAACGTCGTATGACGTTCACCGTCTGTTTCTCTTATCACCCTTTATCAACGATAAGACCATAAACGCCTTCTACTGAATTTATCGATCACGATAGGCGTCGAATTTGAATAGGCGTCAGTCTCTTGCATCGATGCTTACGAACGATTATCCATTCCACGCCCAGTTTTGGGCGGCAAATCGATATGAAAATGTTCGATTTTAAGCCTACACGGGCGGGCGTTGCCAGTGTCAAACTTATGGCTTCCTTTGAAATTAGTGCGTATAATTAAAGTCACTGGAAGGTTGTACGTTTTATACAGTGTTATCTTGCTTTGTTTGCTGCTAACAATATTTGTCACTACTAAAGCTTAGGCTTTTATTGTTTTTCGATTATATCTTATTAATAAGTGTATTCCTGTATAACAAAGTGAATTTACGCTTTAAAATCGATCTTTTCTGTCTTTGTGACAAACTCGTTTGAAGTCGTTCTTTTGAAAGTTGTATATTTACAATATAAGGAAGTATTAGAGGAGTAGGCGGCCTACTGCTTTATATGCAGCATATTTGTAAAAGTAACGTCCAATTAAATACTAGCAATTCAGGTAAAAAGTTTACCAATCCTTTCAATTAATTGATTTTTTTTATTTCAAAGAAATAATTAAAAGCTTAAGGAAGCTGAAAATTGATCATAAAAACGAAAAAGCTTTAAATATGAAATTCTCTATTAAATTTGAAGTTAATTTCAATGTTATAGAGTATCTATTAAACAATTTAGACAATCATAACAATATTAGCTATTTCTAGTATAACTAAATAAAGCGATCTTCTTCAACATCTTTATTAGACTAATTGAAGTCTCATTTGTTAAGTTTCACGCCTTCCTGCGTATTTTTAGCCTAATTGCAGCTTGTTGCGGCTATAATTGCACATAGTTTGTAACATCGATTTTCGAATAGTGTTTAGAGCAATCTGTCGCACATTAAATTTCTAAATGTTTTTTTACAGTAGATTAAAAGAGTAAACGATCGGCCGAAATGGCCAAACTCTACGATTTCCAATGGCAGAGGCCGGTTCCAGAGGCACTCTTGAATGGTGCTAGATTTGACAGGTGGGAGGAGGTAAGATTTTTACTATAAAATTACGCACACATTGTCTCTTGGCAAATAATAATACTTGAATTTTTTTCATCTATATTAGGATACTAGCGTCTTTGAACCAGGCTGCTTTGTTAAAGTAGATGAATTTGGCTTCTTTATACATTGGAAAAGTGAAGGAAGGGTAAGTTTGCTGACTCGACGTTTTTCAACAAAAATGCTCATCTGTTGCGGCAATCTATTTCACCAATAGGCCTATAACAAATTGTTTATAAGAGTTTCGACTTTAACGTATTGTTTGTGCAAACCAGTCGTTGGCCTTTAGCGTCGACCGTGACGTCAGAGACGTCTATTTATTGCATGTAGTGTTAATTTATTATCGGCTAAAAATAACAAGACGGGATATCCACAGGAGGGACAAGTTATCGACTGCTCTCAAATATCCGATATCAGAATGGGACTACCGCCAAAGGATAGCAAATTATGCTCCGAATTGGAAAGCCGAGGAGTTGGCTCTCTGGATAGTAGGACGATGGTTGTTTGCTCCGGTTTAGACTACGTGAATATAAATTACACGAATTTTGTAGCCCAAAACACGGAGATAACGAAAGTAAGATTGGCTATTAAATTAAACTTTTATAGCCTCAATAAAAAAATTTATTTCTCTCATATAAACAGGAATGGATTGAAAGTTTACGTAATGCAACGCATAATTTTAAAGCAAACAATGTCTGTCCGATGACCCAATTGAAAAAACAGTAAGTAATTGATGTCCTTGTTTATGTCCTTGTAAACACTAGTAATTATCTGTCTTTAGCTGGATTAAGCTAAGCTTAATGGTGAATCCGGATGGAAAAATTCCAGTTAGGAGGTATTCGAAAGCTTTTTGTCAGTTGAAATTTAGCTAATCGATTGTTCACCCTTTTATAGTATAACTCGCACTTTTGCCTCCGGTAAAACTGAGAAAATTGTCATGCAAAGTTTAAAAGATCTAGGTTTACCTAGCGGAAAAAATGATGAAATTGATCCGGAAATGTTTACATTCGCCAAATTTTATGATCTGTATCACAAGATATGCCCTCGAACGGATATTGAAGATTTATTCAAAGAATTGTAAGCACCTGAAACTATATTTGACATCATTTCGTTTAACACATAAACATCTATTATAGAACTAAAGGAAAACAATATCTAACAATTCCCCATTTTATCGAGTTTATGAATGAAGTTAGTGATTTTGCTATAAATTCCAACGTCTTTTAACGCTTCAATGATTTTTTATAGCGTCAACGAGACCCTCGACTCAACGAAATTCTTTTTCCATTCTTCGATAGAAAACGATGCTTACAGATAATAGAAACGTACGAACTAGATGAAGAATTGAAAAAGATGGAGCGCTTGTCAGTAGACGCCCTTTGCCGATATCTTATGTCGGATGAGAATGCTCCAGTATTTTTAGACCGATTAGAAATTTATATGGATATGGATCAGCCTCTTTCACATTATTATATAAATTCATCGCATAATACGTATTTAATTGGGCGTCAATTTGGAGGAAAATCTTCGGTTGAAATGTATAGGCAGGTTTTATTGGCTGGTTGTCGTTGTATCGAATTGGATTGTTGGGATGGAAAAGGCGATGATCAAGAGCCGCTTATTACGCACGGAAAAGCTATGTGCACAGATATTTTATTTAAAGACGTAATCTATGCCATTCGTGATACCGCGTTTGTTACTACCGATTTTCCAATTGTAATGTCCTTCGAAAATCATTGCTCCAAGCCGCAACAATATAAATTGGCCAAATATTGCGAGGAAATTTTAGGTGATTACTTGCAGAATAAACCGCTAGATTCTCATCCGCTTGAACCTGGAGCTCCCCTTCCGTCACCGAATCAGTTGAAGAGGAAGATATTGATAAAGAACAAACGCTTAAAACCGGAGGTGGAGAAAAGTAATAGACGTGACGCATTTTATCCTATCAATCTGTTAATGGCTTCGTTTGTTTTTAGAGCACTTGGATATGTTTCTTAAAGGACAGAACGAAATGTTGATAGAGGACGGCGAGAACATCGAAGACCCTGACGTTACCCCCAATATCGCCAACTCTGAAAATAAAACAGACGGTAAGCCCTCCACTACTTTATATTCTGTTGACTTGACTAAGGATTACAATTATTGAATATTTTTAGGCGAAAATCAAACACCAGCTACACCAGATGCTCCGATGACCAATAATGTAGCACCGACGGAAAATCCAGATAAACCTGAGGTAAATTCTTCTCCCACTACACATCCTGTCCCACCTCCACCTCCCCAGCATCCGCCGCTAGTTAAGAAGCAAACATCTGTGAAGATGTCCGGTAAAAAGGTAGGTGGCGCTTGTAAAAACCCACCAGGCGCCCAATGTTTGCTTCCTTTGATTTTCTCTTAAAATCAGTTCAATCTATTTTATTTTGATTTTAAACTTTCTTATTTCAATCTAATTGAATTTCGATATCATGGGATAGCCTCGTAAGTGAACAAAATAGAAATTTGTATTTATCGTCAATCAATGTCTTACGAAAAAAAGTTATATAGAAAAGATATGAAGTAAACTTTTCTAGCATTAGAGGAAAAATTTGTTTACGAGTTTTTTTAATTCATGATAAAGATGCATGGAAAATAAACAGAATATTGTTAAAATGTTAAAGAAATCATATGAATAATTTAGTTCTAGTATATGTAAAGAATGATATAAATATTTTAAAAGATGGTCAAAAAATCGAACGATTCGGGGAATTTACGTAAGTGAAAAGAAAAACAATATTTTACTCTTAAAATTTATGAAGTTCATACTATGTACATGAAAAATAAGTAGTAGGAACTAAGGAACGTTTATGAACTTTATTCTTAGAATCCAAAGTAGGGCATTTTTTTTTGCGAAAGACCAATTTGAGCCAGAAGCAACTTCGAATTAAAAGGTAAGTTAAGTGCCAATGCCAATAAAATATCTTCATGCACAAAAATCTTTTTTGTATGATTTTGTCTGTCTACTTCAAAATCTATTCTAACAAAGTTTGTGCACTCTTTTTCTTACACTATACTTTATATAAATAAAATTTGTTTTAACAAAAAATAAATTGAATTATTGAAAATCAATTAACAACAGGGGAGTTTAACGGCTGAAGAAGAAGCGGCTTTGATGGATAATTATCATTATACTGGGGCAACAACGAATATACACCCTTACTTATCCCAAATGGTTAATTACGCACAGCCCGTAAAGTTTTCCGGTTTTGACATTGCCGAAGGTATGTAATTTACTATTTTTAAACGAATTTCGGGCACTAAGACGAGTTATATACGCAAAGAATATTTTTTTTTTTTTGACAACCGATTTATACAGAGTTAAATCTTCATTGTCAAATGTCATCATTTAATGAATCAACCGGTTTGGGATACCTAAAAACCGGAGCTATCGAATTCGTAAAGTATCCTTCGATAGTTGAAGATTATTACTTGTAGTTCCCCTAAGCATGTTGCTCGACTCAAAACTCGTTTTAATTTCCTACTTTTTATTTATCTATTTATTTATTAGATAGGAGAGATTTTTTTTTTCAAAAATACTTATTTTTGAGCAGAAGAATTTTCTTTTCCAGTTTTCATTAATTTTATTTTGATTCTTTGTTTCCTAACCAAATTTCAGAGCGTAACATCCATCACAATATGTCGTCTTTCTCCGAATCCCATGCGCTAGGCGTTTTGAAAAATGGGGCTATTGAATTCGTCAAGTATCCGCTAGATTTGTTTAATTTTTTTTATTTATTTTTGCGCATGATGTCGTTTAGTTCGTCACTTGTATTTGACTGTCATTTCTAGTTTATTGCCTTTGCTCTTTCATAATTCATTTATTTATTTTTTGGCATGTTGATGGCAGTCGATCGTTATTTATTTATATATCCTACAGGAATAAATAGACACTTTCACATGTCATCTTTTAATGAGACTTCGGCACTGCAATTATTGCTTAAAAATTCCTTATCACCAATGTTGTGGTCCAAGTATCCTTTGCATGTTGCATGCTTTCATATTTGATTTTACTAGTATATTTCTATCACGAAATTTTGTCCCGTATTTTTCCTGAATTCAAAATTCTAGCTATAATAAGCGTCAGATGAGCAGAATATATCCGAAAGGAGGAAGAGTAGATTCCAGTAATTATATGCCTCAGGTAGAGTAGTTAATGTTAAAAATCCTACAAAGAAAATATAATAAGATTTAATTTTGTGAAAAATTTAGATCTTTTGGAACGCAGGCTGTCAAATGGTTGCCTTAAATTTTCAAACCCCAGACCTGGCTATGCAGTTGAATCAGGGCAAGTTCGAGTACAACGGAAATTGCGGGTATTTATCATAATTTTATCTCGCCAGGAAAACTATTTCGTAGAATATCTAATAATACATACAATATACCTTGTTCTTCTTTCGATCAGTTTTCTGCTCAAGCCTGATTTCATGCGACGACCAGATAGGACTTTCGATCCTTTCTCTGAATCGCCTGTAGATGGCGTAATAGCCGCCACTTGTTCTGTTCAAGTTATTTCGGGCCAATTCTTGTCCGACAAAAAGATCGGAACGTACGTTGAAGTCGATATGTACGGACTTCCGACAGATACTATTCGAAAGGAATTTCGAACTAGAACGGTTCCAAACAACGGACTTAATCCGGTGTATAACGAAGAGCCTTTTGTGTTCAGAAAGGTTTATACAGTGTTTTATGTCCATTTAACTTGTTGATTATTACCTTTTATAAATAATTATAGGTGGTGCTACCGGACTTGGCTGTACTTAGGATTGCTGTATTTGAAGAAACCGGTAAATTGATTGGACAACGAATTCTGCCTCTTGATGGCCTACAAGCCGGTTACCGTCACGTTTCGCTGAGGACTGATGGAAACTTTCCTTTGTCTTTACCCACGGTCTTTTGCCGATTTGTTCTGAAAACATATGTTCCCGACGGTTTAGGAGATTTTGTCGATGCTCTTTCCGATCCCCTTCAGTTTGTTTCAGCAGCAGAAAAACGAGCACAACAAATGAAAGGTATGGGGATTGATGAGAATGATATAAGCGACGTTCCTGTGACGTCCGGTTCGAAAAAAACTGATAAGAAAGGCGATAAGAAAGATAAAAAGAAAGAAGATGCAGCGCCAAAGAAAAGTGTTCCAGGAGAGCAAAATAGTGCCAATGCTGGTACAGGAGGAAAAAACAACGACAAAAAGGATGAATTGGGTTTTGAACCAATTAGGACCGAGACTCTGAAAACCGATAAAAAATTTATCAAATTGCTCAAACAGCAGGGAAAGGATATGGAGAATTTGAAGAAGAAGCAAAATAAGGAACGTTCGGCGATGCAAAAGCTTCATTGTAGCGCAGTGGACAAAATGGTAGCGGTGCATGACAAGGAAAAAACTTCTCATGAGAAAAATCTGGATAAAGTGAGAAAAAAGAACGCGTAAGTGTCTCAATTAGTTTCTAAATTTAAGGTGTAAAACCTATAAGTAGGTGTTGTGAAAATTTTTAAACAAGTTTATTTATTAAGAATATATTTTTTGCATTGTTTTTATCCATTTATTCGCAGGAGCGAATCGTCCATAACAAGATTAGCAGCATGTTGCAGCGCTCGAATGCCGTGGGTAGATCATTGGTGTTTGCCTCTCTTCCTATTTTTCTTTTTCTTTTTTTTTAATTGAACTCAAATTTCTTTTTTTCCTTTAAAAAAGTTCAGATTTGTGTGGCGCCTTTTGGTTAAAAAAAAATTTGAATAATATCATAATGCTGTGTCGGTTCTTTAACTCACCATCTTCTTTTTTTAATCAATTTATAGTTTCCTACCTCTAAGCAGATGTTATGCATGATCTTATTGTTTCAGGAGCAGTGAGCAACAAATGGAAGCTGAAGGTAGAGTTCAACAAGTCGTTGAGGGACATATGACAAAGGTTAGAGGAATAGTGGCGGACCAAACCAAAGAGTGGTCGGATATGGTGGCTAAGCAAATGCACGAGGAGCATGAATTAAGAAAGGAGCATGTGGCGCAACAAACCAGTTTGCTAAAAGTCCTCATGCAGGTGGCACATAGTGCTCAGAAGCAAGAATTTGACCTACTAAAAGATAAACAAACCAAAGAGTTGAAAGCCAAGCAAACAAAACAATCTATGGAAACAGTAAAAATGGTTATGGCTGACAAAACAATCAAGAATAAGGCGGAAAGAGATCGGTAAATACTGTCTTTTATTAATTTCTTTTTCAATACTTAACTCTTTGCTTTTAAACAGTCGAATTCGCGAACTGAACGAACAAAATACAAAGAAATTTATTGAAGAACGAAAACGCCAAGCCGTCCTTAAGCAAAAACACTTCGAAACGCTCGAAAAGTTGCAACTAGAAGAACTGGAAAAAGTAGATGAAACAGGACAACAAGTACCATTAATTTCAATACTTCATAATTGAAGAATATAAATGCTAATAAAACTTTTTTTTTTTCGCTTTTAGGATCTTTTGTTAGCCGAAATGGATCTTGTGGAGGCAAATTTAGCGCACAAACCCGAAACAGTTATATGAAATAAAAGGCACTTGATCGCCACCGTATTTCGAGCACCACCACAACACTGCAGAAGGAAAAAATTAACTGTAATTTCTTACACTTACATGCAAACTTTCATCCCATCATATTTTTGTTTATAGTTTTAGTTTTAATTTTAATGAGGAAATTGTATTATAATATTCGTTTCCTAAAACGTTGTTTCGATATGATTCTGGAATCGTTCGTTCCTCGAATGTGTAATAACCCTGTATGGGTTTATTACAGAAGATAAAAATTACCTGTCGGAATCTCTTGTGACATTTTATACGGTAGTTGTAGCCTGTGATGAGTTTGTCTCTTTAGTTAAATACTCATCCAAATTTTTTAAGTCATCCTTTCTAACAAACTAGTATTGTCTCCAAGAATTGTATATCACGGAAATGATTGATTGCATGACGAAAATACAATTATTTTTGAAAACTTCATTTATGACCACTTTCTACAAGCATACTTTCTAATAAAAAGTCGTGCTGTAACTCAATGTAAGGTTCATGTATCCACGCTGATGAATAAAATATTAAAAGTTCCTTTTCGGCATAGTTATGACATATATTCTTAAATATCATTTTCTTAAGTTCTAATTCCTTTTCATACATTCTTAGCAATCTTTCACTTTGTTCTCCTGAACATTGAGTAAAGTATTAAACATTAATTGGCTCTTTATATAAAGAAATGATTAATAAACCTACCGAATTCACTGATTGTCCAAGTTTGAAATAATGGCTGTTCCACAATTGAATCATCATTTCGGAAAAGTTCCAATTGTTCAATGCCTTTCAAACTTTTATTTAGTGCTTGAAACTTATTAACGTAATGTTCCTACAAAGATAAATGATATATTGATCAGAACAATAGGACTATAAATTGATTTACCATCTTTTCTATTATATTTTCAAGTGTAGAAGTCTTTGGTAACAACATTCTAATGATTTCTTCTGACTTAGTAGCATTATTCTCTTCAGATAGTATCTCAGTTATTTCAGCTAGGCATTTAGAACCATCCAGAACACATTTCTTCCATTTCTGAATGTAATTATATAAGTCAGCAATGTTATCTTTTACTTTTCTAGCATCTCCCGTCAACCTTCCTTTTAAGGGACTACGTCCGGATTGCACTAAAACGAGCGATAATAGATGATTCTAATGAATAATTTTTTTATTTAACTAGTGATATACCATTGATAGGGGAAAATTGAAGCGTATCGGGAGTAGGTGATTGGAAGGATGTATTAAGGGACCTGTCAACTTTAGGAGTATTGCTCATTACTTAAACTTTTAAATTAAATGGCCGTACACGCCATCTGGTGATACAAAAGTAAAAAGCCGGAAATCATGAGACTCGCATCCGGTGTTTTTCTAACATTTTTTGTCATTGGATATATAATTGTCACGTGACACATTAGAAAAAACCGACCCGGGACGAGCGTTTCTGATTTTGTCATCAGTTCAAAAAAACCCAGGTATTTATCATAGAATTAGTGTTATTTAACGAAGATTTCGAATCAGTATGTTAAGAGGGATGAACACGCAAAAATCATAGTGAAAATCCCGTAGATCAATCGTTATGAATCATTCCTGTGTCCGTCATGAGATGGTAACCGTTGGAAATGTGTTTTTCAGTTAGAAATCAAGAACAGAGAGTTTAAAAAACGACTATGGCTGTTAATGTATATAATACAAGCGTAACTGCCGAAAATCTAAGTCGGCACGATATTCTAGTATGGATAAACGAAACATTGGACGCTAACTATTCAAAAATTGAAGAGTTATGCTCTGGTAAGTTATCCTATACATAACTATATATAATATAAATAAATATATATATAAAAATAAAACTTATTCAAAATAGGTGCGGCTTATTGCCAATTAATGGATTTGCTCTTTATAGGTAGTATCTTGTACATTCATTTAAAGATATTAAATATATTATTTAAGCCCAAACGTAATTATTTCTACAAAACAGAATCGGTACCGATAAAAAGAGTAAAATTTCAAACCAAACTTGAGCACGAATATATCAGTAATTTCAAGATTTTACAAAACGCTTTTAAAAAAGCGGGTGTCGACAAGGTTATTAAACTAAATGACAAACGTTATGCTATTTTTTTTTAACTTTCCATAACAAAAATCTTGAAAAAAAAAATAACGAAAATATCTTTCTTTTTTCTTTTCCTTCCTTTTCCCTCCCTCTCTCTCTCTCTCTCTCTCTCCTCTAATATTAAATTGTTCACTATCCTTATTAAGTTTAGTTATTTTTTTTTTCTGGTTAATTATTATATGCATTCTTGTGTATTATTGCAAGTTTATTTATATTAGTGTAATGTTTACTTTATACGCAATAGTATTCAAAAGAACAAAAAAAAAAGAACATTCTAATCGTCTCTCTTTAACACATTTTTTTTAAAAAAAAGAATCTTTTTTTTTTTCCATTCGCTTTCAATATTCGATATAAATTCTTATTATAATTATATTACTCCTCTACCGCTTCCCTTATCATTATTTATGATTATTATTATTAATAATATACTACTTTTAAGAATATTTATCTTTATGGAATACTTTTTTTTTCTAACTTTGTTTCTCCCTAACGCTGCTTCTTTTTATGTTTCTCTATTGCAATTTTTAACCAGACGCAATAAGCTTGAAGAGAGTGAAATTTAACACGCAATTAGAGCACGAATATATTAATAATTTCAAGATATTCCAACAAGCCTTGGGTCGAGTAAATATCGACAAGGTGATTTTGAAATCTTATGTTATTTTTCACTTATATTCTTTCTCGTTTTTAATCTGTTTTGTTTTGTAATTACTATTATTTTATTATTATTATTATTATTATTATCATCAATCTTGATGTGCCTTCTCTACAAACCACCGCTCGTCTCTACCACTGCAATAGGAAGAGACCATCTAGCTATATTTATCATTTGTAGCAAGCGAAAAAAAAAAGACACATTATATTGTATTAATTGCTTATAGAGTTGTGGCCTTAATTGTTCTAACCGCATTATAATTATGCCTAATATCGACATGTATTCCTTCTTTGCTTTTGTTTTTTTTTTTTTTGTTGTTCTGTTTTTTAATTTATTCTCTTTGTTCCTTACACATTTTTTTCTTCTCAATCTTCTATTATTTAAAAAATAATAATTTTTGTCTTTTTAATTGTTTTTTTTTTTTAAAAAAAAACAGTTAATTCCTGTTGAGAAATTGGTTAAAGGAAAGTTTCAGGATAATTTTGAGTTTGTACAATGGTTCAAGAAATTTTTTGACGCTAATTACGATGGATCGGAGTATGATGCTAGAGCTGTTAGAGGTGGTGTACCACTTGGTCGGGTAGATAATAAGAAAGCTGGAGGAGCTTTGACTAGACCCGTTCCAAAAAGTGTTCCCGTTTCGAATAATAAAGCGCCTGCTAGACCCATGCCAGCTAAAGGTATATACTAATAGACTTTGAATTGTTACAAAACAGAATGCTTGTTATGGAGATTTATATTCTTTGTTATTTCCAGCTCCAACTAGGACTGCGGCACCAAAAGCCAATTCTGGCGCTAGACCCGCAGCTGCAGTAAAACCTATTCCAGTATCAAATGATAACTCCGTTTCGAATAATGGCAATGCAAAAGTAGATGAACTCCAGAAGGAAAATGACGATATGAGGCAAACAATTGAAGGTTTAGAGAAGGAAAGAGATTTTTACTTTGGAAAATTAAGAGACATAGAAGTTATTTGTCAAGAATTCGAAAACGAGGAAGGACATCAAAGTATTGTCAAGAAAATTTTTGATATTCTTTACGCTACCGAGGTAAAACGTCGCTTTCAATAGTTTGTAAACGAAGTTATAAATAATTTAATCTTTTTTCTCAACAAACAATTAATAGGAAGGATTTGCGGTTCCCGATGAGGAAGCTGAGGGTGAAGCAGAGGAGCAAGAGCCCGAAGAATATTAACTCACGCAAAAATGAAAAAAAGAAAACATAGTAATTTATTATCAATAGTAAAGAAGATAAACACCGTGCTAATCATACACATTTTTCTGGATATATATATATATGTACATGTGTGTATGTGTATATGTATATATGTAGCTGAAAAAAAAGAGAAGGCAAAATACGACCTTCAAACAAAAGTCTATAATCCCACCACCAATGAACAAAAAGAATGTGTTGTACTTTATTTTATTTCTCCGATTTATTAATATTATTGCTTTTCTATTTAATTTATTCTCAACCAATAACTTGAAAAAATATATATAAATATATGTATATACATGTATTTATATATATATGTATTTATAGACACGATTTAAACAAAGCTTTATACAAAAATTCCCGGTACTTTTTGTTATTCTCCTGCTACATGTCTGTTACTCTCCCTATTTTTTTCACATCACTAACTTATACGCTCCCCTCCTACTCAACCATGTTTTGATAAAATTCAACACACAAGTGTCTACTTTAAAAAAATGTGTGATGTCTATTACTTTGGTTTTTACATTACGAATGCAAATTATGATTTTACTATGGATTTATATAATACCTAATAAAGTATTCTTTGAAAAGACCTTTATCACAATTGCATTGGTCTTTTAAGTGCGCTTCTTGGGATTGTCAATGTACTAATAATCTATTTTTAATGAATCGTAGAAAATTTGGTAAGCTTAACAAAAATCTAACATTACGTATCATCTGCTCCTGTCGTTTAACGTAGTCAAAATGCTAATAATAATAATAATAATATGAAATTTAATACATCGAACAGGAATATTTTCGAGTAGATTTATCTCTCATTGATATTATTATATTTGTGCTTTTCAAATGTTTTAAATATGATGGACGTTCCATTTAATTCAAATTAATAACATTTATCATTAAATAGACAATGCCCCATTATCGTTCCCTATATAGAGATCGGTCGGTTCTGTCCAGTTCCAATAGTGATAGGTCAAATAGGAGTAAGCGGAAAAAGAGTGAAATAGAAGTTGATCCTATGGTGAATATTTTGGAGAGATTGCATAATCATGGTATATCTGGTGGAAAAATCGACTTTGAAAGACCTTCCGGTCTTCAGATTACGGAACGTATACGAATTTATTTAACGATTAGTTGCATAGGAATGAATCTAGTCTGCCTTATTGTTTTCTGCGCCCTTTTCCTTTTGATTCTTGAGATGAAAAGAAATTTATTACAATTCACCAATATAAGTCAAATGGACGATATGATGGAAAGAATGCTCTTTTTCTCCTCTATATACGGGGCAATTGTCAGTTTGTTTACAGTCATAATCTGTATGTCAATCTTATCGCCTTCCTCTCGATTCAATGTACAAATCCTATTGAAAGCTTTTACTCTCCTAATATTGATCTTGGTTATTATTATAATAGTCACTTTATTAAAGCTAAGGAGTCATCTAGAGACTATTAGCGTTACTATGAAGAATGACTTTAAATTAGCTATGGAAGAGTACGACTTTTATCCTTTGAAACGTAAATCCGTTGATAGGATACAACTCAATTTCGAATGTTGTGGAAATATGGACGGTTATGTCGAATGGTTTAATATTCCTTGGATAGATGCAAGATTCATAGATAGCTCATTAGTAGCTTTACAAGACAATCTGATCGATGGAATCTTTGTTAGGAATGATAAGCTCAAAAATGTTCCCTTTTCTTGTTGTTCACCTTCTTCAAGAAAGCCGTGCATTAATGAAAGAGTACAGAACAATGAATATCACAAAAGCTATAACTGGATCGAAGATTTAACGTTAAATAAGGAAACGTGTTTCCAAAAAGTTACCAACTTTTTTAATACCATTTTTGTAATCTTACTGGTTTGTTATTGTTTTCTCGTTATTTTTGAATTTACTATTCTTATATGTGCCCGAATTGTCTACTTGTCACTTGTATCGTTACCGAGACACTTTCCTACTGCCACTGTAATAGTTAGTCGTTTGTATTACAATACTCTCGACCCTCATGATCTTCCCCCAACTAAAGAAGAGATAAAAAGTAAAAGAACTGCGTCAGTCGACGAAAATGTAGCGAAAGTCGCTCATATTTTTTCCGAATGGAACAATAGTGAAAAGAAGAAGGAAGAACTTAAACCGTTATTGAGTAACTCAAAGAAAAATATCAGGAAGAAGCGAAGCGTTGCATTTGTCGAAGGTGAAACTATTCTATTAGACTAAATCAAACAAAAAAAACATTTCAGAAATATCCCACGTTCGAATTGTATTCCTACAACAACTGTTTAAGACCTAGGTCTTTCCTTCTTCTCTTTGTACAAAGCCCAGAGTGACACATTAGCCACTTTAACGACTTTGAAACGGACGCCGGGAATATCACCAACGGCGTGACCTCTTCTACCGAATCCCGCAACCAAAACTTCGTCGTTTTCTTCAATATAATTCAAACAACCGTCGTTTGGAACAAAAGCCGTGATTTTTTTGCCGTTCTTGATCAATTGAACTCTAACGCATTTACGGATGGCGGAGTTAGGTTGTTTGGCTTCAACACCAACTTTTTCCAAAACGATTCCCTTGGCGTGAGAAGCACCACCGAATGGATTGGCCTTCCAGCGGGTTCCCAAATGGGATTTCTTGTAATCTTTATCATGCCAACGTTGTTCACGACGATGGCTTCTCAGTTTTCGTGCGGTTCTTAAACCTCGTGGTTTGCCTGTTAAATTTGAGCGAGATACAGTATTATTCTTAAAGAAATACTAGACTGAATCATTAAATGAAATCTCTATGTTTAATATTGTTGATTTTTGAGTTGGTAATTATCGAATATTAAGGTAAAATTTAAGATAATCCGTGTACACGTGAGAACCTACCCATATCGCTTGCTTCTAAACCGGAAAAGGAAACGTGCTTGCAAAATTTTCACGACAAAGATTATGAAATCCTGAAAAGTTTAATTAATTCAGTGTAATTCCTAGATTTTGGGCAAGATTTTATAAAAAATATTAGAATTTCTATACAAAAATTATATTTGCAATTATTTTCACTTTATTTCTTTAAGAACTGAAGTTTATTGTTCATATTATTTAGTTGAAATTTTCTATAAATAAAATACTTGTATTGTAGTACCATATCTAGGAGCTAATAATCCTTTAAAATGCGGCTACAACGTTTGCCATTATTGTTATATTTAATTATTCTGTCAGTAATATTAGGTTTTTTGATAATCCAATATGATAAGTACGTTAAGAGTTCATATATGGACGAGATCTTTCATATTCCACAAGCCCAAAAATATTGTAATGGAAAGTTTACAGAGGTTTTTATTAATATTGATTTAAAACTTGAAATCGCTAATTAAAACTGCTTTTTTTTAGTGGGATAACATGATTACAACGTTACCCGGTTTATACTTTTTAAGTTTATTCGTACTTTACCCTATTGCTTATTTACTGGGATTGCCAATTGAAACAACATGTTCAATCTTTAATTTACGAGCTATTAATGCTCTTCTAGCAGTGGGCTCTTATTTGGCTTTATGTTTCCTAGTTAAGAAGGTAGGTTAATAAACAATCACTTGAATAAATAGCATGTATATATATATATAGAAGACGCTGTCCCACAGCTGCAAAATCCAAGGAATGCTGCTCTCACTAGCTTTGGTATTTGCCTTTTCCCTTTGCATTTCTTTTTCAATTTTCTCTACTATACGGATACTGGATCGACGTTTTTTGTTCTCCTATCCTATCTATTGTCATTAAACAACCTCTATCTACCATCGGCTTTGGGTTGTGTTTTCTCAATAGTTTTTAGGCAGACAAACATTATCTGGACCGTATTTATTGCCGGAGAATGCGCGATTAGAATCCTACTTGAAAAGTTAGATTTTGATAAGAAAGATCTTCGAAAGGAGAAGAGAAACTCTCTTATATTTATTCCTCTCTTTCTAAAATATACATTAGGCAATGTTCATAAGATAAAGAAAACTATAAAACTCCTATGGAGACCAATAATCTATTATGGAATGGTAATTATATCATTTATCATTTTCATTGTACTAAATAATGGAATTGTTGTTGGGGCAAAGTCAGATCACCAAGCAGTATTACATTTTCCTCAAATTTGTTATTTTGCATCATTTTCATGTTTATTCGCTATACCTTTACTATTCCATTTGAAGTTAATCAAAGAATTCTTTAAATGGGTAAAAAGTCATTATTTTATATGTCTTTTTGGCACGATTCTATTCTTAATCGTCTGCTATAAATTTACTCACGTTCACCGATATATTTTGGCTGATAATCGACATTACACATTCTATTTTTGGAGTAAACTTCTGGGAAGATATTGGTGGATAAGATACGCTCTAGCACCAATATACATCTTTTGTTTTTGGATTATGAATAGAAGTTTAAAAAGTCCTAATATCATCTTTAAACTATTGTTCTTTATATCAATCTTCATCCTACTCGTTCCACAAGCTCTTATTGAATTTCGTTATTTTATAACACCTTATATAATGTGGAGAATTCATTTAAAGGATATAAGCAAACGAAGACTATTTTTAGAAGCTGTTTATTACGGTTTATGGAATTGTTTGACTATTTATATTTTCCTATTTAAAACTTTTAAATGGCAAAACGAACCTAATAATATACAAAGATTTATGTGGTAGCTATGGTAACAGTCTGTTTTTTTGTAATAAAGAGCTAAATGTAATTGTCAAAGTGATGGGATAGTAATAATAATAAAAAACTACAGCAACTATTTGTATTTCTATTGTTTCTTTATATTTTTTGTATGTCTATATTGTTTATTTTATTTTGACGAAAAAAAAATGCCATCTATCGGTTAGGATAAAATACATTTGAGATTTTGCTTCCTAATTAGTTAACTTGTCAAAAGAGAGAGAAAATAAATCGTATCAGCTACTCTTTGCTATTTAAATAATAAATATCGGTTTATATACAGTATACAGATTATTGTATTTAGATGGTTGAAACTGTATATATATCTATATACTGTATAATTGTATATATATACAGACTTAATATACGATATGTTGTACAGTAAATAAATATAAATAGAAAAGTCCACTTGAGAATAATCAATAGGAAGGGTTAAAGAAAGCAAAATAAAAGGAAGGAAAGCATTGACGAAAGCTATAATTAGATATTCTGTCATTGTTTTCTTTTTAAGAGGATTACCCAAATTATTTCTTATTCAGGTTATAGATGGAGGAAGAGATGAAATATCCTAAGTGGATATTAACGAGAAGGATGATTGTTAGTTTGTATTTTTCCTTACTCTGTACTTTTATGATATCTATATATATCTTTATATATATATATATACAAATTTATTTTAAAGCATATAAAATGATCAATTTAAATAAGAACAGGAAAAAGATAGCAAACATAACAATAATGGAAAGGAGTATAAAGCCGAGTTCTAATTTTAAATACGCAGGTGTGGTAAAATCGATGGACAAATATTACTTTTCTACAGTTTGTCATGAAGGATAGAACGAACGCTGAACGGATAATTAAAGAGCGTCGAATGGCTGCAAATGCCCGAGAACGACGAAGAATGGAGGCGTTAAATAATGCTTTTGAAAGGCTTAGAGAAAGTGTCTCAACATTAAGAAACGAAAAAAGAAAGAGAAAATTAAGTAAATTCGAAACTTTAAAATTGGCCAGAATTTATATTGATGGATTGAGACGAATGCTGGAAGAATGCGGTTGACTTGTTTTTTTTTCAGTATATACCGTAATTTTATACAAATCTTCTGTATATATATATATATATATATACTGTATATATATATGTCTAGATATATATATATATATATGTATATGTACACAAGTATATATGCTGTGGACAATATTAAAAATTAGACAACAATCTAGATAAAATATACATTCTGTAAAAAAAAAAGAGTCTGTGGGTATCACGCATGCAATAATTGATGACGTACGTCGGTTAGTGTCTTACCGTAAAAATTGTTGAAATCCCAGGTATTCTGATCTTCGATATTAGGATCATTTATAAGTTTTCCTATTCCCCAAATATTAGCTTCGGCATATACCAACTCCGTTCCTTTTGTCTTGGCGAGCTCGGCGTTTAAATAGCTTGATGAAGTAAATTTTTTTATTAAAACTTCCTTAAGAAATATATGTCTTTTATCCATCCATATTCTATCAGAATAATTTTTCACACTTCTTCCGCAAGACTTCCAGACTCTGAAGCTGTTACTTGTGAGAACTCTTTGAGCCAGAGTTGGGTCATTAAAGACCTGACATTTCTTGTACATTACGTAGTGTATTGGAGAATGAAAACATTCATTTTCAAGATAAATAGGTGTGTAATGACTTGGACCAAATACGGAATTATCAGTAAAATAAGTAAACTCGGGACTTTTTTTAATGTAAGGATCGTTACTATCTCGTAATTTCTTCACTACCTCTTCCGCACTTATCCTATCTTGAGGTTTTGATTTTATCATGGACCTTATTATAACTTTTAGAGCGCCGATTTCGGGAAGGAAATCATCATGATAAAATTCAATAAAATTTTCGTCAGGTCTTATTATTAACGCTAAACCAATAGGTTGTTTACCTAGACCCTCTTCCGAAGGGGCTAAAGGTGCCATTAGAGGATCTCTACTATAATTTAGCATAGCCAGGAATATCAATCCCATTGCAAATACATCGACAGAATCCGAATACGTTTGATCAACTTGATATAACTCAGGAGCCCAAAAACATGGAGTTCCGCCCCGAGTTTCGAATAAACTTTTCCCTGTAGTTTTCCATTCTTTGCCACAGCCAAAGTCTGAAAGTTTAAAAATCGTTTCTCCATTTCCATCAGTTGTAACAAGCATATTTACGGGTTTAATATCTCTGTGAATAAAGTTATTTTTATGCAGATGGGCCATTCCTTCAGCTAACTGCAGCATAATTTGCTGTTGATGTTTTATTGTAAATTTACCACCTTTAGATTGATAATATTTAGGTAAATCTCCAAGGTTACAGTATTCAAAAATTAGTTTTAAAGAATATTCATCTGTGACTATGCCGAAAATCTCTAGGATATTTCTATGCAGTGGAATTTTGTAATGTAAAAGAGCTTCTTCTCTTGCAATATCCAAATCTTCAGCGTCATTTATATTAAAAATCTTTAATGCCTTCGTTTCGTTAGTGTTGAGATCTTGACATTTATAAACAATTCCAAATGATCCTTGTCCCAAGTATTCTTGAATCTTGATGGTTGTATCTTTGCATGTTACAGTCTTTCCAATTTCGGCTTTTATCAAAGAATTCATCATTTTGAAGAATTACCGTTAAAACTGATCGAAGACGTTTAATATGATTGCAAAATGAAAGTAAAAAATGGCGCGTTTCTATTTTCATTTTACTACTTGTGTCAGTCATTTATAAAAATATCACGAATTGAATATATTTATATATTTAAGCCTATATGAATGAAATAAATAGATTTATTTAAATGTTACAACGATTAGAAGCAAATACTTCTATACAGAGAACAACAATAAATCGACTACATGGACATGATAGGCTCATAGTTGTTTACAAGTTTGTAGCACATTCTGTAGTTTTGTTGGATTCTCCTACAGTAAAGCTCACTAAGCGATGATCTTCACTTTGATCGGGTTCAGGTAGAGGATCTTCGTCAAAAACTTCAGGAAATTCTTCAACTTCGATGTTAGCTCCAGGGGCAAATTGATGAGCGATTTCCTCAAATGTTTTATTTCTAGTTTCCGGAACGAGACAGTAAACGAAAATCAAAAATAACACCATAAGACCAAGGAAGAGTAGGAAAGTGAAATGTTTCAATTCTTTTTGTATGCTCTCGAACGAAATTGCTATGATAAACGTGCCAAGCCAATTGACAAAGCCCGCTAAACTCATTGCCAATGGTCGAGGACCTTGTCGAAATAGTTCTGCACCTATCATTTGCGGAATTGGTCCTAAACCAACCGCAAAACCAATAACATAAATAATCACACAAACTACCGCTACTATAGACAGCCATTCAGCTTTTTTCTGTCAAGGAAAATAAGGAAAATGAAAGTAAAGAGATATTTGTGGATGAATCATACCTGGAAGTTTTGCGCAACAGTTATTATAGCAAGATCAAATATCATTACTATCATTGGATATAGAAGAAGAGCCCTTCGACCAGCTATATCCATTATAGGTATCTATACAAATAAAAAATGAAAGGAATATTAATACAATTTTTAATTAGATGAGTTATTTTTGAATATTCACCGCAATAATTGTCATAAGGACATTTACGGCATTTGTTCCAATTACCGCATAAGGGATATGGTTTGCAGAAACACCTGCCTCGTTAAAAATTCCATTTGAATAGAAGAATATCTACGAATGGTCATATAGTTTAATGGAAAGAATAACGGGAAAACATCTTGCAACAAACCGCATTAATTCCTGAAAATTGCTGTACAACTTGCAAGCAACAAGCAATTAACAGTGGCATCCTAAGAGCAGGATTCAAAAAAAGCTTTTTTAAAGTGTAAACTTCCGTTTTAGTACTTTTTGAATCAGATTGCTCAGTATCCATTTCTTCAATGTCAGTTGTAATATCTTTTCTATTTCGAAAGAATCTTAAAGCCTTTGAAGCCAATTCTCTTTCATTTTTTATCAATAATAAGTATCTTGGACTTTCTGGCAAGAATGGGAGAATAGCTAAGCATAATAGTGGAGGGATCGCATTAATACTGAGAACATAGGGCCAAAGTTTTTCTGTGCCTAATATTCCTTCTATTCCGAATATGCTAGCTGCTAAAATACCTATTGTAATGAAAAGTTGATGTAGTGTACCGAATGCTCCTCTATAGTTAAAAGGGCAAATTTCCGAAAGGTACATTGGTGCTAAGGACGTGGAGAGACCTGAGTGAACTCCCACAAGTACTCGACCCACCATCAGCAACTCGGGGGTCCTACTTATTACGGGAAAAGTTGATATAATTGCTCCCAAAATAGCAAAAATATAACTCAATAGGATAGCTTTTTTTCGTCCAATTTTATCAGCTATAAATCCAGCCGAAAAAGCCCCTATCATGCCACCAGGAAGGAAAAGAGCAGTTGTTAATGACCATAGAAAAGTCAGGGAAGCATCTGATATTGGTTGATTATTTCTTTCCACGTATGTTTCATTATAGAAACTTTTTATAAGCTGCAGCATAAAAACAATAATTTATGACCTTAGAGGAAATTAAAAAGTGGAAAAAAGTTTATAATTTACGGGTGAGATCTGGTTCAAAGCTCCAATATTGTATCCAAAAAGGAAGCTAGATCCAAAAACTATAACGAAAGCTGTTACGCAGAGGTTAAGGGTTATTCCCTAAAAAAAAAACATAAGAATTAATATTAGGCCTATATATGGCAACAGTATGTTTTATTAAATACCGATGCCAATTCTGGTTTTAGGTTATCGTGATACTCAGATCTTGTCACTTGTAAACTGCCTTTGCTAGCCACAGATGATATTTTGCTAGCAGTTCGATCAAAAGGCTTATCAGTGGTTTCTGTAGAGCTATATTGAGTAATCCTGTCAGCTATATATAACTTCACGAAATCTCAACTAACGAACCTTACTCTTCTATACAAACTACTTCTAGAGGATCTACGTTTGGAAGAACAGGAACTGTCCGTGCTTTTTTGACTAACATTACGCAATTTCTTTTTTGGTTCATTTTCTTTAATGCTGTCACCCTAAAAATAAAAAGTAAAAAAAAAAATATAATAAATTATTGATTAATTAATCCTTTAGACATATAGCAGCTCTAGATGTAATTATTTATTATATTTGGCAAATGACTATAAAATATGATATTCTTACATCTGACATCATTTTCTCTTTAGCCGAATCGTCCATGGTGAATATTTTCGTTTTTTTTTCTAATCAATAAGCTAAGATAGGTATTCTTGTAAATTCTTTTCCAAATGAGACACTTCTTTGTTTATCTATAAACATTTATTTACCGTATTTAAATCGGTTATAAAGGTTAAAATAGCATGTATACAATTTTTAAAATAGTGAAATAGGGGATCTAACCCAAAGTAATCCCTATTCAACTATTTCTTAAGCAATTTATTATGCAAATTAATCTAAAAAATTATGCTATAAACGTTACGAATTTGAAAAGTTTGATAAACGATAGAATATACCTATTTACTAACAATTTGAGTATTCTCTGACGCTCTAAGAAAGAAATTAATACGCCCTTGCATTGAAGGGGCAACTCAAGGTCAAGGACTATACTGCAATTCTGAAGTTAGCTGCAATGTTGTACCCTAGTGCCATCTGTAGTAAGGGAAAAGTATATAATCCAGATACGAATAGTGGCAATATACTGTATATATGAGAAATCAGTATGTAAATTAAATGTATATATAAATACCAAAACACGTAGCGGTCTAAATTTCCTTGGCTAAAGTGACATCCACACTGTAATTCACAGTTGAGTAACTTTCCCAGGTTGTTGACAGTTTTCAGATTGTTTACTTTAAGGTGACCTTCAATTAAGCCACGAATAGAGTCCTTTGACAGATTCAAAACTATAGTAGAAATAATTATTATCCCATACTTTCGAGTATAGGTCTTCTACTTTAGGTTGGCCAGAGCATAATCTAATTTATATTAAAAAAAGAAAATATTATTAAAATAAGATGTTGAAATTAATAGTATTAAGACGTAAATGATCCAATTCCAAGTCCAAATGAGTAGATAAAGAGGAGGAGACGTTTTTAACAACTTCATCTTTTTAATTATACCTATGGTAATGAGAAAAGTATTCTATTTCTTGACAGTAAACTCTTACGGAAATTTTATCCTGCTGGAACTTGGTAAACTGTCGTTATTTTACCATTTTATTTTTCTATATTTCCTCTGGGAAGGTCTTCACTCAAATCCAGAAATAAACTTGAAGGAGCTGTCATTGTAATAGGACATTATCTTTTTTTGTAATAAACGGTGAAGAGATTACAAACCTTTTATTGTAGATAAAATGGTGATAGTTCTTTTATTGACACAAGAACATAAGAATATTTGAATTTTCAATTCTAAAATAAATTTTCAGATTGATTTCTTGGCTGTAAAATAAATCGTTTCGAAACTGGTGCTCATTTCACTCTTGGTTTAGCTTTTGAGGTAGGATTTTGACGGTTGGCCGACTATTTAATCTTAGATTATACCCTAGATCTGGTAATAGTTAGCAACAATATTATTTCAGCGTGAAGTGAAGACCTTATGTACGAGCTTCAGTTCAGGAAATTACTGCCTAGCTTTGTAAATTCCGAAGAAATAAAAAGACAACAATTGATTTTTAACATCTTATAAACTGTGTACTTTTTAAGATTGTGTCACGAATTAACAGAAAGAGCAACACATATTTAATAGTTTTTAGCAACTCTTTAATTTATGGATTAACCTTTTCAAAGTACTTCAATTTTTCTTGTGGATTTGGGATGATGGTATCCGAACCAGGCTTCCACCCAACTGGGCAAACTTCTCCATGTTGATCGGTATATTGGAAGGCCTGTACCAAACGAAGAGTTTCATCAACAGATCTTCCGACTGGGAGATCGTTCATCGTTATTTGTCTCAAAATTCCTTTATTGTCGACAATGAAAAGCCCTCTTAAAGTGTGACCTGCATCTTCAAGGTAAACTCCATAGTCTTTTGAGATTTTGTGGGTAAGATCCGACAGTAATGGAATGTTCATTGGACCCAATCCACCTTGATTTCTTGGGGTGTTAATCCAAGCCAAATGTGTAAACTGGGAATCAATTGAGACTCCAACAACTTCAGCACCGATCTTTCTAAATTCATCAGCTCTATCACTGAAGGCAATTATCTCGGTTGGGCAGACAAATGTGCTGTAATTCAAAACGAAAAGTTATGAGCGAGTATATAAGAATATTCTATAAAAGAGAATTACATAAATTATTCTAGTTCGTTGGATAAAAATCGCTACATCCATTAAATAATAATGTGTGCGTATTGACTATGTTGAAGGGGATATTTTTGACCTTTATACACCATTTAAGATTCTTTCTAATATTAATCCTTTAAAGCTCGTTCGGGCAAGCACATACACCACTCAATTTTGCACGTACACAGATAAATAACTTAAAAAACTTACAAATCCAAAGGATAGAAAAAGAAAACCAAATATTTTCCTTTATAATCAGACAATTTTAATTCTTTAAATTCACCATTTACAACGGCTGTGCCTTCCCATGCTGGGGCCGGTTTTTGAACTGCAAAAGTAACTTGTCATTACATTTCTAATGGAGCCGGTGAAAAAATAAACTTACTTTGAGCTTTGCTCCAATGTAAAGAATGTCCAGAAGCTTTGGCTTGGGCTGGATATACTTCTCCTCCAGCATAGGATCGACAACTGCCCTCATCCTCAGCGAAGACCAGGGCAGATAAGAAAACAACCGAAAAGATCTTGATTGACAACATTACACGTTGCAGTATCACCAGGGTATGAAGAAGACATATTAGAAACTTTAGTTAGTTTACCTCTACCTAATAAAATATAATACCGCCATATCTAAAAAGTAGATCAATTTATATCTAATTTCGAAATTTTGGTATGGTACAGTCTTTCAGTACCAAAACTAGAGATATAATTTGTACGCGGAGCACTAGACCGTTCTTCGAACATTTTATTCGGCGCGAATTTGTTCTTTCGTTCTGAAAATAAAATTCATTTGGAATTTCTTGATTATTATCGAAAAACAAGCAATATACTATAAAGGACAATATGAAATTTCAAGACTGCCTTCATTGTATGAAATGTTATGAACAGCCGAATACTGTTCAATTACACGTGTTTGAATGTGGACATTTATATTGTGAACGTTGCAAAGATTATGGTTGGAAAGAGTATATTACGAATATCTTGTAAAAAATTCTTCATTCGCTTTTTTTTCACATTTTTGTATTGAATTTTCAGTAAAGCAATCTAAATGTCTTATCTGTGATAAGAAAATATCCCATGCGCGAACAATTACCAAGGAACTGAAGGTATTTTGTCAAAGAAGATTACACATAATACAATCTAATTTCATTAGAATTTATCTAATTCATAGAATGATCCTGTTCTATCCGATTATTTTTTTATGGATACAAAGCACGAATTAAAGAAGATTGTGCAATCATTCAATCAACTAAACAAGTCTTTAACAAAAGTAGAGTTTAAATTATTCCAAAAGTTAACTTTATTATTTGTTAACTTGAGATTTTTTCAAGATATTGGAAGTAGAATCTTTTCAAGTATCCCATACCTCTCACTTTACTAACAAGTGCCGACAAGATGCAGTTTGTTTCAAATTTTATTTCTGGACACTTTGTTGTTTATCTGAAAGTATTCTTTTTAGCTACGAGCAGCTGAGGATAAAGATAAAATATCAGCTTACACAAAAGAATTTGAAAAGTAAAGAACAATATTTGAAAAAATAAATTGCGTGTCTAATTTATAGTTTTCCTTTTGATCAAAATAGAATGAAAACCCAAATGAACATCATGTATTCTAAAATGCAATCTCAGGAGAAAAAATTGTTGGCTCAATATGAAGAACTTAAAGTACGAAATTGAAATTATATTTCTTAAAACCAACTAAGCATTTGCAGTTTGTCTTCCATTAGCGAATCTCAAACGACGAGAATAAGAAATCGAAAACTCTATTAACAGAACAAGATCGGTGAATTAAATGAAATGTTTTAATTTTTCAAGATTTCAATTAAACTTCGATAAATTTACAGTCAAATTAAACGTTTGACCGATGAGCTGGTATTTTTAAGAAATGAGAATCAACAGTATAAAGGATTAATGTCTGGAGTGGTTTGCTAAATAATTAATTTTAAGCCTGTCTGTTTATTTTAACTGAAGATCAATGTGTGTTTTATCAGTTTACACGTCTGTCTCCGGAAGCCGCTGCTGTTGTTAAAGAAAAATTTAAGCAGAAACTGACGCCGAATCAACAAGTGAGATCATAAAATACATCCATACTAATATGCTATAGTAGAGAAGATAGGGGGAATAGATAGGACACAAATTCTCCCAATTGGGAAGATTGAAAGATTAATTATTTTTACTTCTAAACTTATGCAAAATATTATTTGAAATTAGAAACAATCCTCAAGGAGTCAAAAGACGCCATCTTCCGATCAAGTAGGAGCGGAAAGTGCTCTTGGATTAAGTCGGCGTATGACACCTAGAAATAGTCCTTTTGGAGTCATAATGTTTGTATCATTAATTAAAGATGCTATAAAAATATTTGTTGTTAAATAGGGATACAAAGGATCCAATAACCGGGTTTGGAGCTCTTGGCGGGGGAGATGGTTCTAAACACTCAGAGGTTTGCTTGCAAATGGAATTTATATTTCTTTAATCAATATATTAAATTTTCAGACATTACCATATAGAACCCCTTCTAGAATAGGATTTCAGTTCAATCCGTAAGTTTTTGTATGGCTATTTCATTTTCTTAAACCATGAAACAATACTATTTCAGGAGTAGCAGTACGAACTATCAAAAGGGTAATTAGAATTTCTACAAATAACTCTTAAAATATAATAAAATATTTCTAAATTAGCAACAGGACCAGATACAGCCCTCCACGAATCGTTAGTATATACAAATAATTTTGATGAGAAATCGAAAAGTTTATTTCTTTCAGACCATTTCAGAGGTTTCCAAATTTTTTCACTCTTACAACTAAATAAACAAACTATTGGCAAAGTAATGCAAATGATTGACCACGACGCATAAAAGACAGACGGAAATGACTGTAGAAAGTTCTTAGACAGTTTTTACAAAAAACTTTTAGTTTCAATATATGCTAATAGATAGCACTTTATGAGCATCATAATTATTTAACTCGTTTGTACTAATGTACGGAAAATTCATGATAATGGCTTTATTTCTACGTGATTAAAAGCAAACTTAACATAAAACAAAAGTTTTATACGAGCTATTCACTGTAAAAAGCTTTTCACCAATAAAATCACATAAAATTATACTAGGTAGAGACCATTACAAAAGCTCATAATAAGTTTATAATACCTCTCTAGCCAAGAGCAAACACTTGGCGTGATACGAAATATTTCTTTGCCCTTCAGAATTTTTATGAAAGAAACAAAAGATCAATAGAACAATGTACCTGTCTTTGCTCTTAGAAAAGGCTTATGCAATTATTAGATATTTTAAGATTAGAGAGAAATTCAGGACAAGTTACGAATAATTCATAAAATTGAACGTTTGTAATTAGGTATTGTGTTATGAGCTAGTTGTCATTATCGGGCTGATAAGCATGTTTCCAAATATGTGCGAAGCAAACCGATGAATGAAATCTAAAAAATAACAATAATGGGGACGAAACATTCAAAACAATCAACCACATAGTTTGACCGATTACTTTGGAGACAGTTTCCATTTGTAATTCTTTTGCCTCAAAACTACGTGAGGCCCATAGAGCAACATTTCCCAGTAAAATAAATGTAATCGCTTGCCTTCCAGGCTTTTCCTCCCTATCCTCTGGATTTTTACAAACAACTCTAAGACCAATTGGTATGATAAGACTCTGGAAAATTGATTGGCTGATAGAAAGTAGAGAAGATACAATGCTTAGAACCGGTAACAAACTATAGCCATTATCACGAATATAAATTGAATTCGAACCAGCGATTACAAACTCCAATATAAAATTTCCTGCCAAGCCTATTAGCAGCAGAACATCATCTACTGTTGGGGCTGAAATTTTGTGGCTAAACTTCCATAGATTATAAATCGCTATAAAGCAACCTATAAACAAGAACAAATGACTGAGAATATCTGAGTAGTAAAATACCTTCATTGCCGAAGCTGTTTTATCTCTAAGTAAATAATGATGAAAAACAATAATACTAACAACCGAACCGGTGATATGTATAACGCCTAGAAAGAGGCCTGTGTGAGATTTTTCTAATAAGCTATTTCGCTTTCTTACTAAATTCTCGTTGTTGATGCTGTTGTTGTTGTTATTATTGTTATTACTGTTGTTGTTATTTGAGGGAGAGAGGGTTCGTTGGCAGCTTCCGGACCCAAGACGATCCTTAGCTAATGACTTTTCTAAAAGCCTTATATACATACAAATAAAAATCGCCATTGCAATTAAACTATACTCAAGGACGAAAGGGAAAAGAAAAGGAATGATCTTTGATACATAATAATCTCTCCATTCGGAATTTCCACAATCTGTAGTGATATTGCCTTTTAAGGACTGGTTCATTTTATGACTTTCATGCTGAAAGGCTTCGTAAATTTCGTTCACTAGGGCTCTCAACCAAACACAAATATTCGTGCAAATCACGTGACTAAACCCCATTATGGTGATGGGAAGATTTCTTGTTATTTCGGGCTGTTGTAAAAAGAATGGCAAATGGAAGCAGGTGAGTAATTTTAGAGTAATTTTAATGTCAATTTCAACAGAAATAACAACTAAAAATTCACTTATTTACCATTGAATGCTTAAAGATGAAGAAGGTCTCTGTTAGTAGATAACCCATTCTAAAGAAGTATGTATAGACCGTTCCAAGACTTTTACACCCGTCTTCATTCTGACTGAATGTATATTCAATTTCAAGAGCCGAGTAAGCAATATTTCCGACACAGAAAGCTTTTTAGGGTAAAAAAGAACATGATCTGTTTATTTTTTTTTATTTCCATTTACTTGATTAAATATTCAAATATTTTTTTATAATTCATGAATATCATCTTAATACCTAAGGCTCCAAGTCTTAAGTAGAAATTTGTTCCACTGTGAAGATCATTCCAGCGATGCTCTATATGAACGACAGTTGTACTGTTGATTGAAACCCTCGCCGGACGAGGGTCCCCACTAGGTCCGTCTCCTTTTATTAGATACTTTAGAAATATTCGAGCGTTGGGTTCTTTAACTCTTTTTGGTTCAACAATAAAGAAGTGGCAGTAGACTAAGAATATTGTAGCAATAACGTAAAGGTAGACGAGAAAGATCTTGTGAAGAATAACTATTTAGTAAAATTGTATGACGAAAATATTTTTGTTATTTTTTACCCCAACGGGAATATTTTTGCCCCAAGTTCTTGTAGAAATCTCGACAACAGGAAAGCCTATACCCAATGTGATAAGGCATAAACCGTATATAAAGCTTATTAGACAGATGAGAGTCAAAATTGGGCTGTAAATAGGCATAAAAAAAACAAATATTACACTTTTCTTTTCGCTAACTAAAGGTTACATAATTTCACGGCTAACTTACCGGTCGTTGGTGTTATCAATTGGAATGTTCATAGCATATTCCCTTGAGTTTTCACCAACTACTATGTCTTGATTTTCCGTGGTACTGTCAAAAGTTACTTCATGATTTTCACCTTCATCTTCATAATTACCCGATCTCGTTCTACGAAATATTCCTCTATCTTTCAAAACGATACTAGATGCCATTTAAAATATCTTTATTCGATTTCAACAAGTTTCAAAATTAAAAGAAAAAACGAAAGAGTTAAAAGTCTATTAATCAGGAAATGATCAATCAATTCTATGTCCCTTCTAGCACATTGAAAAATAGGGCGAACGATAGTCCTTTAGTGTTAAATACATATAGATATATAGGCCTAATGATTCAGAATAAAAGAGAAAAAAAAACAATTCTAACGATTAAAAAACGTTAGAGATTGTTAATATATATTATATGCTGTATATATTTACAGATATATTAAAAAAGAAGGAAATGAAGGGTGTTGAAGGAAAGAGAAGAGGGAGCAACGAGCGAATTGATGGAATAGTTGTTGGGTAGTAATAAATAAAAAAGAAATGAATTGTTCTCTTTCCTCACATTGTACTTAGGAGTTTTTATATTTATATTTTTTAAAACATTTTAATGGTATTTGAACAACTAATTTGAACAATTACTCTCCTTTTTCTTCATACAAATTCCAATAAAGGTAAAGCAATTTGCTTAAAAGTTTATTACGTTTGCTAATAAAAAAAAGTTTTTTTTCTTTTTTTTTTCTAAAATGGTGGAAAATTTTTATGATTTAGTCTCTCGTTTTTTTTTAAAGAATGTTTATTACAACCAGTTCGCGCAGGGTGACGGAGAGAGAGAAAGAGAGAGGACGAGGGGAGGAGGGGAGGGGGTAAGCGCCATCTATAGTCCTGTGATTACCACGTATAATCCCGTTTAAGGATAGTAAAAAATAAACAAAAGCGGATATATTAAAGTCGATCGATTTCTTCCAAACAAACTCCGTACTCGTCCACTAACCAGTTGAAATAATAGAGAATTACTTGTCACCGGTAACGTAAAGAGAAAAAATAGATAGTTTATTTTTTTTCGCAGCACAATCATTTTACACACTCATTCAGTCTGTGGCTCTCGTTCTCTGTCTATCTGTCTGTCTCTCTCTTCTTTCATTTACTCTCCTTCCCCCCTCCGCCCTCCTTCTCTCTCTCTCTCTCTCTCTCTCTCTCTCTCTCTCTCTCTACGACTTGTGCGCTCTCTCTCTCTCTCTCTCTCTCTCTCTGTAACTCTTTTACACCTTCAACTCTGTTCTGCCGCCTACATTGCCTACAATTGACCAGGGCCGCATTCAAGTTGGCGAGCAGGGCGCCATATCAGCGCAGACAGTGGCAGAGATTTGTTGCAAATTATACAAGAGAAATATTTTTTACCCTACTGCTCTCGGAGCCTTTTCAAAGGAAGAACAATTATGGGATGTTTACAAAGTAAGGCGTCGGATAAGGGATTTAAAGATCCACCAGCCAAACAGCTGGATTCTCGTTTACCCTTTGAAAATTATAGGCAGTTCTTTAACTTTAAAAATTCTTGGAAAACTGTAGCAAGGAAAACGGATGCGTGTGCTCAGGAGAATATGTTACTGTAAGATTTTATTTGTCTATTTTTGTTTCTTATTCTTTTTATTTTTGCTTTTCGATTCGTTTCGTATCGATTTAGGCGTATAAGACATTAGAAGAAATCCAATTCGATCTGACAGTTTCGAGTGCTAAAGGTATTTTGCAGCCAATCAATTAAAAGCGTTTTTTCCCTACGTAGAAGAATTTTAACGAGCCACATTCCATTTTATAGGCTTAGAAGTTTCTTTTCACTCTGACGAAAACAAAAACAAACACCCATACCCGATCAGTCTCTTTAGATAAAGTCGGATTAGGAGACTACGTCGTTAATCTATAATTAATATAACGTACAGTAAAGTTTTCTATGTACGTTTCCAATAGTCACTATTGACCTTACTGTTTATATTCATATGACTTTTTTGTTGAGCAGTTATAAATCGGGTAATTAGCCATAGACTAGACAGGAAAAGAAAGTTCTTGGGTCCTAAAGCGATCCTATGAACTTTTTCAATTAATCTTCGTGATATTCCGTTGATCGATAATCTTTATAATAAATTTTCTTTTTTCTATTCATTTTATATATTCAAAGCTTAATATCTAAATATTAAATGCTAATCAAACAGCTTTTTTGAACGCTTCCCTCAACACAAAGCTTTGCACACGGATTTAGCGAATTTATCTGAGGAACAATTGAAAATGAGTATGGCTTTTCAAAATCAATCAGAAGCAATCTTTAATCTATTCGACGATGTTCTTCAAAAATGTGATAATAACGTCGACGGGGCAATTAGAGATTGTTTAGTTGCGGGAGAAAAACATAAACATATCCCTGGATTTCAACCAGAATATTTTAAAGTATTTATTTATATTTTCAAAATAGGCACTACAACTTAATAACTTTCTCTTCTCCTTTCATTATTCAGGATATGGAAGATACGTTTCTACAAGCTTGCCGAACTGCTTTAGAAGACAGATTCTCAGAGGCAACTGAGCAAAACTTTAAACATTTCTACGGCTTCGTCACCCAACAAATGTGCAGAGCTTTGGGATCTGAGAATAATCGTATTTGAACTTTGTTAATGAAACATTAATATATAAATTCTGTTTTAAAAACAAAATACTATGGAGAAATTGAAGATAGTGGGAAGGGATGAGGGATTTGTGGGAAACTTCAATTGCTCTTCTGTCTTTTTCTTCCTTAGTTTGAAGGGAATGAAGGATTAGGGAAGGGGCTAAAATATACTGCAGGATTTCGCAGACGACGTCTACCTACTATTCTATATTTGATATAAAACTTTGAAATGTTTTTCTCTTTCTCTCTTTTTCTTCTTCTTCTCTCTCTCTCTTTTCATTACCCAGCCGTGACTATAATAATTTAATTAGGAGTTATTTATATATTTATATACGAATATATACAAACACACGGATTTCTTCTACTGGAAAAATTCTTAGTAAAAGAAGAAGAAGAAGAAGAAGAAAAAGAAAAGAAGAATGATTCGTTATAAAGGAGAAACTAGCTAAATTTTTCGTTTTCTTAGAAAGTTTGTAAAGTGAAATTGAGTAGGCTAACGAAAGGATATTGATAAGAAACGGGCGATAATGAAATGTTAAATCAGCAAAAATTGGAAAAACACAAAGTGGGTGGACGTAATGAATTTAGTTTCTGTCAACTATGTGTCCCTTTTTTATATTTTTTGCCCCTCCCACTGTCTTTCTTTCCTTGCCCACTCCTTCGTTTTGGATACGTTAACGAGCAACCAGTAGTTTTAACTTCCGGTCTTGGAAACATTTATTTTCTCTTCTAAAAACAAATATTCCTTCCTCCTTTTCATTCAGTAATTAAGAATAGGAAGCAATGCAAAAGTACTCATCTACTTAACTAACAATCTTTGCAGTATAAATATAAATAAAAACGTATAAATATCAAAAGAATTGCGTGCAGCGAAGCCTTTCTTGTCTTTTATATCTTCTACGTTCTCAATTGTCTCTTCATTTGAAGGTATTTCATTATTATTAATAATAATCTCAAGGGGACCTTCATCCAAAAAATATAAATTGATTCCAGATGACGCTAGTGACACACTTCTCTTCTTTCTCGTTTTAGAGCAGGACCTGTTAAAATTCAAATAACTTTAATGGGAAACAGGACATTGTTTCCGCCCCTGCTAAAATCATTAATTCGTGTAATTTTGAGTTAGTTTTCCATATGTGCAAACAAAAAATTAATACGAGAGAAGATAAGTTAATAGTGGATAATGATAGTGATGCTGATAACGACTATTAAAATTGTAGTATATAATATCGATTATAATAATGACAATAAGAAGAGAAAGAAATCTTTCTTCTTTTCATAGTGATGTACATTAGAGAGTAGAAGCGAAGGGATAAATGTGGAATAGAGAAGGTTTGATAAGAGGAAGCTGCCCTTTTTTTTTTTATAAATATACTCTATATGCGAATAAATGATTTTCTCACAAGCAAAAACAAGCTATATCTGTTTAGGTAGAGTGAAACAAACCTATCGCAGAAATCATTCTTCTCATCCTGTTTACAAACAACAGCTTGGCAGTGAAGAAAAACTTCTGTATAATTGTTGCCAAAAAACTTGAATGATTGGAATCTAAAGCCAAAGAAAGTCGAATTATAAGGAAAATAGGTCACTGAAGATTCGGCTTTACATCTGTTCAAGCGGAAAAAAGAACGGTAAGATATGATTAGAAGTTGATTGAAAATTTTAAACACTATTGGATTAATAAACGACATGTTCATACTTGTTTTTAATAAAATCGTAAGAGGGAGTTGTATTCGGATCTTTTGTAGGCGTTGCCTTACATTCAGGAACTACAATCTTGAGAGTTCCATCAATCGTAACTAATCTTATTCCAACATACAAAAAGTCACCGAGTGTTAAACGAGCCGGAAATTGTGTTATCGGATTACTTATATCGTTGTTCATGTATAGAAGCATTTGAACGTTAAACTTTCCATCTCCAAACTGCGGCTTAGCCGTCTGTTTTTGTGGTAGAAAATCTTTATCGGCGTCACTACGCCTAGGAATTACGCAATGAACATCTATAAGATATTGGGTTGTACGAGTGATAACACTGGATTCGGGAGGCACGTAATATCTAACTTGGTTTGAATAGATAATATGAGTATCGTTGGTTTCCGATTTAGTATCACATCCAATAAAGGGTATTAATATTGAAACACTCGAACTGTCCTCTCTCTTATTCACACCGCAATTGTTGGAATTTGCTGAAGATACACCTAAATTATCCATACCCAATCTTGGTTCCTCCGCTCTCGAGAAGATTGCAGCAATCTTCTCATCGTCACAATCTATGCGAGGTGTTGGCGGAGGAGGCGGCGTTGGTGTATCTCTTAGACAGGAAACACTTGCCGCCTCCACTAATGAACAATCATGGGGAGTTGTTTTTCGCCTGCAATCTTGAAGTCGTTGTTCGTCACCAACACAACTTACGTCATCGAAGTCTATAGGCGTTGTAGCGTTTCCATATTCCCCACCCATATGGGCACGCGCGTATGATGGTCTATAAAAGTGAAGGGGAGGAAGATATACAGTATATATATATATAATAATAATATAGAATGAATGAAGCTTACTCATAGCAGAGCATTTTACAAACAACCTGGGCGTCTTGAATGCCCCAGTTATCGTCGCAAACCGATCTCCAACCTTGGCCTAGTAAGACCTCAACTCGTCCTTCTGCTAGACTACTACCACCAACAAGTCGAACGGAATTATCGGCAATACCTGAGATGAATGCGAAATGCAATAAGTAGCTGATTTACTAATTGGTAACTTACAATTAGCAATCGTTGGCGGTCTCTTTGGAGTAGTTGGTGCGGGCGTGGTTGAAGGTGGCCGAGTCGTTTCCTTCACTCCTAAGCATATAACGCCCGCATCTTGCGAATGATCGCAATTAGAATTACCCCATCCAATAAATCTACAGTTCAGAATAGTACTTTCATCTCCTTCGCACTCTACGTTATCTAACCAAATCGGACCTGTAGCGGGTGTTATTCTTTGTACTAAATCCCTAGACATTGCCACTGAATAACCCCTAAGTAGGTAGGAAGAAAGGTAAAAGGTCAATAATAAGATAGCTTTTAATTGAAATGAAAAGAAATAACAAACAAACCTATAACCCAGCATTTTACAAATAACAGAAGCTTCTGCATTATCCCAATTATCATCGCAAATCGTTCCCCATTGATTATCGTAAAATACCTCCACTCTACCGAGATTTTCCGCCTCTCGTAATCTAACTTTAAAATTAGCCGTCTTCGATGGTGTAACTGTTTATTGATTTCAACGATTGATTTTACTTTTTTTCTTTTTAAAAAAAAAATCGTTATTCATTTGATTGATCATACCTTGAGCTTTTGTTGAAGTCATTAAGCATAGGGAAGAGAGGGCGGCGAAGAACGGAACGAGCATTATTATAGTTGTACAAAACTTAAGCTGCTTAACAAAGTACTATTAGTTAAGAGAATTGAATAAGTTATTATGTAACACTTACTTTGAACGCAATCAAGTATGCATCACTTAATTATTTACAGAGAAAAAAGGGAGGCGGTTGACACTGTACCCGCCAATACCGTCTCTAAGGCAACGGGTCAACAACGCATGCGCGCGCCAAGGTATGAAGAAAAAAAAAACATGGAATGGCGCGACCATCGATTATCCAAAGAATTTAGCCTATAGAAAAGAAAAAGGGCTATTTAATAAAATAATATAATCTAGAAAATATTTACAAATCGCATATACTCGGTGGACAAACAGAGTTTATTTATTTTACTTATCTAAAAATCTAGTAAAGGTGAGTTTAAATATTCTCAATTTTCTACCTTGTTTGCCTCTAATAAAAAAAAACAACTAATGTTTATATTTGCAGGTTCGGACACGTGTTTATGATAACATTGATTTTCTTTAGTAATTTATAGTTCGTTTTCGAATCGAATCTGATTCGAAAACGCAAGAAATATGTATGACTCGATTAAACTTACTTCCCTTATTCTTTTGTTCTTTTTGATAATTGTGAAGATTTGTCAGGAAACTAAAGCAGGTAATTTATTCCCTTAACCCTTGAAATTTGATAGAGATGAATGAAGAACTATATTGCGCATATATATATATATATATACAGTATATATATTTATGTATTATGTATGTCTATAAGTGTGAAAGAGGGGGTGGAAGAGAGAGAAAAAAAGAATGACTCAAGTGAGAAGATTATGAATAATTGATAATGAAATATCTTTTCTTCTATTTTAAAGCGTTTATTAAAAATTTGCAGAAAATTGCGATATTGGTAGATTTTTCGCAAATTGTTCAGGAATATGCCATTGTGCCGGGGGTAATGAAGGATGTGATCAGGAATACGGATGTATTAACTACCAATGCGCCAAAGGTTGGATGAATCCGCCCCATTGTCAAACACGTAAATAAAAAGTTCCTTTTTAAAAATGTTGTATTGATTAATTGATGAGAGAGATTTTAAATTCATTGAAAATAGCTTGTCCGCAAGGCTTGTACGGTAAAAATTGCAAAGAGGAGTGCCACTGCCCCATTAACGATACTTGTTCATCTATTAATGGTTTATGTACAACTTTTAAATGTCATCCAGAATGGACTGGACCTGGATGTAAAAATCGTCTGTATTATTAATAAAATATCAACAGATTTTTTACTTTACTTTCTAATATCGTTAATTAGGATTACCAGTTTTAAAAGAAGCTGCGAAATTGGTAAACGTAAGCTGTAAATCGTTAATAGTAAAGTGGTTACGCTGGGATAGATTTTCGGATATAGGAGATTTAAATGTCGTCGCCTATAGATTAGAAGAAAGAATAAATTTAACAGACTGGATTAACGTCAGTTACATTGAGAATTCTTCGAATCCTGAATATTTTTTTCGTAAGGAATTTCACAATGAATGGGGTAGTTATCAATGGAGAGTTATGTCAATCTGGGCGGATAATAACAAATACCAGGAAGGACTCTACTCTCCAAAGACGCTTCACTTTCAACCTAAAATTTGCGCTGGTAGAATTTATTTCTCTTATTTTAATCTAACACCATCTCTCTTTATACAAATTAAATATAATTATCTATTTTTAGAACCGACGGAGACAACCTTCGCCTCGATAAGTAGTTCGCCATCTAGCACGATTACAACAGCTTCCTTGTCACTGAGTACTCCATTATCTCGTAATTAGAATTTTGTTTATCTTATCTTTCATTAATAAATTAAAAGATTTTAATTAGATTTGTTCTCTTGATATTTATATAGCTCCGTCAATCATCAAATTTCTAAACTTACTTGTGGGTCAAAAACAAGTATTCGTTCAATGGAATGATGTTAAATTAGCTCAAGGTTATAATTTAAGCTACTGGAAGACTTCTACAGGCACATGCAGAAATAAGCTAGATGATACACCTACTACAATAGTCATTAACCAGTCGGAAACCTCTTATGAACTGAGTAAATTACATAAGTGGACCGTCTATAAATTAGAATTGTTCGCTTGGAATTCTGGAGGAAGAGGGAATAGTTTAATAAAAGAATTTCTAACACTTGAAGCAGGTTACCTAACTGGATTAATTAGTATTTAAAATTTGAATATCTAAGAAGCCTATTTTACTCTTGCAGCTCCATCTAGTAAGATCGACCTAGTCAAATATAGTGATAAGACAAATAGTTCGCTTACGTTCAACTGGATTGAACCAAGTTGCACTAGTAGAGGAGGCAATATAACAAGATACGATGTAATTGTTCAATCTCAAAAAGCTGCCGAAATAAGAGATGTATCTTACAGTCTAAAATACGAGGCTAAAAACTTAAAATCCTATACTGAATACACATTCAAGGTTCGTTACGTAAATAGCGCTGGTCAGAGTAACTATTCTGATCCAATATCAACATCGACACTTCAAAGTCCACCTAGTCAACCAACTAATCTCAGAATATTAGAGAGAACCATATCAACTATACTAATTAGTTGGGAGAAGCCCGACGAACCTAATGGAATTTTATCAGCCTATCAGTTACTTTTTTGGAAAAACGTTAAGCTCAAGTACCAAATTCCCGATATTGATGCCAAAATCCTACAATATCGTATTGAAGATCTTGAACCAAACAGCCAATATACAATATCTATAAAAGGAAAAACGGGTGGCGGATGGGGACGAGAGGCTCTTACTAGAGCCTTTACCGAACCTAAAAACCGTAAACCCGACGGACCTTCAATGATAAATATGGTTTTTAGAAATGAAACTTGTATAGAAATTCGTTGGACTGAACTACAAAACGAAAATGTCAACAATTATAGAGTTTGTATTATGATTATTATTATTAATATACTTTATCAATGTTATTCTTTAGGTTTTCAACCTAAAATAACCTATTTTCTTTTATTATTTGTACAACAGATAACTTACAAACCCATTATGAGCCATTCAGGTCCAATTGATTCAAATACTATTGAAAAGAACCAAAAGCTAGTGAAAAGCAGAATTTGTAGTTTATTACCGGCAACTCAATACGAATTTCAAGTGAGAACCATAACAGACTTTGGTTCTAGTCCTCCAACGGTTGCTCTATTTTGGACGGAGGTTCCTAAACCTTTAAAACCTTCTGAGCCTATTGTAAAAAACGTTGGAAAATCTAACGTAACAATCATTTTAAAACCAGTTATACAAAACGCTGGTCCTATTGCGGATTATTATATATCGGTAAAGAAAGTGGCGAATTCTTCGCGAATGAGAAGGGCTACTACGGATATTCCAGGATTGATAAAAGCTAGATTAAGGAGGGTACAACTCTTAAAGGATATAGAATTCTTGATTGGCGATAGTAAATTTTACAATAATTTCCATAATACACCACTGGATGAAGGTTCGACTTATGATATATACTTTGCTGTTACCAGCCAATTAGATGGTATTACAAAATCATCCTATTCAAAAGTTGAAAAATCCGTCACTCTCGGCTCAGTAACGGATTTACCAGTTGAAAAGGAGGCTAAAGCTTGGGAAACCGTTGTTCCTATATTTTTAGGAGTTTTCTTTGGTCTTGTTATTCTGGGTTTACTGATAGGTCTAATTGTTTGGCGTTATTGCGTATCGAGAAGAGATTATGGCTCATCCTTATCTAAATCAAAGAGGCAACCTTCTTGGTTGACATTGTATAATAAACAATATATGGAAAATCCTAAGTGGACAACAGTAACGGACGAACGTGTTGATAGAACAATCAGTTTTCAAGATATTAAAATTGAAAATTTAAAGCCAAATGATTATCTTCTTTTCTCGGATGAATTTCACAAACTTCCTCAAGGTCAACTTCATCCCTGTTCGGCAGCCCTAAAAAAAGCAAATAAAAGACGAAATCGTTGCGATCACATCCTTCCCTACGATCAGAATAGAGTTATTTTGAAATCGGATCCAAACGACGAATGTTCGGATTACGTTAATGCTAGTTGGGTCGATTCTTATTCGGAGAAAAAAGCTTTCATAGCAGCTCAGGGTCCGTTTAATTCAATGACGATTATTGATTTTTGGAGATTAATATATCAAACTCGGGCAAGAGTTATTGTAATGCTTACGAAAGTAGAAGAAGACGGTTTGGTTAAGTGCGCCTCCTATTGGCCAACGATTGTGGGAGTTTTCGAAAGCTATGGAAAGATAGAAGTAAAATTAAATCAACAAGAGACGTATGCTAATTACCTTATAAGAACGTTCGTTATACGAAAGGAGGAAGGCAAAGAACGGAAATTAGTTCACCTTCAATTCGTAGATTGGCCGGAACACGGCATTCCCAACGACCCAACTCCTTTTGTTGATTTTGTAGCCAAAGTGGAATTAGAGACTCCTATCAATAATTCCTATCCAATTGTTGTTCATTGCGGAACAGGAGTTAGTAGGACTGCTGTTTTTATTGCTGTTCAAAATTTAAGTAGCAGAGCTCGAAAGGAGGGCGTTATAAACGTTTATCAGGAAGTTAAAGCGTTACGTCATTCAAGATCCCTTATGGTTAGGACACTTAAGCAATACGAGTTTATTTACGACGTCCTCTACGAACTTTTGGTCTGTCCTAGTCCAAGAGTAGCCGGAGAGGATATCACAAATACTCTTCGTCAGCTTTCATCCACTAACCCATCCGTAAAAAAATCCTATATGAGGCAACAATTCGAAATATTGGAGCATACGACGCCAAAGATTGTTCTTCAGCATTCAACAGCCCGCCAACCTGACAATATTGAAAAGAACCGCTTTCCCACAATTGCTCCGTCCGACAGACATAGAGTTTATTTAAGAGCAAATCGTCCCACCGATTCCGATTACATTAACGCCCTCTGGATGGATTCTTATTCGGAAAAAAATAGGTTCATTATTACTCAAACTCCATTGGAAGCTACTTTAGAAGGATTTTGGTCAATGATATACGATTATGAAGTGAGAACTATAATTAACGCTGATAATGTTGATTTGGCAGACGCCTCTTGTTCTACATATTGGCCATCCAATAATAACCAAATAGTATTCGGAAATATTCGTGTGACGTCGTTTAATGTCACCGAATCTTCTTATTTTATAGCTCGAGATTTATTAATAGTCAACGATAATCAGCCTTCGCCAAGGCCGAGGGATGTCCGCCAATTACATTTAACATCATGGCATGGATATGAAAAGACGCCGGAAGTGGCGGACGTCATCTCGACAGTGATACGCGAAATAAAAGGATCGCCCTCACCTGTCGTTATTCATTGCGTTGATGGAACAACAAGAAGCGGTTTGATATGTGCAGTATCTAATCTTCTAGAACGATGTGAAAGAGACGGTGAAGTAGACGTATTTAACACAATCAGGTGCCTTAAGAGACGACGACCCCATTTTGTTGCTTCCGCCGAACAATATAGATTTTGTTATAAAGTACTACGTAATGCTATAGTCCCAAGTGAAACAGATCCGAAACTGGAAAGCGGATATGCTACGTTAGATCCAAGTAATAAAAAGACTGGCGACGTAGAGACTTTTTATAGTAAGCAGATGACGCGAGAGAAACGTCTTAAAGAAGCCAAAGAAGAAAAAGGACGAGTAATTACCGTTAGTGAGGATTGCACGAAAAATGCTACTCGAGTTTAGGCTCTTTTCCTGCCTCTTCTTCAACTGACAATATATTACTATCGAAGCAATAAAACCCCCTTATAAATTAATCATACAACTTGTTGTACACCTTCATTAAGGGACAAATGATTCGCATGTCTCCAGTCAAAATCCTTTATTAAAGGTTATATAGTCTGCAAAAGGAATTGTTTCATATTCATTCGCTAAATATCTTCTAGGAAAACTATAAAAAAAGATATCTTAGAATTGTATACATAAGATTTATAAATGAATATATAAGTGGTATATATAAAATACAGGAACACCAACAGCGTTCTCCTCCAGTTCGTCTACTTGTGTATAATGTGACAAACTAATTAGTTGTACTCTACTGCAACAAGATCAGTAAACGTTGCAAAGTAACTCATGAATATTTTGCAGTAAATTGTCTTTTTTCGGAGCGCTTTAAAATAGGTCTTATTCTAGTTAAGATAGTAGAAATTGACATTTAAGAATAGAATGGATAAAAAGCTCTACAGCAAAAAAATTTTTTTTTTTTGCGCGTCGACTCTCGACCATCTCTAGACGCCTTGATCGATAAAAACCTCACAGCTGCAATTCTGGCGGGAAGGGAACAGTTTGCTACGACGTCGCGTGGTTCCCTATTCCAGTTTATCTTATACAATAAATTATAAGCCAAGGCGGAACTTCGAACCAAGTATTGTATGTAAATGAGCCGATTCAGAAACGCCATTGCAGTTGGACGTCGACGATGAGCAAGCTGTTGAGTGTTTATTGCTCATTATTCGTTACTAGTAAGTTAATTTCAAGATGCATTTTTTCGTAGCTTAAACAAAACGTAGATCTTACAAAATGTAAACAATTTAAGTTGTAGGCCTAACCAATAAAAATATTATAAATAATTAAGAAGGAGCGTCTAAAGCGACAAAAAGAAAAAAAAAAAAAACCTGTACTTTGTATATAAATTGTATGTAATTGCATATATAAGAAGGAAAGCTTAGAAATTACTGAATAGAACGTAAATATTATCATCTGACTGGAAGGGTAAACTTTTCGTTGTATTTAAAGTTCATTTATAATAAATTGTTTGCCAATTTCCTCAGCCGGTTTAGTATCCATTGGACAAACCGCTAATATAAATATCCCAGTATCTACAGCTGGTGAGTAATACCTTATTAAAGGTTATAGTTGCTATATAATAAACTGTAATATCTTGTTTAATACCTATTAGTGCCTACCACTGATTCCGGAACTCCGATTTATTCCTTAAAGAACAAGGATGGGAAAATCTGCTTTAAGGCTGCTTTCGACTCGGAAGTTCATGTGAGGTTTAAGCCTGATAATACTACCAAGGTTCCATTCATTTATTATTTCCTAACATTTTCCTTATTATCATATAACATCCTAATGGTACGATAAGAAAAACATACATAAATACATACAGGAAAAGACCGTAGTAGTCAAAGTACCAGCTGATGCGAGCGCAACCGGTAAATGTGACGAATATAATTCTGCTTTGACTCTAAAATGGTCCAAATATTCTTTAAAATTTTCATTTCAAAAAGTAAGTTTAATTAATTAATTAATTAATTTTTTTATTAAAAAAAAAAGAATTCTATATTTTATAAGTATAATTACTTTTTTTTGTAGAAGGCTGCTAATTTAACAACAAAAAAGCACAAAGCAACGCAATTATACTATTCTAATGGAGTAAATTTTACTATAAATACTACAAATAATTCTGATTTCCCAGACTTACGTGACGAAGGTTAGTCGTCAAATTGGATAACACTTCTCTCTATTGTTTTTTTTTTTTTTTTCCCTTTATCTTATCTTTCTCAATAAAAGGTACAAAGACTTTAGAGAAGAAAACGAAACAAGTAGGGTTCATAGTATCACCCTCTAATCAATCATACAGCTGCGTAATACTGCAAAAATATACATTGAAGTTACCGTATTTATATAAAAAAACCAGTCAGTTTAAAAATGCTAAGCTTCATTTGAAAAATGTACGATTTCAACCGTTCAACGTACCGGAGAGTGGCAAATTCTTAAAAAGTAAGTGTTACACTTTCAAACCTTTCTTCCTTTAATCAATTTATTAAAAATAAACAAACAAAGAGTATAATATAGTTAAAAGAAAAAAGCAAATAGAAGGAAAGCATAAGACTTTATATAAACAAAGAATAAATATTAATATAACAGGTCACGACTGTCCAGCGGACGTCGCCAATAAACAAGCAAAACAGAATATTGTACCTCTGGTTGTTGCCTCTTCCCTTGGAATTTTCATCATCATAATTATTTTTGCTTATTTTATTAGTAAAACACTTAATAAACCGGGTTATAAGGCAGTTGATTGATAAGGAATGAAATATGTTTCCATTTCTTTTATTATTGGTTAACATTAAAATTGATGACTCTGCTGTTTTCGTGATTGCATTTTATCTTAGATTGATGATTGTCAGTTTGATCACATTATAAAAATCGCACATTGTTGTTGTTACTTATAAAATTTTTTTTTTAATTCATTCATTCTAAAGAATATGTATTCTTAACGTCGTCAAGAACGAATATAAAGATATATCCCTCATTTCCTTATGCAAATTAGTTTTCAAACTACATTAAAAAACGTATTCAACATATAGGTTATATACATTCATATACAGCATAAAATATAACATTCTGGGTATACATTAGAGATAGAATAGATAACGTACAAACAAGTGCAAATATCAAAAAGGCACCAAATTGAAAACAGAACGAAAAAAGTTGACATGATGTTTTAATAATAAAAAAACGAAGACGGATTATTTTGTATACCTGTACAATTTCTAATGATGAGTATATGTATGCACATATATACTAAAAGTATATATATATATATATATATATATATATACATATATATATATATCGATATGTTAATTGACACATGTGCTTATGCAAGAATTAAAGCAGGTTAATCAACTCTACAAGTGTTAGGCAGAAATTGATATGTTTTTCTTTTTTTTAGATTGATATGAGCAATATTTAATCACAGTTTTATACCCTCTTCAAGTGCCTGCTCATCATGCTAAAAAACAAACTAATAGACAACTACAGTCGAATAACAAATAATATTATCTTAACTCACTCCTTTCACATTCTAGGTTGGGCATAAGCGTGATGGTGTTTCAAATCATGATGTGGAAGTGGTTGTTGAACGGAAGAAGCGGGAGATCTCATTAAGGGCCTTAGACAAGATTGGTTACTAGCTTGTCTTAAAAACGGATGTTGTAGTAGTTCAAAAGCAGTTGCCCTTTGCGTAGGATCTCTCACCAACATGCGATCTAAAAAGGCATGCAACCTTGGAGAGACTTTTGTAGGATTTTTTAATTTAGGAGGTGGCATATCGCGAATTCTACGCATTGCTTGTAAAGGTGGTTCATTAAAGAAAGGTGGTTCACCATCTACCATTTCAACAAGCATAATACCCAATGACCAAATGTCTACTTCGGTTCCGTAGGGTAACCTAGAAATAACTTCCGGTGCCATCCAATAAGGTGTGCCCACTAAACTCTTTCTTTTAGGCAGCTCATGAGAAATCTATTGATTTGAATAAAACAAATAGCTGATTATTGAATAGAAATAAATAAGATAAGCATTTTATCTCTTGAATTACCTGAGCACAAAAGCCGAAATCTGACAACTTAATTCTACCGTCGGGAGCTAATAAAATAGAATCGCTCTTAATGTCTCGGTGAATGACACCATTCGAATGCAAATACGCCAAAGATTTTAAACAAGATTTTAAAACAGTTGCAATTTGCTCTTCGTTCATCTTAACATTCGTTACCAGATCGGTTAGGGCACCACCAGCTAAATATTCCATAACAACCCATAATTCATCTTCTACAACATAACTATCGTACATTTCGACGATATTAGGATGTTGATAATCTCGCATGATTACAACTTCATTAAAAAGAAGCTCACGACGCTGTTGACGTCGCAAGTCCATCTTCTTAATGGCTACTACTTCGCCAGAACTTCTTCGTCTGGCAGTTTCAACTATACTGGTACTACCTTCACCAATTTTTGTATAATTATCAAAAAGTGACCGAGGATCGCCAGGTTTAACAACCATTTTTAAAGCTGTACGGAACTGTCATAAAAAAGAGGAATAATAAAACTCTTATATATTTAAATAAAATTGATATAAGCAATTCAATATGCCTTGTAATCTAAAATAAGCCTAATCAATAAATAAAAGCTCATAAGTACAAAGCCAATTATCTGTATCACCTGCTCGTGTGAGTATCTTTGGTCTCCGTACGGACTTGCAGGGGAAGCGGGTAAAGTGTTAGTAGGGGATGTTGGACTATGTGGCGTTGATGACATATTTCCAGACGGTGACAACATAGGACGTTCAGTAGTAGAAACATGCTGATTAAAAATTAATCAACTACTTAATCGACTATTAATCAATAGAGATTATTCAAAAAAAATATTTCAAATACTTATAAGTGATTAGTATTTTCTATAATGTTGTCATATTTAATAGATAGAAAAAAAAATCATTTATATGAATGATTTCCTACAACTTACATTATCGTAGTATTGTTGTGGTGTTGGTTGGCCGTTGTTATTGTTATAAGGGTTATACGAGCCGCTGTTTCCGGACTGAGTAGAATATTGGGGAGAATGCTGCTGTTCCAATGTTCTTGGAGGACGATTTTGTTGTTTTGCTCCATAGCCGTAGGCATCCGTATAATCCGCCGGCTGTTGCCTTGGTGGTGTGTGCATATAATTATTGTGTGGCGGACTTGCCGCAGTTGGTCGTTGTTCATATCGTTCGTTCGTTGAGTAGTTTGGATAGGCATTGTGGCTGTCAATTCTATCCTGTCTATAAGGGTCGCTCCTTTGTCCATTAAAACCATTATTATGTTCGTGCAAAGTGGGCTGAGATGGTTGATATTGTGAAGTCCGAGGAGCTTGCGGTTGGTTATCACTTCGTAACGAATTTGATCGCGCAACAGATACAGGCTTGGACGAGCTCCCTGTATGTGCAGTTCCTCCTCGGACGATTTGCTTCAACGGAGCCATATCCGTTGGTGTAATTGAACAAGGATCAATGACTGGTATAGGTCGGGAACTTGTGCTCGACAATAGCGATGCCCACTGAGGTGGAAGACCAACATACTCACCATGTCTATAGTCAAATCCTGTGTGAACCCGATGTTCAAAGTCCATCGGGCGGGATATTTCCACCTTAACTTTTTTTTCCTTCTTTTTACCGAACATCTTTTATTACCTGTTTATAAATTGCGAGAATGGTAAATACGTTCTGATAAAATTCTATACGACAAGCGCATTAATTCTGTCTAGGTTTACACTACTACTTTTTAGATAGCAAAACTTCCGGTTCTCCTACTTAACCGTACACAAAAGAGGAAATCAAAAAGGTAAAAAGATCCTGTAGCAATATCAATTTCACAGTAGTAAAAATAATATTACTGCTTTCACCTCTAATCCCCAAATTACTTCTGTGAGATCGAATAATACATTAATCGGCCCCGTCTCGGTTTTCACCTAATAAAAAACCCGGGACTTTGAAAAAGAGCACCAAACTTTGGCAAATAGCCAACGACCATTCGAAGTTTTTACTTCCAATCCAAACCTCTTGAGCAGATCAACTCAACGCAATTGACTACCAAAGCGATAAATGCTATTACAATGACGCTGATCCTTAGCACCTTTCACCTTTTCATCTACACTGGTTTATTTACCACGCCCATCGAATTTAGGCTACTACAGCAAAATCAAAACAAAAATCTACGAAATTTGAAGTTCATTTGGAAACCGGATATTCAGCTTTATGCATTTTTACAGGTAGAACCCATGAATAATAGGTAATACAGAACCTATTTTATTCCACTTAACTGTGTCTCACCGATGCCCACATAACAAGTACCAAAAAGAACGGTTTAGCTTTATTCAAACACCAAAATCAACCTACTAATTTAATACGAATCTTTATATTAATACCTGATTCACAAAAATTATTCACGTTTAGAAAAACATCAATAAAACAATCAATTTTCAATTTATCACTCTTCGCGCTCGCTCATCGTCCATGGACATAATCCACGTGACCTCTTTTGACCAATCACAATCAAAGTCTCAAAAGGTGTATAGAAAACATTTTTGAGATGTACAATTTCGTGTACTTCCGGTAGCCATTTTGAAAAGTTGTATTTACATATAGGACAACATTTTGTTTTTCCTGAATAGGTCTACAACTAATAATCGCACGCCCAACGTTATCCGCCATTTTGTAAGGAACTCGTTGTGAAAGCGTTGTTTTAAAGATTTACCTTCTATTTCTCCCTAGAATATATTTGGTTACGGTTATCTCGATTATTTCGCATCATGGAGGTTATGCCGACAAGCGAATTGTATCTGGATGGCGAGAGTGACGAAAATTTAGATGTCTTCCTCACTGAAGCACAGAATGACCTGTTCGGAGAAATAAGTAAGGAGGTACCGATTGGAAAAATGAGCGCGTTCGATGAAACTGAAACTACTGAATATGAATCTTTGAATTTTAAGTCTAAGTCACCAACAAGCCTTGAGCAGCTATCCCCTTCCTCCAACGGATCCAGTGGTTCTGAAGGTCAAGATTTCATTAAATTTCGTACACGAAGAATGCAGACCAGAAGTCAGACTGAATCAAAAATAAACTCTGTTTCTACAAAGCCAATAAAAGCCTATATATTAAAACCTGTGTCCAAACCATCACAACAGGAAGAGAAGCCCTATGCGAAAAAATATAGTTCGAATTACTATGACACAGATTCAAATGTGTTTCATTCAAGTATGACAAAAGCTGCATTAGCTGCTAGAGAACAAAGGCAAAAGAAAAAGAACTATGTAAAAACTTTAGAGGAAACTGTCCACAACCTAAAAGAGGAAAACGCTGCTCTCAAGAAATCCTCAGTTCAGTTAAGCAAGTCAATAAATGAATTATCGAACGAGGTGAAGTATTTGAAAAGCGTTTTAGCCAACGAAAGTACTCTTTCTTCTCTTTTAGCTAATCTACCACTAGTTACTAATTCTAATGGTTTGGCAATACCAATTAATACTGGAAGGAAAAGAAAGCATTATAAAAGAGTGGAAACTTCTGATGATGATAGTGAAATTGATGTTGAATCAACTCCTAAAAAAGCTTCTAAACACGATCATTCATATGGTTGTCAACAACAGCAAAAAAAGAAGAATGTAGTAGGTGAGCAGTCAGCAGGCATTTGTCTGCACCTAACAAACAAACACGTTTCTGTTGAATTTTGTCCGCAATGCAACAGCAAATCGAATCGACTGGCTTCAAAATTCGAATGAACAAACTTAAAAGAACAGACTATAAAGAAGACAAGCTTATAGCTATGTCAGTATGATTTTCTTATGTAAAAGCCAATGGGTGACTTCGTGCTGCAGTTATCCGTTGGCTTATTTTTCATTTTTTCTGCGAGCAATTCTGTTAGTATTAATAGTTTCTTCATTTTCAGCATCATACTGAGTGCGGAAGAATGTCACGCTCATAGCCGTGATAACGCTTGACCGTGTCAGTAATTATCACATTCATTTGGTGCAAGATGACTGGAGAAATTATATACTGCTTTTTCGATTCAAATATTAATAATAATTTCTCCGATCATCTTACCACAACTACATTCCGCAATCACGATTTCGCATACATACGAAAGAAAGAGAACAAAAACAACATAACTAATAGTGAAGTGATATTAATTAATTACTTTTGTTTCAGCAGTTGGGCATTTTGTTGGTCAAAGATGGCCGGTAATGTAAATTCGTATCGATAAAATCAGGGAGTTTGAGTAGTTAGGGAAATGTTATATTATTATGTTTGTTAATAACAGTTTCAAAAGAAGACGCTGCGCCGAAACTAGAAAAATCTGAAGCTGAAAGTAAGGTGAGAGTAAACACAGTCGTAAGAGGTTCTATCTGTATGCCCATATTTTTGTAAATAATTTTTTATATACTTAATGAGCGAAATCCTTCTGCAGCACAAATTATAAAAAATAGAACCATATCAATAATAAAAGATTTATTATTCAAGGAAGGGTTTTGTGAAAATGTATACTTTTGTAAAAAAAAATATTGTATTGTCACTTGAGAGAATAAACTATAAATGTATTAAAAAATTTATATTTTTTTAATGATAAATATTGCAATCTTAATATCAATTTATAAACATGACCTGAATATTTATCTGGTGTTGAGGAGTGTTCGATAGTATAACAGTTTAAGAAGTAAGTATCTTATTTTAAGCGAAAACATGACGTCTTTATGTATTATGGAAAGAAAACTTTGATTTTTCGATACTTTATCGCACTTTACTCTTACCATTATTCAAAAGTCCGTAAATTCTTTTCACATTAGAATAAGCATTTTTTGGTATAATATAATGGTGAGTGTGAATATGAACGTCCTCGGAGACATCTGTACGATAGGGGCAGGGTTTCACTTGGACCATAACAGTACCACCAGGTTTTGGAGGTTCGTAGGGGTCCCTTAACTCAAATCTCTTCATGGTTGAAACATAACTCACCCTCGATCTAATAGTCAACTGTTTGCTCGATTGTTGAATTGTCCCTTGAAGAAAATCTTCAATTTTTCGTTCCATCATTTGCAAAGATTGTTCTCCTGTTTCATTGTCGAAACAGTTCTGTGGAGTCATCGATAGTTTCCCGCTAAAATTAACATTTGTTCAATTACATCAAATAATGAGAGCTAAGAATAATTAATCATGTGACGTCAAGTATTTAACAATAGGGAATAGGTACTCTTCTTCAAGAAGTGGACGTATGATTAGTATAGAGGTACAAAAGAACTTACCTTTCCAACCGTTTCGGCGCAGTTTGTGGTCTGACAAGCGTATTTAAAGATTTTGTATGCTCTCTTTCCTTCATCCTCTTGACGAACTTATCTCGACTGACATCGACGTATCTTTGACGTCGTTCTATTTCGCTAGCAACACCTCTGCAAACAAGTCGATGAGTTAAAAAGCGCTCTTTTGTCCAGTGGAAATGATTATCGATACCTTAGCTTCGAATTATGTTCAATATCACTCTCAAAAAGTAGCGTCATACTGTTTAATTCCGAAATGACTGGCTGAACAGTATGTGGCCGTTGGTTAGGCGTCGGGGCTTCGTCGGAAATACTCAATTGTTCAAAATTGGCTGGCAGATGGTTTGAATCGCATTTTAAAGCCCTCTTTTGAATCCTTTCTAAATCCCTTCGTTTTTCTTTTACATTTTCTTCTACAGTTCGCCTATCCTTCTCCTCTTGTAACCTTTCGATTTTATATAATTTTTCAAGTTCTCTCTTAGTCCTGGCACGTTGTCCCCGGAGAAAGCCAGCTGATCTAACTCTTTGTAATCGATTTTCTAGTTTTTGAATGTAATAATTCCTTTCTCGAGGCTTCGGTATATAAAACTCTTCACTACCATCATCGGTAGTCATGGCGGATGATATAATAAAAAAGTTACATTTACTTATGCATTTTATCGCTTTCTTATCAGTATCTTAACGTGTTCGGTAATTTTTTAAAGGTATTTAGATAAGATATAGTTTCATATTTTGTTTCCATGTGAAAACATTACACATCATGCGCATGACACAGGCCTAATGAGGCTATTTTCAATTTAATGCCTTAGGGCACCATCGAGAAGAATCGGCTGTTTTAAAATTTCCTTTGATCTCAAATAGGCATTTTACAACCTTAATAATAGTTTTTCACCTCTATAAGAATTTTATACTACTACTCATAATTTTCTAACTCATTTTTAATTAAAAATTTTTAAAGATAAAAACTTTCGCCGTAGTTTTTTAAGACGTAAATTCTATTTTATTCAAGCGATTGTTGTTGAATTTTTTTTCACAAGATTCACAATGAGAAATGAAAAAGTTTATAGACTACTAGTGTCAATATTCACCACTTGAATTTGAAGTCCATTTTTATTAGGTACTTCATCCTTACTTGAGAAACATCGTAGACAATGTATTCGTTATATAATAAACTGGTTCTTTCTCCTTTTGAATTTGTACCTTTTCCTAGAGGAATTTCTACTCCGTCTCCTGTAATAATCTTATCCTCTGGATTTGGAACGGTCATCCCCTTTCCTTTTGTACTATGTTTGCCCTTAGGTAAATTAGTAACGTATTCGGCTGCCTTACATTCATACATATTACCGAGAGCTACTTCGCATAACAGCAACAAGCCCGTAGGCTCTGCTTTAGACGTTCGACAGTAGTTAGCAGATTTTGATACCATGTCAGCGAAATAGATACCCTTTCCAAACATATAACCGGTAACTGGCGCCTCTGGTGGAGCTATACGTAGACCTTGGGAAAGTATACCAGCAAAGTTAGTGGTCCTTGAACCATGCCATAAAAGTTGACGATTGTGCAGATCTTTGAATGGTTTATATCTTTTATCTTCCCCGTGTTTATCTATTTTAAGTACATCTATAACTTCCAATTGATATTGGTTGTGTGTAGCAGCGTGGGTATTACGAACGTAATCGACAATTTGCTTAAATTCTAAAGATTCCTTGTTCAAAACTTCCATATCCGTTTTGAGAGATTGATAATGAACATCAATGGGGTCACTTTCACTACCCTTTCCTCCTTTCAATAGGCTGTAAGCGACTTCAATATCTAGTAAATTGGTCAACATGTCATTTTTTGACTTGATAATATCTACCGTATTTAGTACAGTAGGTTTTCTTAAACCGAAATCATGTGGAATTAGTGTATAAAACCTGTTCGACGCGTCCAAGTATTGTGTAGGACTTCCGCCAGTGTCTATTAAATGTTGAAGCTCGTTAAGTACTTTATAAGCATCTTCGATCTGTTTCTTAGATAACTTTCCAAGCGGCATTTTCTTTAGATCAATTTCAAATTCGAGCATAGCCTTCTTCATACTTTCCACATCGAAAATTAGGCGTATAATGTCTTGAATTTCTTTCGCCAATTTCGAATTACTTTTCCCAGATAGATCAACTTCAATATCTTCATCTTCGGCGCCGTAGTCAATTTCAATAGGATAAAATTTTCGCGGTTTCTTCTGAAAATCTTTTCTCTCTGACCATTCATTTCCGGTTTTCTCGTAATAAACTGTAGTAAAGTTGTCAATTGCTCTGTCCTTTGATCGAAATTCATCTAATTTATTACCGCCTATTGTTGTTCCAACACGACCCCAGGCTCTAAAAACCCAAAATAATTTCCCTTTATCAGATTCTAATATTTGAAGTTTATAGTAAGAGTTGGTCCCTTTTTGAATGTCAACCATATTTAAAACAACATTGTAAGGCTCCCCCTTATCTTGTAGAAGATGAGCGGTATCTTCGAGTCCTGAATCGGGATCTACAGCTGCTCCTCCTTTCACTTTCATTTTTGTCTTTTCAGCCCCAGAGAACATTTTCTCATCCTTCTCTCTCTGTTTCTCCATAATTGACTTTCTAATTTTGGGTTTCTGTATTCTTTGCTTTGGCTAAAAATGCATCATGTACTTGTTAAATAAACGCAAAATGTAACTTTAAATGTATAAATAAACAAACAAAATCACTGAAACGTAATAAACTTACATCATCTCCCCAATCGCAAAGTTTATGCTTGTCAATCAAAGAAACAGGGTCGACTTTCATAGCCTCTTCTAAGAAATCCTCTTTAACAACTTGTATATTATTCTTTTTAGCTTCTTTAATAACCTTTAAATTTTTCTTTACTTCGGCCTCATTGCTAAAGACTGCAAATGTTTTTTCGTCCACTGCAGTTGCAACTGTACCACCCAGATCTTTAATTTCTTTAGTCAATTCGGCTTTGGATTTTGTAGTTTTTCCAATAACGAAAGTCATTCCCTTAAGTGGTAATTCAACATTTGCATCAGTTCCTGCGTTGACAGCCGTTTTAGGAGCAGGTGGAAACACTCTTGTCCGCTTCTTATACTTGTACTTAGCCCTAAAAATCGTCAACGAAAATATTGAATGTAAAAATTGCCAACAACCTTTGGGAATGAAAATTTGTGAAAGCAAAGCTACACAGTGAAAGGTAAAGGTGAAATGAAAAGATTCAAGATCATAGCACTCACAAACAATCGGCGTCTAAATACTCCTCAGGGATTTTAAAAGGTTTTCTTTCAGGCGTAACCGTAGTATAACTACAGGCAGTAAAGCCTGAAAAGTTTCCAGTGCATCGGTAACAACTTTTCCCAGTACTGTAATATATTTTGAAAAACGAAAGAAAATCATAGTGTAAAGTGAAAGTGATTAAGAAAGTAAAAGAAAGAGTAAAATAGATTAAAGACAGATTGAGCTTTTGCCTTAGGGAATCACGACAGTCAAGGATCGCTGCTTGCAAGCGTTCACTCACAAATATTCAACATCGTGATAATCCTCTGGTATTTCAAATTTATCCCGCTCGGGTTCAGAAGTTCTATACTGACACTTCGTCCAAGCAGAAATATTACCACGGCATGAATAACCGTATTTACTAATTTGGGCGAGAAACTCGTCATCTTACGTCTTCAATTTGTTTATAATAAACATGGTATATAGATATTTAAACAAACATACCTGTGTACCAATTGACCTTCTTTACATTCAGGACACTTTTTCAACAACCCAAATGCCATACAATCAGTAACTCTGTCTAATAAATTATCGTTCCCTGATGGAACGTCCTGATTATTGTATTCCAAAAGGCCTTTTAAAGCGTTATTCGAAACTTCATTCGACAATTTATCCCTTATGGCCCACAACATCTCAGATTGCTCTCTTAATTTCTTTTCCTCGGGCTTTTCCTCTTTTTCTTTCTCTTTCTTAACTTTTTTAGGTTTTGTCGCTTCAGTGCCGCCGGTTGCTTTTCGTTTTCTATTTACGAAATTACGCAATTCAACATTGACCAGATAAATAAACATTCGTGTTTATACATACACGCCTTTGCCTAATTTCTCGATTAGCGTTTCCTTATCCTCTTTTGCTAATTGCTTGTAACCGGGTATCCTTTCAAAGGTATAAATGTTTTAATAAGTTATGTAATCGGGTTGAAAATTAATTGTTGAATTCTAAATATAAGAAAACACTAACTGATCTGGCTGCATCTCAGTTGAAAATCCAAGATCATCCCGATTTTCAACAAAGCAATCTTGATGATACCACATATTCTGAGGTCCGTACATTCTAGCTCTTTGCGATTCAAAGTCCTTCTTAGCCAATCTAACTTCCTGCTTTGGAATTTTGCTGTCACATCCCCTACAGACACTCGCTCCGGACTTAGCATAGTCAATCAGAAAATCTTTGTAATTCGTTTCGCCACTATAAGCACCATCTTCACCATCTGCTGAACCTATTGAACAATCACCTGTTAAAAATTACTTTACAAGCCATATGACCTAACCTGACACTTTGTCTTTAATCTTTTTCTGATCGTCCCATCTGAGGGCATCGAAATTATGAATTTGATTCACAGAAAGTAACCCTCTAACTCGTTCCCAAAAACAGTTATAATGATACCAGTTAGGCGTCTAAAATGAGTTGGCATTTATAAATATTATTACTATGTTCATTAAAAATACCTTTCCGTCAAAATGGGGACTCTGAAAGGGCATAAAAATAATTAGTTGAACATTTTTGATGAAAAATCAACAGTCCAACCTGAACCATTATAGCTAATCTTAAACTGTCTTTTCCTATGTTTTTGAAGCATTTTTTGCAACTAGCGCGATTGCTTTTTGCGTATTCCGCTTTGAACGGATATTCACTGTCTCCCATATCGAAATAAAGAAAAGATTGTTTTGTGAGTAGTATTTATATATTACAAATATTTTCGAAACACCATGGGCAAGTTGGAAATCGCGCAAACAAGCAAAGAGTGGTTACGAAAGGAAAATTGCCCATTCAACCGAAAAATAGGCGCGGAAGCCCCAACCAAACAACTTTTTTTGCAAAATTTATTTTTGTCTAAAATAATTTTCTTTTTAATTTAATATTATTGTTTACATAGTTTATCAATATTTAAATTTAAAAAATTTATCTTTTTTATCAATAAACAAATATTATCCTGTGAAAAAAAAACTTGCATTGTAGACACAGTATTGTTTAGCATATTGTAATGGCGGCTCATGCAAACTAACGTCTTAGACTTTCAAAGTTTCCTCAGAGAATACAGCTGCCCTTACCATATTTTTTACATATAAATTATTAGAAATATTTCGAAATTGTGTTCAAGTAAGTGTACTATAAAATAGTTATGAATTTTTCTGGAAATCAACTATTAACTTGCAGACCATCCAGTTAAGTCCGAAATGGAAGAGAAGAACAATTCTGTTTTTAACCTTTCCTTTTTAAGTACCGGTGATGGAACTCCCCACCAAGGCAAAGAATTGAAAACGGCTATAGGCTTTTCGCCTGTGACTGAATTAGCATTGAGCTTTAAAGATATGTCGGCCAGGTATAGAAATTCGTTTGATACGGTCTAGTCTTACGTGTGTAGTTGCCTATTGACATCAAATGTATTTAAAAATTGGGATCAAGTAATTATATGAACAAAGTCGTTAATTGAGAAGCATTGGTCAATTTACGTTCGGAGCTAATTAAACGCCTATAAAAAAAATCTCATCGGGGTCAATGGCTTAATTGCTACCAATTCGGGCCATCGAACAATCTCGGGGCATTGTTCATTCCCACATTGGAAAAAAATGTACTTTCGAATTGCGTACGGAGAGAGTTGATTGGTGGGGAATACTTCGAACTGACCTACATACAAGCCTGCTAAGTCGGAAAGTTCTTTTTATAGCATAAGGGGAATTTTCGCTGGTGAATCGACCTTATCGCGTGAGGGTCTTTGACACATTAGCGGGTAAATTTAAAAATATCGAATTTAGGCCTATACCAGGCACATCAAATATTTACCATGTCTGACCCACATGATAAATGTGCACACTGCTAATGGTGATGAATGGCGGTCGTTTTCGAACTTTGTAGCTATTTTTGAACACCTGCGGTCGACTACCGTATTAGTAGAATACAAAAACGCACTAGATAAATATACGTTATATAGCGTCGCTTTATTGCTAACCGATAACTGCATAGGCCAATTATGAATTTAAGAGACGGAAACCCTCTCTGTTTACCAATACTATTCATTCAATTGTTCTGATTGTTTATTCGAAACGAAATTATAGTTGTGATTATTTACGAAACAGGAAGTGAAAGTGTTAGGAGGACCTAAGTGATGTAACGCCTTTGTTAAAAATAAGACGAGTTTTTCTAAAACTTTCTAATTACTGCGGGTTTTTATTCGCATATGAACGTCGCAGATCTCGTATCTATTTCAAAGCGTCTACCGACGACGTTCTAATTACTAACCATATACCCGCTGATTTATTAGCATTGTGATAAGCCCTTATCAGAGCAGATGCGACGGTATATTAGTACAACTGTGAATGCTTTGTTTGTCCCTATGTAGTTTGTAACGGTCGTTTCTATAGCGACACACCGGCAGATGCGGGATGTTTGTAATCGCAACACCTGCGTAATTGAGCCCCACCGCTATCTTTATATTCAATTGACTTGTATGGACCATTTGAACATTATTTTGTTGACAGTTCCGGAAGTTCGTACGAGGAGACGCCTGTTAGAAAGCTATGTTTGAATGATACTAACACACCACCAAGTACGGGTTTACGCAGAACGAAGAGCAGTACTTTTGGAAATAATGACGGTAAGTGTGACGTCACAACTGAAAAACGACCTACTGCCGCTGGGAAGCGTTACTCTTCAAACGGCCCTGTTTGGCTATCGCACCTGTTTTTTTTAAGGGCAGCTTGTATTATATGTACATTCGGGGCTGACGGTATGTTTGATAATGCCGTTCATTAACCAGGGTTTTCGGCTACCGTCTATTCATGTTGATGACGTCATAGAGTGTAATTGATATAATGTGAACATTTAAAGTTAACCAACTTGCTAATTAATACGTATATTTCGCAGGTGACGGCGAGCTTGGGGAGTTGAAAGGGTGAGTAAAAAAACATCGCCATGTAGTTTATCACCTTCGGGCTTTTCTGTGTTTGTCTAATCTTTTTGGGTCATTTGGGGAGGGGTGGCGAGAGTGTAATGCCTGTAATAGATAGTATAACGTTGCAGACGTATTCGAAAAGACGCTTACGCGGCGTTACCTCACAAGTAGGGCGTTGATTGGCTGGCGCATAGCCAAAAAAATTTTCCCTGACCCAAATTCTATAGGGCGTTAGAGGCGTTACTCTCACCACTCGACGCCCTCCCTGTGTCGTTTTGAATACGTGCTTGTTGTTTGCATTCGCCTAAACAGAATCTATTCGCACCGTTTCAAGGAGCAATTCGCGTCACTCTCCTTAAGGTCTTATTTTATTTTCTTTTATATGATAGGCTTAAAGTACAGTAACGACCGAACCCATTTTCTTTTCCCTCTCTGTCTTTTTATTTTTTGAAAGTGGCAAACTTTCCCCCAACGACTAAAGCTGGCTTTCTTAAAATTCGTCTTCAATTGTGTTCCCCTACTATAAAATGTGCATGTGTTTTGACGCTTTTCCGCAAGCACCATGTGTCGCGAGCTACTGCACCTGCCGCTTGCAAGAACAGCTGCAAAGTTCCTCTGGTTCCAATGCTATTTGTTAGGTCTATAGTGGCACGCTTCGCTATTATTTGCGAGAAATAAAAGGGGCGCCTTTTCTAATCGCCTATACACAAGGTAGGTGCAGGTGGAATGTTGATAATTATGTAGAAAGGATTAGGCAAACTTAGGGCCAGCAGTCGGCAAGCTTTCCAAATCTATGTAATCAGGCGGCGCCGAAAGTTTGCAAGCGATCCGCTTTTTGTTTCAAACGAAGCATTTCGGCGCCCACATCTTGCGTAATTATTAGTCGTTGGAAGGAAGCATTCGAAATTTAAATTGTCAAATAACTATGAAACTGAGAAGGGCATTGTTTTGTGTGGGGCGGGTTGGCGCCGACAGTTACCTTTCACCGAAAACGTCTCTCTAATACTTTGGACATATGTCAAATCTTCAATGTCAGCTTATACAACTATTAGAATTTGTATATTCGATGTATTCTCTTTAATAATTGTTAATTGCCAATCGTCCCGTCGAGGTTGATGAGTATAGCATTCAAGTCAAACTTGAGATTATCTTGTCCAATGTGTTAGCCCTATTTTAGGGCCAGCTCGACGCTGATTGGTCCAGGGGGCGTCGGTTACCTAGACAACAAACGGCTCCGTCGCTTTCGAGTCAGACGGCGAGAGAGCAGCAAAGCGTATGGATTGTTCATCTAGTCACCATCAGTCGTCTTACGATATGCATCATTTACAAAACCTCATCGATGATTTCTTTCAGGATATTTCCCCTTTAAGTGACGCTAGCTTTCCGTAAGTTAAAACCCCCACTTTTATGGCAAGCAATTTAGTCGTTTCAATGTCAAGCGTAATACGAGTCGGTTCGGATAGAAAGTAGAAAGTAGGAAGTAAGGTGATTTGCATATTTTTAATTTTGGTCTTTTTCTTTTTTGCAACGTTTAGTTCCTCGTTTCAAAGAACGAAATCAATGCCTGTTGTAAGTATTACTTTTCAATCAAGCGTTCATATGACGTAATGGGCGCTCATTTATCAAGATACAGCTAATTACAGGCTTTACTTACTTTTTTGACATTTAATAGAATCCGTCCTCTTCATTCCTTCACGCACCTTCGCCCTTCAACACAACTGCGGAGGATAGCGATTCGAGTAAAAAGCATTCAGACGAAGAGTATTCGCCGCCTCGTTTTCCTGCTCTCGACGACTCATCAGAATCGCAATCGTCACCAGAACAGCTACCTTCTTCATCGGCTCTACCTATGGACGACGGTGAATCAAGAGATAGTGGCATTTCTGAAAACTTTCAAATAACTTCTTCTGCCTCATTCATACCATCTTATCCTTTTAAACAACTTGATAGCCGTAAGCCTTTCAGTGACCGTACAAACTTTAGGAGATCTACTTCAACTCCACTCTCTTCTTTGACAAATCGTTTTAAATCGAGAAGCCTTTCTGTCACCGTAAGTTTATATTTAACATTTAATTTAACATTTTTAAAAAACGTCTCCAATTAATCGTGCTTTATCAGTCTGCCGATAAGACATCGTGTCAAAATTCGCCCGCACGAACCGAACAAATGGATGATGGTTTCGTTGATCTCATGGAACAACAAAATGCTATGCTTACTTCTTTTGAGGTATTATTATTAAACAACTTGAGTAAGGGCTTTTGTAATAAAAACATGTATCGGCTTCTATAGATGTCGGCCTCAGAAGGTATTCAGGAACTTATGAATTCCAGCCAATTACCTCTACCGCATTCCGTACATGACAAGGAGAATACGCCATGTTCTCGCTTTGAACGTTGTTCAACTAGACGCATTCCGTATAAGCGCTACAAGACTTTCGATGTTAATCGCCCCTTGCCAAAATTGCCAATTGCATCGAAGCGCGAAAGCGAGGGTCAAATGTCTGAATCAAAAAGAAGAAAAAGTATAACTGAAGAAAGCCCTAAGAAGACTTTCCAACGGAAAACTCCACCATTTATCTTGCATAGATCTCTTTCTGAACCAGAGTGCAATTTGCTATGCAAGGCGCTAGATAACGAGCAGCATTTGGTTGGTGATTATACGAGACCCCCAACTCTTCCAATCGTACCTGGTAAACACCAGCTGAAGTCTGTTTCTTGCGAAACAGTCGCCAAGTTAGTTAATGGCGATTTGGGAGACATAAAATATGACATAATCGATTGTCGATACCCTTATGAATATGATGGAGGGCATATCAATGGCTCGTTGAACTTGTTTTTGAGACAACAAATTCAGGCAGAGTTATTTGATAGGATATTGAGTGGCGATATGTCTGAGAAGGTGTTAATCTTCCATTGTGAATTTAGCTCCGAGAGGGGACCAAAATTGTTTGTATAAAATATTTGACCTATGTATAAAATTAATTTGCTAACTCAATTTTTAGAGCGAAACACACGCGCGAAATGGACCGTAGTCAAAATCACTACCCACGCCTACATTATCCGGAAATCTATATTATGGACGGCGGTTATAAGGAATTCTACGAAGTTGCAAAGGTGGCGCCTCTATCTTTAAAAAAGCGTTTAAATTCTTTAACGGTTTTCGCAATTTTTCCGACAGGATCTCTGTTTACCGCGTAGCTATGTCCCAATGCTACACCCAGATAGAAGTGACGATCTAAAATACTTCCGAGCACGAGCTAAGTCCGAAAACGATGATAAAGAATTTGCGAAGAAATCTAAGAGAGGAGGTTTGAAGAGGCAAAAGTCTTCCTGCCGTAAACTGATTAGTTGAGCGGTCACACCAGCTGTTTCTTCCGTTTTTGGCTTTTTTTATTCATCGACTTGTGTTCGATGTTTTTTTAACTTTTTTTCACCTTGTTATTTTAATTGTTCTTCGTTGCTTTGTCTTTCGGCGTGCGTGCAAAGTCTAGTGTAAAAATTTTTTTCGAAATCGATTATGAATTGGTCGAAATCTATTTATTGAATTAATTGTTGGCGAATTTAAAAGAAAAATTATAGAATTGTGTGCTTATTCGCGGATGTTTGTTGCATTATCGAGTGAAATATGAACAGTTCTTGGTACAATAAAAATGTAATTTGTCCTACGAGTTAAAGAACAGAATACAGAAAGTAAACGTAAACAGGAAATAGTTAAAATGATACAATTTCCGCTCTTTATTTCTCTGGTGTAGGCGCCTTTTTCTGTTTTGTCGTTTTGAATCTAAGCAGGAGGTAATAGATAATAAAAAGTCATGTTTTTAAAGTTCGATAAGTGTTGAATATTAATTAGCTTCTTAATCTTACCCCTGTTGTTAAGTCTTATCTTACGGCCGTTTTTCCGAAACGATAACGAATCTGACATTCTGCGACCCCTATCAACTCTAAAATCTTGTTTTTCATCGGGTCTGTCGTCTTTTACTTTCTTGTCCATCACAAAATCTGGATCAAAAGTCTCACAATGAGGTAAATTTATGTACTCATCAAGGCGACAAGCCCTCTTTTCTGTCTGCTCTGTGCGGTTTGTTCTTTCGGTCATTTTACCATCTTCACAAAAATACCCCTCGGTGCATTTCCTGTACCGAACTTGGATGGGCGTCTTACCGCCTGTAGGCCTACATTTTATCGTGCACGTCCAAACACTCCATTCACCCCAAGGCCAATTGGGAGGTCTTTCCCTTGGTCGGTCGCACCTCTCCCCTTCCCATTCGGCATTACAAGAACATCTAAAAGAACCTACGGTATTAATACACTTAGCCCGCCCGGATTGAACACCGCATGGATCTTCTAAACCTTCTGCACATTCGTCTACATCTCGACAGGACGTTCGTATAACGGCGCTAAATATTTCCTCATAACCTTTCGGGCAATCGCACCTGTAGCCCGCTTCTCTATCCGCGTCCCACCGACAATATAGCCTACCCCCACATAATTCAGCTGTGCCGTTGTAGTCACAAGGGTTCCAGACGTCCTGACATTTGTCACCAGTGAAAGGTCGTAGACAAGCGCAGCTAAATGACAAAGCCTTGTTTGGATCTTTTAATTCAATGCAAGTTCCACCGTTTTCACATTGGGTAATACCTTTTTGGCAAGGGTCGCCCACTTTTTCGCAGGCTTTCTTAATGGGATTCCAAGTGAAACCCGCCTTACAAAAACACTGCGGATGAGATTAAAAATCAATTAATTCTCGGTCATTAAATCTTAGTTGTAATTTAATAAAAAAGCAATTAGATAAGAATTGTGAATCTCATCCCGTGTAAGACTTTCGGAACCTAAAGTTGTATTTTTGGTCACGTAATAATCTAGTATATAATTTATGTAACTTCCGCTGCTTGGCATCACGAATTTCCGGAAGCTCTGAATAAAATGGGACTGAAGTATTGTAAAATGAAATACAAGGCTGAAATCTTGAAATTCCTGGGCCATCGCAACTTTTTGGGTTATTACATGGATCGGGGCAATTCCGGTGCATATCTCTCCCCAACATGCACCAATGATAGCGTAATATGAGTGACATAAATTCGTCCTTGTGATAACCTTCCCTTAAGAACTCTGGCGGTCTCGCATCTTTTAAGGTATTGTTAGAAGAGAAGATTTCAATCTCTAAATAACGACTATATATACATAAAAAAATGCTTAGAATGTCCTCTCTTCCTACAATTTTCATCTTTGACACCCTCTTCAACAATTTCTAAAATTTCATGGTCCTTCAAGTCCAGGGCGTTACTCTCACAAGAGAAGAGTGATAAAGGCTCTTCCCCGTAAGCTTTTTTCAATTTGCATACGTCAAAACTATATTCAGAATTTGTCCCGAATACGGTTGAATAGACATAACCAAAAACTTTTTTTTACCACGTTTTTTTAATATTAAATCTTATTAATGAATGGGTAACGGAATCCACCGTAGCGTTTAGCTTATAGATGGCGTCTTTTTTTTCCTTTTAACATGACTTTTTATGAGGCCCCCATTTACGTTTCCCCTACTAATTCCTTTCTCTCTGTCTCTGTCATACCTCCTGCCCCCCTAACGCCCTTGCTTCCCTCTTTCCCCCCCCCACCCTCGCTCTCCCCATTCTGTTTCTCTTCGTCTCATATATACCGACCTTAATAGGTTATATAGACATTTAAATTTATAGTGTTTTTTTTTAAATGTGGTAAAAAAATATATACGATCGCTAAAATAATAGTTTGGTATTCCTATGAACTGAAAATTATAGTAGTGATCCTTTCCCGCGGAAAATCTTCTCTTATCATCCTTTTTATCCCATAAAGCTGTATTCATATTTATTTTAACTTGACCGAACCACGCATCTTTAAAAACAGTCTTAATTTCTCGAAGTTCAAGCACCCTGAATGATCCTTCGTCCTCTTCGGGATAATCTATTATTATTGGAGGGCCTAGGTTGTTGGATTTCTTTAAGAATCTAGGGTTTCTTTGTTGTAGAAATGTTTTTGCCTGTTTTTCCCCAAGGAATTGTGGTTCTACCCAATATAAACAAGTTAATAACCAAGCAAACCGCCAAATTGTCAACATGGTCGTTACGTTGGAAAAGTGAAAAAACAGACCGTTCGTATTTCAAATTGTAGGCTAAATTAACGCGGGAGTATTGATAACGAGACCGGAAACATAACCGTGGCAGTGGCTTTTTTCACCGTGGTTTTTAAATTCGTACACGAACAATTTGAGAAATTTTGACTATTATCACTCAAGAGATCAATCGTTAACATGCAATTGTCCGGTAGTTATTTTTTAAAGATGCCTCTAATCCATATATTAATTTCAAGAGGATGATTACAATTATAATCTTCGTAAATGTTGTTTTTATTTTGAAACAACAGGATTATGTGTTCTAGAGTTTATAAGATGAAATCGAAGAGTGTTACACCAACTAATACAGATTAAATAAATTTTTTATTTAGGTCAAAGGCAAAGGAAACAAGTACCTAATCATGGCTCGTTTCAAGACCCAAATATAATGGATACAAGCGCTCCTCCCCAAATGTCAAACTATGGCAATATGTGTAACCCATATCCGACACCTCCACCACAACAACAACCGCAACATTACCAACAGCCAAGTGGAAATTCATTTTATAATCAAGGTAATAATGAAAAGAGAAAGGGGAACTAACTAGCTAGGAGTATTTAACTTTATATAGAACCGTAAACAAAATTATTTTTATACTATTTCAGAAGAGACTTATAATATGAATGTTCAAGAAGGTATATAGATTAAGAGCATATATTTATTTGTCGATCAATTAATAATCAACCTTATACAATACTTTGATTTGAAATGTTTTATTTACTGACTTTTTAACAAACTTTTGCTAAGTGAAGGCGTGGTTGGCGGTTGGGCTATTTTCAACAAAGCCTCTATCAAACAAACAAAATATAAACTAGAAAATAAATAGTCTTTTATCTCCCTTTCAAGATATGTCAATGATCTATCCATCACAACAACAACAGTCGCAACAACAAGTATTTCCAGGACAGCAATTCGTATCAGATCCAGTAGTTGCTAATGTTGCTATGCAATACGGTTCGCAGTTGGCTGATCAAGGCAAACAATATGTTCATGGTCAAGTAAGCTTTATTCGATTTTCGAAAAAAATTCAATATATTACGCAAAAAAAATTCATTTTTAATAGTTAGAAAAGTACTTTGTTCTTGGAAAACTGCAATATTATTTTGCTGTTGACACTGCATACGTTCTTAAAAAGCTTGGATTGTTGATATTCCCTTTTGCACATAAAGTAAGTGTAAATAATTGATTATAATTTAGTTTTCATTATTATAAATAAATAATAATGATGAAATAATATTGCTGATTTAACAAAACTTTGATTACTCTTTAGGACTGGCTTCGTAAGACAAGTCAAAACGAAAAGGGAGAGGAAACTAAAGCACCGCCTCGTTTAGACGTCAATGCTCCTGATTTATATATTCCAAGTAATTGAATGAACGAACACTAAAAGCGTTTATCTATTTCTTTTCTTTTCTATTTACCTTTATAGCGATGGCATTCGTTACGTATATACTTTTAGCCGGATTTGCATTAGGAACAAAAAACAAGTTAGTTGACTAATAATTCCGTTACTTAATTCAGTTATCTCTTTCAAATTACATACTTATAAATATATATTATAAAATTTCCACTAGATTCACGCCAGAGGATTTAGGAGTTACAGCTAGTACTGCAGTTGTGTGGTTATCTATTGAGATACTCTTATTACTATTTATAACTTATTTATTACACGTCTCTACAAGGCTTAGTTATCTTGATTTGTTTTCTTATTGTGGATATAAATATTTCGGGTAAACTATAAAAACAAAGAACATATCTACCTCTACGTACGTGTATTATATACTTTTAAACGTTTTGATCATTTTTACAGAATGTTAGTAGTCATAATATTTGGGCTTTTGTTGGATTCAACCGGATATTACGGTGCATTGTTATACACAGGCACTACTTTAGTATTCTTTTTGGTAAATAGCATTTTAAAGATTCATTATTTATTCAAATTAATTTATTTGAGAAATTAAATTTAATCTTTTTCTTTTTTTTCCCTTCTCTCTATCTCTATCTCTCTCAAGGTGAGAGCCTTGAAATTTGATATCTCTGGAAGAGAAAGGAGAAGTTCGTTATACGTTTTATTCGTTATCGCTCTCTCCCAGCCAGTCTTTACTTGGTGGCTTACAAGACATTTAGTTTAAAAAATGTATTGGCTTATTTATATATGTTTCTTTCCCGTGTATAAATATAATGAATAAAGAAAAAGAAATATCGATCCTTTTAAATATAAGAATTTAAGAAAGCGTGGCAATAAATAAATGATATTCTTAATATAAAGAGGAAAGAAGTCAAGAAACAATACAAAGTATCCTATAGATGTCGCTTAATAAACTATAAATATTTTATTTATCATTTTTCTTGTATATAGTTTAATTATGTTTCCTTAAGATATTCATAGCTAACGATGTATTCATTCATTTTCAAGCATTTGTGTGAAAAATTTGCATAATATACTACAACATTTACATTGAAAAAAAAAGATAAACAAATATAAATTTATACATGTATCATTTTTTTTGTCGCTGCTGATATTTTTCAGTGTTTTTTCTATTAAAAAAGATGAAACTAACAAAAATAATGATCAAAATAAGTACAAATGTACAATTTACAATGTACTTTTTTTTTATATGTTATATCTACAGTACATTCGATAGTGTATAAATAGATATTATACAGAGTATGTAATAATATGATAAATTTATTGCATGATGTAAAATGGAAACAAAAATTGAGAGGAGAATCATTTAAGAAGTTTGTTAGCCCTTTTATTCGCATCTGAAATGCGAGCGTAATTCGAAGAACCCTGCAACGTAAAACGATTAAATATCGACTTAACTGGAAGGAGATTAAAAAGTACAGTAATATATAGTATATACATATATTTATTTAAATAAAATTTCTACGTTTGTGCTATATATAATGGAATAATAGCGAATTTACTAATGCTATTAATCCTAATTTTCTCAATTTTAAAGATAAATACAATAGAAGATGGATTAGGATAGCTCTTCTCATTTTTTTTTTTACCTTTTGATTAATTCTATCAATTTGCTTATTCTGTGATTCCAATTCGCTGCCCATATCGACGGCCATATTCCTAAGATTGCTAATCATTCCACTCACTTCCATCATATTTTGTTCCATTTCGTCCTCGCGAGCATCGTTTGTGATTCGTGTGATGAAATTACCGGTCATTTCAGCACCCCCATCTCCCACTATTACTCTTGGACCATTCGTGTTGACCTAGACGGATATTTGAATTACGTGACTTGGAAATAGCGTCTAAAAAAATGTGACTGATCGCTCATAGGCTTCTCCCAACCCTCATGCGCTAGCCCTTCATCGGAATGCGTTTATAATCTAATCTCTCTTACTCTCCCATTAAGGAGAAGAATAGAGAAGAAAGAACTAAAGGATGAATGTTATAAATTTATACAAATCAACTGCAAGCGTAAAAGAGGAGTATTGAATTATTTATTTTCCATTTTCCTGCTCGGCGTTTAATTGAAAATTAATGAGGCTTCCGTTCATTTTTACCTAAACTAACATCTCATAGAATCCTAAGCTTTTAATAAGAAATAGTTACAACAATTTCAAAATGAGAGAAAATGGCCTAGTTGTTTAGAGGATAAGGAGGCGGGAGAGAAAATGTGGGCGGTAATAGGAGGGAATACTATAGAGATAAAATGGGACAGTAAGAGAGAAAGAGAAAGCGAAAGGGAGAGAGAGAGAGAGAGAGAGAGAGATGGAATGGTATAAGGGAGGGAGGGGCAACGGGGACGGAACGGAACGGAAAACGACAACTAAAAAAAAATCAATGTAAAGACAATTTAAGCCTTTTGTATTGAAACCGTTTTAGCTCATATTTTTTCATCAAACGAATTAAAGAGGAAAGAAAGAGAGAATACAAAATTTTTGCAGGTCCTTTTTCCTTTTTTTTTGTTTAATATCCAGTTTACTATTTACAGTATTGGTTTACCAAGAACGTGACTATAGTTCTTTTTTAAGGTTGTTATAAACGCCTTCTACGTTGGCAATTAGCTTTGGAAATGATACTAAACAATAATAAATTGCATTCTAGGGTATAAAAGTGTATCGGAAATAAAAAATGACGTATTTGCTAATATTTCTCTTATATCTTATTTCTTTTATTTTTACCTGCTACATTTTCAATTATATAAGGGTATTTATTAAACTATTGACAGAATTCTACATGATTTAACCGTTTTAAAGGCCGAGAAGCGTGTAAATAAGGGAATTACTCCTATAATTGTTGACTTTCGAGTCGGTAGGTATCGCTATTACAGTTACTCTTTTTCTTTTGATACATTGAAACCAAGACCTATATCCTCCATCTTTCTTAGAGCTTTCCTAACAGTTTTCTATTTGCCCACTCCATTGCGTAAATTATGATATATACTGGCTGATATTCAAAAGATAAAATGGTTCCCTTAGCTAGTTTTAGATGGGCGTCGGCTCTTAAAAATTTGCAAATTTTCCTACATTAAACCACTTTGATATTCAACTCTTGCCGACCGCATTATGCAAAGTCTCTCTCCAACCTTTCTACTTTCCGCCTCCAAAATACTCCTACACATCCGGTTTGAATAGAATAGTAAATGGTGCAAAGACGTATGGACATGTTTTATTTATTATGCATGTAGAAAAAGAGCAAAAAAAACATCCTACCTACTCCCAACAACCGCCCCTCCCTTCTTTCTTTCTATATACTGCTCTTTCTATTCGACCTAATCATCTTTTCTCTCCTGTTTTTAACGATTGTCTAATGTTGTATGTATAGCATAAGTTATTAATTATGACAACATTTTGACTAAGGAAAGTATTGATAATGAATTATTTATACAAAATGATTACGTCATGTCGTCAATTTTTATTTCTATCACCTTGTTCATTCTAACTATCTCTTTATGCCTCTCTTAATAGATTAAATTTAAATGAATTACCATGTCGTTCTTGCACGCTTCCGATCGATTGGTGGAGTAAAAAAAGCTAAAGCCTACATCACCCCCGGGACCATCCCTTGGGTTCCATGCATATAATTAACTCTATTACCTGGCCGTCTTCGTTAGCTTTCCATGTATTGTTATAATCCGATCCTCTTTCGAAATTTTTCGCTCTTTTCCACGGTAGAACACATAGACCGCAACATTTTTCCATACCCTCGAGGTTCTTTTCCGCGTCGCGCATATCGACGTTGATTTGATCCATTCCTTCTTCGATGTGTTCCAATTGTTCTAAGATAAAGAGACACGAATTTGTTTTGTTTCCTTTTTTTAAGATACTTATTAAATATTCATTTGGAGCGTCACACTTTCTCTCTAATACAATTTCTCAATCGGTTCAGCTTGTCGTCAATAGGCCCGTGCATATCGTTTCTTGTTTAATTATGTTGAATAATTCATAATTTATTTACCTCCTTGTTCGTCGAGCATAACGAGTGTTCGGATACCGGCGTCTTTGCTCTTGATGTTAGAAGATTAAAAGATTAATTGGGTCAAACTATAATATAGATTATCCGAACCTCTTCGCACATTTCCAGTATGCGTTTCGTGCTCTCCAGCGACTGAAAAATTATTCAAAAGAAACCGGAAGTTAGGTTTGTGTATGAAAAATAAAAGAAACGAGCTATTTGAATTAGGAAGATAAATAGAACCTGCTGAGTTCCATAATGGATGTCGAGTTGTAGTTGTTCAGCTTCCGTTGGAGTTCGAGGTTTCTCTCTCTCCTCAGCTTCAGCATTCTGTGGCCTATCATTGCCAGTCATTCCAACTGCATTGTTCGCCGTCAACTGCAGCGCAATTGCAGTCGTTTCACTCTATATAACTACGCGCCGTTAGATCAATCGATATTGAGAGCGTCCCGCGCCGCCGACTGATCGAGTGCGAAAATCACCGAAAGCGTTTCTTTTGACGTCTCTGAGCGTTGCAGACAAACAGAGCAAATAGAAGAATTGTTAGAAGACGAGTAGAAATATTGCAGAAAGAGAAGTAAATAGAAGTAGAATCAGCTAGAAGATACAAATAGAGAGAGAGAGAGAGAGAGAGAGAGAGAGAAAGATCCTAGAGAGAACAGACAGTAAGAAAATGAATGAGAAAACAGAAAAAAAGTACTTAAGTACTTTGCTCTCCTACTATCAAAAACAACCAGCGTCGTTTAACTCTTGTCTGACGTCTCTTTCCTACAACTAGCGACGTCTCTCGGACCGAATATTTTATCAGTTATCATCATTGATCTATTTATCAAAGGCCGACAAGTTATTTTTTACCCTATTTGCCAAATCCGTAAGGATAAGCTCTACTATCTAGTCAGAATCTGTATGTATTTATGGTCCGATTTATTACAACCATATTTATTAATGTCAAACGCACATAATTGATAAATTCAAAGCCTATAAATATTTATATGTAATTATGGAAAAAAGGGATCGCATTTGTAATATGTTTGTATTTCGCATAGCAAATTCCTTTCGATTTATACAAAATATACTCAAAAATTACATATAACTGTATAATAATAATGAACATTAGTCTTTTAAGCTGTAAATTTATTCATTTATGCATAAACTATTGTCTTTTATGTATAATTTTAATATATAAAATGTATATGTAGTATATATATATATATATAACGAACGTATTAGTATATAGTATTAGACAAAACTTTCAAAAGATAAATCTAACAGTGTTATATAAACTGTAATATAATTAAGGCAGGTGGTTAATGCATTTTATTCTCTTTCTACTTTAAGGAAACACGGGGTAATTAACGTAAATTACAACGATTCAAACATTTTCAATTAACCTGCCCAGGTTTAAATTTATTATATAAGATCTTATGTAATTGCTCGCTGGCGTTCGTCACTGTTTAAAATCACTTGGTAAATCGTAGGCTGAAATAAACGGTTTTTTTACCACCTTTTCTTTTATTCTCCTACTTAAACTTATCTGCCCTGTGAATGAGGCAATGGGGAGAGAGAGGAAGAGAGGGAGGGAGGGAGGGAGGGAATAAACAAATGAATGAATGAAGAAGAAGTAGAAGAAAAAAGAGATAGAATGTGTATGCGTACGTGATGAATGAAAGAGATTTCTATTTAACTGTAAATTAACCACAATGAATATCCTTATAAAAGTAAATACAACAAAGGAGAACGACTATTGTTTTCCTTTTGTAGCAGATTATAGACATATAAATGAATATGTATATGTAGTGCCCTGTATATAAATTATAATTGTTATTCTGTATGTCGTATTTATCACATCTCATTAATATTAATAAGCTAGCACGCCCGTGAAAAATATTCATATCAACCTTTTGAAAATATTGAATTGAGAAACATCTGGCCATTCGCTATGACGTATTAAAAAACTTAACTGGGAGAAACTATTTTAAGCGAAAATGTCTCTGGAAGGAGGCGATCTGGGACTGGGTAAGGGCTTAAAACCTGGTGGAATCCCCGTGGACATTCCTAAGGAAGAAGAGCAAAAGACTAGAAATATCCGACTTAAAACCTATAAAACCCTGTATGGTGGCAGAGTAGAGGATAATTCGATTTCTAAAGGAGATGACCTCTTAATAGGAACCTCGCTTAAACAGCAAAAGAAATTGTTCGAGAGACAGGTGGCGCAACTAAGCCTGCCTGGATTGAGCAGGGATCATCACCAATACGGATTAATAGATCAGAGTTTGTATATCATTTGGGAAATTAGGCCTATATAAGGGGAGAATTCGCTATGCTAATATCGATTGAAAGAATTATGATGCACTGAACTCTTGGGAATAGTAGTGAATAAGGTTTCTAATTAGGTTATGTTTAATTAGACAAAAAATATATAGTGAAATAAGTAAACTATATATAAGCATATATATATATAATAATATCTATATATATATATAAATATATATGCTTGAGTAAGTAAAGTGAAAATGCTATAAATCCTAAAGATGTATAGATGAAAAGAATAAATAAAAGGGAGAAAAAAATAAGGGAATGTATACTATAATAGAGTTTAATAATAACATAATAAATATCGTTTCTCTCCCTCTAACTCCCCCTTTCTTTTTCTACTATAATTATTCAACTAGGGAACGTCTCTAAAATAAACATTTCAGTTCTCACCCTTTCCTCATTTCGTTTCTTCTAGTTATTTTTGTACAGTTTATAAATAGAAATAAATTATTCCTTATTTATTTAGCGAAAGATGGAAGAGGTAATCAGAGTGAAGAAGATTCCATTGCAATTCAAGATAAAAACGTTCAGAGGAAACTGTACGAAGCTCAATGGGAAATCGAACGCTTAACGCAAGATTTAGAGATATGCAAGAACCAGTTGGACGCCAAATACAAATCCATTAAACTCCTCCAGAACCAGGTTTTCCTTATAAGCTATTATTTACTTGACTTCGAATTTATATATTCTTGCTTTAAACGCTATTTATGTTATCTCTAAATCAAATCTCCTTAATTCCCTTCTCTCTTTCGACATTATAGGCAAGCATTTACCAAAGTCAACATTTTGAATCGTTAACAAGTACGAAAACCATTGTACAGCATCTTCAAAAGGTTACTTTCCTTAACATAATTTATACATCATATTAAAAAGTAAATTATAGCGAATTAGCTCTTGTTACAACTGCCCCCCTTCCATATGCTATTTTGTGATGAGTTCTATTTAAAATAGGAAGTCAACAGACTGCAATTCGAACTGGAATTACGTCAATCAACATTAATCGGAAGCCAAGAAACTTGGCGGGAGAGATTTGATAGAGTTTGTAAAGAGAATAGTGCTCTATTCGGTATACTAGCACAAGAGAGGAGAGAAGTAGAAGAATTGAGGCAAAAGAATAGAGAACTTGAAAGGCAAACAGATGACTTAAAACAGGTCTTAAATGATAGGGAAAAGAAGAGATTTGAATTTCTTGAAAGGGCCCTAAGCACCGAGGAATCGGACGATGAAAAGCCATTTACCGCCGAAGAACTAGCCGTTTTAGGTACATGTAATTGTAGATTGGATAAAAAGGAGCCTTGTCGTTGCGCAAAGACTTGCGTAACACTGCATAGAAGATTGGATTCCTGTCGGAGTCAAATCTTCTCTATCAAACAACAAAGGATGGAAGCGTTACTATCAGTAGACGCATATCGGCAAGCTTTTGAAGAGCAATTGAACAGGAATGAAAAACTTTTAAGAGACTGTTCAAAGACAATTCAACTACCTCCTCTCGCCAGGGAGAATGTTTTACAATTTTTAAGATGTATTAAACATATAGATAACACAACAAAAAACAATGATGACAATCCATTAGATAATGTATCGGATACTGATATATTCACCATACTTATAGAAATGGTAAAAATTAACTTCACAATATTTTCAAAGTCGAATTAAACTATTTTCTATTCCTTTCTATTTAGATATCTGAGAGGAATGAAGCGTTAGCCAATCAAAGACTGGCTGTGAAGATACTCGGCACTAAGGTTCAAGAGTATGAAAAACTTTTAAAAGGAAAAGAGCAAACTAATGTGATTAACATGAAGAGTCTTGTATAGACTCTGTTATTGATGGTTTCTTAATAAATATCCTTTTGTATATAACTTTAACGGAATATAATATCTAGATTTAAACGCCTTCGTGTTTATAATAACGTTTAAATCGTTTCGAATCGGGTCTTTTGCCATCATTATTTCTACTTTCGATTTCATTCTTCATTTTATATAAATTGCTTATTAAAGAATAATTCTGAAAATTGAAGATGATCTGATCATTATTGCTTTTATGTAAACAACATCAATAGGACATTTCAGGCTCTTAAACATAACATTATATAGGAGAATAGTTTTTTTTCTATATACACGTTAAGTATCTCTGCAAAAAGAACCTTACCTTGATTGTTTCTTCTTGTTGTGTAGTTATAGTATCGAATTTAATTAAACATAACAACAAAGTAGTGCATACTGTATAGATATAAAAAAAGAAGGCGATAACAAAGCAAAATGCCATAGAAGCAAGGCTATAATTGAAATTTTTGAACAAAACGAAAGTAGATTCTAAAGGCTATAATTTATTACGTAACAGCAAATATAGTGTGGAAGTGTCATTGTAGCTTAGATCAAATGATTACATAAATAAGATCAGGCGTAGAGAAAGCGATTTAATGATAGTATTTTTGTTTTTATTATTTAAGAGAGTGTCATTGGTTTTCCTTCTATTTCTTCTACTTTTTCTTCTTTCTGTCTTTCTTCTTCTTCTTCTTCTTCTTTAAATTAAAGGTCAATGTTTTATCAGTTTTATTTAAAAAACAAATAACAAAAGAGTCAAGTTTTTGTTCTTTTTACTTTTCTTTACTTCTAATGATTATGTACTTTCATCCAACATTGCAATTATTTACTTTAACCATTGACTACAGATTAATTAACGACTTTAATTAACTTTCATTTCTATTGAAATTGTTTAATATGTTTGTTAAAAGTTTTAACTAAATCAAATACTTTGAATACTTGTTTTTGAAATGTCACAAATTGATTACAAAAAGCTCGAAATATGACGTAAATAAAGGAATGTTCGAAAAATGACGTAAATAGAGAAACGTTCGAAAATGACGTAAAGTAAGGAATGTTTCACAAAAAGCAAAAACTAACCTTATATATGAGAAGACAAGATGGAAAAGAAGAAGAATAAGGATATTAAATTTATTTAAGTATGTTACTTAAGATAGATAGCTTTTTTTTCTCGAATATTTCATAACTTGATTTTAATAGGGTTACATTTCCTTTTACATAGAATGTATTAAGCTCTAATTGTATATGAAAATTTAATTTGGAAACTGGAAATGTTTAATACCTAAACTATAAAACAGAAGTTTCTTTTATTAAATATGTTATTAAAATATAGCTTTGCATCTTGTAATAGTTATTTACGAACCAAATAGAAAATGACCAATTTAGCCTTTCTTTCGCAAACTGGCTTTATCCTTCTGATACTAATTGATTTTTAACGACCTGGGGGACCATTTCAGTAAACTTCCTAAAGCAATTATTTACATTTAGAAAAAAATTACTAATTGGAAAGAATATATTAGGATCCTGTGGGCTTAGTTAATTTTTTTTAAATAGACATAGGATATACACGATCGTACCATAATAAAGCCAGAAATAGAGCTATTACTCTCTATTTACTTCTAAGGCTGTTATTACTTATGCTATAATTATTAAGGAATATTTTAACCGAGATCGTTTCTCAGCAGGCAAACATTTTTGACAGGCAACGTGATACAGTGTTCCATTACATAACAACTTGAGAAGCTACTTTCCAGGGACACTTAGTAAATTAAATCTTCTCTTTGTTGTCCTGTTCGCTTGGATAAATAACGCCACCTGTTATTCTTTCTATTTTGATTAATTTTTAGATAAGATCTATTTTTGGAACATCTAAATATAATATCCCTAATACCATCAACTTTATCGCTAATTAGCAATCGTTGTATCTAATTGGGTGCTATCTTTGAAATCCAATATATAACCTTTTTTCGTCTTTGTTCAATTAATATTTTTTTTTCAAAGAAATTAGATAATTAATGACTAATTTTAGTTTACCAAAAATAGACATCCAATCTTTTTCCTGAGAGATAACAGATTTTTTCCATTTTATAACATATTTATTAGAGTTTAGTATTAATTAAATAGTCTCTCTTAAAAAAACAACGGTTGGGTATTTTTACACTATAATAGGGAAAAAATAGTAATTTATAGGAATAGCCGACTGTAGAATGAAACCTTTTACATTAGTTGAACGAGGATTGTATTGTTTAAGAGAGAGAGAGGTAACAGTGAGAAAGTATTCAAGTATACCTCTGATTAAATTGTTTTCATTAATTATCTATCATTCTGCTAAAACGAATTATTTAAATAAACAAATCCTAAAGAGCTTTTTCTTTTTATAATTAAAACAATTGGATTGCAGGCTTTACGTTTTAATTATAGAATAGTATTTGAGAACGAAAATTGCATGATAAATTTGATAGAAACTGCATAATTTGGGTTCTAAATGCTATTTTAAATACTTCTGGACTGCAGCCTAACAGTGTTCTTCTCATTTACGAATTTTTTATTCATCATGGATTGTACTGAGGTATTGTAAGCATGAATGTTGTAGCCTTGAAAAGGAAAATGAGGAAAGCTGAATAAACTAATCAGCTTAAATCTATGAATTCTATTAGACTTATATCGTTACAGTTGTTATCTGCATGTCCTTAATTTCCATATTTTACTCCCTTTCCCCAATTTACGTCTGTCCGCTCTCTGCGGGTAAAAATACTGAATACTAAAAACTAAATCAAACATCGTAAGTGCCAAATTAAGAAATTAAGTTAAAAAAAATTAAGTTTAAAATACTAAGTCAGTAACTGAAAAATCAGTAATATTTAACTTTATCATGTAGTTATCGATGGTAGTGCAATACAGGAGAAATCAAACGTTATCTAATGAAGATATATTGAATATTAGTATGAAAAGAATGTGTTTATTTTCTTGGTTCAATACTCAAATTTTGCTGATTTGCGCAACATGTTGGTTGGTCGTTGCCGTAATCCTTGTAGCAATGGTCTTTTACAAACATTAAAGCATGAAGGACTCTCTAAATTAACTTAATAATAAAATTTATTTTATTTTCAAAAAATGTCCAATTTATCGTATTCCAAATTTTTCTTTCAATCGATCTTCTTCATCCTTCTTGTCTTGAAGTTCTTTCCTGCAATAAAGTTTTGCTTATAAAACACAAAAGGATTTTATTATAAGTATAAACCAACTCAGCCAAGGGGAGGTAATTTTCTATTTTTTTTCTGATGTGAGTTTGCCCGTCCTGATCTAAAGCCAAAAGAAATGGTCCCAATAAATGAGCCTTTCTGATCATTTTATCGAGTAACGACGTCGCCATTTTATATCTGACGCCTTGCTGCTACAAAATTAATTTCTTAATAAGGTTGTCAATGAGCTATTACCTGCCCTACCTTAATATCATCTACTTGATTACCATCAATAATTTTTAATTCCTGCAAACGTGTTAAGAATAAACCTTGCAATTCCAAATGCTCTGTCAAGTACACTAAATTTCTCTCTAGTGTAAGTTTAAACACTTCATCGGAGTATTCTTTATGACTTTTTCCGGACATATTATGAAAAACGAAGTTTCTTAAAGCTGTATAGCATGAGCGATAATGCGTGGGAAATTAACAAATATAAGTTCAGTGTCCAGACAAATTTCAAGGACGTATAATACAATTTATCACTTAAAAAACAAGTGTTATTTTAATATTCAAAATTTATTAAATAAGTGGCTTTGTAAAAATCCACATAAAAGTAATAATCCATGATTTTATTAGTTGAAAAGTTCAGTTTTGCGTCTTGTACGAAAAACAAAAGTAGAAGTTATACAGTATAAAGACAATGAAAGCTCGTATACTTTTTAAATTTATCATATAACAACAATGTGGAATAAGAAAGAAACTGTAATATGATCTGGTGCTATCTTGTTATTGTCCAAACTGCTGTTTGATAGCCTCCCTTTGTTTTTTTCTATCATTGACTATTCTCCTGGAAACAAAGTTATGATCAACTTATTAATAAAGATAAATTTTAACAGATATAACAGAAAACCAACTGTGCATCTGGTAAATACTCTGTGATATTTTCAGCCAAGAATTTTTGATTGTCATCAAATAATGCTAACACGAACTGAGGTAAATGATGACTGTTCCTAATAAGTATATCCATTAATTTAGACGCTTTACGAAATCTAGCTCCCCCTGACTAAAACAAGTGTGTTTATAGTTGTAATATTTAATATTTGTACTTTAAATATCTACTTCAATTTCTTCTTTCTCGAGCTGGGTAATAACTCCCCTCGCCAATAATCGGTTGAGTAAAAGGCTACCGTCTCCTATACCTAATTTTTCTGTAATGTCGACTAACTTTCTTTCAAGCACAACCTTATAGGTTTCTGGTGAATAAGTCATTTTCGCCATTAGCTATTTTGCTGCAGTGCAACACTGGGCGATAATATGAAGCAAATTGTTATTATATATTCCAGTGTCCACTATCAAACTCACCAGAAACTTGTTCAAAAAAGGCAGCTGTGCTATGTTACGAAAAGACTAATCTGCAAATTAGTTTCTTTATCGTTTAAGTGAAGAGACCAATGTCATTAAGTCTTAATAAAAAAATAAAAGACTCATGTTTATTAAGACTATTTTCCCTTTAATATAATGAGATTTTAATGTTTTAAATCGAAAAAGCCTTTTTTGTCAATAAAAGATCAATACGAAAAAAAAACTATTTAGTGTGTATAATATGACAATTTAAATAAGCTGCAATCGACTCAATAAAATGGCCTTTTATCTAGAGAGAGAGATTAAACGAATGTCGCTTAGGAACGAACTGACGCTGTATAGATTTCCAGTCTGTTAGATTGATAGACAGTTTTTTATTCGTAATGAATTCAAAACCGAGAGTAAAGGTGAGCTGTTAAGCAATAATTTTCATTATTTTATATTTAATTAAGTTTAAAAAGTTTGAAGATTAAGTTAAAATTATTTAGAAAACTTTTTCCCGTTTAAAAAACGAGAGAATAGAGCAAGAAAAGTTAGGAGATATTGTCCAGACGAAGTGTTAATTACAATTTTACATAATTCAATTGACTTGTTCTAATTAATTACCCCATTAAACTTACTCTTAGTCAATTAATTCGAATTATGGTTAACTTTATATATACTCATGTACAATACACATATATAATCATCTATTCCCTAGTGTTTGTTGGCTTTCAGGGTCAGTTATAGTTCAGTAGTTGATATGCTCTAGTCTTTTACCATAGATTCCTATTAGCTCTTTTTTGTAATTTATTATTCTTTCTTTGTTAGCCTTAATACCATTTGTATTGTTATTAATTTTGCATTAACACTTTCAGTCGACCAGAGGAAAAGGTAAAGGATCAAAACAAGTAAGTTAATTTTTTAGTCCTCATTAATATTCAGTTTACCGTCAAAAATTATTATTTTTCAATATCCTTTAGTCTTATGTTTTGTTTAATTTTTTATCCCAAGCCTTAAGGGGAATTAATTTTAATTTAATATTCAAAATTTCGCGCCACCGGAAGAAATCTTTATTATTTAAGGGAATAATATTTAAGTATTAAATGTTGAAAAACATAACTTTGTAAATATCAAACTTGGAAATTAATAGTTAAAAAGCAAGAAAATATTATAAATAAATAGTATTTTTGAAGTTAATATCTTAGTAGTCTCCATAGAAACGGAGACAGTAAATAATGTCTGAGAAACGATCGACGTCCGTAGCTAAAAAGCATAGTGTTTCCCAGAAAATCAAGCGAAAAAAGCACGAAACTGATGCCTTTAGGGAAGAGGTTAATAGTGTTTATATAAATTTTCTTCTTGATTAATACTTTACAAGAGTTAATTAGAAAATTTCCAAGAAATACTAAACGCTTACTGTTTAAGTTTAAATAAGTTATATTGTCTTATTAACAGGATATTATAAAGGAGTCGTTAGCCTTCAAAGTTCTTTCGGAGGAGATTACAAAAGAATGCCTAGAATGTAGCGACGTTTTAAAGATAGAAGAGTAAGAGAATTTAGCAATAATTTTTCTTTTCTTTTTCTTACAAGTATAAAAGATATAAAAAGATTTAAAATTGTTGCAACAGAAAATTACTTGACTTTCTCAAATTACAACAAACACATATTGATTTAAAAGAAGGATCAGCTCTCGATTACTATGTTGGACTAGTTTGGTTTGCCAAACAACAAAAATATAATGCAGAACAAACGTCAGCTCTTTATACCGTAGGTCATAATTTATTCGATAATATTCAAGGTAAAAACAAGTTCTAAATTGTAAATAAAAAAAATTTAAATGAGCTTTTTAATTTATTCTTAAAGAAAAACACATAAGCCTAGTTGAGAATTTAAAAGAACTTAAAAAGTACTTTGCCGGAATAGCTATGAATGACACTGTCGAATTATCTGGAGGATTAGAATGTTTTGATTTAAATCAAGCTAAAGATATTCTAACTTTTTTAAATATAACGTAAGTAAACCTCTTGATAGGCTAATTAACATTTTCGAACTGCAAATATTCTCATATATTTCTTTCTGCTATTTTACAGCATCTTTCAACATTATCGATTGTACGAGTATATGTTTTGCTGCACTCAGGCAGAAGAAATAATAGGTCTTGATGTAGGTATAGTTTTGAACTAGTATATGAACTAAGTGTATACTTAATAAACAACTTTGTTTTTTCTAATTGAAGTTAGAGGTTGAAGTACCTAAACCGGCAACTCTACCCTGGCCAGCTCCCCTAGACGAAGCCGTTGATGAATCTCTATTTAAACAGTATATAGCCCCGCCTCCAGAACCAACGCCGGAACCTGAATTAAGTGAAGAAGAATTAGCAGCTCTTAAAGCGGCCGAAATTGAAAAGGATATTGAAACGGCGAAAAGAGAAGACGAACTCCTAAGTCAATTGCAACCTGAGGAAATAAAAAAGATTATTTCTGAAGTTTTCGAAGAAGTTGTTGGAACCGTCGATCACCAGGTTGCTGAAAAATTAAGAGAAAAAGAGAATCAATTCATTCAAAGGATAAATAAAATACATAAAGTATTATAGAGAAAGCTGACTATTTACTTTAAATTTATTCAGTTAAGATTTATAAAAGGATGAGAATAATATGAATGTGAAATAATAAAAAGTTATAAGTTTTTGTAAGTTCTTTATTCCTCCATCTCTTCCTCCTAGGAAGGATACTCTGGCAATGACGATTGACTACTTGTGTTATAATTTGTTGCTTTATTATAATGTTCCCACAGCTCCTTAACTATTTCAGTAACGATCAAAGAGTTTGTATTCGAACCAATAATTCTTAAGATAAAGACACCATCTACCGCTAAATAATTAACGGCGAATCTCCTAAGGTTTTCATCGTCACTAAGAACTCGGTATTTAGTAAATTTAAGATGCTTGTTAACGTAGGCAAGTTGATTTGTTACGGCAAAGCTAAAGTGTTTAACAAATGAAATGACTAAGATGAATATAACAACAACAATCCAAAACCAAATGAATAAGAATAATTTCTCGTTAAATAAATTTATAGGTAGAACGCATTGAACTGTATATCTTTGAACATTACCAACAACTCTAACTTTTAGATCGCACATTGTTACTCTTGGAAATGTTATCGAACCACTTGATTCTGTATTATAAATCAAATTTTTCAACTCTCTTAAGCCATACATGTAGAAATTGTGATTCAGGAAGTAGTTGAGGGCGATTATTTGAAGGCAAGCGTTTATTATATATAAAGCTTTTGTTACTAAATAACAAGCTACTAAATATGTTCCTCTTTGTCTGCTACAGCAGAAACAACTGCAAGCAATTAGATTCTTTAAAGAACATGTCATATCCTTACTAACTTCTCTTCTGGCTCTTACATATCTTGTAAACATTTCAATAATATAGTCTAAAGTTTGTTTTCTCTTTTCCTGTTTTCCAATATGCTCAAAGTTTTCTGCCTCTTCTACTATAGATTCTATATCGATACCTGATTTTGTGTTCATAGCCCTCCAGAATAAAGCAGGTATGAAAAAGAAAAAGCCCATTACTAAAAACATTATCGGTACCCATTGATAATACTCGATATGTCTTTGTCCAACGTCTTCATTGGGTTTTGGAATAGATTTATCGAAAGGTAGGTAGTAGGTATTACTCACCCAACAATAGCTATTTGTATAAGCTTCCCATCCATCACTAAAATGAGCAGGTACCCAACAATTTATAGTTTCACCTACCAAATTGGTTCCAGTAACCACAATTGAAAACACTAAGAGAATAGCAGTTGTATAAGTATGCGATAGTCTATCAGAATTCTCTTCATCCCTTCTCGCAGTTGGAAAGGCAACATTACCAACAACACTAACAACTTTCTCCATTCCTTATTAAAAAGTTCTTAAATGTACGATTATATCTTCTATAAAGCTTTTAGTTTCTTTTCTTTTTAATGAAAAATAACAAAAATTTTCTAAGTGCTTTCACGAACAAAGTAAGGTTATCGAACTAGGCTTGCTATGTTGAACAGTAAGTATTTAAAATGTTTTTCACATGCATTGTAGAATTTCCGGTTCTGTCTCTGTTTAGTATTTGAAAAATTTTTATATATATATCTGAGGAGAGTTCTTTTTAAAAGTTTTAAAAAGTATGCTCTATTCACCTATTCACTGAATGGAGCATTTGAATATTCGGTTACCAGTATGAAATAGGCCAAATGTATTATGATAGACGCATTATTACGCCAAGATTTTGAAGATTCATAATGATAAGAATTGATAAATAGAATAAAAGGTAGCAGAGGAAAAGCAGGGAGAGAGAAAGAGCTCCAGGGTTGATTTTAGTAAGGGACAAAGGAGACTATATTTAATAATATATCTATAGATATACAATATATACTGTATATATTATATATTCAAATATTTCTCTAATGGCGAAAACAACTTGTTTTATTTTTTTAAAATGCTTTTTAAAGTCATTTATTCAGACAATCCTTAGTCTAGTTTATTATGAAATTTTGACCTCAGGGCAAAAGGACCTATAACTAAATAAATATGCTAATATTATTCACTCAATAACCTTTAAAAATGAAAAGCGCATCCTCTTCCCGTTTTCAAATAAACTATAGAAATAAATAGAGTGCATGATGAATCATTTCTCTTCACCCTCTTCTATCTTTTTTTTTTTTTCTTCTTTTTAGCAGATAATTGTTATCTAGGATAAATAAATAGATTTTGGTATTTTGTAATATTTATTTAGAATCCTTAACAGAATGATAACGGTAAAGAAAGAATAACATAATAAAAAATGAACTTTTATATTATCGTCACATCCGTTTTTTTTTGCTATTAGACGCTTTTTTATTTTGTTCTTAAACAATCGCCTCTTGATTATTAGAATTTGAATTAATCTCTTCATATTTTCTTTTATACAGTAATTTAGCTATATCGGACGTTACTAAAGAGTTTGTATTGCTATTGATCATCTTTAGCACTAATGCTCCATCCTTGTGAATATATTCACAAAAATCTTTTAGATTATCTTTGTTTTTAACCCCTTCTAGAAGATTATGAACGTATCTCTTTCTATCTATAAATGATAAGGCAAGGAAGAGCCATCTTATAAAGGAGAAAGCTTGAAGAACAATTGCAAAAATAATCCAAATCCATATAAAGATGAAAATTTTTTCATTAAACAAATTAATTGGTAATACACATTGTAAATTGACGTCATTTATAGTTCCGAGGCGTCTAACTTTGAAATTACACATTGTTACTCTAGGGAAAAATTTTGATTCTGCTAAATCGTTTCCATTGCTCATGTCATAAAGAGCCTTGAGAGAATATGAACTAAGATTAAATCCCAGCATGTAGCTCACCAGAAAAAATTGACCAATAGAACTTACTAAATACAATACTTTAGTTATAAGATAACACGTTATCATAAAATTTCCTCTAGCCCTATTACTTAACACGCAAAGTATCTGCAAAATCCAGTGTTTTCTCGCTAGTTGATTATTAACAAATTTCTCAAAACAAAAGCAAATCGCCTCTAATTCCTTGTCATCTGCAGTTGATTGGTACTCTTTAGCGGCTTTGATAAGAGGCGATAGGGCCACTCCTGACTGTGAATTTACCCAACTCCATAAACAACTTGGCAAATAGAAGAAAACACACATAGCGAACAAATACAAAGGAACCCATTGATAATATCGTAACGTTTTATCTTCACGATACAATTCATCTTGAGGGATATCTTCATCAAAGGGTAATGGATAAGTTCCTTTAACCCAACAATAATTATCTGCGTATTTCTTCCAACTTCTAGCAAAATACGCCGGAGCCCAACAAGCAATTGGATCACCAACGTACTAGAAATTATAAAACAATTAATACAAATTTATAGAAGAATTTCATTCCATTTTCCAGTTTTTACCTGACTCTTTGTGACGAAAAAGTTAAAAATAAGCAGTAATGTTACAGTATATGTTGAAGATATTTTATCAGATGTAGAATGTATTTCATCATTTCTCGATTTATTCTTCCTGCCTCTTAAAGCTATAATCTTAAATGCAGCTTTAATTACACCACTTGACATCTTTCTCTCAGTTAATCCGAAACTTTCTACCTTCTTTAAACGTTTACTGATTTAATATTTTGTTTTTTAAAAAAAAAAATTTAATACATCTTTCCTCTTATGCTATTTTTTTGTTAGTTGTATTTGCGCGGTCCACAAATTTTTGATAATAAAAACGTTCAATGGCCGATCAAACGGAAGAGACAGATAGAGAGAGCGAGAGAGAGGAAGAGAGAGAGAAAAAAAAATACCAATAAATTTATACTACTAAAGTTTTTTGAACAGGTATAATAGTATTTTTTTGCATAATAGTAATATTTCTCTCTCTCTCTCTCTCTCTCTCTCTATCTGTCTCTCTGCTATTCATTCATTCATTCATTTCGTATTATAAAGAATTTTTAAATAATACAACAATAAATAATGGTCCTTTATATAGAAATATAGTAAATATCTTTAATATGTGTAATTCAGGAAAAATCTATTTATAAAAATTCTCTCCTTTTGACCTTCCCACCCTCTTCGTCATTTTTTTCATGATCGTTATTATTATCCTTATCATCGCCTCTCTGTCTCTCTCCTCCTTATATATGTATAATATAAAACAACAATAACGTCTATGAGAAAGAGCTATAATCTTTAATTATTGCATTCTTACAGTATATTTTACTAATATAGTGCACTCAACTTTAAAGATTAGTGCATATTTCTTTCTTCAACCTTTATATATTTAACAATTTTATATTAATTGTACCAGTTAAAGGGCTATATTATTCTGTGATGTTAGGCCTAGATAAACGTGTTACAAACAATCTATAACAAACATGTCCTATTATTTGACGACGAGTTCTTGTCTCTTTACTATACTGTATAAAAAATAACAGCTATGGTAAAAGGAAGTCCGCTGTTAATAGAAATCCTGAAGTGATGCAATATTTCAAAAGTACCTGAAGAGTGAAAGTATAGTGCTACTATTCTAAAGATAAAGCTATCGGCTGTAACATTTATGATGATTGATTGCCCTTGACAAATTAATTAGCGAAAGATGTTGTGTTACCCATCAGTTCTACTCAATTTCAATCCCGTCTCTTCTCGTGTCTGGGGAAGCACACACACAGAGAGAGAGAGAGAGGTGGGTGTAAGAGGTGGGAGAGGAGTACGTTATAATATTTTTCCGAAATGTAAAACCTTTCGTCTTTTCCTTAATTAATCAACTTCAACTATTAAGAAAGTTTCTTTTTTTGGAATCAGGAAGGTAACGCCCTCTTTATGCTATGCTGTTATTTTACAGCATCAAATTGAGGACACTCATAGACGATATTTCTCTGTTTATAACTTTGATCTACTATTACGAAATGATTAGTAAAAGTTAAAACAGAGATAAAGAGAGTAGGAGTAAGAAGGAATCAGATGATGAGAGACTATAGAATTTTCTGAAATAACAGTTAATTAATGGACAGAAAAAAGGCCCCCTTTTAATTTATAATAACCAATTCCATTAATTAGAACGTCTCTATTATTTAATTCGCCTAATCAGAAAGATAAGGCTAATTATAATTAAATAAAACTTGCAAAAAACTATGAAGATAGTACTAATGAATTTATCTTTAATTAATTATTTAATTTAATTTAAATCTCTTAGTATTTTTTAGTTAAATGAGCGAAAAAAGAGGAGATTTTTATCTAACCCCTTAATTATCTTTATCTATTTTTATTATGTAGTCTTATCAAATTCTCTATCTTTCATTTCCCTCATTAAGATTGATTACTTTAATGAATTCCTTAACGAACTATTGAAATGCCGCAATAAGCTAAAATACACTATATTTCATTGTTTAAAAAAATCTGTTATTGTACTATTAATCCAGGTCATTAGATTTCATCTTTTGATATTTTTCATTCAAGATGAAAACATATACTAAACGATCTAAACGATAAAATTTAGAAGAGTTATTAAATGAGTGTCGCCCCCTATAGTCTTCCATCATTTTCACATTTAATATTGAAAATTTGACTTAATTTTTCTTTGGCATTTTAGCTTCGTTTACAAAAAAGATTTAAAAGAGAAAATGGTATTTAATGCATTATTATTAGTATTCTTTAAGTATAATCTTGTTAGGCTATTTGAAAAAAATATTATGATATTTGTAGCAAAAATGACCAAATATCGCTCAATAAATATATACTTAAAGTATCATAAAAGATTCATTGACCTTTAGAATCAGTAAATTTGTTGACAAGAGGTTTTTGATATTACTCAATTATCTACTCTAATTAACAGTTTCGACAGTTAACACCAAGACTATTGTCAACTTATAGAATTATGGAAAGGAGTTATTCAAAATTTGTCTTAAATAAGGCGTATGTAAATGGTGAATGGATTGCTGCAAATAGCGGAAAGACATTTGCCGTGTTTAATCCTGCGAATGGGGAAGAAATTGGAAGCGTTCCTGACATGGATGCCCATGATACAGAAAAAGCAATCCAATCTGCAAAAACTGCATTTCAATCCTGGAGAAAGAAGACCGCAAAGGAGCGTAGCATTATCCTTAAAAGATGGTTTGACCTAGTTGTTGAAAATACACCTCAGCTAGCGGAGCTATTGACTGCTGAAAACGTAAATAAAACCATGGTCTTTTTCTTGTGACACATTAATAATACCAAATGGTTATTTCAGGGTAAGACTCTGGCTGAGAGCAAAGGAGAACTAGGTTACGCTTCGTCCTTTATTGAATGGTTTGCCGAAGAGGCTAAAAGGTTGAATGGAGATATTCTCCAATCTCCCGTATCTTCTAAAAGATATATGGCTATTAAGCAGCCGATAGGTGTTTCCGGTATGATTACGCCTTGGAATTTCCCTTCTGCAATGATCACAAGAAAGGCTGCTCCCGCTATTGCTGTTGGTTGTACCGTTGTTATTAGACCTGCCGAGGACACTCCGCTGTCGGCTTTAGCTTTGTGCAAAGTAAGAGAAAAAAGCATATGAACCATGTGAGTAATGACAACCATCCATCTTTTTTTCTTAAAATTAGTTAGCTGAAGAGGCAGGAATTCCTCAAGGAGTTCTCAACGTTGTCACAAGCTCTCGTGACAAGGCATCGGAAATTGGAAAGGTTCTTTGTACTCATCCAGACGTCATGGCTATTTCCTTTACCGGTTCAACTCAAGTGGGCAAAATACTACTGGAACAATCGGCTTCGACTGTTAAGAGGGTTTCACTTGAACTAGGTGGAAATGCTCCATTTATAGTTTTTGAATCGGCTAATATCGATAAGGCGGTAAAAGGTGCAATGGCTTGTAAATTTCGAACTACTGGTCAGGCTTGCATCTCTTCCAATAGATTTCTAGTTCATGAAAATATTTACAATGAGTTCGTTCAAAGAATGACAGAGGCAATGAAATCTCTAAAGGTCGGACATGGAACTGATACGACAGCAACTCAAGGACCTTTGATAAATGATCGAGCTGTCCAAAAGATAAATAATTTAGTTGCTGACGCTACGTCGAAAGGTGCCGCCGTGAAAATTGGGGGATCTACACATCAACTAGGAGGAAATTTCTACGAACCCACATTAATTACAGGTATTAATGAAAAAATGGATATAGCTTCCGCCGAAATTTTTGGTCCAGTAGCTGCCATTTATAAATTTAAGACTGAAGAAGAAGCCGTTAAAATTGCCAATTCAACAAGATACGGATTGGCTGGATACTTCTTTTCCGAAGATATAAGTCAAATATTTAGAGTAGCAGAGGATTTGGAAGTAGGAATGGTCGGAATAAACGAAGGAGTATTTTCCTGTTGCGAAGCTCCATTCGGTGGAGTAAAGGAATCAGGACTTGGTCGAGAAGGTTCAAAATATGGCCTAGACGAGTTCTGTGAAATAAAACAGCTCTGTTTCGGAAATATATAAATAGAATTTAATAATACAGCATTGATATACAGTATATATAATATGCTGTATGTTACATATAACACATATTTGGGTCTTTTATCATTGGTGTTTGCTCGCGTAGTATTATGAAACAGTATAAGAGGGAAGAAAGTTAAAAATTCCTGGTTAAAGTATTACATTATCTCAAAATAGCATCCCAAGTTTCATTCCATCCACTGATAGTATGAACGTAATTATATACTATTGTATTTTAAAGAACATCCTTTTCTTTGGGAAATTACAAGAGATTATTATAGGAATACATCTTGAGTACAAGAAACGACTTAAAAAAGGTAAAAGGGGAGTTTTTTTCTAAGTTTTGAAAAAAAGCATGGTTTTTCAGTAGTATAGGCCGATTAAATCAAAACCATGTAGAAAGGAAAGTCAACTAAAGCAATTCCTTCTTTAAATATATGAGATATTTTTAGTGAATATTTACGATTATTTAAAAAAATACCCAGTTATTTTTATATGTAATAAAATACAAATTATGAGAATAAAGTTATGTATCGTTCCAAATATAACACATAATGACTCACAAGAAGACTAGAATTCCCCTAAGTTTAAGCCATCGATAACTGCCTTAGATGTCTAAAATTTCCTTATTAACTGTTCAAAATTGTTTGATTCATTCGGAATATACCTAAGAGACCCATGTTAGTTTTTATGGTTACCCATAATGGTTGTTTTACCTCGTATATAAAGCCACTATGATGTCAGTTTAGCCTAAGAATGCGAGGAATAACATTTTTTTATTGTATACAACTTCTAACTATAAAAGGAATGGGTTAGTAGTCATTAAATAATAACTATTAATTGTTAATCAATTATTATCATGTTGTTTAAATAGTTAGCTACTATGAAGTAGACAATTGTCAAGGTAAAACAAATAAGATATCTCTGTGTTTAATATGAAAATGTTTAACCAGATAATTCAATCATAGGATTAGATTGGGAAAAACAGATTTGCTGCAATGGCGTTATACATCCCAAGTATCACAAAAACGAACTTCAGGGTTGTTGTGGTTCTGAAACTTACGGAAAGGATAGCTTTTTTTGTTGCTCAGGTCAAGATAGTAGAAGAAATAATATATATAACATAAGCCGGCTAACAGAGCCGAAAGATGAAAACTACTGTTGTGATACGAAAATTTACAACAGAATCTCTCATATCTGTAAACAGGTTAAAGAAGAACGTATTCTATTGGAGAAGGGAAAGGATATTTGCAAAAAAGACATTTTTAACACCAAAGAAGAAATCTGTTGTAAAGGTAAGAATTCCTATTTTAGTTTAATTGCTGTGTTTATTAAGAAAAAGGTAATATTAATAGGCAAACTACAAAAGCTAAAACCTTATCATGCATGTTGTGGCTACTATACATTTAACGTCTCGACACATAAATGCTGCCCTTCAATAGCGGGAGAGAACATCGTTAAGAAAGATCGAGTCTGTTGTGGATCATCGTCGATAAACCCAAAGACAGAGAGGTGTTGCAAAGAGATGAGGTTTAACAAACGTTTCGGAATAGAGTGTTGCGGAGCAAATACGTTTAACATATCACTCGAAGTTTGCTGTAACGGAAATATCTATAAGCCGGCCTTCGCAAAGGATTTGATGAACATTAAGTGCTGTAATGGCAGAATCCCATTTGACTTGAGGGTAGCAAACTGTAAGAATGGAATCGTAGTCGAAACAGCTCCTTTATGTGGATCAAATCGGATATATAGGAAAATGAAATGCTGTGGCTCCCAATTCGGCTACTATGAACAGTATTTCACCTGTCTGCATCGGGGCAACTCTACGTTCTCAATTGAGCCAAAGCGTGAAAGGGGATTTTTGATAGTTAAAATCAAAAAACTAACCGAATCAAAACACAATGCTACCATATTTATAAGTGTCAAGTGCTTGAATAGCTCAAAGAAAAGAAACAGAATAATGAAGAGAGGAATAACATATATAACATTAAGTAAAAGAAAAACATCTAAACATAGACTAAAAACGGGAAGAATCTTTTATATAGACACAAGATGTCTCATTATATCCAGCAGCACAATTGAAATCAAAAAGTCGTGCAACAACATAAAAAGAAGATAGTCTTTACCTGTATCTCAGGATACAAAAAAAATTATCTTAACAAGATCTCAATAGGAAAAAATTTCGAATTCTTCCAAGAAGTGTTTTTAGTGACCTAAAAAACACGCTCGAAATAGTGAGTTCATAAAAGAGAAATTTCGAATTCTTTTGTCCCCTTTGTTGTTAGTTTATTGTTCTGATAGTTGTATTAAAAAAAAGAGTCAAATTTTACGTTCATATTTTGAATTGCTATTTAAATAAATGAATATTTAATAAATATGTTGATAATTGTTAGCGTGAAAAGAATAAAACTTTAACCAATCAGCTCTTAAAAGAACAATAATTCTTCTACTGAGAAGGCCTATAAAAGTATTTTTATTTTCTTATTGTAACATAGAGAATTCACTTCTCTACATTTTTCTTTCGAATTCGTTAGAGTTTAACATTTTTTAACGTAAACTATGCCATTAGTTTTGCTGTTTCTAAGTAATTATTCAATTTAATCAATACCATATATAATAAACATTAGAACGTTGGTTTTTTTATTAATTCAATATGTTCTTTTTTTCGATTCGAAGGCTTTCTTTTATCGTTCGGACTATCTACGAATAAGTGTAATGGAGGTGATGATAGTGGTAAGTCGCAAAAAAATACTTGTAATAGATAACTACATACACAAAGATAAAAATAAGCTAGGTATTTGATAAAATGTATTATTATATATCTATATATATATTAGTATTTAACAAATCATTTCTCTATGTATATATATATATGTATACTAGTATATTGTATAACACATAACTTTTTCTATCTATTCAGGTATTATTTGTTGTAATGGGATACCTTATAGAAAGTACCAAGGTCCTACGAATACGCTTATCTATGACCAATGCTGCGTTTCGAAACCATACCTATCAGAAAAGCAAATTTGTTGCAAGGTTTTGAATGCTAGAAATCAGGTTGTTTACAAACTTCATAAGATCAAAACTCTTGCTAATATTACCCGTACACCAGAGTTTTGTTGTGGCCTAAAGTAAGTAACCTAAACTACTATAGCTTCCTCAGCTTAATATTTATTATAATTGAATGGAATTCCGCTAGCTTTAGCAACAATGATAACTGCTTAATATACTATTACAACAGGTCAATGACCATACGAGTAAATTAAAAAAAACTAACAATTAGATATGTTATACCTTGTTTTCTGTCGTTTTAGCAAATTTAATATGAACTATCAACGATGTGATTCTGGAAAAACTCTTTGGAAGAATGAACAACTCTGCAATGGTGTAATTTATGATATCAACAACGAGCTATGCTGCAATGGTAATGCTAATTATATAATTTCTTCTTGCATTAATTTGCATTTAAATTGTCCTTTCTCCTAAAAATTAGGAAGAATATATAGTACTAAAGAATATAGTAGTTGTTGCCACCAGACCCCATACAATATAATAGATAGTACGTGTTGTACCGATAGTAAGAAAGTTATAAGGAAACACAAAGACTATTCATGTTGTAGAGGAGCTCCAAATTTTTACATAAATAACACCTTTGAGGTATGTTGCAACGGGGAAAAGAGAATAAAAACTCCTGGAAAAGTTTGTTGCGGTAACAATCTCTATGATTCACTTAAGGGAATTTGCTGTAAAGATACCAACTTTATTGAATTTAGTAATATTAATTTGAAAAGACATTGGAGTTGTTGTCATACTGTACCGTATGATATGAGAACGTCAAAATGCTCAAGCAACAATCTTGAATATCAATCAATTAATAAAGTTCATAATAAATGGTTTCATTGCGGAAAATCAATTATCTATCATAAAGATTTATACATTTGTCATAAGGACGGAAAATACAAATACATCAAAAGGAGATTGTCATTGAAAGAAACACAAGTATCTTTGTTCGTTGAGAATCTTTCAACAGTGAGGAAGAGAGGAAGATTTCTATTGTTGAATCTTCATTTAAAATCAAGTAGACACTTGCGAAGTCTTAATTTAAGGATGCCAAAAAATTTTAAATTATTTTTAAGCAATAAGTTCACTTCACAGCTGAACAATAAACTACATAAAGGTACCATATTTAAGATAAAGTTTCATTGTCTAAGATCTAAAGAGAGTAACTTTTATATACTTAATAATTTTTCCAATTGTATTTATTTCCTTTAATGTCTACTTAACTACTATAGAACAATTGTAAGTTTATACTTATATATACTGTAAATAAATTGTTTATACGTTGTTTAATTTTCTAGATGTGTTCTTTATGTTTAACTGCCTACAGTTGTTGTTATTTAAGTCACTATCTAAATTTATATATACTTTTACTTTGTTTACATATCGTTTTTTCATAAAATAAAATTTATCTATATCTTCATTTTGGACTTTATTTTCTTTTTTCAGTAGATTCGACACTTGACCTTGACCTTTTACTGGGTATTTCCTTTCTCAAGACACTCTCTAATTCATTCTGCTATTCTCTTATAATTTAAAAGACTTTGCGATGGCTAATATTAATAATATTTACAGTAAGTTTTGTATTAAAATGAAATACTATATATTTCTAATAGGTGGAAATTAGAATGTTTACATTTTCCACCTTTAAATCAGGAATATCGTCTATTTTCGTACGAACTATTAATTTCGCAGGCATGAGAAAACCTTACGGTACTGGGGCTGAATCTTTTGACATTCGTGATTTACATGCTAAAGAACCTATTGGTCAATTCATGAATTGGTTTCAAAAAGCTGTCGATTCTAGTAGTAATTATGAAGCAAATGCCATGTCCCTAGCTACAACCACTAGGTAAAAAATTTCCGTTTAGATCTACAATTGAATGAGAAATAATTTTCATACACTTTTTACTTTTTAAGCGACGGAAAGCCTTCAGTTAGAATTGTATTGATGAAAGCATTTGATGAAAGAGGCCTACAATTTTTTACCAACTTTAATAGTAGAAAAGCAAAAGAATTGGTAAAATATTTATAACCGTTGAAAATTGTTATTTAAAGAAGAACGAATGAACTAGTAATTCATCGGTTCGTTTAATTTTTAGATTGAAAATCCTCATGCATCGGTTGTTTTCCATTGGATTCATCGCGCTGACAATAATAAACTATGGTCAAGACAAGTGAGAATGGAAGGGATAGTTGAAAAGGTATCGTCACCGGAAGCAGATGCATATTTTAGTTCTAGACCAAAAGATAGCCAAATTGCTACACATATAAGTATAGAACAAAGCGCAGCAGTGGCTAATAGAGAAGAAATGTTAAAGACTAAAGAAGAGCTTTACGCAAAATTTGATAATGAAGCAGTGCCAAGGCCCTATTATTGGTAATTATTAGTTAATTGATAAAAATTCATTTTAAACTATAAAATATTAATAATCTTCTTCTAGGGGAGGATTTCTTATTAAACCGCATACAATAGAATTCTGGCAAGGACAAACAAATAGATTACACGATAGAATAGTTTTCAAGAAAATGAAACCAGAAGATGTTCCTGATAAAGAACCATTCATTCAAGGCGAAAACGGATGGATAATTCAAAGATTAATTCCCTAAACATACTTATGTTTTATGTAAGATAAACGAAACTAATTTGTTAGAAAATACGTACAAGATCTTATCATATAACTTTTTCATATAGAAATTAACTCTCTTTCATAAAAAACAAAAGTTCCAGAGAACTGAATATTAGGGTCTGTAATAAATGTAAACAAATACTTGCACTCAGATTTGAGAACTTTACTTCCTGTTTCTTTTCTCAAAAACCCCATATTTTAATATAGAATACAGGTTTCGCTTTTCTTTTTCCTTCCTTAAGATATTTAGATAGACAAATAGACAGTTATACTATATGTATAATATATTAGGATTATTAATAAATATACAGTATATAAAGTACGAATTAAAAAAATGTAATTTGAAAATGGCGATTTATTATCCGCTGATTTATCTCGCCATATTTTTAGCAACAACAAGTATAGAGTCTTAAAATATCAATCTAACCTTGGCACTGCTCAATTTCTTCAAGTACAAACTTACTAAATTGAAGTTTAATTTACAAGTAACTAGATAAACTTAGAGAAAATGGAACCAGAAATTTTGCATAGCGGCTACTTCCATTCGCTTCTCCGGGATTGGAATTCACCTAATACTAACATAGGACCAGAACATGTGATTTACCCTGTATTTATAACGTATTATGGATTTTAATAAGAGATAGATGTTATAGATATTTAAAATATACTCTGTAATACAGGGATAACCCCGAAGGTCTGGAGGAAATAACTTCATTACCCAATCAATATCGAGTTGGTGTAAACAAGTTGAAAAAATACCTTGACACACCTGTAAAGAATGGCCTTCGTTCCGTAATACTATTTGGTGTTCCAAGTAATTTAGAAAAGAATGCTATTGGTACTCATGCTGATAGTTCTGAAAATCCTGTAATTAAAGCTATTCCTCTTCTAAAAAGCTGGTTCCCACATTTATTAATTATGTGTGATGTATGCTTATGCGCCTACACTGATCACGGACATTGCGGTATATAAAAATTACAAAACTATACTCTAAATTTTGTATGGTGGATCTCCATTTTCAACTATTTCTATATGTTTGTCTATCTCTTAGGTATTCTTGATTCGGACCAAACAATCAACAACGAAAAAAGTATCGAAAGACTTGCTCAAGTTGCACTCTCCTATGCCCAGGCTGGTTAGTGATAACCGAAACTCATTCGCCATAAGATAAATAATCTCTTTTTTTCTACAATTTTATCAAGGTTGTCACGTAGTGGCACCATCTGACATGATGGATGGAAGGGTGGGAGCCATCAAAGCTAAACTTAGACAAGATAATTTAGCAAGCAAAGTTTCGATTTTGAGTTATAGTGCAAAGTTTGCGTCGTCTTTTTACGGACCATTCAGAGATGCCGCTAAATCAGCTCCGGGTTTCGGAGATCGACGATGCTATCAATTACCAGCAGGTAGTAGAGGTCTAGCTATGAGAGCGGTTGATAGAGACGTGAAAGAAGGTGCTGATATGCTTATGGTCAAACCGGGACTAGCATATCTGGATATAGTCCGACAAACCAAAGATAAAGTAAGTAATTATAAAAAATTTAGAGTAAATTGTCTTATCTAATTTTTATTTAATTGTTTCATTTTTAGTATCTAGAATATCCGCTGGCTATTTACCAAGTTTCAGGCGAGTACGCTATGATGTGGCATGGTGCTAAAGGAGGAGCTTTTGATCTTAAGAGTATCGTGTTTGAAACGCTAATGTCTATGAGGAGGGCCGGTGCGGATATGATATTAACCTATTTTGCGCCAAATATTCTTGAATGGCTGAAAAAATAAATTTATTTTCTGATCTTTTAAAAGTTGAATCAATCGTCTTGTAAAACACTAAATGGATTTTTTGTGAGTTTCATTGCACATAAATTTTCTTCCCCATCTTGATTTTCAACTTCATCTTCTTCATCCTCATCTCCATCTTCATAGTCTCTTTCCGCATCTTCACTATTATCTTCATCATCTTCAGGTAGACTTAGCGTATTTCTTTTAGAATGCTCTTCTTGTTGCTGATCTATAGATTGCGCTTCTGGATCATTTTCCCAAACAGATTTGTTAGCTGTATAATTTGGTGGTCTGAAAGCTAGGCATATTCGTCCTTCAACTGCTAGTCGTAATATATGATTAGCTGCTCTATAAACATCTCGCCTTGCTGCTTTTGCAGTTAAAAATCCCTTCTTAGCAGCCCAAGCTAAAAATTACATAGTATATTTAAAGAGTTAGATAGTTTTTATAGAAATTAATTTATAATAAATCTACCATCGCAAACGTCCCATGCACTCCATTCGTTACAATTTTCATCATCACTTGGATGTTTTAGTTTTAATATTTTGGTTAGGTCCAATCTCTCAGAGAGAAAACCGACGGAGCTGTACGGTTCACGAACTTGGGCTATAGGATAGATTCCTGACAGAATCTGAATAGGAGAAAATTGGTTAATATAATAAAAGATTTAAAGATTTAAGATAAAAGTAGCTTGAATAAAACCAACTTGTAATGACTTATCTGTTAAAGAAGGGAAGACTAAGCCAGGACAATCGCATAGTTTAACAGTTTTTGTAAGATAAATGGTTTGAAAATGTTTTGTATGACCAGGAGTTTTTGAGACACTGACAACCTAAAATTTATTTTTAATTAGATATAGAGAAACAATACTAAATTATACAAAAAAAAAGACAAAACTCACCTTTTTTCCCACTAAACCGTTCATTAGGGAAGATTTTCCAACGTTTGGATAACCGCAGCAACCGATAGTCAACATACCGCCTTTGAACCGCTCTCCAGTATCGATGATTTCCTCTTCTACACGAATTTCAGCAGCGTCCTCCTCTTCGTTGTCACTGCCTTCGTTGACAATTTGAATTTCAATACGTCTTTTCCACGACGACAAATCTACCTTATCTTGAACAATTTCCTGGCATATTTGTAAAAGTTTAGACGCCCCAACACCAAATCCGCGTTTCTTTAGCTTTCTCTTCTTAAAGACAGCTGTTTTTTTTTGGAAAAATAATTATTATATAGTGAAGTTTGTAAATGTTGAAATAGAAGATTTTTTACATCGTTTTGAATCGATTTCTATCTCTTCTCGATCTTTTGGATATGAAGTGAAGCAAACAATTTTCAATTTCGGGAATTTTATTTGAAAATATCTTTTCCAAGCTATAACTAATGACGATTGAACTAAATCTATCTTGTTTAGAACAAGAATTACTTCTTTTTGTAAATCTTTTGTTATATGATCGTAGAGAGCAGGTGAAAAATGAAGAGCTGGATGACGTATATCTGTAATAATTAGTATAATGTCTGACATAGCAAGAACTCTCCACAATTGTCGCCATGTCTCTAAATTTAGTTCTACAAAACTTAAGTTGTCAGATTTGTAAGTTTCGAAAAGTCGATCTAAATATTCCTGAAAATATTTCTCTTCTTGTCTTTCCACTATTTCTTTAGTCATTTTATAGTTCCAGGAAGGACGTTTCGGTAAATCTAAAGCTGAACCAGGTTCAAATATCAAATTAACGTCAAGTTCTAAAGATTCCTCTGGAAGGACTTTGAACGGTATTCTTGCTTTTTTCTTACGATCTTCTATATCTTGGTCAGAGTCCTTAACAAAGTGTAGTCGATATCTATAATGAAATTTGAATATATCTTTGATAAATGGGTTCTTTGTATAACCTCACCGATTAGGGTCATAATGTCCATTCTTATTTTTGCCAGGTTGTTGATTAATCTTTTTTACATTAACAGTTGTGTCAGCAACTTGTGGACACTTCTTCTGTGAGCTATGCGATCTTGAGCGTCTTCCAACGATTGGCATACCTTAAATAAGAGAATTTTGCTAATATCTTCAGTAGTCTTGCAATTACTAATGAACAAACCCTCCTCATCAACTTGGTCAAACCGACCTCTGTTTCTTTCACGTTTTTCTTGTAATTGTTTTTTCTTTTGCTTTGCACTAAAAGGTGTCTTACGATGACCAGGCATCTTTGCAGACAGTTCAAGTAAATTATTCTTATAAATTAAATAAGAGCATAAAATTATGAAATAGTGAAACTGTTTTTATGCAATACATGCTCCGCACGAATTTTTAAATGAGACAGAGGGCCCTAGTCTACATCCGGACAAAATAATTAGACAGTTCTAAAACTATAATAAAGCAATTATAAAATCATTTTGCCTATTCAAAAATGAGTTTATATACAAGAAAAATGTTAATCAAAGCAAAATATATTAAAATTCGAAGCTTTTATAAAGTTATATTAAAGAAGAATGAAGCATATTTTCGATCAAAAAGAATGTCAATGGTACTATTATTTTAGGATTTATAATTTTAAACAATGTCCAGAGAAAATGAAGTAAAAAACTGTTAAATTTTAATTTTAGTCCATCTTGCATTTTCAACTTTTATAAGTTAGCTGTCTTTCTTTTTTATCAAAAAAGTTCAAATGTTTGACAGATATTTTAAATTTTATTCTTAATATTTTCATAAAAATGTTACACATTTTTAAAGTAGATTTTTCTTAAGAAAATTAAATAAAAGATTCAATTAATTTTAACTTAATTTTAAAGGTTTGTAGAGGTTTTATTTTAATCAGTTTTATAAAGTAAATTTAAAGCAACACAATTGTTTAAAGTGGTATATTTAGCCTTATTTTTGTTTATTTATTAACTTGAATATGCGAATGGGGTAGATTAATAGAATTTAGAACGTTATACACATCCATTTACGAAAATAACGTTCTGAATGTCTGGTCCCTGGTGTGAATCCATAATGTTTGGCCAGCAGGTGTCCGATATCCTGGGTTAAGTATCATAAGCCTAATCAATAGAATGACTTCTACAGATAAATGTAAGAATTGTAATTATTCATATTAACATGTTTTGTTAGCTTTTAATCTAATAATGAAAATATGGTACTGGATTTGTATTATTTGATTATGATTCACACATAAAACTGCTTAATTCATTTTATCGCTCAATTTTTTCAGCAACGGAAAAGCATCTCCATATGATGTGGAGAGATAGTGCTTGGATACCAATGCTAAATCCCTCAAATATTTTGGAATATTTTGCAAACAGTCCTTTCTACGATCGAGAATGTAATAACGAAATAATAAAGATGCAGAGGCTAAATCCAGACCAACTTCTGAATATGACCGGAATAGAATATTTTTTGTTACACATTCAGGCACCCATTCTTTACGTTATCCGAAAGGGTAATAGGCAGTCTTCATCTCACAGTAAGTCTTCCAATCTTTATAATTTATCAGTAAAACAAGTCTTTTATAGTTAATACTATATGCGACTACTACATCATAAACGGTTCAGTGTATCAAGCTCCCGACTTGTGTTCAATAGTTAATTCAAGATTGGTAAGTTATCCTTTAAATTTAGTCTTCCTTAATCAAAATCCATATTATTCCATTACAGTTGAATTCAACGCACAGCTTGTTATCAGCATTTGAAGAAGGTATGTATACTTTTAATAGAAAATTGAAATATTGCAGAATATATTATTTTTGTTTTACAACCAGTAAAATCATATTCTCGTTATCATCCGTCTGTGGGATATTGGTGGCAATTTAAAAATGACACAAGCCAGTCATTAAAGAAAAAATTAGCTAAAAATAATGACCCAGTTGGATCTTTTTTTCAAAGACAAAAAGTAGACGCCTTACTGACTGAACACGCCAAAAAATTCCCTATTAAAGCTAGATCTCAGAATGAAAATATTCAAAATGATACAGCTCAGATTGACAAGAAAAGTCAAGGTTTGCGTAAAGCTGTTGTATTTGTTAACTTAATAATTTTTCAAACTTTTTAGATCATGGTAAACCGCAAACTAGTGATCCCTCAATGCCACCCCCTGGTAAGAAACCGAAAATAGCCCATTAATAAGCTACACCTTAGAATAGGCTATTTGAACAACTTAAACATCTCAAGTGTGAAAGTGAAAAAAAAGATTTTGTATTGTGACATTTGTTAATGTAAATTCAATGGCTGTTTTTAAGTTTCTGTTGATTTTATTTATTTTATTCAAAACAAAACTTAAAATTTTAACTCAATCACATGCAATTTTATCTACACTATTTCATTGACGGTACATTACAGTACTAACAAAAAATTAAAAATAATAACTGTATTCGTAAATATATCTACCTGTCACCGCTGCAAGCATAAAACGATTATGTCGTGTCGCCAACTTAAGTTGGGGGCAGTAAAGCCCAACAGTGTAATAGATTCACACTGTGACTCATTAATTTATGAGTACTTACGTTTTGGAAATAAAATTATCTTGCATTCAAGTAGGTACATAAGTAAAGTCACTTACATTAGGGGAAAGTCATAACGAAAAATCCTGTAAACGAGTTTTCAATAGACAATAAATAGCGTCGCCTAGTCTTTCTGACTGGGGGCAGAACCCAACAATGCTTTAACACTGTGACGCTTTAAGTGTACCCACCTTATTCTGTTTAATAGCTTTTTACTACTTACTTCATTACATTGCAGCGGCAACGATAATAAGATATGCATATATTTATATATATATATATATGAATCTGTTTCAACAGAGTATATACATACATAAATATAGACATTTTATATAAATATAAATGTGTATAAATATTAGTCAATGCATACATTTTTTATATATATATTTTTTAACGCAACTATCTACACAATTTTTTCTTTAAAAACCTCCAAGAGGTGGTCTCATCATACCTGGGGGAGGTGGCATTCCCATCATACCCATCATGGGTGGAGGAGCTGCTGGAACTGGTGGAGCAGAGATTGTTACAGCTCCTTTTGTTTTATAACGAGGCATACGAAACCGAAGTTCCTCCTGTAAAAATATTATTTAATAATATTTCAAAAATTTTTTTAGGTTTATTATTATTTTACTTACAAGACTCAAGTCTTCTTCCGGATGAATGAGGATAACATTTAAGCCAGAACTCGATTCTGGTTTCTTAATAAGAGGGGCAGGAGAGGAAATTATTCCTGGCTGAGACGTTGTATGTGTGCCGTAGGCAGGGAAAGTTGGCTTAGCTAGTATAGGAGGAGCCTGTTCAAAAAATATCTCTAATTTAAAAATTGTCTTGTAAAGCAATCGATCGCTTAATTTCATTTTATAAGGGTAAGAAATTCTACATAGATTCTTGACTTCTTGGACCTACAATTTCCATCTTTTTAAATCAAGCACACATTAATGCTTACCCAAAGTAACTCAATGTTATACATTAATTGCAAACTGTAGGTGATTCATTTGACGTTGAAAAAGAGCTGGCAAATTTGCATAATTATGTATGCATACAAATATACATGTATGTATGTAATACATTTATGAAGTTTACATTTTACAATAAAAAACTCACTGCGAACCTTTGCGCAAAATAATTTTAATACTGGACGTCTAGAAGGAACGTTCAACGATCAAAAATGTCGTAAGAAAAGAGATACCTACCGCATTAGCGGCTGGAAATAACGGTTTTGGAGGTGCACTTATTACACCATTTGTCTGACTTTGCACCGGTGCTGACATAGGTGGAGGCCTTGGCAACATTCCTGCCATTGGGACTGGACCCAAGCTGCGAAATAATAAGTTATTTAAATACTTAATCAATACTCAACCATAACTTTATCGTAACTTACGATGGCATTGGACCCATCGGAGGTCGTGGAAAACCCATTGGAGGCATACCCATTGGTGGCGGTGCTGCTGCTGCTGCGCCTAACAATGGTGGTGGAATTCCAGGCGGAACAGCTTGTGGTGCAATTGGTGGTGTTACTGTCGGAGGCCGAGTGGTCGGAACTGCCTGCGTTTCAGACCCTTAAAATAAAAATATAAAAATTAGTAACAGTTTAAAGGCATTGGTCAGAAAACAAAAAAGTATTATATCAGAGTCGGATTGAAAGTTTTCATTCCTTAGTCAAAGTGAGCTGAGAAAGTTCATCATGATATATAGCAAACAACTATGATCGAGTTATACATACCCAACTTATTTCGTTCATGGGCTATCAGGTCACCTTCTGGAATACCTTCCATGCCGTAAATTTCTAATTCAGTATCTGATCTGCCTGGTAGTGAATTGGGTACCTTGTCTATTTTTTCTTTATGGACCTGCATACAGTGAATTGATAGACCCGGTGCCGTAAAGAGTCGTTTGTGGCAAATATGGCATTTAAAATGCTTAGCTTTCTGATGCTGAACAAGAATTTTTTCATCTTCGAATTCTCTATTACAATACCTTAATATATGTTAAGGAAAATACATTATAGAATACCACGTCAATTCACGTGGTCCTGCTTTCTTTCATATAAACGATCTTTTTGATACTTTTTTATCAAATATCTTTAACAAAGTCTTATCTAAGTTTATTAATTTACTTTTCTGCTAGAGAAAGCAAGAAAATCTTCATAAATTTCCTAGAGGAACATGCTAATTTTGCTACATTACATCAGCTAATTTCTAGTCACAAAAATGACTGTTTTTAAAAAGGATACCAGCACCAGGGTTTCAATTGCTTCTTCCTTTTTCTACCCATTTTTTTTTCAAATTAGGAGGCCACCGTCCGTTTCAGCTTATACGAGAAACCCAAAGAATTCTTGAGAAGAAATGTCGCGTTGGAAAGTAAAATATGGCGGCGCCAAATCGACTGTCGTATCGACAAATCAGAATCGAAATGAATCGAAAGATCGATTTTTTTTATTTTTCATTTTGTTTAAAAACTATAGTTCATAAATTAAGAAATTATCACTAATTTACCTGAAATAGCGATATAAAGTAATCTATTTTTAAAATAATAGACCGGTAAACCGGTTAGTGAATGACCGGTTTTTGTTTTTAAACTTTTTGCACTGTTATCAGTAAGCGCGAAAGAAACAGGAGCTGGCTTCGAACTATGGCAAATGACATTTGTTTTTTCTCATGGCACATTAAACAAAATATATTTCACGCCCGGAATTTATCCCACTTTTCGCCGAAAAATGATTAAGACATATTAATCATCCTAAATATTTATTACTCAGTACTTTAGTAAAACAATAAATGTGTATATTATACATATGTAACAAAATTTAAAAAATTCTTCTTAAAATATGAAAAGTTTTCTTTCATTCAAGCCAAACAGCAATAATAAAAGGAGTAAAAAGTATTAAAAAGTTTGCAAAAGTTAAAGCTGACGATCTATTAAGAACATATACCACTTCTGCTTTTTTGAAGGGGTTCGATCCAGTATCAAATTTTTGAGGACAACTATCAACTGTTAAAAGAGAAGAAGTAATAATATAGAGGATTTTAAAAATGTATTTAAAAGCAACTTACAAATTCTTTCATTTTCTTTCAATGTTAAAGCTAATGTGGCTCCTTCATCAGCATTATTAGAATATGCATTTTGATTAACACCACACTCTGATCTTGTTGCTCTTGACATTACAATATCTCTCCAATCCAATCTTTCATATACCCAACATCGAAATTTTGAAATAGCATCTTCTTCATCGTAAGTTATCAAATAAGACTTCATATCCTCCATCCAAAACCCAACGCAACTTAATTCTCTGTCTGGTATGTCATATTCTCCAATTGGCTTACCGGTATGATCAACTGTGGCGCAGTATTCGGCATCAATAAGTATCTTTTTGGCATTACCGGAGCAAACTTTAAATTCTGTAACATATTCTCTGCAATCAATGCGATGTCTTGGTCTTTCGGTTATTCCTCGAACTCTGGTTGTGTAGTGCTCTTCAATTGAACCAGACTGCTTAAACTGATATCTCCCGGCAATTGGGCAATTAATAGGTGAAGGTGGATTTAATACAAATGTGTTATATTTCCAATTGAAATCCTCTCTGTTAATAGTAAAACTGGTCCAGGTGCAGGTTTGTCTAAATTTTCGGAAGAGATAATCTGATCTGTCCATTTCAGCCGAAGAGAGTCTATAGGGTTTACTCAATCTCCATCTAATAATATTATGATGTCTTGGAACAAAATCAAAGCAAACATAGTCAACTTCACACTTTCCAACTGTCGTTGCAGTCATCAAATAGCGGGAATCAAGGGACATTTGACATGTAAAGTAGGTCTCCTTGTAAGAATATTGATCGAGTTTTGTATTGAAATATATATGGGTGGAATTTATGACGACATGAGTATCAAATTCACCAGTTGTGAACCAAGTACCAGTAAAATCTCTTGGTAAATTGCAAAGAGGTAAAATTTGCTTGCTTACAAAAGGAACGGGAATTAAAACAAGACGAATATCTCCATCGTAAGGACTAAGCAACGTACTACAGCCAGCCCAACGGGATAGTGACCATCTTACTTTGTTGTTTTTATTTTGTTCATCTTTTCTAGTTAATAAACATCGGTACCTATCTCTCGGAGTTTCAAACTTGGTATCTGCTACAGCACTAAATATATCACCGTCAGGAGTTTGCCAAGATCCCAAACATTGAAATCTTGTTCTTTCGTTTACCGAAGTAGATACATCATTGCATTTGGCAAAATTCATGATAAATACTTCATTATCTATGTACTGAGAACCTGGCTCTTGACAGGCTGTAATCTGACTTCTCGGTGAGTTACAGATACCACCACCACCGAGACTTATTTCGTAGGTAAAATGATATGATCCTTCAATTGTAACTTTGCAATTAATTTTTTCTTCAGTCATCTTGAACAATGTTAGCAATTTAGAATCTGGAGAGATGTCTTTGCAAACGTCATTCAATGTTTTAATCTCAAATTTTTGCAGATCTATGCTGGTCTCTGTAAAAACGAAATTGATAAGAATTTGTTAATCATGCGAAATTTATTTAAACTTATTACGTTTAAATTCCAAAACCATTCTTGTTCTAAAATACAATTCCCAACAAAAGTATGTAGTTTTCGCTCTGTTGTTATATGAATAATTAGAAAAGTTGACTAATAAATGAATATTATACAAACGCATCGTAGAAGAGAATTCGAGCATCCGAACGATTTTGAAAGCTGGTGTGATTTAGAAATGCAAATTCGACACATTTACTATTTTGATCATAATCGGTGTTCTCCTTTACTACTAAACCGTCAGCACTAAAGATTGCAGTAATATCTGTACCCCTCTCGTGGGTAAAATATTCTCCTAGGAAATGCCTTGGCACCTTACATTTCTTAAGAGTTTGGCTGTTAACTGTAAAGAAAAGTCAAAAAAAAAATTATTATAAATTTTCGCTCAGGTGTGTTTGTAAAGTTGAATGATTTATAGTAATGTACAGCAATCATCTTATAATAAGATGACAGATTTGAAGTTCCTTATCTAAAATTATATGAATATTGACTACTTACCTAAAATAAAGGTGATAAGGAAGATAAAAGTAAGATAAAGCGGCCGAAAATATGATGCCGCCATTTTAAGATAAGGACAGGTATGCAATAGATGGCGTTGTACGCAAATGGGACAATATTACAAATAACAGTCACCTTTAACATGACTTGCTTGATAAATATTTAAATTATCTCCATAGCCTAAATAAAAATCGAAAACAAATAACAGAAAAAATTTATTTTTTTTCAATATAAGTAAAGTTATATCAGCCAAAGGCGCGTTTTTTTTTAGAACATTTACATTTTCCAGGCCTATATAAGAATATTTTCGAACATGCAAACTTTCTATATATAATCAAGACATTTAAAAAAATTAACGATTTACTAATTAACTCAAACATGTTTATTACAATATTAAACAGGTTATTCAGTATGTTTTAAGTTAGTTCTCGAATCTAATGAATAAACATGAGAGAATGTCGAGTGAAAATACTCAACATAGATGACATGGTTAAGTAAATTCAAATTTAGAACGAAAATGGCCAGACCCGGCGAAGCTGAAATAATTTTTCTCTCCAAAGGCGTTAATTCTTTTCCAAAAAGGAAACACTCATTTTTTAAAGTTGTTAGCAATAAAAAGAAGTCATCTCTACCCGATAAGGAACAAAATCAAATGATGGAAAAGGCAAATTTCTTCTATTCATAAGAGAAAAACTCTAATATTTCATAATAATTCTTATGTTTTTGCCTATAAATTTGCTAGAATTTTATTTAAGCTTAACTTTTCACAACTTATATTGTTCTGGTTTTTATTTTTGATATTTTTTATTAGTTTAACATTGTGAAAGGTCAAACTGTATATTTTTTGTTTTGTTTTGTCACCTGAATACTTTTTTTGAAATATTTTTTTAATGGCTTGTTATTTTCATAGGGAGGCGAGAATATGAATTACAGTAACGGTGAACATTCAAAATTAATTCCAACTCAATCTTCTAAATATAATATGAAGTGGAATTCAATTAAACAGTATTTCAAGAGGAAAATTGGTTCGAAAACATCGAAAAAAGAGCTATGTGTTGAGGAGTTGAAACACCTTTTTACAGCAGCAAATCAGGAGAAACAACTTATTAATGTAGAAGAAATGAAGAACGCGAAAAAAGGGGGTGATTTTGTACCTTTGGGTGAAGAAGATTTAACCCAGTTAAGTCCCGATGAAAGAGAACGTAAGGAAATCATTACAGTAACCGATAAGTCAACGCAACCATTAACTCCTGAAGGGAAAGCAATCGAAAAAATTGCTTCGGAGGAAGCGAATATGTCAACTTCTGTGACTCTAGGGAAAGATTGTCTTCAGACGTCTAATAATGACAGGACTATCCATGACGAATCACTAACGGCTTCTCAAACCCCTGAAGGAACATTTGCCAAGCAGTTGACTACCGAAATGGCCAACGAGATTTCTACTCCGACGCAAAATTTTGAAGGAAAATCAAATGCAGGAAGATTCACCAACCCCAGTTACAGGCAAGCAACAACTCATGGAGCTTCGAATTTACTAGAATATGATGATAAAACTAGCTTAGTATCGAATAAGAGTAAATTCTTTGATAGAGGAGACGCCGATACTAAAAAAGAGGAAAGTGCAAAAGGAAAATCTTCAATGTCCAGGAGAAGACAGTCAAAATTTGGATCGATAATAAGAAAATCATTTTCATCCGAAGACAATAAAGGAGAGAAGAAGGAAGAAAGAAGGAGTAAATCAAGATCATTAAAAATGCTAAAAATACATCTTACCAACAAGTGGAGTATTAGCTCCAAATCGAAAAATTCGATTTTTAAAGAGAACAGTAATCTACCCAAGTGTATTCCATCGTGCTGGTTAAATCTTCTTTCGTTCAAGTTGAAGGATGATTTATACAGTGGGCTTTGTAAACTTATGACATCGACAGCATACGACTGGTCTCAGGTACCTGCTATGCCAAACTTTGTTGATACGGATAGTGTTGAATTTGTACTTGGAGGTGATCAATGTCCAATACCTATTGGTGTAGGAAATTTTGGTAGTGTTTATCTCGCACGTCGTCCGGAAGATAACGAATTAGTCGTTTTGAAATACGTAAGAGTTACTTCATTCGGCCTATTCGAATTGATCAAGGAAGCAGGATTCAATAAAATACTTAGCGACGCATTTGGTCAACCAGCTCCAAAGTTCTTTGGTTTAATTAATCGTCCTTTAGACAATGACCATTGGCCTTTAGCAATTGTAAGTGAATTTGTTGGCGATCCTATAACTCATAAAGTGTTCAATTTATGCGATGTTCTTCGCTGCTGTACCGAGAAATCTTCTCGAATTGATAGAACGGAAAAGACTTGGTTATCTGTGTGCATCGAAATAACTGAAGCAATTGCTAACATTCATAACTTATCTATTTACATAAATGACTTAAAAAGTGACAACATAATCTTAAGACCAGTTAGAGGAGGTAAATGGAGAATTTATATAATTGATTATGGGAATGCGACAAGAGGCCATCATAGACTTCAACTATCAACCGGAGGAATGTCTGAAAAAGAATTTTTGACCACCTACGGCCAGGTCGCACCTGAAGTTTTAAGAAAAGGATATTGCAGTCCTGCTTCTGATATATACAGTCTTGGAAATATCTTAAGCATGATACATTCTTGTAGTTTGGTTGGAAAGACTGTTAATGAGTTGGGAACTAGATGCTTATTGGAAGATTATCAAGCTAGACCGTCTACGGCCCACATAACTAAACAGCTCATGACGTTATATCAAGCGTCCCTTGGTAAACAAAAATCGTCGGGAATCGATAAAACCAATTATCCATTCAAATATCTAAACACGAATTTGATACAATCGGTTGTATGATGTTTGTTAACGAAGAAAATTAATTATTTGTCATTCTTGATATCAGAGGTTAATTATGAATAAAATAACGATTCACTGAGTAATTTTCGATTTCCGAAAAGTTATTATTTATTATTTTTGGAGGGCTATTGCCCAATAGTAGCGATAATTAGGGCATTCGAAAGAAAGACATTGTAATTTATTCTGAAAGCATTTCGAAGCGCTTTTGCTTATAATACTTTCTGTGACTGGCTAAAAAACGATCCTGAATTTTAATAAGGCTTCTAGATTAAAGTCACAATAACCACTTACGTAGACAGTCTTAAAAGCTAAGAAATATTTTACTTAGTAAATATGGTGTGTGTACCATGTATCATTATTCCTGTTCTTTTATGGGTGTTTCATAAATACATACAACCTTTGATATTGAAATTTTGGAACCCTTGGAGCAAAAAGGAAGCTAAAACTATTGATGTAAGTTTATATTTTAAAGATTTCTATTTTCTATTAGTCTAAATATCGAATCGTATTAATAGTTCCATAATCTGTATCATTGACAGCCGCATGACATCACATTTCAAATTGAGTCTTATTTTTGTAATGTTTTTTTATATACATTTCCTAAGCTAGTCTATACTTTAAAGATACTGATAATAAATTAACTAGGACATAAATTTATCAATTAAATCGTTTAGTAGGGATTTTAGCAAGAATGAAATTCAGAATGAAAAAGCATTTTTTTTTAAATATTACTATAGATGGCATTAAATGTTTGCCTCCATTTTAGCATTGACCTTCAGGCCTAACGCGTTATGATATATTTTTTCATTAATTGTTAATGGACAGACAACTTGGAACATTTTGTTCGCTAAAGAACAGATCTTGTTCGGTCATCTGTCAGTATATCTAGGTTTTAAAAATATATGCCAAAATCAAAAAAGTTGAGCTATGTATCAAAATTTAGCTAAAGGTTCAATATTTAAGTGGACAACGACACTTTTAACAGTTAATATAGTGAGACAAAAAAAGTACACAACTATACCTCAAACGTTGATAGTAATAAATATAATCTTTACTTTTACTTTTATATTTGATCTATTTATGTATTTCAGTGGGACTCTTTGAAAACAGAAGAATCCGATTATATAAAGAAGAAAGTAAATGCAGAACCTGTCGTTTTATTTTCAAAGACAACATGCAGCTTCTGTAGTCTAACTAAAGATGTTTGTAAAAATTGGAAAATTCCTTAATCTTTTAAAAACTTATGATATATTCTTTCAGCTTCTAAATGAAATCGGTGTAAACTATTATGTAGAAGAAATAAACGAAAATGAAAATTGTGAAAAACTTCAAGAGGCCTTTAAAACATTGACTGGAGAGAGAACTGTAATTACTATACAAATTATTATTTTGTTTTGCTAAAAATCTAAATATATATATTAATATATTTTCTAATTTTTCCACCTCTCCTTCTTAGGTACCTAGAATTTTTATTGGTGGAAAATGCGTTGGTGGAAATTCAGATGCCTGCAGTCTTCATAATCAAGGTAAACTGGTAACTCTTTGTAAAGATGCCGGAGCAACTTTTAAGAAAACTGATTGAAAAGTACAAGTTATGATATTATTTTTATGTTATGCTTAGAATTATGATTTCTTTTTTTATTTATAAGTACAAATTTGTGACAAACTATGGAACAACGTCTTTATTTTTTTCCCTACAGTTTAATATAGCATATAATAGTCAATTAACAAGAAAAAAATTGCCTATTTACACATAAGGAATATTAAATAGAATGTAACGTATTTACAACAAAAAGTAATAATTAATTGATATTATATTTTCTTAACTCGTATATTCTTTCATCTTCGACTTCACAGCATATATCAAATTGATGCCTTCTACGTCTATCCTTTATACACCTTGAAAATTGATGCATTATATCCACAGTCCATTTCTTATGCTATTAATTATAAAGAAAAGATATATATTAAAATACGTAGAATACACGCAATATCTATAAAGCCCACAACGATAATGGAATTGCATATATTGTGTATATAATGCAAACCTTTTGTATATTTTTTCGTACGCTACCATTTACAGGCCTATTAACATTTGTAAAAGCAATAGAGTCTTCATAATATCTAGCATCACAAAGAAACCCTTTAAATCCTGCTAATGTTCCAAGCATACAACATGACCAGTGACGTTTCGGAACTTCTGTTAAAACATACATTAAGAAAAGTGGTTAAATACATAGGTTCTTTAAAAAAAATAATAGAATAAAAATGATTAGCCTTCTAAACGAACTTTGAAAGTAATTTATTAATTCTTTAGATGGTATGAGGGGTTGACTCTTTTTTCCTTCGATTTCCATTAAGTATTTAGAATTAGTTGCAGTTGTTACCAAATAATCTGCAATGGGGGAGAAAATGGAGCCTATAAGGTGAAATAAAAAAATTTAGATAATCAATTTACCCCCAAAAGATGGAAAGTATGCTCCTCTTCTACTTCCATGCATTGTCAGACTTTTTGCTGATATTCCCGCAAAACCTAGAATAGCGAAGAGTAGAATATCATACAGATTATTCATATTTCTTGACTTTATTCCTCGCGAATTCAGGATAATATGAAAAACAGCCTTACAGAAAGGTTTAAAAGCTCCTAGTATAGGCTTAAAAGGGTATTTTTTATCAAGTGACGGTCATACGGTAGACTCGAACCAATCAGCTATGTCGGGTGACACGCGATTAGGATTGCCTTTATTGCCCTTAGGTAAGTCAATAACTCCTTACGCGCCTTATTGATTATTAATCATTTTCAAAATGCTATTATAAATACCTTATTCGCTATTGAATTAATAGTACTTTAATTAAAATTGATACTCTTTTCAACAACTAGAACGACTAATTGAAACTATGTTCTAATTTTAATCCTTGCTAACAAATTGGCTATATTGTTATACAGTTGAATAGTGCTCATCTCAATACTGTCCTTTTTTTCAACTAGGAATAAAACTAAAGTAACTTACTGCCTTTCTTACCCCTATATCATAATGTGTATAGATGATGTAATACACTACACGTTTGTAACTGTTTTCAAAAACAATTACAGATAGAAATTTACAAAATAACTATTACATGAAAACTTTGAAGATATACATATTAAGATAATGAAACAGATAAAAAAGAACGTAGTAAGAAAGGAAAGGAAATGTTTCTCTTCACAGTTCGTTAAAAACTTTTACAATTTTAGATATTTTCGTATAACATTTCAAAAATATAAAAATAACCTTGTTTATCCTTGTTGAAAAGTAATACATCATATTCATATGATAGCCTTTTTTTGTCTATCAGAGGGGGAAAGTTGCATTAAAATTAATAGTAGGTTATATATAGTGTTTATATATACTTTTTTGTTTGTTTGTCCTATATTTGTGTCTATTTAAAATATAAAGAAAATACAATATAATTAGCATATTATATAATTTATTTATTAGAATGTTTTTAAAATATTGAGGTGTTAATTGTAAATGAATTTGTTTAAAAAAAGAAAACAAGTAGTTGTTTGTCTAAATTGTATTCTCTATCATTTATACTGTTTTTTTTCACCAATTGGAATATTAAGTAGAGAGGAAATGATGTAATATGTTTACAATGAGGTAAAAGTATCATATACAGTATATTCAAATGTAAATATGTATATACTGTATATAGAATGACTAACACAAAACTATTAAATATAGATATACTGAATAAGTCCTTGTTGCATATATAAATATATAGTGTATATATATATATATATTGGCATTGGAAAAGTTAATTCTCTATTTACATAACTTGTTGTTGAATACAGCTAATGAATTTTACAAACTGTACTTGAAAGGAAGCAGTTAAAAACTTCCAGATGTATTGCTGATTAGTTTTTAAGTAGGATTAAACTCTCAATGACCGTCTAAGGTTTTTGTGTACAGGAGAGGGAATAAAGAGAACTTGTAAGTCTTCTAAAAAGAACGTTTTTTGTTCATTTTTTCTGATGTTTATTCAAATTTTTAAATACTTTTTTTCATTTCGAGAGGAAATCCCTTAGAGTTGTATTCTATTCTGCATTGGACCGTAATAATCTTATTAATTTAAACTATATTGTTTGTTTTTAATAAAACTGGTAAAATTGCTTTTCGCATCGTTAAGTGGATAGGGATCTATGTTTTGCTCTAAATCTAATTGCAATAATATATATTAATAGTTAAAGTTAGAGGTTATTAGGCATTGTATGAAGTCGAAGCGTCTTATAATTTTATCTACAACATAAATAATAGGCTGAAGAACTTTAATGATTAAATAAATCAAAGTAAATATTGTAAAATAATTAAAATATATGAGCGATATTATCATGTAGAGAGAGATAAAAACATGGAAAAATGGCCGCTCGGGCGAAACATTAGTTTGGAATCAAGTTTGCCGCTTTTTCACAGCATTATAAACAGTACGGAACACGTAGCCTATCTACCATCCAGACGGATGGATGATAAAGCGAGAGATGTACCATTATTCAATAGAAATAGCTAGCATTTGCTGTCCTGTAAACATATTTTGTAGGTTTTATAATGTCTCTTCAAGAAAAGGAATCTAGACTGTCATTTGCACAGGAAATATTAAGTATGGATAAAGAAAACTGCGCCTCTTCGGTCAGTAACACTTTGGAAGACAATATCACTTCGAATTTGGAAACTAATTTGGTAATTAGCTACACCAAGTAAGCAAATATTTAATCAAGTTTTCTCTAGTCATTCCTTTAGTATTAGTTTTCTAATATCTAGAATTTAGTTTGCATTGTTTGTAGTGTGTGTGTGTGTTTTTTTCAAATGTTTATTATATAATTCGTATATTACCAATTCGTTCCTGCCAGCCTACAACTGCGAAAAGTAAATCTCAAACACAAATAAAGATAACTAATTGGGCCTATTACATTGTTTCTCTCTAAATACTATATACCTAAATATCACAAGGTATTTTTTATGCACAATTTGACTTTGGAATTCATTGAACCTATAAAGTTCTTTTATAAAAATAGTAAAAGGAATAGAAAGTACATGAAATATAAATCTTTAACTTGTTAATATTAAAAGCTTTTAAAATACCTTACTATATCGCTGATAAAATATCAGTTAAGCAAGAGCCTGAAATTAGCTCTTAATTATAATACTAATTTAATACCATTTCCTATTATTGAATATATACATTTAGTGCAACAAATCTGCTAATTGTAATCTCATAAATATATACGGGTTCTATATCTGTTTTATAGGTAACATTTGGCTGTAATATGTATATCGTTGATTTTTTTCAAAATCATTTAAAGGCCTATAATCAGCTTTAATGTATATTAATTTTTTTTGTAATGTTAGACCAAAGCCCCTTACTTTTTTTTTTTTAACAAAAAACAAATTAAACTAGGCTTCTCTGTATTTTTAGAAACGTCATACATTTGCGCAGTTGAATATTATATATATATAAATATATACAGTATAATAGTATACATATAGCATATGATTAAAGCTACACCTAGATAACAAAGTGTCTGGATAGATTCATTAATGTTTTATAAATATATTAACACGTTTTTTATCATTATGTACATTAATTTTAACTAGACACCAAAAAAGAAAAAGCCTCTTCAGTTTAAACATTTCAGTAAAGTAGGAAAAAAAAATCAATCTCTCTTATACTCCTAGAACCTCTTATGTACTTTATTCTTAATAATACTGTCGAGAACTTATTTTATTTTAATTCTATTTCTGTTTTTTTAAAAAAAAAAAAAAGAAATATTTCATTTTCCTCATCTTAAAATGATGTTTTATGAAAAAAAAAAATAAAAAAATACCAAATGACAAGTTTTTTTTCACTAATGAAGCGCATGCGTGTATGTTCAGATAATAGGGATCCGTGGAATCCTTTATAAAGCTGAGAAACTATGCATATTTTCATTGTGCTTGATAAGCCCGCGAAACTTTTGAGAGTCAACATGCTCTTCGTTTACTTTATTTTACTTAATATCTTCAATTTCTGCTTTTGTCAAGTGAGTTAAAACGTTAGATGGCATTATATGGGCTTATCCTATATTTTATTCGATTGTAATCTAGCGCCACCTTACGATTGACACATCCGTAACCGAAGGAAAAAAGGTTTACGTTGTGGGAGATGTTCATGGTTGTTTAACTGAGTTATTGAATCTGTTAAAAAAGGAGAATCTATTAAAAAGTGATGGTTTGACCATGAAGCAAAAATCTATTCTTTTTATGGCGGGGGATACTGTTAATAGAGGACCTCGTAGCTGTGAGGTTTTAGATTTTATAGAACGAAACGAAAGAGTCTTTGCCGTTAGAGGTAATCATGAGGATAACGTTTTGGAATCAGGTTCTGAAGATAAATATCCTTGGCTTAAAGATTGTCCTCAGGCAAAAGATATTATCGAAAAATTTCCTTATACATATCGTGTTAATCAGTAAGTTAAATCGGTTACAGATATTCCAATTTTTCACGTAAAATCCTTATTTAAATTAAAAAGATATAATGCTGTTGTTGTCCACGCCGGTCTTATGCCTGATACCGAAATAATGGATCAAGAAGTGTTTGCCATGACACGTATGCGCAACATTGAACGGTTAGCCGGTGGAATTCTAAGACCTATAGAAGAGACTAACGATGGAAACAATTGGATAGCATACTGGAAAGGACCACAGCATATATACTTTGGTCACACCGCAAGAAGAGGTCTTCAAACTTATGATCTAGCAACAGGTCTTGATACAAGATGTTACAAAGGAGGTCGATTAACAGCCGTAAAAATGCCAAGCTCTGAGGATCATTTTGTAAGCATCAAGTGCAAAAAGTACAACTGATTTTAACGGGAAAAAAAAAGAAAAACCTTCAAATACAGAATATTGCATTTACCGAAAAAAAAAACATAAACAACAACAATAATAAGATTTCTAATTATAATTATGTTATATATTAACTATATATATATATAATTAAAACAAACCAATTGATTATTATAAATGATACAATGATCCTAATTCCCAGCTATTCTTTCCTATAAATAACAGTTCAAGTTTTCAGTAAGATTGTTATTGTCATATAAAATGAGAAAATTAATTATCTTTTTTTTATTTTCCTTGCCAACATTCTTTTAATTGTTTAGTAAAACATTTTTTTTTTAGATAGATAGATAGATAGAGATATACATGGAATCTCTTTTTTTATTATTATTATTTTGTTCTAAGCGAACAGATGGCATTTTTGCGTGTCTGTGCGTTTTTTTTTTTTAATATTTCGGCTACAAAGGTTTATCGATCAATTCGGATAAAATTTAAACCAAACAGAAAATAATGGGTTATCTTACCTTATTGTGAAGAATGAGTTTTTTTTTTTTTTTGAATCCAACTAAGAAACTTATAACGCCATCTCATGTAAAATATTACAACTAAGCACTCAATTATCTAGGAAGGGCTAAGGAACTTACAGCGAGTGGGGGTAGGGAGTAAAAGGTGGATTTTTATTGATCGCATCTCGTTGTGTATAGCTATTTCGATACGGAATATTTGGAAGGATGAAGAGAAATACTATCAAAAGGACAGTAAGAGGTTGATATTACACATCTTTATTTAATGATATCATACAAATTCTTATATCTCACCCGTAAATCGATCGACGCCTCATTTATGTATACAGGCCTGTAAAGAACATTTCTACATCATCGATTTCTTTTGCCGTTTCCACGGCTGTACTTGGTTAGCAGACGGGTTTTCCCGTGTTTATCAAACATATGAATGACCACCGTTCCAAGCGTCTTTTTGACGCTCGCAGATCCCACAAACGAAGGTTGGGTGTAGTTTTTTACATGTTTATGAAATAGTCGTTTGTGCGTGCTTGTCGATTCGTTAGCATTGATTATCATAAATTATCCACGTGTATAATTCTCAATTGAGTTATGAGAGTTGACTTAATCGAAGGTTGAAATATGTTTCGCACACGCTTTTCGGTGTACAACTATTGATGTATAAACTAAATGGCAAGCAGCGAGGATTTACACTGCTCCATCGAAACTACTAAAACAAATATTGAGCGTCTAAAGAAGAATTTTTTAAGGAAATCTTATTCGACCGAAAACTCTCCAACAAGATTTGTAAAATCAAAATGGAAATGTTTAAAATCTTCCAGGTTGTCGTTTGGGACACTTGAAATAATTTTTCCAAAATTTTACTGTTCTGTTTATCCTCTCCTATCATTTCTATTTTAGTAATTTTTCCTTAGCGGTACAATTTTTAAACTTTTATAAAATGTTCAAAGATGTCGTTTTATTTATTTTGATTTTCTTTAGAACTATTTTTATGCTTGTATCTAGTTTTATGTTTGTTCTCCTACTGTTTGCCACTTTCCATACATATATATATATATATATATATATATATATATAGCATATAAATATATATAGGTGTAAAATTCTTCTATATTTCCACTATATCTCTTTTTGAATAGTGTTTATTTACATGTTGGAATGACTATTTACATTTGATTATTGATCCAACACTTGTTGTTTTAGAATTATTTTATCATTTTTCTTCTACTTAGGAGGAAAAGTCAAGGTGATTCTGCTGTCGATTCACCAAATTATGACCAACCAAAACCAGAGATTCTTGTTACACCGTCTCAGGAGTCTGGCATGTAAGGATAATAATTTTCGAATATTACATAATCGTATATTGATTTTTTTAGGAGTATGTCTCAAGAAAGCTGTGCTAATTCTGAGTTATCGTTTGGCGAAAATTCCTCTAAAAATGGTGAGACAAGGTAAGCAGTTAAACGAACAATATCAATTATTGCAATACGTGTAAAGCACGATTCTCCATGGAAGCCAATAGGCCTATTTGTAAATATACTGTTATAGCACAATTCATATTAACAAAGAGTAACGATACAAGCAGTGTTCATTTTGATAATTACTCATTAAAGACATATCAGATTCAATGCCCAGGGTTTCATTGTAATAATTATTAGTTTATAGTTATCCTAATGATTTAATATGTAAATTAATCGATGAGCATTTAATTTGGATTTTACTTTATTAGCTGTAAGGATACGGGGAAGGAATGTGGGAAATCATCCGACATAGAACCATCAGGAGAGAAAAGAAGTGATACCAGCTCAATGTCTAGCAGTACAACAGGAAAAAAAAAGAAAAAAGGTTCTTGGTACAATGTAAGTGAAATCTATTTTGTTTTTCCAATTATTTCGATGCATAGGGAACTAATACATCCTAAAATCTTTGCTACATGTTGCTAACGTTTGATTAAAGAATTAATATTTGTTATTTGTTTACATTTTTTTTATTTATTACTAGATATTTTCAAACAGCGAAAAAATATCAATATTTTATTAGATTATACTTAGATTCAAAGAAAATGTAGGCTGTTATTCAAATATTTGATTTCTTCTATTTCCTATTTTTCTTCTTTTCCCTTCCCTTCCCTTCCCCTCCCTTCATTGCTGTTCTTCCAACTACGACAACAACAACAAAAACAACTACTGTGCAAACTACATCGTCAAATCAACTTATTTCTACCAAAATACAAACAAATATTCAACAGCAATCACTTTACAGTAGATATAAAATATCAGACAGAAAGGTAATTTAGGAGACGGACAATTTTTTACTAACTTTTTTCCTAGTTGGATGACAGTTTTCTATTATATACTGTACGTAAGCTCTTCCTTTCATCCTATACCTCTCTCTCTCTTTTTTTCCTTGTTATTATCATAGATATTTAATAATATTACAAAGTTTTCTCAACATATAGGTTTACATTAAGTTACATATAGCTTAACTATAGCTACTGGGTCTATTCCGTATACAATATAGATATTGAAATGTTTAAGGGGAAGTCGGTCCTCGTATAAATCCAAAACCGAATAATTAGTTGTTACTGAATTTTTTTTAATACTAATTATACTTTGAGAAAATAATTGACCTATTTTACAAAAATTAATTATAACCATTTTTCTAATAATGTAAAAGAAGACGAATCTAGAATTAAAAAATAATTATTTAGTATAAAATGGAATTTTTTTTTCCCACTTCTTCTCCTTTGAATCTTTTCTCGAGTTTCTTTCTCCCTTATTATCATTATTACTATTATTATTAGAATGTATTTTTGATGGAAAAAAAAAAAGAAAAACAGATAGATAAATAAATAAACAAACAAAATAATTATCGTATTTATTTATAGAATTAATTTAGAACAGAATAATTTATTCTAAATAGAATGACAATTAATAGAATTTTTTTAAATTTTGACAATTTTCCATTATTTTTAAGTAAACTAATTGATCTATTCGATAGTGTTGATTTATATATATGGCATTGACTTCCAAAGAAGCCTTTTGGGCATGCTTTACAAATACCTTTGTCCGGATAGCATTCACTATTTAGGCATAATTTTGAGCACTGTTTTTTGCAGTCTTTTCCGTAGTAATGCTTTTCACAAGCTATTTGTAAATAGAAAATTATTATATTATTATTAATTTATTAATCTGGTTAATATAATTTATAATATTTACTAAAGAAAGAATAGTTATTTTATTATTACGTACGTATTTGGCAATATTTGCCTGAATATCCTATTTTACATTCAATACAACTGCCATCGTTTCGTTTACATTTAGCTCCTTTACAGTTGTATTCTTCGCAAGATTTACGGCATTTTTCGCCATACCAACCGTTTTTACAAGATTCCTTACAAGTTCCATTTTTAAGGCAATCGTTTGTAGAACAATAACGACTGCATGGCTTATTACAATAATCTCCAAAATATCCTTTTGCACAAGCGAAGCATGTCGTATCAGTTTTTGTACAATTGTACTTGGCTAGGCAATTTGAATTATTTAGACAGAATTTTTTACATTTATCATAATCACAATGTTTTATTTTGTATTTTTCCATACGAAATACTCCAAGATTTATAAAGAAAACTAAAAGAATTAACAATCCAACTGTAGACATCTTTTGTTAATTATCTTGTAAATGCTTTGTGATAGAATAGGAAACTGATTCCTTCTTTTGCTTTTTATTTTCTTTCTATCTATATCTCTCTGTCTCTGTCTCTGTCTGTCAGTGTCTAGCACCGCTCCTACATAAGTACACTCCACGCACAAGATTGAAATTGTTTATCGTATAGGCTTTAAGAGGGCTATGTAACTTTTTCTTTACAGATATGTAAATTGATTTAACTTTTTTGATGGATTTTTTATATATTCATTTATTTATTCGTATTCTATAAATATTTCTTTTATTTTCTATTGATAATTAAAATGAAAGTAAAGGACCAATTTAATCATAAAACAAAAAAAGAGACAATATCTTTTCATAGAGCTATTACTAATTATTTTTCTCATTGAAAGTATTTTTATATTATTCTAATTGATTAAAATAAAATAAAAAATAGGTCCTCGCCCCAAATTACAAAAGTAGAAGTGAAGATTTTAAGAAGATATTCAAAAATATTCCCGGTGATGAAAGATTATTAGTAGGTTAGTATGACAATTAATATACTAATATATATATGCATTTTAATGTTTGTTTCTTAGTGAAAAAGGGCAGGGAGGGAGGGAGTAGTATTTAAAGGGAGATCTAAAAATATTTAAACTTAAAAGGGTTGTTATGTAAAACTAAAGGATTAGGGTGGGAGTGTTGTATAAATATACAGTATATACATATATATATATATATATATATATATATATATATATATATATACATAAAACAGCTGTATAAAGTTTATAGATTTATTTTATACTATACTACATATATTTTAAATAATTTTATAGATTATTCTTGCGCTCTTCAAAAGGATATTCTAGTCCATGGGAGATTATATATTACACAAAATTGGATATGTTTCTACGCTAATATATTCCGTTGGGAAACAATGGTTTAATTAAATTTTCTCCTTCTCTAATAACATATTTCTTATATTTTCTTTCTGCTATATAGTTAACCATCAGATGTGATAATATTAAAGCTATAACCAAGGAGAAAACTGCTAGAGTTATACCGAATGCCGTTCAGATATTAACCGAAAATGAGAAATATTTTTTTACATCGTTCGCTTCGAGAGATAAAGCTTTTCTAATGCTTTTCCGCGTTTGGCAAAATGCTCTAATGGATCAAGTAAGAAAATCTTTAAAAGAGATATACATTCTCCAATGTAGGCTTTATCTTTTATGTTTCTTTTAAGCCTATGGATTCTCAAGAATTATGGCAAATGGTACATCATTCGTATGGCGAAGAGTTAGGATTAACGTCTAGTGATGACGATTATGTAGCTCCACCTGTTGATGAAGATGAACAGTCGAGTTCATTAACTGTTCATTACAAATCTAAGGCACTTGTTAACTTACTTTATTGTTTAGCAAAGTTTATTTATACAAGTATTTACTTTATAAATAATTGTTATATACAATTTCTCTTTGTTAAACAATAGGATGACGATGGATTGGATAATGTTAAAATATCAAAGGAACCATCTTCATCGCTAATAACACCAAATTCATCTTATTCTCCATTGGAGGACGACGGTTCACCTACAATTGATCAAACAATGACTGCACTAAATGACGACCCAAGCGATTTCGAAAGTAAGTACAGAAAATTTCTATACATATTCTTTTTTTTCTTCTCCATTGACTGACCTATTAATATAGGACATGTCAACTGTTGTCTCGGCCTATAAAAATAAGGAGTTTTATAGGATTTTTTTATGCTAATAAACGCAATACGTATCAAATCTTTATGAGTCACGATCATTGACAACGTCGACGATTTAAAATATATATATTGAGAATAATTTCTTGTAGCCAGTTTTTGAAAAATTGGGTAGATACAAACAAGTTTATATTAAATATATATTAAAAACTTGTTAGTTTATATCCCATTTGTTGGCTGAGAAAAGTAAGAGTATTAACGATCTGAAAACTAACGGAGCTTTTTTTTTTTTCCTTATGTTTTTTTAAAAAAACACAAATGTCAGTGTTTACGGAAAATCTTTGCGAAAGCCATGAACACCCAGGGAAATTGTATTTGGACGAAGTATTTTCAATTGATGTCGATCAAATGTTTCAATTATTATTTACCGATTCGGAATTTTATTTGGAATTTATAAGGGCTAGAAAAACTTCTGGTGAGTACTGCGTTAAATATGTTATTTTTATATATGTCATATACATACTTGCTATTAAAATAATGTTACAAATATAATAAATATATATTTAAATATATATAAATTCTTTATAAAATTAATAGATTTAAAACTAACACCATGGCCTGACGAATCGGACGAGAATGGTGGCAAATGTCGAACGATTACTTATACATTGTCCCTAAACTATCACATTGGACCAAAATCTACTTTATCAATTGAAAAACAGGTTTATATTAATGAATTTTAATATTATATTTATACTTTTGTATTGTTGTTTTATATTTGTTTTGTTTGTTTGTTTGTTTGTTTGTTTTATTGATTTTTATTCTTAATTAATTCATTCAATTTTCCTTCTTTTTTTAAGACTATGCAATCTGATACTCGACCTGGTAATTGCTATATAATTGATACAGAAGTATCAAATCCAAGCGTTCCACATGGCGATTCATTCTACGTTTTTAGTCGATACTGTATTCTAAAAGTATCAGAGAAAAGGTCAAGGTTAAAGGTAAATAATTTAACTTAACTAATATATAATACCATTACTATAAGAATGATTTGTTTATTTTCAAGGTACATAGCGAAGTACGTTATTTAAAGAATGCATGGGGTTTAGTTAAAAGTAAGAAAATTAAATTTTATTGAGATATTTGTTCTTTTTTCGTCAATTCTTTTTATTCAATTGAATTCTATTAGAACGTTCTAAAAAATATTCTTTTTTTAATTTGCTCTATAATTCATATTTTTCCTTAAAACAAAATACCAAAACATAAAAGACAATCGAGGAAAATTAATAAATTTTTAGTTACAAAGAAAAGGAAAGAGAACAATTTAATCTTTTTTTTTACAGGATTTTTTAAAAAAATAAAAAAGGACTTTAAATAAAAAACGAATGAATTCACATTCATATATACTGTATAAATTTATATAAATTTATATATATATATATACTGTATATATATATTTTTGCATTTCTTTCATATATATATATATATAATATATACTGTATACAGCTATAATTGGCGGCAAAGCCGTGGGTGGTTTGAAAGAAAATTATCATTTATTAGGTATGTCAAAGCTTATCTATATGATTTTCTTCTTCTTCTATACAGACATGATCGAAAAAGGTGCTTCAGTTGGTATAAGCGAAAATTTCGAATTGCTTGGTGCGTAGGCTGTCGCAATTCGATTTATTTAATTTTTTTAGTGTTTTTTCCCCTCCACCCCCACTCCCCTTTTACCTCCATTTTTTCTCACACTCATGTTCAATTCTTTGACTTTTTTTTTATTTTGTCTGTTTTTAATTGTATTGTTTTTCAATTATATATAAACAACTGATAAATTGTACTTGAATGCATTTACTGTATATACATACTGTATATGTATACAAGTACATGTAAAAGATAATATCAGATATCCGTATCCAATTCTTACCTTTTCCTTTCCATCTTACCCACTACCGTTCATTCTGTTGTAAACATTTTTAAGTTTTATCAATGTATTTGAAGAGTGTATTCTCTTTAGTTTATATATACAGTGGTATATAGTCGTCTAGAAAAAATATTTTTTAGTCTCAGGGTAAATTTATCTGTTATGATGAATGAAGCATAATGATGTGATTAGTCTGTGATATATAATATGTATTTTCTCTAAGAAAAAAGATGAAACTTTTCTTCTTTTTCAATTTTCTTAATGAAAAAAACATATATATCTAATATATATCTTTTACTTTTGTAAATTCTAATCTAATAATTTTATTTTTTTTTCTTTCCCTTAAAAAAAACACATATAAACAGCTGTACATCTTCGAAAAGAAGCGGATAGAGTTCAAGAATTTCATAACCCATCTGTAACAACAATAGCCAATTCTAAGAAACGCCAAAATAGACGTCGCAGGAAAAATTCTATCGATCGAATAGTTAAAGTATTACCAGACACAAACATACAGAATGGTAAATATTTATTTTCTATTATTTTAAAATAAAATTTATATTAAGTATTGATTTCTAAACAGAAAGGACTTTTGTGGAATTTACTTCATTCATTAGGATGGATACTTATACACTAATTAGATTATTATGTATTTTGTAAGTAATTTAAACAGATATCTAATATTATAGGTATATAATAATTATTTTGTTTTTTTGTCTTTTTTTTAACAGATTAGGCCTTTTAATATTTATGAATCTATATCTATATATGAAAATATCCCAATTAGAGTCTAAAGCAAATCCAGTTTTTAGCAGTAGAAGATATGATTTTAGGTATGATAAATGAGTAGATTGCTTTAAAATTCATATTGTATTCCATTTTTAATATTTAAAAATATTTAATGTAAAATATTAGGCCTGATCAGAATGTACCTGAAAAATGGAGTAATGTAATAAATGAACAACAGTCTTTGCATAAGAATGAAATGGAATATTGGAAAGAAATTCTTGGCTCTTCAATTCTAGTCATTGATCAGGTTAGTTATGGTTAATTATTGAAATTAAGATAATTAATTACGTTCAATTTAGATTAAGAAAACACTTGAAGGTCTTCAAGCTACCGTTGATCACAAACTACAAGAATCTACTGCAAATAACTAACTTTTAAGACATCAATATTTGATATTGATTTGTCAATGTATGTACTGTATACCAGTATATTGTATACGGTATATAGTATATAAGACTATATATAAAAAGAAATTCCACTTAGGATAATTTGACTCATGATTATCTCTTCATACAAAGATAATGTATTTTTATTCCCAACCATCTGTTAATGCTGTTGAACAACGTAAACACAATTCTGTCTGTTTAACGGACGTATACTTCCGGCAACGTTCACATAAACTTCCCTCAGCTGGCACAATTAATAATAAATATCTATCTTCGAAAACCTTACCATTTTCCTTATTTTTACAAACTCCCTCGACAACGTGAGCTTCATCGGGTATAACAACGGGAGGTTTGGATAGTAAGGAAATGTTTGATGGCTGTAAAATCTCACATATCGGAGATGTAGCACTGTGTAGCTCATAAGACTGTAAAGACTGTTTGGTAAAAAGGCAAAATTTGAAAACAAAATAATTAGTCCAACTATAATAAAAATATTCATATGAGAAAAATATATATACACGTATTGTTTTTCTAAATACTTAGTGCGTGAGTTTTGCTTACCTTTAAAGTTGAAAATAGATGGCCTTGAGCAAAGAGTATGAGATCGAATTCTACCGGATCTTCTGATGCTATAAACGAGTTAAAAGAGTCTCTAATATGTAATAAATGTTGAATTTTTTCCGCCAATCTGTCATCTTTCCATGATTGTATCACACTAATATCAGTCCACGTTCGCTTAAAAATTGATCCAAGCTTATCGAAAGGATGGTATAGACTAACCTCTTCGGTTAGGAATGGCAACACTGGAGCTAGTATCTTTAATACTTCATCCGCAATATGAAACTGAACAGTTTGAGCGGATCTTCTATCTTTGGATTCGGGTGACGAACAATAAATCCTATCTTTTGTGATTCTACAATAAAAGGCTGAAGCCGGGCCGTTGATAAACCTTTCCAGACTTAGTACAACCTTTTTGTATTCGTGAGCGTCATAGAATGCGCGACACTAGAGAAAAGGTCAATAAATTATTAGCTAGAGCCTTTATCTATCGTAACATAATGCTCACAGTTTCTATAAATTCCGATAACAGATGCATCATATATCTATCCTGGGGTAACATTTCGTGAACTTCAATCCTCTTATCCAACTCAAAATCTGCCAGATTTCCCAGTAAATACCTGAGAGTTTTCCTAACCTAAATTAAATGAAAACACTGTTTTTCTTCTTCTATTCTCTTTGGTAATTAACAAAAACCTTAAAAATTTGTTCATAATATTTCTTTAATAACGATTTCCCAATCAACACTTTTGACTCTTCATGTGATAAAGCAACCCACCATCTGAGCACGTCGGCTCCATAACCAAGATCCTATTTCATAAAAAAAAGACATTTTTTTTTTATTAAAACAAACATCCTATTAGTAATTTAATATACAATGTATTATAAAATTATTCTTATTAACCAACTACTTACACTATCGTTTGCACCTTCAACAACGTTTGCAGGATCAATGACATTTCCAAGTGATTTTGACATTTTTTTACCATCTTCATCAACGACAAAACCGTGCGCTATAATTTTTCTAAAACAGATAGATATGAGTATTGTTTATAAAGTGTATGTTGTTATATCACTCTACTAACTTGTACGGAGCTATATCTCTCTGAGCTACGCTTGTAATAAGCGAAGATTGGAACCATCCACCAAATTGATCTATTCCCTCTAAATAGACATCAGCTTGTTTGATATTTTCTAATAAAAGGAAAAAATTTGCATAATTATAATTAGCTATGTAAATGTAATAGAACCTGGTAAGACTGTATACCAAGAGGAACCCGAATCGAACCAAATATCTAATATATCAGAACCTTTAACGAATTCAGTATCACTTCTAAAGCCACCCTTTAAAAGTAGACAGCAGTTGTTATTCTTTTTTTTGATAAATTATCTATAATTATACCTTCTCCCGTATGCTTTTCGGTAATAATTCTTCAATATCCATAGACCACCAACAATCAGAACCATACTTTTTGACAAGTTCCCTTAAATGTTGTACAGAATCCCTAATAAAATAGTCGTAAAGGTCATTTGTAAATAGTATTTATTAACTCATATAGATAAACAATTTACTTAGAAATAAACGGTTGATTCGTTTCCTTTTCGTAGAAAACTGGAATTGGTAAACCCCAAGATCTTTGCCTAGAAATACACCAATAAGGTCTAGAATCCAATTTTGAATGCATAGCCTTTTGTAAGGAGTTTGGTATAATTTCAACATTATCCAGAGCTTTCTAGATGACAACAACAACAATAAAAACAAACGAAATCATTCGATTTTGAAAAAAAAGAAATCATGTTATTTTGTTATTTAATCGTTGTTTTTTATATTAAATTAATATATTTCGGAATAAATTGCTATGACGTAAAAAGTAAATTATCCGATGTTGTTGTTAATTACCAAATTCTTCAATATAATATCCGTTTAAATATCAGGGGACTAAGGAGGGTAAAGAGATCAATTTATACAACTAGAAATCCTATACCTATCTCTATCAGATTGAGTAATTTTTCGTTACTCTTACGTCCAGCGTTTAATAGACGCTTTAAAGATGTTGCTCTTGAAATAGATGGTAAAAAGGTGACGGATGAATTTGATCCGTATAATTATATGGAAGGAAAAGTTCAATTCGTAACAGATTCTAATGTAGTTGGATACTTTAATAGGAATATATTTGTAGGTCATTTTCGTATTGGCAATGATCATTTTGAAGTTGAATTAGCTAAACAATATAGATGGGAAGATAATGAAACGAATTTTCATTCAATCCTTTATAATCATAAAGATTTAAAACCGCTAAATATTTATAAAAATACGTAAATATTTATCTAATGTATTTAAATTATTAATAAATGAATAAATATGGAAGAAAATTTCTAGATTGATTTTGTAAAATTTTCTATTACCTATAAAAAATTAAGTATTTATGCTATTGTGATTAAAGTGAATTCATTTACAGACGAAATCAGATACGGTTAAAGAGAGCCGCCTTTCCGAAGAGAAAATCTGTCTATTATGCAACCAGAACAGACAATGAAGGGGCGGAAAGACGTAGAACCAATAAAAGTGAGCCGAAAGTATGTTACATGAGATTGATTAGTGATCCTACCGCGCACGATTATTACATGAAACAGAATGCTATGGTAATTACGTAATAAGGGGTTATGAAATACTTGTACAATCGACTTTCTTAACAAATATTAGAGTTTTTCCGAAGCTACTCAAGAAGTTTATTTCCATATGCTTTCCTCTATCAAATCCGCCAATGATTGGTATAGAAAGGAAACATTCGCGACTCGTGGCTTTTCGACAACTAACATTCAAATAAAGCCTCGATTATTATCAATGAATACATCAAGGATCTGTCAAAAATCGCCTAAACTTCTATATTGTCGAAAGAATCTAGCAATTCAACCTATTCTTCGTGAGATTTCTCTAGCAAATAATGAAGAATTCTGCCTTGTTCACCTATTTACAATGAGGCAATTTGAAGATTCGACAATGGGATTAGCGTTTACTGCAAGAAACGAAGGTTTTGTCTCATACACTTTTTTTTAATAGCAAAAAAAAACACACAAAAAAACTTGTACATTATCATTTTTATCATTCTTACAAATTCTTAGACGACTCTCAAGCAGGAATTTGCGGTAAATATAAAGAATGCTATAATGATTATATAGGACTTATTGGCAAAGCAACAATGAATACAGGTGTTTCCACCAGAGTTCTTTATGGAAAATTACAGGCTCCCTTATTCAGTAGAATAACATTTACGCATGAATTGGGGCATAATTTTGGGGCTAACCACGATGAGAAATATTCTACATGCTCCGGTAATGAAGATGGGAGATATATAATGTGGCAGCTGTCGCTTCACGGAAACCAACCGAATAATGTCAAATTTAGTTCCTGTAGTAAAGAACTCATTGCGAAGATTCTTAGAAGGGTATTATTAACATCGTTAACAGCGGAGGGCATTAGCAGGAGTAATTGTTTAAAAGGCCTTGACGAAAAGACTTGTGGTAATGGTATAATAGAAGGTGATGAGGAATGTGATTGTGGTTATGAAACAGATTGTATTGTCGATTCAAAGTGTTGCAATCCTCGCTTGTCAATAAGATCTCAACATCAAGATAATAAAAACTCATGTAAACTTAGACCATATTCTAACTGTAGTGTTTCTCAGGGCAAATGTTGTGATCCTGGCACGTGTCAATTCAAGGCCATTGGGTCTTTATGCAAAGAAGAAACGGAATGCTTATATAGGGCAGATTGCAGGTTTTGACTCATATCAGTCATTATGACTAATTAAGATTAGTAGCTACAATTGCATATATGTTTTATACGTTTCAGCGGAAGTAATGCTATCTGTCCACATCAGATTAGAAAGCCAAATATAGAGACCACTTGTAATGGTAATAGGGCTACATGCAAAGATGGAAATTGTACGGGATCATTATGCTTGTTAGCTGAAAGTCAACCTTGTACAATGTCTCTAACCGATCGAAACAGTCACAAAGTTTTGTGTCAGATAAGCTGCCTAAATAAGAAGGGAGACTGCGTTGTATTAACGCATGAAGTTCTAGCCAATTTCCAAGAATTTAAACAGATTCGCAAGGTCGTTGGCAACGTGGCAGTACTTTACAAACCAATTGGTTTTAGTTGTAATAAGTCAAACGGTGTTTGCGATATGTTATCTTATTGTCGTGATCCAACACCAGATGGCCCTCTGATCATTTTAGCAAATCTTTTACTAGGAACTGGACCTACTAGTTTAAACGACTTTATGAAAAAGTATTGGTTCACTTCCGTTATCATCATGCTACTCCCCCTATTATTTTTCCTATCCCTATTACAATTTTGCGATGTTCAAATTGGCTATATAGACAAAGCTGTTGATAAACTGTCAGGGGCAAGTGAAAGTTTCTCCCAGTTGTCACTCAATAAGATCGGCAGGCGAGTAGTGTCTAAACTATCACTTGGAAAGTACGAAACAAAGTCAAGATTAAAACTAAATCGAATACCATCAGTTGCGAAATCGGCTGTTAGTAAACTAAGCAAAAGTAAATCATCATTAGTTTTGGATAGGATTCGCATACTGTTAGATAAAGAAGTTTTATGGAGTAAAGCCGAAGAAGACATTTATAAACTATCAGTAAGAGTTCGACAGAAGTTGTATACTTCAATTCCTAAACAAAATTCCTCAATGAACGATTTTAATGACTTAAAAGATGCCGACAAAGAATATTTATATTACGTAACAAAAATGGGGGAGGATCCATTATACATTCTTAAGAATCCATTTAAATACCTTTGGTATTCTTTCATAAGAAAATTGCTCCATTACATATGGTATTTCTATCTAAGGTTGTCGCAACAGTTTCGTAAGAGATCAAATTTTAAGAATGCCGAACAAGAATTTAAAATGAAAAGAATTGAAGAATTAAGTAAAAAACACTTTAAATGCGAAAGAAATAGACAAGAACCACCTTTAAACTATTACAAGGATAAATATGATAAATTCGACATTCTAAGTTTTATATAAAAGACATAAAACCCTGTTCAATTTTCTATGTTAATATTTCTTTTTTCAATCCCTTCTCCCCATATACCTACAAAACCATCTTCCAATATTAATAGTAAATGTTTACTTACGAGTGCTTTTGATTTTATATTTTCGATATTAATAAACCATTGTCTACTAGCTCTATAGATCGTTGGCTCTTTTGTCCTCCAATCATAAGGATAACTATGAATATAGTCCTCTTCAGCAAGTATATCCGATCTCATTAAGTCGATAACTAAGAACAATAGCAAGTATTCTTTCCAATTAAGAATAGTAGAGTGATTTTCAAAGTATATATATACCTGCAGAATTTCCTTCTTTTAATACATGTTTCCCGTTCAATTCTTCTCCAACTTGTTCAGTATATCTTCCCAGTTCATCAACAAAACACTCTACGGACAAGTGATGGGGAACGGCTAGATGGAAATCGTCAAGTCCATGGGCAGGTGCTGTATGAACTAAGCCAGTTCCCTTAGTAACCGATACATGATTAGATGGTAACATTGGAAAATTGATATCTTTAAATAGTGGATGTTTATATGTAGCTCCGTTTAATACTGAACCTAAATGTATTTATAATATTATTAATATTTCATATTTTTAATATTTTAATATACCGGGAAAGGAGTCTTTAATCTCCAGTCTATTGTTGAATATTGTTTGCATCTTTTCTAAACAACTTTCAGCAACGATATACAAAACGTCTTCCTTGTTATCCCTTACTAAACAATACCTATTTAAGAACAGAATAGAATTCCATTATTATTGAAAATAAGAGGATATAGATAAAAGAATATTACTTTATATTAGACCCAAAACAAATAGCTTTATTTGAAGGTAAAGTCCACGGGGTCGTCGTCCAAATTAGGGCATAAATATTTAAGTTCTCGCATTGGATATTTTCTTTTATATTATCTATAAGAAATCTGACATATACAGATTTACTGACATGATTTTCATTATATTCCAATTCCGCCTCCGCCAAAGCGGTTTTAGATGAAGGTGACCAATGAACAGGCATGTAGTCTTCTTTTATCAGTCCCTATCGATTCAGACAGGCAGGTTTAATTACTGTAATTACTTGTTACGTAGATCTTTTGTACCTTTTCGTATAAGTCGTAAAATAAATCTAATTGTTTAGCCTCGTATTCTTTGTCAAAAGTAAAATAGCATTCATTGTTCCAATCGGCCATGACTCCCCATCTTTTGAAAGCTGCTTTTTGTCTTTCAATAGTTTTACCGGCGAATTTTTCAGCTGTTTGAAGGTATGTATAATCTGTTTAGGATACACGAAAGAAAAGAATGTTACATACCAGTATGTCTTATTTGCATGGGTGATAGTTCAGAATGTTCAGACTTAATTGCTGCTAACGCTTTTTGTTCTATGGGCATTCCGTGACAGTCCCATCCGGGTTTATAATGAACTTTATAACCTTGTAATAATTTTACTCTAGACGTGATGTCTTTGGCAATCTGTTGTAAACATGTAATTAAAAATGATGAATTCGCAGCGCGATACCAAGTCAGCTGACCTTATTTAGAGCGTGACCCACATGTACCTCCCCATTCGCGTATGGAGGTCCGTCATGAAGACAGAAAGTTCTTGACCGACTGTCGCCCATTTGCCAAGCATACAACTGATCGAATTCTGCAGCCTAAGCAATTTTTGACCTAATTAAGTTAGTGTTCTATGTTCAAAAGTGTTATACTTCTTGGATGTTTATTTCTCTTTTGGATATTATTCCCTGTTTCATTGATAGCGGAAAGGCGGTTCGTGGAAGATTAAGCGTATCACTATAACGTTTGTTTTTTTCATTTCCTGTTTTGTTGCTCTTCAGCCTTAAAAAGACTTTGCGACAAAAACGCGCATTTAAAACTTCATTTATGTTAATTAACCTAAGCATTTTGAAGTAAGCTAAAAACTTAAGTTTATAATTCAAGAGTACTATTACACATGGGGGCGTCCATCTTTATTTTTAACCTGGTAACCAACTCCAGTTTCAAATGGTCACGTGACTTCCGCCGTGGCCATTGAAAGTTTCAAACGGTTTTTTTGCGATAAAATAAGGATTTTTGCAAACATCTTAGACTTTTCTATGGTTTTTTAAATAGCCGACTCCGGCATGGAATCTTGGACATACTTTTTAGAAGTAGAAAATTCGGAAAACCTTCGCAAAGTCGTTCTTGAAGACCTCAAGCTATTGGGCGTTAATACCAAGTATTTAAAGAAGAAGTACAAGGAAGATTCTTTCGTTGTAAGTAGATTTTTTTAGCATGCTTATAATCAAGAAATTCACAGCAGAAATATTCATTTAACATAGGCACAGCCAAACGCCAATGTTTTTGGAAATTTCTTAGACTTTGTTCCGTCAGTTTATGTTGAGGGATGTGGGCCTGTGCCCAGGTTTGTATAACGTAATGTAAACAAAACGCATCAATAACATGTGTGTCTCACACCTTCACTTATCAGAGTTCTTGCCGAGATCGGCAGTATCATAGAGCGCAACATCATTACGGAAGGTTTGTTCCGAAAAAGTGGATCAGTTTCTAGAAAGAAGGAATTAATGGTATAGTAGCTTTACAAAAATCCCATTGTTTTCTAACAGAACTTTCTAATTATGTAATCAGAATCGGATTGAAAAAGGCGGATCCTTAGAAGGCGCAAACATATACGATGTAACAGGAATTTTGAAAACTTTTTTAAGACAATTGCCAGTTTCACTTTTGGCGCCTAGTCAGGCCATTTTGACAGCTTTCGAACAAGCTCACGAAGATGGCGAGAATGAGAGGCGAATTGACGCCTTACAGCTTTTGGTTCTACTATTGCCAGCGGCAAATATTTGTACACTACGATTTCTTTTATTACTCTTATCTAAAGTGGCAGATCATAGTGATCAGAACAAAATGGACGTATCTAATTTAGCTTTATGTCTCGGCCCTAACCTATTTCCATCTGTGTCACAAACCAAAGCAGATGCTAAAACCCTTCAAGTTCATACGTCTATAGTTCAACTACTAATGTTGCATGCATCTTACATAGGAATGATATCGAATGGCACATGTGCCAAAATCGCTAGTCCCATGTCGATCTTATCTGATAACGAACTAGACCGTAGTTGTGTGGATGTTGAGGATACGTCTCATAGGCGTGGTAGAGATAAGAAAAAGAAAAAGAAGAAAAGGAGAAGCAGTTCCCTACAGGGACTTGTTGAGAGCCTTAGCTCTTCTTTTACACGGCGAAGACGATCCAGGTCTCATAATAGCAGCACGATAAGCGACAAGTCGTCTATATATGTCAAATCTGCTGTCAAATCATCTGAATCTTTATGCTCTATGAATCCTGTTGAAGGGCAAACACCGAAAATGAAACAAAAACGTAAAGCTGATAATCCCGCATTTTCCGTTACAAAAAAACGGGCAATCCTAGAAAATATGCCACAAAAGAGCCTTTTAACCACTTCGAATCAGTTTACACCTTCAATGTCTGTTGACTTGAAGTTTGCAAATGATTCATCAATTATTTTTTCCGCAACGCTCGACGAGACGAATAATACACCAAAAAGACGCGAAAGTATGAGAACACCAAACAAAATGAAAAGCTATCCGTCAGCTAGATCTGGTTGTTTTTCTCCAAAATCGAAGACCGTTAAAAAGAAGAAGAGTTCCTTCATGGCATTCGTTAGGCGATTAAGTGGATCCAGGGAGAGTTCAGTTAGTATATATTTGATAAGACTATACATTTCATAACAAAAACAAAAAAAGTAATATTGAATTCTTTTCAAACAGCCTATTAGAGTTCCAGAACAAGATTGTTCTGTTGAACTTTCAAAGACTTTCGATGACGGCGAGAAAGATACGTCCGAACTGAATTTTATACAAAGCCCTATAGAACCTATGGATCATGATGCCAATATGTCTCGCCAGATTTCTACCAATAGTTTGAATAAAGCATTCATCTCAGACGACGACTTTGTTTTAGGTAAGGAGATAATTCACTCAATGTCATTGGAAATATTTAATACTTGAATGAATTTAGATGAAGGTGGCAGTATTACAAGCGAACAATCGGAAACAGATGGTAGCGAAAACCAAAGAAGAACAAGCTCCCTCTCCTTAAACAGTCGAATCAGTACGTCGACAGCTGTCAGCTCAATAATGAATGATGCTCACAGTGAAGTAAGGGTTCTTTATTATCCAAATTTCATCTATATAATATAACGGTTTTTTCGACTCAAAAGGAACCTGATGATTGTGATAAAGTCGAGAGTTTAGAAAGTTTAGATAGCGCCATTTGTATGAATATTGTTAACAGTGGCGAAGTATGAATATTAAATAACCAATTATATATAAATGTCAATATTTTCTATTTTATAGTCTGTTGAGTCGCCTTGCACACCGTCAAAGGATGACGAGGACGATGAAGACTCAGAAGATGCAAAAACACCTTGTCCAATGACTATCGAAGAGGAAGATAGAGATGATGAAAATACACCGCATATACACATTCCTAGCGAAGCAACACCTCAAATGAGTCGACGATTGCGAGCAATGGCGGTAAAACAACAGAGACGTCATACATTAAATGACCCTACGTTTCATTTAACAAGTGAGGCTCGTTCAATATTGGCGAGAGCGGGTGTAGCTCCTCATCGAACAATTAAAAAATTTCCCAACAATGGTGGTGTTGTTGCTGCAAAAGTTCAACAGATCGAAGAGAAGGGCGACAAGGGGGAAAATGAAAGATTTTCTAAGCGAAATGCCTCGCCAGTTCGTATACCAACGATTTTTGCCAAGAACCATGACGAAATGGTCAAATACAAAGAAAAGATTAATCGAATACGAAGCCCAAAATTACCTGTCAGTTGTAAACTACCAAAAGAAGTTGAAAATCGTGCTCTAAGTCATTCTTCAAAAGTGACTGTAAGTGCTCCGATCATAAAGCCAAGTTTGGGTAATTTCGATGTAAATTTAATACGAAAAAGGAACAAAAATTCGAAAGATGAAAAGGAATTCGTCGTCTAAGAAGATTAGTGCATGGAAGATTCGTGATTCATAGATATTATACAAAAGTCGTTATAGATTTACGTATATATTACGTTTAAATTAAAAAAAAAGCGCAGTTGTAGAAGAATGTAAATATGATGAGTTTGTTTGTGTTAGGGAACTAATTTTTTTTTATCTATTACAATTATTTACACTTCCTGAGTTCAATCAGTGTCTTTTCTCTGAACATTATACCCTGGCTGTTTGTAAATCGACTCCGTTTATCTTTAACGTTTGTCCTGATTCGTCCTTGAGCTGCAGCTGTTAGATAAAAAAAAATGTTACATTTCCCTTTGACATTGTAATGTGTATGCACCTCGTCGACATCGGATTCAGGCAGACTTGTGAAATCCGGTGTTTCACTGCTTAAAGTCTTGTATCGTTGAATATATGCTCCCAATATAGAATAGCAATCACTTTCTGCAAAATCATACATAGTGTGCCGGCAACCGGGTGTTTCTATATTCGCTTTCGTTTTGTACTCCTCCAAATTTGGGCAATGAACGCTACCCCCCAGACCGCTATCGACGTCGTTACTATGAACGCTATCCGGATACGTAACATGATTTTTTAATGAAGGCGTTTTGACCTTCCTTTCATCCGACTTCCCAGCAACCTTTGTTGTACTGTCCTCTTCATTTTCGAATAATGGTGGAAGATCTCGTTTATCATACATTCTTGAGCATAGATCCGTTGTCCCCATAAAAACTTTCCGCCTCTCAGGTATCGTCCATATGGCGCTTGGCGACGGCTGGGCGGGCTTTAAAACCGTCTCTTTACTGTCACTTTTAATACGGGATAATAACTCTAATACGATATTGCTAAACGCCCGTAAGTCCGATCGGAAGGCATCCTGTCGTCTCTCCGCCAAAGCTTCTCCGCTGTTTTCCAAATTACCCAGTACAATTGTTAGACCCTTCAGGAAAAAAAAATATTTTTATTATAGATTCTAAAATAGTATAGTTTCAAATTTCGACATTCCATTTTGAAGAAGGAATGCTTTGATTATTGAGTTAAATACCTGTACGATTTGGTTCGATTTGAGGCTTTTATTACGCTTTATTATTTAAATAATGTGTTTTTTTCTCTATGGAGTCTCTAATTTTTTATCAATGTTTACTTTTTATACGAAAACACACTTTTCAAAAGATTTTACATAGACCATTTAGTTTGCATTAGCGTACGCAAAACCGCATGAATAAAAAGATATTAAGGGCTCTTGTAGGATATCGTTTAAAAGAAATACGCTAAAAGGATTTAACGAGCCGCCTCCAATAAATAAATCATTTTTCAGAATAACAAAGGTATTTTAGTCCATATATTAGCGTATTTAAGTTCCTAATTATATATCTAGGGGAAATAGGGAATAAATGAAAAAGAAATTATTTTATACCTTGCCCTTCTTGCGCACAAACATCGATGACAAGGTCAAATTGTTATGCACAATATCGTTTGAGTGAAGACATTCAACAGCCTTTGTTGTTTCCATTACCAGTTCATGTATGGCCTCGTCCATCATCGGAAATTTGTCGAGGTAATCGGTAACCGTTCCCATCGGAAAGAATTCATGGCATATTAAACTACATTTAAAGTCTGTTTGATCACCAGTAGCTTCGTGAATGATCTTTGAAAATGGGTTCCGATAATTGGTCCAATAATATTGAACTATTCTTGAATCTTTATTATTTAATTTTGAAATTGCATTTACTTCTTGCCTCCACTCATTTTGTAATTGAGGATTGAATAGTTTCAAATGAGCAGTCCTTATTGATGAATCATGCGGATACGTAATTTTATAATGACAAATCCCTTTGGACGGCGCCAGAGAGTCGGTCCTCTTCGAATTTTGCTTCTAAAAGAAAGAAAATAATAATAATAAAAAAAACATATAGAAGAAATATAACAGAGAATTCTCAGTTTAAGGATGACATTTAGACATTTCTTCCAAAGAATATTTTATATTTCCCATTATTGATAGGTTTGAGAGTGCCCCTTATTTTTTTCGATTTATTCAATAGACGAGCAATTAACACTGATACTTGAAAGGCTTTCTTTTTTTATGAACTTAACAACTTCCTGTAAATATTGACAGTATCGGCCTAAGAAAATTTTTTTTAATAAATACCGAATCTACTATTTAGAGGGTGATCGTTAAAAAAAAGTTCTACTCCCCCCACTGTAGTTCGCGTGATGCTTATGAGAAGGGTACAAAAAAGCACTCGGCTTTTTGTTGTCGAAAATTTCTTTGTTGGTTGTTAGGCCTAGTTATCAAGTAGCTTTTTGGGAACCTGGTACTGAAAGTTTTCTACTCACTTTTTTATTTATCTTTCCATCATAATTGTAAATTATTTTAAAAAGAACGGCAGTTTGAATCGATTATCGCCTGCTCTGGTGAATTAAATAGCTAATTAAAGCTTTTAGTTAGGAGCTATAAAGGCTGGGCGGCATTGAAATCGCCCTAAGGCAGAGTCTAAATCTAGCTCTAGTTGACAACCTTGGTAGCTAGCCTACTCTATTTTATACATGCTCTTTATTTAAGAAATTGCCCCAAATACTTTCTATCCAATATCTATTTTAAAAAAAAAAGATTTTTATTAATGTAGAAATCCCATTCTAAGTGATATATAAATTACTAAGAGTGGATTATCTTAAACGGAAATATATAATCCAACTGTTTACAAAAAATCGGATTAAACCATGACAAGTTAATTTTAACATCGACTAATTGCCCTAGTACTAAAATTCAATTTTGTTGTTAGTAAAGAAATCGGTGGGAAATTCAACGCGATAATAAATCATTGAATTCTAATAAAAGCGTGTCATCTCGAATTTACCTTAAATCGTTTGTGAAATATATTGAATGGAATGAAAATAGATACTTATTCAAATTATTTCTTTTTCAAATAAACACATGCAAATAAATAAGAGTTGCGCTTTTTCGTTAAAGTATTAGGTAGGAGTTAAATCTATTGAGTAAGTCACTTTTAACAATTAATTTGAAACCTTAATCCATTTTGTTTTGAAGGGAGGATTGTAATTTGACAGCTACATATTTCACTCTATTATAAATATTGTCATAAAACCTATAAATTATATTAATAGGGAACTTTAACGGGACAGGAATGTTTTTTTTTTCGATTCTCATGGAAGTATTCCAAATTTGGCTTTTATCGCCCCCTTTGTTAAAGATTAAACTGAAAAATTTTAATGTTGACAGTCAACTACTTAGTTGGAGCTTGATTTTTTTATTCATTCTAAGTTAGGAATAATAAAGAATGATTCCCTCTCAAACATTTTGCAAATCCCGAACGTGTTGTCGAATAATAGGGGCGCCGAAACTTGAAAAAAAAAAGAGGAACTTTTATGACTTACCTCTGGTATTCTAGCGACAGATAATAATTCTTCAGGTATAAGACTTTCGTATTTAATCATTTCACCATCGTCCATTTTTTTCTCTTTAAACGATATTAAGATAGCGAACAAAATAATAATTAAAAGAGGACAAATAAACAAGACAATAAGAGAGATAACACTTGATACGTTAAATATCTCCGATTCGTCCAAGGTTTGTCCATTTGAAAAATAGAATAAATTTAGAGCAGTAAAATATATAAAGTTTAAAACGTTCTCAAAAAGAATAACTGTCCAGGTAATTATTAGGACTAAGAATTTTCTTTTCCCATTCCCAGTTTTACCATTATCCGAAAAATAAACAAAGACTGAGCGAACAACGGAAATGAGATTTAAAATTACGTTCAAAACCGCAAAAATTGTTGTTATTACTATTAACATTGCCGAAAAAGCCCATGACTTTTCAGGTTTAAATCTTATAGGTATAGATTCTAAACGATATTCGCTATCGGATTCGAAGTAGATTATCCCACTAAATGGTAATACACATATTATTACGCTTATAACAATCTCCGTAGCCGTTATAGTAAACCATATAATCCAAGAGGTATTCGTGCTACTTTTAAAGATTATTGACGGATTTTCTGAGTAAATGTTTTGCAGTAGAATACAATGAGTTGTTGTTGAAAGGAGAGGCTTTAAAATTATTCCGAATATAAGGAGATAGGCTGCTATTTTCGAAATATGTAACTTGTATATTATTAACCCAACTGATATAATTAGAGTAGCCACCCAATGTAGAATAAGTGAATCTGATAGAGTCTTTGGAAGAACATTATTTCTTAATCGGATAATAATTGCGACAGTTATTAAGATGCATGTAGAACAGGTTCCACCATAGCCAGCTGTAGTTAGAATCTTCTCCATTGTTGTTTCTGTACTAGTTACATTATCCATTTTAAATATGTCAATTCGTCGTTTTATCGTTCCTATTAATTTTAACTTTTTACATATCGAGCTCAGAGCGATCGTATGCTCGAACTATCAACCGAGTTTGATAGCTTTCCGATACGAGAAAACCACCTTTTGCGCATGACCGTTTATAAAGATATGGGCGGAGCCAACAAGGGAAGAAATTGAGAGAAAAAACTTCGGTAATCTAGGCCTATCTAATTCTTTTAACAATAGATTCTATTGAAATATTCAATTCTTTCCTCTTTGAAAAAGAAAAGAAAAAAGAATAAAAAAATTAAAAAAAGAAATTATGGAGATATTTGCACATTCTTAATAAAGTGTATAAACCTATTTATATAAGAATTATTCTGTTCATAGAATGGATCCCATCAAAATCTACATATATGCCGTTTAAATACAATGAAAAGTAAAAAGCTAATTGAGTCTCTCTCTCTCTCTCTTTTCTCCCCTCCCTGTATTCTTTTAAAGGAAGAAGCCGGTTTTTAAAGTTCTCACCCGCATTGACACCCAGTAAGGAATTGTTATAGAACTGTAGTAAAAATATTTGTATTCATTACACACGAAAAGCGAGATTCAAAGCATTTAGTTTCAGTTCATAGGCCCACATTTCAACCCTTCCTCTATTCTCGTAAAGCCGCTGAATTGAAGTAGAGGATTTCTTATAAAAACTATTGGATGTTGTTATACGATTATTTAGTCCCTTTTATCTGTCCTTAGCAAATGGTTGCCTAAGGTGGCGTCATTTGTGCTCTTCTTTAAATTTGCTTATTTAGATATCATTTTATCAATAGACACTTTAAGAGGAACAAGAAGTGATCCGGCAATAATGAGATTTCAATAACAGAACATTCGAAAATGGCCATTTTCCGCTTCTACAGGCCTATACAAAAGACCACTCCACTTTGACCTCCTATTGACTTTTCGTAGGTAATATAAAAATTCTACTATAGATGAACTTTAAACTAAATAAACAAGCAATCAAAAAAAAAACGCGACTAAAGTGAGATTTAGTGTCAAATTTTCAAGTTATTTATACATTTAAAATAACGTAAAATAGAAAAGTATAGGGAACTTTCTAATGGAACGTTTTATATGTTTGTTTACCTTCAATATTTGATTAGCAGGTTTGTTTGAATAATTCGCTTGAATAGGCTGCCATCTAAAGCAAACTTTAATATAAATCATTTCAATATCAATTTTTCCTTCTTTAAAGAATGATCGGTATGCCAATATCTCGGTCATAAAGTTCGATTCACAGTAGGACAGGTGTTAAATTGTACTCGGAGTAATTTGTAGGCGCTCTGGATGGATTACGTAATTGGTTAAAAGCATTTATACGCTACTTTTAAATTATGTCATTTTGCTCCTTCTGGCGTAATAAACGTCGTTAAGTTCTATTTTCTATAAAGTTGGTTTTTAGTATAAAACTTTCGGGCTTGTAATTTAAATTTGCCACGTATTTAAGGCGGAAGTAGTATGTCATTTTTTGGTATTATTCAACCACGGCAAAAAGTTGTTAACAATATTCCAGCTTGTAATAGTTTTACAAGCTTATTATATATATAAATTTTCGATAGAATACGAATAATAGTTAGTTAATTTATACTTATGGTAAGTTTTTAAAGTTTTCTAGAGACTCCTTATGTAATAGTTTGCTTTCGGCTGAGCGATATTGTGCCTCCTTATGAAAATTGAACCCCGCCTTCCTGAGTAATTGAATTTAGTATAAAGATGCTTTAACTTAAATTTCCGGCTATAGTAGTTGTCAACTACTCTCCAATATTTATTCGTGTTTACTGCGAGATGCACTCCCAACTTTTTTTAGCATTCGCAAGACTTAATTTCTCTTTGATAGTTTGGGAGTTTGTGGACTGAAGACTTTGAGGGCGTTTGTTAAAATATCCATGAGCAGCGAACCTAACACTAAAATGCCAAGGTTTTAAGTTAATAATATAATAACCACGTTTAAAAAGTATTAGTTCAGGTCGAATATACTCGTATGGTTAATTAAGTTTATTATGGCATTAAAATCCCCAAGATAAAATTCCCTAGATATTTAGACAAAACGAAACCCGCTGTGTATACAACAGGTGTGCACATGAACACCTCTTTTTTTTAAAAACACATGCCGCTAGTCATTTAGTACACGTGGCTTGAGTCTTACAAAAGAAACGTTTCAAGTTGCAGACCAGCATGGAATATTATAGTCGTTTTGCACTCTATTTTCTCTTCGCGTCATGTACGATAGCAACGGCCATAAAACAAGATCCAAAAGGCTATATATTATACTGTCCGTGCATGGGTAATTACTTTTTATTACTTTCACTTTAAAATTTTATCTCATGGAGTTTACTTTCAGGCCGTTTCGGAAATCAAATGGATCATTTCCTAGGTAGTTTTGGCTTCGCTAAAAATCTTGATAGAACCCTAGTCGTTCCTCCGTGGATTGAATATAGATCTGGAACATCAAACACGGTATATTACAGTTATATTTATCTAGTTAAAATCAAATATAAAGGACTCTCTTTTATTACTATAAAAGAAACACGTGCCATTTACGAAATATTTCAAACTTGAAGCGTTACAATCATACCACCGTATTATTGATATGGAAACGTTTATGAAAGAATTGGCCCCAAAACTTTGGCCTGAGAAAGAGCGATCAGGTTTGCTCTTAAACAAATACTATCCCGTTGAAATGTATTATATAACCATAAAATATATATATTTTTAGTACTTTGTTATATGGCGAGAAATGGACCCGAAAAAGACTCTTGTAATGCTAAAGACGGAAGTCCATTTGGTCCTTTCTGGGACAATTTCAACATCAATTTTGTTAAATCTGAATTTTATGGACCAGATCTTTACTTTGCTAGCGAAAATAATTACGATAAGAAAAAATGGTTAGAAAGGTTAGTTTAATAAGAAATTCAAAGGGAAAAAGAATAAATATATCTGAAAATTATTCAATATTTAGATTTTCATATAAGAAATATCCAGTAATGGCATTTACCGGGGCACCAGCTCAATTTCCTGTCGTTAAACATTATATACCCATTCAAAAATACGTGGAATTTTCTGATGAGATAAGTAAGCTGGCGAAAGAATTCATAAATAAATACTTGGAAAAGCCTTATATCGGCGTTCATCTGAGGAATGATATTGACTTTGTGAGTTTTAAGTTAAAGCCATTTCCGTTGTTCAGTGTTGAATTAACTTTTTATTAACAATACAGAAAAATGCCTGCGAGCACGTTGAAGAAGGTGGAAGTAACTTTTTCAGTTCTGCACAATGTTTGGGCTATGATCAACAGCATGGTAAAATATCAAAGGAACTATGCTTTCCGAGCAAAAAAACAATTTTGAAACAAGTCGAAGAAGCCGTTAAGAAGACCAAAGCGAAATCTTTGTTCGTGGCAGCTGATAAAGATCACATGATTAACGAATTTAGAAAACATTTAAAACAATATAAAGTAAGTATTTAAGTATATATTTCTCTTTTATTTATTGACTTAATTGAAATTTTATATCCTTTAGGTAAACGTTGTTAAATATACATCAAACTATCCTCAAGTTGATCTCGCCATTTTGAGCTCATCCGATCTCTATATTGCTAATTGCGTATCATCATTTTCCGCCTTTACCGTCCGCCATAGAAGCGTAAGAAATTTACCAACACAGTTCTGGGCTTTTTCTAAATCACCATCTCATGACGAGTTATGAAATCTCTTTGTATACTTAGATTTATAGTTCAATTTAACGACTTAATGAGTTAATCGTTGTCTGTAATAATCGGTTGAACAATTTATATGATTGTATTAAAATATATAGTATATATGAATATATACACAAAAAAAGAAGTGGTTTTTATCTCTCTCTGTCTCTCTCTTTGTTCCTTCCTTCCGGCCTTCCTTCCTTCCCTGGCTCTCTCTTTCCAAAATACTTTCCTTTTTCTAACCTTAAATATCAATTAATCTAAAGCAGTGTGAAGGCACCTGTTCACACAACAGATGTAACACTTCAATTTACAGTTGCATACTTTTTCCCTTTAACATCTGACGCAAGCGATTTATTTTGATTATCTGATAAACTCAGGTCTAAAGAAATGTTGCCAAAATTTAAACATCATTAATACTCAATTGTATTCTTTTGACAGATGTTTTCCTCATTTCGGGCCCCGGTTGCTTATATAAACCTTGAACTTTTATAAATGTTTGCATTTAGTTTCAGTTTGGTATCTTTCAACGAGTCCTTGATCATCTCCATTACTATCTGATGAAGTTGAATACAAATAGCTTTTTACACGAGAAAAGCATCGTCACAGCTGAATGGAGGAGAGAATAGTAGATAAAAAGTAGTTTTTTATATCGGCTTTATGTTCCATAAATATCTGTGAAACCCTTCCCTTGATCAAACCTATAAGAGATTTAATTTGTTTAACAACACCTTAATTTTCAAGTATTTACTTAAGAATGATACTATTATGAACCATTCATGATACAACCTATTAAACCTAATATGCCTTATTATATAGTCTCTAAGTATATATAATATGTATGTTATAAATTGTATTACTACAACACATGGATAAAACTTTTATGCCCGGTAAAATAGCTTTCTCTTGCATAAAATGCCATCTACTGGTTGTTATAGGAAAAATGCTTATTATCGGAGAGACATCATAGTTTCATCGACCTAATCTTAACAATAAGCTTTGAAAGAAGAATACATAAGAGACTAATCAATAGACGCTAACTTTATATTAGCAGTAAAAGAGTCAATATTTAAAACCTCAATTTAATTGTTCGATAGTGTTTATAGCACTTTGTATTCAGTACTCAGGCACTAGCACTGAAACTTTGACCTGCTAAATGAGCTAGCTCGGTCGTAATTCTGTACTTGAACTAAACGTTGTTCTTTTACTAATATTAGATACCATAGATGTACTGAAACTTGTATAGAGGTTCTCTCTAAATATATTTTACTACAATCAATAGCAGTGTGAGTACTTAAGGATATTGTAACTATTTAGAATAATCGAATGTTCTATAAAACACAAAAGATTTATAATTGATGGAAAATGTAGGCTCTGCTATTCGTTAGGTAGTATTTTGCCATCACTACTTTAATTTCTCTTTTGTTTAGGCTCACGACGCCCTAAAAGTTCCTTGAAGATGAACAAACCAAAGGCAGAGATGCAGCTAACAACAACACAATGTTCCACCCTATTTGTAAAGGGTGTTCCACAAATTGTGTACCACTTAACCCCATCTGCTGGTCTTTGAGTGCAGTGAAAATCGAATGGTTCATCATAATTCTTATCGCAGAGATATTGTTTTCGAGGAAGCATCTAGTAAATGACACAATTTTTAGCGTCTAAATACTAGAAAAACTTAAAAGCAAAGTTACTTACCTGTCCTAAAGCACTCAATATAGGTGCATCTTTTGAACAATCACCTAGAGGTTCGTGTAAACCGGTAGCGGCTAATTGCTCTGGTTGAACAAACCAATTCAAAAAGAAATACATAGTATAATGAATAAAGATAACTAAAGCTATTTCATCTATTTTAATCGATCCGCCTACGGTTTGCTTATCATTTTTCCATACTATTGCACAATAACCTAAAATGAGAAGTAGACAGCAGCAAACTTCAGTAGGGACTTTCCAAATATCGTGCAGTGGATGATAAAAGATAACAAATTGAATAACACCCATAGGAAATGAAAATAGAGCAGTTGCAATTGAGACAGTAAGTTCTTTTCGGAACGTCGAACGTTCTCCCTCTTTAGTAGTCATATTTAGTAATTTGGGAAGACCATTGAAAACTGTGTTGAAAGAAAAGGCAAAAGAGGCGTGGAATATATAACTTGTCCACGGCACGTAATACATTCTATCATATACATTTGGATCGGTATCGTGCCAAGTCCACCACAACAATTTTACTCCAGTGATATCATAAGGCAAATCGATGCAAACTACGGCTAAACCGACTACCAAGAAAGAAAGTAAATATAACTAAAATACGTTTTGTGTTATGAAAAGGAATATAGAAGAAAAAAAACCTGCTAAAGATTCAGACCATCTGGGTAATCGCATTCGTTTAACGGCCATAGTGGCCGTATAAATAAAGTAGGGATCTGTTAAAATTAATAAATTATTAAGATCCTATTAAAGAATTCCCAATGTACCCTTTACCCTTCTCAAAACCCAAGTATTATTTTATAGTTAAGTTACTAACACAGGCAAACTATATATAATGGAAATCTTTTCTTAAAGAACATAACAGTTCCCTGAATATGCCAAAAGTTATCGATGTCTTTTAACTCATAGCTGTATATTTCCACAGCAACTCCATGTAGAATACATGTAACCCAAAGCCATAAATTTCGGCCTCCACTTTTGAACGCTATGTTTAAATAGGTAAACAAAAAAAAAGGTATAATTAGCACTCCAGGTATTACGAGAAATTTTCCAGGTTATATATTGTTTGTGTAATTGATTAATTACCATGAAAAAGCGTTAGTAGTGCACCCACAATCGTTACGCTTTCTTTTATAAGAAAGGTCCAATTTTCTTGCCATATTTCTGCGGGATTCCTAAACGCAACAATATTTTCGCTAATCATACTTTTCCGGTTTTGATTTCTTCTTCACCCTTTGATTTGTCTTCTAGATTTTATTTCCTTCCCTTCGAATTTCCTTATATATATTTCTTATTACTTGTCTCCTACACAGTGTTAACACAGACAATTATTACAATTTCTATTTTTTATCAAATTTCAAGGTTTATATATATACAATGATAAGTGTCAGCCTACAACACGCTATAGTTTCAATGTGACAGATATGTAGGCCTACGATGGTTCGATATAATTAAGTGCATAGAAACGGCAATTAGTACTTCTGTACGATTGTTTTGAGTAACTTGGTGTATTTATTTTTCATTAGAAAATTTTCTTATTTCTTTTTTTTACCGAATGTAAACAATGTACAATATAAATAATGATTATATACTCTCTCTCTGTCTCTCACTCTATCTATCTCTCTCTCTCTCTCTCTCTCTATATATATATATATATATATATATACATATATATATGCAGAGTAACATTCAACTATACTTCAGTAATTTTTTTATTCAGTTTTCCAGGGAAATCAATACTAAAAGAATCGCTGACGGTGACGTCATCTAAATTGACGTCATCATACAGGTCGAGATCTATATCCGAAATAGGGTCGAGATGAAAGTAATCTTCGTCAGACGCCATTCCAGGTCTGTAATTGTCGTATTCACTTTCGTAATCGCAGGAGTGTACTCCACTTGGATCAGAGCGCGATATTTCACTATTGAAGCTAGATAAGCTTCGAGCGTCGTCTGCCAGCTTCCGAGCGATTCTCAGTTGGTCGACGTCGACTGAATTCCTTACAGACGAAGCTCGAGAATTGCCGTCTTCTCCGTCAGAAGGGATGTAGTCCAGGCTTCGGCAGAGACGCTGGGTTTGAGGAACTTTTAATCGTCTTTTAACCTGAAAGGGTGGTGCTGCGGGACGAGTAGGAGAAGGAACAGCTTGAGGTACGTGAACGACACTTGAAGCTGTATCTGATGGTGTGTTTGAACTTGGCGTAGCTCTTGGCGATGGTGACAGAGGAACAGAGGGAGGGGGAGGTGGTGGAGGAGACGAAGGAGAAAAGTTTTTGAAAACATGTATATTATCTTGGCTATGAGAGGATGAGGAAGAAGCGTCGATATTACTCAAGATACTTTTTTCTGGTAGTGAATACTGTCGCTGGAAGGCAGGATTTCTTACAACAACTGGTGAAACATGCGCCACTTGACGACGAGTAGGCGACTGTGTATGAGGGAAACGAGGGAAAATAGGATACCTATATCGAAAAGGTTGGCGAGATGCTTCGTCTGAGGAGACACTACGAACGTCCGAAACGTTTTCATAGTGGGGGGCAATTGAGGCGACTGGAACGTTTTTAATCCTAGCATTTTCTGCTTCCGGATTACTTAATTTTGGCTTTACGTTCATCCAACCGCGTAATCGTTGTTGAAGTCCCAGATCCGTCGGATCTGATGCACTTACATGCATCTCTTTTTTGCGATTGTTTTTACTTTCATCATCCTCAGAAATACTTCTTAATGTGGACGCGGCAGCATTTCTATAGTGAACAGTAGGAAGATCAGGTGATTGTGAAAGATTTCGAATAGCAGAGGTATTAGGCAAAGTGAGATTCTTCCTTTTCTTATTGTTGAATCTCGGTGAAAGAAGAGGTTCGACCCCTTCGTATGGATTAATCCTATTTGGTACAGAAGAGGAGAGGGCAGCATCATTAGGCGACAAAAGATTTGTCGAGTAGTTTGGTACAGACGAGGCAGCTAACAATGATAGAGGACTAGTAGGTGTATTCTCAGCGGAACTTGTAGAACGCTTCGAGAGTAGAAAGTGTGTAATCATAGTTCCTTTTCCTTTAACACGAACTGGTCCTCTGCAGCGAAACTTAAATCGGTGCTGAGTTAGTGTAACAACATCCTGAGTAACTTGAGTATAACCAGGCACTCCAGTGCTTTCCATCCTACTGGCAACATTGACTGTATTACCCCATATATCGTATTGAGGTTTCCTAGCTCCAATTACACCGGCGATAACTGGTCCAACATTGATACCAATTTTGAGTGAGAAGTTGTTATAAGAGTTCTCATTAAATTGGTGAAGTTTATCGCGAAAAGCCAAGGAGATATCTAGTATTGAGAGGAGACATTCTATAGCTCCAGGGGTTGCCTCCATATCGGGATGGGACAACAGACCTGCTGCTGCCATATACGTACTTCCTATTGTTTTGATTTTGGTCACATTTTGGAATTCTTTTTCCTCAATGAGCTGTGTTTAGTAACAAATCAGAATTTAAGAATGACAATAAACTTGGTATCAATTATTCAATTAGTAACTCAAACCTCATCAAAATCGGCTATTATTTCGTTTAATACCCTCATACATTCCAATCCCTGATTATTGGCATCTAGTTCCGTATAAAAATCGCTAAAATTAGGTATAGATGCGAACATTACACCAACGCATGCGTAGTCTTGACTGTATAAACTGCAATGAGAGTAAGGTTGATAGCGTAAAAAATCGTCGGCGACATGAGCCGGTAAGAGATTACAAAGAATTTTCCTATTAATCGCCCTTAATGCGGCCATTTCTTGCGTTTCGCCGTCAGCTTGGCGTTTCCATAAGAAATCAATTCGGTGAGTCGATTCTTGCTGGCGTGCAATCAAGTAAAAGACCAGAACAGTATGCAGGAGTATGATTGTGTTGAAAATTTTGGATGGAATTTCGGGTTGCATACGCTCGTCAAACTGACGATAGAGGGCGGCATGAGTGTATTGATGAAAGAGTACGAAACCACAGGATTTGATGGCTAAAATAATAAGACGGATGTAGGCTGGTATTTGTACAAAGACACAAAAGGCTAGAAAGCCTAAAATGGCAGATAACGTTGCGTAAGTCGGTATAAAACAACTTAAGTGGCTTTGATCCGAACTGAGAGAAGCGAACTCGGCAGAAATCGAACCGTGATTGCCTTCGGCACAGCATAGGACATTCACTTGGTTTAATAAGTCGATAAGGAGTAGACTAAAAATTGCAATCATCATTCGAACAACCCATACTCTAGACATACCGCATGTAAGGCATTGAATTTGACCAGCTAGGTACAGTATAAGAACAACCGTTGTCCACGAGAAGGAAATTAAAAATATAACAAGTAAAATTATAGTTCTTGGCAGTACAAGAGCTTGAAGACAAGCACAACAAATGAGTATGAGCAGTGAACAAACCATTCCACTTCCGAACCAGTCGGCCTGTTCAGCTTGAAATCTTTTCTCTAGATCATGATCCTGAAAGATAAGTATGAAAGGAAAAGTCTGCTTCATCTTTTCACCGTAGAAATCGTTGGTGGTCGAAGCGAGTGTTTGCTTAAGTTCCTCGTCAATCTTGTCGAAAGCCTTACTTTGTCTAGAATTTCGTCCTCGATTTGTTCTAAGACGTTTACCAGCCACTTCAAATACGTCCGACAAAGGAGTTTCAGCGTTTAATTTAATTGCTGATAACAATTGAACAATACAGGAGCTAACTGATTTAAAAGACAGACGCCTCTGGCGTCTGTTTGTCTTGCTAAAAAACGTCGGATCCGCCTGCAAATAATTTATAAAGAAGATCTGATTAATTTCCTTACGTTTTTTTGTTTTCATATTCTTTATATAAATCATATGGTTAAGGGCTTTGAAGAAAGTTACATATTGTTTATGACGTTATTGCTACATTGTATATGGAATCAAGGGAAAAAATGGACAAAAAATGGACAGCTGTAGGCCTATATTTTAAACTAACAACTGCAAAAATAAATATGCATGTGGGGGGTAACCCGGTTGGTATCTGATATTATAATGTTAACTCACCTTGCGTTCATCCAAACGGGACGGAACTATAAAGTAGGTCACAACACCCTTAGACATTAACAATTTATCGTGCTGATAAGCTAATGAAGGCTCCACGCAATATTCGTCATGCAAATGTTCTAATGTTGCTGAAGAGATGTGTACCCGACCAGGGGAACCAGTCGATTCCATCCGATTAGCTATAGTTACGTCGTCACTCCAGACATCATATTGCCATTTTCTTAGTCCTAACACACCAGATAATACTCTACCCGTGTGAATACCAACTCTCATATCTAAGTCTATTTCCAAGGCATCTCTAACAGCCGATATAGCGTCGATCATGTCTAAACCCATCGTAACAGCGCATCGAGCGTGATCCGGACGTGGTTCGATTAGACCGCTAACGCAGTAATAACAATCGCCGAGTATCTTTATACGATGGCAGTGATTTTCTTTTGCCAGCTGGTCGAAACGGCTAAAGAGTTCATTGAGAATCTTGACCAGTTCTCCGGCTGAACATTGACCCGCAAGTGCGGTAAAACCGACTATGTCGGCGAATAAAATACTAACTTCCTCATGTAATTGTATGTATACTTTATGAAACATTCCCTGACGAGGTGATAAAACATCTTTCTTCACCTCCATCGCTATATGATTAGGTAAAACGGAAGATAATAGTTTTTCCAGGCGTTCGTTTTCTTCTTTCATATCCAAACGCATCTCTATACAGTCACGCATACCTTTAAAGGCCTTTCTCCGAGAATGTTCAGTTCTCGAATGGACGACAACGCCGACAACATTGGCGCTTATAAATAGGATGCAATTTGCTACTAGCTGGAATTTATAAAGAAAAAACTCTCATCATATATAGCTTCCAGATGGAAAAAATACAAAAGCATGACGTCACGAACTACCTGCGCTCTACGTAGAAAGTTCAGAGAGTGCACGCAGCGTCTAAAAGAACACACTTACCTCTCGCCATAAATGAAGCGATGAAGCGGATAGAACAGCTGTTAGGGTGTGGGTAACCGGAAGAACGATACCCAAAGAAATCCCGACAAGTCCTGAAGCGGGTACTAAAGTGTAGATGAGTAACAAGGCTATAACGCATTGCCAGACCCCATCGGCTGTTGTCATTCGACGTCTGTGGTCCGAAGACCAACTCACCGGAAGTGAAATCACCACCCAAGCGACGACTAATGCCAAACATGCATAGCTGTGAGGGGACGAGAATGGGAGGAGTGTTTGAATTATTTGTTATCATAGTTGATAGTATTATTATCATACTTTGTAATATTTACAACCTATAGTTTATTACTATTATCATTACTATGCATAATACTATTTTTTACTACCACTTTACAACATATACACTACCATTACTACCTATATTAAAGCCACTAGTATCTATTAATTGTTGCATCTAGACCAACACAAACTATGAACAATGGCAAGACTAATGCTGCTTACACTCGTAGTACTGCATTTTGCAGTAGCTCTTCTGTTTTATAACTATTTCTTTCTTTTTTTTCATGCAGTTGGTTGGAAAGAATATTTTTTGTACGTACGATATATCAAAGTAGAATTGTAACTATCATCTTTTAAAGCCTAATTAACTGGGTTTTTTTTTCACAAGTAGGGCTAACCTGACACAATAGGCCTATTTCCAAAAGGGATAAGATCAGGTGTGTTTAGTATAGCTTTCCCAGTTTTATTTTTTTTACCTATATACTCATATTCCCGAGAGGAGAGTTTGTGTTAATCGTCCGCGAATTTTGCACTTAACACATTATCGTACAATAAAAGTGAATCACGTGACTATTGAAAAAAAAGCGACTTGGTTAGAAAAGAGAAAGCCTTATTCAAAAGAAAAAGTCAACGGAGAGGGAAGAGCAGAATAAAAAATAATAATAATAACAATAACAAACTAAATAGAGAATAACTTACCTTAGACAAGCGATTTGAGAGGGTGAGGCTCTAGATAGAGCTACAATGAGACACACAGAGAGGACGCAAGACGCCAAATGGAAGACGTCGGTGACTGTTGCTTGTTTCGTATAAACGACGGTCAACGAGGCGATTAAGGCGCTCGGTATCATTAAAACAATTAGAAGAATAATTAGGGCTCGTCTTCTTGTTGGCCACATATATTGAGCGTATAACTGCCGAAGTTTGGGAGACTCGAACGCCTCTTTTCTACTGAACAATTTCATCCTCCTTAATAAACTGGCAACGTTATCGCCCGAGTTCTGCTGCACTAGCCGTTCGCTTTCCATTGCTGCATGTACTGCAAAGGCTGTAAAAAAATTTCGACCGAGTACGCGTTGAACCCTACTTGCTCGCCACCTAGAAACGATCGCTCTTTCGTGACGTCATCGCCTCGAATTTTCACCGGGCGAGGCTGCTTTCGGTCTGGAAAGAAGAAAAAACGGAGGCCTGAGAAAAATTCCAATCTTGTCAATACTCTTTTTTTTCTTGTATTGTAAATATCCGGCCTTTGTAGGCCTTTACTTAAAAAAGGCATGATATAAATATCATTTTCTTCCTTCTATATCCGACAGAAGGCGCATTAGGCCTAAGCCGAGTTTTCGTACCGGATGCAAATCGAATTCATTCTGAACATAAGGATTAATAACGCTATTGATCATTAATAAAACATACGATTTTAAAAAATAGCCTTTTCGGTTCGTTAATTCTCTTTGGTTAATCCACTTTAGCCCGCAAGTAAACCGCTTATTAAATGATAATGAATATACCTGACTAAAACGAATAACCAGTGAGATATAAGAGACGCCTGTGAAAGAGACGCTCTTTTCTCTCTCGACACATGAATAAAAAAAAAAGAAATTTAAAAAAGATATAAAGTAATTTTGTTGATTAATCATATAAAAACGTCTGCGCTAATACATATTCTCATTGTGCAGTGTATGAATATACATCTACGGTATGTATAGGACAAACAATTTTTCCCAAAATGAATGCCGAATAGACGAATAGACGGCGTGATTGCAATACCAGCGTTTAAACGTGTATAATTAATTAATAAATTAATCGAAAGAAGTTAACCGACAAGAGACGCTTGCTACATAGGTAAATTCTATTCATTATAAATGGGTACGAATATGGAAATTCTCAATTACGAATTGAATTATTTGTAGAAAACAAAAAAGACAAGTAATTTATGAGAAAAAAAGAAAAATAATACCTTATTCTCTTTTCTCTTTCTCTTCCCTTTTTTAGTTCTCATAAAGCACTAAATAAATTTACCTTGAAACGAACTTTCAAGGCCTATTTGTTTTATTTAGGCTTTTTAAATTGAATTAATAGGAAAATAATAAAGGTTTAGTTTATAAATACCGAAAAGAAAGGTAAGGGAATTTTGATTAGGATGTTAAGATAAAAAACAAACATATATAGGTCATACACAAACTAACGTATACTAATAGTAGTATCATTTATCTTCTGCCTTAGTTTGCTAATAAAATTAATGGTAAGATTAGGATGGAGAAAAAAATGAGGAAGATTTGCAGTGGAGATAGAGATTATGGATGAAAGAGAGAGAAAATATTTCTGTATATAAATAATAATAATCAACGGGTACTATAATTTACAGTAGGTCTTTATGTGTTCAGCTGCAGGTTCGTTCTAAGTAAATAAACGAATGAAAGAATATTTCGCAATGATTAGAATTCCCTTGCAATTGATCTTTCGTTTGGAGAATTGTGTTTGTTAGCCCCATTTTACAATTCCATCTCTCATTTCCCTACTCCTTCCCTGTACTTCCCCACTAACTAGCTTATTACAGATGAAAAATAAATAAAATAAAAGTAAATGAGTCTCTTGGATAATGACGTCATATAACAGGTTTTTAAAAAGCTGAATGTAAACATCCTTAGAGTGAATATTTTTATTGAAAGGAGAAAAAAAAATAAAAGAAAATAGTATGTAAATATATTATAGATACTGCATATATACTGTGTACAAAGTATATATAACGTACACATTATATATAAATATGTTTATATATGTATTTATATATTTATGTTATAGAAATGAGCTCGCTAATTGGTCAACGAATTAGAACAAGAAATAACGGAGTTGATTCGAATCGAATCTTAATGCACGATGTAACTGAAAAAGGTTAATGGGAAAAAAAAGAAAAAAAAGCCACCCATCAAGCCTTCCCACTCTTATTTTTGCCTAATTTTTTCTCTCTTATATATTTATAGTTTTATATATTTCTTCTAGCATTTGAAGAGATTGAGCAAGATGGATTTGAAGAAGAAATTCCCGGAATGTCTAATAGTCGCAACTTGACGGTTAACGATCAACGAGAATTCGACGAGTTGCGGGAAATTTTTAATAGAGAGTACGAGACATTAACCGATGAATTTAGCGAAACGACAATTAAGCTTAAAGAAGTAGAAGATCATTATACAGTGGCGAAAGATGAAGTTATTCAACGCCGACAAGAGGTTCTTCAAGCGCAAATCGAATTAGACGAAATCAGTCAACACTTGGATATACTTAAACAAGAAACCGAAATCTTGAAAACAAATCACGTGGACATTCAAGCTGATAATGAGGTATGGATTAATCTTGTTACCCGGATTTGCACTAATGTATATTGTTATATTTAATGATTCATAACAACTTCTTTTTGATAGGGTTTGAGAATTCTGTCTGAAGTCTCAAAGGCATGGAAAGAAGGTTTGAATGGTCGAGATCAACTATTGAATTTCGACGAAATCCTCAAAGATCAATTACCTCGAGGTCAAACAGTAGACAGGCTATTAAATGAACGTCGAGTTGATTTGTGGAGTGTGTTTAATCCAGCTATCAGCTTTGAGCATCAGAGGCAAAAAGCCAACAGTAAATCGAATTTAAAGATAAGGTCGACAGTAAGAGTTCAATCGACCGCCAGTAAGACAAATGCACCTAACAAGTCCCAGTCGAGAATTATTTTCAATGACTAATATATACAGTATCTGGTATGTTAGAAAAAGCTAAAAGTGATACAATAAGAATCTTCAATTCGGATACAAGATTACTTTTTATCTAAATAGTAGCAAACCTTCTACACTCAGAACTAGGGCGATCTTATCCCAATAATAAATAATAGCTATTAATTCAGAGCAACTTTACAGCTTTCTAAGAAACAAATTTTATAATTCAGTATGAAAAAATACCTAGAAAGAGGTAAATTAAAAAAAAAAACAATTTTAGGAAGAGTCAGTAGATTTCGTCTGGTAAGAGCTCTCCTCAAATTTCTTATCCTCTCTGTCATCCATATCCATTCTCCTTACACTTTCAGCCACTTCGTCAAGATATTGCATCGACCTATGTTTAAACCTTACCTCGGAGATTAGCTCAAGCAACATGGTAGGTTTAAGAGCGCCGCTCACTTTGAGAGCTTCAGCAACAGCATCTTGCACTTGTCGATTCTGATCGTCTAAGTGGACTAATAGAGTTTTGTAAATATCTTCCAGATGGGCCGAAAACAGCTGGACTTCGTAACCTTCGCGATTTTCAAAATATTTAAAATAAGATTCGATTGTTACTCCCGTCAGTATTCTAATTTCATCTGATACATCATCGAGACGCTTAATAATGTTGTGATAAGAGTCATGGACTATCTTCTCATCAAGATCTTCTGTGTCCTCTTTTTTCGAATTAAAAATACAATTTAAAACTCTTAGGGCAATTAATCGAGTCTCCTTTAAATCGTCTTCTATTAAGCTCATTAATGGTGTAAATAGTTTGCCGATTTTCCGAACGTGATTTTTATCGACCATTGCCCACACACAAGACACAGCTGCCGTCCTTACAGACGCCGCAACTCTTCCTGCTTGCCAAACAAAACAAGGTAGGATGCTGTCAGAAAGAAGTTCGTCAGCGCAATTTGATAAGCCCTTTCCACACTCTGCCGCCAGCATAGATCTTCCAATTAGTGTTAAAAATCTAGCCCTAATTTCTGGATCTCTTTCATCCCGTAAAGCATTCTTCAAAATTGGCAAAAGAGAACCGCTGACCTCGTCTAGGGTCGCAGCACCACATTCTATTAATAGGGTATCAACTATAAACCTATCGGCAGAGTATTTAGCCCAGCTCGAGGAGGATGGTAGTAAAGCTTCCAATAGCTTTCTCGCATGCTTCGATATAAAACTTTCTCGCTCATTCAAACCGACAGCTTTAGATACCATATCAATCAAACGGAAAGTTTCACTTTTTATCTTATTTGATTGACTAAGGGCGGATACGGTTATAAGAACGAAAAACATATCGAATTCTACATCAGTTATCGACTTTTGACAAACTTCAATTAATGAGTTAAGGACGGACAATAAGGCTTTTTGTGTGTCTTCGTCGTTACTTTGGCAGACTTCCGGTAGGCACAATTTTTGGAAAATACGAGGAAGCAATGATGAAAGGACTTGACAACTACAACCTTTAGAGATCGATGATAGGATCAGCAACGAGCTTTTATTACCGGAGGTCAATTGCAATTGGTTTAAAGCGAGCTTACTCCAGACTTCCGCTTTAGCAAAGTAACCCAAAAGAGTAGCACTCTTTTCAGTCTGTTGTTTTTTTAAAAAACAATAACTTAAGGCTATTTTGAAAGTTCACTTACGTTTACTTACATAATTTCGAACTTTTTCGTCTTCATCAGTAATCGCTCTGGAAAGTGATTTTTGTTTTTTTTAACTATTCCCATAAATCACTTACATTAATAACAAACCTGTACAAGGACGGGAGAATTTTGTCTATGTGTTGCGTAATATTCATTTCTTCATTAATTAGTAGGATATATAATAATTGTGAGGCTTTAATTTTAGTTTCCGTCTTCCAATCGCCAAGGTCCCCGGCAAGACCAGGAGCAATCTTACTAAAGTGTAAATAGACTAATCTTCTGCATCCTATATTTGGTCTGCTTACTGGAAATCGTTAAATATAAATATTTATACACTTCTTTACAGTATAGTTTAAAATTCAATCAATATATATATATTATATATAAAATCTCAAGTAAACTTACATCCTTCCGGATAATGCTCAAGATTTTCAACTTCGAAATTCAAAGAATCTTTCAGCTCTTCTTCATTTTCATTAGCATATTTTAAACCTAATAGTAATTATAGCTAATTAGTATGATGTACGACTCTTAAATTGATAAATATTTTGATTTTTTCCAGTGAACCGACCTACATCATGCCAAAGCCCATCTGCTGTTTCCTGAATATCAGGCATTTCATCTGCTATACTTGTTAACAATAGTGGAATTAACTTATGATGATACGAATATCTGCAATACAGGATTATATGTTGTCAATTATTTATCTCATTGCTAAATTTAACTTAAATAAATGGAGACCTGTCTAATAAATTTAACAGCCATTCGCCAATTACTTTTGTTATTTCCAATCTTACTACAGGAGTAGGATCGAATAGTCTTTGAGCAAAATTTGGAATAACTCTATCAACAGGCTTATTAGAACTGTTTAGTAATACTTGTCCAATAGCTTTAATGGCCTCTAGTCGAACTTTTGAATGTTGATGACCTAAACATTGCATCAGTGGACCAACTAGATTTTCAGCTTCATGAAAAAATCTCTCTTTTGAGAGAGTAGCCAACTTTGAGCAGCATTTGCAGCTTTCCTTTTTTACTTCATGAAATTTATCAAGGACGGTTCTACTTAAAATTTTTATCAAATCTTGAACATAGATCTCTAAGTTCGTTAGAGTGATATTCAGTAACTTTCCAATTAATTTAACTAAGTGTAGGCGTAACTCTTCCGATGGCTCTACAATTTCCTGCTGACCTAATCTTTGCAGTAAAACTGGAATAACCAAGTGCATAAATTCTTCAGGTTTTGAGACTCTTTCAACTGTTCTTGCCGTAAAGCTGATTGCATTTTCTCTTAAGTTTTCAACACTGTCAGAGAACAACTTTAGCACGTGCCTTATTATATCGCTCATAACATTGTCAAAGACAGTCGAATCTAAGCTTTCCTTTCTATCAACAGTCTCCTTACGAATTTCTTCAAACGCTTTCTTACGATTGAATCGAGACGGATCGGATAATAAATTGATACTACGACCAAGATTTTGGAGAATATCTTTTGCGGTTTTGTCGCTCATTTTTGGTATGAAATATTTGGAATTAACTGGTAAAGTTCAAATCCACTTGAACACTTTTATTTTAGATTTTGTATTGGAAACAATTATTGAATGAGTTAATTTTGTATTACGTTGAGTTTATAGACTTTTATAAACGGAAATCACGTGACTGAAAAAACCGAATTCAGTACGTGACGAACCAAAGATACAAGGTGTCCAAGCATATGTTAGAAGAATAAACTAATTACCCGACCATGGCAAATATGTCAGATGTAAGTTAGGATTACATAAAACGATAATCATAAAATTTCAGTCTTATTTGTTAAATTGTCTCTGCATTGCAAATAATTGCATGTCGGCTTGAGCGATGATACAGGTTTCAGTGAAAGCATTTTGATGTATTTTAAATTATAGTACAATCGTTCTTAAAATCTTGGTTTCAGATATCCTTCGTTGGATTCCATGCCTCTGTGAACAGAGTAAGTTGTTATTTTTCATTTTCAAACGTTAGATAAGAGTAGTGACTTAACAATTGACATGCTAAGGATGCTAAAAATTTAACACTAAAGTAATTTATCTAGAATTCAAAATAAGCTCTTATAATTAACAACAAAAATAGTGTTTGAAGTGTTTTTAAGTTTATATGAGTTTGTTCAGAAAATACTGTAACGAAATATTTCTTGTAGAGTGAAATGTCACTGAAGACAGAAAAATCGATTCTGAATACTACAAATCCGTCTCATATTCTAGAGGAGGACCCTTCAATTTCTCAGGCTACTTCACTATTTTCAGAATTTATGGATGCTATGAGAGACTATGGCAATGAACATGAAATTTTACCACTCTTGTTATCCTATGAACAATTATGTTCTGATCATGTTAAACTTCTCAGTAAATTACTTGCTGCATCAGCCCCAAACAACCGACTGATACAGGAAGCCGGCCTACAAAGGAATCTTTTAGAGCAGGTAAAATATACAATTCTGATGCTTGTAGTAAATGTGGAAAATATCTCTATATTTATATTAAAATAATACAGGAAAAACAAACCTGGATGCTTTTATATACGTTATACGACGATAGAGTTCGGACTGATGGTAGAAAGGCTGCAGGCAACAGATCAGAAATAGAATGTAAAACTGAAAAACAATTAATTAAAAGACTTTTTGAAATGGATGATTTCGTAAGAACGGCTCAGCGTATAGTTGATTGGTTGGAATACGCTAGCGCCGAAAAATTAGAAGAATTTTACAATAAAATTCAATATTTTATTGACCATGCCGGTCAGGCTGGAGAAAACACACTATTTTCACTGAAAAGAGGAAAATATTCTGGTATTGTACAGCATATGGATCCTGATGCGTGTATGAGAGAAAATCAGAAATTAACAAGCCTTGATGAAGAAGATGAAGACAGACTACTAAGACACATCTGGGCTTGTATTCGTGCAGGTAATTGGTTAATTATTTCGGAAATCTAATTCTTTAACTGGAAATCTAAAATATATTTATATTCGAAATATCCGGTTTAATTTTATTTAGGTCAATTAGAGGAAGCTCAACATATTAGCACGAAATGTGGTCAACCTTGGAGGGCAGCAACATTAGAGGGTTGGCGTCTTTATCACGATCCTAATTTGACAATGGAAGATGAAGGAGAAGTTGAAGGTAATACATCCAGAGATCTATGGACCAGTATCGCCTGGAAAGTTTGTGAAAGTGAAGGAGTAAGCAGTCTTGAAAAGGCGATCTATGGAACTCTGTGTGGTCATCTACCTTCAGTTTTAGCGGTATGCCAAAGTTGGCATGATCACTTCTGGGCAAGATTAAAGGTAAAATGTTATTTATTTTTATAGTTTCCTATCATAATAATATAACCCAATTCAGGTGGCTATACTGGCAAGAGTAGAGCAAGAATTGTTTACTATTCGAGTAAGAAGTGCTAAAATGCTTGCACCACCCGAAGATCTTATGAAAAATTCCGCTACCTCTTTTTCGCAAATCTTGAATGACGTCGAAGGAACAGAAAAAGACCGAGTAAAATATGAAAGTAAAGAAAAGTATAATATCCTACAAAAGCTTATTATCCTCGGAGATACTTCTGAATTACTACGGGTCATGGCCGAATGGATAGACGATGAACTTGAAGAGGATACCTCTCTAATAAACAGTCATTTATTACGTTTCATGGCTCATTTAGTTCTGTTCTTAAGAACTGTAACTACTTTAAATGATGCTGCAGCAGATGACGATGCAGTTAGGGTCTTACGAGCTTACGTTCAACATTTAATCAAATCGGGTCCGTCAGAAGTTGTAAGCTTTTACACAGCCAAATTACCAATTGATATGCAAGCAGATGTCTTGGCCCTTTTCTTTCAAAGCGTTACAGGAAGTGACGACAGACATGCTCAAATGTTTATGGCACAATCAGTCGGTATTGATGTATACAGCGCAACCAGAGGTGTTGTACAACTCATTCGAGACGATCCTAAATCCACTGACGAAGAAATAATATCTGCTTTAGAATGGTTGACTTTTGACAGAGGACAGAGAATGGACGCTATAAAATCATCGAATTCTATAATAAGAATGTTTTTAATGAGGGAAAAGTTAGACGTTGCTCGCCAAGTATTATCGAAACTTCCTGACCAATCAATAGACCAAGTGTTATCTCAATGGACATCCCAAATGGGATTTAGCGACCTTCCACCTGAGGATTCGAACGCTGTCAGAGAGTTATTAGCACTTAAGGCATATCTCGAAGCCAACACAGCTTTCCAAGACTGGTTTACCCATATTCATAGAGAGAGGCCTAACCCGCCCAATCGACTTACCAGAAACGCTGCATTTCAAGATAGGGTTGCATTTGAGCAAGAAAATAAAGCATTTGAATGCGAAATGGACAGGTGGCAAAGGGGAGCTGATAGGTTAGCGCATGATGCGGTTGATAAATTATATAAAGTTTTAAATTTCCCTGGTAAATGGCTAATTGACGAATATAGTAGTACAATTGGTGATGAATTAAGACAACAACAGTTAAGAAGATTAAGACAGTTTTGCATACCCTCACTGGTTAATTTACTACTGACGGTGTTAAGGGAATCTAACAGACTGAGAGAGGCTATGCAAGTTGCAGATATTTTGGCGGACGAAGAAAAGCAATTGTATTCAGTCTTTTCCCAAGCGGATTTGCAGAGATTAATGAATTCATTCCGAGAATTTGGCATGGAGTTCATGCAAAACCCTGGGATTGACTCTTTAGGCTATAAAAAATAGTTTACGAAGGTTGCTTAGTTAATATATATTGTATATTTTCCTTTTGTACAATATTCATGTTTTCTCATACAAGAAAATACATTTTGTAGAAGTACATGTTGCTTTTACTTTTCTATTAATTAGTTAATAAATTATCAATAATTGACATGTGATTTAATCAACTACGTTCGAAACAATAACATTAACTGTCCATTGCCCTTTGAACGGTCTTCAAAATAAGATTTATTTAAAGAAACTACATATATTTCAATTATTTAAATTTGTATTAATACAATTTCCATTCTCATCCACCTTCCTTGATTGAAATGGAATGACTTACCTAAAGTTATTTGATTTTTGGCAACTTTTCAATTTCTTTTGTCAATTAACCACTTTCTCCTATTGTCAATAAATAATAAATTGAATGACAAGTGGTGCCATCTGTTATACTTTCCCCCAGCATTGATCATGTGACTGCCTGAAGTGTTGGTTGTCGATGGTAATAGTTTTTTTTAGATTTTATTGAAAATCCCTCAAGAAATCATGCTGTTTTGTCTCGGACAAAGATGGACACATCATCATATATCCGTGTTCATCTTAACATTTATGGGGTAAGGGAATTTTGAAAGATCACTTTCCCAGCCGTCTTCAAAAATATACGTTTCAGATACGCCTTCTTCCACGCAACAAGAAAAGCATTTAGCAATATAAAAACAGTAATAATTAGTGAATGGACCCCAACATCGTTTAACAGTAGCATTCCAATAACAAGACCCGACGAGGTACAGTTGTTTTCTTTGTTAGAACATTCATAAATCATTATGAATTTAAAAAATGATCACTGATAGTATTAATCATATAAACAAAACACAAAAATCAGACTTGGAATTCGAGGAAGTTTTTCAAAGATGAAGGAAGTGCTGAATACTTTCTTGGTGCTTTAGATAGTATATTTATGGTATGCTATGCAATTGGTTTATACATAAATGGCGCAGTCGGAGATAGGTGATTTATTTCTTTCCCTCTTCCATCATAAAGATACAATTCTCTTTTTATAACTTCCTTTATTACATCAAATAATAAGAAAATGTATCTATTTGATTAATTGAAAAAAGAACAATTTTTCTTTCTTTTTCAGACTTGATACCCGTAAAGTATTAAGCTTTGGTATGATTGGGTCATCGATAACTGTAATTCTATTTGGATGCGTTAGCGAATGGACCCATTTTTACAATAAGCCGTATTACATCGCTTGGTGGGTACTTAACGGCTTTCTCCAATCAACTGGGTGGCCGGCCTGCGTTGCAGTCATGGGATATTGGGTTGGTAAAAGTAGTAGAGGTTTGGTTCTTGGGTTATGGAGCGCATGCGCTTCAGTGGGAAACATTATCGGAGCTTTATTATGTTCATCGTTAGTAATCCAATATATATTTCAATTATACGATTAATTTTGAATCTTTCAACATATTAGAGTTTTAAATTACGGGTATTCTTACGCTTTTTTATTACCGTCTACTGTTCTACTTGGAGGAGGAATAGTTATTCTATTCGGTCTTGTTGTATATCCATCAGACGTTGGTCTAGAAGATCCAGATTCGCACGAAGAATCTAATGGACAAAATCCTATCGATACTGATAGGGAAAGGTTACTTGACAATAATGAAGACATACAAGGTAATTAGTATTAAGCAATTTTCGGTCTTTTACCTAAATTTTAAAATGTGTACAACCTAACTTAATCATTTTTCCAGTTCTGCCAGATCAGAATAAAGCTATTAGCGTTGGAAGAGCTCTTTTACTACCAGGAGTAATCCCTTATTCGTTGGCCTACGGGTGTTTGAAACTAGTTAATTATTCATTCTTCTTTTGGTTGCCATTATACTTAGGTTCTAAATTTGGCTGGGGAAATACAGAATCAGATAAACTATCTATATGGTATTCTCCAATTATATTTTCTAATTTATCATCCGCCTAATGATTACTCAGCGTTAATTATTTCCCAATAGGTATGATGTGGGTGGTATAATTCTAGGAACAGTTGCCGGATTTATATCAGATTTTTCTGGACGAAGGGCACCAGTGATGACTGTTCTCCTTGTACTAGCTATGCCAATGCTCTATTTTTATAAAAGTATTATTATCTTTGTTCATGAGAGATTAATTGAAATTTTCTTAAAACTTATCTCTCTAATTGTTTTTCCTCAGTTTCGCCTAACGATAAAAAGATTAACGCGGTACTAATGACGCTTTTGGGTGGTTTTATTGGTGGGCCATCTAATTTGATTAGTGCTGCTATATCAGCCGACCTTGGACGTCAAACTGTCGTTCAAGGAAACGAGAGAGCTCTATCTACTGTAACTGGTATTGTGGACGGAACGGGTAGCGTTGGAGCGGCAATTGGTCAATTTTTACTACCCGTCATTCATCAGAAACTAGGCTGGGGAGCAGTCTTTTATTTTTTCATGATTATGGTCTGTCTCTACAATTCATTATATAAATATATATTATGCAATGAAACTAATTACATTTTAATTTTTGATATTAAAAGACTGGATCTACATTACTTTGTATCTTGCCAATTATTTATAATGATTTCAAAGAACACGGTTTTAGATGCTGCTCAAAAAGAACCCAAAATGTCGGATATCAAAGTAAGCTAAATCACGCAAGTGTTTCTTTTGTTTTTGGTTGTTCTTTTTTTTGTCTTTTAAAATGTAGATAATAGGCTAAATTTTCAGCTGTAGTTCTAAAAGAATTATTCTCAGGTATTCTAATTTTACACAAACCTTAATAATACAGTATAATATATATATATATATATATATATATATATATATATATATATATATATTATACGATGCATAAATATGTATTATACTGGTGATAGCTAAAAACAAAACTGGACTCTGTTTTACAAGGTTCTTTTTTCACTTTTTTAACTCTCAGCTAGAATTTAACCAACCACTTAGAATGGGATAATGACTAAATTCATCGTAATCTTATATATATACTGTATATATTATATAAATTATATATAGTATATATGATGGAATTACAGAAATACCTATACATATTTACATTCTTTTCTTTCCTTTATACATATACATTTCATTCATCTTCCTTTTTGTAGACGGCGATACTTCCGACGAAGAGGTGATACTTACTCGAGACTGAGATACACATCTTGTTGAGATTTTCTCTAGTGACAGACTATTACTCTATGTATGCTAATATATACTTATTCTATTATTTTTTGTGTTAAACAATCAATATTCTTTGTAAATACATTACTCAAGATATATATAATGTTGCGATATAATTGTTTATAGACTTTGTCTATTGTACACGTTCAGTATTTAAGCGTATATTTTATGGGTTTTTAACATAGATATTGATTAGCTTTATTTCAGTATATTAGTCCATACAGTATTAACATTTTCAACCCTTGAAGGTATTGGTTTTTTTTTTGCTGATTAATTGAGGCTAATGGAGAAGAAGACGAATTGTCCTACGGATATCCAACTTTATTATATTACTTGTAATTTCACTCTCACGTAATTAGTGTTTTTTTCTCCCAGATATTTCCCTTTTTTGTATATTTAGTGTAAATTCTGTATTCTATGTTGGCTCAGAGAGTCAAAAAATAAACAAGACTGTATTTTATATACTAAAGAACTTTTCGATATATCGGAGAAAACGGGTAGAAGTTTTTATATCACTTTCTTGTGAATAATATCGAAAACAAAAGACAAAAAAAATTAACTAATATTTTAAAGGTGCAAATAGTTCCTGTTAGAGTTAATTACAAAGAAATGGACATACTTGGAAATTTAAAAAAACACAGGAAGTCACGTGATGTGTAAAAATTGAGTATCACGTGACCTACATACTAGACAAGGTGACCAAACACGTGCTTTTGGAATTATATACCCATCATACTGATTAGGAATAATTATGGATATTGACGAACAAACTCTAGCAACTCCTGGCAAGGAACAGCTTTCCACTGTTGACCAATCTGCTGGAGATATGCCTTCTTTGGCGCCTATTCACCATCCTCAAAAAGTCCCCGGCGAAGAGGAAGAGGAGGAAGAGGTTAAATGAAAAATTTTCAATAGTTAAATGTATTAATTATGTAAAAAAAATTGCAGTTCATAGACGAAACTTTAGCGGAACGTTTGTGGGGTCTAACTGAAATGTTTCCCGAGCGTGTTAGAACATTTGCTGATGTATCAACTAAAATAACCTGGGCAACAAGCAAATTTTTCTATTCAAAAGCCACTTACTTATCTTGGTTTATAGCTTCTAGTGCATGTATTATGGCTCTACCCGTTATGATTGAAAGTGAAAGAGCCCAAATGGAAGAACAGCATTTACAGCAGCAACGTCAAGTGCGTTTTTCCTATAGTAAAATTTTCATGCAATAACATTTTTCAACCCCCCCCCAACAGATCCTATTAGGACCTAGCGCCGTTTCAAGTCAATCGAAAATGCCACAGTTTGCCCAGTAAATTCACTCTAATAGTATATTGAACATCTTCTAGATTCTAGACTTTCATATACATTTGATAGCTGCTAATTGGCTGGTTATCTTAAGTTAAATCAGAATCTATGCATTGGCATAGTAGGGAAAATGAAATGTAAAAACAAAATGTGTATAATTTACTAGCAAACCGTCAGTAAAAGATCAATACTGTATATAGGTATTATGTGACTTTTTCTTGTAATAAAGTTATTTTTAATGCTGACTTGAATTAAACATTTCGGATGAATCCAATAAAAATCTACCAATGAGTTTATTTAGTTTTTATCAAAAGCAGAAAACTCATAGATCAACAGTGTCAACAAATAGCTAAACAAACACAGTCGGAATGTGAAACTATACTTACTTTTATTAAAAACATATACAGTTATAAATTTTCAAAGTCTAATCGTCCAATTCAAACATAATTTCATTGGTTAATTCTACTGCTGAAGCAGTTTTATGATCCATGTCGTTTATTGAAACTTGATTAGCTTCAACAGTTTTCTCATTGGCAGTAGTCGATTCTTTGTCATTAGTTTCTTTATCTTTTTTATTTTTAGACTTTTTCTTCTTTTTCTTTCTGGAGCGTTCTTTCGAAGGGTTATCGCTGTCTATACTCTGTTCAGAAGAATGAATGTCAGGATATTTCTTGGTCTGATTTCTATTATGCGGTCTTTCTAAACTAGAGTCATCTGCTGACAACGATCGGCGAAGGTCTCCATTTAAGTGATGATCTGTTTCAAGTTCTGATGAGCTTACAGTTTCTCCTGAAGAGTGACGTCTCCTTTTATCCTTACCTTCTTCGCGCTTTCGGGCTTTCTTTTTTCTGTTCATTAAAGTCTTATGTAGTTGAGCAACAGAAGAATTTTGCTTGTAGCTTTGCTCTTCGACTTGGTCACTAAATGAAACAGATTTTTGCCTTGTACGAGGTCTCGGGGATAGATCAAGCTCTACGTCCGGTGTAGCGGGGAGAGATCCAGACAGGCAAGAGCTGGTAAGAGAACTTTCTAAGCTCGATTCTGAAATCGAACGAGACCTCTCAGTTTTTAAAATACCATGGGTAGAACCTTTTCTTATATCTGCCTTCGTAAGAGAATTTTTGTCATCAACAGCAAACTTTAAGTAGTTTTCATCCTCTTCAGTAAGAGTTAAATTTTCCATATCTAATTCAGTTGAAGCTGAAAGCTCTTCAACTTCCTTGACTAAATTCTCCTCAGTTTGAAAATTGTTTTCTTCGTAATTTTCATCGTTTCCTCCGCAAACAAGTAACTTTGACAGTTGTCTATCAGTTGTCTTGAAAATGATAACGACTAAATTATCTGAGTTGACATCTAGAACTGTTTTATCGGGTATTATAGTTTCCTCGAATTTCGCTTTAAACCTATAATGTAAAACATTAAAACAAATTAGGAAAAAGGCTTATATTTCTGTTTACTTACAGATATTTAATAGGAAATCCTCCTTCTCCTAGAGTGTGAAATTTCACAGTGATGTTGTTATCACCAACCTCTTTTTCTAAGGAATCTTTCTCTATATTACGGTGATTGAAGATGAATGTTACCACATGTGAGGTTTGGTTTACTTTAAATTCCGGTTTAACAAAGATGGAGGGTTTTTCAAAGGTGGTGGCTGATGTATCTTCCTTGGCTTTTTTCTCGACAATATCCTTTTTTTCACTTTCTTCTACTTTCTGAGCTTCCCTTTGTTCTGATTCGCCCACCATTGCGTCTATCGAACCTTCATTATTAGCTTCCGTCACCTCTTCGACGCTTGTTGCATTTTGTGGAATTTTATCTTCAACCAAAGGTAAAACATGAAGAGTAATTGACAGAGTCGTTTTGCTTTTATCAAATTTGGCTGATCCTTCATTCTCATCAACAGGATAGGGTAATTGAACTTCTAGCTTATATTTAGCGGGAGATTCTGATTGTAAAAGTAATTTTCTTTCGAAAATATTCAAATCAACAGGCTTAGAAGATTTTAAAAGTGGCAAATGTATATTAACGATTAACTTGTCTGGACGATTTTGAATCGATACCGGGGAATTTGTATATTTTTGTAAATCCATGTTGCTGCTATGCTTAATAGTATATTTTGGTTTTGTATATTCAGAATCGTCAGCTTCTTGAGTTCTGACTTGTTCTTTCTTTGAATCTTTGTTGGTTTTCAAGTTTTTTTCTTGTTCTTGCGCCAATTCGGCACTCGACTTTTCTCCGTATGGATATGGAAAATGTGGAATACCATCAGTGCTTTTCGGTCCGTTCTTCGAAGCTTCAAAATCGTCTTTCTTTTTCCTTATAACTGTGGCTGTAGGAGTACCCTTATACTTGATATTATTTAATTCTTTAATGTTTTTCAAGTCTATAACAGCACCAAGTTTTTCTTTAATACCTTCAAAAGCAGTTTGTTTAACAATTTCTTTAAATTTAACGTTAGTTTCAGCCATTCTTATACTATCAGGATGATAAACAACATCAAATATTGTGCATAATTTACCGTCCTTGTCGGAATTATCTCTTACAGGGGACAGACTATATGGGATTGACCATGAAACTCCCCCTACTTCTCTTGTTGGCTTTGGTCTTTCGATGTTTTCATTACTACATATGTTTATATAAGCAGTCTTCTTGCCATTAACGGTTGTCTTCATTACAAAGCTTTCTTTTGGATGTACAAATTGAACATCCATACCTCGCTCTTTTTCCATTTGGGCTATTTCTTCTTCATACTTTTTCCTATTTTCAGGGTCGGCAATTTCACTAGCATACTCAACAAACATCTTTCGAAACTCTTCGTTTTTAAAAGCATTTGTAAACCTGTCAACCTCATCCTTCGTTAAATCTAGTTTCTCAAACGTTTCTTTCAAGTGCTCTGTAGCCGCCATTTTGTGACGTCTGCTAGAAAGGAATTTCTCGAAAGATCGCCGTAGTAATGGTAAACAAAAAATCGAATCAGTTGAAATATTTGGATTAAACACACCCAAAAGATTTATACGATATATTATATCAAAATATGAATGTCGCACGTTACAGACCAGTTTTATATATGCAATATCTCCTTCTTTTTGTTGATATTTTTATGAATACTTTCTCAAGTTTATTAAGATTCCAAAATGTTGTACTATTAGTTCTATATGTGTAAGTTTTTTTAATTATATATTAAAATAATTGATTAATTATGAATTAATGCCTATTTTTCATTCCTAAATAGAGTTCAAGACATCGGTATTATATTTCAAGTGATTATTATTTTTCTACTCTTCTTCAATACATTCATCTTCCAGGCCGGTTTGGTGAATATTCTTATTAGCAAATTTAAAATGCCTATTCTGGCAAGTGTAACTTATCTGGCCCTATGCATTGCGTTACACGTTTGGGGTTTAACTCAACGATGGGATGATCCAAAGAAAGTACTAGATGGGGCTGGTTTTCAAGTACTATTTGTTTTCCAAAGAACTGGTGCTGTGATATACTACTTTTTTTACAAAAGAACCGCCCTAAGATTGGCAGATCCTAGATTTTACGAAGATTCTGAATGGATTGGTAGAGAATTTGAAAAAAGACAATGAAACTAGAGCTTTTTAGAGCAAGATATATTGTATAGATTGTTGTATAAAGAAATATTTAAAATGACTGAAATTTTAAAAATAAAAAGAAAAATAAAATTGATCTTTGACTTATGTCCATGTGTTTGTCGGTATAAAGGCTTCTTTCTTTGTTAGGCTTGGTGCCAAAACTTCATCTTTTAAAAAGAAATAGGGTAATAAAACCAAATGACCGTGTATTTTCTTTATCAATTCTTCACTTTCTTCCGGATCTTTTAAGAACAGTTGTTCTTCACTTTGCATAGCTTTCATGTTCGAAAAACTGGTTGCCTTATTGGATGGAATACAATTAAATATTTTCTCAAAAATATTAGAATTCACTGAGGCTCTCTTAAGCCAGAAACATTTATAAAATTCCTCCGAAACTGGATCAATTAAAAGTGAATAGTTGTTCTCTCCTAGATGCTCTTTAAATAAGGCTAGACGTAATCTCCCACAATAGTTACCGGATCTATATGGTTGGCCATTCATTTTTGAATCGAAGAAATTTATATCCCTAATCATAACCGCTAATTCCGAATCACGTTTACCTAACATACTTCTATCATTAATATTTGCGGAACCAATTATGGCAGCTTTATCGTCCACTATCATCAATTTACTATGAACGTATATTAATTCAGTAACCTAAAAATAGCAACAAAAACAAACCAAATATTATGTAACAAATAACAAAAAAATTATAATTATAGGCCTATTTACCAATTTATCATCCAACTTTCCATGTGTTCTAAGACCAAAGAACGAAATATATTCCGAGGGATCTGCACCTGTAAATGATAATTATATGAGTTCTAATAGCACGTTTAATTAAATTATGCTAATGTATAATCTTGCAAGAATATAAAGATAGAATTCTTGGTAAAGATGAAATATTATCGCTGCCTTAGTTAATATTTTACAAGGGCAATTTATGCTTATCAATGCATTCTACTTGTTTTAATCACTTTCTTTTTTATCTTATTTAATGAATAAAGTAATCTTTTGTTAAACAAATTAACCTATTTTGCTAAGTAAATTCTATCATTCTATAATTTATTACTTTATCACCAACCTAGTTGCATTATACGTTGAATAATACTGTTGGAACTTTCTGAATTTGAACCCCTACAGATAGATTTATAATTCCAATCTGTAACGGCTTGAATAGATGTTCCTGTTGAGGTTCCAAATTCACCTTCGAATCCGGGTAGAAGAGGCATAATTACGTATACTCTAAATGTCTCTTTCTTTCTATATTTGATACAAACGAAATAAGATTGGTTAGATAAAACAAGAAAACTTCCAACATACTCGTGAGCTTGTCTTATTCTTTGAAAGAGGGCATCAGCAATTCTATTATTAACATCCATATCATCAGCAATCGATACAAAGAACTGATTCTATAAAGAATAAAAAAGCCAATTATTTGGGGAATATTTGATTTATAAAGATAAGAGAAGTGACTTTACCTCAATGTAAATGAAATGCTCTGCTTCTCTAATCAATTTTATATAAGCATTGTGAATAGAGCATTCGACAGCGCTTATTCCAACAGACCACTCTGAAGCGCTTCTTAGTACTTGGACATCGACTATATTTGCTCCTTTAACAAGGTGCTTTGGGACAGATAGTTTAGTATAGCTTTTAGGTAGTATCAACTGATAATTAGGATTGGTTTTTCTTTTTTGAATTTTTGTAAAATTCCATCTTTGGATGAAGTGTCTACCTACATCTCTAGCCGCCCTCCCATAGACACTGCAACCAATATCATGCCAGGGCATTCTAGGTGTCTTACGTCTGTCTATAAAATCGTTGAAGGGTTTATTTAAATCAATGAAGTCTTTAAATATAAAATTCGTATAGTCTTTTCCTATCCATAACCTAGATCCGTCATCGCTATCTTCGTCCAAATCGTCATCATTTATAAATATACTTTGCCCAAAATCAACCTTGGCCCCGCTTAAATCTATAGAGCTTAGGCGTCGTTTATGAAATCTATCTTTCCAATCTAAAGCCGCCTGGACAAATTTTCGATGTAATTTTGGGGTTTCAGGCTTTTCGACTGGTTCTTGGGAATCGGAATCAACAAATGCCGTATGCTTTGCGGCAACTCTTAATTTTGGCGCCTTTCTTCTGGCAGCAATGTCTGGAGTGAATTTTACTGTAGGAGAATTATTATTATCACCTTCGTCTTCAATTCGTTTTTGTCTGGAGAATTTTTGCCTCCTCGCTATAGAATCTGTTGAAGTTTGGTTCTCCAATTTTCTTTCGGATTCTGGAGTGAGAGCAGCTAAATTGGCTATCACAGTAGATTCGTTGACTGTTTCCAATTTTTGAGAAACTGGACTTAATTTTGCATTTTCTCTCGGGGACGGAGCAGAGAGAGATCTTTTATACTCGGTATGAGTTGTTCGATGGCCTTCTTCGGACTTCCATTGACCTAAAGGGCGATGCTCTTCCTCTTTTTCCGCAGCTTCCTCTTCTTTATTTTCTTTATCCGCTTTTTGTATTTCATCCGGTTCGTAGCTTCCAAGATCGGTTAATCGATGACTAGAAGTATCCCAACGGCCATAGCAAATATCAATACCACCTAAAAAGGCTATTCTCTGATCAACAACGACACATTTCTCATGATGAGACCACAAAGTTATTCCGTCAGGATGGCGTAATACTTTAATATTTTCCGGATGGAGTTTAAGTAGCGTTTCTTTAGTATAATAACTATTTATACCCAAAGCTTGTTTAACCTCTTTAAATAACTGTACGAATATTTTAATTCCACATTCCTGAAATATTTTTTTTTATGAAAAAAAATAATTATCAAATAAATTTAAAGCTAAAAAAGCAAAAAATATCTAATATTTTTTGCTTAGACAAGTAAATTTATTATATTTGAATAACAGATATAAGTATATGCAAGTGTATATATAAATTAAAGATTTTTATATCTATAATATTGATTATTTCAACTAAAAAATGGTTTTTTTTCTTTCACAATTAGATTAAAATAGAGGCAATTGAATAAGATAAAAATAATACAACAAAAAAGAACAAGAGACAACAACGGCGATGACAACAACGATGAAGACAACGACACTTCATCTTAACTGAAGTACTTACAATAAATTCCCCTTTTTTTGCTGCTACTACGAAAATGTTTTAATTAAAGCAAAAAGAAAGAAAATATGATGATAAAAATGATAAAAGCGACTGACAGAGGGAAGAAAATATATAATAATTGATATGTATCATATATATATATAAAGTATACATACATAAATATATATAGGGTAAAGAGTAATATATAGTATAATAATAATATAAACCAAATGCATTAAAAACTATAATGTAATTAAAATAAATCAAACTTACAGCTTTTCGCTTCAGTAAAACGTCTAATCGCCATTTATGATCCTGTGTGATAGGTCTTTTCAAGTATACTTCAGGGCTTAACCTTAGGGGGTTATAAATTTACTTAAATTTAGATAATCGATTGTTCAAAGATTATATTAGAATTAATGTCTTACCACCAATCGGCTATAAAAATTTCTTCCTCTGCAGATTCCATTGCGTCGGCTAAAGCTGACATGTAATCTCCACCATCCGCAAACCATTTTGCGGGTGACGATTTTCTTAATGGAGCAAATGAGTCTAATTCATTTTTAGCAATAAATTCCTTTCCTGTACTTTCCGAAGCTTGTTTTATAGATTCATAAAAATCATCTGCATTTTTATCAGTCGAACATTTCAAGTATAAATGCCTTCGTTTAGAAAAGATTCCATTAAGAATAAAAGCAGCAATTAGAATAATTAATTAAATACCTAGTCATATTTGATATATGTAAACCTCTTTCTTCGGATTTCCCTTTTCTAACTTCGAAATCCTTATCCATAAATAGAACATCAGAAATTACGAAATCTCCTGGTCTAATATAAGCTACAAAGGTATCTTTCACGAGAAGCCTTCGATAAAAATTGGTTATAGAAAATAAATAAATCTCGTTACTGGACAAGCACGATAATTAATTACCATCTGTCGTGCCATCGAGGGCAGCACAAACATGAGCCACAATCACAACAAGACAAAGAAATGAGTCTACCGCCGGAACGTTTTTCAATCATTCCCTCTTGTAATTTATCTCCAATACCTTTAACGAATGACAGATGGCAAACTTCGAGAAATTCCAGCTATAATATGCATTTTTTTTTTGTTATAGAAAGTATTATAAAAATAAGCCTGCAATCGAAAGATACACAGGTGCTTACCACTTCTACATGTTGCCTGTAGATAGGAATTTGGAGAACAGCTGATAGATACTCTTCCAGTTTTTTCTACAAATAGTTAAAGATTTTGAATATTACACCTTATTAGTAATAAAATACTATACAATATTGAACAGTTTAACAAAGAACACCTATACAACTTACCTTTCTAGCTTCAACTTTGTTTGATGGAACCAAACGATCGTGTATAATAGGAAACTTCGGAACAGTTTTCTTACCAATTTCAACACTTTGTCTTCTTTCTCTATTTCTATTTATGTTCTCCTTTTATTATTTTTGAAAATTTTATCTTTAATATATCAAACTTACGCGATTGTTGGAACAACACTCGACACTTGAGCTTTTATTCGTAGGAGTGAAAGAGCATCGTGTACTTGTCGAAAGTGTTTATATCTCCGTCTTATCTTCCAAGTATAGTTACCGTGTTGTAATTGTATGGTATATCTGTATTCAAGTTAATTATCTTTAGTACAATTTGTTATATATATGTTTTTTATTATCTACAGGTTTATTATTAAACTTTCAATAGCTTGCTAATCGACTTAAAAACTCCATATGTTTATTTTTTGTACTTACAAGTATGGATTAAGCTGGAAATCACGAGTTTGTTCTATATGAATAATATCAACTATTATTTTTTGTCTAGGTATGAAGCACAGTTTGCCATAAGTTTCCTTCGATGATGGCTTTGCATGAACTCGATTCCATTCAATCTCAGGTTTGCCTATATGTTATTAAGCAATATTTATTAAAAAAGTTGATATAAAGCTAATATGCATTAAGCGATTACCGGGCAAGCAATCAATTTCGTCGTTAAGATCACCAATGGGAAGGCTATCTAGTTCGTCATCTAAATCTAAATCAACGCTCTCCATCCTCTCGATATTCCCTTCAACGTCCATTTTTTTGGCTTTATGAAAAAGCACAAATAATCAATAAAATACATCAACTGTTCAAAGTTCCGGCCTATTGCCTCTGCAATACGCAGCTAACTTTCTAATCACACTAGCGCATGCGCTCAGAACAATGTGAAGGTCAATATCAAATGAAGCACGAATATAGTTGTATTTAAAGTTAATAACATATTGCGCCTCATGGCGTTTGGTCATAAAAAAAACTGCATCAAAATAATAATAATAATAATAATAGCAATAGACACTAATAAATATATTGACAATGTCTACGAGGCCGGAGACATTTTAAGACCGTCTATGCCCAAAAATACGTCTTGCTCGTGAGTTCGTTCGTAAACTTCTATTTTCATTTCGGGATCAACTTCAGGAGCATAAACGTTCTTTAAAATTGAGAAATTTATTATTAAATTGCATTAGTATTGAATGAAAGAAAATTTCGCTTTGTTTGAAGTAATTACCTGTAAGTAACTATTACCCGCAGGGTCGTCTAACTCGATATGAACGTTATTTAATTCTCCATCAGCAATCTATAAATTAAGTTAAAAATAATAAGTTTTCTTTAAAAATAGATACAAAAAATTTGTCACCTACATTTTTCAATTTTGTACAAAATTCTTTTAGCTTTGTATTCATATTGTCTTCAACGCTATCACCAATGAGGAATGGATTGGAAGTTGAAAGCTAATAAGATTTCGAGATTAGCGAATGACTAATTACATAAATAGATAAATTTTTTGGATAACTACCTGAGTTATTATGTCTAATAGCAATCCTTCGATTGTAGTGAATTTACCACCAAGTGTACCAGCAACCAGCTCAAATTCTAATTCAGGAATCTTCAAACTACACGTATTAGACTGAAATTACATTAAAATCATCAGACCTGGCTTTTCTATTTAGTAATTAGATAAGAGTCAATTACTTTTAGAATGTCTCTAGACATGTCACTGGGATCGGTTATTTTCAAGGTAATCTTCTTGCCCTTGTCTTCAATTCCCTTACCACTCTTAACTTCGCTATCCTTATAGCCGCACATATCACAGGATATCGCCATTATAATTACTTCTTTGAACATGGGAATATCTAACATTTTCATTTTGCTTTCAGCAGGGGAACCACACCTGGAACAATTTGTTTGAAAGTGAAGAACTTCATCCTTTAAATTTTCATCAGTCTCAGGCTCTTTTTCTTCCTATGAGTAATACAAATTCAATGGAAAACTTCAAAAAAATCATGCAAAACATACGCTACTAAATCCCAGTAGTTCGTTATCGCGTGCACTTCTGCTGTAATGTATTATTTTTAGATTTTTGTCGACTTGAGGAGCATAAGGGTTCTCTATAAAACTATTCCCAGAAGGATCATTTAACACAAAAGTAAATGGTTTTTCTACTTCTGTTAGTTTCTCTAATTTTTCAATAAATTCACTAATTTTTTCAGCTATTTCTGGTGTTTCCAACTGAAATAAAATTAAAATTTACAAAAAGTTAATCGGGTTAACCAAAAACGATAAAAACAATACCTTTCTTTCATCTTGAAGGATTTCTAAATTTGAGATAATAGCATTCATAAAACCTTCAAGAGTATTTATTTCTACAAAAATGCAGTAAGTAATTCTTAATTTAATAAGTTTTTTTTTTGGAGAGAATTAAATGAATAATGAATCAAGTATTAAAGTATTTTTTATCATTAAAGACTTTTAGCTATCTTTTTACACTTACCTCCTCTCTTCTTTCCTACAACATCCTCAAATTCTAAGTCAGGTATGGCGAAGGATCCGTATTCTGATTTAATTACTTGCCTATTCAGATCCTTTTTTCAATTATATATAGTGAATAATGATAGGTTACGTAAATAGAAACTCTATTAATAAAATACTAATCATTACCTCTTTTTCTTTAACAGTAAGCTCAAATTTAACACCTTTCTCTCCAACTATACCGGCTGACTGCACTTCTCTATTTGCGTTACCACAGTGTGGGCAATCGAAGGAAGAGATAACAATTTCTCTGAAGTGTGGTATTTTAGTCAACATCAGCCGTGTTATTCCCTGGAGATTTTTTGATAAATTATTTTAGGGTTGATTCAGTAAACTATCATATATATTACATTGTTCTCGCAATTCACACATAAGCTTTCTATTTCAGTTACTTCTGGCTCATCGTCTTCGACCACCAATTCGCGAAATAAAGGTTTTGGCGGTTCATTGATATTCTTACTTTCAGAATTTTCTGTCATCTTGGCAATATTGCTTTCAGCTGTTATAATATACGAGTAGTGTTATAAAATATATTTATTATATTTTATATTCTTGCAATATAGTGATTTAATATGCCCAACCGTCTAAAAAGATTGCACAACGTGGTCCAAGTTCTCGATAAATTTAGGGTCAAGGTCTGAGAAAACTGGTATTTTTGAGTGTTTTACTTAGAACAAGTTTTTACCGTAATTTTGAAAAACAGTTTAAAAAAATGAGCAATTTTGTATATTTCAATCCATCAACTTCGGAGAAAGATTATGTTCTTGTTAGTTAATAGTTTTGTTGTGTAGGATTGAACATAACTTTATATTTTGTATTAATTTCAGAGTGAAATAATAAAGCTCATACTTCAATCGGATGAGTTACCACCTTCAAATGAATGCCTTCAATGGTATACACAGTCAAAAGATAATGAAAACGGTAAATAATTCAACTGTTTTTTTTTCTAAATATCAATATTAAAGCCTATTTCCTGACTCAGAATCAGATCGAATTCTAGGACAAGAAACGAAATATTTTACTTCATCATCTTATGACAAACTGACGAATAAAATTATTGATAACTTACTAAATCATAATTTTGACGACGTATTAAGTAATTTACTAAAACAAATAACGTTACCAACTAATTCACAATATGCCAGACACGGATTTTCATTCTTTCGAGTAAGTTATTTTTTCTCTAACATTCTCTCAACCTCCCACGCATCTATTCCAAAATTTTCCCTTTAATCAATTAAACTTATGTTCTCGTTTTAACGATCATTCTTTTTATTTACAAATAAATAGTTAGCTTTGGAATGTTTTAGACGAAAAGGTGAGGAAAGCCTATCTGATATGTCAGAGCTAATTAAGTATGATAAACGATTAATTCTAAATTGTCCATTCTAATTATCATATCTCACGACAGATTATTAGTTCGCTGGACTATCGTGTCTAGAGAACACGTTATTATTGAATATGCTAGAATGTTAGAACAGTATGGAGAATATGAACAAGCACAAGCATCCTTTGTAACGAATAATATTCTTTAAAAATATTAAATTTACATTAAATACAATCATAAACACATAGATAAAAACTAAAAAATCGGGTTTAAAGAAGGCGTCACAATGGGAGAAAGAATTAGAAACACTGTACTTAGGTCAAAAAGCCGTATCGGAATATTTGCTTGCAATAAACAGATACTCTAGTAAAGTTGTTATGGAAAATTCTACCGAAGATTTCGAACGTAAATATTGACTTTTTAGCCGGGCAGGGGGTTTTTTAATTTTATATGTGTATTTATATATAATTTACCTTTTTCTATATTTTCGTTTACACACTTCAGCTCCAAATAAAAAGCGACGAAAAAATGATACAAACAAGATTGTACAATCAACAATATTATCTAAAGTTTTACCCTATTTTGTAAGAATATTGGATATGCCAAGTGCGAATTATGACTTTTATACCAAACTGAGCGTAGAGGTTTGTGATAATTGTTTTTTTTTCCAATCCCTTACGCTTTCTTTCATGCCTCCCCCTCCTCCTACACACATAGACGTACAGTAAATACAGTCTATGTTCTCTCTTTTCCTTTTATTATTATCCAAACGATGTCTATTTAGACGGAATATCTACTTTATTTATTCATAAAATAATGACATCTAATGAAATAAAAAACAGAAGTTGATTGGGGTGAAACTCTGTCGATGGCTTTATTCTCTTAGTTTTTTGTTGTTTTATTTTCTGTTTCAAAAAAAAATTTGACTAATGAGCACGTTTTCTTTTTTCTTTTCCATCTTATTAGATTAAATGTAATAATGGACAGTTGGAAGATGCTATAAAGTTACTAAAAGCCTACTCACTAAAAAATCCAAGAAATCCAACTCCGTTTCGCGAATTATACTCATTATATCTGAAAGACTTGGGAGATGTAAAACCGGCTATAGAATATTTAGAGAAGTTTTGTCAGCTTTGCCCTAGCGATGATCTTTGCATAGAATTATGTGAAATGCAGATGAGACGTAAGTTAAAGCTTGATGGAAATGTCTAAGATATTTTTTTTAAATATACAAACTATATTTCTATATATACATTATATATGTATTTTTTTAGAGTACAATCTTGTTTTTTATTAGTTTGTAAAAATTTTCCAGACGAGTACAGTTCTCTCATTTGCATCAACGTACTTATGAAATATTTGGAGTATCCTTGTAACACCGATAAAAGAAAAGCTTGGAAATTTCTTGCAGCGTTACTTTTGGATATAATGGACAAGTTCGTTAACCTAATCTAGTTTAATTATTGTAAATTGTACATGATTTTTTTTTTTTCATATTTTCCATATTCGTTCTACTTATCTTCTTCGTGTTCTTCTTTTGCTCTTTTAGAGACAGCGACAGTGAACTATCCGATTTGAAAGTTCTTTGTAAACAAAGGAAATTCTTTAAGAAAATGCATTTTAAAGAATGCTGTTGCATAAATCATTCAAAATTATGTTTTTATAAAGCTATCGTCGCCCTATTTATTTATAGAAAAAGTAAGTTTTACAAAAAATTTCCCATAACGCCCACTCTTTTTCTCTCTTTTTATTTATCGTTTGTTGGATTAGTTGGGTGACGTCATTGCTTTTTTTTCCTTCATTTTTTTACAGGAAATCCGTATTCGATTGAGATATTGTGTAGCGATGCCGTAAAGGAGAAGAGCATGGTTGAAAGAGCCTTGCAACATTTTTGAAATTAATGAAGATCTCGTCGGCTTTTGGGCCGAATTTTTGTATATACATAGTTATTATTGTTGATTTGTTTGTTAAAAGAAACCATTTTTTCTGGAGAACTTAGACTTTTAAATTTACGAGATAAGTAGTTACCCATCCATTTATGTGGTGGTAGGTAATGACTTTTTACTTCGTCTTCATCAACAAATAAACCACATGCTCTTAGTTTTTCATCATCGTTCATTTGCTCGAGGCGTCTAATTTGGCTTTTGCTTTCATTCTTAATAGCGTTTAACTGTTGGTAATAATCCGGTCGACGTTTGTTATTCACGTTAATTCGGTCATCCGTTTGTTTGGCTATTTGCTTACGAATAAGTAATTTCCTTCTAGCCGCTATCAATGTATCCGCTGTTATCGCATTAACGTTTTGTTGGAGGGTAGAATGGGCGTAATTTAGGCATAATGAACAACCTATTTCTTCCGGTTTCCTAGGATTAAGTAAATACACTCTTCTATCTGGTCTCGCAGTTCTATTCTCTAGTATTTTACGCCGAATTTCCGATTCCGTCCCACTCCGAGGCTTTTTCATCAATTTTACAACAAAGTCAGCTAATCTCGGTACATCATCATCGGCCTTCCATAAACTGCCTCGACGTGCCGGAAATTGGGAGCCTCTGTTTGCTAATAACTGTTCTATTTTCGAATCATTCAACTTAGATTTCGCGGAAAATTCAACGGCCTTCCTAGCAGCTGATTCCCAGTTCTTTCGTTGAATAAATTCCATATTTTTCACTTAAAATGATACTCTTCTATATTTCTTTTTACTTTATTACTTTTCAAACTTGTTTATTCTCGTCGCTTAACTCATAAACAGATAAGTGGCTGGTCGTTCATTCAAAGTGAAAAGCAAAAGTAGGCCTATAAAAGGTTGTCAAGTTATAGCAGGTAGAAAAAAAGCTAGAAAGAAAGAGGGTGTGTATGTGTATGTTTGAGTGTATCTGCCGAAGGTGGTAAAGGGGGGTTAGAATAGGTGTTAATGTTGGCACGGTAATATCGATTAAAGATTGAGAGTAATATAAGGCGTCACATGGTGAATTCAAGGTTTTCTTCATTATGGTCTATGAATCTATGTTCAAATATATACAAATATATATACTGTATATACTGTATATATATATATATAGTATACACTATATATAGCGTTTTTTTTTCAAATATTGACCGCCATTTTTCTAAATTGAAAAAATATGTTTTTATAGATTTTTATAGTTTTAAATTAGGCTAAAACATTTTATCACTTATTATATAAAAATTAACATTTTTTTATTAACTAACAAGTTTATAAAGATTATAAAAAATCGTATAAAGTAATAATTTTAACAGATAAAGAACAATATTTTATCATTCTATTGATCGATAATAGGTGATAAAAATAGCTCTTTTCTTCCTACATGTATCTATATTTATACAAGATAGGTATATAGAGTATAAATGTATTTAGTGCATTTACTGTTTGTATATACTATATTGCTATATATATGAGCTGTTTAATAGCTGTTTACATCTAAAATGAACTGGTTTCTTTTCTATATTAAAATCGGAGCGTTTTTGTTTACTCCAATAAAACATCGGAAGATTCTTTAGAATGGAAAGTAAAGTAGACTAGTAGAACTTTTGCCTTTAGCCAAAATAGCATCATTAACTGTCGCACTGAATCCTCTGTCAGATGAACTTTATCGCGTTACGTTGTTCTTCCTTTTTTTAATAGAAAATTATTCGGTTATTAGGCCTAAGAGAAGGAAAGTGAGAAGTATGGAAATTTCTTTCTACGATAGTAGACATACATATACACACATAAACAGAAAGTAGTAAAGTGTTAAAGAGTGAGCGAGAGGGTGAGAGAGAAAATAGCGCTAGTTTCGATACGGTTCTTAGGCTTAATAACAATAGCATAGATACAACAATAAAGTAGTAAGGGAGTGAAAAGAGGGTTAAAACGCGACAATAGTTTACTGGCCAACAATAGACGGATGAATTGCTTTCTAATTCTATTGTTGCCTTCCAAGTTGAGGAGGAGGACGATTCGAAAAATATGGCGCTTTTTTTTGCAATGTTTTTGTTATTTGGTTTATTACAGGTTAATTGGTCGAAATTAACGGTTACGGCTCGAGTAGAATCACTGGACGTTTTCCTTTTCGATTCGGTCGATGTACGAACGTTCTTCGACGAAACGAGGCCAATTACGTTAAAACCTTCCACTCGACGTGAGAATGAAAGCGTTGCCATCGATTTTTCTACTTTTACTAAAGGCGTCGTGAGTTCGCATAGGCCTAGAACAGAAAGTGGATTTTCAACGACCGATGAATTATCCTTTAATAGTGTTACCTTTCCGCTAAATGATAATAGCCGACCAAGCAGTAAGTTTCCCGACGGAGAAATGGACGTCTCTAACAGCGTTAGCAGTGAGCGATGGTCAGTGTCTAGAGAAATTGACGTTCAGGGTCGCTCAACTACTAATGAATTGATTAGTGAAGCGAGCAGTTTTGTAACAAGTGGACAAACTACTTCTATGCCCGCATTAAACAGTATTACAGAATTGAAGACAGCTGAAACGCCCATTGCGACTAATAGGATGTTAATAAGTAATAAAGATAAAGTGACTTTCGTTTCTTCCAGTCACTCTGGAAACGAACACACAACTGGAAATTTTGTAGATGTCACTCATCACCAAACTCGAATAAAAACATCGGACACGCCAACTGCATTAAATACAAAAACTATAGATGATAAATCAATTGAGGATGGACTAAAAGATACAAGTACATCTGCCTTGAGTACACGAACTCATTTGACGGAGAAAGGAGACGACGACATGGAAGAAAGCACGATGGACAATGTTTACGCAACAACTGACCTCAGTAGAATTAAAATGTCTTCTACTTTGAAAAATTCGATTACGACTACACGAAACGGAAGAGAGCCTAATAGCGATGGGAATACAAATTCTTCTCCGATCTCTTCTCACAGCTCTCTGAGCATTAGTAGTAAGAAAGATTTAGATAATTCTTATTCAACAATATATAGGATAAGTCGGAAAGATTCTACTACTATTTCAGAATTGTTTCACAGCAGGAGTGGAGGCCTTTCAACTATATTTAGTGCGATCATGGGAAAAAAGGGGCGTTCCATTAATACAATTGAGAATTACAATCGAGAAGAAACCAGTACAGCGTTCAAAGATGAAAAAGAACGGGTATATTCGTCGAATTTCGACGTTACCACAGAAACGCCTTTTATAGCTACAACTAATACAGACAAAAAGAGGATAAGTTCACTTGCAACGCTTGAAAATAATGGAATACCGTTTGTAAGTGACAAGAGCGTCTCCAGCAGTGTAACGCCTAACGAAGTGAACGTAAAACGTTCGTATACTGTAACAGACTCGGAGAAAATTAATGAAGAGAAAAACAAGCGTTACTCGACAGAAAAAGGAGATATAACGACGTCTATTACGTCAGATAATGTGAATATAAAGCGGTCTAGCGAGATGATAACAGTAAATGATGTAGAAAAAGACATAAATTCGACCTATATTAACTCTATATTTAACAGGGATAAAGAAGCATATAGTACAACGATTTTTTCTCGTTTAATAACGAAAATCATTCGTAATCGGCCGTTAACAACCAAAGGTCTAACTACTTATCTCTTCGACAAACAAAAACAAACTAGCTATCCAAAAACAGGACAAAAACTAAAAACAAGCAAACATGTATCAAAGCCTATAACCGGGAATTCTCCATTCAAATTAAGTACTCATTTATTAGAGGTAGCAAGTAAGGTGTTTACTCAAAAGCCGTCAAGACTTTACAATAGGCAAGAGACGCCAATAACGACACAAATCCCTGTGTAAGAAACATGCAAGGGTCACCTTTACGACGGTTATAAACATTACAAGGTTTCCTTAAGTGGACTTTGTTTTCCTTCGCTTGTATATCAATATATATACTTGTAAATTCTGTATTATTTTGTATTATTACATATATTCACCAATATGTCTATCGTTTAAGTACATATACTGTATTTGTGTAATGTATATCTTGTTATATGTCTCAATTAATTGTAAAGAATACGATGAACTAAATAAACGCTTTGTTCATATAAATAGTCAACAGGAAAGTTGATTGTACATATTAAGATTGAAGAAATTAGTACACGATGCATTTTAACGCTCGCGTTGAATAAAAGTACTATATGCGAGATATAGAATACTAATATACTCCTATATAATCAATCATCAACGATGCAATGGTACAAAATTGATATTGCCTTCCATTAGCTATATAGAGCAATTTTACCTTGTTACTTATGTACGGTTATTTGAAATATGTTTATATTATTTACGTAATAGTACTAAAGTACATAGATACAGTTATACTGTATTTATATACTATATATCCTTTACCGAGAATATAACATATACTAATATATATATATATATATATATATGTCTACATTACATCTGTTTGTAATTCATTTATTCTGCTAGATTTCCCCCCCGGGTGGGGCTACCTCTTCTTTTTTTATTTTATTTTATTTCTTTTATTTACATTTTTAGGCCTATTTATATCAAAAGCAGATATCACCCGCCAACTGTTAAATCCGCTGATTATAAGCTTATTGCCTACTCTATAAGGTTTCGCTCTTGATTAACTATCGCTTCATTTTTGTGATCGTTTCTCTACACGCTTTCTTTCTTAACCTCCTCGATTACCTTTTTTTTCTGTACTCAATGCCTTTCCCCCCGTTTAACGTATCTTAATTTTTCTGTCCACCCTGTCCTTGCTTCTCTCCTATTTTTTTTATCTCTTTCGCTTTTCAAGTATATTATAACCTTATGATTTTCTTTTATCGGATAGAAGAAGAAGAAATTGTAAAATAAAAGAATGAAAAATTCCCTCTAGCAAAGCGTCTAATAAATAAGATTATAATTTTTTTGCAGTTGCGCTTTTTATTGATTACAGATCGTAGTTACGTGGCGAATGTAATTATTGTTAGTTTTCCCGCATACAGTGAGTTTGTTCATTCGATATATCCGTAACAGACCGTTATTAACTATTAATCAAGTTTATATATATGTATAAATACATATAGACTAATCTATTTTTCTTGCTCACTTTCATTCTTAGCCTGAAAGGATAAGCAATCTTCAGATATATGACTGGTCAACAACAATGTGCTTACGATTTATTGCCTGCAGGAACAACATTCAGCCACAACGAGGTTGAAAAATTAATGAAATGTACAGTTCTTCATATATTTTTCTTCTTTTTTTTCAATGTTATTTACCGTTTATGTACAAACCAATTTTTTTCTATAAATGTACATTTTGTAAAATATATATTCATCTTGGCATTTTTCTTGTTTGTAGACGGGAAAAATTATTTTGGCGTAAACAAGTCGGGGCTGTAGGCCTGTTCTGCATCGACTTATGCAGGTATTTAAAGAGACGAGGCGTCGATCGATATTTAGGAATTCGTAGCGCACGAACGCGAGGGCGTTGAATACCTGCGCGATTGGCTAGTTTCTTCCATAATAGCTTCTAATCCTCGGTCTTCTTGTATCGACATACCTCGCCGACGGCGAGGAGTAATCGGCCTACTCTCCTCCATATGGGGAGGGGGATTGCCAGCGATAGCTCCGACTGCTTCGCCTCTTTCATAAAGAGCTAATTCAGGTAAAGGAAGAGAGAGAGCTCTTTTTCTAAACCCAGTTTCAGCATTCTCTGCTTCGAGAAGTGGTCCCAAAGTTCTCCGAGGGCTAACAACTGCTGTAGGCCGAACTTCTAATGAACGTCTTGCTGCTCGTCTGGCTTTCCGTTCTGTTGTCGTTTCACCTTCACTCTCTTCTGAGCTATCACTATTTCGCCGCAATCTCGTTGGTGAAATAGCGCTTATCCTACCTGGCGCTGATAATCGTCTTCCTCCTGCGCCAAGAATTGGTAATCCTAATAAACGAGTTGAAGTGACTAGTGAGTCAATCATTTGCTCTTCTTCAGCTAGTCGTTTATGAAGAGGTTTCAGATGACGAGGAGACTTTTTCTCCTCTTCTTCATCGTCCGCCTCGACAAGAACGACCGGCGCCTCTTTGCGACCGTCCGTCATATCGCGCACTGCATTGATTGCGGAAACTGTTGCTTTTTAGTCTACACTAGCGACACCTATCTATCGTATATTTCAACTGTATTATGGAAATTAATACTGCACAGATCAAGTGATTGTTTATTCGAATGTCACCCAACTATCCCTACAGTTTTTTTCACTTTGACTATTTCTGGATCTAGGAGGGGGCACTGGTAGATTTTCATATGGCTGAGGTGCTGGAGCTGTATTTGAGAAATTCCAATCAATTTCGTGAACTGCCATTCTTGACTGCGACGACGCTTGCATGTCGGGCGTGATATCAGTGCGTTGTATCGAAGTTGGAGCTGTCTGCAGGCGAATAGTTCTAGGCGAAGGAACAGGGGCGACTAACTGTTGCTGATGTAAAGGAATATCTCTTCTTGGTGAGGGCACTTGATGGGCAGAGTCAGATTTTGCACTTATAACATCTTCCCAGCCCATCATTAAGTTAACGTCGTTGTTAATGAATACCGAGTCCCTACCTGCAGCTTGTGGCAAGCCGTTAGAGAGTGCCTCGTTGAAATCTAGATCAAGAAGATCACCAGCTGATTGAGAATTGGTTTTCTCAACAAGATCTTCGTTGTCAGAGGAATCGGTGTTGACTGATTCCAAAGTTTGTATAATATGATCTAGAGTATTGGAATTGGTTGCCTTTGAAGGGCTTTCATCCACCAAACACTCCACACTGTTATGACGTATTAGTTTAGGATTTCCACACAATTCATTTATTTTCGGGTCCCCAAGTAAAGTATCCTCCTGTAACAGCTGGAACTTTTTTTCAAAATCTGACAATTCCTCCTCATCAAAAGAGTCAACGTCTAATTCCTTATAATTTCGTATTGGTTGCGAGTATTTCCTGCATGAGAGAACACGAAATTTGATATTGTTAATATTAACTTTGGTAAGAAAGACTACTTACGTTGTATCAGCTCGGTTTCTCGGTCTTGGCTTCTGGAGTAAAATATATAACTTTGTTTTACTAAATTTGAAATCTAATAGCATTGTTTGTTAATTAGATAACGGGTTGAATGCGTTTCTAGAGATAAATATTGATTCTGATTGTCGGGTACTCAGGTAAATCTTTCAGATATTATAAAAAGCAAGAAATCAGAGAGAAGCTTAGCAATACTACAGCAAAAATTTATCCTTCTCACCCTTATCGTTGTCAAAGGCTGCCTGAGTGATATTTGTCTCTGTAACCGCGTTCTTTCGCCCTGATTCTTTGTAGTATTGTAACAGAATATTTCATTAAGCAAGAAAGAAGATACATGCTTCAAGACGTAATGTATAAATATTGATAAATAAGTTCTTAGAAGACTAGAAGAATAGTAAACGACTATATATATACATATATGTTTATATATAGTATTACGAGTGGCCCGAAATACATTTTTCCTTTTGTTATTTTCCTATTTCATTACTTACGATTATTATAGAAAAATTATAGGTTGCTATCTGTTAGAAAATTGTTTGCGAAGAATACAGAAGATCAAATCAAATTTTTAAGAGATTAGAAAAATTCCAGCTGTGAGAATAGTTAATAAATATCCTAGTTACCTTAGTCCCGTTTCTTAGTGCTTCAAGAACTCCTTTTCCGGATTGTTTCGCCTGAAAGGAGATAAATATGCGTGAAATTCACTTAGTTGTATAGTTTATTAAATAAGTTAGCACACTTTTAAGGCTAGGAATTCTAATTTTTCTTTCCGCCTTTGGCCGGATATCTGGAAAATTAATCGTTTTTAGCAAATTTTCACAGAAGATAAATCAACTGTGATTCTTACAAGAATGATTACGTAAAAGGCAACTTGCTAAATTGTAAACGTACGTGATAGGGTTCAATTATACATCTTGTTAAGGTAATGTAACGCTCTTGTTAGAGGAAATTAATTTGCTTAAAAATCTTTATCAGGGACGTTCAAGGAAATGACTTTTGTCTTTAGTAAACTAAATGCTAAGTATTTTATTACATTACAATTTTTTCCAGACAAAAATATTCTAATTAGATAGATGTCGTTTACGTTTACTCTTCACTTATTTACTTGAGAAACTAGATATTTTAGAAGAGAGATAAAGAACAAAATTTGAAATTATAAACACGTGCTTAAGCAAATGGTCAAAATAACTAAAATCCCTTAGATATACCTTTAAATTTTCCAGTTTAATTATTTGCCTATTATTGTACTCCATTAGTGCAGTATCAAATTCTCGGTACTTCTCCCTAACCATAGAAAAATCGGCTGTTTGGCCTTGTTCCAAATCTCTACGAAATTGTTCAAACATCTGCTCCAAATATTAGAATTAGATATTTCAAATATTTTTACGCTTTAGCACAAAACCTGAGTTTCCCATAATCTTATTAAACATTTTCTATTTTTAGATGATGAATTTTTTAAAAAAGCATCCTTGTCTAACGTCACGTGATTCTTGTTAGTAACTGCATCTTGGTTATTCTTGAGACCCAAATGATATTTACCTACCACCAACAGAGTGTAAATTATTTATTTTTGTATAGCAATTAACTTTAATGTTAAGCATGTAAGAGTATTAAATCAAATCTTAAGATTATAATTATCAATTACTAATTAATTGGATGATGAACATCATAAAAGCTTTTGCAACATTGTTTCCGTCAGTTTTCGATTGTAATTTATCTTTTAGCTCTTTCACCTGTAGATGTTTATACACATTTGTAAAGAACGTAAGCATAGTAAAATAAACACAACACGAATAGCGTGCTTCTTACTCACAGATTTTGACGGCATTTCATTGACGTCTTCAAAGGATGTCACAACTTGATTTTCGTGATGTTCTTTATCTAAATATACAACGACAGCATCAGATAAGTTCATTTCGGCCTTGTTAGCAAGCTTTGATGAATAAGTTGAAAATTTAAAATAAAATTAAATAAAGTAAAGGTCAAGCTCGAGTATATACTTCAAATGTTTCGTTTGATAAACCAATCATTAAGGGCATTGTAGCCATAGTGTAATCCAATAACGAGGGAGGTAGAATAGGGATGAACATGTGCTGCCTATATTTTTAAAAATATTTTCAAAGATATAATATTTAAAAAAAAATAATACCAACCAAATAAACGGATAAACCAGATTGGAAGCCATCAACATACACGATGTTAATTTACTTAATCGTTTACTGATAAAAAATATGCGCCTCTCGTTGAGCATACTATCAAAAAGAAGTATTTCTTGTTTTTTTTTTTCGCAAATGGAATTTCATTGAAAATTTCTATTCACCTTGCAAATAGACGAATTAAACTGAATGGAGATAAGGAGCATACTAGTTCCCCCAAATTAGTCTACAAAAAATAAATTTCCTTTATAATTTAAAAAAAAATTGCTTTAATAGAAGAGGAAACTTACGTCATCTGGTAATTTAGGTAGACTCCAAACTTGTGGCAGTTTATGGTTAAACTAATGAAGAATAAATTAAATTAAAATCTTTAATGCGAATAATAAAAATACTCTAACAATGTTTAAATCTGGCAGGTCAAAGGTTGTAGGATATTTTGGGAATGAAGGCTTATAATTATACATTTGGTCCAGAGCATTTTCTATCTCAATTTCAGAAGATTTTTCAGCAATCTTGTGAAGAATGCTGGTAAATAACTTAAAATATGGCAGGTATCTAAAGGTTAAAGAGTTACTTTGTGTATTAATTTGAGAGGTGAATAATAAATAAAAATCATACGTTAAAACACATAAAATATATCGAGAGTTCGGAGAATGTCGACAGAAACCGTATCTTTTATATGATTCTGCATCAGTTAGAACAAATACGAATACTTCAATTTCAGAAGGTTTCCTTTAATGTGACATAATACCTCAGAATGTAACAAATCTAGAATTTAAAAACTTACTGCGAATTAGGACAACAAAATTTTGGAAGATTAGCTAGAACATCTCGAACATCATAATTTTTTGGATACTTGTAGCAAAGTGAATTTGTTGAATCTGTATATTAACAAATCAATTAGTAGGTAAACTTAATTATAACTTTTTTTATAGTCATATCACAGCCATATTTTGGCGGAACATTTAATTAATTATAAGTTTATAGAACATGCAATTTACCTGGGCTTTGTTCTCGGTCTATTTTAGCAAATAGATCAAAAAATGTATCCGGATTCGGTCTGGAAAAATAAAGAAATAATGGGCGTAATATGACACGGAAATTTAGATTGTATTTTTTTGAAATATTTCATAAAATACATATAATTTTAAAACACCTAGTAAGACAACACAAAGATTTTACCTTAATCTTAGCGGCATATCTACGGCTTAAAGCAACACTCCAAAAATTAACCTTTAAAATAGATAAACGTTTTAGTAAAATATCATATGTTCTGAAAAATCCACCATGATAATTTTCGTAAATAACTATTTTAGAAATATTTATTCAAATTTCTTTTAAAATTAATAATAGGTATGGAAATATTTCGTTCGAAAACATTCTTAAAAATACTACTTCCGGTTTGAGAATACCATAAACATGAATGAAATTATACATTCGGATTTGGTATTTTTTTCTCATTTCATATTTTAAGTAAAATACCGTTTAATAATCTCGAATATTTTATGAAGATGATTTAAAATAAAACCATTTGTTGTTTCTGGTGCTTTTTGTTTTATATGTCAAAGTGGTATTTTCGAAGAAATGGGTTAATTTAAAAACCGAAATTACCGGAGGATTAGCATATCGTTATGAATGCCGATCTCGCAGCTGATAACATTTCATTTTATGGTTTATTCAATTCTGACGCCTATGATACTCTAATTAAGCACGTTGAAGAGGAATTGAAGGAAAATGCTAGACAGTGAGTTATATTATAAAATTATTCCACATTGTAATTTAAAAGATGTAAACAAAACATATACATGGTTTATATGTTTCAGATTGGAAGCTTGTGTGTCGGAAGTGACTGATTTATGTTTAGAATTCCCCGAGAAGAAAGAAGATGAAGAGAATCCGGTTGAAGCCCTAAAATTTGTCCGCCAGAATCGAATATTAGATTCTCTGAGTTGCTTTGATTTAGATGCCGATCAATTAACTTGTACCTTATCTGATATAATTCAGAACAGCGAGAGAAATGAAAAGCAACTCGCATTAGATATTTTATACACATTCGAAAAAGAAGGTATTGTTTATCCTAAACCGGGAGCTGACTTAAGCGAATCCAGGTTAAATGTCGTAGACGATGCTGGTGACAGAGCAACTCAGGATACATGGAATGTTCTCATATCGAAACTCAAGCGTTCTCTTTTGCACGATGCTACGCCAGAATCTATATCTTTGGCGTCAGCTTTTTCTTGTCCTCAATCTTTATGGACCTCATACAGTGTTTTACGAATGCAGTATTTACAAAACCTCTTCCGATCATCACCTACCTCTACTTTTACAGAATATATCGATTCAGTGGTCCAAAAGTTGAAGATTTATACATCTTGTGCCATATCAGATTTGGAAAGTGTAGCATGTGGAGCCCTTAGCCCACCACCCAACGCCTTGAATGTTCTTTATGAAGATGTTTTATTTGATTTGTGCCATTCTATATCAAACATGCTGCAACCAACTGAGTGCAATGGCCGACTATCATCAACTCCAGACGCTGTTAGAAAGTCCAGGAGCGAAGCTACTTTCAAAAAACCACCCTTATCTAGACTTCGGCAGCAGAGTAGTTCTGTAGAAAACCTTAACACAAACCATGTCCTAAGCACAGAGCAATTACTCGACTTATGTAGATTTATAGACGCTGCATCCGATGCTCTTCGGGAAATAGAAGAGATGAATTACTGTTTACTTTCCTCTCTACCTCGTTCTCGCACTAGATCTGTAAAATCAGCTTTAAAGCCAGTTACAAACAAAGAAGATATACCCGAAACTCGAAAAATCTGGGTGTCGTACTTGGACAAGCACTCTCAGGCCGTTATTGCTACTATTCAAATATACTTGAAAGAAAATGTCCAAAATATAAAATTCTGCGAAGAGTTTCATGTTTTACCGGGAAGAAGCCCAAAAATAATTGACAAGCAAATACTGAGAATATGGAACAATATAAATAGAATTGTTCCAGTGTCAAAAGAAAGCTCTACAGTAGTTCAGAATGCTTTTACCGATTATTGTTCTCATTCGTTGAAGAATCTAATGAAACAGTTTTACGCATTTTTGGAAATCATTGCTAGTGGAGATAGGTCTAATGAAGATTATTTTCACGTACTGGCCTCTACTATATACCTAGCCGAAAAAACAAGAAAGATAAGTGCGAAATCCGACTTCGGCCAACTTGTGGGAGCTGTTATCGACCAAATAGTTTCCTCTCAAATGTCAGTCATCTCATCTAGCGTTCTTCAAGACGCTGATAGTCAATTTTGGAAAAGCAGTCAAGCATTTTATGAAGATGAAAGATGTTCTTTTTCAGTTCAAGCTTGGCATAACAGGATGTTTTACATACGGCATCACCTGGCAAAAATTGGTGTACCAGCCACAGAGAGTCGTAAAGTATTGTCAAGAATTCTAAAAGAGTCGCTAGATATCTTAGTAGATCGTTATATAATGGCGGAACCATCGTACAAAAAGACGCCTTTAATTCTAAAAGATATTCTATCAACTCTTCTTTTCGCTTCCGACCACTTGTTGGCGGCTTCCTCAAATATTGGCGACTATCTAGACGCTGTGGAATCAAATGTCTACAGATGGATCCATACAAATTGTAGTTCTCTGCTGGCAACGATGGCAATAGTTTCTTCTCCACTAAAAACATTGTACCGCACTTTTAAAAGAGGTTATGCAAAGAAAAAAACAAATGCTTGCGAAGATGAATTATTTCTTAAGGCCTATCCATCTCATTGGCTGTCTTGGATTAGACCAAGTTTAATTCCGTTTGGCTTTTCTTCTATGTTCGAATTGCAGACTTTTTCCGCAATTTATTTACAAGTTGAATTGCTATCTTCTCAGACTGAGCCTCGGTTAGACTTACTTTTGGAAGCTTTAACGCTAAAGCATTATACATTGAGTATACTACTGCTGAAGAATGTAACTGACGAAAAATATTTTACTTCGGTTCTCTTCTTACTAGTTCATACCTTTCCTGATGCTTTAAAATCTTGTTTAATTCCACTAATTGACTCGGCTGACGAATGGTCTGTTTTGGACGGCCATTCTACGCCGACAATATGGCTCAAATCTCTCATTACTCTTCTGGAACCATTGTTTAAGCGACCAAGTAGAGTAGCCAAAAAGTTCTTAGAACGCACAATACCCCATTCCATATTTAAAGATGACTTGTTGGCATGTGGCTGTCAACCCTCACTAGAAGACGATTCTACGGAATTTGATTCATTTTCGGAAGCATTAACGTATTTAATCCGGTCTTTTGTTGACTTGAGCGCAAGTTTACCCCCTGCACTGGCTTCTTTCATCACAGCAGCCGATTCAAAAACAGATAATGCTCCAAGAAAGAGCGTTGCTTGTTTATTGTTTGCAGCAGCAGCTAGAAACACCTTACAAAGGATGGAGAGTACTACATTGGCCCAAGCAATTTTTAGTGTGCTTGTCTTCGAGAAACCTTCAAATAAAATAGCCGCAGAGTTTGTTAAAAAGAATGAAAAATTCGTGGAAGCATGTGTTAAGAAGATCATTAAAAATACGGAAAGAACAGAATGTGGAGAAATAGAAGATGTTGACAAATATCTATCTCAAGAAAGTGAATTAGTATTTTCAACAATATCTGATTGTGTCCTGGAAAAGATAGACGGAAAGAACGCTTTTAATAATGTATATCAATTAGTGACGCAAAATAAGTGTTGGGTAGGCAGCGAGCTCAAAGTTTCTCTCTTCTTCGGCGTTCAATCAGCTGACGTTGAATTTCAAATGCCGGTCGACGTTATTGATGAGCCATTTAATCCCATTCAAGAGTCAACGCACGTTCATGGCGTTCGATTTGAACATAAATTTGTAGAGGAATATCAGCTCGATTGGGAGCGGCTACTACAAAATGATTTGGGACTATCGGAGGCAAATGTTCGGCTATTAATAAGTAAGCGAATTGAGTTCAGGGATAATAACGGATTAAGTGATGACGAATTAAAATACGTCAAAACCCTCAAACAGGTTTTCGCCATTCCTTGACTGTGTTGTCTCAGTAGTTGGAATAAATTACTTACAGAATTAGAAATTTGCTATTTATTTATTTTACATAAAGAATAACGATTATAGAAAATCTTTGAGTAGAGACTTCATCATTAAAAAAAGTCTTAACCTTATATCATGCCTCTCCATTTATGAAACAAATTACAGCAACCTTTAATCAGTACATTTAATCATCCTTAAATTTATTCTGTTTCTTTTCTTGCTGTCCCAGCGCTCTGTAGATTTTCTTTTTAACTTCTTTCGTTTTCTTTAGCTTTCGTTCTTCAATTTTCTCCAGCTGTTTCTTGTGAGATGTTACTCTTTCTTTCATTTGTGCTTTTCTTTTCTCTAGTTTGGCATCGTGTATTGCTTTCAGCTGTGTCATTAATTTGGACACCTTTCTCTCACGAGCTTCCCTTACAACAGCGACTCTCTTCGTTGCAACCCTATCTTTAACCTTCTTTTCCGTTTTCGGTTTGTCCTTAAACGGAAGATTTTTCTGCAGAGCCTTGGGGATAACAACCGGTTTCTGAACTCGTTCTCTTCTATGGATAGGCTGAAAGGATAATTTTTTTTACTTAAAACCTTGAAGAGAAAATATATTAGGTAGTAAAGACAAACTTTATATAAACTGTCTTCATTAGGGGTTCCTTGTATTCTTCTTTCCCGTTTGAGCTCACCGACCGTCTTCATGCCTCTCCATTGATTTCTTTCTTCAGAAGACAATAACAAAGTAGTAACGGGATTGTAGAAATGAGGAGGCTCGACGGGAAACCAAGAACGAACAAAGACAATATCTGTTAAAGAATTATATGAAAGGTGAACTAAGAGACAATAGTTCTTTAGTGCCTACCGCTAAGTTTAATTTGATCTTCAAATGTTGCACGAAAGGCTCCTGCTGGTGTATTAACAGCTTTTTTAATTTGACCTCTTAAACCACTCACGCTCCTCAAAGCCGCTCCTTCAAATTTCGCTACCTCCAAACTAGAATTGAACATTCCCTCAATAAATGCAGTCTTTTTATAAACTTTAAAGGGGGTTCCAGTTAATTTCAATTTCTTAACTATACTCATGGATTTATCTAATTCAGAAACCGTGCCCGTTGCTGCTATTCTAAAATCAGCCTGTTAATTAATCAAAGTAAATTAATTATTGTCAAGCACATCAAAAGAGATAAAAATATTTACTTTTCTCTCAGATATTGATTGTACAGCTAGTAAGCCTGTGCCTTGTGGTGTAACGGGTCCTTTAAGAATGAGTAAACACGTAATTTTACAAGATTGTTTTACATTGACATTTGATATTTACCCCAGAATGAGGCGTGACAATGAAGATGTTCGGGTGTATATTTCAACAGTCTATTTCTCATGTTATGATCTTGAAGAGTGTATAAAGGTATAGTTTGAAATCTACGCCAGCCTAAAGAAATAATGAGGGGATCCCTAGTTTTTAATATTTTCTTATACCACCTATGCTTTTTCAATCTAACCTATTTAGTGATAAAGATTAATCTGTGATTACAAATGCTCAAATAAAATTGCAAAAACGTACTTGTACAAAACCTATATTTTGTTCCATACTTAGTAAACCTCCAACAATTACTGGATAAGATGGATCAAAATTATTGACAAATTCGCAAGGTAAACCGTCAATTTGAGCCCGCACGTATAATCCCGGTCTGAAACCCTCATATTCCGTCCTTTCATGTTCAGGAAGGTTTTCAAATTCGGTTCTATTAAGCTGAGCCTGTTGCTCTAATTCACTTTTTAAATCGTCAAAAAAAGTGCCTTTTTCTGATCCCTGAGCGGCGTCGTACTCAGCATCAAAAAGTTCTTTCATCCGTCTTTTTTTAGCTTCCCTTTTTTCTTGAACCTTTTTAGCTCTTGCTTCAGCTGGTGTTATAGCAACAGCTGAAAAATATTTAAATTCTTATCATTTGTGCAAATTATTCAAAGAACTGCCAACATACTTTCTTCCTCTTCCTTTTCTTCTTTGTCATTAGTGTCACTACCTTCCTTTTCATCTTCCTCTGAATCTTCACTTTCGCTATGTTTGCGCTTTTTACCACCGGAGAATCTCTCTCCAGTTTCTAAATCTTCAAAATCTCCATATTCTGAGTCTAAAAAGAAATATATTTCACGCTTAATGCTTCATTAAATATTAGTTCAATTAATCACTACCGTCATCATCATCGTCATCGTCTTGCAGGAGCTTTTCGGCATCTTCATTGTCCGCCCACTTACCGGTTACGAAACAATCACGAATGCTATCTTTTAGCTAAGGAATAATGTAACTGTAAAGCAAGAAAGGGAAAATGAAATCAAAACCTCTTCGAATTTCATTATAGAAATATCAGAATTGAAAAATTTTGATGATTCTCGGCCATTTATGTCTGTAGCATTTAAATCTGATGGCGCTGTATTAATTTTCCTTGTAACTGTAAATAAGTCCCCAACTTCTTCCTTTTCTTTGAGAACTTCGTAATTTTCTAAATAAGAAAATATATATTTACATTTTTTTATATATTGTTCAATTTAGAACTTACGGTTTCCATAAACAATGTCTTTTAAATTATCTGTAATATTTCTTCTCTTTAAGAATGATGCAGCTGCTTTCTCCTTCAAATTTTCTTTCCATTTTAAGTGACCTTCAGAAGGACTAATTATAAATAATTAATGAAAATTTTTTTCTACTTTACCTAATTCCTCTGAAGATTCTGAGAATTAAATGATTTCTTAGTGTTTGTTCAACAATCATAAATATTTAAAGAGTGTAATATTTACCATCATTATCAGTAGAATTCTCATTTTCTGAATCGCTCATAATTTGGTCATTATCATCGTCCTCAGTGTCATTACTTGATTCATCGTTTTCTGAATTACTCATTAATTGGTCGTCTTCTTCATCACTATCATTGTCATCATCATCTTCATCGTCATCACTAATTTTGTTCTCTTTCTTTCCCTTCTTTATCATTTTTGTCCCATTAATTCCGGTTGTCTTCTTACTCTCTCTGGAATATTCATCACTGAAAATAATGAAATCATATATTTGTTTTTTCTGTGAAATGAGTTCGAAATGTACATTAAAGAAGCGGAATTTATAGGTTCCGATTCGCGAAACATTTGAAGTCCAGTTTGCTCCATTTTTTCCTTCAATGTAAACTGAGTTTTAGCCAATTGCTCCATCAATTCGTTTTTTGGCTTACTGTCAGCTTCCTTTTTATGTGAATGACTTCCACCCAGTTCAATGTAAACAGCATCTTTATCATAGACGATTCCTCCCACTCCAGCCATAGGAGCATATATCAAACGCTCCTTCTGATCAAGGCTGCGTTTCTTTTCTTGCTCGGGCAGAGGACAAGGATCGTGAAGGAAGGTTAAATCAGATATTGAAAAATCTCCGCAACCTATAGGTTTTCAACAATTAAAGCTATCTTTTTTAGAGATGATATTAGAAAATATAATAAATATACCTGGAATATGGGCAAAACTATTCTTTTTTAAATGGGTGCCTCTAACATATCCATATAAGCATACTGTTCTATCAATTTTCTCATCTTTTCTAGTTTTTTCCGGATCAGTAATATCTTCCATTCTATTAATAAGCAAAACATTGTATCCCGATTTTACTATAGACAGTATATATATATATATAGATTAATGTTATCAATACCTATCGACCAAAATATATGGATGATTTGACCGCCATTGCAGTGGTCTAAATTTCATAACTGATATAAATCTTCCCAAGTTATGAACTTCCGTTTTAGGGTATTCACCATTAACAACACCTGACAAATAAAACAATTTGGCACCCTAGAAAATCAAAAACATTTGTTTAAGGTAAATTTTCTCATTTTCAATAAGTGATTAAATATATTTACTTGATAAACTTCTGTCCAAAATCTATTCTTTAGCCTTTTCTTTGTTTTTTTTAGCTGTTTATTTTCTTTAAAGTGATCTAAATGCGTTAATACTCCCATAATTTTAGGAAAACCATGAATTTGACATATATTAAGAAATTCAAAAACTTCCATTTCAAATCCAAAACTAGCATCGATTAAAAGTAATGCCTAAAAAGAGAAATTGAAATTAAGCTATAAAACAACTCTTACATTTATAGTACCAACCAAATCACAAATTTTAGCTAGATCTATCATAGAATTTATGTCATTATTACATTCTACGAACGTAATTCTCTTCTTCTTTCCTATTAAAGATGTAATTGTTATAATGAGAAAAAACAGCCTGATATCAGTTTACCTGATACAATAGTAATTGGACCATCTACAGTTGCCAAGTTTTGTCTCACAAAGTTTTTTATTAGGGAGTGTATAAGGGTTGTTTTTCCAACTTTTGGAGGGCCAACAACTGCTACTAAAATAGGAGGTGGTTCTACAGGAGTTCGATCAACAACAGGAATATGATGCTTTTTTTCTCTTACATCTAGGGTTCTGTAAATTAAAATTTTAGAACAAGACATGTGATATTTAATTAATATACAAGATACCTTCTCACGGCCCTTGACACTTTGTTAATGGACTGATAAGAGAACGCTTTGGGATTTCGTTTTTCTGCAGAAACGGAATCATCCTTTGCTTCTTTAGACTTTTTTTTATCTGAACCCATTATCCTGAAAATATTTGTGTAAAACATCTAAGATATACAAAAATCTTTAACTTTTTGCTAAATATTACAATATTATTTGTACTCTATGTTATTTATCATACCCTAAAAATCTGCCGACATATAAATAATAATGTAATATAAACTCAAAATAGAGTATTTTGAATGTGTACGTACGATTTTTAAAAACATGCTGCTTTTGTATATTCGCTGAAGTGAGCGATAATAAAAAAAATATAATTTTGAGCTTAAAGATAGTAAATAAGAAGTATAATCAGGATCATTACTAAAAATTGTAGTTTCAGAAACTATTTTAACCTCAATTTGGAAAATTTCTTTTATTTTGTGGACATTTAAAAGAAAATAAACTTACGAAACACAGAAATCACATTTCTTGGTAGGATTCAATATTACCAATAAATTATCTCGAATGCTTCAAACCAATTCGAAAAACATTGCCTCGAGAATTTTAACGATAAACTCTGCTCTCTATTTAAAAGAGATAAGTACGATTTTCGTTCTACAGCAACTATAGAACATTTAATCAGAATCAGTATAGATTTTAATTATTGATGTTATTAAAAAGAATTTCTCCAAAACTTGTATAAAACACTCAAAATTGAGCGATAAAGGAAGAAGTTAATTTGAAAATATTTGGGCAATGAAATGAAAATATGAGTGATATTCAAAGCTGTTCAGAAGTTGCTACAACGACGAGGACGCTGGAAACTGCCGAAGCCCAGTTTGTGAACATTGGTGAATTTGCAGATGCTTGTAAATCAGATTATTTAGATTTAGCGTCAGGAGAGAATTACACTTCAGAAGAAGATAGAGACAATCTTCTAAATGTTGATGGAATATGCGGAGATACACTAAAGGAAATGGAAGAATTATTCGAGTGAGCTAATCTAATTTTTATAAGGATTCCTCTTAATTTCCTACTTTTTGTGCCTTATAGCATAGGAAATCTGTTTGGAAGTACTGGTAAAAAATTAACGTCACAAGAAGCGATGAAGGAAGCGGTAGCCGATAATTTGGAATGCTCTCAGTAATCACTTAAAGCATTTTTTTAATAGAAAAGTTAGAAATAATGTATAATATTTTCTATTTTCTTTTAAGACAATTTACAGCATCATCAAAGAATATGGAGAAAATATCAATATTAATGCGTAATTTTAGTGAAAACCCTGAAGCGGTAAAATCTTATTTATTTCGATGTTAAGTTAAAATATGCTTTATCTACATTATTAAAAAATAACTAACAGGAGCACGAAATGAAAAGGATTCATTTTAAAGAATTACCAAGAGATGTAGAAGTAAATGGAACGATTGTTACTATTCAAGTATATTTTCCGTGTAAAAATACAAGTGCTAAGGTAATTTCAAATATAAATTCTATTCAATTTAATTTTTTTGATTATTTTATAGCATAGACAGACATATTTCTGCTTTGGAAAGCAAGAAACATCGTTGTTAAATTGCGAAGTAGATATGCTTTCTTCTCAAACTCTAGCCGATTTGTGCGATACAATTCGCTGCATAAATGATACATGCTTCCTACCAGTTTCTGACGTTTATTTACCCAGCAAGGTTTTCTTTTTAATGTCAATAATAATATTCTGTTTTTAAATAACCAGCTTAAAAGTGATATAAAAGAATTGAATCTTTGTTTTATTATTAGAAAGTCGTTCCCGGAAGAATGTTCTTTATTAATGGTGTCTTCTACGATGATACGAGAAAAGCCAACGCAGAAATATATAGCAAGTAAATATTATAAAGAACATAAATGATATTTTTTGGTATATTACATCTCTATATTATTTTTAATTTATCAAGGGAAATAATTAAATGGCTGAATAAGAAACCTCGAAATTTTAAAATGACTAAAGCAAGATCTATGGACAGTACCAAACTAGCTGATTTAAGAGTGCAATTGAACACACCTTATTTATATCTACATCAGGGAAATTGTGAACATATAATATCATTTAAAAATCTGCGACGCTTGCATCCGAAGGATTGTCACATTATGAGAGCTTATCCTTTAGTTACTTATTTTAACCGTAGAGAGACAGTTCGATGTCTCGTTTGTATCAAACCAGCTTATTGGCAAGTTTCAAATAGTAAACGGTGTATGCAGAATCCAACTAATTTATGTATGACTTGTCATAAATGCTTGCATTTTGATGAAAACGGTAAGCCCGTTTGTGAATTTAATGCAATATTTATCGATGACTTTAGAATGTAATATTCATTGTTATATTTTCGATATCCATTTTGAAAAAAAAATCAATGCATTGATGGTGAATAAAAAAGTTTTACTTTCATTTTCCTTTTTTCCCTATTATTGGATTACAAAATGATGGAGCTACTGTTGGAAGGGTAAAATAGACTCCTATACAAGCTGCAACTTGATAAGTCCATAAAATATTTTGAGGAATAGCTGTTTTTTGAATGGATGATATGAAGCATAACTTAATTTTAATAGTAGGAGAATTGGATTCCATTGTTCCAATCATTTTTATGTATTGACCTGCAAGAGAAAATCGATGTTTAATTTAAAGAACATTGAACGCCTTCAATACCTTGTTTAAATTTATCTTTTTCAAAGGCAGCTTTTGAGATTAATCCTGTAATTAAACCGTATCCATCGTCTATACTGATAATAGCTTGTTCATCAGTAAAGCTGATCTAAAATTTTAATTATCATATACTGTATAAATCACCTTTGCTAAAATCCTAAGGTGTTTTTTAATACTTACTGATACTATGTTTCCTTGAATCCATATATTTTGGAATGCAGTTTCACATTTTCCAGGCATTTTCCATAGTCGGATTGTCTCATTATTCGATTCAAGTTGTCTATACATTACTGCTTTCTTTAAATTTGTACTAAAATCTTTCCTCGCACTGAGATGGAAGTCGCCAAATAAATCAGAGTCTACTTCGGGCACTTTTAAGCGCTTTTGTTCTTCTTCTTCTTTCTTATTTTTCAATTTTCTTTTAAGCATATTTTCAGAGGGAGTACTCGGTCTGGGTTTTCCATCAGGATAGTATTGCAGCCATAAATCATTTTCTTCATAACTTCCAAGAAGGGGTTGATTGTATGAACCCTAAAACGAAATAAAAGGACTAATCAAAAATATACAAATTAAATGAATATTTGTATCTTCTTTTCCTCAGGTTTTCGTGTAATTTTTTCCGGGAAATAGTTAAAAGAAATTTAATAGAATAACATACAGAATTTTGATTTAGCCATTCGCTAAATGTCTTATTCATCTTTAGGAATTATATTATATGTTTAGTGATAAAAAATTTTCTATAATGAAATACAACTACAGATGGCGATAGTAGCCAAAAAAAGAATTTTAGTGCACTTAACTGCATTTAATTGGATATTAGTACAAATGCACCAATAGATATTTTCAATATGGTACAATTTATTCTCTTTTGAGTAAGAAAGATCTTCTTTATCCATTAACAAAATTTTATAATGTAGTTCTAGATATTTAGTAAATCTGGTAACAATGGGAATTTTGTCTTTCCTTATTGACACATATATGAACAATTTAAATTTTATATATAACGTTACGTTTGAAATTTTTTCAAAATGGGGTTTTTCTTCAAAAGCTTATCTATCGCATACACAATTTTGAAAGATATTGATTAAACTTTAAATAAGAAGGATTTCCTTCAAAATAGCAATGGATTAGTTTTAAAATGTCGAATAGTTTCTATTATGATAATGAATATGAATTTCCTCAAGTTAAATCAACTAAAGGATGGATGAAGAAAGAAGATTCCGACTCTACATTAACTGTCTTAGCAGTTTTATCAATATTAATATTTTTAGGAGTTTTATTAGTCTTTATCTTCTGTGGTAAAAAAAAAGGTTGGTTTTGTCGTACTGAAAAGAAGACAGATATTGTAAGTGGACCATCCTCGGACGCGTCCCTTAATACTTCTACTGGAAAACAATCAATTCAAAGCGACCTACAACCTAAAAAGGTAAGTTTTGTTGAGTTAATAATTTATATATATTCATATAGTTGAGCATTACAATCAATTACAATTAAACGTGCTGAATTATTTATAATTTATTAGAGTATTGATGAGGATGCTGACCAAAAGACTAAAAAGAATACATTACTTAATAAAACTGTGTCAGAGACTGGTAAGAAAGCATCTATGGATCAAGCATGGAGTCAAAGTTTAATGAATATGACAAATGCTCTACAAAATCAAATGAGTTTCCAAAATGTTCCTCAACAAAGCTTCCCAGTTGACGCTTATGGTCCACAACACATTATGCAACTTCAATTATTACTTAATCAACAAAAAGCCCTACAAAATAAAAAATTGTCAATTATCGACGACCGAGAACGTAGAAAAGACTCTGTTTCTCGCAGTAGTAATCCAGCAGATGATGAAGATAGATCAAAGGGTGGGAGGGTTTATAAAGGGACAAGAAAAGGCGGTAAATTAAAAATAGCAGAAGAACCAGAAGTAGCTCATTTTGAGAAAGATGAAGACAATCATCAAGAAATAGGAATTTAATGTAAGATAATTGTATTAACCTACGGTTATTATATCCCTATATATTGATAAATTTTTTACGTTTTAGAGTTTTTCTATATTCTATTACTTTTTATTTATATGCTTTTCTTTTAGCTCTGATCCAATATTTATCTATTTTTTTGTCACATTTCAAGTATACAATATGCACTATTGATAAATTGTAAATTGACATCTACTTTAGATGTATAATATCAGAAATGAATTATTAAAACAAAACTACTAAGTATGGACCGCACTATTATTTTAGTAGCTGATGATGAAATCATAGTGTTCAAAAACTAGCGTATTTATTCTTAAAGCTTTTATTTTGTGTTTCATCGTATTCATTCTATAGTAGTTAATAATATCCAAAAGCATACTTTTCGACAGAAATATATACTTTAGTATACTGTATACAGATATTAAAGGAAAAACAAAAAGAATAATTTTTAGAGAAGGAATTAGAGTAAATATATTCTAGGTTTATTTTCCAGAATTTAGTTGTTGTAGTTGTTTCTTTACTAGTTTCGTATATTCATCCATTCCCCCTCCTATTATCTTTACGTGACCATCGGCTACCAACCACAGTTCTTTACAAACTCTTTTTACTAATTTCTGATCGTGAGTTACCAAGATCACCGCACCAGCAAAATTATCGATTGCTGTTGAAAGTGCATCAATAGTATCCATATCTAAATGATTGGTAGGTTCGTCCAATACAAGAAAATTGGGACTGCTTAAAGTCATCATGGCAAAAGCCACCCTGGACTTTTGACCTCCAGAAAGTTTCCTAACAGTTCTTAGTGCCATATCTCCACTGACACCAAATCCTCCTAATTTGCTCCTAAAAATAAAATAATTAGTTTGTAAAAAGTTTTTTATGTCAAAATATCATTTACCTGTAAAATTCAACAGGTTTTCCAGGTAGTGCACTTTGTAACACTTCAACGGGATTCTTATCCAAATCTAACCTATCTATATGATGTTGGGCGAAATAAGCAAATCTACAATGCCTATGTGCCTTTCTTTCGCCACCAGTAGGAGTTAATTCATTTAACAATAGCTTTATAAGTGTAGACTTTCCTGCTCCGTTATCTCCAACAATACAAACCCTAGCATCAGGGCTGGCATTAATAGAAACATCTCGCAAAATCACTCTATCGCTATTGTCATATTTAAATTTAACTTCATCTAATTGAACTGCTGCACCTCCAGATGGCGGATCACAATCAGGAAATTTAAAAATTACTGGAGGGTCCGGTTCTACAGGAATTAATTTTGGTAACTTTTCCAGATGTTTAATTTTACTTTGAACTTGAGAGGCTCTATTTGCATTATACCTAAATCGATCTATAAATACCTGCAACAAATTAGAGTAATAAGAATTTGGAGAAGTCCGAACGTAGAATCATAAAGTATAAATTTTATAGTTCAGTGATCAAAGAAATTTTCATTACAGCATTTTTTGTCTTAACCGCTTTAGAAACTAATTTAGTATTTTTGCTGAATATGTCAAATTTCTTACTACAATGAAAACTATTCTCTTCTCTAATGTAGATTTTGAGGAATAGTTTTAAATTTCTTCCCATGGCTTTAATAACTTTTTGAATAGTACCCAGGGAAATCAGAATTTATCGCTTATTTTAGTATTTTCAATTTGTTTATCTCTCTTTTAATGAGTTTTATCTTTACTTAAAAGTGAGTTTGATCTATCAATATTTTCTGAACATCCAATAGTTCCAATATTTCTCGATAGAGAAGTAACCTTTTTTCATATGTATTCTACACTCGATTTTATTTAAAGTCCATAGTATCACCTTTAAATTTTTTAACAGTGCTGAATTATTAATAATATCTATATTTGTCCTATTCATAGTTTTAGCAAACTACTCAGAATCATGTTTAATAAATAATATGTAATTGACATACTTAGGATAAGTAAAAAAATGAAAATAATTTCGAACCCAACCAAGAAAGAGGATATTATGGATTATTCTCGAAAGTGATCTTGAGAAAAGAACACAAGATATGAAAATTTCCTCGATTCTTGATATATTTACTTGTTTATAAATTATTTATATACTTGTATATTAAAATAGTTTCATATTTTACCTGAATATGTTGTCTATACTCAAGCTGAGCTTCATATTCTTTTTTCTGATTCTTTTCTCTTTCTTCTCGTGTTTTTTCGAACACTTCATAATCACCCCGATAATGAATTAATTGCCTTCTAATCATGTGTAGAGTGTCAGTGCATACATTTGTTAAGAAGGCACGATCGTGAGACACTAAGAATACAGTTGATTTCCACGAATGCAAGTAATCCTCCAACCAAGCTATTGTTTTCATATCCAACATGTTTGTAGGTTCGTCAAGAAGTAACAGATCAGGTTGAGAGAATAGAGATCTTGCAAGAGCCAATCTCATTCTCCATCCACCAGAAAATTCACTTGTCTTTCTTTGTTGGGCTTCATTATCAAATCCTAAACAAAAAAATCAAATCAGATTGGTATTGAAACTATTTGTATGAAGTAGAATATTAAATAATATACCTAAACCACAAAGGATTGCTGCAGCTCTAGCTGGTGCAGAGTCAGCGTCGATAGAAGCCATTTCAGCATAAACAGCTTGTAATTTTTCACTGCTGGAACCGTCTTTTAATAGTTCTTGTTCCATTGCTATTAAATTGTTTCTCCTTTCATCACTCTCTAAAACACTCTGTAAAACAGGTGTATCATCGGCCTTTACTTCTTGCTCAACATGTAATATTCTGATAATATTAGGAATTTTCAATCCTCCTGAAGCAATCATTCTTAACAGAGTTGTTTTTCCAACTCCATTACGGCCAACAAGACCATAAATTCTTCCTCTTGACAGAGTTAAGTTAGCATTTTGGAGTAGTGTTTTTTCTCCATAGGAAACATCGAAATCTTCTAATCTAATATCAGAGTTAGCATCGAGTTTAGCAACCTTTCGGTCGGTTTGCTGACTAACAGTGGCCAGTACTTCTTCAGCCTCTTCTTTTGGCTTAACTATCTATAGTTTTAAAAAGAATTAACGACATATAAATATATTAATTATTATTTATATTTGAACCTTGTTTTCCTTCTTTTCACTTTTAGCCTTAAGTTTCTCTTCAGCTTTTCTTAGCTTCTTTTCATCAACAGTTCTCATTTTATAAATTTCAGGCTGGTGTAACATCTGCTTAGGTGCTTCAAGAATAGTTTCATTCATAATTAAAGGGTTTTCAAGTGGCTTTAAATCAAACGTTTCTTGCTTTTCGCCAGTTTTCATTAATTTTAACAAATCATCACATAATTTTTTGATATTATCCGTTTCATTTCGAAAAGCTGGTCCACGAAAGAATTGAATAATATCATTATATAGCTCTTCGGCATTGTCATAATCATTTGCTCCTCCATCCGAGAGCATAGCTGCAGAAAAGACGATAATAAGGGGTTATGCAACATGTTGTGCAATAACAATCTAACTAAACAGTATATTTTAATTTTTAAAAAAAAAATTTCCTTATTATACAAAGTATTGAAAAATTTAACTAACAATTAATATAATTAGCTACTGATGTAGAAGTATTAGGGAAAATTTTTTTGACAATGTCCACGCAGGAAGCCGCCATGGCTTTTCAACAGCGAAATATTCCAAATTCTACTCGCAAGTTACAACTGGTAAAAAATATTGATTTTTTTTTTATTTCTTTTAATAGTTTGAGGGACATTTAAATTAAATATTGATATAAAATTCAAAATTCCTATCTTAAATATTCTTTAAAAATACTCTCTTAAATTATTGCAGAATAATTTGCAGTGTGTTTTCATAAACACATCCTTTTTTAGGGAACTAATATTCTAAGTTAGTGCCATCTTTTTATTCTTTATCATATTTGTTCCTTATTAGTATAATCTTCTTGTAAATTATATATTGTATAGAATTAAACTCTTGGAATTGTTTTTGAAAGTAAATCCAAGTTCTTTTCTCATTCAACCGAGTTCACAGGTTTTTTCAATACGGTCTTACATATGGGCTTGGTAGCTAATGCATAATAAATTCTTTCTGAACTATTATCATAGCAGTAAACGAGTTTAATCCTAAAAAATTATGCAATTTTAGGCTAAATTGCATGACTTTCAACAGCGCCATCTCGGGCACCTTATTCAAGGTCATTTTACTAAATTACTCTTTCTAGAAATTCCAGGAGCCTTGTAAAAATGGTAAGTTCACGGTGTTAAAGCATAAATTTAACGTCCCAGATAAGCTTGCCTTTTCTACAAATTCTATCTTTATAATATATACCAGTTTTGTGTGTTATTATCTGAAGAGCTGTAACATTTTTTTCGATTATAATTGGTTTATCTAAAAATAAACGCTTATCAAGATTTTTCTTGTTAAACAGGCTCCACGATGTCAACATCTTTAATTCTTTCTAGGAGATTTTCAACTGAAATTAGAAAAATGTCGAAAGTATTAACCTTGGAAACCATTAATCCTCATGTGAGGAAAATGGAGTACGCAGTTCGAGGACCTATCGTTCAACGGGCTGGTGAAATTGAAAAAGAACTTAAAAACGGTGTTAAAAAGCCGTTTAAGGAGGTTATCAGAGCAAACATAGGAGACTGCCACGCAGTAGGTCAAAAACCCATCACCTATCTTAGACAGGTAGTTGGTTGTTGCGTGTACCCTCCCCTTCTTGAGGATGCAAATTTACCATCAGATGTGAAAGATCATGCCAAATACATTTTAGGAGGATGTTCGGGAGGTAGTTCTGGATCATATACGCACAGTGCAGGTATTGAATTAATTCGTAAAGACGTTGCGGCTTACATTTCAAAGAGAGATGGCTTTGCTTGCGACTATAATCATGTATTTTTGTCTACTGGAGCATCTGATGCTATTAAGATAGTGCTAAAATTATTGATGACAAGTGACCCAGCTAATCCTGCGGGAGTTATGATACCTATACCTCAGTATCCACTCTACTCTGCAACAAATGCTGAGTATGGAGCCTATCAGATAAATTATTATCTTGATGAAGACAACAAATGGGGTTTGGATGTTAACGAATTGCAAAGAGCTTTGGACGCTAATAGGGAAAAATGTACTCCCCGTGCAATCTGCGTTATAAATCCAGGTAATCCCACTGGACAAGTTTTAACACGAGAAAACATTGAAGAAATTATTAAATTCGCCAAAAGAGAGAAACTATTTATTTTGGCTGATGAAGTTTATCAGCATAATATATATGCTGAAGGATATAAGTTTCATTCTTTCAAAAAAGTTCTCTCTGAGTTGGGAAAAGATTACGAAAATGTAGAGCTTGCATCTTTCATGTCAGTTTCTAAGGGTTATATGGGTGAATGTGGCATGAGAGGCGGCTATTGTGAGGTAGTAAATCTTGATCCAGATGTTCGCGCTCAACTTATGAAATCTATATCTGCAAAATTGTGCCCTAATACACCAGGACAGGCAGCTATTGATGTTGTTGTGAATCATCCTCAACCTGGTCAGCCATCGTACGACCTATACATGAAAGAACGTACCCAAGTTTTGGCAGACTTGAATAAAAAGGCAAAAATGACGACTAAGTTGCTAAACGAAATTGAAGGAGTAAAATGTAACGAAGTTATGGGAGCTATGTACGCTTTCCCCAACATAACTATCCCTGAAAAAGCAATAAAAGCCGCCGCGGAAAAAGGACAGGCACCGGATGCTTTTTATTGCTTTCAACTTTTGGAAGAAACTGGAATATGTGTTGTTCCTGGATCGGGTTTTGGACAGCGAGAAGGAACTTATCACTTTAGGTAAAGAATAAATTTTTGACGATGAAACTGTATAATACTTATTTAATAACAACACTTTTATTAACAGAATGACCATTCTTCCAAGTATCCCCCAAATTGAAATGCTATTACAGAAGTTCAAAACCTTTCATATGAACTTCTTGAACAAGTACAACTGAACTAATTTGGATCATACTTGTGCATAGTTTAAAAAGTTCATAGTCATAAATATCTTCTGTCTAATGGATAAATTATCGAATAGAGTGGTGATTAGAACTGATAAAGTAGCTATTGTTTGCTTTTTGTCATCTAGTAGTTTAATCCATTTACTATTGTTACAACAACAAAAACAAATAGAAAAATAGCAATATCAAAACAGATCAGCGATTTAAACGAGGTATAGAATAACGGTTTGAATTTACTTCAAGGTCTGTCTTTGTACTTTCCGGTGCAAAGTCTCCTCCTAAGTACTCATTATCTCCAAACTCTTCCTGGGCTTTCTTTTGCAGCCTACGTATCTTTTTCACCTGTTTTTTCCATTTATCGACAATGAAGAACAATACAATGCCTATTATACTTAAAATTGCACCTAGGACGCCCAAAATAATAAACGCTCTATAAGTAGATTCGGTCAATATTTCAGTAGTTTCTTCTTTTTCAATATCTATTTTTTGATCGGAATCGAAATCTCCACATTTATTCTTCTGCGGAACAGGAAAAGAACAATTTCTGTAGCGTTCCATTATAAATTTATTACAAAATATTAAATTATGGCGGCATTTTGTCCAAGCGCTCCATTCTGACCACTCCCCATAAAGAGGACGCCAGCACACAACTGAACGTCTAGCTGAGCAACTCTCTGTGATAAATGTAATATTTTCTCTGTTTCTTTTCAAGAGAGCAGCTACGCATTTATTTTTAGAATATTTCAACTTTAAATTTCTTTTCAGATTTTGTATTGTTGAAAATTTCGTATTATCCCATTTTGGACCTTTTTCTGAAAGTTTTAAACTCGTCCATAAATATGCTTTCTCTTTAAATAGTGTTATTAGTCGTAAATGAAAATATAACATTGTTTGAGAAAGATCTAATTTTATTAAATGCATATCTTTCTCATGACAAAATCTTTCGGCTTGATCATAAGAAAGTTCTCCTTTATAATATAAAAAAAAACAATAACCAGTAGGTTCGTCAAAGAAGTAAATTTCCCCATTTTTTTTAAAATCGCATTCAGAAGACGTTTTCACATAATGGAGGAAGTTAGTATCAAAATTGATAGAAGTTTGATAACTTTGACAAAATTCTGTACTCAACCAACAGCTTTTACTTTCTAATTCATAAATTATACTAAGACAAAGTGGGTCATCTGTACATAAGCTTAAACAGTCATTTATTGATATATCACGTACAGGTTCTTGCTCTTTATCATACCTTATTTTCAGCACTCTATACAATTTTAATTAGTGTAAGTGAGTAATATTTTCACCTTTTAAAGATAGCTTCGGAGTGGCAGTATTCATTCATCTTTTTAACAGCCCGAAATTCGAACTTAAACTGATCGTTCTTATTATTGAACGCTTTACTTAGTTTTATTATGTTGTTATGCGCTTTCCCAGAAACTATAACAGTGTATAACACTTTTAGGGCAATAACCCAGGAGATTAGCATCCTTTGAAATTTTTACTGACATCATGCAAATCAATAATAATTTATTTAAAATTTAATATTCTAAATAAAGAATAGATACATCATCAATGTCAAATTAATTTTTATTGATGTACATAATGTATAACAGTAGCTAATATTGGTAGGTTTTTCCAAGGTTATCGCTACTATATTGATTCTTCACAATGGTAATACTCATAGAAAATACATTAAGCAAAGATTTATTACTTTCTGAAACGAAAGTTGATCAAGTAATTGAGTCTTTATATACAAAATTTATATGTATAGTATATAAACGTTTCGAGCGATAAACGGTGAAGATAACTTTAATTGAAAAGATGTTTTTATCAAATAATCAATTACTAATAATAATCTAATTTTAGGTGGAATTCAAATAAAAATTATCTATAGATAATTTGTGATCGATGCTGAAAGTTTAATCATCTTTGATAAAAAAAAACATTTCAAAATAGTGCTGGAGAATTTAATGTCAATAAAAGCACGTTTATCAAACTGAAGAAATAAAAGTTAGTTGCAACAGTTTTATTTAAATTTATTAAAGAAAATAACAGGATCAAACTAATATATAACCATCTTCTCATATTGAATATGGAGTAGATCGATATATTCTATATATAAATATACTAGAATTTTATTAATTTTGTAATAATCATTCATTATCGCCCAGGGATGAATTTTTCACTTAGATCTTCTGTTACCAACGGTTATGCAAGGTTGGGAAATCTTAGCCTTTCCTCTGAAGCAAATATTCAGCAAGAAACGCCATTCTGTATTCTCTATACTAAAACAGGTAGGAAATCCCAATAAACATAACCATTTCCCAGAAAGCGTGTTTTCCGCAGGTAGCGTTCCAATGCTGACAATCGATACACTAGAAAAAGCAAATGTTTCTCCTGGTTTAGCCCAATTCACACTATCATCTTTGTGAGAATTAATTTTTTATATATAGTAAATTTTTTCAAATATATATATTATATACATATTTTCCTATATTATCACTTAGCCTTGATCATCAAGATGCTTTAAAAGAGTTTGGTAAAGGAGTTAGCCTTTTCTCAGGGCTTAAGGTAATAAAGTTACACTAGGAATAGCATTTAGCCGTTGCCATGTTTTTTATTTATGTTTTTCTAATAATTTAGAATTTTAAATGCTTTTCAACTGTACAAGATCATATGTTTACTGTACCTGAGGGTTACAATGACAAACATTCGGTGGGTGTGTGGTGTAAAAGTGGAAAGGCTAAGTTAGATGTTGAAGCTTTCCTACAAGTTCAAAGTGTTATGAAACCAACTTGCTATCAAGCACTATGTGATAGCGATGTTAATCCGAACAGTACAATAAAACGCATTCGAAAATCAACAGATAGAACTCTAGACTTTTTGGATCAGATTATGGAAAAAAAAGAAAATTATGATGTTAAGAAATTTTCTTAGGCTTTACAAAAATAAGTAATAAGCGAAATGTTTTTTCTTTCAGTCCTTAAAATCGGTTCCTATCTTTGGGGCTATTGAAGGTGGCTGGAATAAAGAGGAGCGCATTCGATCTGCCAAAGAGACGAATGCTCGTAACGTATTCGGTTTTACTATTGAAGGTTAGAAAAATTAAGTTTTTTCCTTTGAACATTGTATATTTTCTTTTTATTTCACAGGGTTTTCGGCTCCTGGAGCTAATTTTGAGCAGATTGATTTATCTGTTGTTAAAGATCTGATGCGAACAACTATCGTTTGTACAGCAAACATTACATTCAATAAATTATTAATGATTTCTCGTCAACAGCAAGAACTGCCAGAATGTAAACCACGAGTTTTAAATGGTTCTTGGAACATTAAAAATCTTTTGGAAGCTATTGACTGTGGAATTGATATTTTTGACTCATCATATGCATCAAATCTTGCTGAAAACAACAGAGCTATTAAAGCTGATTTTGTGGACTATAATCTAAAAGTAGAAATTATTGATTTAGCGGAACGCAAGTAAGCGCAAATATTTCTCTTCTTTAAACTTCATATAGAGTAATTTTAACATTTTGCCACAAAACAAAAATAAGGTTTGCCAACGATCTATCCATTTTATCGGATCACTGCGACTGTTACTGCTGTAAAATGAAATTCACTGCTGCCTATATATCCCATTTGATAAATACTAAGGAAATCCTTGCTCAAATATTACTTGTTATGTAAGACTAAAAAACAAATTTTTTGTTTCTTCGACTAAATCATACTTTCATCTTTTCAGTCACAACTTGCACAACTATCTAAAGCTTTTCGAAACTATTCGTCATCATTTGCGGAATGGAACTTTCCATTCGTTTAAGGAAGCTTATTTGAAATAAACATATTCATAGACTTTTATATTAATAAACAAATTTTGTAAATTGATTATGCAATTCTGTATATAATCAATGTAATTAATATACTTGTATCCAAAGCAACTGACATAATATTTAAATAAGAAAGGTAAGCAACTATTTATTCAGCGTCTAGTTGGCCATAACAACTATCGACGTCACTTTATAACACGCGTCTCTTTAGATTATCATAAATTATTATTATTATTATTTTGGGGAAAGTTTGGCATTTTTAAATAGACTTCTTTTCGGTCGATTATGTAAAACGTATTAATGATTAACTTCTTAGTAAAAACAAACAGTAATAACATTCTAATGAACTAATTTCATTGTTTTCTATTCAATATTAAGGAAGGAAAACATAGAGTTCTACCGCATCTTTATCAAGAAATTGAAAGAAATCTTCCCTATCTTGTTAAATTTTTTCATTGAATAAACAAATACATGTTACTTGCGGATTATTTATTAAGATAATATTCTAGTGATTAATACTTAAAGTTACATTTATAAGAAACAAGAATTGGGATATTGTTATTCCCATCAAATTCCCATTTTCAAGCATTTCAAGTTTGTTTGCCATTTACAATAGAAGGAATACATTTCATTGCAGAGGAGGTTATTGAATTTTCAAATTCATGATGATGACAAGTTCTGTTGCGACTAATATCAAATCAATTAAACAAACTTAGATTCGTTTGTAGAACTATTACTGAAACTGAATGAAATATTTTGACAAACTAGAAGCTCGTCGATAAGGAAACAATGAAAATATAAAGATTTACCGTTTCCAATAGTATCTTGATAAAATTAGAATTAATATTCTGGAAACCTACTCGCTATTTTCATTGCGCATATGAATATTAACAAGAAAGTTTGCATTACAAACGTTAAGAATTGAATGTTTTTATGCAAATTGTAAATACTGACTATTCAAACAACATCTCTATGACAACAGAATAATACTTATATAAGCCCAGCGCGTTCTAATTGTACATCACAAGAGGAAAAAGCTTAATATCTACAGAAAGATTTATAAATTTAGAAGAGAAAAGCAATAAAGTTTAAGAAAATAAGAGCAAATATCAGAATAATGACACCTCTTTGGGTTATTTTTGCATGCTTTTGCGTGTATTCTGTAGAGAACGCCGCAGTTCCCACGAAAAGTAAGAAATTTTCAACTTTCTTTACAGTTTGTCAAGTCTTTTTAACTTTTAAACCTTCTTTATAGCATGTACGGCCATTCAGAATTGTGATGATTGCAGTAACCCCGCTTTGACATGTACAAGATGTCCAGCAGGTTATACAATCAAGAGTGACGGACAAAAGTGTTTACGTGAGTAATCATGGATACCGAGATCATTAACATAATTACTGAATACTTTTCATAAATTTAAACAGCTTGTCCCGACAACTGTTTATCATGTAACAACACGGAAGCCGAAAAGACCGTTTGTTTGGAATGTAAACCAAGTTATTGGTTAAAAAGTTCTGACAAAGTCTGCGAAAAATGTCCTAATAACTGCGCAACATGCAAAGAGAAGGGTACATCAGGAACTGCAGAATGTATAACTTGTTTTTTTAGCCATGGTTTAAAAAATGACAAGACCGGCTGCGTCCGTAAGTTATCAAATTGAAATTATATATTTTATAGATTAAGTATTACATTAAAGAATATTTCTTTATTAGCTTGTAGTGCAATGACAGGCTGTACAGTCTGTAAAGATTCAAATGACGACAACGTTGCTGATATATGCGAAGCTTGTAGCAGCAATCAAGGTCTTAAGGGTGATAAGAAAGGATGCGTTGGTAAGATTTTGTCGATATTCCTTATGCAGTTTCAAAAAATATATATGCTTTTTATTCCTTTTGTAGCCTGTCCTTCAAATTGTCAAGTTTGTACTGACGCAGATAATGATGGTAAAGCAGAATGTTCATCTTGCAGCAATCTTTTCGGTCTAAAACCCGACAAGACAGGGTGCGCTAGTTGTTCAGCTTTAGGATCTGAGTGTCTTACGTGTACTATTGGAAATGATCAAACAACGCCATCTAGTTGCGATTCTTGTACTGGTGGTTATGTCGTTCGGGGCAATAAGCAAGGATGTTCGAAGTGTCCTGATGGTTGCAAAATCGACAAATGTTCGGATTCACAAGGAACTGGTACTGCCATTTGTGAAGAATGTAAGGACACTTGGGGAGTTAAAATATCCAAAGCTGGATGCGTCAGATGTAACGCTAATTGTAATAAATGTACTGTTGAGGCTGATGAAACAACAACTAAGTGTACAGAATGCGTTGCCAGATACGAAAAGACCAACATGAACACTTGCGATTGTAAGTTTGAGAGTTTTAAATTTTATATCTCATGTTAACATACTTTAACAAATATTACAGTTTGCCCTGAAAATTGCTTGTCCTGCGAAATCAGCAATGGTAAGGTAGTTTGTAAGAGCAGTGGATGCAAACAAAAATATGCTTGGAAGTCTGATGATGGATCTTGCGTAAAATGCCCCGTCAACTGCAATGAGTGCTCCTATTCTGGTGGTATTTCAAAATGTCGTTCCGGAAAGTGCATATCTGGTTATACAGATCGTGTTTCTGATGGAAAATGTTATCGTAAGTTAAATAGTTTACAGTTGAATATGTCTTTCATAAGTGTCCTTTCATTTTCAGAATGTCCAGATAGATGTAGCAAATGTAGTGATGATGGTACAAAAACAAAGTGCGGATGGCAATACTGTCAAATCGGTTCAGCTTGGAAGGGAGACGATGGATCCTGTCCAGAGTGTCCATCTGGCTGTAAATACTGTTATGCCGATCGCGAATATCTCATCAAATGTTCCATTTGTCATGAAAAGAAAACTTTGACCAGTGACAGAGCAGGCTGCACAGATTGTCCAATTAATTGCAATGAATGTGAGCTTGTTGATAATGTTGCCAAGTGTTTAGACCAACAGTGCTACGATGGCTATTATAGAGATGATAATGGACAATGCAAAGGTTTGGTTAGGGCTGAAATGTTAACTTATTTATTATAAATATATGTTTTAAATAACTTTAGCATGTTCGACCGGTTGCAAATCCTGCATCAAGAGTGGCAGTACTACTGAGTGTTTAGTATGTAAAGCTTATTATGTAATGAACCCAACCACAAAAAAATGCGTTTGTAAGTAGTCTTATTCATTAATAAATGATTTTTATATATCAAAATTTCTCCAGCATGTCCTGGCGGGTGTGAAACTGGTAAATGCCAATTCTCATCAACAAAATCAGTATGCTCAAAATGTTTGAAAGGTTTTGTTCTAAGCGACGGCAGTTGCAGAGGATGTCCGTCAAATTGTGATACATGTAAATATGAGGGTGGTAAAACAATCTGTACAACGTGCTCAGCCAAGCACTATCACGTTCAAACACAAATGTGCATAGCTTGTCCACCTGGATGTAAATCTTGTACTGAATCAGGAACCACAGTTATTTGTAATACTAATCAATGCTTATCGGGATATGAATACTATAATAACAAATGCTATAGTAAGTCAAGTGAAATTTAAAACACTACATTTACATAATATTTTATAAATACTACAGAATGTCCTTCTAAGTGTACATCCTGCACTGGAATATGGAGTGCATCAGTTTTCAAGACTGTTTGTGACACTAATAAGTGCTCAGGTGCTTTTGCAACTGACAGTAACGGTTTGTGTCAACCGTGTAGTGAAAACTGTGAATCATGTACATCACCGGGAAAATGCTCCAAATGTAATACTGGGTACATTCTTGCTGGTTCTGCATGTGAAGGTTAATTGTATAATTTAATTATTATTCAAAATTAAAACTGAAATATTTTCCTTTTCATTTAGCTTGTGCAACAAACTGCGCAGATTGTAGCCAGCCTGGAAAGTGCTCAACCTGCCTCCCTGGATATAAATTGGACAGTGATGAATGCAAAGGTAACATTGATATTCATTTTTCTCTGATAAATTTTTACGAGAAGATTACTTTTATTTCTTTAGAATGTGCTGCGAAAGATCAGTGTGAAACCTGTAATGATCAAGGAGCTGGCCGTTGTGATTATTGCAAACTGGGATATGTAGTTAAAGACAACTCTCAAGCTTGTCTACAATGTCCAGCTGGTTGTAATTACTGTGAGCAAAAGAGTCCAACATCTGACGACCCTTGGTGTAAACCTGGAGGGTGTAAAATTGGATTCGCTCAGAAAAGAAACAGAGATTGTACCGAATGTCCCCCAGGATGTGCCGAATGTACATATGATGCCACTGAAACGAACCTATTATGTCGTGCTGGAAAGTGCAAGCAAGGTTATACAGAAAGCTCTGGAGTTTGCGTGAGGTGTGCTGACAATTGTATTACCTGTAACGCTCAAGGAAAATGTAACGAAAAAGGATGTAAATCAGGATATACTAGATCTTCGAATGGTCAACAATGTGACAGTATGTGATAATGGTTTATCAAATCTTATAAATTTTAATGATTTTCCTTTCACTCAGAATGCGCCAATAATTGCTTTAAGTGCGATATTAAAGGAGCTGCTAAATGTGACGAGGATGGATGCAACACAGGATTTGCCTACGATAATGAAATCTGTCAACCATGTCAGCCTACTGTTTGCTCTAGATGCTCTAAGAAGGATAAATGTGATAATGGAGGTTGTATTGGAAATTATATATTGAAAGATGAAATATGTCAAAGTATGAATATTTTAATCTAGTTTTGAATATTCGCTAAACATAAATATATTTCAACAGAATGCGATGACAATTGTAAAACTGCAAGATGTACTCAAAATGGACCAGGAAAATGTGATGTTGGTGAATGTAAGGATCATTACGTTCTTGATAGTAACAATGAATGCAAAAGTTTGTGATATGAATTTATATTTGAAAAGTATTCAAAATTTATGTCTCTCTTTTCAGGATGCGATAATAATTGCGAAGACAACCAATGTGGAGGTTTTACTGTTGGTGGGAAATGCAATGAACTAAAGTGCAAATTACATTATACATGGGAATCTGATAGTTGTCACCAATGTGATACCAACTGCTACTTTTGTGATGGCTGGGGCAAAACTAAATGCGATGTAGACAGATGCTTTGAAGGTTATAGAATCAAATTGGATTCTAGCGTACACACTTGTGAAAGTAAGCTTCACATCAAAAAATTAATTTTGTTTGCAATCAGATTATTTGCTTATCATAACAATATCTACCTATAGCATGCTCTGTTACGAACTGTGCAAAATGCGACGCTGACAGAACCCAGTGTCAAAAATGTAAAAAAGGCTATACCCTAAACAGCAACACTTGCGACAGTAAGTAAAGTGGAATCGAATACCTTTAGTTTTCGGCAATTAAAAACATTCTATTATTTCAAAGAATGCTCCGACAACTGTGATTACTGCGATGTTGATGGGAAGGATACATGTGATCAAGGATGGTGTTCAAGCGGTTACGGTTGGAACCCCGATACTCGACTCTGTGCACAATGCGCAAATTCGTGTACTAAATGTAGTAAATATGGACATAACAAATGCGATTCAGCCGCACATTGTCCCGCTGATAAAGGCTATGATTCAACTAATCATGATTGCTTAAGTAAGACTGTTTAAAAATGAAACAACTTAACCTACTTTTCTATAATGTTAATACCAAACAGCTTGCGATTCGAACTGCAATCCTGGAAAATGTACGGAGGCTGGTAAATGTTCAGCAGACCAATGTCAATCAGGTTTTAAACTCAAAGGCGACAACACTTGTGAAGGTAAAAATTGACAATGTTTAAATAATGAAGAGTTCTTTTTATTAAAAATTTACAATTGATATTTCAGCATGTGCAGACACTTGCAAAACTTGCAAAGAAGCTAATGATGCAACAAAATGTCTCAGTTGCAAGGCTGCTAACCAGTTCGTAACGGATTTAGTAGGAGGAAGTAGTTGTATACGTAAGTATTGAAAAAGATTAGTATTTGTAAATTTTAGCGAGCGTCTAAAACTAGTATTTTATAGAATGTGCGTCAAATTGTAAGGTTGGCCAGTGCTTCGCAGCAGGAAAATGTAATAAAGATCAATGTATGGATGGGTATATGTTAGCTACAGATTATACATGCACAGGTAAAAAGAATTATTGTCCAGTTAGAAACTGCTAATTTAACTATTTTGTTTTTTAAAAAAGAGTGTGGATCGAATTGTAAAACTTGTTCGGCAGTTGGTAAATGCACAAGTTGCATGGGAAATAGATTCTTAAGTGGCGATCAATGCTTAAGTAAGATATAACAGTTAAACGCCTTGTAAATTAGTTATTCTTTGATATCTATTAAATATCTAGCTTGCGATCCAAACTGCAAACCTGGAAAATGTTCTGCAGAAAATAAATGTGATAGTCAACAATGTATGAACAATTACAAGTTCAAGGCAGATGATCAAACTTGTGAAAGTAAGAAGTATATTACATCTATAACACTGTTATGTTATCTTTCATTTTAATAGAATGCCACGATGAATGTGCGACATGTGCTGCAGCAAGTGATGCTTCTAAGTGTTTAACTTGTACAGCTACAAGAAGTAGTGATAATGTTGCCGGTGGTACATGCGTTGGTGAGATATTTAATTGACTATGAAACTGAATATATAATTTATATTTCTGCAACCCTTTTTCACGCCAAAATTCCAGTTTGTGATCCTAACTGTAAAGCGGAAAAATGTACTACAGCTGGACAGTGTAGTGAGTGCAGCGATGGATATGCGCTTGATGGAAATGTTTGTAAACGTAAGTAACAGATTTTATTTAAATAGTTCACTTAAATATAAATCTTTCATGTAGCATGTCACGCTGACTGTACAACATGTGCACAGCATAACGATGCTGCTCAATGCAAGTCTTGTAATGATCCAATGAAAGGCATCAAAGATGGTGCGGGTACAGGAGAATGTATTGGTAAGAAAATTTTTACACAATAATTAAGATGAATCTCCATATTTCTACAACTTTTGTTTTATATATTTTTAGCATGTGATGTTAATTGTAAACTGGGCCAGTGTACTACAGCTGGGCAATGTAAGGCAGATGAATGTAAAGATGGTTATGCACTAGATGGAAATTTTTGTAAACGTAAGTATCGCATTTTATTTAAATTATTTGATTCATAATAAATATATCTATCATGTAGCATGTCATCCGGATTGCGCAACCTGTAAAGCTCATAATGACAAAGATAAATGTTTAACTTGTGCATCTCCTAACAAAGGTAGTGAAGATGCATCTAATGGCGGAGCATGCGTTGGTGAGAAATGTGCTTGATAATAAAAATGAATAATAAAGATATGTTCTTCTCCCTCATATAATTTTAGTATGTGATCCTAATTGTCAACCGGGTGAGTGCACAGTGGCTAACCAGTGTAATACCGACAAATGTATAGACGGTTATGCAAGCGAAGGAACTGGTTGTACAAGTAAGAAATATATTTTACTTATTTAATTCAGTTAATTATAAATTTCTCTAAACTTCAGAATGTCATGTCAGTTGTAAAACGTGTAAAGCGCATACTGTTGATAATAAGTGCCTTTCTTGTATGGATATAACGAAAGGCGTCAAAGATACAGCTCTAGGAGGACAATGCATTGGTACAAAAAAATTTACACTATGATTAAGATGAATATCCATATTTCTATAATTTTTGTTTTATATAATTTTAGCATGTCATGCTAATTGTAAACTGGGCAAGTGTGATACAGCTGGACAGTGTGACAATGGAGAATGTAAAGATGGTTATGCAAGCGAAGGAACTGGTTGTACAAGTAAGAAATATATTTTACTTATTTAATTCAGTTAATTATAAATTTCTCTAAACTTCAGAATGTCATGACAGCTGTAAAACGTGTAAAGAGCATACTGTTGATAATAAGTGCATTTCTTGTGTGGATACAACGAAAGGCGTCAAAAATACAGCTGCAGGAGGATCATGCATTGGTACAAAAAAATTTACACTATGATTAAGATGAATATCCATATTTCTATAATTTTTGTTTTATATAATTTTAGCATGTCATGCTAATTGTAAACTGGGCAAGTGTGATACAGCTGGACAGTGTGACAATGGAGAATGTAAAGATGGTTATGCAAGCGATGGAACTAGTTGTGCAGGTAAGAAATATATTTTACTTATTTAATTTAGTTAATAATAAATATATTTATTATGTAGCATGTCATCCGAGTTGCGCAACGTGCACAACTGCCAATGACGCAAATGCATGTAAAACTTGCGTGTCAGCAACTGGGAGTACAGACGCCGCTACTGGTGGATCATGCGTTGGTAAGAAATTTAATAGACAATTAAAATGTACAGTTTTTTATAGAATGTTACATATACTTTCAGTTTGTGATCCCAATTGCCAACCAGGGCAGTGCAATGAGGCTGGGAAATGCAATGCAGGAAAATGCAAAGATGGATATGCGCTTGATTCAAATGTTTGTAAACGTAAGTAACAGATTTTATTTAAATAGTTCAGTTAATTATAAATCTTTCATGTAGCATGTCACGCTGACTGTACAACATGTGCACAGCATAACGATGCTGCTCAATGCAATTCTTGTGTTGATTTAACGAAAGGCATCAAAGATGGTGCGGCTACAGGAGAATGTATTGGTACGAAAAGTTTTATAAAATGATTAAGATGAATCTCCATATTTCTACAACTTTTGTTTTATATATTTTTAGCATGTGATGTTAATTGTAAACTGGGCCAGTGTACTACAGCTGGACAGTGTTCCGATGGTAAATGTAAAGATGGTTATGCAAGCGATGGAACTGCTTGCAAGCGTTAGTATCCTATTTGATTGAATATTATTCAATTTATATTTAAATATATCTATTATGTAGCATGTCATCCGGATTGCGCAACGTGCTCAGTTCATGGTAACGCAGCTAAATGTTTAACTTGTGTGTCTCCATCGAAAGGTAGTGCAGATGCGGGTGCTGGTGGTGCTTGTGTTGGTAAGATATTAAGTGTAAGATTAATTATAATCCATAACTCTTATACTCCTTATTATCTATAGTTTGTCATGAGAACTGTCAATCGGGTCAGTGTATTGAAGTAGGCAAGTGTAACGTTGACAAGTGTACGGCGGGTTATATATACAAGACAGCTGACAAGACATGTGAAGGTAAAGAGTGTATTTTTTATAATAACTTTATTATTCTTACAAAATACTTTTCAGCGTGTCATGGAGACTGCTTAACTTGTACAGTCGCTGACGATAATACTAAATGTCTTTCTTGTATATATCCAAAGGCTACCACAAATCCTATTGATGGTGGAAGTTGCATTTGTAAGTTATACTATAAAAAGTTGATTTTTTAGCCGGTATAATTGCTGTTAACGTACTTCAGCTTGTGATTCTAATTGTAAAGAAGGTGAATGCACAGCAGCTGGAAAATGTAATAAAGATAAATGCAAAGATAATTATATGTGGCAAAGTGATGGAACTTGCGCACGTAATGAATATATATATATATATATTTATTTATGCATAATTAATCAATAATAACTTTTATTATGCAGAATGTGCTAGTGACTGTAAAACGTGCAGCGTAAAGGCCGATGCGAGCAAATGTCTTACATGTGTTGATCTATCAAAAACCAGCACAAATTCCGTAGATGGTGGCTCATGCGTTGGTAAGAAAATCTACAAAAACATCTCTCTTAAACTAGTAAAACTGTTAACAAATATAACTTTACTCCAGCTTGCCACGATAGCTGCAAAAGTGGAAAGTGCTCCTCTACTGGCAAATGTTACGGGGATTTGTGTAGCGTCGGCTTTTTTCTGAAGTCAGATGGAACTTGCCAAGGTTTTTAATCTATTATAAGAGAAGATCTTTCATAACTATAATATTTATTTTCTATCATTAGCATGTGATCAAACTTGCAGTACCTGTTTTGGTAGCACATTGAGCGATTGTATCACTTGTAAAGGTGATAGATTTTCCTCCGGCGGTAAATGTATTAAATGTCACGAAGAATGCATGACGAATGAATGTACTGAAGACGGTAGTTGTAAAAAGAATAAGTGTAAAGACGGTTTTACAAATAATGTTAGAACGGGAAACACTGTATCCGAGTTACAATGCTCCAAAGCATGTGTTAGTAACTGTAGAAGATGTGATAATGCAGGTGAAAATAAATGTGATAAAGGAATGTGCAAAGATGGTTACGTTTGGGTCAACTCAGGCGAATGTGCAGGTAAGGGGTATTTAGAATAGAAATAAGAATACTAGTAAATCTTATACTTTTATTTAGCATGTTCTTCTAATTGTATGAGTTGTTATACAAACGGAAAAGATAAGTGTGATACAGGCAAATGTATGTCTGGCTACACTTATGACAGTTCTGACAAAACCTGTAAAGCTTGCGGAAGTAACTGCTTGAAATGTGATAAGACAGGAGCTGGCGCTTGCGATTACGATCAATGCGTTAATAACATGATCTATGACAAAGCAAGCCAAACGTGCAAAAGTATGATAATAAAATAATTAATAACAAAATACCACCTTAAAACTTATACTTTAAAAATTTAGGTTGTGATGTAAACTGCCAACCTTACCAATGCTATAATAGCGGTAGACTCGATTCAAAATGCAATGATGATAAGTGCAAAACAAATCTCAAGATAGATAGTACTACTAAAACGTGTAAGCCTTGTCATGCTAACTGTAAAGCTGGACAATGTACCGAGCCTGATACTTGTACCAATGGACAATGTATGGACAGATATGTTTCAGATGGCAATAAATGCTCCGGTAAGTTTTAATATAATTTTGCGTGTTAACATTTCATATTGCTGTATTTTAATTTATATCAGCTTGCTCTTCAAACTGCAAAAAGTGTGAAACAAAAGGAAAAGGAAAGTGTGACGAAGGTGAATGTGACGTTGGTTTCGTATGGGTTAGTGACAGCTGTAAAAGTAAGTTAAGGTTTCATATCAAAGTTTCAAAAGTCATAAATCCTATGTCTGAATAGAAACAATGTGTAATACTGGAGAAGCAATGAATCATTTAGGAACTTGTTTAACTTGTCCTACTGGTTGCTTAAAATGCCGTATTAAGACTAACAATGTAACCACTGAATGTATACCTGGATTATGTGAGCAAGGTTATACATACAGCAACGGAATTTGCGTCGGTAAGTCGAATCTAGTCGTCTTAAGGTTCAAGCTCTAACAATCTTGATTATTTACTTTAGCATGTCCTTCGAATTGCGATACATGTTTCTATTCGCAAGGAATATTAAAATGTTCAAAATCTGGATGTGAATCTCGCTACGGATACAAAGATGAAACTTGCGGTCAATGTGCTACAGGATGCGAGGAATGTTCAAAATCAGGATCAGAGCTAGCTTGTGATTCTAGCAAATGTTTAAATGCTTACGCACAAGTTTCTTCCAATACATGTTTGAGTAAGTGGAAGAGCATAATTTAAATATTATTCCTTATTTTCATCTACTCACTTATAGAGTGCTATCGTGGATGTGATACCTGCACAATGAACACACAAACCAACTTCCTTGGTTGTAGCTCCTCTTCATGTTCAACTAGTTATACTCAGCTAGCGGATAAATCCTGTTTCTTATGTCCAACAAATTGTAATTCGTGTACTTATACTGAAGCTCTTTCTCAGACGAAGTGCGACTCGAACAAATGTGACACTGGCTATGTAATGAACAATTTGGATAAATCATGTCATAAATGTCCCACAGGATGTCATAAATGCAGTTATACAACTACACCAGTATGTGATATTCTTCAATGTAAGGATGGTTACGTTCAAAATCCCATATCAAAGGAGTGCAAAGTATGTCCATCTAAATGCTCAGCCTGCTTCTTTGATGAAGCAACCGCTGACGCTAAATGTTATGACAAAGGCTGTAGTATAAATTCTTACATGTCGAGTGGAACTTGCCTGAGCTGCAATTCAAACTGTCACCGTTGCATGAACGTTCTGGGAACTAAACAATGCTTTGATCAAAAATGTTCGGACAATTATGGGCTTAAATTTAACGATCGGCTATGCTATGCCTGCCCTGAGGGATGCAAACATTGTGACATTGCTACTGATGGAACCCCTACTTGCAATACGTGCCAGAGTGGATACGCAATGAATACTGCTGACAAAACTTGCAAAATTTGTCCTGAAAACTGTAATGTCTGTGACTATGATGCAGGTATCACTGATACCAAATGTCAGAGCGGCCAATGTAAAAGCGGATTTGCACAGAAAGACGATAATCGTTTAGGTTGCGTCCAATGTCAAACCTGTACCGCTTGCACATACAACACAGAGAATCCATCCGTTCCAGACTGCGTTGATAATACATGTCCAGCTAAACAACAGGTTCAAACCGTAGGCAAACAATGCGGAAGTAAGTTATTTACTTTATTCAATTTGAAGTAGTTAGCTATTTATAATATGGGGCTTATTTTGTTAGAATGTCCAACTAATTGTGCTGCTTGTGATGGAGATTTGAAATGTACATTGTGTGATAGCAGATACGCTCTACAAGCAACAGATAAGCAGTGTATCGGTAAGCTACAAGAAGACGATTTTTCTTTTAATAGATAACTAACCAAGTAAAATTTTACAATAGTCTGTCCTGCCGATTGTCATTCTTGTGACTCTCTTGGCAATGGAAAAACTGGCTGCAAATCAACTGGATGCAATTCGGGCTATGTCGTAACAGATGAAAAACTATGTAAAAAATGTCCAGATAATTGTTTGGAGTGTACTTATAACGCTGATACGAAGAAATCGCTATGTAAATCCACAAGATGCGCATCTAGATATGCTATCACAACAGATTTCCAATGCATGAGTAAGTAACAATCTTTGAGTTATTTTATATTTTTAAAACTCATTTTACCATTACAGAATGTCCGGATAATTGTTATGAGTGCGTTGTTGGTGCTGGAGGTAAGACGGAATGTAATGAAAACAAATGTGATTCCCGATATGGATGGCGTTCTAGTGACAAAAATTGTCACAAATGTCCAGATAACTGTGCTACTTGTCCTGAAGCTAATGGTGTTTTAATATGTGACAAATGTGTCTCCGAATTTACTCTTAGTAATGCCGAATGTGGTGCTTGTCCCAGACACTGTCTGAAGTGCACTGAAGAAGCTTCTGAAGGTCTTAAATGTAAAGAATGCGAGGCACGATACGTTTTGGATGACAATAAAAACTGTGCCGCTTGTCCCAGCAATTGTAATAAATGCAATATTAACAATGGCGAAGCTAAATGTGAATCCTGCGATAGTGGCTATACTTTAAACACTGCTCTAACTTGCACAGTATGCCCATCTAACTGCCAAAAATGCGAATATAAAAATAACAAGGCTGAATGCATGATATGCCATAATGGCTATGCTATCAATGCTCAGAAAGGATGCTCTCGATGCGCTGATGTTACCCAAGTTCTTAACTGTGACACATGCACAAATGCCGATTCTACAGGAAAAGGAAAATGCTTGTCATGCGTTAATGGATATGGTTTGAAGGATGATGCCAAAGAGTGCTTACCTTGCAGCGATCTCAAAGATTGCTTGAACTGTAGAGATCAAGCTTTATTGTGCAACAAATGTTCCTCAGGATTCACATTAACTCCAGACAAGTTGAATTGCGGAATCAACTGTTTTACATGCAATAGGTCAGCCGACTGTGCCAATGATCCCAAAAAATCATCAGAAAATTCGACTTTATGTGTCCCAGCATTAGGTCAAACTTGCTGGATGCATAGATTCGAAGAAAACAAAGTAATTGAACACGAAAGAGGTTGCTTCAACAGCACAGATTGCGGTAGCCGCTACAAGAGCGAGGAATGTCAAGAAGCTAATGGTAAAAAGGAATGCAAGAAATGTTGTACAACTGACAAATGTAACAGCCAAATCCTACCTGGAACTGCCTCACATCTAACATCAAATGTCTTAACGATACTGACTGTACTCCTCCTTGGAGTTGTACGAGCAGTATTCTATTAAGACGGGAAACTAATTAGTTTAGCGTTTATATAATAATTTATTTAGTTTTAGATTAATACTTTTATTTGTTCGAAGAGAAATTATATTTAAAATGACAAAGGTAACGAAAGCATCTTAATGAATCCAATACTTTTTCGTTGGTGGAAAGAGATGCATGATGTTTGTTGACTGGAAGAAGATTTAAAAATCATATGACTGCTAAAATATTGCAGGAGATTTTAAATTTTCAATGAAGGTCTCAAATTGATATTTGTTACCTAAAAGTCTTTTATATATATATATATATATATATATACATTGCTGCAGAGAACTAATAAACTGCAGATTGTATTGTACCTTTACAAGTTAAACTAATGTTTTACATAATTTTTACAAAAGGACATTTTGTATGTTTAACTGTTTAAAAAAACGAAAATTGAAAAAAAAAACCTATTTGTTAATTCATAAAGCTAAAATAAAGTAAAATTGAAAGAAATTTCAAATTGGCGATTTTAATGAATTAATCACTTTATCTTTTATTTCATTATAACATGTTATCAACCGCTTGCAGGATAGTACCGCATTGAGCATCAATTTTTATTTGAGCTAGATGATCTCCTCTTGTTTTTCCAATATTGACTATTCCTATTGGTTTCCCTATGAGAAAAAGTAAATTGTGTAAATTTTATAACTAAAATGTTTCGGTATGTTGTCTTACCATATTCTGATGCTCTCTTTAGAAATCGATAACCGGAGTAAACCTGTTTTTATCAAGTAAAAAGTATATTAAAACGAGAATTGACGATTTATCAATTTTACCTCCAAAGATGATCCTAATACCAGAAAGGCATCGCTCTCCGCTAATTTTTTCATGCAATTATCAACAATGGGCTTCTTAACGTTATCTCCAAAAAATACAACGTCAGGCTTTAGTTCTCCTCCACAAGATTTACAACAGGGTGGGTTAAACTTTTTGACAAGATCGTCAGATATTAGAACATCACCATCAGGTGCTATCTCCTCAGTTTCAGCCGACCAATTGGGATTTAACAATTCAATTGATTGACTCAATTCTTTCCTAGATATACTCCAATGACAAACCATACATCTATTTTTTAGAACAGACTATAATGGAAAGTGTTACAATAACTTTTTAATTTTGCAAATACTTACATAACTCTAAATGAACAACCATGAAGTTCTGTTACATTTACACTGCCTGCTTTTGTATGTAGTGAGTCCACATTCTGAGTTATTAGCCAGTTCATCTGCATAATTATATAAAAGACATATAAATGTAGTTATAGTAGTAAAGAAATTACCTTTTTCTCCTTTTCCCACTTTGATAATATCTTATGGCTAATATTTGGTTGGGTTGATGAAAAATTCTTCCATCCTACATGATTCCGAGCCCAAAATCTAATGAAAAGATGGATTAAACACAATTTTACTAAATAAAAGCTAATTGTATACCTTTGTCTAATGTGTGTATATTTCTTAAATTGTTGATAATCAACTGGTCGTCGATTACTTCTTGCGTATAATCCAACTTCTTCTGATCTGTAGTCTGGTATACCACTTTCTGTGGATATACCAGCACCAGTTAGTACTAAAAGATTTTGTGATTTTTTGATAAATTCTGCTAATTCTTCAATATCTTGATTTGTAACTGGTTGACTCTTCGGAACAAATTTTGCAATATGTGATAATTTACGAGACGTAATTCGAAAGATCATTTTCTAGGTTGTATATTCAGTAATCAATCGAAACGACTACCTTTTTGTACTATATATTAGTGTTTTTTATCATTCTATTCTTTTATATATGATTGTAGAGTAGAAAACAACACTTTTAATAAGAAATAAATCTAAAATAAGAAACAATGTTCTGCTAGTGGTGACTATTTTCGATTCCGTTTCCGTAGAAATTGGCGGGATTTTCAAATTAGATCATCATACTATTACTATCGGTCAGATGAGAAAGATTTAGTAGAAATAGTTCAAAAGCTATCATTAGTTTACTTTAAACAGGATTCAAAACCCTCTATTTGTTTATTCTTTCAATCTCAGTCTCTCTTGAAAGGATATCTAATTCACTCATGATGGCGTACGTGTTGCTCTCAAAGCCGAAGAGGGCTATTGATGCTAGTGTTCTTTGTCGGTAGATTTAAATTATTCCAAATGGATTGGCAATACAATAGTTAAAACGATAATAATCTTGAACATTAAATTGTTTAATGATAATAAAAGAAAATAGAAACTTTATAATTAAAAATTATTCAAAGTTACTTAAGAATTTTTGAATATTAGCCAAAGCCATAGGATTTGTACTAACGCAGTCATTTTCAGTAAACGGTGACGTCACATTTACTATTCCAGCAACTAGTAATATATTTCCTTGTCTTTCGACCGGTATACGTAATTGATTAAAGTATTTGATCACATCTTCAATATTTCTAGATTGTTTCCTTTCCTTTTCACTGCCGAATTTCTTTTTTACTAAGTCATCGAGTTCTTGTTTTTTTACACTGGAATCATTATTTATAATTCGTATTCCCTGAATAGAATGACTTGTAATTAGCTCAATTGAATTATCTTCAAAATTCACTAGAACAATAGTAAATGATTCTGGATCTATTGTATAAACCCAACCGGTATATTTGGACTTATTATTCATAATTATCTCAATTTCTTTATAGACGTAAGAATGTAAAGATTCAGGATCGGTTTTTAACGATTTGAATTCATCATTTGACAGAGGTATTTCTTGTTCCTCCTATAGAAATATTTAAATGATCAATTAAAAAGTTAATACAAGGAAAATATAAAATAATTTTTTACCATTGTTTTTGAATTGATTCAAATAAATGAGATATTAATTTTATAATATAAAAATAAGTAATAAGTCAACAACAAAACAGGAAAATTACAATAACCAATCGTTAAATTTGCGCACTAGCAGACGATAATACAACACTAACAACCCCATCTACAGTGTGAATTAGTTTTAAGATAAAAGATATTCGTTTTTCGATTATGAAAGTAATTTGAATAAAACTTTACTATTACTGCTATAAGGGCAAACTGGAGACCCATACTTATCTGTTTACCGTCTTATTTAGCTTATTATATGCATTTTGATCTTATTGAGTATCCACTTTGTGAATTGCTAATAGAAGTATTCTTTTCTTCTATTTTTCTATTCTAAGAAAGAATTCCATTGGGTCTAATTAAAGCACATAATAATTAGACATTTAATCTTGTCTTTGAAATAACCTTGAAGTTGTCTAGACACACTCGTGTTTGCCCTTTTTACCTTTTGACAAATTCAATAGAAAGTTCAAAGGTGAAACAATCACGTATGCCGTTAGGCTTAAATTAGACGCGAGAAAGGACTAAAAAGACCACGTGATCATATTGAAAAAGAGAAGCGCTTAAAAAACGTGGTTACTCGTTATGTATTATAGTTAGTTGAAAGAGTTGGAACGGCGTGTGTGTTTAACAAGATTGTTAGAGAAGTATTTTTAATCTTTATTAAAAAATCCAAAAAAATATAAAGAGCAAGTATGACCACGCCATGTTCAACTCCCCCTCCGAGGAGTAACATCTCTACGCCTAGCGCACCTAAAGTCGTCCGAGTAAGATGCGGAAAAATAGAATATAATATTGAGGAATCTCCTATGTCTGGCATTGTTAAGGGAACTATGAAAGTGAGTGTTTCCAAGAAAGAATCTAAGAAAAAAGTGAAGAGAAAACATTCCGAAAGTAAAATCGGAAATCCTTTTGCAAAAAAAACGAAAACGGGAGAGGACTTTGGTAATATATGGCCGCAAGAGGACCTATTTAACGCTAAGGAAAGACTAAAAAAAGGAAAGCAGGAAAGTGTTAAGGATGAAATTAATTGGCTAACCTTAGGGAAGAGGAAGAAAGTGATGTGGTTCAGAAACTTATCCTTTTAGTATTTCCAAATATTGTTTTCAAATTTTTGGTTCTATTTCTTATTAAAAGAAAAATACATATCTAAATACTTTTTATTAAATTTAGTCAACGTTCTCAAATAATGGTTTTTTTCTATTATTATTGTTTTTTTGCTTCTTATATTTGAATCTTTGAAAGAAAGAACGTTCTATTTTTTTTATATAGAAAAGTTCTATGTTCATTTATTTTTTTTAAAAGAAAAGAAGGAATAGAACGTTTTTAAAAGAAAAACGGAAGATTGTCTATTTTAAATTTTTTTTTCTTTGACATCAATTTACCGATCGAACGATCTACTTAATTTGTCTGTTTTTATATATATATATATATCATTACTGTATCGGACGAGTTTTTAAGGCTAATTAGACAGAATAACCTTATATGGTAAAAGTAACCTAGAGAACTAGAAAGTTCTAAAAAGTTGAGTAGTGTTATAAACTTTAAAAAAAAAAAAAAAAAAGTTGTCCAGACGGTTGACTTCACTAAAAACTGAGGTGAATATTATAGAATAGTCCTATAATATGTTCTATTCCAGACTATTTAGTTAATACAAAAAGACTATATGGTTGTTTTTTTTTCAGATTATAAAGGTTAATAGAGTTACAAACATTGGTCATTTAGTGCTCTTCTTTCGAGTTGTATACTTACTAGTTTTTCATTTATACTTTTTTCAGTTAGATTAAGATATTGAAACGTTTGAATTATTGATAATGGATACTATACTGTCGACTTTAAGATTAAGGAAGAAGGTTAGGAGATCAGAATTGGAGAATGTTGAAGAATTTTTATCTTCTAATGAATCGTTGAGAAAACTTGATTTTGATACTTTTTGTTCTAAGGCTTTTTATTGGTATTGTTTTCCAAGAAAACCGGGTTTAGAATCTCGCTATTTTTTCAGGAAGCAAAATTTTTGTATGCCAAAAATTTTGCAACCTGATGGAGCGAGCGGAGATCACTTGGTACTTAAACTTAATAGAAAACGTCAATTGAAGATAAGGGATGTTAGGAAAACTAATTCAAAATTGGCTGGGCATCTTCTAAATGTGGATGGGACTCGATATCAATTACCGAAAACTTTTAGACCCGACTCGTGCGTTACTTGCACAACGCTTGCTGCAAGGGATAATCTGTATGTTTTTGAGTGTCATAAAAGATCAAATACTGGACCTGTTGTCGATCAGAGATTGCAAAGAATTATTTTAGCCAGATTTATTAATGATAGCATACAACTTATTGGAGATTTGGAATTGGCATTATCAAACCAAAGTCACCATATTGACATTGCCCTAATTGCACCAGATTTAAAGTCGGTCTTGCTCATAACAAGTCAAAAAGTCTATTTAAACGAGGACGAGCAAGCTTATCCCAGAGTGGGTGCTGTCAATATACTAGGACATGCTGGAAAAATACCTTTATATACAACAGCACTATGGACCGATGAAGCTGTTCGAAATAGGAGAATATTTGCATATGACAATCGTTTCCCCAACAATGTCGTCTATTCATTTTCCAAGAACTATATCCAGTGCTACGATTTCGTTACTGACAAAGTCATTCAAAAAGGTCAATTACCCAATGAGATACTTCTTAGAGACTATCGCGTTGTCCAGGTCACGACATCGGCTTCAGGTCGACTTGTATCTCTACAAATTTTTAGCTGTTCACCAAATATTGTTAAAAATATGACGTTGATTATTTCAACTAAAGATTTGCAAGCAATCCTCTCTATAAAATATCATGAAATTTGTCCGAATCATTTAATTTACTGGAATACCAGCTATTTTCCAATATTTTCGGAATGTGATTCACTTATTGCATTAACAGCTTCTCAAAGATCAAATGATGATAAGAGGAAACCCGATATAGTTGTATTTAAATTGCCAGTTATAATGGAATCGTTGAAATCGCTTTGCAGGCGAAAAGTTATAAGAACATTTCGATTATCGCGTATAGAAAAGTTAGGTTTACCGTCGAAGCTAGTCAAATTCTTAAAGAATGAACATTAGAAGATTTTAAACATTTTGAATGAACATATATCAAAGGAAGATTTTGTTGTTGTTTTTGTTGTTGTTTTGTTTCTTTTTCTTTTGTACGGGTATTTTTGGGTCATGTGAATGTATTTACGAATATTTAAAACATTGCACAACGAAAAATACTCTTTATTATTTCTACATGTTTAAAGCGGTTGTTAAATTTCGAGGTGGGACAGTTTGTCTATACAATCTTCAGGTTCTGCAGTGTAAAAAAATAACTGACATAGAGGATCTTTGAAAAAGTACTGTAGATATTTCTGATGTTGAATAGACCATCGTTTATCTTCTAAAAGATCTACTCTTATCTTTGCGATAAAGTTTGTTAATCGTAATAATCTCGTTTCGTACTTATCCGTATATATTCCTTTCAAGTATCGAATAAAACTGACCAATATTCTATTATATAGTTCAGCAAAATGAGGCTTTTCTCCTCCGGACACAAGGTGTAGAGAATATAAGAAGACAGCTTCCTCTTTGGAGAGGTTTATCTCCTTGATATCATAATATAAAGTTGTTAAAACTTGGACAGTTTGGTTATCTAGTACATGTTTCATTCGTTCACATTCAATTTTTAGTATTCTATCATTAAAACCAAAGTAAATATTTTCCTTGTCCAAATAGAATAAAGGATACATAACATCTAAAATATATAACATATCTGCATTCTTAAAAGAGATACTGATAAGATCTTTAAGCTTTAAATCTGTCATTCCTGGTAAACTTCTTGAAAAGATTAATGAATAACGATACCAAATATTGAATAAAGTTTCTAAAAAATGTAAGAATCCTTTACGATCATCCAATTCTAAACCAGTTACCTCTAATATATCTGAATATTCGTTAAATGGTATATAAATATTCTCTAGGGATGTTTGTGCGTTTTGAAATTGTAAATCAAAATTATGAATTTCATCTGACCATACGATATTTGTAAAAATAGTTGTAGCATTAGTGGTTTGTATGAATATATCATCAGCATCTGAATGACTTAGCATGGAATATACAGTAGATTTTCGACTTTGTAGCTTTTCTGCGAATTTTAAATTTTCTTCTCTTCGCTTCTTGGTATACGGTCCTATTTTTATTCCTTTTGTTGACATTCCCTCTTTAACGCATTTATTAAAACGGCAAGCTGAACACTTGAATAAAAAATTATCTGCAGGTGAGCATAGATTTCTCCCCCTTTTGCATTGATATGGAGTACTTCTTTTAAGAGATCGTCCGTAGAAAACTTTACAGGCTTCGCAGGTGTAAACTCCATAATGAAACCTAAAAACAACAATAAACACTAGTTATATTTGAAAAAGATGGTCCACAAGTAAATTCGTTTGTGATTATATTATGAAATTTGAAGATTATTATAGAAGAGAACTTTGGATAGAACATACAATCAATCGTCTATATATACACATATCTATTTATATATTATATAATTATGCCCATTTAGTTCACTGTTAAACTAAACAATTGTAACAATTCCAAGGTATTATATCAGTTTAAAACATTTTAACAATGAATACGATAGTATTTTATAAGACAATTTTTATTAAAGTTTCCGTTAGTGATTACTATTTTAATATTTAAAAAGAAAGAAACAACAAAATTATCATTTATAGTTGATTGGCTATCGTAAGTTGTAGTTAAAGAAGAAAACAATGTAACTTTTTAGATATTTATATGACAATTATTAAGTTCCGTTACGCAATCATCTACGCCTTGTGCATGCATGAATAATCTACAAATACTGTCACTATACATGTAATTTACATATTTTGAATTTTTTATACACCATTTTTTATCAGAATAGAATTTTTCTTTCAAAATTGCTAGGGAATTAACAATATCCAAAAGTCTCTTTTGATAATCTCCTCCGTTTGTACTTTGTAAATATCTTATAAAACTTGATGTCATTCGTGAATGTGCCTGTTTAAGTTGCGGCTGTTTACTATCAGATACAAGATTCAATGCATAGATAAATAAACTCTCTTCCATTGTAAGTTTTAAATTATCCAGTCGTTTGTGTATACTTTCGTGAAGCTCAACATTTTTTTCGTCGCTAAGATAAACCATTTTAGACTTTCCCAAAGTGAATACTTTGTCATTCAAATTGATAACGAGGCAATCGGTATTCCAATAGATGGCGGTGGTCGCCAACATTAATATGTATAGCAGGTCAGTAGATTTAACCATATGTAGAAGAAAATCTTTCGTACTCAATTCTGACATTCCTGGTAATTTTCTTGCAAATGCTAAGATTCTTCTATACCAGTAGCCTAATAGTTGTTGTGAAAAATGTGATAGTACTTTACGATCGTCTAATTCTAAACCAGTTTCTTCTAAAAAGTCCATAAAGTAATCCTTTGGAATTAATGCAAATTCTTGCGTTTTCAAGGCGTCGAGAAATACTTGATCAAAATTTGATATCTCTTGTGACCATACAACGCTCCTTATCTCGGAAAATCCGGTAGTGGCTAATGTTAGGATATCATCAACATCTGAATGCATTAGGGGATGAGGAACGTTCAATTTGCTTTTTCTCCAAAGTTCAGCTATTACTTTACTATTTTGAATTCGTTTGTGACGGCTATATGGTCCTAATTGCATGGAATCTCTCGACATTCCAAGACTCAAGCATTTTTTGTAACGGCATAAGGAACAGGCGAAAGTACAATTCCTCGATGGGGAGCATAAATGTTGTCCTGTTTTACACTTGTACTGCAAGTTCCTTTTGGAACTTCTACTGAAGAAGACCTTACATGCTTCGCACGTATACGCTCCGTAATGAATGCTGCGTAGGATAAATTAAAAGATAATGGGTGTGGTTTAAAAAAAGAAAAATACATAAATCATTAAGTCAACAAATAAGACCAAACTATAGACCTAACCCTAACCCTTTAAATCAAGCCATAGCCAACAGATAATAGATCATAGAACAAAAAGTTAATATTATTTACCAATTGTAGTTTTATAAGAGAATGGGGTCAAGTTTTTGACCAAAAATTTCACAAAGTTTATTGATTAAGTTACAACGGCAAAAGATATTGATAGTTTTACATAAAGAAAACGCTGTACTACCCAATTTACGATCAACGATACATTAAAAGTTACATTTGTGTGGTATCTCTTATCTAAATCTAGCTAAATAAATTCAATTTCTTCAAAATGGCTATCGAATGTTCCATATCTTCGAGAGAAAAGCAGACGGCCCTCATCAATTTTGTCTGATATAATAATTTTACATATTCCTTTTCTCGTGATACCCACTTTCTTTTATTCAGTGAATTTTCTTTAAAATTACTAATAAAGTTCATTAGCTGTCCAAGTCTTTGGTGAGAATTGTTTCCGTAACGACATTCTAAATATCTTGATAAAGCTACAGTTAGACGATCATGAGTTGTCTTGAAGTGAGGATGTTTTTTAGTTGGATAAAACAAATCAAGTGCAGTTATGATTATAGCTTCCTCCATTGTCAGGTTAATGTTAGCCAGGCTTTGAACGCTATCTTGATGGAGTTGTACAACAGATTCGTCTGTTAATTTGCTAATATTCTCTTTATCTATATTTAAACTTTGATCTTTTAAATTAATTACAACTCCATTGTTTTCCCAATTCATTTTGTTTTTGATTGAATCAAGAAGCTGGAAATCATCTTGATTCTGTAAAACAATCCTAAAGAAATCATCCTTTGATAATTCACTCATTCCTGGTAATTTAAGTAACGATTTTAAATAAAACTTAATTGCTACTAATGTATAAGCTTCGGTAAATTGGAAAAAGACTTTTCTATTGTCGAGTTCTACGCCTGTTGCACCGTAGATATCCATATACTGATTCTGATTGAACATACCTTCTTTAATAACTTTCTTTGATATAGAGAATAAATCATCTAATCCCTCTACACTATCTCTCCAATCTGATGTCATAAAATCGGAAAATGAGTTGTTGCAAATTAAAATGATATCTTGAGCATCGCTATGATTTAATAAATAAGGTATGCTAGATCTCTTTTGGTGAAGAATAGCTAACTGTTCCTTATTTTTCTTCAATCTTTCTCTTGAATATCTGCCTATTTTGATAGCAGTTTTTGACATGCCAACTTCAATGCATTTCTTGTATCTACATAATTGACAAATGAAGGAGAAATTCTGACTTGGAGAGCATTGGTTCCTCTTTGTGTAGCAAACATATCTCTGATATCTATCAAAGCTTCTACGAAAAAATACCTTACATGCTTCGCAGGTGTATACTCCATAATGAAAGCTGGAAAAAAAATGAAATCCTTATGGAATTGCATTTTCATATTTCTTAAAGATGAATAGACAACGCCTCTGTTATTCGTCATTAAATATATACTGAATATATATATAATCTATATTTCAACAAGCACAACAAGCTACTACAATAATTAAACAATACGAAAAGTAAATAATTAAAAAAGAAAGGGATGGAAGGAGGCGAAAATTACAATTTTAAAGTTTAAGATCTTGTAACAATGCAGCAGCTTCGTCTATATTTTCCATTGTGAAGAAAGCTTTAAAAACTTTGTTACTTTCTCGTTTATTTATGTGAGGTTTATGTTTCCTCAACCACTTTTTCATGTAGTAACGCTTTTCTTTTAAAAAACTGTCTAAATTTATTAGCTCGCTAAATCTTAAATGTTGATTTTTATCGTATCTACATTCAAGATATCTTATAAAGGCTAACATGACTCTGGATCGAAGAGTTTCCAATTGGGGGAATTTTTGTGCTGAATTTAGCATATGAATTGCAACCAGAAAGGTTGCTTCTTCGTAAGTAAGATGAGTTTCGGTAATACGATTATCATGTTCCTGTTGAATCTTCAAGCCTTGAAAATCGCATAATTTAATGAAATCTGTATAATCCATAATCATAGAATGTTTGCTATCTATATTCATTATAAGCGTGTCGTCTTGCCAATGATTTCCCGATATAACTGAAAGTAGTAGATAATAATCACCGTAATTACTTAAAACAATCCGATAAAAGTCTGCCATCGGTATTTCATTCATCCCTGGCAAACACTTAATTGATCTGAAGAAATGTTTTAAAGAAACGACTGCTATATCTTCAGAAAATTGAGCGTGTGTCAGTCTATTGTCCAATTCTATTCCTGTAACATCGTAAATATCGAAGAACTCTTGTCTATCAAATGACGCTTCCTTTAATGACTTTTCTGCCATTTGATTCAACAGGTCAAAATTTTCTATTTCGTCATTCAAATCTCTTATGAAAAATTCTGAAAAAGACTGACTACATCTTATTGTAATATCTTGAGCGTCACTATGTTGCGGTAAAAAAGGAACGATTAACTTATGATATTGTGCTTGAGCGTGACAGAGTTTATTTAGCTCTGTTCTCTGCGTGGAATATCTTCCTATTTTAATTTTATCCTTTGACATGCCTGCTTCCAAACACCTATGAAATCTGCAAAACTTGCAGACAAAAATAAACTTTTCATTTGGACAGCATTGACGTCTATTAGTAATGCAGGAGTATTGCTGATGTTGTGTTAAGCTTCTCCGAAAGAAGACCTTGCACGCTTCGCACGTGTATACACCATAGTGGAAACTGAAAAACGATTGATACATTTTCATTCTTATCAAAAGATTCTTTGATTCAAATAAACTTTTATGTTCAAATTTGTACGGAAACAAAGAGAAACGAGTGTTAGTAATTCTTTTATCGCTCATGATATGTATATTCTAATATAAATATAAAGGTATACAGTGTATGTATATATACTAATATATATATATATATATATATCATTACGATGTTTACAACTTAGTTTTCGACGTGTAAAAAGACACACTACATAACTTGCTATGAAAGTTGAACTACTAGAAATGACTACAAGTGACATATTTATGAAATAGATTAATAGTATTTCAAATATCTAGTCTGCTTAGAATCTCAACTCCTTCATCAAGATCATCGATTACGGAAAAAGCTTTTAATAAATCCGTTTTGTACATCTTTGTGAAATATTCTTCATTGTTCTTAACCCATTTTTTCTGTCGAAGATTATCCTCTCTAAAGAATGCAATTGTTGAAATAAGCTTCTGCAATCTTAAGTGATAATTACTTCCGTAGTTTTCTTCAAGATATTTAGTAAAAGCAAACATAAATCGTTGATAGAAATCTTGGAAATGTGGTTGACATTTTGTTGGACTGAGCATAAAAATAGTTGTGAGAAATATAGCTTCTTCAAATTTCAGATTAACTTCTGTTAATTTAATACCGCGTTTGTGTTGGCTCTCCGCAATTTCTTTATCAGTCATTTTAACCATATAATCACTTGGAAGTAAAACAGAACGTTGATTACCCAATTGAAAAGCTAATCCTTCCGGTGTCCAATTTGCTTTTGATGCAACTTCAATGAGTACGCAAAGATTTTCCTTATGACTTAGAATAGTTTTATAAAAATCTTTATGATTCAGTTGATTTAGACCAGGAAGTCGTCTGAGACATCTCATAATTCTCTTGTATAAAACTTCAATAAAAATTTCAATGAATCTGGTATAACTACTTCTATCATCAATCTCTATTCCTGTAACTTCTAAAACATCCATGTATTCTTGTTTTGTATAAATACCACTAGACATTGAATGTAATGCTCTGGAAAATATATGGTTAAAATTTTCCACTTCTAGTGCCCAGTTTTCAACTAATAAATCTCTGAAAGATTGGTGGCATATTATGATCATATCTTGCGAATCCGAATAAATTGATAGGTATGGTACCATTATCTTTTTCATTTCAATATTGGCTAATTGCTGCTTGTTTTCTTTATGTCTTTGCTTTGTATATCTTCCTACTTTAGTTTTAGCCCTAGACATTCCTACGTCTACACATTTGTTGTATCTGCACTGCTTGCAAGGGAATAGGTAATCTTTGTCAGGGAAACAATGACCCTTTTGCGTGATACAGACGAAGCTTTCATATTTCTCCTTGCTTCTACGGAAAAAAACTTTACAGGCTTCACAGGTATAAGCTCCATAATGAAAACTGCAAAAAAAAGGATTTTCCACTGATATCCATGAAAGCGAAATGTAAATGTGCCAAAAAATTAGATCGAAATAAAAACAAAAAAGTTAAGATAGACGAAAATCTCAGTTACTACAAAATGGACTTAAATGGATAGCTCATGGTATTCTATTTTAACAATGAAAATTGTCGGCCATCTTTAATTATTGAGTAGTAATAGAACAATAACAAAATAACAATATTCCCCTACAAAAAAGGTGTTAGCTCTATAATGGAAATTGCAACAACTGTTGAAAATTTTCTACAAGCCTTTTCTTTTTATTGAAAACTTAAAATCTTTACAAAATTAACGAGATGAACAATTTAGGGCAAAAAGAAATGCGAAAATAGTGTTCACATCTTAACTGCATCATAGAACGTTTCAGATCTCAACTACAATAGCTAAAATAGCGGTAAAGATCAATAGAAGTTATATATTATAGTTTGTTTCATATTTCTAAATTGGCTAAGAGTTCAATACCCTTATCAATTTCTGGTGTTGCCATAAATGCTCTCATCAAAGGTGTTTTGTAAATTGCCTTTAAATACGTTTGGTTCTGTTTTAACCATGCTTTCTCATGAATATTTTCCTCTTTGAAATAGGTAACAACTGAAATAAGTTCCTGCAATCTGAGATGGTATTGTTTTCCATAAGTTTCTTCAAGATATCTAGAAAAAGCTAATACGAATCGATCGTAAATATCCCGAAATTGTCGACTAGTCTTGATTGTGCATAGCATATTTATTACAGTGAGAAACATGGCTTCTTCAAATTTAATATTAGCTTTGGCTAATCTAATACCGCATTCCCTTTGCATTTCTAATATTGGCTCATCACCCAGATTATTAAGATATTCAGTGGGAAACGTAAATGACTCTTTATCATCTACTTTAAAGACAATTCCTTCGGAAGTGAAATCAGTTTTTGAAGTGACAGCAAGTAAAATAGTAATATCAGTCTTGTTACTGAGTATAACTTCAGTAAATTCTCTATGAGATAGTTTATCAAGTCCAGGAATCTTTCTGATAATTTTTAACGCTTTTTTATATGAAACATTCATAATAGCTTCAATAAATCTTGTATAAAGACCTCTACGATCTATTTCAATACCTGTAATTTCTAATGTATCCATATATTCTGCTTTTGTATAAATTCCTTGTGAAACAGCATTGGTAGCTTGATGAAACAATTCCCTAAAATTTTCTATTTCAAGATTCCAATCTTTAATGACAAGATCTCCAAAAGATTGATTACAAATTACAATAATATCTTGCGAATCAGAGAAATTAAGCAGATATGGCACAATTAACTTGGTTTTTTCAATAATAGCTAAATGTTTCTTATTCCTTTGATGTCTATCTTTGGTATATCTTCCCATTTTAGTATTACCTTTAGACATTCCTATATCTATGCATTTATTATATCTACAATATTTGCAAATGAATGAATAACTGTCATTCGGAAAACATGAATATCTTTGAGTAATGCAAACGAATGTTGTATATTTATCCATACTTCTGCGAAAAAAGACTTTACAAGCTTCGCACGTATAAGCTCCATAGTGGTAGCTGCAAATAAAGGAATTTCCAATACATTCTCTAACTTTTCAAAGATTAAGAAGTTAAAACTTTAACAAATACATCTAATAAGCTTTTCTTTACGATGACTCTTATAGTATAGATTGATTATAATTGAACAACTATATCTTTTACATAATCTATGATTTTGATGAATATCTGTATTTTTTTTACAAATAATACAAATGATAAAAGACAGTTTGGACAACATAACTCTATCACTTCGCAAAACCGTTTGCCTATATCTTTAATCCTTTTAAAAGTTCAACACCTACATCAAGATCGGGTTCCGCAATAAATGCTCTCATAATATTTGTTGTATATATCATTTTTAAGTAATTTTCATTCTTCTTTAACCATTTCTTTCCTTGGTGTATCGACTCTTTAAAATATGTTGATAGAGAGATCAATTCTTGTAATCTCTCATGATATTTATTTCCATAGTGCTCTTCAAGATAATTAGTAAAAGCTAGCAAAAATCGATGTTGAAAATCTTGAAGATGAGGATGTGTTTTTGTTGGACAGAACATTTGTATTGCGGTAAGAAATACTGCTTCGTCAAATGTTAAACCTATATCTGTTATTTTTTTCCCAGCGTATGCTTGTTTGTTAGCTATATCGCTGTCTGACATTTTTGCTAGATAGTCAGCTGGTAATATTATTTTATGATTATCATCTAATCGAAAAGTTACTCCTTCTTGAGACCAATTTACCTGTGAAGCAATCGCCATAAGGACATATATATTCTCCTTGTGACTGAGTACAGTTCTAAAAAAATCTTTATCAGGTAATGTATCTAAACCAGGTAGTCGGCGAAGACACTTTAGTGCTCGCGTATACGTGACAACCATGGTAGTTTCAACAAATTTTGAGTAGTTCCGCCTGTGATCAATCTCAACACCTGTTACTTCTAAAACATCCATATATTGTTCTTTTGAATAAATATTTTGCGATACGGTACCCAATGCTCTTTGAAATAGTTCAGTAAAATCTTCAACTTCAGCAATCCAGCTTTTAATTGTGAAATTTTCAAAAGATTGATTACATATTATCACAACGTCTTTTGCATCGGAATATTGAAGTAGATAAGGTATTTTAGATTTCCTCATATTAAAATTAACCAACTGCTTTCTGTTCTCTTCGTGTCTTTCTTTCGAATATCTACCTATTTTAGTTTTACTCTTGGACATACCTAAGGCAATGCATTTTTTATATCTACATCGTTTGCAAGTGAATGTGTTAAATTTTGTTGGAAAGCAGGAATTCCTCCTAGTATTGCAAACATATGTGTTATGTATATCCATACTTCGTCGGAAAAAAACTTTACAGGCTTCGCAGGTGTATGCTCCATAGTGGAAACTGCAAAAAAAAAATAAAAAGTCTCTACTGCATTCGCCAATTCTTTCTGGATTTTTTTCCCAACAAATTTAATCTACTTTTCAAACAGATATCAATAAACATAAAATAGAAAGACGATACGTATAGTATATTACATTTTGTATTAAATTTTTGTATTACGAAGTATTCAATAAGATAAAACTAATCAATCTGTCAAGTTCAACTCTTGTAAAAGGGCTTCTACATCATTTGGGGAATGTTTATCAACGATTATTTTTATGTAGTTTGATTTATAGACAGTAGTTAAATATTCTCTCTCTTCTTTTATCCATTTATTGGAATATAGACTTTGAAGTTTTACAATGCTAAAAAGGTTCATAAGTTCTCTTAACCTTAAATAGTATTTACTACCGTATTGATTTTCAAGATATCTATAAAATGCAATGATAAGCATTTCGTATATTTCTTTCACACCTGGAGTTATTGCATTAGGAGTAAAGACATTGAGAGTAGTTAGAAAAAGATTTTCCTCAAACGTAAGATTTGCTTCAATAACAGCATCAAGAGGTGCTTCAATAGAGTCAACAACCTTAGGAGTTGATAGATTAACTAATTCATTTTTTTTTATATATAAAGTATGATTATCATCAAGCTTAAATATGAACGAATGATTGTTCTTAGAGATATTTAAAATAGCTGTCCAAATAAAGCCTACATTAGATGAATTTTTAAGGAGATTTAAAATAAATTTGGAGTTTATCAGCTTTTCTGTTCCCGGTATTTTTCTTAGTGATGATAAGAAATGTTTGAAATTTACATTCATAACCTTTTCAAAGAACTCAGTGAACACTCTACGAGTGTCTACCTCCACACCTGTGGTCTTTAAAATATCCATGTATGTATCTTTATTAAAAATTCCATCGTCCATAGTTTGGCTAGCATTTAAAAATTTCTTGTGAAATCCTTCTATCTCATTAGCCCAATAAACTGAAGGTGTATTGGAAAATGCAGCCAGACAAACTGTGATAATATCGTCAGCTTTGGAATGCCTTAAAAGATGTGGAATATCTAGCTCTCTCTTATTATTTTGTTTCACTTTATCTTTATTCACTCTGTGCGTTTCGTTACTATATCTTCCCTTTTTAATGTTGTCTTTAGACATTCCAACAGATAAACACCTATTATATCTACACAGCCTACAAGCAAACGAACAATTTTCCATAGGAAAGCAAAGCTTTCTCTTAGTAATGCATTCAAACTGCTTGTACTTTTCGATACTTCTACGAAAGAAAACTTTACAGGCTTCGCAGGTGTAAGCGCCATAATGGTAACTGGAAAAAAGAAATTCTCCTTTCAATTACAAAAATTACCATAATACTGAAGTCAATAATAATTAATAGACAGTTCTACAGCTTAGTTTTTTCTATTTCCAAGCGTTAGATCTGAGAAAATGACAATTACGAAAACATCTTGTTTTACTACGTTTAAAATATTTTTTACTTTATTCTTAATATTATTATAATGAAACTATCTTACAAAATACGTTTTCATGAATCAATTAGTAAAACCTCTATAAACAAATAAAAACAAAGCAAGCTTAATCATATCTTAAGTTCTTTTAGTAGAGTATTAGCTTGTTCTAGAGGTAGGTTTTTCGTAAATATTTTCATAATTTTAGACCTATAGACTGTATTCAAATACTCTTCATTATCTCGTAACCATTTTTGTCCAGTTCTAGCATGAAGTTTTAAGGAACTCATTAAATTCACTAGTTCAATTAATCTTATATGATATTTCGTTCCATACTGACTTTCAAGATATCTTGTAAAAGCGAGAATAAATCTTTGATGCATATGTATCAAATGACGCCTTTCCCTTTTAGGGTATAGCAAATTGAGAGATACCAAGAATGTTGTCTCTTCAAACGTTAAATTTGTTTTTTCTATTAGACGGCTGCATTCTTGGTGAACAGCTGTCATTCCAGGATCACACATATTTATGAATTGCTGCTTGGTCATCTCTAATATGTGTTCGTCGTCTAATTTCATAAGTAATGAATCATTGACCCATTTGTTACCTTGTGAAATCGCAATAGGCAATTGCACATCTTCCTTATTTTCCAAGATTGTCAGAACAAACTCGATTGCAGATAGTTCATCCAATCCTGGAAGATTTCTTACAGAAGAGGCAAAGCGAGCGAAAGTTGATTTCATTATTTTTTCGCAAAATTCTCCAAAAACACGTCTACTATCGACTTCTACTCCTGTGACTTTATAAATATCCATATATTCATCTTTACTGAAGAATCCTCGTTCGGTTACTGCTTTAACGCGTTGAAATTCGCGGTCAAATTCTTCAATTTCACTATGCCAATTAATATTCAGAAAATGGGAAAAAGAGCAATTACAAGCCATGATAATATCTTGGGAATCTGAATGCTTTACTAAAAATGGGATTGTAAGTTTGTTTTTCTCTAAGACCTCAAGTTTGTATTTATTCTGTTTATGCCTTTCTCTAGAATATCGACCTATTTTAATGTTATCTTTTGACATTCCTATTTCCAAACACTTGTTATATCTGCAAAGTTTGCAGACAAATAAGTGATCTTCAGTAGGGAAACATTGATTTCTCCTTGTAATGCAAACGTATGTTTGGAATTTGTCAGAACTTCTACGGAAGAAAACTTTACAAGCTTCGCAGGTGTATGCCCCGTAATGGAAGCTGCAAAAAAAATAACTTTCCAGTGCATTTTGCTAAATCTAACATTTGAAAGTCCAAATATATTTATGAACAATACCAATTAAAATTGACAAAGCGCACTCAAGCATTAATCTTTTCTATTGATATAAGATACTTTAGACAGATATATTGTCATTTGTTTCAGGAAAGAAGACAAATACGAATGGCCTTATTAATCGCCTTATCAAAGTAATACACGAAACAAAGATTTTATATAATAAGCGTTAGTTTTTCAACTTTGCTACTTTATTTTCATGGTTTTATAGAGTAAGATTCATTAGTAGCTCTACAGCTTGTTCAAGTTTTAAATTCATAAAAAAGATTTTCATTATATCACTTTGATATATAATGTTAAGATATTCCTCGTTTTCAGTCATCCAGTTTTCTAGTAAAAAGAAACTTTCCCTCATAGATGCCATCAAATTTACAAGTTCTGCTAGCCTGACGTAATATGTTTTACCGTAGTTGGCTTCCAAATATCTAGTGAAAGCCAGAGTCAATCTCTCATGAATACCTTTGAGATTAGGATACTTTTTTATTGGAGTGCTCATATTTAAAGCTATCATCAATATTGCCTCTTCATAAGTAATACTAGCGTTAATTATACGATTGGTATTCTCTTCATAGGCTGTGGCTACCTGATTACCAGACAAATTATTTATATCGGATTTATTAAGGCTAATCTTATATTTATCATTTAAATTGATAATTAACTTTTCTTCACTCCATAAATTTCGTAAGGCAACTGTAATTAATAGGAACATATCGTGTTTATTCCTAAGAACAATTTGGTAGACATCTTCAAGAGATAAACTATCCATGATTGGTAAACTCCTTATAGCGCTAAAGAAAACTTTAAATGAAGTATGCATAATTGATGCTGTAAAGTTAACGAAAGCTTTTCGACTGTCTACTTCAATTCCAGTTACCTTATAGATATCCATATATTCATCTTTACTAAACGTACCTTGATCGACAAACCCTTTAGCCTTATTATATATATCATTTAATCCTTGGATTTCGCTACCCCAATCAATATGGAAAAAATTGTTAAATGATGTTCTGCAAGCTATGATCATATTATGAGAATCTGTATACTTTGGTAAATACGGAACAGATAATTTTTCCTTTTCAATATGAGTTAATAAGAGATCTTTTTGTTCATGCATTCTCTTTGAGTATCTTCCTATTTTAATATTTCCTCTGGACATTCCTACAGCCAAACACTTTTTATATCTACAAAATTTACAGGAGAAAGCATAATCGGTATTCGACACACATTGTTTTCTGTTTGTAAGACACACATAATCGATGTATTTCTTTGAACTTCTAGTGAAGAAAACTTTACAACCCTCGCAGGTATAAGCCCCGTAATGGAAGCTGGAAAAAACGAAGTCATATGGATTTTTAGTATATTATAAAAAAAGTTGACAATTCATTTTTTCCAACATATTAGAATAATGAAAAAGAAGTTGATATATCAATTGATAGGTTTGGGAAAAGTGAGAAATAGGCAAACAGTTATAATATTATCTATTATTGAATATTTTTTAAAGTATTTGATATGGTTATACTCTATTTCTGTGCCTTTCGTTACTATATTTTCCCCTTTTTTAATATCTAGACACTCGAACAAAACTAAACACTTTTTTACAAACTTACAAAGTATATTGACTCAGTTAATAGAATCTTGGTGTGAGTGATAATACAACATAAAGACAGAAGGTGAATTTTATCTAAAGTTCTTTTAATCTTTTCAAATTGTTCAGATCGTTATATGTCGCAAAATATCGGCAAAACTGTTTATTCATAAAAGTTTGTCATAAAACTTGTGAAAGGAAATGCAATTATCCTTTGCAAACATATTTAGCATAAAAATAAAGAAAGGAATAGTGAATAAACTTTACTATTTCACTTATTTAACGAATTACAAACAGTGCTGTTAATAAGTTATCATTTGGTATTTAGACTTTAATCATTAACAATAGTCATTATAAAGAAGAGAACAGTTGTATTTCACAGTTTTAGGCTTTTCATTTCTCCAACAAGTGATGTTGCTTTAATATGATGCGAAAGTAAATTATAGAAGAGGGGAGATTTACAAAATGTCATAAAATAATTTTTTGATTTTGACAGGAGAAAACCTTTACGATTGTTGAATACTCGCTCTTTATAGGTACTTAGAGTTGATATAATTTGAGCCAGCCTTATATGATACCTACTACCGTATTTATTCTCAAGATATCTGGTAAAAGCTAATGTGAATCTTTCATATATACCGTGAAGTTGTGGATATTTAGTTGTGGGTTTAAGAAAATTAAGAGTAGTGATAAAAATTGCTTCCTCAAATGTTATATGTAACTGCGACAGTATCTCTATTGTTTCTTTTTGACTATCTAGTAGGTTTACATCTACTATTTGTGCTAAGCTCGACTTAGGTATATTAAGAGTAAGGTTATCATCAAATGGAATGGCCAAGGAATCATTTTTCCAGAGTGATAGCGAGAAACTAGCCATAATCAAGTTTACGTCTTCTAGGGACTCTAGAGCTTTTGAAAAAAAATCTTCAGGCTGTAGTTCTTTGGCAATAGGCAAATTTATCAACGCTTCTGAAAATCCGTTAAATACAGTTGTTATTATCATTTCAAATAATTCAGCGAATACGCGTCTATTGTCTATTTCTACTCCAACTGTTTCGTATATGTCCATAAATTGCTCAGAATTATAAAGATGATCATCAAATACTTCATTAACCCTTAAGACTTTTTCCCTAAGGCCGTCAACTTTCGTGGTCCAGTCTTTAATTGGAAATAAAGAAAAACAATTTTGACATAAAACTACAATATCTTGTGAATCGCTACCAATTGGAAGATAAGGTATATTTATGGATTTGTTTTTTAGGTCTTTTAGAGTTTTCCTATTCTTTTCATGCCTCTCTAACGAATATCGTCCAATTTTTATGCTATCTTTGGACATTCCAATCTCAACACATTTATCAAATCTACACTTTTTACAAGCAAACCTAAAGTTTTCACCCGGAAAACATAAATTCTTCTTAGTTACGCAAACGTAGTTTGAGGGCCTTGTCAGACTTCTTCGATAGAATATTTTGCAAGCTTCACAAGTATTTGCCCCATAATGAAAGCTGGAAAAAAACGTAAATCTGCTTTTCATTCATAGTTTTATTTTAAAAGAATAATGTGGAACGTCAGAGAAAAAAAATGGACAAAGACTAATAAAAGTTATGTTATGAATTAATTATTTCACAAGACTTTAACATATTGAGACATTTATCATAATCCGCTTCAAATAGTACGTCTTTAACTAATTTAGTACGATAGAATGATTTAATATAATCCATATGTTCAATAATGTTTTTAACTCCATGAAAGAGTTGCACTTTAGTATAACTTACAAAGTCAATTATTTCAAATAATCTTTTATGATAGTTTTTACCGTGTACAGATTGAAGATAGCGTGTAAATGCCAAAGTAAATCTTTCGTATTGTCTTTTAAAATGTGGATTTTCAACAGTTGGTTTTAGAGCGTTAAGGGCAACTATGAATGCTGTTTCTTCAAATGTCATATTTATATTTTGAGCACGAGAACTAATCTTTTCTTGACATTGTACTAGTGATTCATCTGAAAAGTTAACGATATCTTCTCTAGAAACCTCTAAAGAATGATCAGCGTCAAGATTTATGATTACTCTGTTATCTTTCCATAGAGCCCCTCCTGAGCAGGCTATTATAAAATGAATTTCATCTTTCTGAGCAATGACTACTCTACAAAATTCATCAAAATCAAGATCGTGCAAAGCGGGTAAACTTCTCAAGCCTTGTACAAAACGAGTTAGAACAGTTTCATGAACTTGTTCCATGAATTGCATAAAAACACGTCTTCCATCAATATCAGTTCCTGTTACCTTATAAATATCCATAAAATCATTTCTTGGAAAACTACCTGATTCTAAACTCTGCACTGCCTGCTTAAATTTTTGTTCAAAGCCTTCCATTTCATTATGCCAACATATATTTAAAAAAAATGATAAAGAGTCTCTACATTTGATAATAACATCTTGCGAATCCGTATAATTTACTAAATACGGAACTGTTTGTTGTTTTCTACTTCTCTCAACCAACATTAATCGATTCTCAGCATGTCTTTCTTTAGAATATCTCCCCATTTTTATAGACGTTTTAGACATTCCCACCTCTAAACATCTAGCATATCTGCAATATTTACAAACGAACGTAAAATGATTCGTAGGATTGCATTGTTGCCTCTTATTAATACAATAGAAACCACTGGACTTTCCGCAACTTCTCCGAAAGAATACTTTACAAGCTTCGCATGTATACGCTCCATAGTGGAAGCTGTAAAAAATAAAACCTTCCTTGCAAAAAATTCATTTCACTAAGATATTTACAATCTAACAATAAGCCACTCTATTGAAAAAAAAACAGTTGATTCTGCTTCTCATTCCTTTATTAGTGGGAAAATAAAACATGCAATATAAACTTTACAGCCCGTCCAGTCGTTTATAATATCAACAATCCCTTATCTTTTTGTACAATTCAAAATTGAAATTGTATAATCAAGTATTTAATTAATCAATTATTTATTAAATAACAATTATTCATTGAATAGTTTACGCACATCATTAATATTATTCAAAGTAAAAAGTTGTATACAGAATCCATAACCGTTAATTTCTTTAAAATAATCTAAATTGGTATTATACCACTTACAAATACATTTAACTAAATTTCTTAGAAATGATACTGTATTAACTATTTCTAATAGTCTACGATGATACGAATTACCATAATTATCGTTAAGATAACGAAAGAACAATAATGTAAATCTATCGTGTAATTGTTTAAAATGGGGAAATTTCTTATCAGGATTTAACATCTTTAAAGTAAAAAGAAAATATATCTCTTCAAATGTCAATTGTAGATTTGTTAATTTAGTTAATTGATCTATTTCAATTTCAACTAATACTTTATCAGTTAAATTTGAATAATCATAGCTATTTAATGCTAAATGATGATCATTATCTACTTTTATAGTAATATTTTTACCATCAGCAGAAAATCTACTGGCCATATTAATAAATATGATAACATCATCGAAATACTTGAAGATAATTTGTAAAATATCGTCTTTTGAAAGACTTTCATATCCTGGAAAACTATTTAACATTGTAACAAGCTGTTTAAAACCAAATTCAACAATTGTGTTGATAAATTGAAAATAGTGCTTTCTATCATCAATTTCTAAACCAGTTAATTTCAATATATCTAAATATTGTTCTCTTGAATAAGAATGTCGATTTACTAAATTTTCAATTCTAATGAAATTACTTTCAAAATTTTTAAATAGAGAATTAAACTTAAAACTATTAATTTGGTCAAAGAAATTTGAACATCTTATAATAAGATCTTGAGAGTTTGTATCATTTAAAAGAAAAGGTATTGCTCGCTTCTTTCTTTCGATAGTTAGTAGATAATTTCTATTTTTTAAATGTCTTTCTCTTGTATATCTTCCATGTCTAATAGCGTTCCGAGACATTCCAACCGCAATACACTTTCGAAATCTACACGATTTACACTTGAACCGAAAATCGGAGGAGGGAATACAGTTATTTCGCTTAGAAATACATTTTTCCAAGTTTACACTTCTAGAAGATCGTCTGTAGAAAGTTTTACACGCTTCGCAAGAATGACATCCATAATGGAAACTGGAAAACAAAATATCACAGTTGCAGTCATCCTGTTTTTTTTAAAACCAAAATATCTAAGCGATAATCATAAATCACTTTTGTTTCTTTGTATAAATTTATAATTTATTTAAATTTTAAAACAATCTCTCAAAGCAGAAGTTACATACTTTTCTCTTTAAGCGTTTATACAATTTATCCTATACTTTATAAATAAATTGATAAATAGTGATGTAAATACAGAAATAATAACATATGAATATTAAATATTTAATGTATATTATAGTGCTAGAGATTGTAAAAGGTTCATAGTTTCCCTTATATCCATATCTAACCACACATGGCGGAGAAGTTCAGGTCTACAATGGATTGTGCTTAAATATTCAAAATTGTTAGCAATCCATTTATCTCCAATTAGATATGCTTCGTTGAAATAGCTAAATAGATTCATCAATTGAAGAAATCGTAAATAGTATTTATTTGAATATTGACTTTTTAAATATCTTGTAAATGCAACTGCTAATCGATGATGAAACTCTTTAAAATGAGGAAACTTTTTATTTGGTGAAAATAGTCTTAAAGCTATTATTAAAAGTGCCTCTTCAAAAGTAATGTTAGCCTCCGTGATACGAATACAAGCTTCTTCTTCCAAATTAACCGCTTGATCGTCTAATAGGGATTCTAAAATTTTCTTTGGTACTTTTAATTGATGTTTATCATCGAAATTAATTATAATGATTTCATCTTTCCATATAATTCCACCAACAACATAGATAAGAAGTTCAATGTCATGTTTGTGTGCAAAGAAGACTTTGTAATAGTCTTCTTCGCTTAAAATATCTAATCCGGGGAGCTTTTTTATACATTTCATAAAGTGTAGGAATGAACTAACGATTATAGAATCTATAAGACTAGAAAATCCTTTTCTATTATCAATCTCAATGCCTGTAACTGAAAGTATATCCATAAAATCATTTTGTGGGAAAAATCCTTCTTCAATTAGTCTAGCGGCATTCTTAAATTTTATATCAAAATCTTTAATGGTACTCTGCCAATCCAAGTTTAAAGTTTCTGAGAATACATTTGAACACATAATAATAAGATCTTGCGAATCGGTTTGATTAAATAAATAAGGTACTTTTTCAGATTTAGCTTGTGAATTCTTAACGTACATTTGTAAACTTTTTAATCTTTCTCTTGTTGTCCTTCCTATTTTGGACGAATTTAACGACATTCCGATCGCAAGACAGCGTTTAAATCGACAAGATCTACATATAAATTTCATTTGTTCTGTTGCTATACATGCATTATCGTTAGCAATGCATTTCAAATTATTTGGACGTAGTACAGTTCTTTTGAAGAAAGCTTTGCATGCTTCGCAAGTATACGCTCCATAATGATAACTGCAAAAAAAATTTCTTCTTGCAATCTTCCTTATGAAATGTTTATACAGTATTAAATACAATGAGCACATATACACCTCAATATTTCGTCACTATAATAAATTAATAGGAATGTTTAGAGACGAAAATCGAATAAGACTCATATAATCTATTTTATAATCACTAAACGAAGATCTTATAAGTCCCGCAAAGATTTGAAAACTGGACAAATAAATAAAACCACTGTTTATAACACTAGATTACAAATGATAAAAGAAAATTGATGGTCAAGGTGACTTTTTTTCATTATTTATTATGCAATTAAATAAAATGTTCACTATTGATAATGTAATAAAGTTAAAAATAGAGTCAACACCTACTACCATTACAACGTCGATCCAACAAACTATGAATATCTACTGAAGCAATTTTCAAAATTCATGTGGCATAAAAGCTTCTACGAGGTATTAAACCTCCACTGAAACGCGTTTCATTTTGCATGACAGCAAACTAACAGTTGAAGAAAAATCTTCGAAATTGTGTTCGGTCCAGAACTTTGAAAAGCAACCACCATTATCAATTTGATTGACATAGTCTAGATTCTTTGTCACCCATTTGCGAAAAAATAGCGATGTTCTCTTAAAAAGTGCTACAAAGTTTACAATGCTTAATAATCTTCTGGGATAAGAATTACCATAGGTACTTTCAAGATACCTGGTAAATGCTATTAGGTAACGATTATAATATAATCGTAAATTTTCGTTTCCCTTGATTGGATTGAGGAGACTAATTATAAGTAGGAAAATTGATTCTTCAATAGTAAAATTAAGATTTTGAATTGATTGAAGGACGGTTTCTTCGGAAATGACAAAATTAGCGTCTGTTAAATTCTTGAAATCATCTTTTTTAAGGGTTAAAACGTAACCATCGCCTAAATTGCACGAGAGACCATCTTCAGTCCATATTAATTTGCTAGTTGAGCTGTTAAATATTTGAATATCATCTTTATGGGAAATAAGAAGGTGAAAAAACTTCTCGTCGCTTAGTTCTTTTAATCCCGGTATTTTACTAACTGCATTAATGAAACGTGTTGATGATATTTCCATAACACTATTTAATATGCTCATAAACGACTTTCTATAGTCGATTTCAAGACCAGATACTTGAAATATCTCCATGTAATCGTTCTTTGGAAATATTCCATCCTCACAAACGGCAGACGCGTTTCTGAATTTTGTTTGAAAATCAGATATTTCTTTACTCCAATCAATCTTAACTGCATCATGAAATATATTCATACATTGTATGATTAGATCTTGGGAATCCGTATGATTGATTAGATATGGTACCGTTTTTTTACTATTTTCAATTCTTGTTAATAAGATTTTGTTTCTATTATGTATTCGCTTAGTGTATCGTCCAGTCCTTATGGCATGTCGAGACATTCCAATATCTAGGCATTTTTTAAATCTACAAGCCCTGCATTGAAACCGAAAATCGGGTGCTGGTGTGCAGACTTTACGTTTTGTAACACATTCATAATCTATCGAACTCTTCAATGATCGTCTAAAGAAGACTTTACAGGCTTCACAAGTATAACATCCGTAATGAAAGCTGTAAAATAAAAAACAACCCTAAATACAGGTAACCTTTATTCCAATAAATGCATATATAGTTTTAACAGGGACAGTAACTTTATACATTAAATCTCCAAGAACACAAGTAAAATGAAGCATTTTTATAAGTAGCTTTTCTTAAGAATTTAGAATCTGTTTATATATTTTCATATATTCATTTTCTTCTTTCACCATCCAAACTCTAGTATTACGATTCATTTTTTGAAAGAGATGTAGATTTTGTAAAATCCACTTATGCCCATAGTGATATTGTTCTTTATACAGTGATAATAAATTCATAAGTTGTAACAATCTTTTATGAGACGAAACTCCAAATGCATTATCTAAATATCCTTGAAAAGCGACCAGAAACCGATTTTGTAATATACGAAATTGTGGACACCGACTGTTTGGAGTCAGTATGTGTACACCTAATAAGAATATAGCTTCTTCATATGTTATGTTGACCTCTGCTAGAGTATCACAATACTTTTTAGTCAAATCAGCAAGATTAGAATTACATAAATTTTCAAAATCTCCACGTTTTATCACTAATGAATGGTCTTTGTCTAATCTAAATACTACGCTATTATCTGTCCATGTAAGTCTCCCTGTAAAAGTTAGAAAGAAACGAATATCGTCTAGGTGGTTGTGTACATTTGAAAAAAATGTTCTATCATTAAGATCCTCAAAACCGGGAAAACTTCTTAAAGTTGAAAGAAACTTTTTCATTCCTCTATGAATTAAAAGATCCATCAAGTCAAGGAATTGTCTTCGATTATCTATTTCAACTCCCGTTACATTCATAACATTAAAAAACTCATCTTTCGGAAAAAAACCTTGCTGAAATATTGCTGATACACTTGAGAATATTTCGTCAAAATTATCTATCTCTTTCCTATAATTAAAGTCAAGAAACGGGGAAAAAACATTCGTACATCGAATGAAAATATCTTGAAAATTGGAATTCTTTGGCAGAAAGGGAATAATATCTTGTTTCTCTTTCGAATTCAGAAGGTTTAAAGCATTTTGCTTAAGTCTTTCATTACTATATCTTCCCATTTTAATTGCTTTTTTAGACATTCCTACCTCAACACATTTCATAAACCTACAATATTTGCATGGAAATATATGATTTTCCAATGGAACACAAAGACCCTTATTAGTTTTACAAGGATAGGGTGTAAACTTTTGTATCGATCTTCTGAAGAAAACTTTACAAGCTTCACACGTAAAGGCTCCATAGTGTAAGCTGAAACAAAAAATTAAGTCTCATTTTCGTCAAGGTTTCTTAACTAACTCCTTATTACAGAAATATTATCAGAATAATTTTTGCATCAATTAAGGAATGAAAATAGAGGTAGAGCAATACTGTTGACGTTTACTTAATTATTATGAAAGAGGGAAGGCAGTAATCCTCTGTAGAATTCTTAATTCATCGACTTTCTTTACAAAAGTGCAAAAGAAATTAACACTATTTATTTGTTATCAATTTCAACTTATGCAAGATTTTACAAGTTCATATAGACATTTGTATTAAATACTTCGACTGAAGAAAACTTGACAGTTTGGTTCCTATTAAACTAAATGTCCGTCTCTCTTCGATTAAACATTCGGATTAAAATGTCTTGGTCAATCATACTGGGAGCAAGAGCAATTTTTTCGATCATACATTCAAATAATTGACAATCCTATTATAAATTTTCTAAAATTATGATAAAGTAGGTTGTGTATTACAATTGTTAGTGAAATTAATAAGCGAATGTTATGCAATGGTTTTATGTATAGTTTTCATTGAGAGTTCAAGATTTGCTTAAAAGCTTTGATGTATTCATTTTCATCATTCACAATCCAGATTCGCGTTATATTGTTGATATCTTTCAGATGCAGATTTTGTAAAATCCATTTACGGTCAGAGTTATATTGCTTAGTATAGACTGATAATAAATTCATTAATTGTAGCAATCTCTTATGAGACGAAATTCCAAATACATTATCCAAATATCCTTGAAAAGCAATGATAAACCGATTTTGCAATACACGAAATTGTGGACATCGACTATTTGGACTCAGTATGTATATACCTAATAGGAAAATCGATTCTTCATATGTTATATTGACCTCTCCTAAAGTTTCACAGTACTTTTTAGTAAAATCAACAAAACTAGAGTCACTTAAATTTTCCAAATCTTCACGTTTTATCACTAATGAATGATCTTTGTCAAAGGTATGTACTAAAGTGTCATCTACCCATTCAAGTTTCCCAGAAAGTGTTAGAAAGAAACGAATTTCAACAAGATGACTGTGCACATTTGAAAAAAATGTTCTATCATCAAGATCCTCAAAACCGGGAAAACTTCTTAAACTTGAAAGAAATTTTTTCATTCCTCTATCAATGACAACATCCATCAAGTTAAAGAGTTGTTTTCTATTATCTATTTCTACACCTGTTACATTCATAATATTATAAAACTCATCTTTCGGATGAAAACCCTGCTGACATATTGCTGATAGACTTGCGAATAATTCCTCGAAATTATTTATCTCTTTTCTAAGGTTTAAATCAAAGAATGGAGAAAATACATTTGTGCAGCGTATGAAAATATCTTGAAAATTTGAATTCTTTGGCAAGAAGGGAATAATGTCTTGTTTCTCTTTCGAATTCAGAAGGTTTAAAGCAATTTGCTTAAGTCTATCATTACTATATCTTCCCTTTTTAACAGCGTTTTGGGACATTCCTACCTCAATACATTTGGAAAGTCTACAAGATTTGCATAAGAACGTATGATTTTCCAATGGAACACAAAGGCCCTTATTAGTTTTACAAGGATAGGGTGTAAGCTTTTGTAACGATCTTCTGAAGAAAACTTTACAAGCTTCGCAGGTATAGACGCCATAGTGTAAGCTGAAACACAGAATTTAAGTCCGAATTTTCAAAACAGAGATTTATTCTACATTAAACATAAAGATCTTGCCCGACCAAATGTTTTGAAAGAAACCAGTGGATTAGAGATAGCATCTTTTTTACAATATTAAACAGTTTATTCAGATCGCATTTTGCTAAATATTAATCACTCCTGGACTTTAAAGGTAACTAATACATACAAAAACACTCAATACAAATATTTCCTTCAGTGGTTCAGATATGTTATAGAATTTTATATATTTATTTTCATCATTTGTTATCCAGATTCTGGACATGTTGCTGTTATTTGAAAGCTGTAGATTTTGTAAAATCCATTTAGGACCATAGTTATATTGTTCAGTATATAGAGATAATAAATTCATGAGTCGTAATAACCTTTTATAAGCTGAAACTTGCAATATTAAATATTATTGGCTTTCTGCTAAATTTTACTTCCTTGTCCATAAAACTTTCAAGATGAGAAATCTCGTCCATCGTTCTCGGAGCAATTACAATCGTCTATGTAATGCATACAAATAATTGACAATCTATATAAAATTTTCTAAAATAATGAACAGGACGCCCTATTTAAAAAATTTAAATGTAATTACTATTTTACCAATTTATGCAATGTTTTAAATACATTTCTTTAAGTGTTCAAGATCTGTTTATAAATTTTGATATATTCCTTTTCGTCCTTTACTATCCAGATTCTGGAGATATCGTTTTGTCTAGTAAGATCAGGATTTTGTAAAATCCATTTACGACCATAGTTATATTGCTCAGTATACAGGGATAATAAATTCATGAGTTGTAACAATCTTTTATGAGATGAAACTCCAAATAAATTATCCAAATATCCTTGAAAAGCGACGAGAAACTGATTTTGTAATACTCGAAATTGTGGACATCGATTATTGGGAGTCAGTATGTATATACCTAATAGAAAAACTGATTCTTCATATGTTATGTTGACTTCTGCTAAAATATCACAATACTTTTTAGTCAAATCAACAAAACTAGAGTCACTTAAATTTTCTAAATCTTCACGTTTTATCATTAATGAATGATCCCTATCTAGAGTATATATTACACTATCATCTACCCACTTCAGTTTCCCAATAAGTGTTAGAAAGAAACGAATGTCAACTAGACGACTGTGCACAATTGAAAAAAATGTTCTTTCTTCAACATCTTCAAAACCAGGAAAATTTCTTAAACTTGAAAGAAATTTTTTCATTCCTCTATCATCGATAACATCCATCAAGTCAACGAATTTCTTTCTGTTGTCGATTTCGACGCCCGTTACATTCAGGATATTATAATACTCGTCTTTAATATAAAAGCCTTGCTCAAATATTGCGGATACAGTTGCGAATAATTCCTCGAAATTATCTATCTCTGCCTTAAGGTTTAAATCTAGGAATGGAGAGAAAACATTTGTGCAGCGTATGAAAATATCTTGAAAATTTGAATTCTTTGGAAGTAGGGGAATAACTTCTTGTTTTTCTATCAAATTCTGGAGATTTAAAGCATTTTGCTTAAGTCTTTCATTACTATATCTTCCCTTTTTAACAGCGTTTTCGGACATTCCTACCTCAATACATTTTGAAAATCTACAAGATTTGCATAAGAATGCATGATTTTCCAATGGAACACAAAGGCCCTTATTAGTTATACAAGGATAGGGTGTAAGCTTTTGTAATGATCTTCTGAAGAAAACTTTACAAGCTTCGCAGGTATAGACGCCATAGTGTAAGCTGAAACACAGAATTTAAGTCCGATTTTTTAAAACAGAGATCTTTTCCTACATGAAACAATAAGATCTCTCGAAACTGAATGGTTAGGAAGAAACGAGACGCTTATGGGTGCCATATTTTTTACAATATTAAACAGTTTATTTAGTTTACTTCTTGCCAAATATAAATCTCTTTTTGACCAAACTTTCATGACTAGATGTCTCTGTCAATTCTCTTGGAAATATAGCTATCTTTATGAAAATGTAGAGATGGTATATAATTGACATTCTAATATAAATTTCGTAACATTAAACAAAAGAGGGTTTGATTAAGAAATGTTTTGTGTAATTATTATCCGACTAAATTATTGTGCAATTAAAACATAGACATTTAATAAAAAGATTTCGTTAAGAGTTCAAGATTTGTTTATATATTTTGACACATTCATTTTCATCATTCAGTACCCAGATTTTGCTAACACGGTGGATATTTTTTAGAAGCTGTAGATTTTGCGAAACCCATTTACGGCCATAGTGATATTGTTCCTTATACAGTGATAATAAATTCATTAGTTTTAATAATCTTTTATGAGACGAAACTCCAAATATATTATCCAAATATCCTTGAAAAGCGACGAGAAACCGATTTTGTAATACACGAAATTGTGGACACCGACTATTCGGAGTCAGTATGTATAAACCTAATAAGAAAACCGATTCTTCATATGTTATGTCGACTTCTGCTAAAGTATCACAATACTTTTTAGTCAAATCAGCAAGACTAGAATCACATAAATTTTCATAATCTTCTCTTCTTAATGTTAACGAATGATCTTTATCTAAGTGATATTCTACAGTATCATCTACCCATTTAAGTCTTCCTGTGAGTGTTAGAAAGAAACGAACGTCGTCTAGGTGGTTGTGTATATTCAAAAAAAATGTTCTATCATCAAGATCCTCAAAACCAGGAAAACTTCTTAAAGTTGAAAGAAATTTTTTCATTCCTTTTTGAATTATAATATCCATCAAGTCAAGAAATTGTTTTCTGTTATCTATTTCTACGCCTGTTACATTCATAATATTATAAAACTCATCTTTCGCATAAAACCCCTGCTCAAATATTCCCGATACAGTTGCGAATAATTCCTCGAAATTATCTATCTCTTTTCGAAGGTCTAAATCCAGGAATGGAGAGAAAACATTTGTGCAGCGTATGAAAATATCTTGAAAATTTGAATTCTTTGGCAGTAGGGGAATAACTTCTTGTTTCTCTTTCGAATTCAGAAGGTTTAAAGCATTTTGCTTAAGTCTTTCATTACTATATCTTCCCATTTTAATTGCTTTTTTAGACATTCCTACCTCAATACATTTTGAAAATCTACAAGATTTGCATAAGAATGCATGATTTTCCAATGGAACACAAAGGCCCTTATTAGTTAAACAAGTATAGGGTGTAAGCTTTTGTAACGATCTTCTGAAGAAAACTTTACAAGCTTCGCAGGTATAGACGCCATAGTGTAAGCTGAAACACAGAATTTAAGTCCGATTTTTTAAAACAGAGATCTTTTCCTACATGAAACAATAAGATCTCTCGAAACTGAATGTTTCAGAAGAAACGAGACGGTTGTGGGTGCCATATTTTTTACAATATTAAACAGTTTATTCAGTTTACTTTTTGCCAAATATTAACCTTTTTTTGACTAAACTTTCATGACTTGATACGTCTGTCAATTCTGCTTAGAACTATAGCAATCACTTAGAAAATGTATAGATGGTATATAATTGACATTCTAATATAAATTTCGTAACATTAAAGGAAAAGAGGGTTCGATTTAAATATTTTTTATGTAATTACTATGCGAATAAAGTGTACTGAAAGCATAGACATTTAAAAAACAGACTTTGTTAAGAGTTCAATATCTGTTTATATAACTTGATACATTCATTTTCATCATTCAATACCCAGATTTTAGTGACACGGTTGATATTTTTTAGAAGATGTAGATTTTGCAAAATCCATTTACGGCCATAGTGATATTGTTCCTTAAAGAGTGATAATAAATTCATCAGTTGTAATAATCTTTTATGGGACCGAACTCCATATGTGTTATCTAAATATCCTTGAAAAGCGACGAGAAACCGATTTTGTAATACACGAAATTGTGGACACCGACTATTCGGAGTCAGTATGTATAAACCTAATATGAAAATTGATTCTTCATATGTTATGTCGACTTCTGCTAAAGTATCACAATACTTTTTAGTCAAATCAGCAAGACTAGAATCACATAAATTTTCAAAATCTTCTCTTCTTAATGTTAACGAATGATCTTTATCTAAGTGATATTCTACAGTATCATCTACCCATTTAAGTCTTCCTGTGAGTGTTAGAAAGAAACGAACGTCGTCTAGGTGGTTGTGTATATTCAAAAAAAATGTTCTATCATCAAGATCCTCAAAACCGGGAAAACTTCTTAAACTTGAAAGAAATTTTTTCATTCCTTTTTGAATCATAATATCCATCAAGTCAAGAAATTGTTTTCTGTTATCTATTTCTACGCCTGTTACATTCATAATATTATAAAACTCATCTTTCGCATAAAATCCTTGTTTAAATGTTGCTGATACAGTTGCGAATAATTCCTCGAAATTATCTATCTCTTTTCTAAGGTTTAAATCAAAGAATGGAGAAAATACATTTGTGCAGCGTATGAAAATATCTTGAAAATTTGAATTCTTTGGCAGGAAAGGAATAACTTCTTGTTTTTCTTTCAAATTTACAAGACTTGCAGCATTTTGCTTAAGTCTTTCATTACTATATCTTCCCATTTTAATTGCTTTTTGAGACATTCCTACCTCAATACATTTTGAAAATCTACAAGATTTGCATAAGAATGCATGATTTTCCAATGGAACACAGAGGCCCTTATTAGTTATACAAGGATAGGGTGTGAGCATTTTTTTTGATCTTCTGAAGAAAACTTTACAAGCTTCACAGGTATAGACGCCATAGTGTAAGCTGAAACACAAAAATTAAGTCCCAAATTTTCACAATGAGAAATCTCTTCTAACTTAGTTATTGTCTAGGTATTCTTTTTCGAATAATTTCACGCATAAATTGTAAATAAAGACATAAAGATATTGTTGATATATAATTAACTATTATACAGCTGATGAGGAAAGCGGAGTGCATAATTTTTTTTATGAAATCCAACAAAGGATGCGTTTATCTCTATATTGTAACATTCAGTATAGAATGCGGAATATAAGGTAGCAAATAAATTTATAGGGAACAAAAACTTTCAATAAATGTTCCTCTCCAAACAGGATTAGTTGAAACAAGCTACTTGATCTATAAGAGTGACACTTTTTAACGATTGACTTGTAAAGTGATGGAAGGGGAATAAGACAATATTAACCCAAAGGATTGAAAATTTGACCATAGCGGTTGAATATAAAAACAAACAGCTTGAAGCTTATTCGGATTGAATCATTGTTTATTTCTTTAAGTTTAAGCTTTTAATCATTTTAATACTATCGTCAATATTTCTTTCAATAAAAAAATCTGTTGAAAATTTTGAAGGAAATTTTTTACAATATTCAATATTTTGTTCAGTCCATTTTTTGGTATGTAATAGCCTCTCTTGTAGGACACTGTCAAGATTGACTATCTCGGCTAATCTCCTTTCGTACTTGCGACCATAAGAATTTTCTAGATAATTGGTAAAAGCCATCAACATTCTATTATATATTTCATGAAATTGTGGAAAGGTTCGATTCGGTTTAATGACGTTTAAAGTAATTATTATACAAATTTCATGAAAGCTTAGATTTACATTAGAAGTTCGGCGTAGCAGTTCTTCTTCACCAGCTAATAAAGTTTCATCGCATAAATTAGCAATGTCTAATCTTTGCATCTCAAGTACATATTTATCGCTGAATTCAATACTATAAGAACGTTCACTTAAAGTTACACCTCCGAAAAGTAAAGTAGCATAATTTATTGCATCTTTTGACATTGCTAAAGCTAATAGAAGTTCCTCCTGTTTTAGATCACGCAAACCTGGTAGTAACATTATTCCCTCAAAAAATCGAGTAACTGCATGCTTTACTAACTGTTCTGTAAAAGTACTAAACACTCTTCGATTATCGAGCTCTACACCAGTGGCCTCGTAAACGTCCATATAGTCTTCTTTTGAAAATGTTCCTGTTTGGCAAAATGATCTGATTTGTTTGAATATCTCATCAAAATTTTGAATTTCTTTTTCCCATTCGATTTTATTGAAGGTTGAAAATGATTTGCAACAGCAAACAATAAGATCTTGCGCGTCTGAATGTTTTGGCAGAAACGGAATAATTACGTGTTTCCTATCTAATTCCTCAACTAAACATTGATTTTGTCTACGTTTCTGAACAGTATATCTCCCTAATTTTATCGACGATTTAGACATTCCAACTCTTAAACATCTATCATATCTACAAGATTGACAAAAAAATCTGAACTCTTTAGTTGGTAAGCATTGCCTCTTTTTTCTCACACATTTATAATTTTCAAATTTTGACCAACTCCTACGGAAGAAAACTTTACAAGCCTCGCATGTGTTTGCTCCATAATGATAGCTGAAACAATAATATGGCCTGCATTTGTTTGTTTTAACTTGTTTTTGTTTTCATAAAGATTCTTTTATTTCAATTACTATATTCAAAAACGGAATATTTAGACATTTATAACACCATGACTTGAAAAAGCGCGGCAAAATGAAGCAGAAAACAATGCAAGCAGACTAGGGAACGATTCAAATAAAATCATAATGCATTATTGAACAAATATAGTACTTAAACTAATTGCAGCTGATCAATTTTATCAATACATGCTTCTAGATCTGCTACTCCCCAAAGGCACAAAAGGAGCTCGCTACTATACATATATTTCAAATAAGCTGTATTTTCTTGCCAATATTTAGATATTAGCTTTTCTTGTTCATTCAAATATGCTAAACTATTTGCAATGTTCAATAAGCGTGTATGGAAATTTTCTCCGTAGGTGCTATGCAAATATCTATGAAAACTAAGAAAAAGTCTATTATTTGCTTCTTTTAGAAATAAGAATTTCTTATTTGGAGTTGTTAAGTTTATAGCTAGAATAAGCATGACTTCTTCGGGTGAAAAATTAATTTCTGACAAACGTGTAAAACAGTCGCTTTGAATCTCAATGACATTTTTACCAGATAAGTTTTCAAAATCTCTTTTTGAATATTTTATCGTTTTATCTTTGTAAGTAAACTGTGTGTCATGAGAGAAGAATCGGCTCATACCGATATTGAATGCTAGTGTCACTAAATATTTATTCTGAAAGAAAATCTGTAAAAAATCTCTTTTTGATAATTTATTTAACCCAGGAAATGTGCTTGTAACTTTCAAAAGTTTTGTCAGAGAAACTTCCATAAATTTCTCAGCTAATTGCAACATAAATTTCCTACCATCTATTTCAACCCCTGCAACAGTTAATACATCCACATATTGGTCATAAGAAAACGTTCCCTTGTGATTATGATACAAAGCTGCATCAAATAACGTTTGAAACCCTTGAATTTCAGAATTCCAGTCAATTTGTTTTAGATCAGTATAAGCATTCACACACCTAACTATAATATCATCTGAATCGCAAAACTGAGGTAGTAAAAGCGGCTGATTGCTAAGTTTGTTTAACTTCATTTTATTATACATCTTTCTTTCTTTTGTGTATCGACCTATTTTTACAGAAGTTTTAGACATGCCTATTGCCCTGCATCTATGGAGTCTACATTTTTTGCATGCAAATATAAAATCACTTCTAGCGATGCATTGACCCCTTTTGTTCACACATGCATATTTGGATGTATCATCATTATGTCTCCTCCGAAAAAATACTTTGCAAGCTTCGCACGTGTATGCTCCATAGTGGAAACTGGAAAATAATGAATCTAAATTGCAATGAAAGATCTTTTCAAATATAAACTATATATATATATATATATTAGTATATATATTGCTTTGTTGCACTTATACTTTTTTCTCAAATTTTGATTGAAGTTTATTGATTAATTGAACACGTTGATAAATATAAAGACTACAACTTCTCTATTTTTCTTCATTATCAATTCAAAACAGTTCAAGATTTTCTAATTTTTTTATATTTTCTTCTAAGTTACCAACTTGCCATAGACATTTAAATATGTGACGATCGTAAACATAATCAAGATATTTAACATTCTCTTTCCAATACTTTTGTATTATACTTGATTGTTCATTAAAATAAGCTAGTGAGTTAACTATAGTAAGTAGACGATTGTGATGTTTCGATTCGTACTTATTCTTAAAATACCTATCCATAGTTAATAGTATACGATTATTTGCAGCAGATAAATGGGGAAATCTTTTTTGTGGTCTAGTAAGGTTGAGTGCAATTAAAAGCACTAATTCTTCGGTAGTTAAATTAAGTTTTGTTAATTGCCTATGACATTGTTCCTGTATCTCAACTATCTTTTTATCGCTGAGATTTACAATATCACTTTTATTTACTTTCAAACAGCTCTCATCTAATTTCAATTCATATTTATCTGCCTGCCAACTTTGTATCATTATAAAACTGATAGCTATATGAACTATGTTTGAATTCAAAAAGAAATTCATCAGGAAGTTCTCTCTTGATAATTCCTTCATACCTGGAAATTGCTGAGTGTTTGCTAATAATCTTTTAACGGCTACTTCTAAGAATTTCTCTGATAAATTTGATATGTGCTTTCTACCGTCAACTTCAACGCCTGTTACTTCAAGAACGTCCATAAATGTGTCTTTGGAGAATGTACCACACTTAGTCTCATTCATGGCAGTATTAAGTTTAAATTGAAAATCTGCTATTTCCTTATTCCAACTAATACTTTGAATATTATTGAAAATAGTAGAACATTCTACTAATAAATCATCGCAATCCGTAAAATTCATCAAATATGGTACTTTCGATTGTTTATATTCGATCGTATCTAACTGTGCTTTATTTGAAAGTTTTCTCTTGTTGGTATACCGTCCTATCTTTATATTACATCTTGCCATACCGACTTCCACACATTTATTATATCTACATTGTGAACAATTGAATAGAAATTTATCTGATGGAAAACATTGATTTCTGCCGTTCAGACAAAGTATTTCTGTTTTTCTATTCTTAATACGACGAAAAAATACGTTGCAGGCTCCACAAGTATAAGCTCCATAGTGAAAACTAAGAAGAGGAAAGACGATATATTCTTTAAAAATATTCAGATATTTTAGATATATATGTATTAAAAATTTGTACTCATAACAATGTCATATATATATTATTTGCATAATAAACAATTCCATTCTTATGTTGAACTATAAATCTATTTTAAAAAACGATAGATATTAATATAAAAAAATATGACTCATTGGAATTTTTGTCTAAATACACGTTTAGCTATGTCGAAATATGTGCCATATGTTTCACAAGAGAACAAATTGAACAATTCTTGTATTACGAAATTTTCAATGTCATTAATGAATTGATAAGGGAGGTTGCATTTGATTCAAGCCATAAAACTTTGGACAAATCATCGTCAAATAAATAATTATAATAATCATACTCTTCTTTCCTACAGTTTTTCCTTTCAATTAAACCCTGTTCTCTCATATTTGATATGAATTTTACTATTTGAAATAATCGTTTATGATAAAATTTTCCGTGCCTACTCTCCAAATAGCGTGTGAGAGCAGACATTATATGATTATGAATAGCTTTAAGATGTGGATATTTTTTTCTAGGTGTACATAAAGTAGCAGCAAATAATAAAACTGTTTCTTCATAATTTAATACTATTTCGTCGAGATCGTTGTGGAAATGCTCCTGATTGTGAACGGTATTTTCACCTGATAAATTATACAATTGGGCCTTGTGTATAGCCAACTCGTACTCTCCAAATTTCATTACAGAGTAATCATCTTTAAAATAATGAGTACTTGATAGATTTAATACAAGCGATAGATCGTCGGGCATTCTTAATATATTCATAAAAAAATCTCGTTTGTCTAATTCTAACATACCGGGTAGTTTAATGACTATATTTAGTAAACGGTGAAAGCTTGTTCTAAGTACTTTCTCCCCTAGTGAAATCATACATTTCCTACTGTCCATTTCAACTCCTGTTGTTTGCAAAATGTCGTTGAAAGCCTCCCTGTGTATCATATTGTGTGAAAAGATATTTGAGATTTTATTAATATCATCTCTTAAGCCCTTAATTTCTTTTGGCCAATCAATATTCATCATATCGGAAAACAATACTGAAAATGTGACAATTGTATCATCAACCTCGGTATAATTAAACAGATAAGGGACTAAGAGCTTTTTTTGGTTAATATCGTTAGCTATCTTATCATTTTCCAGGCGCTTCTCCACGCTATATCTACCGATTTTGGCAGCTTTTTTACACATTCCTATACTAATACATTTATTATATTTACAAGATTTACAGGTAAATTTGTAATCTGTAGAAGGATTGCATAAACCTCTTCCAGTTTGACATTTCACTAGAGATGATTTCCTATCAGACTTCAATGCTCGATAGAAAAAGGTTTTGCAAGGGTGACAAGTATTTGCTCCATAATGATAGCTGTTTAAATTGAAATTTGTCTAGAATTAAGATCAATAGGGTAATTCCAAATGACGTATGAATATATTATTCTCATTTCTATTTATATACACATTACCAAGTAAACTGGTTCAATAACCTGAACCTGGTAATTTGTATAATGGACCTATTAACTACCTTTTACAAAAGAAAGAAAATTTGTGTTGTTGGCACAAACTACTAAACAGCGGTGATAATTTCCAATCTTATTTATCACATTAAATATAGATAGTTACTTTATCAGAATGAATAGCTGGCTGTTATCAATGATATTTTAGGATAACTAGTATTGATTAAATTTTCTTTACAATAAAATTATTTTCATATTTTTGGGTTAAATATCAAAACATATTTTTTACATATATATTTACGAACAGCCGACAGTCATAACAATATAAATTAATTAAATAAAATGTTAACGACTTGCGTGAATGATAATTTAAAGAAAACGAGAAATATTCTATTTTGTCTATAAGACTTAAAGATGGCGGTTTTTACTGTGGAATACTTTCTTTTACAATTAAGATTGTCTCGACAACAAAGCTTTATAAAACACTAACAATCGCAAATCGATTTAACCTCTCGTTGGAGGTAAGAATATATACAGGACTAACAAAACGAATATCACCCACAAAAATCAATTGTGTACACGAATACATAAAGTGTACATACCCAGATGATGGACCTCCACAAACTTGGCATGGAGGTAGAGTTGTTTTTTGTTGCTCCGTAGCTTCTTCAAATGAGTCCAATTGCTTGACAAGACTATCTTCTATAGATATTATAGTAGAAGAGGGTGAATCACTTTCGCCTTCAAGCAGAGCCAATAGATCATTTAGATCATTATCGCTGCTACTATCTTGCGGGCTTGGGTTTGTTGAAGCCATATTTAAAAATTATTTGGCAGTAATATCAGCGAATCGGTGTTTTAGTCAAATTACGCAGTTTATGTATACCTGCCAACACCTACTGTGAGATAATTCAGTTGAGTTTCGCATACTTTCACCAGGTGGTGCTGTTAGTCTCAAGTACGAAAGATATTTTCGAATTGTATTCAAAATCAGATTACATGAATTTATTATATTTTATTAGGGAATTTATTGCCTTAAATATAATAATGATTAAATTAACTATACGAAAAAATCAGGTCTTTTAACATCACTTCCTTTTTAATTCCGGATGTTTATACCGATGGAACGTCCAAGAATTTGTTGCTAAGATATTATTTAATAAAAATCAGCCAACTCCGTCCATTTTTTGTGATCAAGCTCTTGCAAATAATTTATTAGTTTTTATAATCCTTATCTACTATCAAGATTTGAACGGTTTAATACCGATCTAAATAATTTCCGTAACCTTGCCACATTGCGAAAGGGGATGCATAATGTCCGATAATAATCCTCTTGAAGTGTTCAATTCACAATCGAAGACATTGTTAGAAAAATGGAATATACCGTCACACGTAAAACCTGTAATAAATTTTATTATAATTTCGTTTATTTCCTTGTTAAGTTAAACGTTGATTTTTCCAGACATTCGATAAAGAGGGAAGATGCAACGTTCACAATCTAACAGGTAGCGCAAGAACTGTTCAAATGACCTGGCAAGCTGACAAATCGCTTAAAGGTTTTAAAGATTAATTATATTTGTTCTGACAACTTATTATTTATACATTTATCTCTTGTTGAAGATGGTGCTAGATATAACTACGTTGTGCTCCAAACGTTTATACCAGAATTTGAGGAATTTGCCTTTGAAATCAAGTAATATTAATTAATAATTTGTAAATATATTGTACATGTATATTTTTTCTTATTTTCACAAAAGTGTGTCATTGCCGAACGAAAGTAATAAGCGCAGACTCTTCTTTACAACGAATGCTAAAGATATGAAACGAGAGACTTTTCATGCTAGAATTCCATTAGGAATAGTTAAGCGAAAAACGGTAAGAGGTCTTTTTTTCTATATACCATTTACGAAAATACTTATATAGTTAATATTCATTTAATTTTTAGTGGTTAAACTTATGTGTGGACGTTATTTCATTTATGAAATTATGGAATGAGGAAAATTTTAATGCCATCGAAAATTTGTCAATTTCGGCTAATTGCAAACTTCGTAGAATCTTTGTTCTAAAACCGAATACAACAAACACTGGTTTGTATTATATACATAATTTATACTGTATATACATTAGTATGCATAAAAAGCATAAAAATTCTTATTAAATTATATTTAGAGTCTTCCGCATCATCAGATATTAGAATACCCAAGCACTTTGAATATTCACATTCTTTAAATCACGAAACGCAAGTAAGTAAACTTATCTGATTTAGTATTTTAAAACGGACTTTACGCCTCTTTATTCCTATTTTTCTCTTTTACAGCTCATTGACTATTTTTGCATTGTTAGAGAATATGGCTCCATTGAACTAAGAATCGGTACGTATAAATTTTTCTATTATGTTATTGATACATATATATTTTATTCAATAGGCAGTGGAGAAATGAAGCAACCTCATCCACCTTCTACAATGCCAAATCAAAAGCCACGACCAGGTCGAAAGGTTAAAAGTGGTGGTAAAGGGAAAGCAACGTCTGCACAAGATGAAAATAGTAAGTTTTTTCTTTGTTTAAAATTCTTACCTTAATTTATCTATTTATTTTTTTTTTAAATAGAAAATTTAAGCGAAGAATTATCTGATGTTATCGACACTTTAAATAAAGGGGACAAAATTAACAAGACGTCTGACACAGAGTAATTTACTGTTGAAAACACTTTCTAATAACTTACATAATTTGAACGTACTTTCACTTATTTAGCGAAAAATCAGAACCTACTTTATATACTTACTCTTCACAACCTGTGGCTGTTCAACGAAAGAGCCCTTCAACGAAAGCTATAAGAAATCGCCAAGTGTTTAAAGTGATATTACTTTCTTTCTAAATTTAAAAATTTTAAGGGTGTTCTATTTTCTAAAGCAGAATATCAAGATAGACGACAACGACTTTGTTTCCGATTCTGACGGAGATTCAGATAAAGAGAGAAGACATAAAGATGACAAGTGCCAAGAGAAACCTAAAAGAACTATGCTAAAACGTAGTGTTAAGAAAAACACTTTAAAATTAAGCTCTTATAACAACGTTGTCCAACAGAAAGTTTGTATATTGTAGACTCTGCAATAAATATTTAATGATTTATATTTTTTACTACAATTGTTAAGAAACCAACCGATGCAAAACTTTCCGTCCAAGAATATACAACAGTTGGTTCTTTTGAGATAGATAGCATTGAAGCAGACATAATTAGAGCTATGCAAAAGGAAGATGAAGAAACCTATCAGAGCAATAACTTTGAGAGGTAAATAAAACAATGTGTATGAGAATTTTTATATCATAATGTTTTCATTCGATTTAGGTTTAAGGATCATACTTTTGGAAAAGACCCTGAGGAGGATCACTTTGTCGAAACTAACAATCATTTATTAGTTCAAGATGTACATTTGTACAAGGACGAAATTAAAGATCAGTCTGGAAGATGGAGTACTGATTTTTTCAGTCAAAGTCATGTTCGAAATGATCTCAGAGAAATGAATAAGAAACGTATGTATTTAAATATAAACAGGTATTCTGTTTTGTAAAATAGTATTCTTTTTTTTCTGTTAAAGATTCGTCCGGCCCGGTCAAACAAAACTCTTCAGATTCTTCTAGCGACGAGGATGAGATGTTAGACTTGTATTTTGATCCAACTTTAAATTGTTACTTCGATCCAGACTCTAAGATTTACTATGAGCTGAAATAAGCATAATATTTTTATTGTTTTATTATATTTTTTGTTTATAGTTTGGTTGAATAAACTCTACAGTTTTCTGGATTTACATAGATGAAACATATTTCCTACGTATTATTTTCAATTGGAATAATTTCTTTACTGTCTTTACTACAATAGGTGGGTGTAAAATCTTCTTCACTTGTTACTTCTGTTTCATATAGGCTAAGAAAGCAGAAATATTTTGTACTTATATGGTCAAATAACTTAATAAAATGATTTCTCCATATTTACCTGCTATCTTGATAAAAATTCCTTTTTTGGATAAGTAAGAGTATTACTGATATAGATAAAATAATGACAGGAATCAAGATGGTCGCCAAATGTCTAGACCAGATTGACGTTTTCGATTTGTCGATCGTTTTTCGTCTTTTTATCTCAGCTATGAAAAAATAGAAAAGCTATTGAAGAATTTTCTTTCCATTTTTAAACACAATAGACCTGAACAACTAAATCTTTCACAATCCACTCTTTCTATAATTTTTTCTATACCTTCGCACTTTCGACCGTCAATTGAAGGTTTTGGATTGGAGCATGAACGGATTTTTGTTACTGTCCTCTTACCCTTTCCACAAGTAAGACTACAAGAAGAACTTTTAGCTACAGTCCATCTTGTCCATGATCCATGAACTATTAAACAAAATATTGCTTAGTATGCGTTAAGAATTTTTGCTGCAGTTACAGGCCTATGCAAGGCGATTCTTTTGCACACAGTTTTTCCTCTTTACATATTCTATTTTTTTCCTTATTACAGTATTTTGTTCTTTGTTTAATAGGTTTCGAGTTACTCTTCTTACAATCGTGAGTACATTGTCCCCAGTCAGACCAGTTGATAGACGTAGGACATATGAATGTATTGCATGACTGTTTTTGAACTATTGGACCTAAACAGGTTAAATCTGAGATGTTTTTTGTACAGTTTCGTCTGCGATGTTGAAGCCCGTTGAACCCACAAGTTTTGGAACAGTCTGTCCATAAACTCCATTCAGTCCATGAACTGTCAATATAACAGTTTTCTTTCTATTTAAATGCCATTTACAAAGAGTATAGTAAAGATAAAAAAATATTAAAATTATTTTACATATAGACGACGATATCGGGATTTCATGCATGGCTTCCTTTGATATTCGACAGATCGTCCTTGACATTGTTTACCTAATAAAATTCTTTAATAGCAAAGGTTTTCATTTTAATTTATTGGAAAGAGCCCCTCTTTCTATTAGATCTACATTACTCTGGTTTTTGAGAACCGTATACCAAGTTTATAGTAGTTGGATTAGTGCATGATCTATTTCTTTGATATATCTCATATAATAATGTACATTTCTCTTTACAATAACTCTGAAATAGTGTCCAATGAGACCAATTGGACCAATTCCCATGTCGAAAACAAGTTACAGGTAGTTTTATAATATACTCTCTCATAAGCAGTATACTACCCTGTCCTTGGCTGAGAGCGCATATAGTTTGAAGATAATCAAAACAGCCAAGTTTATAGCACAAAACATTTCCAATTATACCTATTGCCTTAAAATAGAGAGAGAAGATTATATTTGGTTCTTATCGCTATTATTCATAATAACAGTTTTTTTTATTTGAAAAGGGATTAAATATGGCTTATCAAATTATTAACTTTACCTTTGTACTCTGAACTGACGTGAGATTTTCAGAGCAGTAATTAATTTTTAGTGTTATACACTTATATAAGTAACGATAAATTGACAAAAAAGAAGCGTTAGGCATCCCAATAAGTCTATAACGTTGGTATCTGTTTAAGTATAGTTGTGATATTTTATAACTAGACTCTATTACGTTAATATCTTTCCAAGATCCAGAATCGATACTGAACTTGCTTATTTTTCTATTAAACAAAGAAATATTTTGAATTAAATCGTTTTTTCTTTTCAAAAGGAAACTCAATACTTATAATCGTTTAGTTCAAAATTCTGACACTTTAAGATCAAGTGTAAAAAATCTATTGCGATTAAAAGTCTGTATTTTAAAAAATAGATAAATAAATTGATATACATATATAAGTATATAAATTAGCATATCAATATAAAATATTAATAGAAATCTAACAGTAAGAAAAGTGAAGCTGTGATTATTCTATTCATGATATTCTATTCCTTTTAAAATGATTTGTATGACGTAAGTATATATATATATATATATATATATATATATAAGTATATAGTTAGTATATCACTTACTGTTACTTTCCAAATTATTGAATTTATAATATTCTATGTAAAATTCATGTAATTTTATTGAAAATTAGCTTTTTTGTGGGATGTTTTATTTGATATTTAGATCAGATGAAATAATACTTAATTTCGCGCCAAAATTACTGAAGCTTTACCAGTTTCTTCGGAAGTAGTTGTCTGCTAGACCGTCTGTTGTTCATGGTAACAGAATAACTAAGAAAACTTTTACACAACTTTTATAATAAAAATGGAAAAGGTAGAACTTGAGGAGCCTCTTCCAGAAATACAATATCGTAAGGCAACTAGTGCCGAAATGTATGCTTTAAAGAAGCAAGCCGTACAGTATTATAAAGAAAATGGTGTCCCTTTAAAGATGGAAAATGTAATGAATGAAATGTTCTACGATAGACCGGATGATGTTTTTGGACATATAGTGATTATATATTATTTTTATACAATATAATATAATCTTTATAATATAATTCATATTTTAGGCAAACTATTTTGAGTCTTTTGCAAAAGCAGTTACAATAAACAAAGTGAGTTCAATAATTATAGCCGTCTCTTTCAATTATGAGATTCTTATCACTTCTAAATTAAGGTTGAACTTCTGGATACTTTCGATTCAAGGGGTCAACAATCGTTAACAACTAATTTGTATGGAATAGTTAGGAATAATTCTAAACTGCTGGCAGAAACACAATTAACTAGCTCCTCTCGTCTTCCCGATTACTCTTCACCAGAAGAAAAAGAGAATGATGCAGTTGAACGACAAGAATCATTAAAGGCTTCTATTGAGTTAATTAATGATAAAATATCTCCAGTTTTAATAGGAATTGACGTTAACGAACAGAATCAAATTGATGAGGAGATATCAAAAATACTCTTACCTTTACAAGAAGCTCTGGATAAAGAGAGACAAGAAGAAGAGAATAAGAAAAAAGAGGAACAAGAGAGAATAGAAGCGGAAAAGGTAGTCAGTGCGAAAGATAAAAGAAAATCTCCCAAAGTCAAAGGAAAAGGAGCTGCTGTGGTTATTATACCAGATGAACCAAAAGACAAACTAATTCCTGGTTATGAATCTGGTTGCATTGTGTCGAAAAGTGTTTGTAAAGCGGGATCTTTTGTTAAAAATTGCGAATTATACGAATATATTGGGAGTTTGACCGGAAAAGATCAATTTAAGATTCCATTACCAATGTTTACAATTTTCTATAGTGGAAGAGCTGCACCTGGAAAACAGAATTACGTTAAAGAATATATGATTATACCATCCCCAACTAAAACGCTTTCTCAGGTGTGGCAACAATTCGTCGATACATATTATATTATTTATTCAATTATTTAATTTCCTTTCCCTTCTATGGTAAAATTAAACAGGCCGTAAAAGAGAGCGTACAGATCTATAACACCATAGGAGATATCCTAGCATCTAAGGCCGCGGTAATTATAAAAACTTTCTATTTTATTATCATAACTAACGGAATAAAGATTACTAATTTCATCACGAAAAAGCCAAATTTATCCTTGTTTTAATAATTTATAAGAAACAAATCAATTTCATTTACAAGGATGAAGAAATTTATTACTAATTTAATTAATCCATGCCTCTTCTCACCCACCAAAAAGAGGTTTAATTTTTTGTTTACCTCAATCTTTTGCGCTTTCAATATAAAATCAAGTTAATTTGGTCTTGAATGCAATAATAGACATTAATCAATTAACATAACAGAATAATTTGACGCCATGTTTTTTTGATAAAAAGAAATTGACTTATTACTCTTTTGGGATTTTATTTTAAGTTTTTTGTTTTGCTTTCACAATTTTTTTTACAGCTTTCATCAGCAAAAGGCAAAAAAATGCCGAATGTGAGTGTGCTTATTTTATATAAAAGAAAAAAAGAGATAAATAGAGAAAACTGAAATAGATAAAAAAAAAAGAGAGTGAGAGAGACAGAGAGAGGAAGAGAAATATGATTTACTCTCCTCCCTTCTCAATGTCTCTTCTATTCACCTTCTCTATCATTTTTTTCTTTTATTATTATTTTTATTCAAAATTTTGTTTATTTCTTCAGTTTTTTATTGATTTTGTTCCTACTTTAACAAAAATTAAACAACATTTAACAGAAACTGCACCAATTTCAAACAATTCATTATAATTCATTTTCATAGATATTATCTATATAAATGCACTTATATTCTAGGCCAGCGATAAAGGTGGTAAAAAGCAAAATTCTATTATCAATGAGGGACCTTACGTATGTGTACCTTTGCTAATTCTATCTGCCATTTTATCTTATCGGTTTACCCTTTTTCGTATTTCTTTAATAGTATTTATTCATAGTTTTTTATATTTTGTTCTTTCTTCTTTCCATTCTTTTTCTCTATACGTCGAATTTGTTAAATTTTTTTTTATTAGTAATATTAGTATATAGCTATTTGCAAAATGTATGGATTATTGGATAATTTATTTACCTATAGATTACATCTAAGCTGGTAAATGATACTGGTGCGTTTTGCACACCTTTGGATAGGATTGAACAAGGCTTAGATCTTATTCAAGATGCTATGAAACATCTTAATCTAGAATCTGGAACCGATTTCTATTTCGCGTTAAATTTAAGTGGTCAAGAAGTTTTTGATTATGTAAAAAATACTCTTTTATTTAGTATCTTATTGATAAATCAATGAGATATTCTTTTTCTTTATAGGAGAAAGGCAAATATGAAATTGTTGCTGGAATTCAAAAGACTGGAGATGATTTAGCTGATGTTTTAAATGACATTTTGAATAAATACCCAGGAGTAATAGCTTTAATCGATCCTGTAAGAAAGGAGGTTAGTAAATGAAATGAATAGCAATATCTTTCATGATTATAGAAAGCAAATTAGCAATATGAAAAAGAAAAGAAACTCGTTTTCTCTGCTTTAGCTTAAAACGCGAGTTTTTCTATAAATCAATGCAAAGTAATTGCGTATTTTAAAAGAAAAGACTATAGGTTCAGTTATATACCTTATAAAGATCAAATTGTAAATACCTTTTATATATTCAAAACAATGCCATCAATTGATTGATAGCAGTTAAAGAAAAGGGAGACAGCAACAAAGAGATCAATATAAAATATAATGAAATATATCTAAATATTCTAACAGGAGAAGCAGGCTTGGCAAAAAATAAGTGAAAAAATCTCACCAAGATGTTATATTGGAAGGAATGTGAACACGCGTCACTTTTTCAATGATATACCAAATCCAGAATTACCTATAAGCGCATCTGTTTTAAAATTAGAAACATCTACAATATCGCACATTACCTCGGTTATTTCACACTCTGATGGTAGTGTATTGACTTTTCTTTTATTATACTTCAATCAGAATGACCAACCCTTCCTTTTTATTTAAAAACAGCTAATGAAATCGTTACGATTATGCAAAGTAGCCAGGGTGAAAGTGAAGATTCTTTTATATCCGATTTGGTTTGTTATCATTTCAATTTCTTACTATTTACAAACAATTTAAAGCCAAAAAGCTTAATAATTCTATTGTAAACTCTTTTTTTGTTATACTGAACATATTTGTAAACAGGCCGTCGCGAACGATTGTAAGTTTATACACGTAGGAGCACCGTGTAGAGGAGAGAGGTTGTCAAAAGTTAATAGACTTTTGAGAATTGAACAGTTATTGGGCGATAAAGCATTAAAATGGCCGGAAAATTTTGAATTTCCCTATCTTCCAATTCCACAAGTAGAGGAACCGGAAGAAGAAGAAAAAGTTGAATAAAAATTTAACTATTGCTTTTTTTTTATTGCCTTTATTATATTTTTAATATAAAATTGTAAATAATTTAAACAAAAGGAAAGAGAAAAAAGATTTACTTAGCAATATAAAAGAAATGAGTAATTCGACTCTATTCTTTATTCTGTTTCTTATCATTTTAACACTATCATATAACTTTCATTTCTTACTCTTTTCTGGTATAGAAGTATAGTATGACTTATATATTTTATCAATATTTCTTTCCTGAATCTCTCTTCTTCTTCTTCTTCTTCTTCTCTTCCAATTATTATTGTCAGTCGTTTCTAATAAACGAGAGAAGCTCTCCATTCCTAACTTCTAAACAATCTCTTTATAAACGAAACAAAACGTCTATTAACGAATGAATTGATTAAATTAATATAATCATATTAATATGTTCATGTTGAGGGAAGGAATAGAGCTTTTGTCTCCAGGCCTAAATAAAATATCGAATACCCAGTACTTTGATAATAATAATATTTTCTTAAAAAATCTTGTTTATATAAGCTACCTAGTCATATTTTAGTTGGTTAAGATTAACGAAGAATTAATGCTTGTGCGAAGAAAAAGTCGTTATAACATAAATTTCTATTTTGTATAGAAATAGCAGAATATTTATTCGATTTTTGTTTCTTTCTTTTTTGGTTTGTAAATAATTAAAAAGTAGGAGAGAAATTCCAAAAATTGTTCATTTATTTAACTCTTCGTTTCTACTGGAGATGATGGAGGCGATGAGTAACTGTTCTCTGTATCGTTATTTTTATCAAATTCTTCGATATTTTCTCCGTCTTCTCTCGATCTCACGCTACTATCTTCCGTCTCTCTTCCCCTTTTTATAACACCGTTTGTATGATTATAACCTACAAGGTAAAAAGTTTATTAAATCAACTTTTTTAAACAGATAATTGTAGTATTTATTATACCATTAGCTGACTCCTTTGTTCTGTTATCTATCATTATGCCACGGGAATAACCTGTTACCGTATAACTGGTTTCCATGGGAGCTCTATGGTGCCTAAAAGAATAATTCCTTGGTCCTCGATGATTTAATGGCATTCTATAATTATAAATCATAGGGTCTTCCGGGAAAACTTCCCGTCCTTGTTCAAATTTCTTTGGAGGTAATAGATGAACGACATTCTTACCGCTATAAGGTCTTTCTATTGGAGTTGAGGCAGGAGGATTTGGGGTAGTGGCACCCTTTAGATCATATTTTCTTGCAATTGGGTGTAACTCTTGTTCTATACTAGTACCTATACTATTTCTAGTGGAATAAGTAGGCTTGAACGATTGTTTTCTTCTCCTAATATCACCGGATTTGGCAGATGGTAAAGAACCTCCAACGCTCCGGATTCTTTCAGTTTTAACAGTAAAATCCTTGGGAGATTGCATCATTCCCGCTCTTCTTAATCTTTCCGTTTGAACGGCTGCTGTTTGAACTGGACCATTTGAAACAGATGCTCTTAAAAGCAACTTCATATGGCCAGCATTCCTTGGTTGAATTGATTTTCTTTCGGTATTAGAATCTTTTATAACCTGAACTCCTTCAACTAAAGCTATCGGCGGGTCTCTTCTTGGTTTGCGTCGAATTTCCAATTTTTCTTTAACGGCTAATTGAAGTTGTAGATGATTATCAGGCGTAACCTTGTTGGTAATCGATGCAGTATCTCGAATTATCTTACCACCTCCAAATTTTGGCATAGGCATTTTCAATAATTTCTTATCAAATCTTTTAAGAGCTGCCGTCCAATTATTAACTTCTGAATCATATAGCGCTTGGTTTAAAGCGTTTAACCGGGCTATATAATCGTTTTTAACGGCTCCCGGACTTTGTTGTTGGTGGAAGGCGCTTAACGGCCTTACAGCGGAAGCGTTAAGTGACGCTTGATCGACGCAGCTGAAAAACGATTGAAACATTCAGAGGAGGCGTCTACAACAATAGTCTGAAGGCGTTGACACAACATAAAAACTCAGTTGAAATAGAGAGCTCATAGAGAGAGCAACAAAAGTTGAATAGAGAGCTTGATAGACACAGCTCGCAGCATGAGAATTAGAAATGAGAAAAAGGCAAAGAGACAGAGATAGACAAGGGGGTGGTTAGTTCAATAAGATCGATTTTTATATTATCTTATAAAGACCATCCGCTTTATTATCAACTCTACTCATTGTCATTGTCTCATAAAATTTCAGTTACAATGTCTTCTTTTCTATCGGCACAAGGCCTACACTGCCCCATTCTCTACTTACGAATAATTAGAAAGCGAGCTACATTTTCCCATTGATTCGATATCATGCTCAGTTAAAAGTTTCAAGCTTTTAGGCGTTGGCGTTCTCTCCATAATGAATAAGAAAATTTTTTTTTTGATTACTCTTTTTTTTTAAATAAAAAAAGAAGATATTCCTTAAATTTCTATAATTTAGAATATTGTTTTCAAATCATATTATAGCTACAGAAGTTTTATTGTATTGTATAAAACTGTTTCTGTATAAATCAAATATTGACCGGATAAGGCAGGCCGCATAAATCAATGAGAAATCAATTTATAAGTTAAACATATCGTTGTGAAGAGACTATTCGATTATTTATACTTACGTATATAAGAGTGTTGAACATATAATACATATAAATAGAAATATGTATATATTTATAAAAACTTAAGTATGTTATACATACAATATATACTTTTACCTTTAAACTAATCTACAAGTATACATCTTAGGCTATTGCAAAAAAACATAAAGTACAAAAAAATTGAGATTGTTACATTTAAATATAATCAATATATCTATTGACATTATCTGTAAAATAATATAAAAGTACAAGCAGAGAATATAGAAATATACATCCGCTTTTAGGTAGGACTATAATATCTGCGTCTAATAAATCTAAACAGTAAAATACAATGGAAAGAATAGAATAATATATATGTACATAAGAGTGTATGTATACATATATTAGTATATATATATATATATATACTGTATATATATATATTCATTATTCATATACATAATGAAGAGTATTCTACATGAATTTATATAAAATTTCATAAAGAAACAATTAAGCCCCATATTTTACATTACTTAAGATTAAATCATTTTTATTAAAAAGCATGATTAGAAGATAAATTCTCTCTCTTTACTGTACCTTTTTTTTTCTATTGAATATACTATATTATTCCTATTTATTAGCATGAACACTTCGAAAATTTATCTTCCAACTAGAAATTTCTTTTTAATAATAAATATATTACTACCTAGTTACTATAGTAATTATCTAAATATAAAAATCAGCTGATAACAGATAATAAAAGTAAAAATAAATTGTATCAATTATCTAATATTAATAAGTAAAGCGAAAATTGAAGAGATATTACAAAATTTTCTCACTTTTTCCCAATCATTCAACACTTTTTGTTATCAGAAGAAAGTTGATCTTGACGCTTCGTACACATATTGTACTAGGTCTATGTACTTAGTAAAGAAATTTAAATTTACTTAACATATTCTTAAAATAGACCACTTTTTTTTTACCTACTTAAAATAAATTCTAAAAAGTAGTTGTTGAACGGTCGAAAGATTGAATATTTTAACGCTAATTAACGAGAAAAAATCGGACGTAAACTTCTAAATAAGTTATAAGAGTAATCCGTCTCTTTCTCTTTCTCTCTCTCTCTCTCTCTTTCTCTCTGTTTTCATAAGCTAAAGAATATACTCTAATCATTATTTAATTCCATGAAATATAATAAATGCATTTAACTTTGTGATCTTTATGAATAAACATAACTTTTCTTTCTATTTATCATAAATATTTTGGTAAAATTATTAAAACAGAATATATGTACTGGGGGCTGTATATGTTTTTAATGGCTTCTCATGACAACTGTCTTATAGGCCTATTACAATTTTGAAATTACATTAACCTCTCACTCCCCTATATATATATTTGTATATTTGACTCTTCACAAGTCTTCATTGTTTTGATGTTTTCAAAATTTAAATTTATTAAGTAGAAATGTTAAGAATAGTTGTAATTATTTTCAAGTTTACTTATATAACTTATTCATTAGGTTTTGATGGTGAAATTAGTAAGAAAGAGGCAATAGCATTTCTAAGAGATAAAATAGGAACGGATAAATTAACTGATATATACGATTGGGATGATTATGTAAGAGAACAGAATAATAATAGCGATTTACACTATTATTACAATGCTGGAAGGTATACTCCAGTCTATATTAAGGTCTATCAAGAGCTAAAGAATTTTCCAAGTATGTAAATAACTTATTAATAACAAAACTTGTTTTTTTTTATATCAAATATAAATATAAACAAACAATAAGTAAACAAATAAGTAATTTAATATATAGTATTTCTAATATCTATACTGTGTAGGCTATTTAAAGACTATATGATTTAGAATAAGTGTTAGTTATTATTCCTTATAAGGAGCGGCTTATGGTAGGCCAAGTCTAACTCATGATGAAAAACTTAAGGATCCTTATGGACAATTAATGCATTCAAGAGATTTTCTCCCCTTTTATATGATAAAAGTTATTAAAGAGAACTCGAAAAAATTCGATCCTGCTGCTAAAGTATGATATTTTGTTTGTACTAAGAATTAATAATAATAATATTTACCCTAATTAAATAATTAATTAATTAGCATACTGATAAAAATATTATACATAGTATTATTCAATCAACTTTAAACTCGAAAAAAATACAACCATTCCAGAAAACTGGAGAACTAATTGTTTGTCATTGTAAAACTATCATTTTAGTTATTCATTAGTAATCAATTAATTATTTTACCTTTTAAGTCACTCGTGATTAATTATTATTACTGTCTAATGATTATTTCCGGAGATAACAAGCTTAAGATAGAGAATGCAATATGTCCTAGTAAGAACTAGTTACATTTAAAAAGAACAACCAATTTATGGACAAACGTTAACACTAACTCTTTTCTTCTTTAAGATCCTTGTATGAATCCACAAGCCTGTAGAGCCGGCTCATTACTTATACCTTTGAAATGTATAAAGACAAAGGTAGACATATTTGAAGCTAGTAATGATTGGGAAAAAGAGAATCCTGATATTACTGCGTAAGTTTGTTATTTCATTTAAACTATTCTTTTGATTAAGAATGGATTACATGTCCTTCCACTAGTTAAAAAACTATTTAATCCTTAAATCCTTTTCTTTACTTATCATTGATTATTTGAGTTTGTTAGTCATCACTTTAATTATTTATTGAATAGAAAATTATGAATTTCATAAATTGTCCATAATTTTCTCTTTTTTTATGATTTATATTGTTAGCTTACATAAAAAATTATGGAATTTTGGTAGAATATGTAAATGTCCTGATGGATTTACATACGATGATAAAGTTGGTTGCAAAAGCCAAAAGTCATGTTCAGAATATGTTAAAAATAACATTTGCCCCGATGCTATTAACTGTTTTGTTGGCTCTAATAATGAAACAATTTGTAAATGTCCACCTTATAGGCAAGGAAGAACTTGTAAATCTTTAAGAGATCCTTGTGATAAGTCTTTTAAAGATATATTTAACCCTGACGAACCATTTCAAAAGTGCGGCAATCACAAGTGTTTAAGTGATAGACATAATCCTACTTACGGTTATAGATGCGACTGTAGGGATGGGTTTATTTCAATGACTCTAAATAAACTTGGAGTTGAAATAGGTCCTCATTGCTCTGATATAGATGAATGCGAAGTTGGCGTTTTAGAAACCGAAGCTTGCAACGGACTCGTAAGCTTTTTTTGATATATACAGTATAAAAGTAAACGCCATCTAGCGTTTTGTTTTGAATCACCTATAGGGAACTTGCGTAAACGAATATGGATCTTATAGCTGTTATTGTCAGAAAGGTTATGTAGGTAGAACGTGTAACTTAAGAGTGGCTGATGAAAAATTAAATAACTGGATTGGTTGGTCTTCATGGTCTAAATGCACTAAAAGTTGTGGAGTTGGTATAAAGAAACAATATAAACTTTGCCCAAAGAATAGAAGATGCTCACTTAGCAGTCAAATTGTAATGAGGGAGCAGAATTGCAACGTGAAAGAATGCCCTCTAACATTAGGACCAAAGACTGGTCTTGGTAAGAAATTGGGAATAAATATGAATCAATTTAAAGAAAAAACTGTAAGTTAAACACCTAAATCGACTATATTTTAAAAAATTCATATTTTACAATAATAAGAGAATCAAATATGATTTTATGGATACAATTGACCTAAATCCACAAAAATACGATATAGCCGAAGAGGAAGAATACTATAAAGAAGATTACAACTATATAAATATACCAAATAATCTTTCATCATATCTTCAAATACCGTCTATAAAAGCGTTACTTTTTACATCATTTCAATTGTTTTATATAAATAATAATGAAAACGTTAATTTGTTTGCATTTTTCATAATTTTGTATTGAATTTTTTTAATGTTTTTTTAAAATAGTATCTTTTTTCAAGCTTTCAGAAAAATAACACAACGTTAATAGTTCATTATCAAACATTTTCTCACAGTTAACTCAGCAACTGCAACATCATTATCATTATCGAGATTTTATTGGTCACCATATAAAAAAAATGGATCATATATTTTATAAAATCTCGAACAAAATATTAAAGAATGAAATCAATTAGTATTGGCATAAAATAATAACTATATTAGATTTTATAGTTATTATCTCTTGAATAATAAGTTTTAGAGAGTACCTTCAAAATTACAAAAACATATTACATCACCCATTTTACATTTGTTTATATAATAGGGCTCATACTGTAATATTTTTGTTCTTGTTTAAGACTAATACTGCATGGAAGATTTATCATATAGAACAATTTATATGATAAATTGTAAAAGTTATTGATTTCATACTTTATAGATGATGACAATTTCCGTTACAAATTACTTCATGGAAGTCTAAAAGAGAAAGTTCATTTTGGAGGAAAATCATCTAATAAATGATTTTTTTTTGTTATTAAAACAATAAATTATTCTTCATTTAAAAGATGATTTTTCAATCCGTAAAGTTAAAAATAGATTAATCAAAAAAATCTGTTAGAAGATATTTTTTACATATAACAAAATTTTCAGCAAAATAGCTTCATGTTTTTAATGTATATATATATATAAAAAATATCAACTTCTTAAAAGACTTGTGCTTTTAACGTCTAGAGAAGAATACAATATCTTCCCTAACCTCAAAAGTTTTTTGTAATAAGTATTCGAGACGTCTTTTTAAAATCGAGGTAGAAAATAGGTAGTAATCAGGTGGGATAATTCTTTAAAAAGTAGTCAATTACTCTCCTATTCACAAGTTCTTTTTTAATAATGGAGTTATATATACTTTAAACTAATAATTTTTGTTATATAGGTGCAAAACTACTTAGTATGAAAATTTATACTTGTATCAATTTCATTTTAGACGGTCATTAGACCGAGAAAGGATGAAAGTGTCGCTATAAGAGATGCGAACCCTATTATCATCCAATTCGACCTAATTGTTCCAGCCTTGGCAGAAAATCCATTCAATATTTCCTTATTACATTTGTCAGTTGTACAGCATTTTCGGCATTCCTTCTTTCCATTGGCAGTTTGACAATTTTCAGCTTTATTTATTGAAGTACAATCGCTTGAATTGAAGCATCCTCGTGAATGTTCAATTACGTTATTTTCTTCGTATCTGTACATCCAACAAGTTTGACCAAGACCCGGTATACAAAGACTGGCAGTTTCATTAGATTGGGACGGTGGTGTCTTACATTCTGTTGATCTATTACAGTAGAAGCAATTAATTCCGCATTGCGTTTTTTCCAAAGTAGGTGAAAAACCAGCAGAACATTTGGAACATTCAATTGGTCTGTCTTCGCAAGCTTGACAATCTTTCAAGTCCGAGCAAGGCAAACATGTTTTGTGATCGTCCTTAAGACCGAAACCAGATTTACAGCTTAAACATTTTCCTTTTCCTGTAGCATCAGCACCAGTGCAAGTGGAGCATTCAACTACTGCTGTTAAATCTTGGCATAGCGAGCATCCTTTCTCTGCGTTAATTCCATAGCCAGATAAACATTTGTTACATTCAGCTTTGCCATTTTTGTACGAACAACTCATGCAATTTGATGGACATTTTGTGCAAGTTTTGGCAGTGTTCACTGTATAACCAGCATCACATTGAGAACAATGAGATTGCTTGTTAACTCTACTGCAAACAGCACAATTATCAGGGCAGGCAGAACAGGTTTTCACTTCATTTAGAATGTATCTGGCTTGACACTCGGAGCATTTCAATCCTTGACCTGATTCTTCGGAGCATTTCACACAGTATTTTGGGCATCTAGCGCAACTAGCTTCTTGTAAAGTAAATTCAGAGTTACATTCAGTACAGATAAGAATTCCATTCGTTTCTGGACATTTTCTGCAGTTATCAGGGCATTTATAACATTTCTTGTCATTGACTCTTAAGCCGTAAGTTGCATCGCATTTGTCTGTCTTACATTCTGTTTTTCCTCCAGTTGCATAATCACATTCAAAGCAGTTGTCAGGACACTTCATGCATGTTTTATCAGTTGTTGTAAGAGCGTATCTAGAGTTGCATCTCGATGTCTTACATTCAGTTTTACTAGTATCAGAATTGAAAGTACATTCAATGCAGTTATCGGGACATTTCATGCAAGTTTTGTCAGTTTTAAGAGCATAGGTAGAATCGCATCCACTAGAACTGCAACCAGTCTGTCCAGTTCCAGTAAGAGTGCATGTGTGACAGTTCGCTGGGCAAGCTTTAAAGACAAATACACTTTAACTTATACTGTAAGCAATAATTTAGCTCTCAATTAACTTACCGTAACAAACTTTATCTGATGCTTGTAAGGCAAATCTCGCCACACATTGGGTACATTCCAATTTTCCATTGCAAGCTAAGCAATTTTGTGGACAATCTATAAAAAATTTTCGAATGTTATTTGTTTAATTTGTTCCTTTTCTATTATAGTTATGATCTTACTTCCGCATTGTGAATCAGAATCCTTAACAGCTTGTTTAGATGGGCATGTTCCAACAACGCATTTTGGTGTGTCTGGATTAACAGAGTCAAAAGTACAGGATGTGCAAGTATTACATTTGACGCAGGTTTTTTGATCGTTTCCTGGATTCTGGGTGTAACCAGCTTTACATTGATTATCATTACATTTGGTCTTTGAGATGCCGGTGTCATAGACACAAGATAGACAATTTTCTGGGCATACTACACAAGTTTTAGTGTCATCTTTCATTGCGTAACCAGCTTTGCAGACGGTACAAGTCGATGTACCATCGGTTGCAATGTCACAGTTCTTACAACCATCGGAACAAGCATAGCATAATCTATCATTGTATTTAAGTCCATAACCATCTTCACATTTTTGGTCGAAACATGTCGTTGTATCTGAACAATGCTTGCAGTTGGTAGTACAACCAGAACAGGTTCCAACAGCTCCACTTGTAATACTATAATAATCCATCCTGCATGCTCCAGTATAACATTTTGAACCAGACGTAGCTGTATCGTAAAAACAATCAGCGCATCCAGCAGGGCAAGCTATACAGGTTTTATCATTTGGATTTTGTACATATCCAGAATCGCATTGTTGAATGTTACAAACAGATTGAGATGACTGCCAGCTGCACTTGGCACAGCTGCTAGGGCAACTATTGCAAGATTTATCAGCCGAATTCATAACGTAACGATCCATGCAAGTACTACACTTTGTCCATGATGAAGATTGTGTATAAGTGCACGATTTACAGTTAGTTGGGCAACTATAACAAGAGAGGTCACTTAATTGAGTATAGGCGCTGTCACATTGGCCAGATAAACATCCCATCATATTTGTTGTTGTTGAAATAGAACATTGTTTGCATCCAGTGTAACATTCTACAGTGGAGTGAAAGATAATGAAATTAATTTTTCTATAAATGAAAATAATTCTCTTGTACTTACTAAGACAAGTATTTCCTGTAACTTCCTGATAAGTACCAAAACATTTACCACTGTCACAGATATTAGTTCCAGATGAATCAGTACATTCTTCACATCCAACAGGGCATGCTGTACAAGTACCGTCAGATGGTCTTCCCATTAATTTGTTGCATCCATATTTACCGCACTTTTTAGCGCCATTGTGATAATAGCATGTCTCACAATTACTTTGGCAGGCTGAAAATAGATATTACTTTTTCAGATTTCAATAAGAATATTCTAAAAAACTTACCTGTGCATGTATTATCTGTTGTACTTTGGACATAGCCATGCATACAGAATCCAGACAAACAATAGCTGGTTGAATCATCATTATTAACTCCGCAATGTAAACAACCAGCAGGACAGTTGACACAGGTTCCATCTCGTTTCATAGCTTGGTTCGATCCACAAGTAGTAGCTAGTTTGTAAAATGGAAAAATTAGTTATATATTCTTATTGTTTTTTTTAAGCGCAATCATACCTTTGCAGGTTTGAGATGATGCTTCATAAACGTAACCAACATTACAAGCATTGCTGTTACATTTTCCTGCTACACTGCAAGCACTGCAGTGTGCATCACATTCTGTAAGATAAAAATTGATCAAAATTGAACCTTTTACAAGAGTTATTTCCCCCTAACTTACGTTGACAAGTACTATCAGTATGCAAGAAATAACCGGTTGTACATTGGTTTGCATTACATTGTCCAGCAGTTGTACATTGGCCAGTGTTACAATTTGCGTGACATCCTTCACAATTAAAGGATCCAGTAAGGAAATAGTTGGTCATACACTTTCCATCATTACATTTTCCAGCGAATCTTCCACTAGCATCACATTCATGAGGTTGGCACTTATTATGGCATTCTATTATAGTATGATACCAATTAAACATGATATTTTCCATACAGAAAAAAATGAGTACTCACGAACACAAGTATGACTGGACTCATCATATATGTAACCATTCTTACACATATCTCTATCGCATTTACCTTCTCCCATTTTATCACAATATATGCAATTAGAGGCGCATTGTCCACATGTCTTATCTGTTTTTCTTCCATAATTGGAGTTACATTTTCCTTCGTCACACTTTCCTGCTCCTTCGGTGTCGCAAGAGGCACAGTTGTCGGCACATTCTGAAAATCAATTATTCTCATTAGCTTTTTTTAAATAGTATAAAAAGTTTCTACTAACTTGAACAGGTACTTTCATCAACCCAAACATATCCAGACATGCACATATGCTTATCGCATTTTCCTGATCCTTCTCTATCACATCTCTTACAATTGGATGCACAGCCTAGTAGATTGAAAGAGTTGTATGTTTTTATATGTAAAAGTTTATTATTAAAATAATACTTACTGCTTGTACAAGCAAAGGAATTGCCGGCATGATTTGCATGAGTTTTTCCATCAATACACATCCAATCGTCGCATGCACCACCTCTTCCACTTGCAATACATTTATTAGTTTGACAGTTTCCATCGCAGTTTGCTACGCAGACACGATTAGTATGATCGAAGAATTGTCCCGACGGACAATAGCCATAGTTGCATTTCGATGCAGCAACGCATTCACCTTGACTATTTGTTGCAATGCATCCGCTTTGACAAGCTGAATAATAATTTCAATGAAATAATGAAATAAGTATTTTTCACAGTTTATACTCACTGATAGTGCAAGTGTGTTTATCAGTATTATCGATTCCCTTATTGTTACTGCATGTTAAACAATCATTATCTGCCGCACAGGTCGTACAGTCAGTGGGACAAGCTAGCAAACAATCGATATTTTTATCAAATTTTCTAAATTTTTATTAAGAGCCTTACTTGCACATGTTCCATCAGCAACACCAGTTGGATCAGAATGATATTCATTTGCAGCGCAACTAAGGCAGTTACCAGCTGCTCCCGCGCTACAAGTTGTGCAGCTTGGATCGCAAGCTAATTAAAAAATCGTAATTTAAAAAATGTCTATCAGAATCTAGACTCAGATATCGCCATACCTGCACAGGTTCCTTCGGCTCCAGGAGTATCATGAAAATTTTTTGCAGGACACGTCAAACACTTGTCTGCTCCAGTTTGAGCGCAAGTTGCACAACTGCCAGTACAGTCTGTGAATGAAACTCTTGTAAATGCCACAATATATTATTATAATCGTCTATTAACGTATACCTGTACATGCTCCAGCAGCTCCGTCGTTAGTAGCGTGAAATTTACCATCTATACAAGTTCTACAGTTAGAAGCTCCAGCAGCAGTGCAAGTTTTACAGTCGCTATGGCAAGCTAAAAATAAAATTGTTATGAAAAAATTCATTTGCTGTTATTTTTTTAAATACCTGTGCAAGTTCCTTCTTGCCCAGATTGAACAGACAGAAATTTGTCCGAAGCGCAAGTTAAACATTTATTTGCATTTCCACCTTCGCTACAAGTCGCACAACTACTATCACAAGCTGAAAATGATTATTAATTATTACAAAGATTTGCTGCAAAATAAAGCAATTCAATTACCAGTGCATGTTCCATCAACGCCAGGATTATTACTTTTCACAGAGTTAGTAGGGCAGGTCAAACATTTGCTAGCATCTGCAGGTGCGCTACAAGTTGCACAAGTAGAATCACAATCTGTAAAAGAAATAGACTTTTACTATTTATTAAACGAATTAATACAATTAATTACTTGTGCATGTTCCATCTGATCCAGGAGCACTATGGGCCTTTCCACTCGGGCAAGTTAAACACTTACTAGCACTACCCCCTTCACTACATGTTGCACAAGAGGCATCGCAAGCTGTAAATTATAAAATTTATGTGATGTATCTTATATTCTAATTCTAATAAATGATAAAATACCTGTACAATATCCGGCCGTTGAAGATACTTTTGTTAAAATAGCATTACTAGGACATGTCAAACACTTATCGCTGTCACCGCCTTTTTCACATTTTGCACAAGTAGAATGGCATTCTTTATTTTAAAAAAAAAGAAAAAATATTACTTTTGATTACTTAGACTTTATGCTTTTGATAAACAGATACAAACTTGTACAAGTTCCATCATTTCCGCTAACAACTTCAAAAACGTAATTACTAGCACAGGTTCGACATTTTGCTCTATCTTTGGTCGCCGAGCAGGTTAGGCAAGTTGGATGACATTCTAACAAGAAAAATAAATATATTATGTATTATTTTTTTTATGAAAAGATTTTAAAAAATTGAAAATTTACTTGTACAAGTTCCGGGATCTCCAGTTTGAAGCCAGCCACTGAAGCACGACTTACAATCATTCGATGTTGCACCATCACATGTCTTACACGAAAAGTGACATGCTGAAACGAGAAGATATAAGTCAAAATTAATTTTCGAATTATTATATACATACGTGTACAAGTTCCTTCTGCAAGGTCAGATGTTGATTTTTTATAAGAATCTCTACATGTTCTGCATTTCGAAGCTTCGTTTGTCGTGCTACAAGTTGCGCAAGAATGATGACAAGCTATTGAAAGAGTAATTATCTAGAATATATAAATATTTCACTTATAATAACTAGTTACCCAGGCATTTTCCAAATGCGTCCCCACTATTTTGAATACTGTAAGTTAATCCGGGTAAGCATGATGTACAGTGAGCGTCACTACCCGACTGCGCGCAAGTCAAGCAGGCTGCATTACATGCTGTGCATTCTCCTGTAACGCCTACCGCAGCAAGACCATATCCAAGTTTACAAGTTGTACATTTAGTGGCATCAGCAGCATCAGTGCAAGTTGCACAATTGCCACTACAACCGGCTATTCAGAAAAAAATTGTTTAATCATTACTTTGAATATACCTGAACTACAGATAAGTTATTAGTCGAATTGAGTAAAATACTGACTTGTACAGTAAAAGTCGCCACTAGTAGCTGAGGCAATTCGACCAGCTACGCACGATCTACATTTATCAGCTCCAGAGGCACTACACGTTTTACATCCAGCAGTACATGCTTTAAAAAGAGTTTTACTTTTAGTAATAGCCTAACGAGTTTCTTATGAAGTTCTACCTGAACAGGTGTTTCCATCGAGAAAAAATCCATCGTTACATTGACCAGCGTTACACTGGCTAGCAGTTGTACATTGCTTAGCTTTGCAGTTGGAGTCGCAAGCTTAAAAATTGCATTTAGTGTAATTAATATAAATCATAATTTTATTGCGTTGGAAAATTTTTGGATTTACTTACCAATACACATCTTTGAAGAACTATCATAACCTTGAGGTGATGGACAATAAGCGGCTCCGTCACATTTTCCTACTCCTTCTACTGAACATTTCGTGCAGCCAGTTTGACAAGCTTCGCAGGCCCTTGTTGATGGATTCATTGCATAACCAGCAGTACACTTTCCATCATCACATTTATTATTTCCTCTAATGTCACAATTGTTGCAATTGGTTTCACAAGCTATATTATTAAATTTAAAACTTATTTAACGGGTAATCAATATAAACTTTATAACTTACGAACGCAACTTGTATCACTAGCTCTCTGGAATTTTGGTTTACAGGTTGTACATTTAGCTTTATCAGCTTGACAGTCACCACAGTTTGTGACATCGCAGGCTAAAACATTTGAAAAGTAGTTAATTATTTTTGTAGTACAAAAGCTAAAAAAATTAAAATACGTTCGCAAGTAAAATCACTCTTTCTTCTGTATCCAAGCTGGCATTTACCAATATCGCATTTTCCCACTCCATTTGCTTCGCAAATATCACAGCCACCAGAACAGGCTTCACATGTATGATCGGATTTGTACCTTTTTGTAATAATACATTTATTTTTGTCGCATTTTCCAGCTCCTCCACTTGCTCCTTGGGTAGCACATTGACCTGATTCACAACTTGCATGGCATGCTGTTTGGGTTATACAATAAAATGAAATAGTGCTACTAAATTTAACTTCTGGAATAGAAATCGGCTGTCTTACCAACGCATGTTTGGTCGCTGGTTTTGTACACATAGGGAGATGAACATTGTCCTGCATTACATTTATTTTCCGCGGTACACTGACCAGAGTTACAGTTAGTATCACAAACTGAAAAATAGAAGCTTTTGTTAACAGTATTCACAAGTTTGATATACGAAATTACCTTTGCAGGTGCTGGTACCAGAATCAAAGAAGGTATTTCCAATACACTGACCAGACATACATTTTCCAGCCTCAGTACATCTTGAACAATGAGTGGCTTGACAAGCTGAACAGGTTTGGGAACCCGAAACATATGCGTATCCATTTTCACATCCGTCAGAATCACATTTTGTTCCACTGCTGATGGTGTTGCATTTTAGGCAGTTGCTACTACATCCGATGCAGGTTAAACCATCACTACTCCTTCTAAAACGCTGAGCACAACCTCTATCCAGACATTTTCCAGTTGTATCGCATTTAATACAGTTACTTGGACAAGCAACACAAGCTCCGGAATTATAAGCATATCCATGTTTACATTTGTTAGAATCACAGGTAGCAGCCGATTCGTCAGAATTCATGGAACATCTAGCGCAACCTGCAGGACATGCAAAGCAACTCCTGTCTCTCTTTTGTGTGTATCCCGGTTTGCATCCTCCTGGTTTGCATTCAGTATTATCTGTTCCAGTAACTTGTGTACAGTGATCACAATTACTTGGACAAGCCAAACAAATCAGATTATTGTCTTTAACTTGATATCCCAATTTACATTTATCACATTTCGCAGCACCCAAAGAAGCGCAAGTTTCACAGTTGGCTCTATCTGCGCATTCATCACAGGCCGTATTGTCAGCTTTCTTTTTGTAACCGGGCAGACAAGTATCGCATTTGCCTGGTCCATTCGTAGCACAGGTCAGGCAGTTTGAGGTGCAAGCTTCGCATAATTTTGTTCCAGAATTTTGTTTAAATCCACTAAGGCATGTATCACATTTACCTCCACCAGCAGTCGTGCAAGATGCGCAATTCGACGAACATGCGACACAAAGACCATTTGATTTAGCAAATTTGGCATTACATGTTTGACAAACTGTCTTGGCAACAGTTTGATCAACAGTTATGGTACAAGAATTACAGTTGTCGGGACATTCTAAAGGTGAATGACGTAATCATTAATTTAATCAAGTAATAAAATAGTAATTTTATAAACTTACTATGGCAGACGTTAGTTCCGGTTCGTTTCACATAACCACTAGAACAGGTAGAACAAATAACTCTACCTCCACTAAGGGAACAGTCGCTACAACCAGGTGGACAGGCGATACATTTTTTTGCCGAAATTTTGTGATGATTTGCTACACAAGTTTGACAAGTTTGCGTACTTCCATCCGTTGTACAGGTAAGACAATTACTTGGGCAAGCTCTACAAGTTCCATCAGTATGTCTTACATATCCTTGATTACACTGACCAGTATTACATTTGGCTGAATTCGCTGTTGTGTCAAAGACACATTGACCAGATTTACAATTGGAGCACACTGAGGAAGAATTAAAAGCATTATTAGTTAAAATTGATTCTGAAACGAGTGTAAAATTCTTCCAACTAGATCTTACAGTGGCATGTTTTATCTGTGGTTTTCATGGCGTAAGTTGATTTACATTCAATGCATGTAACTGTTGAACCAGATTTTGTACAAGCTAGACAACCAGATGGGCACGCTGTCAGAGAAAGAAGATATAATTAGATATTTTTAGAATACTTTTTATTTAATCTTACATGTGCATCGTCCGTTACTTTCTCTATAGTAACCAGGATCGCATTGTTGATTCATACATTTGGATTGACCATCGATTATTTCGCACATTTTGCAGTTTGAAGGACAATCAACACAACCAGATTTATCGGCATTCACGGTCTTCTTTGAAGCGCAAACAGCGCACTTGATCAAGTATTCTTTATCAGCATAGCAATATGTACAACCAGAAGGACATTCTGGACATGTGCCATCATCTCCTTTGTAGGCTGATCCCGCTGAGCATTTATTCCATAAACATTTTGTTGTTGTACCATCGTCAGTGCATTCTGTACATCTATCAGGGCATTCTGGAAAAAACGAGATAGGTTTATCAAAGATTTGTTATTGAAGACGAAGAGATCGTACTGTAACATTTTCCATCACTGGATCGAACAGCAAAACCAGATTTACAGCTAGAAGATTTGCATTTAGTTATACCAGAAGTATAAGTACAAGAGACGCAGTTTGGTGGGCAAATATGGCATGTTCCTGATGCCGAATTCCAGGCGTATCCGGTTCTACAGCCGGCAGATTTACAAACAACTTTTCCATTTATTATTTCACAGCTCAAACAATTATCAGGACAGACTAAAACAAAAAATGAAGTCTTTAGAATTATTTTTCTAATGGAATAACTATGAACACTTACAATCGCAAGTCTTCATTTGTACTATTTCATAATAGGTTCTACATTTGGTACATGTTGTAGTTGTTCCCGCAGCGTCTACTGTGCATGTTAAGCAATTTGGTTTACATGCAACACAACCACTTTTATCAGTTTTAACTCCATAACCATTTACGCAATCGGTACAAGTTGCTGTACCAGTATTACCAGCATCAGAACAAGCGTCTGATTTACAACCAGCTGGGCATACAGTACAACTCTTTTTGTTACCAGGAATAACATAACCACTTGAGCATTTGGTACAGAATTCGGGAGCACTATTATCAGACTTGATATCACATTCCATGCAAGCTGAAGAAATACTTGAACATGCAAGACAATCAGTTTTATCTGGTTTTAAACCGTAAGCAGAAACGCAGGCGGAACATTCTGCTACACCATTGCTGTCAGAATCGGCACATTTCGAACATTTTGAAGGACAATCTGCAATATAAAAAGAACTAACTCATTGACTTGTAAATTATGAAATATATTAGTATAAATGTAAAAAAGAAAATGATAATATTAACTCACCTACGCAACCACTTTTATCTCCTTTTAAACCTTTTGAAGAGATACATACTTCACATCTATCTGCGGTTCCGTCATTATTCTCATCAGAGCAGGTTGTACATCCGGGCATTGGTGTTCCGCAAGCTAAAACGCATATTTGTTTAATAATTCAAATTCATTAAAAGTATTAAACTTTTATTAGTCATAAATAGCAAATGATAGACTTACGGACGCAATCCGTTTTGTCTTTTTTCATGCCATGTACGGCTATACAAGTAAGACATTCTGGTGTTCCATCATTATTTTTGTCCTCACAGGTGGCGCAATTGGTTGGGCACTCTAATGAGAGGATAATAGTTTATAGGTTAATAATTAATTATTGTAAGAGATATTAATCATCACTTTGACAAGTTTTATCCGAATCTTTCAACCAGTAGCCTGTAATGCATGTTTTACATTCCGTTTTATCGCCTTCCGTATTATTGCAAATTGCACATTTATCAGCGCATGCTGAAAGTGAAGCAATTAATTAATATCCAAAAAAATTGTTTAGAAAGTTTACTTACGTAAACATTTAACTCTTGTATTAGCAATCACATATCCAGCTGGACAAACTTTACATACTAGCCCAGTATCGCTACATGTATCGCAATTTTTTATAGCCGTGCAAGCTAGAATAAAGAAAATCAGAGTTAAAAATTTATAGAATATAGGTAAAGGGTAACTTACTTCCTGCGCCTGTTGTAGCTGCTTCAATTTCTATGAAATTTAGCAGGATACAGCAGACTCCCGCAATTAATTTAAAATTCATACTCCTGTTTTCCAATTTGTTGAAGTTAACTTTATTTCTTTAATTTCTGAAAAGATAGAAGATTATTGAATAGAATTTCCATAGAAATTCATCTATTTATACGAGCATTATTATATAAATATATTCAGAAGGTATACAGACATGATATGAATAAATCGCTAAAGTTTTATCAATATCAATGTTATAAGTGGCGGATGTTTCTAAGCTCTTTATATCGATTCATTATGCATTCAAGCATCAAAGAGGAGCATTTTAACACATAAACATATATATATAGAGCATCTAGAGCGCACATTACATGTCGAGTTGTTTGTTCACATCTTATAAGCTGCACTATTCTATCTTGAAACGTTTGAACTGAAGGTCTTAGTTTACTTTTCAAGTTTTTTTTTTTAATCTCCTCTTGAATATTAATGAGTTTCTTTAACTAAAAACAAAGATATTGGCAATATTGATGGAGAAAATATATAAATCTTCTCTCTAGGCTTTTTACTTTAATATTTTGAATATTAAAAAGAATTAAACTATTAAAAAAGTATTTAATAAAAGTATTTTAATTGATAAAGAATAATAAACTTTAACAATTGAAACTTACGAATTAGATTCTTTCTCGGTTAGTTTATGAATTATTTTTAAAACGGAAAGTTCTATGCCTTCTTTTTCAAGATAATGTTCGATTAGACGTTCTTCAACGAAAGGCAAATGTTGATTGGCCGTTGCAGAATGTAGTGCTGTACCTTTTGAATCCACTCTAATGTTGTCTTGACAACGAATGATACAACGCTAATATAATTTCCAAATCGATGATCAATGATCGATTTAGAATGAAAGAAAACTTGCTATTGGAAGAGTCGGATTGAATAGAGTACCCATGAATTTTAAATGCCGTTCAAGCCCTTGTTCAAACAGAACTACTGAACCAATTAAATTTTGTCAAATTGACAATATATGAAGAAAGATTAGAATTCAATAATAACTTATCTATAGTTTTATAATTTTGGTTCTCAATATTTAATCAATTTATAAACAAATGATAAAAATTGATTATAAACCCTCAAAGGCATTTCAAAATGAACTATTACCAAGCATATTGTCATAACAACTCTAAACATATAGATTTCCCTAATTAAAGTTGTTTTGCAGTTTTGTAGTTGTTTTTTTGTTGGATTTCTTTTTTTATTTTGTCTTATTTAACCTAGAGGAAATTCAATAAACTGTAATAAAGCTTTTTATAAAAATTTATCTCAATCTCTCTATCTCTTTATGCTTTCTTATTCTATGGTAAATTTAACTAAAACGAAACAACTTATAAAGCAATCTTTCATTTTAAATGAGTGTCAATTGAGATTTGTTTAATCAGAATGGAATGAAAAAATTTCTCCATCAATCTCTTTTCTTTATTAAACCTTTTGAATAAACTTGATTGGTTATATAGAATGATTGAATTTTTGCAGTGTTGTAACCAATAAAACAATCGACTTTTTTCTTTCCAGCCCTTTTCAAGCTATATTCGCAGCAAAGGGTAATTAATTTAGGTATTGTTCCGTTACCCTAACAACATCTAACATTAGTATAAATAAATATCAACATAGCATTAGAAACAGTAGCTCTTGCACAATGCCGCTCATTAGAATTTTATCTAGAACTTTCGCGATAAATATATTATCTAATTATAAAGAATTCCTAATACAGGAGAGAGAAAGGTGAAGAACGTATCTTCTAAAGTTCAAAAACCTATATTTCTTCCTTTCTTCAACAGTTCACTTATTATGAAAATTTTCCCTTTTTTTCCTACATTTCCTGTGATAAATCATCGCTTATCTTTATATATCTTCAATATATTCTATGGACATTAAATTTATCAAAACGTAATAAATCCTAAATAAATATTAATTAATCTGTAATTTTTTTAAATAAAAGATATATTTCAACTTTAAAAAATGCAAAAAGTTCTAGAACTATCAACTAGATGCAGTACATTTATATGTTACATTAATTTCCAATAAAATTACGCAATTCTCTATTGCAGTTGTCAATGCAAAAACAGCAAGATATGTATTAATATATATATATATATATGCAGTATATATATCTCTTTACATTCGAAAAAAAAGATTAATTTATGGAAATGGATTATGCTGTATATAACACTGCATTTGTAATTATGACGAATTTATTATAATAGAGTTTTTTTCTTCTATTTCATCGAATTCTAGGCCCAATCTGGAAATTTTGAATGAATAATTTAAATATTGGAGTGAATGTGATAAATTAAAATTTTTATATCCTTCTTCTCACATTTATAATTCTTTCTTTTTATTTCTTATATTGTTGTTACTAGTTTAATCATTACTTAGTTATATTTTAGGTAGGCCTATAAAAACTACGTATACTGTTTGGTATTATTATTAAACCAAAATGAATTTAGTTTTTGTCTTAGAGACGATAAATAAGATATAATAGTTTTATGAATAGATTTTAAAGCTTATGTTTATTGTTATATGAAAGAGTATAACAATACGATTCGTTTCAACATGAAGAAGAGTTATTATTAAATAATTATGAGGTAAAAATCTATGATTATGAATAATGAAAATAAAAGGAATCTTTATATATTGAAATGAATATTTTCCCCTTATTAATGAAATTCTTTGAAATCTATGTGTAATACCATTATAGGGTTGTACTAATAGTTTTTATCTGAAATTTTGCTCTATATATTATTAGTTTTTTTATAACTTCAGTGTAAAGTCTGTACCGAAGTATCATTAAACCAAATCTACGTAATAGATAAATCAAGATTTGCATTAAAATATCTATTGGTATTTCTTTGTTATACTTAGGAAAATGGTAAAAAAAAAAGAGGTCATTTAATTTTTAACATCAATAATTTGTATTTTAAAGATGTTCATGTTTTGATTTCTTTTAAAAAAAAATCTGTGATTAGATGAGGTAACTAAAAAAAATGTACTTTAAAATGGACGTCTTCAGTCATAATAAAATGAGCAAATCTGGCTAAATATGGCAATTTTCCGATATTAGACTTTCGATGAATTATTTGAGATTTTAGACTGTTGGGATAATATGAAAATTTTCTTTTTATAAAAACAAAAGATTTATAAACGAATCAATCATTTACCTTTAACAAATCGACAAAATCGACACCAACATTATGCGGATCTAGACAAAAGTCTTGAGCGTAAACAACTTGTAACCTATGCTTTAGTAAATACGGTCCCCATTGCTTGCTAGGTCTAAAAGAACTTCCTATATCCTAAAAAAAGAAAGATAAGATAATATCTTATTCTTTATAAATCAATCATTAAAAAATTTACTTTTTTTAAAAGATTCTGTACCAGTTTAAAAGCACCATAACCAATTAGAACTAAACCTCCAGATATTGCTATTAACCATCCTAAAACTTCCGACCATTTAGGATAATAGTAGTCAAGGCGAAAGAATGATTCGTACTAAAATATAACAAAAACTATTTAACTATCTTCTGACGAAGTATCTTATGAATTATTTAACCTCTACAGCTTCAAAAACAAACACAAAGATAGCGGAGATTGGTGTAATAACACCCCAGGTAATAATCCACCAATATTTAGAGCAAGACCAATTACATATAAAGCAAACTTTCTTAGATCCTATCATAAGTCCAACGTCCTCGGTGAATCTAGTTACGCCTGTTAAATGTTATAAATGTGTTGTATAATTTGTTTTAAGGTATTTTATATAATGACAAACCATAAATGTAAACAATAGAAATACACTCCAGGAAGCATAGAATATATTTAATCCAATTTTTTGTAAAGATATCCAATAGATACGTCAAGTATAGACCACCCTATTTGAAAACAAAGGGAGATAAAAATAGCGTCTATTAATAATTTGGAAAGTTTTTATTTGTCCTCTTTTTCCATAGTTATGTTATTTAACTAATTACTTTACCAACTTACATTGCAACACAAAGGTAATCCCAACAAGAAAAATATAAAACAAAGGCCAAATGATAACCTTATATTTCTTTTTCGAAAGTAATTTGGATTTAGATCGTATAAGGAACTTTTTATTGAATTAACATAGGCTAAGCTAGTATCTATACCAAGAAATAAAATCAATAGGAACAAAACCGAAGTCCACGAAGCTGATGCAGGAATGTAAGAAATTATAAATGGTACGACTATAAATAGGAAGTCAATTGAGTGTTCCAGAAGGAAAACATCGTCAGTGCTATCAACTGCCAACCTCAACGCTTCCCCAAAAAAAGAAAATACTGTCAAGCCACACAATATTGAAAATATATGATTGGTTAGGGTAACAAGAATTGTATCCCTGTTAAAAGGTGAATTTTTCAATTGAATATATCAATTCTACAAACGTGTTTTTATACTTTAACGTCTCATTATGAAATCGATTAAAACTAGCCAAAGTTATAAGTGTACCCTCGCAAAGTCCAAGAGAAAATATTGTTTGCTTCACCGAATCAACCCAAATTTCAGATCCAAGTAATTGATTAATATTAAACTAAAAAGATGAAAGTATAAGTATAATTATTCAAATTATTAATAGATTTATAGGTCAAATCACCTCATCATACAAGACTTTTAATCCTTCTTCTCGACCTTTCAACAAAAGACCTCGTAACAGTAACGATAAAAGCAAAGTACATTTTGCAAAATTTGTAAAGTAGACAATCTTTTAAAGATAATAAAGGCAATATTATATATTAGTTCTGTGAGGTTTTAACTTAGAAAGCTACCTTTCCATAATACTTCATCCCTTTAATTATTGCTAAAAAAGATAGAATCCATAAAATTCCACTACAGACAGCTAATTCCCATTGGATTGTTCCAAATTTGTTCATATCGTAGTCTGTCGATTTTGTCAACCTTGAATAAAAGAATTCTTCAGTTGGAAGAGTCCATTTAAACTAAATTGGAAGGATAAAGATCTATTAAAAAGATATTATTACTAGAAAATATTACTGTACAATATGAGAATCATGAGAAATATTATAGACGCTTTTGTCAAGATCTCCTAAAGGAACTGAATGATATAATTTAGTTTCCCCACCGAAGGTTAAATTTCTTGATCCGTAACAACGACCATTGGCAAGATTGACTGAAGTATTATACATTGCTTTGACTGTTTCATTTAGGCATAATTTGGCTTCATCTTTCATAATTAAAAGAATACAATCTACAAAAGATCAAATAAGTGACAAGCGTTTAAATGTTGGAAATTGTTAAAGAAAAGATAAAGAAAAAGAGAGTTACGTGGTGTATTCCATTCATTATCGCATCTTGTCCATTTTGACTCTGATCTATAAACTATACTATATCCAAAATACCAAAGTCCCCATGTAATAATACTCATATAATATATTGATGTTATGCAGAGTAACATAATCATACAGAAACCAACACCTGTCAAAAATTTTTATACAAGATATTTTTTAAGATATCGTGAAAGAATATTAGTAGTAGAACCTTTCATGATCGGTAAGTAAGTCCAACAAGTCAGCATACTACTACTAGTAAACTGACCTAAATTTAATTCCAAGTAGAACATAGGAATACCCACGAATATTAAGGACACGCAATACGTAATAAGAAATGCAACTACAATAATTATATATATTGAGAGAGAACTTATGTTAATGTTTAATTATTATTGAAGATACTAACATCCACCATGTTTGTAGCACATATAAGGAAACTGCCAAATATTACCTAAACCAATAACACATCCTATTGCAGCTAAAACAAAATCTGCTCTTCCAATCCAATTTCCCCTTTCTTCATTCTCTTCGAGAGAAAAATCTTGTTTTTCAGTGTCTTGTAAACTTTTAATTGGATGTTTTGTTTGCTAATAGTATAGTAATAATAGTATATACTACAGACATGTATATATAATACGCAACAATTAACGGACAGACTTTACACTCACTATATCCCGTATTTTATTTTTTGCAGCATTATAAGACTTTTTATCAGTCATCTTTATCCTTTCAAATCAAACTGTAAATCGCAGTACAAATATTTAATACTTGATATTGAAATTTATGATACTAGGAATCTAATGCATAAATATACCGGTCTGAAAATATAATTTAAATAACAGAGGAAAGTGTCAAACAACTAAAGATTTAATATAATGCATTGTAAAAATATATGTTAATGTCCTTAGAATTTATTAAAGAAATAAGGTTTTTATAAATATTTATTCGAGTAGTCCATCCTCTTTGCATACTTTTGATAGTAAACAAGTTTAAGAAAGTAATAAATCTAAAAGTGTCATTCCTTAGACACAAAATTTCTCTTCCAAGTAAAACGCATTTATGTTTTAAAGTTAAATTCATAAAGAAGAGTTTCGAATACAGAGTTATTTTATACTGTATATACATCATATATATATACAGTATATATATATATATATATATATATTAACATACCAATAGGAGAAGATATGTAAAGCCTGTACGATTAAACAATCTGTTTGAACGTTATAGTTTTGTATAAACATGTCTATATTGTGATGTTTTTAATACACATGTTTAGAATTCAAATTCAAATGAAAAGTAATGGGTTGATTTATTGAAAATTTCCTCCATTGAATTGTATTATTAAAGAATATTGCAATTGAATAAGAGGCCTTTATCTATCTCTATGAAACTTAATAATATTCCAAAGATAAAAAGTTCAATTGATTTAACTTCCGGCGAAGATAGTTCAGAAGAAATTATAGATTTATGGAATATGCGTATTAAATTTGGAAAGGAAACTAATCAAGTCGAAGAATTTTTACAAAATTTAGCGCAACATTCAAAATCTATTGTCGTTGGTATCAATCGGTTAAAAGAAAATTTTAATTCGCTAATTACATGCTACGAAGGTCCAAGTATGCTGAATAATACGTGTGATATGTATAACTCTGAAAACTTTCAAGTTGAGTCAACTTTAAAAGAAGATCTAAATCCATTATTTTCGAATTACAAGAACATTGTTGAACAGCTTGAAAACATCAATTTACAACGTAGTAACCTTCTTTGTGAATTAAGCCAATTTTTCTCAAAAGAGAGAGGTCTAAAAGAAGTGTCTTCTTATAGGCCAATTGATACAACCAATTTTACAATAAACTACATATCATTCAAGCAATGTTTACAAAAATTGTCAAACATTAGCTCTCATTTTGACTATCTTAAAGATCAACTCTATTTACAAACAACCGTAGATCTCGATAAAAGATTACATAACAAAAAAGACAATAGTCCTAAGAAAAAAAATTGGGAATTACAGATTCAAGAAATGAAAGATATCATTGTCCGCATTCCACATAGTAAAGAGAACGATGAACTGCAAATGAAATTAAATCAGATTGAAAAATTCCTAGTCGAAAACAATGAAATATTGAAAGGACAATTGTTAGAATTAGAATTTCTTAGAAAAATAGAAAGTAAACGGAACGAATTAAATAACGATTTGTTAGACGATAGAGACAATCAATTAAAGAATAAATTACTATTACTCAATACATCGAAATATCAAATTAAGACTTTAAATCGTCTAGTAATTAAATGGAAGAGACTATTCGATAAACGCAACGAGATTATCAGTTCATTATTAAAGGATAGAGAGGAACTTCTTAATCAAATTAAATTAAATAATTTTATACCCGATTATTCAAAATTAAGCGAATTTAGAGAGTTAAAAGAATTATCTAATACAAAAGATGATTATTATCAACAATACTATACAAATAATTTAATAGATAAGAGTAAAACAAACGAATTGGATAGATGTAGATATGAGAGGGATCGTTTAAGAAAGGAAATTGAAATTAGATTACCAATAACAAACGAAACTTTAGTACAATTAAGAAATATTATAAAGAAATTACATAATAGGCTCTCGTCCAAATCGAAGATGCTACTATCAAAAAGAAAAGCTAAAAAGAGATTAAGTCAAGCCGAAACTACTTTAATCGTTGATACACTAAAGAATTTAGAGAAATCTTGCAACATTCTCACTGATTCTAATACAACTCAACATCCCAAATTATCAGAGGATAAAATAAGTACGAATACATTAAATAGTCCAACAAATGCAAATATTATTGAAGGTCATCAAATGACAAAAATACAAAGGTATTACGAAGAGAATTTTAGTAATGATATTGAAAAGAATACTGAGAATAACAGTTTTATTGAAATTCAATCAAAATTTCAATGTTTAAGAGAACATTTCGAAATTCTTTACGATTTAGTTGAAACTAATGATTTATTGGATAGCACTACACTTTTTACTTTTGAACAAGTTCGTGAACTACAAACCAGTTCCAATGTCATAAAATATCAAATAGACAAAGCCGAAGAAAAGAGAACAAGTTTTTTTGAGAATATATCGAAGGTCGTCGAAAAAGAGACGACAGGCCTATTCCCGCCCACAGAATTAGAATACTTACAGTCGCACGCTTTAACTTACTCTTTCGAATTAGTAAATTGTTTAACTAGTCTTATTTCTAATCAGAATAAAAGATTATTAATTCAAGAGAATTATATACAACTACTTGAGAAACAAATATTAAAAGGGGAAAACAAAATAACTACTAGTTTAACAAGGCTTGATAAACCAGAATTAAAATGTATGGAACAAGATATAAAGCAGGATACTCATACTTCAATAAACAGTCAGATGAGTACTAGACAGAGTAATAGACAGAGTAATAGACCGAGTTCCCAATGTTTTATAATGAATAAATCGGAGATCATTAGCGAAACAATTGATACGTCATTTGAAAATTACAGCATTTATAATAAAATTAATAATGAAAAAAAGAAGGTCAAAAGACGCAAAAAAAGTACCAGTAAGAGGACGACGGAAACTATTAAACCATATAAAATGGGGACATTTTTAAAAAATAAGAAAGCCTATAAAAAATTTCGTAAAATTTCACTATTAAAAAAGAAATCTGTCTGAAACTGATAGAGCCTAACTGTATAATTGTCATTCAATAGATGAACAACTTTCAAAGAACAGTTTACATTGCCCTCCTTTCGAAATAATCAATCATTTATGTTATTTGCTATTCAAAAAGCGGAAGCTTTCATAGTGTATAGATCTTTATACACTGATCAGTATCTGCGTGCAATGAAACCTATCCTATCTATGATATAAAATATTCAAGCATATTAAAGTTATAATAATTTATTATAAACAATAAAAAACATGAACATATGAATAACAATCCTCTTATTTCTTTCTATTATGAAAGTGAGTATATTTGATCCACTCCCTTTAAATGAATCTTTACAGTGAGCGATCTGGGATTCTTTTTGCCTTTTAAACATTCTAATGTTCCGCTTATTTCCTCATGTTCTTTAACTTCTATAGGATGTTTAAGAAAGAATACAGTGTGCTTCCAATGAGTCCCTTTTTCAAATGGAGACGTTGAAAGTCTCACAGGTTTGGGCATCTTAAAATCTACATCAAAATAAGCACACAAAGCATGAACTGTTGTTGAATGTTGACAAGTGAGCTTAAACAGTGACTTGAATTCTGTATCTTTTATGCTACATTCATTTAAATTGAGTGAAATTAGTTCACTCTCATCAGATACGATTGAGGTTTTCTTTACAAAATCTACTAGAGCTTCTCCTAACTCTTGTTTTCGTAGACACGACATTCGAAATCCATAAACATCATCCCAAAATGTAATATGTCTTTTGTAGAGCTCCTCGTCCGTCATAGCCATAATTTTCAAGGTACAAATGTTTGGCAGCATAATACCGTCACTTTTCAAATACTTGTCCCTGGCGTATAGAACACTATCTAACATGGATTCAAAGAAAAGAAAGTAGCCCATCCATTCCGAAACAATTACGTCCACTTTCTCTTCGGGTAGCTGAATATTTTCTAATCGTCCTTTTATTTGATGAATCTTATCTTCAAGCTTATTTTCTCGAATAATATCTAAACTTTCGTAATAAATATCTGACATTTCGACGGCATATACTTTCTTTGCTCCTGCCTTTGCGCAAAACATCGAGAGAATACCTGTACCACTGCCTACGTCAAGGATTAACTTATCAGCTAAAGTTTCTTCATTAAGGCAGATAGCTTCTTTGTATCTTAAAGTTCTGACAGTATCTTGTAACATTTCTCTATGAATTCCAAAATGTGAATAGGAATCTATGTAAGGGGAATCTTCATCATCTTTAAGACTTTTGACAGTTGGTAATTCAGCAGTCTAAAAATTATTAAATGGATAAATGCCAAATGTAAAAAGTATATAGTACAAAGTTACCTCCACAGTCGAACTAAACAAATTTTTGGCTGTTTCCTGTAGTCTATGTAAATCTTCTACAACTTTTTTCAACTCATCCTCGCTTCTCTCTGCTCTCTGTTCTGCTAACTTTAATTTTTCTTCTAGTGTTAGCTCATCAGTTAATAAACTATTTTCATCTTCTTCTATATCCCATTGAAGAAGTTCATCATCTTCTATCACCGGTTTTAAATATTTATCATCTTTCCAGGCATTATGGGATAAAGAAAAAACTTTTTTAGCATCAGGTTTCTGTATTTTATGACAACTATGTATGTATTGCTAAAGCTATGAATGCTGAAAAAATTAGAAAATACCGTAATTCGGATAAAGTTCACAAATTTAATAAAGTCAAAGTAAGAGAATTTTAAATCTCTGACAAATTTTTCAACATGGAAGTCGTGTGTGTCAATTGAATGTTGAAAAAAATCCACATACGACTTAAAATGCTCTTCACAAAAGAGACATAGAACGTTTACTGAAATCAACTCTTCCTCATACGTCTCATTGTCTCCTTCCGAATCGGAGCTATCTCCAACATGAAGCTTCTCAGTACTCATGCTTTTCTACGAAGCCAGAAATCCCTACGAAAATAGAGTAATTTTTGTCTATCAGTTAACACTTTATGAAAAATGGACAACATATTCATTACTATTTTAGTGTTCAAATAAACTAAAGCAATTTACAGCAAATTTTCAAAAATTATATAAAACCAACAAACAAATATCAACCTTTAGTATTTCCAACGTGACTGATATCACTCAAAAGGTAGTAAGTAGTGCCATCTATAGGTAATTGATTAACCAAAAATACTGACAATAGATAATTCCTTTAAAAAATTGACATTATAAATACATTTTCACAAATAGTGCAGACAGTTGAGTTGAAAAAGATTTCACTAGTAAAAAGTTACATCACAATTACCATGTATCGTCTTATATTACCAAAAGGCCAACCAAAAGTTGTCCAACCGGTCAGCAATCCTGCTTTTTCAAAACTTCGCGAAATTTCTCCAAACACTCTCAAAAAATTTCGCTTCTTCCGATTATGTGGCATTTAAGAAAATTTATAACCTTTAGGAAGATAACAAAAAACTCTAAAATTTCGATAAAATAAAAAAAAAATTCTACGAAACTTACAAATACTAGATCACTGAAAAACCGAAAAGCAGAAGAAGTTATATTAAAAGTTCCATCAATTTATTTGTAATACATATTAAATACAATAAGTGAAAATATGCATTAAAACTTAAACACATTCATATAATAAAAACAAAAAAAACACAAATTTAAAGTTTAAAGAATTTTCCCCCATTCAAAAAGATTATTCTACAATTTCGAAATCTTCATTCTTTTTACTCTCCGATTCATTCTCTTCTAATTCCTCATTCTTTCCTTTGTTGCCGAGGCTTTTTTCTTCTTTTTCAATCAATTTTTCATTTCTTTTCAAAGAGTCAACTTTATCATTATTTTCACCCTTTCTAGTTTCTGTATCCTTCGTGGTGATTATTAACATTTCATTGTCATCTAAAAGTGAGACAATATCTTCCTCCTTAAGATCTACTGGCTTTGCGAAACGTCTCCATATTTTCTTTGAACATTTTATTCCATCTTCTTCAATAATAGCAGATCCAGTAACTTCAATACTATTACCTTTAACTTTAACACTTAAATCGTCAATATTAAAATGTTTCAAATCAATAGTTTTATAGAATGAAGGTTTTTTATCAACTTTCTCTTCTTCCTTCGAAACAATTTTGTCTATGACTTTTTCATCACTTTCATCTTTTGTTTCTACTTTTGAGCAATTTTCTTCATTACATTTTTCTTTTGAACAACAACGGCTTGTAGGCATTTCATTTGAATAGCATCCATCTTCAGATCCCTCTACAGATTTCTCATTAGAACATCTTTCTTTTTTATCAGTAATTCCGTCTTTTTCTTCAACAGTTTTTGTTGTAATCGTTAAAATTCCATCATCGTTTAATGATGATTGAATATCATTTGGTGAGATATTATCAGGTAGGTTGATTTGACGCCAAAACTGTCTTCCATTATAAAATCCTTCTCCTTCTTTAGTTGATTTACCGAAAATTTCTACACTTCCGTTTATGACTCTAACTTTCAATTCTGATGGATGAAAATCTTTCACATCAAAAGTATGATGAAAAGATTCCGCTTCCTTCTTTACAGTTTTGTCACACTTTTCTTTATCAAGTGTTGTACATTGCTGCTTTCCGCAACGTTTCACGTTTACTTTAGAAGAATTATTTGAGAAAGGAAAAACAAAACTACTTGGCGACCTTCTACAGAAACTTCTTCTCGAAAATGGAGGCAGATAATTGGTTGAACCAAGTATTGATACTAAATCTTCGTTGTCCAAAGAACAACCAAATGTAGGACCAAACCACGAATTTTGATTGTATGACTGATTAGGTGAAATAAAAATTGCCATCTTCTTTGTAATTTCTTCTTTAAATTTCCAAAATTAATTTGTCGTTGTATCAAACTTCAAAAGTGTTGACTTTTCTCTTCTGAGTTTAGTCGAGTTATGATATTTGTCCAAAAATTTCTACCCTTTTTATATGAAACGAAGAGTTAAACGAGAATATTCTTCACATTTCTGGAAATTTCTCAACTTATCTAGAATACTATAGATGGCGCTCTTTGTGTTATGTGTTGTATTCTTAAGTTAACAAACATTGTTTTCTGATCAATATATCATTATTATTATCTCAATTGAACTTCAAATCACAAAAATATAGTTTAAAATTGGAGTGGAAGATTTCAGATTTTATGAAACAGTCTATGGAATAATTGTAAACGTGATGCAAGTCACGTATACTATTTACGTTACTATTTTCCATTTGATTACAACGAAACTTTCAAAAGTGTTCCAGCCAATCAGCAATCGTGTTTATTCGAAACTTCTCGAAATTTCTCCGATCGACGTTACGACTATATAAACTCTTTCAATTTTCCGTTATTCATTCTCCTCTTCGGTAGCAACAACTACAGATCGAAGTTGAACACTCTTTGCATTCTCAACAACCATGTCCTTCAGACACTTGCCGGTTATGCGTCTTCCTAGTCCTTCTTGGGATCTTTGGCCATCTAGAAATGACGACTGGTTTCACAATCGTTGGTCGGACTGGATGACTAATATGCAAAGAACATTCGATGCTATGGACGAAGATTTTAGACAAATTAGCAGAGCTTTCGATAATCATATGGAACAAACTCATAGAAGTGTTCTTGGTAGTCATACTGAAACTGATTTACCAGCTAATGTTGGATGGAAACTGGTCGACGATAAAGAAAAGAATCAGCGAAAACTGCATCTTGATTTACCAGTGAAAAATTATGAACCTGAGGAAATCAAAGTTACAGTTGAAGGTGGAACTTTAACGATTAAAGCAACTCATCAACACGAAAAAGATGGAGAGAAAGTTTTTAGAGAGTGTGTTCGAAAGTTCACATTGCCAAAAGGGGTTAAAGAAGAAGATTTGAAATGTAATTTGAATGCCGACGGTCGTCTATCTGTCGAAGCCGTTGCTCCAGCTGCTATTTCGGATGGAGAGAAAGTAATACCAATCCAGTATGAAAAGTCAAAGTAAACGAAAACTTTCTTCATCAACTTGTCTCGTAGTTATTATTTCTATATAGATATTGTTCATTGATTAAACTATTAACCTTTAGTTAGAAAACTCACCATAGATTTGTGTATGTTATCTTTTCTACTCCATAAAATATTAAGAAAGTGTTTGTATAAAAGTTTCTTTAAAAGTATTGAGATATTTACGAAAGATTTTCAGTAAACGATAAGTTTCGAAATTAATGTGGTGTCTTTCCTATTATGTATAATCATTGCCTGCCTCAGCAATAAAAACATTTTCATATTCGTATGAAAGGTCAATGTAATAATTTTTTCTTCGGTTCTACTAGATATTCACAATGTTTGAAATGTGATAAGTAAACTGCTTAAACACTTGATTATTTTCTGAATATGTTTATATTTAAAATCAAAAGATAGTTAATAAATCTCTCGATAGGTTGTGGAATTATAAGGACGTAACCAATACCTGAATACCTGTATACCTCAGTAGATATAAGGAAATATCTTGTAGGGTACTATTTCGCAGTACTTATCCCAGTCGCTGCCATATTTTTTCCGACAATTCTTTTCATCTCTTTCGAATCGACTTATTAAGAGACCAAGAAAATATATTGGATAAAAGTAAGCTATTAAGCAAGTTCCGGATGGAAGAGACCAAGATAAACTCATTAAGAGGTCTCCCATGTAATTAGGGTGGCGAGAAATTCCCCAAAATCCTGATACTAATAATTTTTTACCAGATTTTGTAGTCATAGTTTTTAAATCTATGAGATAGGAGATGATAAAACATCCGTTAAATTATATTTTACGCAAGGTACTTACGAGCTATTGACGGGTCGTTTGGGTTTGTTCTAAATTTGTTTTTCTGATTGTTCGAACCTCTAAAAATTGCAAAACCAACTAGAAAAGCAGCAAGGAAGAGGATCATGGCAAATATATTCCAATGTTGTGGATGTTCTAATAAATAGCGTGCTTGTAAAGTGTAAAGAAATGGTACCCAGCATAAGTCACCAAAGCTGAGCATGTAGCCGAAACCTTCATCGGTAATATCCATTGTAGACAATATTGCTGGCTAAAAATATTTTTCACACTTTATTGTACAATCAATTTTTTGAAGTTACCTCATTAACAAGAGCATCTATGACATAGATACTATGTCCTAATATAACAAAAGCAAGAGACCAAGTAAATGTACCTCTTTCAAAACTTAGAAAGAGAAAAGACAAATTTAGAATAAGCCATCCAATTAAACCTGGCCTTAATTCGCATACAAATTTTAAATCAATTTCAAAAATACGAGGGTTAAGCTCCCTACCCATCCAGAAGTTGAAAATCTCTGAATTTGTGTTGCCATGTTCAGCAAGATACTTTTCATTTACTTGAAAAGATTTAACAAAAAGAAAAATACTGAAAAAAGTAACAAGTATTTTATATTAATATATAAATATGCTTTAAATTAATGATTTATTTTAATATTCTAAAATTTTCAAACCTTAGTAGGGCACTTAAGACAAAAGCTGCAAATGCTAACTGATTGAAATGTTCATGAATCCATTTAAATGATCCTCCACTTATCCAATACAGTAAAAATATTACTAAACTAACAGCTAAGGCATATAGCGAATTGCAACGATACTCTAGCTGTTTATTATTTAGTTGTTTTATAGGTAAACCTTTATGTATTGCACCTATTGGAAGTTTAGAAACTATCAAGTGTAAAATGAACCAAGAAAATACAATTTTAAACGCATTTCCATCGATTAAGGAATACAATGAAGGAATTGTAACTTTCTCAAAAATAGAACATTTATCCTGTTAATATTTAAGATAAGTTATATTTCAGACTTTTGCAAAACAAAAAATACCGGATTGCATGTTAGATTAAGATAAAATACAGCGAGAGGCAAACCAAGAACCAATACACAAGCTCCTAATGTTCCCCCAAACTCAGTTGGTCTCTTACGTTCTGACACCATATTTCTCAACTGTCTGACAAAAAATATATCGTTCGATTTACCGAACTATGAACCTCAGACAGAAATGTCGTCTGCAAAAAACAACTAGCTATTTCCAACGCCATCTGGAGAAATATGTGTAGACTAATAATTTCAAAAATACTCAATCTTAATATTTTAAAATTAATTCTCTCAAAGCTCGTACTTTTCTCTTTCTCGCGATGTAGAAGTGATGTCTCTTTAAACAAGGCAATAGAAAAATTTCGAATAAAATGTTCAATACATTTTCTTAAAAATATCTTAAAATGTTAAATGAAAAAAGACAATGCGTTACTGTCGAATAAGTGTTGGACTGCCGAAGAAAGCAACAACTGCATCAAACCATTATTTTTAAATATATCGATTAAATTTTTACTAAATATAAACATCATACCACAATAAAAAATTTCCAAAGGAAACATTTATCTCCTTAATGAAAAATCTTAAAACTCACAAAAACGAAATATTTAATTAGTTTTCCTTTATTTTAAAAGCTTCAAAGCAAGAAAGGCAAATCCAAAATACATCAAATATTTAAATATTATCAATAAACACAAAAAGAATAAGTGAAAATATAGGATAAAAACTTAAACACATTCATATAATAAAAACAAAAAAAAACACAAATTTAAAGTTTAAAGAATTTTCCCCCATTCAAAAAGATTATTCTACAATTTCGAAATCTTCATTCTTTTTACTCTCCGATTCATTCTCTTCTAATTCCTCATTCTTTCCTTTGTTGCCGAGGCTTTTTTCTTCTTTTTCAATCAATTTTTCATTTCTTTTCAAAGAGTCAACTTTATCATTATTTTCACCCTTTCTAGTTTCTGTATCCTTCGTGGTGATTATTAACATTTCATTGTCATCTAAAAGTGAGACAATATCTTCCTCCTTAAGATCTACTGGCTTTGCGAAACGTCTCCATATTTTCTTTGAACATTTTATTCCATCTTCTTCAATAATAGCAGATCCAGTAACTTCAATACTATTACCTTTAACTTTAACACTTAAATCGTCAATATTAAAATGTTTCAAATCAATAGTTTTATAGAATGAAGGTTTTTTATCAACTTTCTCTTCTTCCTTCGAAACAATTTTGTCTATGACTTTTTCATCACTTTCATCTTTTGTTTCTACTTTTGAGCAATTTTCTTCATTACATTTTTCTTTTGAACAACAACGGCTTGTAGGCATTTCATTTGAATAGCATCCATCTTCAGATCCCTCTACAGATTTCTCATTAGAACATCTTTCTTTTTTATCAGTAATTCCGTCTTTTTCTTCAACAGTTTTTGTTGTAATCGTTAAAATTCCATCATCGTTTAATGATGATTGAATATCATTTGGTGAGATATTATCAGGTAGGTTGATTTGACGCCAAAACTGTCTTCCATTATAAAATCCTTCTCCTTCTTTAGTTGATTTACCGAAAATTTCTACACTTCCGTTTATGACTCTAACTTTCAATTCTGATGGATGAAAATCTTTCACATCAAAAGTATGATGAAAAGATTCCGCTTCCTTCTTTACAGTTTTGTCACACTTTTCTTTATCAAGTGTTGTACATTGCTGCTTTCCGCAACGTTTCACGTTTACTTTAGAAGAATTATTTGAGAAAGGAAAAACAAAACTACTTGGCGACCTTCTACAGAAACTTCTTCTCGAAAATGGAGGCAGATAATTGGTTGAACCAAGTATTGATACTAAATCTTCATCATCCAAAGAACAACCAAATGTAGGACCAAACCACGAATTTTGATTGTATGTCTGATTAGGTGAAATAAAAATTGCCATCTTTGTAATTTCTTCTTTAAATTTCCAAAATTAATTTGTCGTTGTATCAAACTTCAAAAGTGTTGACTTTTCTCTTCTGAGTTTAGTCGAGTTATGATTTTGGTCCAAAAATTTCTACACTTTTTATATGAAACGAAGAGTCATACGAGAAAATTCTTCACATTTCTGGAAATTTCTCAACTTATCTAGAATAATATAGATGGCGCTTTTTGTGTTATTTGTTGTATTCGTAAGTTAAAAAACATTGTATTTCTGATCAATATATATTTTTTAAACGTTATAACAACGTAAAATTTGACGGCGTAGTTGAGGCGATAGTATTTGTTTTTTTAATTTAGAAAACCGAGTTCAAATAACGGGAAAGTTTCATTTATGAAAATAATATAATATAAAAGAATGACAGAATGTGGAAAATGTTCTAGATCTTCTAGAAAATGCTACTAATGATGATTATTCACTTGTTACATCAGAAATAGTGCGAAATTTACGGAAAATAGATTGTTTTTATGTTCCTTCATGAAGAAATATGTGCAAAAGAGTGCATTGAGTGTGAAGCTATCCGGAAAGGTTGAAAATCTGATGCTAATATGTTTTTCTGTAAATGTAAAAGGATGTGAGTGTTTAGTTAGAGAGAAAAATTTAGAACACAAGACTGGATAGAATCCATATTAATTAGATGTTATTTAAAGTAATCCAGCAGTGAATTACTTAGTAAAAATCAAAGAGTCACATATCTGCAATTTGCAAAGTGTCAAGCACTTCGACATTTTGGTCATGCTACATATCATAATTGTTTTCTTGAAGATGGAAGTATGCAAATATCACATATTGACATGTCGACCAACAGCATTAAATACTCCTCTAAATGTAGGAATACTTAAAGTAGAGAATACAAAATGGAGACCGATAATAGAAACTTTAATTCCCATTAACCTGGTTATCTTTACTATTCAAAAGATAGACTTATTAAATACACACTACATAACTGGACCAACCCTCATGAAACAAAAGCGCCATACTTGTATTGACGGCTTGAGGGTGTCCAACACTAATCTTTTAATAAAAATTTTACAACAATCTATAAAAATAAAGAAAGCTTAGAAGAAAATTCAATCAAATGCGAAGCCATCAACTGATTGACTATTTTACTTCAGTTTTAATAAAATTGTCCTCGTTATATGCAAATCTAACTACTACTTTTCATATCAAATGCGTACAAAGTATACGAGATGAATTCTTTGAATAAAAAAGAAAGCTTTCAAATTAAGATGTACATTTGAATTTTTAAAAAAATGCTCTGCTAACATAGATAACTTTTGCAAAGACGCCTTCCTTTTTAATGAAAGATCAATTGAAACGCATTTCGTTTTTTGACGTTTTTATCACGTTTTGACAACGGAAAACTTTTATTCAAAACCCAAAGCTATGATTATACATAATAAGAAAGACACCACATTAATTTCGAAACTTATCGTTTACTGAAAATCTTTCGTAAATATCTCAATACTTTTAAAGAAACTTTTATACAAACACTTTCTTAATATTTTATGGAGTAGAAAAGATAACATACACAAATCTATGGTGAGTTTTCTAACTAAAGGTTAATAGTTTAATCAATGAACAATATCTATATAGAAATAATAACTACGAGACAAGTTGATGAAGAAAGTTTTCGTTTACTTTGACTTTTCATACTGGATTGGTATTACTTTCTCTCCATCCGAAATAGCAGCTGGAGCAACGGCTTCGACAGATAGACGACCGTCGGCATTCAAATTACATTTCAAATCTTCTTCTTTAACCCCTTTTGGCAATGTGAACTTTCGAACACACTCTCTAAAAACTTTCTCTCCATCTTTTTCGTGTTGATGAGTTGCTTTAATCGTTAAAGTTCCACCTTCAACTGTAACTTTGATTTCCTCAGGTTCATAATTTTTCACTGGTAAATCAAGATGCAGTTTTCGCTGATTCTTTTCTTTATCGTCGACCAGTTTCCATCCAACATTAGCTGGTAAATCAGTTTCAGTATGACTACCAAGAACACTTCTATGAGTTTGTTCCATATGATTATCGAAAGCTCTGCTAATTTGTCTAAAATCTTCGTCCATAGCATCGAATGTTCTTTGCATATTAGTCATCCAGTCCGACCAACGATTGTGAAACCAGTCGTCATTTCTAGATGGCCAAAGATCCCAAGAAGGACTAGGAAGACGCATAACCGGCAAGTGTCTGAAGGACATGGTTGTTGAGAATGCAAAGAGTGTTCAACTTCGATCTGTAGTTGTTGCTACCGAAGAGGAGAATGAATAACGGAAAATTGAAAGAGTTTATATAGTCGTAACGTCGATCGGAGAAATTTCGAGAAGTTTCGAATAAACACGATTGCTGATTGGCTGGAACACTTTTGAAAGTTTCGTTGTAATCAAATGGAAAATAGTAACGTAAATAGTATACGTGACTTGCATCACGTTTACAATTATTCCATAGACTGTTTCATAAAATCTGAAATCTTCCACTCCAATTTTAAACTATATTTTTGTGATTTGAAGTTCAATTGAGATAATAATAATGATATATTGATCAGAAAACAATGTTTGTTAACTTAAGAATACAACACATAACACAAAGAGCGCCATCTATAGTATTCTAGATAAGTTGAGAAATTTCCAGAAATGTGAAGAATATTCTCGTTTAACTCTTCGTTTCATATAAAAAGGGTAGAAATTTTTGGACAAATATCATAACTCGACTAAACTCAGAAGAGAAAAGTCAACACTTTTGAAGTTTGATACAACGACAAATTAATTTTGGAAATTTAAAGAAGAAATTACAAAGAAGATGGCAATTTTTATTTCACCTAATCAGTCATACAATCAAAATTCGTGGTTTGGTCCTACATTTGGTTGTTCTTTGGACAACGAAGATTTAGTATCAATACTTGGTTCAACCAATTATCTGCCTCCATTTTCGAGAAGAAGTTTCTGTAGAAGGTCGCCAAGTAGTTTTGTTTTTCCTTTCTCAAATAATTCTTCTAAAGTAAACGTGAAACGTTGCGGAAAGCAGCAATGTACAACACTTGATAAAGAAAAGTGTGACAAAACTGTAAAGAAGGAAGCGGAATCTTTTCATCATACTTTTGATGTGAAAGATTTTCATCCATCAGAATTGAAAGTTAGAGTCATAAACGGAAGTGTAGAAATTTTCGGTAAATCAACTAAAGAAGGAGAAGGATTTTATAATGGAAGACAGTTTTGGCGTCAAATCAACCTACCTGATAATATCTCACCAAATGATATTCAATCATCATTAAACGATGATGGAATTTTAACGATTACAACAAAAACTGTTGAAGAAAAAGACGGAATTACTGATAAAAAAGAAAGATGTTCTAATGAGAAATCTGTAGAGGGATCTGAAGATGGATGCTATTCAAATGAAATGCCTACAAGCCGTTGTTGTTCAAAAGAAAAATGTAATGAAGAAAATTGCTCAAAAGTAGAAACAAAAGATGAAAGTGATGAAAAAGTCATAGACAAAATTGTTTCGAAGGAAGAAGAGAAAGTTGATAAAAAACCTTCATTCTATAAAACTATTGATTTGAAACATTTTAATATTGACGATTTAAGTGTTAAAGTTAAAGGTAATAGTATTGAAGTTACTGGATCTGCTATTATTGAAGAAGATGGAATAAAATGTTCAAAGAAAATATGGAGACGTTTCGCAAAGCCAGTAGATCTTAAGGAGGAAGATATTGTCTCACTTTTAGATGACAATGAAATGTTAATAATCACCACGAAGGATACAGAAACTAGAAAGGGTGAAAATAATGATAAAGTTGACTCTTTGAAAAGAAATGAAAAATTGATTGAAAAAGAAGAAAAAAGCCTCGGCAACAAAGGAAAGAATGAGGAATTAGAAGAGAATGAATCGGAGAGTAAAAAGAATGAAGATTTCGAAATTGTAGAATAATCTTTTTGAATGGGGGAAAATTCTTTAAACTTTAAATTTGTGTTTTTTTTTGTTTTTATTATATGAATGTGTTTAAGTTTTTATCCTATATTTTCACTTATTCTTTTTGTGTTGATTGATAATATTTAAAACACTTATTGTATTCAATATCTATTACAAATAAATTGATGGAACTTTTAATATAACTTCTTCTGCTTTTCGGTTTTTCAGTGGTCTAGTATTTGTAAGTTTCGTAGAATTGGACTCTTTTATTCGGAGGTAGAGCTTTAACGAAATTCGAGAGTTTTTTGTTATCTTCCCAAAGGTTAAAAGTTTTTTCAAGTGACAAAACAGTAAAGAAAGCAAAGTATTTTTAAAATCGTGATTTTGTCTTATAGCATTTACTATTTTTAAACGAGCGCCTTTGTGCTTGGCAGAAAAGGAGGGTTTTTTTAACAGATGATTGAAAAAGTATTATTTTATTGGTGAAAGTGATGTAAGGAAATCTGTTTTTTTATTTAGGTCACTGTAACATAAATTCAAGATAATTTATCAATGGTTTTGAGCATAGAAATTCTAACTTGTATGGACAAGCATTGATTTTATACTAGTCTGTGTAATTTATCGACGGATTAGCTAATGCTAAGGTAGTAATAAATCATTTTATGAAGTCGTTAAAAGAGATGAAATATAAAAGAGTATGGCAAGAAGTTAGAATAGTTTCTCTGAAATGATTGCTCTTTATGTAATCACTAAGCATATCGATTTTCAATTATATTCTCAAAATTGCACAACATATTGAATTGACGATGAGAAGAATTGTTTGTGTTTTTTCTTTTATTTTCCTTAATAATGCTAGCGAAATAGAGGTCATGTTTATTTGAATTTCTCGAACAATGGATATCTTAAAAAATCTGAAGTATAATAAACATAGATTGAGTACTACGATATGTCTTATATACGCGAAGTTGTCTTTGTTTGTAGAGTTAAGATTTAAGCGTATGCTTTGTTAATGTTTAAAAATCTACATATAATATTTTAGTAATTGTAAGGATGATAATTAATATGGCAAGAGAAGGGTTTAATTTGTTAATCAAAGTAATTAGTTTCGTAATATTTGCTGAATATCAAATAAAATCTTCATATTTTGTATAATGTTCGCATTTTCACTAGTCTCGTAAATATGTCTATGACATTTTGTACGCTAGATAAATCTTTCTTCTACTTCTCAGTAATTCTATTAACCTTTTCATTTATAAGATTAGTTCTTTTCAAGGTTAAGTAAGGGTATAAATTTGACAAGGAAAAGTTTTTTTTTAAGTACAGTATTCTTTTTTTTTAAATGATTTGGTTAGTTGTATTGTGCAATGGTCCTTCAGAAACAATATAAATAAAGAAATTGATGGAGTAAAATGGAAATATATAATATAAATTGCGTTAATTTATTTAGCACGTGAGAGATATTCTATCTTTGTGTTTGATCTAGAGCTTGGAAAGGGATTGGGTGCCAAGCTTGATAAATAAGCATTTTGAGCGGGCATACCAGGAGAATGAGACGCGAAAAATTCTGATGCAAACTCAATTACGTCATCAGGTTTCCGGAGGAGTAGGAACTGTAGGAAATCAGCAAGTAATGCTTTTACTTCTGGATGATCTTTCATATAAACTGCATGATCGGCTTTCAATTCTTCTTTTCGGTCAAGGAATTTAGAATACAATTGCATATCTTCTCGCCAATTGAGCTCTTTCTTGTCGAACTTAGGCTTTTCCATTTCTTCATCTATTGAAAGTTGTAAATTTAATAATACTTTAAACTGGAATATGTCGAGAGAAAGAAAACAAGAAAAATAATTCTCTTTAACCTTCTTCAATAGTTTCTGGAACTAGTAAAAGCTTCATTGTGACTGGGCTGCCGACTTGAACCCTTGATGTCATGTGACCATCCTTCATATAATAAGTTTGCCAGGTAGTAGGGAGATCATTAAGGGCAGTTATGGTTCTCTCCACGCCAACAACTTGTAATTCTGCACCATCAACTATTTGAATTCTGTCATCTAATTTTTTATAGGAAACAGAGCAGAGATTAGCTTCAGCGTCGAAGGCAATAATTTCAAAATTTTCTGGAAGGCCATATTTTACAAGTATTCTTTGAAGTAGTAAGTTACTTCCTTCGGAAACAAAACCACCCATTTCCTCATCTTTATATGTTCTTACAGATCTTTGAACGTCCTAATAAACAATTAATGTAAAGAAAGATTTGAATATAGATTATTATTTGGAGAAGAATACATACTCCTGCTTGTCGAATAACACGATTAACAACGTAAACACTTCCTTCTTTTGAGATAATCGTTTTCCTGTCAAGAGGATGATTTTCTAATTTTACATATTCATGATGATGTTGCTCTAAAGTATTTAATGCAGAATCAACATAAGTTGTAATTGACGTTCCGCATGGTACACCATCAATAGCTCCATGACTATTGGCATGGACTAAGTAGCATTTGGCCCCTGATTTCTGAGCAGCTTGAATACTTATTGAAAATTCACCAACTTCTTTACCAGCATCCGATACCGTTACGAGTTTATCCTCAAATAGTATAGACTTGAAATAATCTTCATCTATGTTTTATCGTAATCGTACATGTATAATTAGTTTAATAACAATCTAGTTTTTATAATGAAATGACCTTACTCACCAATATTTGTGAAAAAAGCTTTAGCACTTTCACTTAATTTTGGAATATTCTCTGCAGTTTGTTGTAGGTCTTGGCTAGCTGTCTCAACTGATGTTGCAGTTGCAGCACTGCGATTGCTAAAACGAAATTAAAGGATTTAACAAAAAATAGCTAATAAATTAATTCGATACAAGAGTCAGCGAGAAAAAATCCTACTACCTTGCTTCTGTAAAGGCACTCATGCCTTTTTTATCAATATCGGAGTATGTCAATCAAATTAAGTAACACGTCTCCGTTATTTTGTCGATCTTCAAAAACAGAACACTTTCTAATATATAATATGGCGTTAGTTGTCAAGACGACGAATTACTTTATTCACACTTTAGATGGCGCTATAACTTGTTATCGAAAATTTGTTAGATAAGGAAAGTTCTGGATGCCGGATAATAACCAGCAATAGAGGCAATAAAAAATCTAACTTTTTTTAAAGTAGAGAGTGTATCGTCTTTTATTTTCAAGTTTGCGACTGTTTTTAGTTTGCAAATCTAGAACAGAACTCATTGTAGATAAAACTATCCAAAAGTAAATGTATTTTTTTATGCGTGATTGTGTTGATGTTGGCACGAAACAACATTACCCTGGATTGATCAAGCACTGTAGATTAACCAATAACCACTTTTGAAGAACATTGATTTGCAACAACAAGATGGCGCTGTACTTTATAAGCCTCATGAATATTCACGAACCATTTCACGAGTTGGTGGAAAGTAAACAATTCGCCGTAAGTTGGAGCTCGTATCCCATCTTTTTTAAAATGGCGGGTAAAGTGTGATAGAAGCCGTTTCGGGAAAAACTTTTTAATATATTACTGATTTCCAACTCTCATCAACTGTTTCTCATGCTTACGTTTATTTTGGAAGTTCTGTCTATGAAATGAATTGTGTGTTAGAGGAAAATGTCCGGCAGCTGCTTGACATGGGCTTTCCATGTGAAAGTTCTATACGAGAAGCTCTTAAAAAAGCTCATAATGATTTAAATCAAGCTGTCATGATTCTAACTGGAGAAGATTTGATACCAATGGACGATGTCGAAATCCAGGAAGTACAGAAAAACTCGGAACATGACGCTTTTCCATTAAACACTCTTCCCTCGCCTCCACCGTCCTACGACGATGTTGTTCCTGACGGCGTGCAGGTTTTTATTAAAATAATATAATAAATACGTCTTTTGTGCAAGTTTCTCTTTTACTGCGACAGTATATCGACGAGCAAGATCCAACTGCAAACATCTTAATAGAAAATAGTGACCCGGAAGCCGAAGTTTTTCCAGCTACGCATCTTTATGAATTGGAAGGAAGGGTATTTACTGAACAGTGGAATATTCCGTATAAAAAAGATGAATCCTTGGCAAAATGTTTACTTGCATCGACAAGATTTGCTCAAAACAGTTAGCTTTTGATAAATTTTTCTTTTCTCAAAAGTATAATTTCTTCTTTTTATTTAAATAGATCACTTGGAAATTGATGAAAATTGTGAAAGATTTGTTAGTCGTGTAATGATGGAGAGTTTTGATAAGGTAATTCACTAAATACAACTTATTATTAACTTAGCTTAATTTATAAAAATCAAAATTTTTTTAGCTATTGTATTGTAATGCTGTTAGAAAATGGAGTTTAGAAACGCAAATTGGTGTGTATAATATGTGTACATTCTTCATTGATCTCGCAACAGCAAGATTACAACACCCCAACTTAAATACATCTATTATGTCGACTTTAGCGAAAGTAAGATTTTTCTTTATTTTTTTTAAATTTAATTTTAATTGGCTAATGAAATATTTTATTTTATTCAAAAATAAAAATAGGTTTTAGATCAAAATTGTGAATTTCACTTGAAAAATAAGACAATTGATGATTGTCATTTAAAAAATGAGAATAAGAAATACGAAGAACTCTTTAGTAAACAACCGTTCGCACTTTTTCAAGTAAGATCATTTTCTATCCTTAATATTTATGTGTTAATTTTTAATTAATATAATTTATATAGTATAAATCTTGTGATGGCTGGCCAAATCGGACATGTGAAGATTTTCTAATGTTATCAAATTTGATAAACCGAGTAAGTTATTATTTATATTTAAATTGTAAACACTAAAATAATTGGTTTTAATTTTTATACATTAATTAGTTTGGTAAGCAAGAAGGATTTCAAAATATGTTAGAACATATGCGGTCCGAAGATTTAGATATTTTAGTAAGTTTACTTTTCAACTCGAAGCTAATTTTTAAATTAATAATTAATTTGTATCATATTTTTATAATTTCTTCATTTCTTTTTATAGCATATGGAACTTCTACTTGCACCTTTAGCTAAATGCTGTCAAAAATTAAACTTGAACGTAGTTAAACCTATTGTTAAAGAAGCGATGGAAAGGGTACAAGCTTTACTTGCAAGTTTAACTAATGAACATTTGAAAGAAAAGGTGATTATTTTATTGAAGATAGTTTTTTATAGAATAATGAATTTTTTTTTACTATTCCATAGGGCATAAATGTTGCTTTTCAATGCCTTGAAAGTTGCAAAATATTAGCTACACGATTTTACCCTGGTAAAGAAGACGAAGTTGATAATACTCGCTTAAGACTTGTGCTAAGAATGCTCAAGTCCGTTCATTTTAATGCCAAAATGAATGCTTTAAGAGAGGTTTGTATTAATTAACATTACTTTTCCAAGTTTCCACTTAATTATAATATATCTATATATATATTGAATTTTTTAACAGTTAACAAAGCTTATTCAAGAAAACATTAGTTCTGAAACACATATGACCAGTATACCACCAAACAAAATAAAAATATGGCTGGTTGATAATAAAGTTCTTAGCTTAGCCTTTGAAGGAAATATCGACCAATTACAATATTGTGAAAAAATGAAAGCTGTTATTGAATTTTTAGGAAATTCTCTAACAGATCAAGAACTAACTAGAATCTGGGATTTACAACAAGGCAGAAGCGGATATATTATTGACAACATCCATCATTTAATAGCTGCTGCTGCAGTAAATTTTACTCCTGACCTAATGGAACATTTACGAAAGCTAATAAATAAGGTATGCACTCTTTTTTTTGAAAAGCGAGTTTTATTTAAATTTATTGTAACAGAGCTGGATTCATGAAAAGGAGAGAATGAGAGAGAAAATTTTGAATCTCGTTGGCGCCATTGGGCGAGAAACTAAAGTAGAAAGTACAAAGGCTATGATATTAGATTTATTATGGCAATGGGCTCATCTACCGAAAATAGCTAATCATTTAGTTGAAAGAGCAGCTTCTTTACATTGTCAAATCCTTAGCGATCATCACACGAGGCAAAAGCTTAAATCTAATTACATTCATAAGTGTTTGGAGGATGTGAAACGAGTAAGTACTCTAAAATGTGTTTAATTTTGTCTTTTCAACTGTTTTTGTTATTATTTTCAAAGGGCGAGTGGGTCTATCCAGCTCTTCGTCAAATCCTTCACATAGCAGAGAGTATGGTTAAACTTACAAGAATTGAGAAGGTAATATCATATTTTTTATTGCCGTTCAATTAGAAAACTTTAACAGTTTCTTTCTGTTTCTTTTATAGGGCTTAATCAATGAATACAAGAATGGAGACATTTTAAAGATTATCTGTAATAGTCTCATCAAATTTCATGCAAAGTCAACTGAAAATTCATTAAGTTTAAATGAGAATACTTTAGTAGATGGTCGATACGAACATCGTTTGGTTAGTATTTATAAACAGATTAACTGACTACAATTTGACGACATTTTGCCTTTAATAGTATGTTACCTCTCACTTGAAATTGTTAAATTTCATCTTGGAAGAAGGAAAAATGTATTTACCTTTTGATAGAGCAAAGGATATTTGGCGTTGTTTAGTTAAGTCTGGTGCCTGTGAATGGGATAAAGAGGTTAGATTTTCATTTTTATTATAGTATTACTATATCAACATTTATACTTGTATTTTATTAAATTAAAGACGTGTTATGAATGGTTTAAAAATGGAATAACTGATTTGGAAACTACACACAAGTCGCAACTACTTCAAACTCATATTGTTAAAATTGAAGCTGGAAAGTTGAGTTTTAAAGGTTTTGATTGTTTTAAAGAATATTTTCTGCAAGTAAATAAGGATGAGCATAATTTTAAACAGCAAAGTAAATCTTGGGTAAGTTTGAATACTAACTGCTAAAAGAGTAATTAAATTTTGTTCTAATATCAGGTTGTTGAATATCAAGATATGATATGTAAAGACTATTTGTGGGATATATGTCTGAACACTCTGGATGATTCTATACTTAACGCTGCTCTCCAATTGCTTATAGACGTGTCTTATTGCAATCTTACGGCAAAACTTAAGTCTAAGCCCAAACTGTTACATCCAAGATTCATGGAAAACTGCTGGGATCGTTTGAGAGTAAGAATATATAGTTGTTGTATTCTGAAATATTTCAGTATTCCATGTTTATTTATTTTTAACTAGCTTGCTGGCGTCACCTTAAAATCTGGATCTGTATTAGAGCTTATAACATCAACCACTCAAATATCAGCCGCATTAACTTTGAGAAACGCTGTTTCGTTGAAAGTATCGTAAGTTTTGATAAAGTTTTAATCTGTTTTATAGAAATACATATGGTATTTTTCTTTTTAGTCCAATCACTTGCCTTCACGTTGAGCGGATTTTATTAATTGCTGAAGAATATATAAAAGCGGTTGAAGAGTCCTTCACCGGTGAAAGAACATATACCCCACATGGAGCCTCCTATTACGGCTGTCCTCTTAATGTCATTTGCAATCTTGAAAATCGGGAAGATTTCGTCGTACAAGTAAATTTATTCTTTTTTCTATTTGGTTAATTTTAACGTCAAGTTTTAATTAAATAATTTTCTCTCCTATTCAAGGTCCATGCAAATGAGACTATTGGTGAATTTAGACAAAAAATTGTTGACAAATTAGCTGTTAAGATGGAGCAAATACATCTAACAACGAATAGAGCAACTGTTCGTATATTAAAATAAACTTTAAAGTTTTATCACACTAAAGTGATTTTTTCATTTTTTTGAAAATCTAGTTACAATTAAGTAAAGATCAACGACTTTTGAATCATCTGGATTTTGCTGATGGACAAATAGTGAATGTCAAAATTAATAGTGTGGCAGTTGCACCGTTTTGGGTAAGAATAGCTTTTATGTTTTATATAAATTATAATTTATATTCTATATCATTTTTCTTCATCTGATTGTCATTCTATCAACTTAATTTATTTCTTTAATTGAAATTCTACATTAGAAAAAAGATTTTAACAACTTATTTAAAAGCAACAAGGATAGATATTTCTATAAAATGGTAAATTATCATTTTAATGTATGGCCTTAAAAATCTTATTTACTTTCAAAAAAGAAATTAATAGAAAGGAAATAAAAACAGATTATTTACCAAGAATATTTACTTTTATTTATTTCATAAATCATTTATTCTTATATTTACTAAAACATTTGGGTTTGTACTTGTTTATATAAATACATTATATTTATTTGTAGAAGTCTAATTTTTGCTACTTACTCACCTTAGTAATGAAATTTTATAATTGTTATCATTAATAGATATTTAATAGTTTCGACAAGGCTCTAATTTTCTGATCTTATCATTTTTTATTAAAAATTATCATTGTTGCATGATATTTAATTAATAACTTTTTCCTCTGCAAAAATTTCATATTCAATATTTTTATTCTTTTAGGATTCAGCCGCAAAACTAGTCGATTGTGACGAAATTTGTCTTCCTGGAGTACTAATTTCGCAGGATCCATCTGTTTTTGAAGCTCTATATAAGCTAGCCAACAGCGACAATAGAAAGTCTGTTTAATTTTTCTAAATAGAAGTTAACTTAATTTTGATAATATTTTTACATAGGATTGCACGTCGAGCTAATAATCTGCTTAAGCTAATCCCAACTGATCCTTCTGTTCTGGAAATGTTGGATACAGTTAGTCATTCATCTGTAGTAATGGACACTTCTCAAATGTCTGAAAAGGAAATTGATGAGAAGGATAAATCTTCAGCTGATACATTTAAAAAATTGTTTGACTTGAAAGCAGAAAATATGTCTTGTTATCGTCTACTTTATAATCTAGAGGTAGTTTATTATTTAATAATATTTATATTTCATTTTGATCCCATAAATTATTTTCTTCTAGGCCGTTAGTAGCAAGTTGTTACCAACTGCTAAAGATGCAACTATATTACAAAATGCCGATATGTTTTGTGAATCATTTTTAAATATTGGAGGTGTTCGATGCCTTGTTCATATACTCCAATCAGATTCTATACCGGCTGATGCTGATTATGAAGTACGACAAGGATGCTATATTATAACATTGCAACTACTCAAGTAATGAATTAAATTTAAATGTATAAATGATCATTGTTTAAAAACTTTGTATCTTTTAAAGGTTTTTGTTGAATGGAAATAATTTTTCTGAGGACGAAAAGGAGTTGTCAACTTTTGCAAGAGATAGAAAAAGTGAAATCGCCTCTAGTTTCGTTCAAAAAATGAACATTACGGATTTTGTTAATATGTTGGAGTGTTTAATGAGAGTGTCATGGGCTGCTGCTGCGGGTAGATTAAGTTTAGCAACAACTGCACAGACAGTAAAAGAATACGGAAGTAGAGGACGACAAAGTTCAACTAGTAGTACGGCAAGCTCTGGAAGCGATGCAGATATCACAAATTTACGAGCAGGGGTTTGCTTTAGACAGCCTGGTTTGTATTAGCTATCAAACACATTTTTATTTGGTAAATAAATATTGAATTATATTTCCAGACATATCGGCCAATGATGCAATTATAGCTCAAGAAGCACTAGAATTACTAGTGACCTGCCTAAGACTCAGAAGCTGTTTGTTAGGTGAATAATTAAAAATTTTAATTTCATATTTACTTAATTATTATACTAAATTTTCATTTTTTTTTATAGCTTCATTTTATAGTTTGAAAGCCGTTACCGACTATATCATTGAGATGCTTATTGGTTGCTCTATGCAACAAGTGAGACAAAATGCCTGTAAATGGTTTTTTATACTAAGCCAAATTGACGCTGGTCCGGAAGGTGGTCATCAACAATCAGCTAAGCAATTTATCTTACAGGTAAACTTTATTAAAAGTCGATATAATTACATTTTTATCATTGTTACTTCATCATTTATTCAGGTTCTTTTACGAGCTCACCTTCCATTTTGGATTGCTGCCAGTAGTACAAGGGGTTCTAGTCAAAAGAAGCTTGCTCAGTGTGATGAATTTTTTGAATTGTTATCTCAAGTTTTATACGGATTATCAAGTAAAAAAATAATATTTTATCAAAAAATAGCTATTAGATTTAATGTCTTTCTCCTTACTTTCGAACAGGTAAAGAGCAATTTTCTCTGAATATGACAGTATCTTTAAGACTTCAGAGTGAAATTGATTGGATACTAAATTTTACTTCTAGTTGTGAAAATTCAGAAATTCAAAAATTGGATAATAAGTTGATATCTGGGCACTTGAATTTAATACGGACATTACTTACTTGCGAAGGGGTTAACAAAAGAGAAACCGGACAGAAACTTATTAAATTCTTAATTAATAATTTCCTATTTCCTGCATCAAAGCTCATATTATCATCCCCGTCAAAATATTCTATTAAAAGTGATTCGGAGTATATGCCGGTGTAAGTGTTATTAAATTGACCTATTTATAATTCGACAATTTATTTATCGTATTTACTTTTCACGTTAGATGCTCAACAAATCAGTCACGTAGCGCCGCCTATAATCTGTTAATTGAATTAGCTAAAGATTCATTTGAAAACTTTTGTCAAATAAAATGTTTACTAATTCAATTACATCATACTCCTCAATCTAGTGATATGTTAGATGAATGGAACGTTAGTATATTCTCCTATTTTTAAATTGATAATTACTTTTAAAGCCTACTCTATCTTACATCTTTCACAGTATATGCCAATGGTACAAGGTAGAACGCCTTGTGGTTATGTTGGCCTAAAGAATGGCGGGGCTACTTGTTATATGAATTCAGTTTTACAACAATTATTCATGATACCTAATGCTGCAGAATCTATTTCGTCAATTGACGATGAAGAAGTCAATAAGGAGAGCATATTACCTGAATTGCAGCATATAATAGGCCATTTAACGCACTCGAAATTGCAATATTATTCACCTGAAGGTTTTTGGGAAAAGTTCAAATTATGGGGCAGAACCGTTAACGTAAGAGAACAACAGGATGCGTTTGATTTTTTTACTGCACTCTCTGATCAATTAGATGACGCCTTGAAGGTTTTTAAGATACTTTTTTTTTCCTTCATCTCTTTATATAAACGTGTGATTTTAATTTTAGAAAATGGGAAGAACAGAAATCTTCAAGAAGAAAATGGGTGGGGAATTCAGCGATCAAAAAATTTGTCAAGATTGCCCACATAAATATGAAAGAAATGAACCTTTTCTATCACTCAGCGTTACAGTTAAAAATGCAAGTTTGCAAGATTCATTACAACAGTTCGTTAAGGGCGAGTTGCTGGAAGGCGATAATGCGTATTATTGTGAAAAATGTGGCGAGAAGGTAAATTTAAGTACCCGATGCATAGTCCTCGAGGTTTTTTCTTTCCTATTTTCAAACTGAAATCTATTTGCAGCGTAATGCGGTAAAACGAATGTGCATTAAGACTTTACCGAATCTCTTAGTTATTCAATTAAAAAGATTCGATTACGATTGGGAGAGAAATAGAGCTTTAAAATTTGATGATTATTTCCGATTTCCAAAAGTTCTCGACATGGAGCCTTATACAACCGAAGGCGTTTTAAAAAGGGAACAATTAAACTCTAGCGATACGTCTATGGACATAAGCGAATATGATGAAACCGAATCAGGTATAACGTTTGGAGAATGTACGGAAAGTTCTGCCATAAATTACGAACTGGCGGGTGTTGTAGTTCATAGCGGTCAAGCAAACGCGGGTCATTATTACTCTTTTATAAGAGAGAGACGCAGCGGTTTGGATTTTGTTAGAAATCGAAATCGATGGTTTAAATTTAACGATAAAGACGTCGAAGAGGTAGATATGAATGAAGACTTTTTGGAGAGTGAATGCTTCGGTGGAACTTATATCCATAAAAATGGTACTTTTCAAGAGGATAGAGTACGTTATTGGAATGCTTATTTGTTATTCTACGAAAGAGTATTTGAAGATGAAGGCTCACCCGTTATTGTGCCGAAAAAGTCGAAAATCGTTGTATTATCGCCGGACAAAAGAAAGAGTAGTAGTTCGCCAGTAAAAAATAATACAAATTCGAATACGAAAAGGAGAAGCGATAGTTTTGTAGAACTGACAGAGCTTATACATAAAGGTGAAAAGAAGAGATTATTCTGCGATCTAATGCCAGCTAAAGTATCTCAGGTAATACTAATTTAATAATTCAAATTGTAAACTAATAAAATTCATGATAAATCATACTATTGTTTTGAACAGATAATAAGACACGATAATCTAAAATTCTTAAAGAATAGAGATGTTTACGATAAATGCTATTTTGACTTTATTTACAATTTAGTAAATGAAATTTTCGTAAGTATTAAAAGAGAAGAACGTAATTGTTTTTTCACAATTGAAAGTTGATTTTATTCTTTAAATAGAAAACTGCAAAACGTATGGAAAATCAAGAAAATCAAATATATAGGGAATGTCTTAAATTATCGGTTCATTTCTTGTATAATACCTATTTTAGAACGAAGAAAAACTTGCGAATTTGCACGGAAGACTGGAAATGTTTACTTGAGAATATATTTAGCGCTAGTAAATCATCGTGTACTTGGATGGGTGAATTCTTAACTAACGATACGGATAGATATTTAACGTAATAATTTAAATATTTCTCTTTTATATAAATAATCTTATTTTATTATTTTATAGACCTTTCCTATTAAAATGCCCAAGTTCGGATACAAGGCAAATGTATTCAAAAATATTACAGCATTTCGTTTGCTGTTGGTTCAAGCACTCATTGCCATCAATTCAAAGTCATTTGGCAATTTTACTTCAAAATATATTAAATCTTTTGGACAAAGAAGTACTAACGCACGCAAAAAATGCTTCAGCTTATTTTGACTTTCTATTCTCTTTTGTGTCAAATGGAACGAAAGCTTGCTCGTTACTCCATCAGTATGGCGCTCTTAATAAATTAGTTTCCTTTCTTATGGGAGACGCATTATCATCTCCTACGTTACATAATGGAATTGTAAGTAAAATGAGCAATTTATTTTCGGTACATTTAATTTATAATCGCCCATCGCTTTAGCCATTTTATCGTTATACCATTTTTTTTAGCCTCCTCTATCGCCTTCTTCGCCTTCCTCACGAACTCGCCGATGGAGTTCAATTCAAGTTAGAGATTTCGAGTATTTGCATTGTATTATTGCTATCATTGTTTTACATTACGATGTCCAACCCTATCAAACAGAAGGTCAGTACATCAATTGCAATATAGATTTTTAAAATAACTGTCTAAATTTTTTTTTTTTTTCTATTTAAAATAAACACAGAAACATCTGGAAAGCAGTATTTTCCATTAAAGACAGCAAAACCACTATTAAGAATGGGTAAAGATATTGTCCAAATAGTATTTGAAAAACATTCTTCAATATTTATATATGAGGTATTAAAATAGAACTTTCTTTCTTTCTTTTATTTATTTAACTTTGAACATTCTAATATTTATTTCTTTTATAATTTTTCAACATTTTTTGTTTTTAATTCAGATGTTGATGGGTTTGAAAGATGTTGATCAGGCAGAAAAGGATATAAGAAACATGTTATTATATTGCTCGTTTTGTAACAAAAACTTTTGGGATAAATTGATGATGCACCTTTTGGTAAGGAGAATTGTTGGAGAGATTTATTATAATTTTTCTTTTTTTATATCTATATATATATAGAAACTTCTTTCTGAGGCACCTGTAAATGAATTGAAAAGATTGCTAGTATTATTAGAACACTTGATGAAATTAAAGGACAATTTACAAATTGAGAGAATAGTACGCGCACTTGAAGGTTGTGAACCAAAGTATGCCGGAGTATTATCTATAATGAAGGATCATCATGTATCGGAGCCTCGGAGAACTTATCAATTAATCAAATGCATAAGTAGGGTGGCTGACGAATGTTATGTTATCCGAAATCAAGTTCAAAATGTTATTCCAAAGTGGCATTGGGCAGTCAATTGGTTAAAACAAAAGGTTAGAATAATTTACCTACTTATTTTGTTATGTTGCACAACAAAATGTTTATTCTCGTATTAACTCGTTTGTTTCTTTATGCAGATGAGCAATAAATCATTTGGTGTACTTAGTAATCCTGTAGATTCAAATGAAATGGGTACAGCACGCTCATTTCAAAGAACAGTTAGTGCTCAGGTAAGAATAAATAGAAACGCTTTAAACAAACAAACATATAAATAATAAACATTGTCATTTCGATTTCAACCAATCGATGATTATATCAAAAAAAATCGTTTTTTTTCCAGCATACTTTAGAGGGTGCCACAGCACTTTTAGAAAGTATTAACGATTGTTCGGATATGGAAGTAAATGATGACGATACAATACCACTAAGCTCACAGAATACAATAAGCTCTCTAGATGAAGATAAAGATACAGTAGTACCAATAGGTAGGTATCCATTTATTCATTTTAACTAAGCGTATAAATTATTTAAAATATATTCAGGTTCTGAAGATTTGGATTGAGTAACGTATTAAATTCTCAGGAAATTTTGGCTCCTGTTTTGTTTTTATGTATAAAGATAAAATAACTACTATTAATCACTACAACAACCTTAAAACAAACTACAGCTACTTCTACTCACTGTTTTTTTACGTTCTATGCATAAAAAGGATTGCTTCTTTTCGTGAAACATTTCGTCAACTACTCTGTATTTATATACGCTTGTAAATAAGTTTGCAATATGCATATTATATATATATTTATATATATATAGTATGTATAGGTGTATATGTGTATATAAATATGGTTTTTAGGTCAATTTCCTTTTCACTTTTGTGAATATTTGCTTTTTGTTAAACCTTAATATTCAAGAAAAACAAGAAAAATCAACCCAAAAAAAAAACAACTTGAAACTGAACTGCATACTTGTAAAATAATGTTTTACCGGTTTTTTTTAATATTAAAATAATTATTAATGATTATTAATATGAAATTATGAAATAAGCTGTGTAAAGTTATTTTTTTTTTTTTAAAAAAAAGATTAAAATGGTAATTTGCTTTCCTTGATATATAAGAATATATACAGTATATATATATATATATATATATATATATATAACAGAATATTTAGGATATGTATAGTATAATCCTTTGTGTATACTTTAAAAATGCAATTGCTTTTTTTTTTATTCATTTTTTATTATCATTTTATTACTTTTTATTTTCTTCTTTTTCTTAAAGTTCTTTTTTTAAGTAAAACTTTCAGTTGAATTAATCTTTTTTAAAAGCATAAATTTCGAGGTGTTTAAGAAATAAAGAGAAACTACAAAAGTTTTATGTAAGTATGATAGTTTGTTTGATAGGTAGTGAGAAAACGAGTGAGAGAGAGAAATGGGCAGGAAAAAAGATGTATTGATTTGTTTTTCTTTAGTTACATAGACAAGATATTTTCGTTTTTTCTATCTAGTGAAGAGATGCTTGAAAGATAAACTATTCATGCATCATTGTTATTAATGCAATCGTTCTCAATGGCCTATGGAGATCTGGACCAGATTAAGCTTCTTTTGCAATAACTCGTTCCCTGTTGCTCGTTAAATAGGTCGTCGCCGTCTCGCTCTCGCTGTAGGATTATTCCAAGCTGTTCATCTGCACACCCACCTTCAGTATCACGTGCAGAAAATCTGTCTGCTAAGCCTGCTTCTTGTTTGGGGATCACTGCTTTTTGCGTGTCGAAAACTTCGTTACTATGTATTTCTAATTGAGTTTGATGAGAAAGTACGGCATGTGTTGAAGTATGATGTCCGCTAGGCCTATTTGTTGCCTGTGTAATGCTCGTAGCAGCTGAAGAAGAGGTTGGTCGTTCCCAATCAAATGGGTCTGACATGTTTATTCCCTTACGATGTATAGAAGATTGTATACACTCGAGTATAAAATCATAATCTGGCTCATCAAAGTAGCCTAGCTCTTGTATATGCCTTAAAATATCGCTATACTCCGAGGGCAATAACTTTAAAAACTTCCAATTATCGCATCTTTCTTTCATTAAACCAATTCTCTCTTTATCCTTTAACTTTTTCCAGGGCAGCGACCCGCTTATAAATTCTACAATCATATAGAACCAAGACCACAAGTCATCGTGCCTACCCAATTCTTTAAGCTTGTGAGCATTTAAGGATGCGTATCGCACAGTTCCACGAAACCCGGCTTCAATTCTAGGAGTTCTCACGTTACCTTGAGAGTTGATATACTGCCTAGCAAGCCCGAAATCTAGCATATAAACAGTACGTTTTGTATCCGGAGTTTTTCCTATTGTGAAATTGGACGGTTTAATGTCTCTATGAAGAAAACCAACCTCATGTATAGTTTTTATGCATTGAATAATTTGATAGGATAAACGAATAGTTGTAGAAAGAGAGAATGCTCCTCTCGGTCTAGACCTTCGTAAATCGCTTAAATTCATCCCTTGAAGAGACATAACAATATAATTAAACCTATCATTTTTACCGCAACCAATAAATTTACATATATGCGGTTTTCCCTTTAGTTTTTTTAATACAGCAACTTCCATTTTAAGAACTTGCCTATTATCTATTGCAGATTCTGTTTTTACAGCAACAGTTTCTTTAGTCAATAAATCTATAGCCTCGTAAATTTCTCCGAATCCCCCACCACCAAGTTTTTTTGTTATTCGCCATCTTTCTTTAACTATCTGTCCCGACTGTAGCAGATCACCAAACTCCGAAAACATTTCTTCGTCGTCCATCTTTCATATCCTTATTTATATTTTATACAACACTTCTACTTGTATTATTTAAATAATCGTATTTATATTTATCTTGTTTTGTTTTCTTTTTTTTTTAAATTCTCTATTGTCAATGACAACTCATCCATTCCTATTTTTTATGTGGCCTAATTATCTAATTACGGATTATCTTGTTGCACAAGTTTATCTGTGGTTCATTGAAGTATTATGGTCGTCTAATTGCCAATAGGAGTGCGTCGATGTTAACAATTTAATCCCAAATGACAAATCCAAGTTCTCGTAAATAATGAAAGATAATGAGAAAGTCATTCGTTATCACTTTTTCTCTAATTTTAATATTCTCTGATGGAAATCAATAAACTCTGGCTGAGCGAGAGAAAAGTTAGTTTTTAGTATCGCATTTCTAGTTGCTTTTTATTTAATCGTATATTTACAGATGATCTTTATAAATAACTTCTCTTTTAGTATTGACAAGTTTATCAATTAAATTTTTTATTCTAGAGCATCGTATAAAAAAAAACACCTATACAGTATTACTTCGCAAAAAAAAACAAAATCACCAAAATTGTGTGATTGAGCATCGTTAAAACGCGTCAACAGTACATCTAGTAAAATTCTGTAAAACCTTCAAACATCCGATGCATATTTGCAGAAAATCGTGTGTACGATATATATATATATATATATATGAATATATATATATGCATACATAATTATACATATACATATATAAATATATATAAATATACATATACAGCAAGTAGTTATGTATATATATATTTATTTATATATATAAATCAGTTTTTTTTTTGCTATACTATTGAGCCGTTCAACACCAATTGGCAACGAAGTCGAATCCTTCAAATGCTGCCTGTTCGTCGTCCGTTAATGGTCTTCTATCTTTTGGTGGAGTTAAAATTGGTTTTTCTTGAGTAAATTCTTCATCAAAGTTAGAAACATCGTCTAAAGATCGCTGTGAAAAAAAATTAAAGTAAATAATCTATTTTATAAGAATTTTCAGAGTTGCCTATACTTACAATAACTGGTCTGAACGGCGGTTTTATCTTTTTATGGAATAAATCTTCGAAATTCATTGACTTAAAAAAGGCTTGATTTTTTACATCATAAGCATCTGCCTCGGAAGAACCTAATCTCCTTTCGGGATTTTTTCTTAGTAGCTGACGGATATTAAAATTATTAGGGATAAAATTTAATTTTACGTTCTTTAGCTTACTCTTTTCATGATACCAATCGCTTCATTTGACAGAAATCTAGGATATCTCACATCTTCATTGACGATGCTGTCAAATACTTCTTCTTCATCATCACCTGGAAAAGGCGACTCTCCAACCAACATTTCAAAAACTAACACGCCCAATCCCCACCAATCAACAGCTCTTGTATACGACGGGTCAGTAAGTACCTCCGGTGCTAAAAATTCAGGTGTACCGCAAAAAGTATTAGTTCTATCACCAAAACCAACATTTTCTTTACAAAGTCCAAAATCAGCAATCTTTACGTAGCCTTCGTTGTCAAGTAATAAATTATCCAGCTTCAAGTCACTATGTGATATCAAGGAAAAAAGCCATTAAACATCTAACGAAAGGGAAAAAGCAATAAAAAAATACCGACCGATAAACTATTTTATGCTCGTGTAAAAATTGTAAACCAAGAACAACACAAGCTGAATAGAACACAGTTCGTTGTTCATCGAAGACATCTGTATGAATATGCATCATAAGATCTCCACCAGGAGCATACTCCATAACGAAGCAGACATGTTCCGGAGTTTGAAAACAGGCTATCAAATTAACTAAGAATGGATGTCGAACAGAGTTGGCTGTCTCAAAAATACGACGTTCACTTAATAATGAATCGATTTCTTCTCTAGCTAAAATGTCGCCTTTCTTCAAAGCTTTTATAGCGTAGCGCTCCCCGGTTTGTTTATACTCTGCCAATAAAACTTTTCCAAAATGACCTCTTCCCAAAACTGCAACCGTTCGGAAATGTTCAATACGCATTTGCAGTGTAGGTGGTGGTGGTGGAGGCTCTTCCGGCCTAGGAGAGCGAACAGGTGGCAATCTCTTTGAAAGTCTTGGAGCAGGCTTTGGAGGAACTCTTTTCTGTTGTGGTGGCGCTGGAGTCTCATCCAAATCGACAAGAAACTCAAAAGCATCTAAAGCGTTCTGTGTTGAATTGATTGTTGATGAAAAATGACTGTTCTCTCTCTGAAAAAGTGCACAACGTCCAGCATGCAGAAATCAAGGAGCATTGAAAAATTTAAATTTATCATGCGCTTCACGAACAACAGAAACTTGGATGGTTTCATTATATATAATTTCTTAGGGGAAGGCATTAAATCGATTATAAATTTAATAATAAAATCGAGTTTAAATAACAATGCCAGTTGAATAGTATAAGCTTGAAGGCAATAGCTTCGCGTGAAAAAAGATTTACTTACCATTATATCTTGTTGATCAATTGGAGGTGATTCTTGTCGAGGTAAGATAGGCGGAGGCGGACTAGAAGGAAGAGGAGGAATATCCTCTGATTCTTTGAACAAGTTTTCAAGTTGAGCAGACGGTTTTGAAATTACTTGAAAATCTGTCGGTTTGCTTATCGCTAAACCTTCATGACAATTCTGAGGCAAGGCCTGCTTAGCCGTTTTCATGAATCGACTCCAAGTTGCAACGTTTGTGTTAATTTGCGGGGGTCTAACCAAATTTTTACCATAGTCTTTCGGAAGAATTTTCTTTTGTCGTTTAACACCGGGACGCCTTGTAATAGTTGGATTGATAAAAAATATTTCTGCAAATAATATTCCTTCAGGCTCTAAGTGAATCATCATGCCATGATGTTCATCGTCTAGAAAATCTTCAAGGCGTAATACCTTTACAGCACACATTTGGCGCATATCTCGCCAAAAAATAGATATCTCTAATTCTCGAGACTTATCTAAATTAAATTCGAACTTTTGATCCCAACACTGCTGAGAACAATTTTTCCACTGGGTTTTATCGACTTGTTGATTATCTAATTTAAGAACTGCGCTGATCTCATTAGATGTTTTATCCTCATGCTTCGATCGAATGGAGGATGTTTTCTTAGATGACCTCAGCAGAGAATTAGACTTAGCGTTGCCGTCAGTCGGATAATATACTGAATTAGAATTTCTTCTATCTCCAGCCCCTTTCTTCCAGGGTATATCTTCGAGTAGTCCTTGAACACCAACTAATCTCACTTGTAATTTTCCTGTTAAACAAGCAGCTTTAGTTACAACTGGTCGTTTCTTTAAATTTGGATGCTTAATTTCCAATCGTAATTGGTCTATTCTGGCTGAGTTAGAATTTCTTGATAATTCTTCTAATCTATTACTCAAAGATAAACTAAGAAGTTCATATTTAGCTTGTGATTCACTTTGCTTTAACTGAGTTTCGTTGATTAATTTTTTATCCGGATTCTTTTGGGTATGAGCTTGTTTTAATAGCATTCCCGCTCCATCAGTTATAGCTTTCTCAATTTGCATTCGATGTCGTAATTCGTCGATTCGTATCTCTAATGGCGAAAGGCCATTGACATTAGTATTTGATATTCCATCTCCCGGTATAAGAACACTCGATCTGTTTTTGTCAGCTGAACCTTTTCGATCCTTACGAGCCTGTACTTTGAGCATCTGCATACGTATAACTTCGATTTTGGTTTTAGCATCGTCTAACATTTGTTGAGCTGTCGTAACAACCATTTTTTTCTGCTCTCGACTCGAGCCTGAATATGATGCTATTAAATTTTCAGCACCTTGTTTAACCTGTTTTAAATTTTGACTTCGTCTTTAATTATAATATTATTAATTGATTATGTACATACTTGATTTTCTATATCTAATTGCCTTCGTAAAGACTCAAGTAGACTATCAATTGGTTGAACATCACCCTTTTCCGGTGACAGTAGGCCTTCAGCTGTTCGACAATAAAGAATAATGGCTTAGATATCTTAAAGATAGCAAAAAACAATAAATAAGCGGTAATATATTTCAATTGTATATCTACATGTGGCTCATGGAAGTAATCAATAAAATAATGCTCCCTCTAAGCTATTTATAAAAAATAGTAAACAACGTCTGTATGGCTTCTAGCTTGCCCCAAAGATAAAACGGAAACATAGTTTCTCATTACGTAATCTAAAACTCAATTAAACTTTTTCTGCTCGTTCAAAAATTATCGATTTAACTATATATTAAAAGCAAAAGTCCTGTACATCGAACAAAAGCTGTCAAGTAACAAATATTTTCCATTATTGGGCGATTCTACAATAAATCGCACGTAGCAGCGGATACTTAGATAAGTCCATAAAAAAAAGATAGCATTTCAACTGAAGATATCTCATTATTCATACATTTTTGTACCTATTGAATTATTTCAACAAACTTACATAAATCTTCGAAAAGGCCTTTAAAAGCATACAAATGACTAAGTCCGTTTAAGCTCATTATCCCTATCTGTGCATATCTGCACTCTATTTGCGGTAGTCGGCGTAAAACTGGCAAATGCTTTCTACAACCACGCAACTATCTGAATAATGTAGGCAACAAAAGCTGGGTAACAGCACGAATTTTCAAGTATAATTCATGCGTTATCTTTTACTACCGATCACGTCAAAATTGTGTCTCACTTCATTCGATTGGGAATAAGGCTACGGTACATAGATACATAAGCACCATATATGATACAGTTTTTGATACTAAAGGTCTGCATCAAAACAAGGCGGCATACCATAGGCATTGGTGAATATATACGTATGTTTTATCAGATACGAAAACCGTTGTGTAAACAATTTCCCCGTAAATTAGATCGAAACACTTACGGCTGGATAAACCGTTTGCATTGGCATCAAAGTTGGAAGACACTGGGGTCGATGGCATAGGTTGCTGCTGTTGTTGTTCAGATGCCCTCAAAAGGTGAGCATTAACATCTTGCAGTTTCAATTGTAAATGCGTTAATTTTTCATCAGACTCCCTCACTGCATCAACTGCTCTTTTATCATGACCTTTTTTTGAGGCTTTCCTCATTTTCTCAGCCCCTTCTTTAATTCGAAGCTCTTTACGTATTTCTCTGCGGAGCTCGTCACGCATAGTTTCGAGCTTGGCTTGAACTTGCTCATCCGCCAGATCACCAATTTTATTCCTAGTAGGAATCATGGTCTGTGGTCCGGCTGTGGTTGGTCCTACCTGCTGAGATATCTGAGCAATTAATTGGTTAGATCGTCTAAGAAAAAACAATAAACTGATCTAATACAGGCGTTATTAAATCTATCTGAATTAATCTATGATTAAACTGTGAGGATAAATCTAAAGGTAAACACAACAAAAATTGCTAATTTTCAATTGACTAAAAATTTTACAACATTTAAAAAGAACAGATAATTTCTTACAGGTATATCACAGATATGAGAATACTTAGTCACAATGCCCACACCCTGTTTACTGACAGTGAACGGACGTTAGAATATATTTTAAGCATAAAATTCCTTACATTTAATGGATGTCGAAATAAATTTAATATTTACGTTAAAATAGACTTGAGTTTGACTTGATTCCGCCATGTTTCTGCTCAAATGATCCGCAACGAGATGATTATGACTAAGTTGTCAAATCAGACACGAAATTTAATTCCATAGATACGAAGGATATATCACTAATTCACAAAGGCAATAAGCTCCTTTAATTTATGGTACTGTCAGAAAATGTTGCGGAATTTCGTCGAAATTAACAAGTCTGCCAAGTACAAAAGTTTTGGAACGTCACGTGACAAACGTCAACCAATAAATGACACGCTTACGGGGGCTAATGAAACATTCTTAATAATTGGTTCGTTGAGTATGTGTAGCAGACGTCTTTGAGATAGATTTGAATGGTCTCAACTCCATCCTCGATTGAACAATTATAATATACATATATTTCAAGTAAACTTTAAATGTCTCAACAATTTAAAAAAAAAATAAACCCTAGCCCGAATCCACTTTTTTATCAATGGATTTATGAAATGAAACAAGATGCAGTTGCAAAAGGTTGTAAAACTGCGTTTGCGTACGAAAAGGTTATATTTTCGTTCAGTTCTTTTTTGTGCGAATTATAACCAAAGTTTTAAATTGACCGATTAGGCTTTAAGAAGTCTCAGAAAGTATCCTTTAGTTTTGGAATCAGGAGCCGAATGTAAAATCTTGGATGGTTTTGGTTTGTAGTAACTTTACTATCAGGATTTATTATTTTTTATTGCTTTTTGGAACAGGTAGTAAAATTTGTAAAGTACTTGACGAAAAGCTTGCGGACTATGTATCAATCTATGGAACAAAAAAGCCGATTGACGGAATTATAACGGCTTCTTACACAATTGGATCGATATCGAGAAAGAGAACTCGCACTAATCCTTCTTATCAGGCAGGCACAAGTGATAAAGATAAGAAGGAAGTTGGCGAAATCTTAACTATTGAAGCTAACTTGCCTAACGCAAAAGATACTGAAGATATAAGAGACAAATCTTCAAACGATGTGAAGAAAGTAAAACATACCTCATCTGACAAACAATATATTCCTCAAAAAGGATCAGGCGCTTACGCAATATTACTTACCTTATACAACGAATCTAAGGTTAATAATAGCACAAAATTATATTTTTGAACACCCACTACGAATGACTGTCATAAAATGATAATTAAAAGTGATCTTTTTATATAGCCGAAACAATTAGCACAATATTTAATAACCTAATCATACGCCTCTGTATTTATTTAATCTAACAAGTTTTGTAATCCTAAAGAAATAGGCTTAAAAAGCTTTTTCCTCCAGAAAACTGAATTTCCAGGCTTCCTAAAGAAGGATGAATTAATTGAAAAGGCTCAACCATTATCAACTAAATCATTTATTAGTGTAAATATCTAATTCTTAACAAAATTCTTATTATATGGTGGTTTTTTTCCAGTCTGAAAATAGTTCTAGATATACATCATGGTCGTCGATGTCTACTCTTATCTCAAAGAATCTCGTTGAAAAATTCTCCAATCCAGCGAAATATAAATTAACCGATGCTGGAAAATCTCTTGCTTCAACAATGAACAACTCTTCTGGGGATGATAATTTCGCTAGTCCATCTTCACTTTCTCCTGCAAAATTTTCGGAAATATCTAATGAATACGAAGATTTTGTTTCACCTATAAGAAATCCAAATTTAAAATCATCTTGTATATCATCCAACTCTTTCGACATATCTTCGAATATAAACAACTTTTCATCTACTCCCTTGAACGACGACAAACTCGTGTCAATTTCTCCTGAAAAGTTATCGGACAATGACGAGATACAATTTCTTGGGGAAACGTTGAATAGCAGTAAAGGTCACACATCTATACCAATAACAGAAGATATTGAAGTAGTTTGCGTTGAAGACTGTAAGAAAATTGAAAAAACACGATCTTTTGCTTTTTCCGATTCGGATTCCGATGATTTGCCTGATCTAGATGTATTTATTAAAAGAAAAATTGATAAAAACGCCTGTAAAAAACCATCAAAGTCTACAGAAGAAATTTCGTATCACGAGTCATCTTCTTTGGATAGCTATACGAAATTTAATGATAGACAGAAACAAAACAGTCCAAAGATAGATGAGTTAAAAATAGTGGAAAGTTCTAAACGTAACCCACTAAAAACTTCATCTTTCACTGATGATTTGGAACCGAAACGGCCTGTGCAAATATCCGAAACACCACTATTCACGCTAAGACCAAACGAATTTGAAATTATTCTTATAGTTGATAATAGCGAACATTACGGGTAAGTGTTCCAATTTCTTATCAAATATTTTACCAACGATCTATTCGTTTCCACTAGAAACCAAAAGGAAACTGTTGTAAAGTATCTTGATAGACATAGGATAAGAACGGAATTAAGGAGCTTGAATGTTGGTGATTTCTTGTGGATAGCTAGAGAGAAAGGTGAGCCAAGAAGGGAAATTGTCCTAGATTATATTATTGAACGGAAACGTATGGACGATCTTGCAAAGAGTATCTGCGATGGACGTTATAGAGAACAGAAAGTACAGATTTTTCAATATACTAATTTCTTCAAACTCGTATTAGCTCTTTTTTTTATTAAAAGTTTCGCCTTCGTAACTGCGGGATAAGGAATTGTATATACGTAATTGAAGAATATGGATCATCAGCACATTATAGCCTTAATGAAGATGCTTTAAAACAAGCAATCACCAATACAGAAGTAATTGATAAATTTTTTGTCAAATACACAAAGAATTTAGATGATACGGGCATTTATATATCAGCTATGACTAGATATCTACAATCTATGTATTCGGTAAGTGTAGAGATCGGTAAATCTTGTATATTTTCATATTAATATTGCTATTTCAGTCAAAGTTTCTCATAGCCCATTCAAAGAAATACGTTGAAGCTAACTGTAGTAAATACGATGATAGCGAAGTTTGTCTAATGAATTATAATGAATTTAACGAATTTTCTTTAAAAACTAAACCTTTGACTATAAAGGAAATGTTTGCTAAACAACTATTACAATTGCATAGTGTTACACCCGAGAAGGCTTTAGCTATTGTTGAAACATTTTCAACCCCTTATAAATTTATTAAAACAATTAAATCGTCAAAAAGTGATAAAGAAATTGAAGATATGATATCAAAAATCAAATTTGGTCCAACAAATCGGTAAGTATTTAAAGAATTCCTAGTTTATTTGTAATTTATTCATTCAATTATCATCTCTACAGCTGTATAGGAAAATCAATTGCAACTCAACTAAGAATCATTTATACTCACCAATCAGGTTAATAAATATTTTACTCCTATTCAAATTTTTAACAAACCTGGTAGGTATATTTTAAAAATAGCCGTGAAATTATTCAAAGGGGTTTTTTTTTGCCCATTCAAAATAGATGAATATAGATTTTATAATGAACCATTGTTGTTATTCTTCTTCGTTCAAGAAAGATTTTTAATAGAGAAATATTTCAAAAAAAAAAAATAATTGAAAATTTATTGAGAATAAGCATCTTTAATAATCTTTTGTTATTATTATTATTATTATTATTATTATAAATTCTAATCTAAAGATAAAATTGACAATTTGAACTGATATTTATTACATAAATTATTTCTTTACTTATGCGTAATAGTTTGGAGATACAAGTAATTCTGTTAAACTGTTAATTTGATCATCGGAGAAACGTTGTTTATGATCCTGCCAATTGTCATGATGGGTTCTTTTAAAACTAGTTAATGTTTGCTTAACTGTTCCCTGAATAGGCTGAGGATCATCTGCATGTTTTGATACTTCCATGAGAATATCAGGCACAAACGTTGGTACATCGTAAGGAGAAGCCAAAATACAAGCACTTAAAGCTAATATACCTGCATGTCTCTTTCTTATTTTTTCTTGAGCAACTGGCTCTAGCCTGGCTGTTCCTTGAGCTGTTTTTTTCCTTTTTATACTCGTTTTAGCCAGTTTTATAAATTGTTCCTAAAAAATTATAATCAATTATTAATAAATAAATTAAACGTTTAAGTTTTAAAAGAATAATACAATTAAGTCTTCTGTTATATCAATGTATCCGCAATGGAAAAATCCGCACAACACTTTTGCCGATTTCTCTCGAACTTCCAATTGTATATCTGACAAGCATTGAATAACCGTTGATCGAACTATATCTCTAACATCGTCTTTTGGAAAGAGGAAGAATAGATTATTGAATACAGCCGTTTCACAAAAATGTAATAAATGCCGGCGTCCTTTCCATGATTTTGTTGAACAAATCTAAAATAAATTAATGTCATTAATTGTCTTCTTATCAGTTAAAGATAATTTTATATACTTGATTTATAATGCTTTTAAAAGGTTCAATAGTACTTTCGTACATTTCAACAATAGACATAAAAGAAATGCATAGTCGACATTTTTCTTGCAATTCATCATCGTCGGTATAGTTTTGTAATGCATTTATCTGAAATAATCAGACTTATTAATGATATCTGTCTTGTGTAATTTAAATTTTAATATAATAGATTACTTACAAAGGGAATCAATGGATAATATTTTTCAATATCTAATTTTAAATTTGTTACTATTGTAACATCAATCCAATGTAGTACTGTTCGTCGATGAAAAGAATAAGAAAAATATATTGTTCCCTTCTTGGATAGAATTTTACGTTAAATACCTGTTTTACTTAATAGAATAACTTCATCCTTCTTTTCAACTATACCATTTGCTGAAGATTTAATTTTTTCCATTGGTATTGCTTCCCTATCTATATTCATAGGTTTGGGTTCGTTCTGAATTGGCTTTAAGTTACTCGTTGATTCTGATTCTTCACTATCATCTTTTTCTTCGGTTTCTTTAACCAAACGTTTCATATGAGGCAGAATAAAGTTGACAAACTCTTCAACTTTAGGTTGATTATTTTCGGGTGAGTTCTTGAATCGAATATCATTAAAAAAAATACTCTGAAGGCAACTTGCCATTCTATCTCTAACGTTCTTATAGTTATAGGCCAACTGCTTCTTAAAATGATCAAGAAGTTTATTAAGCAGGAAAGGAATCCTCCATTCCTGTTGCTGAAGAGCTCCTTGAAGACAATACAATCTGGTAACATCAACTGAAGATCCACTTTCTCCACTAATTGGATTATCAATAAGAAAATCAAAAAGCGGTTTTAATTTTCTTGGATCTCTGCTCTCCGAAGCGGTGGCAATGCAATAACCCCAAATACATTTTGATTCCTCTATAGAAGTATTTAATAAAGCTGACCTAAGCAAAGGTATAACACGTGCCCACATTTGTTTAACTTGTTCATATGGCCAATGTTTTGAACCTCTCATAAGAGCGCAGATTATTTCTGCGGCACATCGGTGAGAATAATAGCGAGTTTTAGGATTGCTATCAGCAACGTATGCTTCAATTTTATCACTAAATAACTCATAGAGAGACCATCCAAAATTACGGAATAAACCCTTAAATAAGAAATAGTACTTGGATCTAAACTTTTCCTTATTCTTTGAATCCTCCAAAGTTAATAAACTGCATAATTTATCAACGTATTCTTTGTTACAGAAAGCCTGGTAAATAATTTTTTCTTCCTCTTTTAACTCATCTATTGCTCTATTTGTGGAAGGCTGTTCTTTTGGTGGTTGATAAACTTTAAAGGGTTTCGGCCATGTGTAATAACCCCAATGAGTTTTTTCCACAAATATAGTATTATTATATGTCTCTTCATCAACCAAAACATCGCTATCATCATATAGCAGCCATTTATTATCTGGTCTCTCACCCGGTATAATATAATTTATTGATTTTGGAGGTTTGCAATTAGCAACTTGGTAGGGGTCAATATCCATGGTTAAATGTTTACGTTTTTGCTGTTGTAGTATTGATTGTAAAGCATCAATTGATATCTATAATCAGAATAAAAAAAGTGAATAACCAGTAATACTAGATAAATTCGATCTAAAACATACTCTTCTAATATAGATAACATCGTGTAGAGAGTTGTCAATGAAGGTTTGTACAACAGAAGCAGGAGCACGATAGTCATTTCGTAAAAGCAATGACAGCATTTCAAGTGCCATTTGTAAGAATTTCCAGTGTAATTTTTTTGTTTGAATACGCTCCACAATATCGTTTAGTAATTTTTCGTAAGAACTATAAAATAACATAACATATTAATTAAATAAAGAAATTAATAACATTTAGATTTTACACTCTATTGGCATCGTTTTGCTCCTGCGATTCCATTTTACCCTTGGATATTTCTGCCAAAGAAACATTCTCCAAAGATGGATGTGGTTGAGTCTTATCGACCCAAAACTGTTCTGCAGCTGTTCTGGCTTGATCTGAGATCTGAGAGTTATATAATAATCATTAACATCATTAATTTTCGTAATATATTTAATAACGAACATAAATTCCTAATGGCATTGTCGAAACATGCTTGTGCAATTTATTTAGTATCTTCTCTATAACTTTTAATATAGAAGGTTTCTCCGAGTGTTGTGCTTCAATCAAAGCTGGCCAAATTTTTCCAATTGCCTTAAAATTATGCTTATAAATCAACGATTGTTCTCTTTCACCCAAAATACAATAAAGCGCTCCCTGTAAATTGTATACATTTGTATGATTTTATAAAAATGCAAACAATTTTGATTAAACCTTAAATTGATGATGACTTATATCATTATTATCCTTCAAACAATCGATAATATCATCTACAACAAGTCTGTAAACATAACTGAAGTGCTTGAATATTGAATAAAGATGTTGTTGAGCTCTCATTCGAACGCTACTATAACGACTAACTGACAATTTAAAAATGTCATCTAATAGCCCCTTGTGCATTGTAGTAAAAACTCTCTCAGAACGATGCAAAACTCTTAACTACAAAACAAAACAATATTTTTTCATAAAGAGCAATGTAAAATCGAATTATACAATCTAACCTCATGTTGGAGTTGAGCTCTTTGAGCTAGAACAGCTCTAGCATGAGCTTTCTTTCCTAACAGTTTATTTTGTAGAATATTTTTTACAGTTTTCCAACTTTTCCAATATGCTAAGTATTGATCATCTTTTTTACCCATATGTGACATGAGATCATTCATAACCTATAAAAAGTTAGAATTTGAATTTTTCATATTAAAAAAGAAATTGACTATATTCACATTAAGGCAAGTCAAAACAGTCTTTGTATCATCTTCATTATTTTGGCTGCTCAATAAATGAGCAATAAGGGGACGAATAGACTTATAGATTAATAATCGGGGATTTTCACCATCAAGGAGAATACTCTGCGAAGAAGTCGTACATGAACATTGAAGAGATTTCATTTCAACTCGAGTAGTGACACTTTAAAAAAGTAAATACTATGCCTCTTTTCAAAACAGTTAATGCTGTCTACTTACTATCCAGTAATCTTCTCATCTTCCCACATATCTAAGCATGTTCCAGCTCCACTTATGCATTTACTAATTATATTGACTGTCTGCAGTAGTTCCTCTCTCTCAAGAATACTTTTCTGGCTTACATGTTTGTCAATTTTAGCTAATTGAGGTAGAAGAAAAAGCTTCAAAACTTCCACAACAGTTTCCTTTTCCTCTTCGGATGGTATATGCCAAACTAACTTTAAATTATTGAGATCACCAGGCTTTCCCCAATCCTAATTGAGAATATAAGTTTTAGATGAAGAGAAATTTCGAAATTTAATTTAACAGAATGCTTACTCTGATCGGTAGATAGTCTTCAATTGGCTGATTCCAGTCTTCAGGAGTTGATCGGAAGTCGTTTGTGTAAATACGAGTTAAAGCTTTGAGCAACTCCAACAATAAATTGGAAGATAATTCCCTAACTGCCAAACACTTAGAAAATAAAGTACATTCCAAAATTGTAATCAAATCATTTTTATAAGGCAGTAAACTATTTCCATTGCAACGTATCAACTAAAAACATTAAAAGTTTACGATGTCTTTCCAATTTGGATATTAAACGTTTCTTTATTTACCTCTGATAAAATTCTAAGATTCCACAACAACGTACTATCGGTTCCTTCTTCTTGAGCAAAATTATCGTCTAAAAGTAGAGTATATAAAATACTTATTTAAATTTATTAGGTACACCTTTTTATACAAACTTTGAACATGTTGTTTAATTATTCTGGCACAATGATTGAAAAATTTATTCAAAACCAGTTCTGGTTGAATTTCGGACACTGCTCGACAAAGATCGGCAGCATATCGACCAGCTACATTAATTTCAAAACAGTTGTTGCTTACAAAATTAAACAATTTATCCAAAACTAGCTGAAATTTGCAATTATTTTATTTTATTATTAATAAAAGTTAGAGTTTATATAGCTTACCTTATAAATTGGTAAAGAACATTGTTGAACAATGACAATAAAAGTAGATGCTAGCCCCATTTCAATAATAGTTTCGTCAGCACTCATTTTGTCATCATTTCCTAAAGCAGCGTCAGTTCTGCCATGTTCTTGAACAGAATTTTCAATCAACAAAAAAATTCGATCCATAAATTGGAGGACAAAATCTTCGAACTCCATTGTCAGTCGACAAACTTCTTTCTCAGTCTCTGTCAAATCTGTTCTTGTTTCCAAAGCTTTGGAACAATCAACAATTGGTACTAAACAGCACAGAGTAGAGACCATTTGCATAGTTGTAATTGTTTTTTTCAAATCATTTGGATCGATACCAGGTATACACATATTTAAGAGGCGTAGTACATGAGTTGGTCCTTCTGGATAATGTTTTGGATAACTGAGCATCGACCCTGAAACCTGACCTACTGCTTTCATCAAGGGTATTAATCTATGAGGTTCATTCAAATTTGTCAGTGCTTCGTAAGTCCTTTTATCAACAGAAAAAGTGAGATATAATTAAGTCCCTACAGAAAAATTAATTGTAAAATACTTACATATCAATTAGAGGAGGTATAACAATTTCAGGTCGAAGCTTTGCCAAATGTTGAAGGCAACCAGTAGTCTCTATTATACCAAATTTGCTAAATATAGCTTGCAGCACAATGGGTTTTAATATATTGACAAATTCTGTAATTTCTTCATCAGTAAGTTTGGCACTTTCTTTCGTATACATGGTCCAATCGCTTTTCTTGTATCGTTCTCTAATAGAATTAATTAAAAACTTATGAATGTTTACTGACAAAAGTTACTATTTTATGTAAACTTATGAATAGATATATGTAATTAATTTGATAAAGGGAAAACATTTATACCTATGAACTCGATCGACCATATTAACCGCTAATTTGTTAATAAATAGAAGTAGTTTATCCTGTATAATTACATAGTTTTCATATTAATGCTGAATAGTGATGTACAAATGTAAACTTACGCTCCATTTACCATTATTTGACGGATGATAGAAGCTTTGTAAGGCAACAAAGATCTTTCTGATATGTTCCAAAGTTGAAGAACCATTGCCCTTTTTAGGAGATAACAGATTTCTCAAACAAGTTCTAATTTTTTTTATATTTTTATCTATATAGGAATAAACTTACTATCATTGCTATAATCCACCTGGATGTCATATTTACATCTGATGCCCTATCGACTCGACTGCTACCTGTGTAAGTTTTGTCTGCTAACGGCAATTGGAAACTTCCTAGCGTTCGAGTAAAAATCTGTTTTTTTTTTATCAAATTATAACGTTATTCTAGACAATTCAGATTTAAAATATTAATATTACTGTTGGGATGTATATATTCCAATCAATATAACCAATATTATGAAATGCCAAGCGTGATAGAATGCTTCTTAAATACTTAAAAAAAGAAATTATATCAGAAAAGAATCATTTTTGTTTTAATTTGGATAAAATAATTTACTTTTTCATATCGAATTTCTGCCCTAAGTGTCAAGTAAAATTCCATAAACTCCTCAAACCAAATTCTATAGAGAATATTATTGTTATTATGATTAAGATTATCTTTGAATTTTTCAAGTAAAGTATACTCTGAAAAAAACATACTTAAATCCCTGGTCATGATAGTTTGGTGGAAGATTTACTGGAAGAAATAAATCCAACAGAAAGAGAGCAGTGGTCATTTTTACATCAAACATACAAAGATACGGCCGACATTCGTCCAGTAATTCTTGGGTACAATTAGATGGAAAATATCTATTTAATTTAAAAGGAGAATATATAATAGACAACAGAATTATTATATTTTTTATCTAAAACTTACAATCTGGCATTGACGATTAAACTTTTCAAAGTTGCTTTTATGTTACTGTAGAATATCAATATGTGAATCCCTTTTGTTTATTTTTATTTATTAGAAACTATTAATCTTACTCGGGTTGTAGTAATAATCCATGTCCTTCCATTTTTGACTCATAAACTTTATACATTAATTTAAATAGAGGCCTCCATTCCAGCACCAAATCCTCTCTAGTTAACAATGTTTTCTTTCTATTTGTGTCAAACTATTGTTAATCAAAATATTTTGAAAATTTGATATACATACGCTAAGAGAGTCGTAAGAATTCGAGAAATCCTCTGGACCATAGAAAGATTCAGATCATCTATAAGGATTGCTTCATAAAATAAATTTATAAATTTTATGTGATCCTCTTTGGAGAACTTGAATCCATAGAGACGAATATACCTAAAATGTTTAAAGGACTATCTAAATATGCAATTATAGTCATTTTTTAATCACGTTTTTAGTTGAACCATCCAGTGTCCAAGACCTATCGAATCTCCCAGCTGAACTGCTCTTCCAATATTTGCTTTAATTTCGCTTAAATTCTCATTCGATTCCTTGTCAATAACATCTGAATATGGTAGTATTTTGCAATAAGGATTCTCTCTTTGGGGTTCGAAACCGAGAGCGTTCAATCTATCCTTATTGCTTTCGCTAGTCATCGTTGCTCCTTTGAAAAATGTCCAATTATACACACGATGAGTCTTTCTTTGAGAAAATTGTTGTTTTTATAGATACGGAAACCATAGAGGATTACATTTTTTTTTTTTGAAATTTTAAGTTTGCTTTTAAGTAGATTAATTTAATGAATTAATAATTATAAAGGTATTTATAATAAAAATTTTCATACTTGTAAATAAGCTAATAGAATATCTATTTTTAAAGTGCAGAAGTTATGATATAGTAGAACCGTATCTTGGAAGATCTTATTTTTTGTTATTTTTCGTAATTTTTTATTTATTAAATTATATTTAGAGAATACTTCATTAACTAATATAATTAAACTAAATAGAGAATAATAAAGCAAAAAAGAAATTGATAAATTCCGGAAACGGAAATAGAGTCAAAGTTACGCGGCTTTTTAAAAATATGAATATAGCATATGTGATGTCTTATTTAACAAATTATTTAGGAAAAAAACAAATTATAAACTTACGTTATTTTATGTTAATAATTACCATTTTTAGCGGGAAACAAGAATTTTTTATCACATAAAAAAGTACCCGGATAAATGTGTAATTTAAAAGAAAGTCCTGAAATATGACACGGATTAAAAACTTTTCAAAGCCTTGTCTTTTTATTCCCTATTTACAATGGTAACACCCTATCTATAATAGAAAATATCTTTCAGCCTATAAAGAGACTAACATATAGTATATTATATTGCTAGAATAAACAAATACATACTAATAGTACAAGGAAACATCCCCCCCCCCCCAAATCATGCACAAAAGGGGGATATGATATAAAAAATATAGCTATATACGTATAAAACAAGTAGAGCAAAATATCTAAATGAAATACTACTACGAATTAATAAAAGCATATACATATATATATACTATATACAATCTAATAAGAATGACCTGTTTAAGGCTAACGCTTCAATTGTAAAACGTTAAAGAACATTAATATCTATAATGGACCCTCCTTTTTTAAAGGAAGATAAATTTTATTATTCTCATTTGCGTAATAAATCAATATATCTTTGCCCACGATTTTCATTATAAGACTCCAATACGTGTTAGAACTATAAAAGGCCTATGTACAAAAGTGATTTCAATACGAAACCAATTGATGCGTGAATGTAATCATTTTACTTGTTAAAATTGCTATGGCCTGTGAGTAGATTTTCATATAATTGCAATTGTTTTAGTTGCTTCTTAAAATTTTTAATAGGAGCTTATAATATCTTATAATATTCGATAATATAATAGATTGAATTTTTGTTTACACATTGTGCCATTTTCTATATAAACACTATATTAAAAAAAACTGCTTCGTGTTCAACTGATTATAATTTGAATTGCGGTTCCTTTTTCAGCTTTAAGCTCAATTATTTTTGGAAGAAACTACTTGACAAATAGTGTTTTACTCTTCCTTTGCGTTTTGGCTTTTATCTATGTTGTGCTTATGAGAAAACCATCATTGAACAATAGCCCTTTTGACGATATAACCAATTTCGAAGCAGAGATTGAAAATCCTAAACATGCTCGAGTTGTTGCCTATAAACACAGAAATAGAATTGAAGATAAGAAATTAACAGAAACTACTTCTATAGATGAGTCAGTGGCTCCTCCAATAGCTGAGAAGAAGAATGTTGAACACTACAGAGAAATTTGGCTGTGGGCAGATGCTAAGATCACTAGAGATGATTTAATACCAGGAGATGAAGCGGGTGTTGATGTTGTTCTCAATGCTTTGGCAACCGCTCCTATTACGCACGTTGGATTGTTAGATATCGGTAGTTATGAAAGTGGTACTTCTCAGAAATGGATTATATTCTTAGAAGGCGGTCAACAAGCTATGATGAAGCTTGTTTGGTAAGTAATTAATCTTCCCTACCCCATTGAGGTCTTATTTTAAGAGTAACATTAATAGGCAACCAGAAGAGAAAGGTTTCGAAAAAAGAGATGGTGCTTGCAACTTTGGCTTCGAATCACCGACAAGCGAAATAGCAGCTTTTCACTTACATAGAATACTAGATTTTCATAATACTCCCTATGTTACTGGAAGAAAAGTAAAATTGTCGGATATTCAAGCTGTCTCCTCGCCCCAAGTCAACAAACAATTCGTTCGAAAAGGTTAAATAATCATTAAACTCTTTTGCTTGTCAAAATAATGATGATATTATTTTTTTAATTAGGTGAAAAATTATGCGTTGTCGGAGGATGTTACTATTGTAAGGGTGAAACGACGCTTTGTCCATCAGATGGTATCGTAGAAGTATCTATAGCCTATTGGGTACACAGGCATTTAAAATTATATACTTTTCCACCAAAGTATATGCCTTTTTCAACACCAAGAAGAGATGAGTTTGTTTTTTTTTCGTACAATATTTTTTAAAGAAATTATTAATTATCTCTTCCCTCCTTGTTATTCAGGTGGTCAAAATATGGCTTTAATAATGATACATATTGCAAAGAAGTCAGAAAAATACCTCCATATAGTTCCGATTGGTATTATCACGACCTTTTTGATTTTAGTTTGGTCGACACAATAATGCATCATTACGATAGCAAACACTACGTTATTCATGACCATTCTAAAGCTCATGGTTTAACCGTAAGATTGGATCATGGAAGAACTTTTTGTTCTTTATCTTTAGACGAATACGATGTATTTTTAGTACCAATAACACAATGTTGTAAAATTCGTAAGAAAACTTGGAAAACTATTGAAAATTTTGAAGAAGGAGATATATCTAATAGGTTGAAGCAATCACTTAAAACTGATCCAATTGCTCCAATTCTTTTGGATGCATGGTATCCAGTTATAGAAAGAAGATTAAAGAAAATTAAAGAAGTAATAACAAAATGTGCAGATGCCAATGGTTGGGATAACGTTTTAGTAACTGCATAATATTTTATTAATATTCCGATTTTAATAAATTTTTTGTTTTAATGTAATTAGATTTACTGTCTATCTTTTTTAAGTCAATTGCTGCAATATTATACAGTATATGTAAATTTTGTCGGATATGTAATATTAGTGTAAACGAAAATCTTTACCAAATCTACATCCTGAATATCATGGCCCTCATACATGTAAAGTCCTATTTTTTTTTCTATGAATAGAAAATAAAATGAATTGATTGAAAATTTTGAATTGATATCTTCTGATTTGTTCTCATATCTTATTTCTTTTCTTTTTTAATAGAAAGCATAACAATAACAATAGAAATTTTTCGTATAAAACGAATATTTTCTCAAAATGCTGAAAATGTCTCTTGTAGATGTTCCATTTTCTTTCTTGAATCGCCAAATATTGTATTATATATTCCAGGACATATATATTCCGATCTAGCTAATACTATATAAAAATCTCCAGGCTTATTCAGATCCAAAATGTCTCTTAACATTCTCCAATCGACCTTTTCGCCTCTAAAATAAAATAAGACGAGATCAGTTTAATAAAAGTGGACTTAACCTTTAACATAGAGATATTAATAATAATTGGATAGCACTTACTTCATATCCTTAATTAATTTAACCAGAGTAACCGATTTTAAGTCTAAAACACCTATGAAATTTTCGATATGTCTCTTCCTAATTGATTCGACCTCAGATAAAGTACTCATCTTTACGAAAACAGATAAACATATAATAATATATTTATGCTGTATATACAAACATTAAATATATAAAATACCTCTGTTAAAAATTGAGTAACAAGAGTCTCTTCTTCGCGGCATTTAGCGAGCTCTAACCTTTTGAATAAATGAATCAGATATACTACTGATAAAGAATTTATACCTTATTTAATTATATAATTAATCATATTATGAATATCTATACTTACTTATCAATAAAAACTGTCTCGTGCAGATTGAAGTTTTCCCACAGTGCTATTGCTTCTGCTTTAGCCACAGCTTGATGAGTTCCCTTAAACTTTTCAAATAAAAATGTAGTACTAACAGTCTTCGTTTGTAGGTCTATGATTGCTCTTGGTTCATCAGACGCATATATATTAATTAACAGCGAATTTGACTTGAAATTATTCTAGAAATTAAACAGAAAAAAAACGATTGAATATTAAATGATTAGAAGCTTATCGATTTAACTTACTTTATCAATAATTATACCCTGTAGAGATATATCTGGTGTAAAAGTATTCTTTATTAATGTTGTTGCAGTTTTTCTTCTATTTTCACTCATCATACTACTTAAAGTATGTAGAAACTATATTTTATATATATATATAAAAAAATTATTAAGTTTTGATAGTATTCTATTATATTTATAATATAATTATTCTATTATTTACCTGATCTATTTCACTAGCATATTGACCAAATACTATTGCGTTACAATTGCATATGAGAAAGGAATATATAGCCTTCTTTAACAAGTCATCCGATAACATTGAAGTATTAAAAAAAGTTCGTTGACTCTTTAAAAAATAATTTGAATAATAGATTAATTATGATTTAATTAATTATTATTATTAATTACATTTATTTCTTTCGGAAAAGAATATTTTGATAAATAGCTTAAGCCCAGTAGAAATTCCTTTAGCATTCCAGTTATACTTTGACAAGCCTTCTCCAAATTAACCTAAGTATATGATATATTAAAAATAGTTTGAATAATATTGTAAAAGTTAAAAAATTATGAAATACTTTATGCATTAATATTCTCAATTTATGAATTATCCTTCTTATCCAATTTGACCAAAATTCATGTATTTGCAGGAAAAATGAAAGATTTTCTGTACTCATTAATAATACTAGACTATGAATAGCCATTTTAACTGGAGTTGATAAAGCACCAAATAAATGGGAATTTACTGATAACGATTGCTCTTGAATTGAGTAAATTCTATAGTCATCCTCATTGACAAAGGGATCTCTAGATATTTCTGAACTGAGGGTTAATTTAGCAGTATATTTTAAAACTTTTGTAGATGTTTTATTGAGTTTATCTGTTTTAAGGAGAACATTCGTTAATAATTGTCAAATACGAAACGGCTTTTAATTCAATACTATTTCTGTACTTATAGCTATTGTCTTACAGAGAAACAAAGTAGATCAATTAGGCCTAGCTTTAAGATTATTATTCTTTTCATAAACTATAGTACAGTAATTAATAATTTTTATAAATTTTCAATAAGGAGAAACCGTTAGTCAATTATTTTGGTATAATTATTATCATATGACTTTAAAAAGCTGCTAATTAAGATGGGAAATTTTACCGCTAGAAGTCCATATATTCCTTGCTTGAGGACCAATTATATCATTCCACTGACATAGCACCATGGATATTAAACTACATTCGTTAAATTCATCTACTTCTGTAAATGACAAGACTTTATCACAGCTTTGAGACATAATTCTTCAAATTAAACAACAAATGGCTCATGAAAACACTCGAAATATTCTTTAGCGCCAGTGAAAACTGGTTAAGAAAATTTTGGCCAAAACTTGTTTGAAAATTATATTTATAAAATAAATAAATATTCTAAGAATTACGCAATATCACATCTCTATCATACAGTGTATCGCATATGGAATTCAAAATACCAGAAATTGACAATAATTCAGATAATCCGTTTTCGGATGGTGAACTGTTAGTAATTTTAAGGACGTTAATTTTCCAATGATCAGTGAACGATCTAATATCGTCGACAGAAACTGCTGAACGATGGTGTAAATCCAATTTTGTACCCATAACTATCTTGGTACAGTCATTTTCAGGTTTTAAGATACGGGAAAACATTCCCGGAACGTCCTGCCAACTTGCCCTGTCGGTGAAGGAAAAGATGAATATAACTCCATCAACCTGAAAAATAACAAATTTATCTTTTAAGGCAAAATTCTTGTTAATATATTCTTGTTATTCTTTACATTATTTGTGCACGAATCCAGTAGATAATCAAATTTCTTCAATACTCCTTCGCCAGCCTCCCATAGTTGTAATTTAAAGATTATTGGCGATTTTTCTTCTAATAATTTAACTGGCCAGTATAAATGATTAACTTCGATGCCAGCAGTTTCTGTATGTTTTAAAGGAATCTCCGATCCAAGTAATTTTCGGATGGTGGACGATTTTCCTACAGATCTTCTTCCCACAAGGAACAATTTATAAGCATATTCGGAAGGACTTCCCGGAAAACATGGCCTCTCTAAATAGGAATAAACTTTCCTCTTTCCTGAATGTTTATCTGTAAGAACTTCTAAGAAGCGCCGGCCTTCATCAGTATGCAGCCAATCCGGTGAAACATGCTTCATCTTGTTGTTTATAAACAAGCTAGGCTCGCACTGATTTAGTTAAGTAGGACTGCACTATTGTTTTATTTTGAATATTAACGTCTTTTAAAATTCTATAAAATAAGATTATTTAGGTTCATCAATCCTATTAATTACTTGAAATAATTAAAAATTCTATTATTTGGTTTATTAAATTTAAGAGGCAAACGAATGTACGCTTTATTAGTTAAAAGAAAAGAAAAGAAAGCAACACGACATTTATGAAACGTATAGAATTTTTAGATAGACTTTAAACTACATTATCTTTTTTTTTTACATAGGAAAATAATAAATATTATTACATCAACTGTTTGAAAATCTTTTAAGACGTGTAGTCGGAAATAGTTCTTCGCAAAGATTCTATTACGTTATCAGCAATCTTGGCTTTCAACAGTTGTTGCTCTTTTATAGGTCATCGAATGAGGGGGAAGTGAAGAGAAAGGATTTAAAATTGCATTGTTATTGTTCTTACTTCTTTTCTTTAGAAAGTATATAATACTTAGAGACAAGATAAAAATAATGCTAATAAATCCAGTTGAATATAGAAGTATATCCGATTTTCTACCTTCTATACTGATTATATATACTGTTTATATCAGATAGAAATCTTATAAATAAAAAATTTACTTTACATTTTTATATCTACTTGTTCATTCAATTGATCTTTCCTTGATAAAATTTGATCCAGATTATCTCCTTCACTTTCCAAAGAATCGATATCACGTTTAAAAACGATACCTGTATTATATTTTGAATCTAGATCGAATATTCTTGAATAATTTACTATTGAGAAACTATAACAAATTTTCAATACTGCTAAGAATTTTAGTAAATTATAAATGTTAAGAGAATACATGATCTACTTAAAAAAATAATATTTTCCACTTTGTTTTTTTAAAAAAAAAGGGTGAAGTCATTTTATTTTCTTCATAGTTTTATTTAATACGCTTTATTGAAACTTTAAAAAAAAGGAAGTCTTTACAATACTTAATTAGGAGAACAAAACATGAACTTTTTCAAAAGAGGTTAATTTGTTTTTATAAGAACTTATAGATGACAGAAAAAGTAACCCTATTCTATACTATATCTAAAATTCTATATCTTTAAGATCTAGCGTTTTTACCGCATTCAATCAAACATTCTCGTACTAGCAGCTTGGCTTGAGCAATTCCTTTCTTTAGTCTTTCCGAACTGGATTTATTTCCAGCGTAAGTGGGTCTAATATCATTTCCGATATCCTCGATAACTTCCAATAATTGAGAATATTTACTCATCCCTTGTACGTCTCTTGGTGGTTTAGGAGCAGCAAGAGAATTGAGAGATGAACCTGGAGGAGGCGTTCTCCTAACGGCTTTTGCTGGTGGAGTGTTCTTAAGTTGTCCAATTCGAGGAGTTGCGGGAGTTACAGGAGTTGTTGGAGTAGACATTTCAGAATTATTTGGTAGTTGTTCCGACATATTGCAAGTGGTAGTTAACTTTAGATATAAGAAATAATGTATATATAAGTGATTTCCACTCTTTGCGAATGAAGACTGATGAGAACTTGAGATTGTCTACAAGTTCTCTTCGTATTTTATTTAACGCCAAATTAAACTGATAAGGCAGCCATCGCATTAAAATGCATAAATACCCTTATCTTATCCATATTAACAAATGCTGGACATTGCAATAAAGAATTAATAAAAGATCATATAAATACTGTAAAGCGTTTTTAATAACATACAGCTGAATGTTAAATTACCTCTTCCGTATATTTCCTTTCTTCTTTCAAGCAGAACTATTTGATTACGTCAAATTCGTGTCTGTAATCCAAATGAAACTGTCATAGAATAACATGAGAAATATAATACGAAAGCAATCTACCCAGGGCGGGAAACTTAAATTAGAGAGTTTTCGATCATTTGTATTGTTTTATCTATTAATTGCTTTGTAAACAAACCTTACAATTAACACAGAGGGGGGAGAGAAAGGGTGAGTGTCTTAAAAATTGGATACAATTAGACCATCGATAACGCTTGACCAAGCAGGTGAGATGATAAGCAAATCGTTATCAATTTTCTAGAATTTATCTTACTACTCGACAACTCCCATCTAAATATGGTTTAGTTATTAATCAGAGGATAAAGAACAATAAGGTAAAATTACGAAAAATTGGCTAAAATACAGAATAAGAATGATTATAGCATATTTAGGAGATTTAAACTAGCTCAGAAGTTTATATGAAGTACTAGCTGGTAGCTGTATTATTTAGGAAGAAAATATTGATAAATTATGGAACAATTTATAGAACGTAGATGTCATAAACAGCAATTTATGTTATCGGCGGGAGATGGAGATAAACTGGTTCCATGGGGAGAAGACTGGCTCCCTGTCTAATCACATGTATAGAGTACTGGGGAAGATTGGTGGTTGCTGGGTATAGTGATTTTTCAATCGCTACAAATCTAAAATATGTCAAAAGATGACTGGATTTATTTATTTCTTCTATTTTTATCAATACCACTTGGTTTCCTAACAGCTAAACTACCTTCTGGTGTTATTAGAAAATTATTTTCAACATTCGTTGGTTTGCTTTTTACAGTTTGTGTTTGTGGCAATGAAACAATACATTCAGTAATTACTGTTGTAGTAAATTGTCTTATTATTAAGGTTTTCCATAAACAGGGGTTAGTGTCGTTATATAATTGTTACCATTTCTAATATAATTTCAATTATTATATACAGATTAAGTCATATAGTAAGCTTTATATGGTGCTTTGGTTATTTGGGTATATTTAGAACACTTCATTTATTAGGAGTGCAAGAAAATCCTGTATCTGGTCACTCTAATGCTATACAACTATTTATAACTTTAAGGGTAAGTTTTTATTGGATTTGTTACGTATAAATACTATAAATCGTTAACTATAAATGAAATATAATAACAAACAAAGATGATTGGATTATCATTCGAAATACACGATTCAATCACCTTGAAAAAGAAATTGAAAGAATTACCGAACGATGAAAAATTAAACTTAAAAATGAAATATACGTCGATATTTCCTGGAATTTTCAGTATGTTTTGCTACGGTTATAGCTTTACCGGACTTTTATCTGGTAAGATTATAATATAATGTTCTTTTATTCTTTTTTTATATGATTCAGACACTATAATATTCTTATTTAATTAACAAAAAAGGTCCTTACTACAAATATCGAACATATATCGATATGATTACAACTAATACATCTATTCAACGAACGGAAATGATAATCAATAAAATGATCTCAATGATACCCATTGCCATAATATATTTAATAGTTTCAAAATTATACAATATACATGTAAATATTCAATTTTAAAGATACTTTATATTCGTAAATTGTTAATTGTTATTTTATTCTATTTCTTATCGATTTTTGTTGTTTTTTTTTAGGATTTTGAACAACCCGGTTGGGATGATTATTCGCTGCTTTACAAAATGGCTTTTATGTTCCCTGCATTTATAGTATTTAGAACGAGATTATATATTGCCTGGCTTTTAGGCGAAGTTATGTGTATAGCTAGTCTGTTGGGAGCTTATCCGAAAGAAGCTGAAAGTTCATCTGGATACGGACCTAGAAATTTGGAAAAGTTAGATAAAGTTTTATCCGACGATAAAGAGATTATTTATGATTTTGAAACTATAAGAAGTATTGATTTCTACTTAACCGAATTAGCTCCAACCGTTAAAGAAGGAATGAGAGGTTGGAACATGAGTGTTCAATTCTGGTTAGCGTCATGCGTCTATAAAAGAGTCCAGTTTGGTGGTTATATCTTTGGGTTTGTATTTTATAAATTAATACGTTAATTATTAATCTTTCATAATAACACAATATAGAGCATTTATCACGATGAGTGTCAGTGCATTCTGGCACGGAATACATCCAGGATATTATTTAAGCTTTCTAACTATCCCTCCAAATCTACTCTCCGAAAATATTATGAGAAAAGCATTAAGATCTAAGAAAACCGAAAGAATTTTCGATTGGCTATGTTGGTTCTGTAAGATGAGAAGTTTTGAATATATGAATATGGGATTTTGTCTTCTTACTTTTCAAAGTACCGTGAATTTTTGGAAAAGTACCTATTTTTGTGGCCATCTTTTCATTCTATCTTTCATTATTATTGGATCTATTATTAATAATTTAGGCTTAAGTTTGAACAAACAAAAGAAACATAATTTAGAATGAATTTTTGTACTTTTATTTAAAAATATTAATAACTTTGTTTGTCAGCTTTTCTCTTCTTTCTAAATCTCGTTGGAGACTGACTGGATTTTTTATTCAACTGAGTTTTTTTTTGTGTTAATGATGCAATCTGAAATTTAGAATTTACAATAAATTTTTCAAGTTTTCTTACTCTATCTTTCTTTACCTTTTGCCTCATATTTTCAACGGAGATTGGCATCTTTATATCATTGTGTTTGGTATCGTAGGATTTTGCTAAAACTTCTTCGTCTGATGATATAAATTCTAGATTTTTGTCAAGATCGGTATAAGAAATCGACGGTACAATGACAGCTGATTGTTTTTTGCCAACTGTCCTTGCTATAATTGGTACTACAAATTGGCTTTGTTTGGAGGGATTATGTAAAAGATCTTTTTGCTCATAGTAATAAGCCATAGAGATAATCTCATTTACCCTTTGCTCTAAAATACCTAAGAATATCATAACATTCGATGGTTTTAAATCATCCGAATCTAGCATTTCGTGTAGAATTGACCTATCACATTCAGAAACATGTAGTAAATTTTCAATATGTCGCTTTAAATCATTAAATTGCGTATTTATTGAGAAAAATTTCCTCTTAACCTCTTCAGCCTCTTCATTTATCTCTGATAACTCTTTTTTTAGATCTTCAAAATTACTCTTCCTTTCAAAATTAACAATTGTATCTTCATTATTCAATAAACCTTTTCGTAATTTATATTTTGTTGCTTGTTGCCTTAGCATCTCAATTTCGGAGTGTAATTCTTCAACTAGCTTAAAGAGGGCAAAATTTTTCTCTTCGTAACCTCTATAATTTTCTATAACAACTTCAATTTCATCTTCATTTGTGACTGCTCTTATTTGTTCAAAAGCATCTTCGTAACTTTGAATAAGTTCTCTTTCGTTTTTCATCGGTTCTGATTCGGCTGTTTGAATTTTTCTCTTGGCTTCTTCAATTGATTTCAAGCTTTCGCGATCATTATTCTTAGTCAACATAAAGTTTTTCATTTTTTCATCGTGAAGTATTATTCTTTGTAAATCTTTCAATTCCGTTTCGTGATTATATCTATCTTTTTCAAATCGCTCTTTTAAAGCGGCAATCTTAACTCTATATTCATCTCTCTGCTCAAAAGCTATCTTTGATTCTTCCATATCTTCGATCATCTTTGACCGACAATCTTCAAGTTCATTAAATAGTTTCGTATAAATAGTTTCATAGTTTTTTCTCTTTTTCTGTAGATTATCTATAGCTTCTCTATACTCTCGATTGCGAGTTAAAGTCTTATTAAATCGTACTTGAATCTTAAATAATCAATATTTTTCAATGCAATTTATATATATCGAAACAGTTAAATTACAATTATTAATTACTGAATGTAATCTATCCTTAAGAGTTTTCGCCTCTAATTCTAGCTTTTGCATTTGTTCAATATCAAACCTACTACTATTGCCAAATCCTGTTTTACGTCGATTTTGAATGCTCTTTTCTAAAACTTGATACTAAACATTTCAAAATGAAGATTTTCATTTTTCAAGTACAAGTATCTAATTACCTCGTAATCCATTTCATCAATTTTCTCCCTTTCCCATAAAATCGAAGTTACAAGTTCTCTTATAATATCGTAAAGGTTCATTATTTTGTTAGATAGCCTATAGTTTTTATTTAGAACAATATAGGAATGTTATACTTTTCTCTTTAAATGGACTACTAACCCAGATTGATGATTTGTATTGTCTTTGTTTTGTATGAGTACTGATTGAATATTTAAATTCACTTCTTCTTTTTCTAATTGTTCTAATGCTGCTCTGTCGATAAGTCAAGTTTTTGATTAATGAAATCTTAAGTATACTTTAAAAAATCAACCTACATTCTTCTCTTTTGTTTGGCATTGTATACTTTACTAACTTGTTGATTACATTGAATCATTCGCCTATAACCTTGCTGTAGTCTGTATAATTCGTCATCCAGAGCTTGACCCTCAATCAGCTCATCAACATCTGATATCTCTTGTTTATTACTCTTAGACATTAGTCTATCTATTTGTTTTTCTTTTTCAGACTTTGACTTTTTACCAAGGGATTCTAACTGTTCCAATTTATCCAAGGCGCGTTCAAGTTCCTTAGTTGAGGTAACATCTTTAGGTCCGGCAGTATTTAAACTAGATCTTATCATTTTGAAAGGGAATAAATAAAATAATATTACAAGTCTTTTTTTAAAATACTTCAATTGACATCATTTATTTAATAAGCTAACTGAACAGTATAAATAATTAAGAAAAATTGTAATTCTGCAGGTTTGATATGAAAAAAGAGATGAACGCTAAAATATCTTTAACTTGAATCAAAATATTTTGAAAAGTCATCGATTAAGATTTCACCAATTTTTAATTGTTTTTCAAAAGTATTTGTTTCAACACTTTCGTTATCATTGAACGTTGCATAATTAACTGAAAATGGATAGCGACAAGTTTCTATTCTCCTTGGTAAAGTTACCATTGGACTTCCGACAGTTGTCTCTAAGGTTTTAGGTTCGATAATACCATCAATTTTTTTAGATTTCGAATAATTTGAATCATTTGGTACCACACTTGAATATTCATCATCTTCCACTGATTTTTTCTCTCTGTAAAAGAAAATTAATTAATATTCATGATACAAGTAGCCATAAAGTCAAAAAATTAATTAATAGTAAAATTACGATAATTTATCTAGTGCTTTTGAAATATCTCTGAGTATATCCCGAATTTTAGATCTTTGTTTTGGGTCTTTTTTAAAGATGCCTTTAAGAATATTAATAGTTTCAGTTGAAACTGAAGGTTTGCTTAAAAGGAATAAAAATAGAATAGATTTTTATTTTAAGTAAAAATTTCATGCCAACTTACTTTGGAGGCTCAAATGCTACATGTTTAATTTTTCGAAATAAATCTTGAGGATTCTCATCCATAAATGGAAATTGGCCAAAGAGTAGTGTATAAAGTATTACGCCTAACGACCATATTTCACTCTTTTTCCCGCAATAAGGTTTACCGCTTAGAGATTCAGGACTCATATAGACGGGACTTCCCTTCTGGTCGTTCAATTCTTCATCTGACGATGTCAATGCTTTACTCAAGCAAAAGTGTATTAAAATAACCTTGTTTTGCTTTTTATAATATAAAATATTTCCCAACTTCAGGTCTCGGTGAATGATATTCTTCTGCAAATGATCAAGACATTGCAGAAATAAAAAGATGAACTATCTTTAAAATATATAATAGTAACAAACATTGTGAAGCTGTTGAACAATTAAGCAAAGTTCTCGAAAAAGGAAGAGAGCTTCCTGTTGCGGTAATGTTCTCTTTCCTAAGATGTAGTGCTGCATATTGATGAAAACACCGAGGCCATCTTTATGAGGCATCTCGTAATAATACGTAAAAGGATCCAAAACCAGGCTAATAATTTTGTAATTTTTTCCCTTGATAACCTTATCCTCTCGAACAATACCGTATTCGTGTGAAACACCTTGAACATCGCTTAACATTGAAAGTATTTGGTGCTCCGTATATATGAGTTGCTTGCCTCCATTTTCATCTTTGCTTGAACAATCATCAGCAGATAAGGTTAAAGTCTGTAAAATGTCTTTATTTTAAATTTGTTACCTTTAAAGTATTATAATATATATGTATATTTGACTATTTTGTTTAAATAACAACCCAGAAACAATTGTTTCGCAATGAAAAAAAATACAGTAAAGCTATTGATTATCAAAAACAATATATAACAGAGAATAGGCCATTTTGCAACATTTTTGAAAAATCTAACCTTAAGGGCAAAATATTTATTTGTTCCTATAGACCTCACTAAGTAATATTTTAGTGATGTCAAAGTAGATGAGTCCAATTCGGTAACTGGAAAATATAGCAATACTTTACAATAGCGGTATTAGCCTATGTATTTGTACCTATAAGAAATCTATCGTGTATTATTTTAGCCGAATTTTCCATCTTTTTTCGGAATATCAGCGTAATTATCGAAAATATGAATAATTACTAAGTCTCAAAACTTAGATGTCGGCTGCTAAATCAAAATAGCTTACTCTCTAATCGATTTATGTTCTAACCTGCCTTACAATGTCCATGGATGCCGTTACTGCTATTGGCCATTTAATTCAAAAGAACTATTCACCAATTATACTTAATTTCGAATCAAAAAAATGTAACAAAAATAATTCTGATCATCTTTATTAATAAGGATAATAAAGAACACAAAATGAATACCAATCTTTCGTAAATAAAATATAATTAATAAACAAGACTTCATCAGTTACTCAGTGCTTTTCTCCAATCATCCATCGTATGATTCTCTCTCAATGTCATCGCTGCTTTCCCCATGAAATAAGCTTTGGACAGTTGAGATGGTTTTTCGTGGCGTACAAGTTTCTCATACATAAGATCAGTATCGCAAATTGAATGACATAGAACATGTTTAACAAATGTTTTGCGATCTTTAGTTCCAAAATCACAATCACAGCACCTAAAACTAAATGATTTAGAAGAGTCATGTCCCTGCAAATGATTCAGATATTCCTCATTACTTGATGATAGATGAGGGCACTTTGTACAAGTTTGCGCACTGGAATTGGAAGGTGCACAATATACAATGCTATGCTCATATAAGGGTATATCATCACAAATTTCCACGTCGTTTGTAGGAAGCTTCATGGATAGTTTGGATGCATTTTTTAGGGCCTCAAGAGAATGTGTGAAAACGAGATGTTTTGCTGACTTACTATGAAGTTTGATATGCTCAACCAGAAAGCGAAAATTGACTGCGAAATAGCTGCAATACTGACATCCAAATTTGAAATTTGACGCACCATGTAAAGTTGAGTGCTTCTCGAGATTTTCTTTCTTCTTTGTAGCATAAGGGCATTTCTCACAAATAAGCAACATTCTGAAGTCTTCATTATTATCGTGTAACTTTTTATGCTTCACTAAGTCATTGCGTGTTGTTGCCGAATAAGAGCAATTAGAACATTTCAAATAGTCTACACCAGTCGTATTGTGTCTTTTGATATGATCGTTAAATATATCAGAATCAAGCGTTTCAAAGAGACAGTCGGTACAAATCTGCTTTTCTGTCTGTGGCATTTTTGTAATAATTTTAGCCTTAGCTCTTAGTCTGTTGGCAAATTCTTTAGTATAAGCTTCTTTTTCTGCAAAGTCCTCCTCTTTTTCAGCAATTTCTCGCCTTCCTGTTCGATTTTCAACATGTAATTGTTCGTGAACGTACAATGCGTATTTGACCTTAACATTGTATGAACAGTATTTACACTTTGAATAACCAGGAATTTTCTTATGAAGTTCTTTGTGCTTATTCAGCAGGAGAACTGTTCTCGCGACAAAGGGGCAATCAGGGCATTTCAGAATGGCCTTTTTAGATATAACATTTTCGGTACGCTTACGATATAAATTTAAGCTATTTTTGGCTCTCCAACGGTTGTTCTGAAAAATGTAAGACATATTTAGTGAAGGAAAAACGCAACTAATAAAATCAAAACTTACAGATTTACCACTTGTTGTCCATTCTTCTTCAGTTTCATTGAGATTTTCACTAGTTTCTTCATATTCAGATCCATTTTCGTCATCAGAAAAGCGCTTTGCACTCAAAACATTCTTAGAGGTCTCATTTGAAGAACAGTGTGACTTAGGTTCAGTTTTTAAGGATTTTAGTTCAGGAATTGCAATTTTATGAACGGATTTGCTATGTTCATCAAGGGATGCAAAATTTGAAGAGGTAAAAGAACATTCAGTGCATTTTAAAATATCTCCTGTAGTTCTTTCATTATTGGACGTTCTCATCAGCCGAAAGCCGTTATTCTTTTCTTCCATCTTATCTTGCCTGCTTTTGTTTAACGTACTGCTTCGGGAAAAATTCATAACAATCTTTTCATTCTCCGGTTCATCTTCGAAATCGAAACTCTCCTCTGCTGCTGATCTAAATTTTTTATAAGGATTTGAAAGTTTCTCCGCGTAATTAATTTCAGACAGTTTCCTTTTCCGATTTTTTTCGGAATGTAAAATTTCTCCGTCACTTTCATCATTGAATTCACCTCCTTTGTTTTCATTTTCTATTTTTTCAGATGTTTTATTATCTTTTGGCTGAAGGTGATCATTGTACACATGACACTTTATTTCTGATAAATCATAGCTTGAAATCTTTTCACAGATCGTACAAACAAACATTTTCTTTACACCGTTAGTAAGAGAATTGTTATTAAGAGATGAGTTTGATTTGTTACTATTTGAACGTCCACGTGTAGTTCTCATTGAAGACCTTAATTGTTTCAAGTGATGCTTTCTAACGTGCTTTTTTAAGACAGATTGATATTTTGAAGAATAATTACAACTACTACATTGGAATAGGGAAGATCTATCTGTTTTTAAAATTGTTTTAGCTTGTTGATTGTCTCGTGCTTTTTGTTTATCATAGCTCCATTGTTCACTCTCTGTATTTTCTGAACTGTCACCGGATAAATCAGCACTTTCGTTTGTCGATTCCGGTTGAGAACATTCGCTCATTCTTCCATTGAATACTTGATTTGCAACCTATCAATACAAAAATTTTTATAACATACATTTCAAAAGATTTATATAATTTTAACAAATGTAACATTTATGTGTCAGATCTTGAAAGTGAAAGCATATATTTTACCTTTCAAGACAAATTTCAGATTTGCGATTGTTTAATCAGTTTTTACGCCATTGGCATAAAAGAGATTCTCAAATTCTCTCCATTTTCCAGCTTTTACTTTTCAAAAGTTTTCTGAAAGTAATATACTTGAAACATTGAGACAAAATGGCTGTTCAAAATAGGTAAACATTCATGAAAACAAGAAATTTAGCTTTATATAAGACTGATAAAATATTCTTCTATTGCTTACTACTGACTATCTCGAATATATGTATAACAAACTTACTTCATTTAACTTGCTAGTCAAGTTGATTGCAAGTTTATATGGAATTTTAATCGAAAAAGAGTACCGCGTTTTTCGATAAAAAACCAAAATGGCTGAAAAATGATCGAAATCTGGTTTCAAATGGTACCAGTCTAGAGATTAAGATATATCTATGGGAATCGAATTATCCATGCAAGTTTCCAATCCTATTAACTATTATAAATGGATATATTTTTTTTATTATTTCCACTTTTTCCTGCACCTTTGAACAATTGAAAACAATACTTTGCATGTTTCAAAAAAAAAAAAACATCACGAGTCTCTCGTCCAGCATCATCTTGAAAAAATTACACTTGCCTCTTTTTTTAAAGGCTTAAGAAAATGTAACAAGTTAAGTCTTTTCACTTTTAAAAAATACTATAGAAAAAAATATATAAGAGAAATTACCACAAAAGAAAATTGAATAATAGGTTCAATAGCTCTACGCTTGGAACCTTTATAATTTGAATCTTTGTAACAGATATGAATTATTCAACTTTTTAAGTTTACTTTTTGAAAATAGGCATTCTTATCAAAAAACTCCTCTACTACAATCGTGGTAAAATACTACCAAATGAGTTCTATAGAAATGATACTTCTTCTGAAATTCCATGATTTCATTTTTAATGACTGAATTCCTCTACCAACATGATATTTATGATTATTATCGTTTTCTTTTTAACTTTTGCCTACGTATTGATATTCTTTTCATTAAAGATCAATTTTATGTAAAATAATGTGATTTACTGTATTTGGACGATACTAAAACGTTAATGTGAGAGAAAAGAAACAAAACGTACTGAAATTTTGATTAACCTGACACCTCAGAATCTAAGAGAGATATTTACTTTCGTAGAGTTTGGTGCATTATCTTATGTTTACTAACCTGATTTAATTGGTGGGTTGCCGTTTACGTGAAGATGAAGAATTCTACTGATAATTTAATCTGGTTTCCTGATCCGATTCCAAACTCTAATAGGATACCATACTACTGTATCGGCGTTCTGTTCAAAGCATGGATATATCCATTTCTAATGCAAAAGAGTATGTCTCCGTCGACTACCCAGCTCTTATTGAAAATATGGACAAGGCCCTTCTTACTTTGGGTGGAGATGAAACTATTACAAAGGTAGATTGCTCGTTTTTGAAGACATTCACACTTTCAATACGAGTTCAATATTATCAAACAACAGACATACAACAGCTCTGATAGATTAGAGCTTCGTTTCCGACCTAAAGACACCTTCTGCAAGCCAGTTTACGGTGACCGTTCATTAGACACAAGTCTCCTCCTAAAAGTGAGACGAAAAAAAGGATCAAAAGAAAGCGATGTCCAATCAGAAATAGTAGGAGTTGTAAACAATTCTTACGAATTTCGAGGTTAGAAAGCTTATTTCTTAGTTATCATTTATAAACTTCTGTATAAATTATTACTAAACCCTTATAATTTGTAGGTATGGCCGATTATCAATACGTTCCTGTTGAAAAGAAAAGAAATGACTACAAAGTAATTCATGATGATGTAGTAATGAGTGATCTCCGAGATATCTCTTGGTTAAAAGTAATACACGAAACGGAAATAAATCTCTTCGAATATTTAATATAAATGTTACAGGAAGAAAATAGAGCATCATTTATTCCACCTGCAGTCTTTAGTCGAACGGACGTTCCACAAAAATATTACTATCAAAAGGATTTCAAATCCAAACTTCCAACAGATAAACCAACAAGTAAATTAATATATTTATTTGATTAAATTATATTGCGCAATATGATTATTAATTATTTTTAGGTGATGCTACAAGAAAACGTGAACCAGCCATATTCGTGAAATTTTCAATTGACAAAGTACCAGATGAGACAAGTCCTGAATTTAAAATATACGAAAAAGAAGATAAATACAAAAAATCATTAGATGAACTGAAAAAGGTTTATTTAACTATTATAAATAATAAATCTTATAAATTTATTATTGTTATAATTAGCTCTTTAAAAAACAACCAATATGGTGCCGAAGCGGATTAATTGCAAATTGTAATTTGTCTTTTGAACTTCTAAAGCGTTTATTGCCTGTTGTTGCGTTCCATTGGATGTCTGGTCCTTGGCGAACATTATGGAATCGTTTTGGGTACGATCCACGTCAAAATCCCGAAGCAAAACTCTACCAAACCCTGGATTTTCGAATAAGAAAGCAATTAAATGTAGATGTCATTCCAGCCAGAAGAACTCACCGAAAACCTAAATCAGACTCTTACAAATTTAGAGTTGGATGTTTTCCCGCATTTAAGCAAACTTATTACCAAATGTGCGATGTAGAAGTTCCAGAGGTGCAACAAATCATTCACTCTAATGATGGAAAAGAAAAAAAGTGTACAGAAAGAGATGGTTGGTGCGAAGAAGATACAATAGATAAATGCCGTGACGTACTAACAAAGCATATAGAAGAACTAGAAGCTGAACAAGGGGAAACGCATTTCAAAAATATCCGTTAGTTATTTTATTTTTTAAATATTTCTTTCAATGTTCAAGTTAACTTTTATTTTAGGCCCAAAGCAAAAGAAAAAGACCAGAAAACGAACGGGAAATACTGAAAGTTCAGAGGAAACATCTACCGATGAATCAGCAATAGAAGAAATGCAAGCCGCTATAAACGATTCTTCCGGAGATGAAGTTGAAGAAAACCTATCTTGAACATACAAAACACTGTTATGTTTTTCTTTAGAGGAAAGATTAATTAGTCATTTTCTTCTCATTTTTTTCTTTGAAATGTATTATATTTCGACTCGAATTTCAGTTAAAACTTGTTTATTCCCTTTTTAAAAATTGTACAATATATCAGTTGTCGAATTAGGGATAATAGTTGCAAACTTATCATCAAATTCGTAATGATTAGATTAATTATTACTGACACTTTCAAATTAGTGTTAGATGGTTTAAAAGGAGTTCAAATAGTGTTATGTAATTAGATATTTTATACACAAAGCGCGACAGTTCGATTTTTACGTTATAATTGATCATGTGATAAAATATTTGAATTTTCCCCCCTAATAATTAACTACCTTCATAATTCTAACGTCGAGATAGCATATTTTTTCAACAGTAGATGTATTTGCATTTTGTACGAAAATGAGATTGGACAATAACAATCAATGAGCGATATAGCATTGTTTGAGTTGTTGTAACGATTCCTTCAACATTTTTTAATTCGTAAGCTCATGTTCACAACTGTTTATTAAAGAGTTTTTTGGAAATGGAAAATGTTTTTGGAAGAGAAGAACAAGCTTCCATTGACCTACTTCTCACTTATATTTACAATAATATATCACTGGGGCAGTGGGAGTTAGCATTTGCTTGCATCAAAGAATATCATAGAAGACAGAAAAAATCTACAACTACTATTATAGATCTTCTAAGATCCTTATCAAAGAACTGTGAAGATGTATGTAATAGTAGTCAAGACAATTGGGAAAATGCTCAACTTTTTTCCTGGTTATGTGCAAACCAACTGCTAAATCTTGTGATTCACGAAGATCATGTAGTTTTAAAATGTGAAGCAGAGTTTAGATTATTATTAACAGCAAATGGAGAAGTTCTAAAGATTGGAGAAGAAAAACTTAGTGAATTATACGCTTTTTTTAAGTGGACTTGTTCAAAAAGAAATTACTCTGTGCCACTACCCCTTTCCCCTGAGCTTCAACAATTGTTGAAAGAATGGCTAAATATTAATCCAAAATTTGGATCTGAAGTATTAAATATTCTAACTGTTGATCAAAAAAGAAGTGAAGAAAATAATAAAATAATTGAAAATCTATATATTGAAACAATACGGGACTGTTTAAAGCAAAGTCAAAGAGGAGCTGATGATGACGAAACAAAACTTTATAGACTTATTCAATTGTATAAGCCTGAATTATCAAGTGAGAAATTCAATAATCTAATTCCAGAATTGGTGCTAACTAGTGACGTTGAGAGAATATACAATTATTTACTGGGAAAAGATGCTATTCTTAAACCATTCCATGATTATATAGTCAATCTTAAAATTGATGATAAATTTCAAGATGTGGATTTAACAAATGACGAAGCCTTTATATACGAAATATTAACAAAGCCATCAATAGAACCGAATGATTGGCTTTCACTATTTCATAGAATTATTCAAAGAAAATTCCATGTTATCGACATCTTATTAGTAAGATTTCTTTATATACTATATTGTTTATTTACAAACTAATTATTAATTATTTAAACTAATTAGAATACTACCAAGAAACTATTTTCAAGTAAACGCGAAAAAGATTTAACAAGACTCTTCAAATCTCCCTTATTCATTCCATTACTACCAGTTACCTTTTGTTTTTTATGGCAAGACTGTAATTCTTTAAAAGATGGTAAAACTTTACTCGAGTCAATAGAAGATATGGTAATTAAATATTATAATAACTCTTTCTCTTTCATTATCACCTCTTCCTTTCAGGATTTGAATAATATAAGGTTTTCTCAAGTGTTTACTAAATTGAATAATCATATACGACTTTCCGAGAAAACTTATCAATTAACAATGAAATTTGACGATTCTATAGAAATTGAAAATAAAATCTTCCAACTGCTAAAAGAGTATTCAGTTCTGGGAGCCCTAAAGGAATGCTTTGAACTTGGTGCTTTAGAGGAGGACGACATTCTTTACGTCTTAAATCACGCGTATTCAATAGATGATAATGACGTTTGGGAAGCCGAAAAAAATGATGATATTGCTACTTATATTATATATTTAATTATGAATAAGGTGCTAGAAGCTCTAGAGTTATGCAAGGACGATATAAGCGAAATAGATTATACGGAAGTTATATGGAGAAGGTTAAGAAGCGCTGTGGAATATTTCAAGCAACTGAATATTCATAAAAAAGTTTATGTACTGTTTAATATATTTAAATTATTATTCATTCGAGCGAATACAGCAGATTGTTGGTCGCCAAATTTAACAAGTACACCAAGAAGTTCAGTTGAAAATCTAGATGAACAAGATTCAATTACTTCCGATATATCTAATAAAGAAAGTGACGAGATTTTCATTATCAACGAACTATTAATGAGAGATTTCTTAAGTATATTAAAAGAATGTTTAGCATTGGTTAATATGGAAAAATCGTATTTTGATGAAGAATTAGAGCGTAATGTTGCTAATTTATCACATTTTATTAGCGAGGCCACTTGGCGATTTGAACTTGTAGGGAGAAAGGAGATTGTTTTATCTTCTATAGGAACAAAACCTGTAACAAACATGGGTAAAGGTATTATTTCTAAAATGTTAGCTTCACCAGAGAGTTTAGCCGCTATGTGTATGCTAAATAAGGAAGTATATAAGACTGAACAAGTTATTAAATTATACAACTTGGAAGATTCATATTTGGAACAAGAATTTGAATTTTCAAAGAAGTACGCCAAAACTATGAAATCGATTAATGACGTTAGTCGCCCAACAAATTTCGCTTGCGAATCAAATCAAGAAGTTGACCCCCTATGCGAAATTAAGAAACTGGCTAGAAAAGGTCTACACGTTCTGGAGGTCACTCAACCTTTAGTAGAATTAATTGAGAATTTTCCACCATCCCTTTTCAACAATCAGACGTCATCTCCATTGGATAATGAAAATATTATACATCCCGCTATATTAAACGCTCTTGTGGCCTTAGATATTGCAATCGTTGCCGGAAATTGTAAAAAGAATAGTATTATTCTACTGCAACACGCCCAAAGAATTTTAGCATCTAGACATCAATCGGATGGAAATGATAATTGGCTTACTGAAAAGTTTCCCAGAATCTTACAACTATCGAAGCTTATTGAAAAAAGATTAGAAGCCGATTCGGATTTAACTCAAACATCTAGAAGTTTATTATGTCAATGTTTAAGTCCAATAGACGCTGAAAATTTTGAAAAATATTCAAAATTCGAACAAGTACTGTCAGACTGCATAGAAAGAATTGAAAATGCTTTAAAATCCTATTCAAAAATGCAAACAAAACTTCTTATTGAACAGGCTAAAAAGACTAGAGATGAGGATGCCGAAATTATCTCACTTGAACCGGTTATAACGAAATCAATGGAGAATTTGGTAGATTGTCTTCAATCTTTCGATTTTATAAAGGATGGAATATTCTCAATATTTTGTAAGGAATTCGAATCATCAGGAGAATTTAGAGATTATCTAGGCAGTTTATTAACTCATGTTAAAGAATTAAAACTTTTAACAAAAGGAGATATTACTGATCAAAAGGGAATTGAATATTTTACTGTATTGGACGAAATGCCAACTCAAATTCTTGGACGTTTAATATTTAATGAACAAATTGCTCCATTAAAATTGGCAACAGTTGCAAATAAGTTAAATGTCAATTTGACAAGAGTACTTGTCAATAATTGCTGTCCGTTTGTTCCATCAAAGTTTGAGTTACCTAAGAAAACTTTAGCCAGGATAATATTCGATTCTAATTATGAAAATAAGAGATTGGAAGATAGAACTAGTACAATTGTTAAAGATTGTCTTTTTCAAATTATTCAACTCATGAAGAAGGATAATAAAGAGTATCACGATTTGAGTTCTTTGCACGAATTTTCGAAATCTAATGAAATATGGAAGATTTTAGAAAGAACTAAAATATTAAAATATTCTCAATTGATTTTTTATGATAAGGATGATGAAATTGCATTTTGGATTAATTTGCATAATTTATTAATATTTGAATCTATTTTATTCGAATTAAAGGTATCTTTTTGTCTAATTTTATGAATATTCATTTTATTGATTATCCATAATCTTTTCCCTCTATCTATCTTTAGAATTGCGATTCGATTAAAAGTTTCGAAGATACTCCTCTTAAAAGAGAAATATTCGATTATTTGTATAGTTATGCTCTACCAAAATACGGCATTCTCAGGTAATTAGTTCATAAATTTCATTTACATATTCATAAAATTAATTTAAATATTTAAATGCAGCTTAGCCGAAATGCGAATGATTTTAAATAGCTTAAAAAAGAAGTCCCACTACGCCCTGCTGAATGGGAAACTTTCTGGTCCTGCAGCTGCAGTTTTCTCTGGGAATATGATTAGAAATCATATAAGAACTTTTATCGAAGAATATCTAGATACATCCATACAAGTAAATTCATCTAATAGAGTTATGAAAATTCCAGATGTTTTATACGAAATGATTGATGATATTGAAGAGTTTATTAAGAAACATTCATCAAAACTAAAAGTACTATTTGATGATCCAAAAACGAAAAAGAAACAAAGTTCCTGGACTTTTGAAACGTATCAATTGAGTAGAGAAGTTGGTATTAAATTTACTTTTGACGTCTGTCAGAATAAGTCATCGGAGAGGAGATGGTCATCACTGCCAAATATTAATGAAAATTCTTGGGAAGGGTCAACTGGAGAACCGTCAACAAGTCCCAAATACGCTTTAACACCACCAATTCTAGAATACTTGAAACAGTCGTCGAGCGTTGTTCCAACATTAGTAAGCTTATTATGTTCGGATGATCTTGACGATATTCAATACGATATGGATGAATCATATTTTGGTAACGTTTCTTCAGAAGAATTAGGTAGAAATGAAGACGATCTACGAAGATATAGATATAGAACTCTAATAGGAGAGTTTGATATTTTAGAACGTTTCCTTCTTGTACATTCCGCTCCTCTTATAGTTCATACTTTATCAAATGATCAAAGTAGCGATGTTATCCAGTGTATAACGAGAATGAATATGACGGAAAATGTAAGAAAATCATTCCTCTCTTCGAATTTATCAAATGATTATATTGAAGTTGTCGATTACGTTTTAAATAATGCTCTACGAAAGGAAAAATATGCTCAAGTCGTCAGAATCATTGATGAACTATCACCTTTAACTATCCAAAGGAGATCTCATTATAAGACAGTTAAAGATGCTTGCTTAATTAAATTATTGCAGAAGAGTAACGAAACTGAATCGGCAAGAATCTTTAAACAGATTAATGACAAAGATTTAAGATCCAGAAAATTTATTAAAGAGATTGATAAATTTAACGATCCAAGGATTATTCTAAATATAATAAAATGGATAGGAGAAGATTCATCGTTCTCTAATGAATTTAGGAATACATTTCAATTGTATTCCGATATAATGGAATGTTCAAAAAACTATGAAAATTGGAAAGATATCGAAAAGGATTGTATTGATAATGATGAGGATATTCTTTGTTTATTACTTAATGCTGAGAAAATAACATCGGCCTATAATTTTGCGTCATTATTTAATTTATCAAAAGAATTACGAATGGTAAGTGTTAATTGGCTTAATTAACTATTTTCGTATATAAAGTATACAGTATATAAAAGATAACTTTAACTTAATCCTATAGAAAATTGATGTTAAACAAATGGAGATTATAATGCGAGAAGATCGCCTTTGGGAGTTATCCGCATCGCAGGTAAATCAATATTATATTTCTTAAGAAATCTATAGATTATCGTTTAAATCTTTATCCCTATTTCACAGCATCTTACAAGCATCTTTGAAAGAGATCAAGCGGTATGCGAAAATGTTTGTTATTATTTCATAGAAAATCTGGACAATAAGGAACATGCCGCTTTCGTAATAAACTTTTTAATTGATTTTTTCAAAGATGATCTCTCCGAAATTGTTTTGGAAAGATTGCAAAAAACTTTAGAAGGATGTCAGGTTGTATACGGTTTAACGTACAATAGACGACTATAAGTAACGTCTCTATTTGTCCTTTAAAGGCTCTACTATGCTTGCCTTTTAAACTTCGGCGATACTATGAACATCTTATAACTGAACCACTGTTAATTATTGAACAGTTGTTGCTAAACGTCAGAGTGCGTATAGTACTGTATATACAGTATACTTATTGTATATGATTGTATATTTAAATTATATTAATTCCATATAAATAATGCTAGATGGATTGGATAGAAACTATACTTAAATCTACCAATTGGAGTCCTGAGCAGATAAGAATCTGTGATCAATTATTAATCGATTATGCTGGAAAATCTTTAACAATACCAAATACGGATTCTTGCTCGGAAAGTGAATCAAGTAAGCCCTTTTTAAACAATTATCATATTAGATAAGTGTGTATCCTTATCTTTTTTTGCTTTTTAGTTATATCTGGAGCTTATTCGAGAAGAACTAGAGTTGAGGATTCAAGCACTCGTAATATTTTATCATTTATATTATATCTTTATGATATTATTTCTTTCCTATCTAGGTTCTCCATCATTTACTATACCATCAGTAGCTCCTTCAATTGATCAATGGATACCTGATTCAGCAACTACTGTTTGTATGATATGTAACGCTAGATTTACAATGGTATAAATTTTTACTTTATATTCAATTGCTAATTAATTTTATTCAAGTAAAAAATCTGTTTCCATAGTTTGTTAGACGTCATCATTGTAGACGTTGCGGAAGAGTAATTTGTTCAACTTGCTCATCAAAAAGGATGAAACTTGGAGATGGCGAAGAATTGGTTAGAGTTTGCGACGATTGCGCAGAATTACTGTCCAACGATCCAGTTAAAGTTGAAATATGTGATAATATTAGTGATTTTGCTCCAAATATGTACAAATTATCGATAAATGAACTTGAAAATGAGATGCTACGGAAGAAGTTTCAATACGAATTCGTAAGTATATAAAATATATATTAATATTTCACCTTGTGATATGAAATTATACGCTTTCAGGCTCCAAGTTCATCTCTATGTATAACTATATTAAAACTGGTTCAAAACAAACAACAAAGTGTCAAAACTTTAGTAGAATTGGCGAAAAATGTCTCTCAAATGTTAAGACCATTAAAGAATGGTCAACGTAATCCTGAGATTGATTATAGTTTTGTTATAGATGTTATTAAAAGTTTACTTTTCGAGGCTAAAGTTCAACAAAATACGCTTGAAATACCTATTGGAAACGATATTGAATTGCATTTAACAAGCTTCGATTTATTAAACTCGTTAGTCCTTTCAAACTGCCCTATAATACCTAGTTTACATCAATTAGTTGGACCAAAGCAAGTCTCTAGTTTCAGGGACGATCTGGTCAAAAAGGAAAGATTTGTCTCTGCTCTAGAAGTGTCCGGAAAATTCGGACTAGATTCTAATCTTGTATGGTTATCTTGGGGTTTGGCAAATATTGTTGGAGGTTTTCTAGAGGAGGCTCGCAATAAATTAAAAAAGTGCCTTAAAAAAGTAACAAATAGAGCCGTCCAATCAAATGGCATAATTTTACAGCAGATTGTTGAAAATTTACAAAAGTACGAAAATAGATTGCAACTAAAAGAGGCTGTTCATTTAACAAATTGGAAAGATCTTCTAGTTGATGATGTTAAGCCAAAGAATACCGATTCGGAAAATTCTAGAGAATGTCTATTCTACTTAACAAATTACGGATCACATTCCGATATTATAAAATATTTCATGAATATGCGAGATGTAAGAAAAGCTGTTTTATACATTGTTGAACACAAGTGCTCAAGCCAGATATTTGTTGAAAATGTCCTTATGAAAGCAAATTCTACAGGATTAATAAATAATATGAAGAAAGAATTAAGAAGTATTGATTCGAGTAGATGGAGTCAATACATTACTGAATCGTGTAAATATTGTCAACAGCAGAGAATGTTCAATCTACTGTACGATTTGCAGATTTTCATTAAGGTAGTATTCACATTTATTCTATCAATACTCATTTTCTAATTTAATCTCCCACTATAAACGAAATTAGGATCATATAAGAGCAGCTATGACTTGTTCTTCATGCTTATTCACTCAAACTCCACCTGATAAGAAGTTAGATTATGGAGTTTTATACAATCGACTTCACTATCTTACAACTGCCATTAAGCACCTTAAAGACTATCGAGAACAAAATCAATCCGGAAGATCTAGTGGATCCTCATCCTTGATTCTAGATATGACTTATCAAGAAGTGAAAAAGTAAGAATAATCAATAAATTAATCAATAAAATTAATATACAATATTTTGCAGGTTTTCAACAACGATTACTTTACAGATTGAAGTAACTAAACTATTTCAAATATACCTTGAAAAAGTACAACAACTGCAGAAAGATATCCAACCTAAAACGTGTTCAACCCTTCTAGGAAGTACAAGAATGCAGTCCGATGTTGTTTGCATAATTTTATTATGCGGTAACAATATCAATGATGGGTTTGGATTAGCTTTTAGAATTATTCAAGAATTACGTTTAGACGCTGATACTATTTATAAAAGAGTTGCCGAGCATTTATGCATTAATCACAAATATTCAGAGATAAGGCAATTTCTCTCCTGCATTAAAGATTCTGGTTTAACTTCATTTCAATCATTAGATTCTGTTATTTTGGCCTGCATTAAAAATCTCACTAAGTTGAATACTGCAAAAGATGTTCGTATCAGTAATTGAATTATTTTCAAAATAGTTGTTGTTATTAATTTAATTGTTACATTTTTCTACTTTTAGATAAAAGAAGCTGAAAGTCTAATGAGTGATATGAAAACTGAAAAATTAAAAATAGATGCTTACATTTATTGCGGTAAATTAAAGGCTGCATACTTACTTGCAGTCAAATTAAACCAGCTGCAAGATATTTTGGAAATTGCTAAAATAGCTGAAAAAACTGGTCAAGTATCTGTTAAAAATATATGCGAAGAATACTTAAAGAAAAAGGGAATAACTAGACCATCATCACATGATAATTAATATTTATACATATTTGTTAATTCAACTGATTTATATTAAACTTTAAGAGCTTAAAAGTTCTTTTATAAGAATAGACGTTCAGTGCTTTTTTATGTATATATATTTCCTGATTTTACAAATTATAAAAATATTAAATTATGAATAAATACTATGCAAGGAAGCCAACAATCGGTGCATTTTTTGCTTCTGATAGCTTTGAAATTAATGTTTTATTTAGTTCCATTCCAACTTTTCGACAATGTTCATACATTTCAAGAACGCTACTTTCTTGTAAACTACCGGAACATTTTTTCTGAGATGCAGTTATCATACCATCTTTTCTTACGGCGGAGACGATTTTTGCCATTGTACAGGCACTTTCTTTAGCTGTCGCATCGACGACGTGACCTTTACCCAATTTACAAATTGAAACAAATATTGGACAGTTTTCTGTTGACATGATTATATAATCAGATGGGTTATCGGTGAGCTCTACTTCCGACTGCCCCTTTTCACTCATCTTTATTAGAACTTTCGGTATTTCTGTATCATATAAAGCAGATTTTACAGCTAGAGAGACGGCGTCTAAAATATTTCCACCGTTGCGAAGAATAAGAACATCAATATAGAGATGCCAACACTGCTCTCCTGGAATTAGACCTAATATTTGCAAATCAAGACAAGATTTATTTGAGTAAGCTTTCGATAGAAATTCTGAAATCTCTATTTCCAAGTCATCTCCACCTCTGCCTTCCCATTCAGTACCCGCGTTGGCGGAACAATCCACATTGAATATTATTTTACCCTCGTTAGGTCTTCCTGGGTCAGGTTCACCTATTTCACATTTGACACCGGCTAGAACATCGGAATTCCCTAACTTTATTCTTGAAGATCCATTTGCATTTGGAACGACACTTAATTCAAGATCTATAGTTCGATAGTCATCGGGAGCTCTACCATCTTCACGAATTCCTTCTTCTATACCATGTGTTAAAAAAATCTTTTCAGATTTTGACAAAATTACATCCATTTAAAATGAATATATTTAAATGAGTAGCGCACGTTTTTCTATAGTAAAAATGGCGGCATAGTCTGGTACAGTATTCAGTTTAGCATACGCGCAGAATAAAGTGGCGAAGATGGACGATAGCAATGGGAACGCCAAATCTATTAACATTTTTCGGATGATTTTATGGGTTTTTATTGTCTTAACATGGGTAAGTAACATATAATTAAAAAATTGTACCGATCTATGCGTTTTCCTCGAGTTAAAAGCTAGATCTCGAAGTTCTTTAAAGTTACCTGTAATCAATTGTACACCTGGACTGGACGAAATAGTCATCGAAATTATTTAATAAAACTACAGATTTAATTCAATTCTTTATAATTGTCATGGTATTAATTCAATAGATATTTGGATTAGGGTGCGTAGCGATTGGATTATGGATGTTAATAGATAAAAAGATATCTCAACCATTACAAATATTCAAAAGAAAGCCTGATGATAGACACCTCCTAGCAGCACCAGCAGTTCTTTTGACGGCCGGTATCATTATCATAGGTATGGGAGTCTTGGCAATGTTTGGATATATGAGGAATAGTAGAAAATTATTGACATTGGTAATTATTCTTACTTAGGTTAAAATTTTTATCATTGTTATTCTTTCATTTCATTCTAAAAATAGTATGGTGGTTTACTGTTTATCGTTATGCTCTTCGAATTGGTTGTTGGCTTTATGGCTGTTCATTTTGAAGATGAAATCCATTTGTATGTTAAGAAAGGTATGAAAATATCCATCCGGGAATACTACGAATATGAAAATAATGTTGGAAAAGCGTGGAATTGGGTTCAAGTGAGATACAAATGTTGTGGAGCAGATTTTTCCAGTGATTATCAAAATAGTAAATGGTTTGTCAGAGTTAACAAGGGCAACAACATAAATCAAAATAAACAGTACGTACCCAGAACTTGCTGTAGTCTAGCTCAAAATGAAGATCCTAGAAAAGCGGATACTCAAAATCCGAATATTATCAATTTTCGGAGGTGTCAAGACGAAGCTTTTGGTCAACAACAGGGAGGAGCTAGTTTAAATAATAATGTAAGTAAATTATATATATATACACTGTATATATACTATATATATACTTTTCAACTTTTTTCAGGGATGTTTTGCACAACTGCTGAATAGAATGGAAAGGATTATAACGGCTCTTATGACATTAGGATTAATTGTTGGTCTTTGTCAGGTAAAAAGAAACAATTATAAATATTATCCTATATAATAATTCCTACTTATTACCAACTCTCTTAGGTTTTCGGACTGTTAAGCGTTTATGTTGTTGTTAAACAATTAAACTCGAAGAAAGCTTGATAAATAACTATCACCTTTTTATTGACTTTTTTAAATTTAATGTATATTGTTTTATCAGAAATAACATACTTTTATACTGATTGTTACATTCTTAATTTCCTTTTTTTTTTTCCTTCAATCGCCTTCCAATATTTAAGGATTATATTATTGATTTTAGATTATTAATTGTATATATATATATATATATTTATGTATATATACATACGTTAGTATGTCAGCATATGTGTATACTTTATGCATAAAGTATTTAATCTCTCTTTTCCGTATTTTAATAAATAAAAAGTTTTTTTTAAGTCTGAATTGTACACATTTCTAAAAATAGCTATATTTTCATTTATCATGGATATAAATATATAATAGTATCATATTATCTTCCCAGAGGAAATGAGACAGAATATAATGAATTAGGATAATCTTAACAAATAGTTTTATCTGTAAAAATCATCATTTTCGAAATCGTCGTCGTCGTCAGCCTTGCTCTGGCCAGTGTTGATTTTTTCCATGTCTTCATCGGTATCACTATCGTTAAACAATTCTAAGAAACAAACACGATGAAAATGGATTAATTAAAATGACTTATTTGCTTATTGGAAAATCTTACTATTCTTATTTGATGACAAAGAAGCCAATGGATTTATTTTTTGCTTAGCTGGTTGAGATGTTGTCCTAGGCGTTCTTGGTGTTATCGGCGGAGGGCTGCGGGGGCTGACCGAGAAAGTTGAGGTAGCAGATGATCTAGGTTCGTCTTTGTGTTTGAGTTCGATAGACTCAGATGTCGGTTTACTCCTTGAATATGACTTTGTTTGGTTTTTATATTACAAAATTTAATTTACAACTTACTGAACAGCTCTTATTGCTTTCTCTAAACTATCTTCTGAACTATCGTCACTAATATCACCTGCCGATTGCAAAGTTCCACTTCCTGTTAGCAATAATCTATTTCGTTGGTAGGCATCAGCTGAAAAATAAAATAACAAAATGAGAAAAACTTTTGGTTTAATTGTAATATGTAATTTTACATAAAGCATTTTCCTGAGCTCCAGAAGACTGCAGGCTGGATTGTGTAGTTTGCGTTTGCAATCCAATTGGAGGCTCGGGATCTTCTTCAATCAAATTCTCTTGAAGAGCTAAGTTTGGAACTAGTATTTAAGAAAGTAGAAGAAATCGAGTTGAAAATAGAAAAGCAAACAGAAAGCGATACTAGACAAACCAGGGGATTTTGAGGTTCGTGGCCTAGGGGAAACTAACAAAATATTATCAACCGCTTCCGCTGAATCCGGTGTAGAAACTACATTATTCGGATTTGAAGCCTTTACCAAAGCTTCCAGTAGATTAATAGCCTGTGTAAAAAAGCATTTAAGGAACAAGCACCAATAAAAACCATTTCTTATAATAATAATAATAAAACCTGCCCAAGATAAATCTACAACTACAACTTTGCTTTAAAAAAAACAACAGCAAATTGAATATTTACTTTGACGCCTACTTAAAAGGTTACAACATTCGGTTTCGAATCTTTTTAAACTGTTCTCGCAAGAAGCTATATAACATGAGACGACGTCATTAAATTTATGATTATCGTTAAAAGTTGATCCTCCGTATCCGGAATCACTTGTTATATCCTGCAAGTCCATTAAATCATCTGAAGCCTTTGAAGCAGCTTCGTCTAACAAAACTTCAGTTATTTTTGACAATGTCAAAACACTTAATCGGTCCTTGGGTATTCCTGATAAAATTATATCAAAAGAGTCGGTTGCAAACGTTGTTTGACGCCCTCTTCTCTGCTCTTCGACGGTTATTAAGTTTGTTTGACAAGCAAAATCCTTCTTGACCGATGTGTCAATTAAATCTTTCAATAGCTTTTCTGCCTACTTTTCTCTTATAGAAGGATATGTAATTATCTAAAAATCTTACCTTTCGCTCTAAATCCAGAGTTACTCCTGATCTTAGTAAATGACCAGCAAACGTCTGAGCCAGAACATTTGGCTTCATAAATTTATAAAGCGTTAAATGCATAAAATGTTCCCAAAGATTTTGCCATAAAGCTCTTGAAGGTTCATCTATAAATTTCCTGTTAAGTGTATTAATAGTTTATTTGAAGTTAGAGCGAGAATTAAAAAGGTATCTGCAGTTACCTGACACTTTCATAAGTTTTTTCTATAGGTGGGTTTTTAACAAGCTTATCCGACCATAGATAACCTCCTTCTAAATTTTGTACAATGGCCGGTAATTGATCCAGTATTATGGAAGACAACTTTTCAGGTGTAATTCTATCATCTACCAAACCAGAGGCTCCTTTATCTGCGTTAATTAACAATTCTCTTCGTTCACTTTCATCTACATGCAATCCAGCTTTATAGAACATTTGACGAGGATGAGCTTGAGGTAAAATGTAATTTAATTCCTCGAGCATTCTGAAGAAGCCCTGCAATGTTACTTTTTCCGGAGGGACTGATGAAAGTCTTGGCGAAATTGGATAAATATCCTCTGTCGTTCTTTCAGGTGAGAAACGGCTATCACTGGCAGAACTACCGTCTTCATCTATAATTGAACGCCTGGGTTGAGGTGCTGGAATAGGAGGAGTAGTTTTAACATTCTTCATTTCTTTTTTAGAAACTTCAATGCGCATGGGAGGTGGATCTTTCGCTGAGCTCTCTTCATCAGCATCATCGTAATCATCCAAAGTCGTTGAATCCCTGGGGGCTACTGGAGATTTAGAATATGTTTGATTTTTCTGTTGTTCGTAATACGCAAAATCTTCTGATCTTCTCTTCTTATCTAATTCATAGGTATCATTCATTGTCTGATTCCCTTGAGGCAGTTTTTGTTCCTCTAGTCTATCTCCGACATATTGATTACGTACTAATTGCTGATGATACTGATACTGCAGAGATTCTTGTTGTTGAGGACGATACGCCTGTTGTTGTTGCGGAGGATGGTACGGCTGTTGTTGTTGCGGAGGATTAAACGGTTGTTGTGAATGATAAGGATATTGTTGTTGCTGTTGCTGTTGCTGCTGCTGCTCTTGCTGTTGGTGTTGATATTGCTGTTGACTTTGAATAAACGACTTTGTAGGCATATTGTAATGAGAATGTTCTATCAATTCTATATTTCTCTGATGGCTTTCCATTTTCATTTTCTCTTGTTGCTATTGAAAAAAGAATTTTTATCGAATGTAAAAATAAAAAAGCTTTTTTAAAATTCAAAATCCAACCTCCTTGTCTAATTCTTTATGCTTCTTCCATTCTTCAACATTATCCTTCCATCTCGGATACAAACTTTCGATATAATCTTCATACTGCTCCTATATATACATAAGTATAAATTTAAAAAATAAAAATTGAAGGTACAAGAAAGAGCCGGGGGGCGAAAGATGCACACAAAGACTTACCTTCATTTGTCTTAGTTTTTCAGAACGCACATCAAATAAATTAATCTGTTCTTTAATTTGATCAAACTTTTGTAAAAGTTGAGTATTTCTTTGTTTACTACGCTGTTCATTCTCACATACTTCTTTCCATTTAGCCTGCAATTTTGCAGACCTCAATCGATTGCTATGGACAATTGTTTTCCTTCAAATTAAAGATAAATAAATGCAAAATGTTCATAGCTTACATTCTTCTATCAGAATTAAGATAAGAATTTAGCTGCTTTTCCATGTCCAATCGTGCTTTTTCTCTAAAAGATTATTCTCAGTTCAGAATACATGTTCAAACACATCACATTGAAAATTTAAACATAGAAAAAATAACTAAATCAAATTCTCAATTAGATTTAAATTTATTAAAACTTATTAAAAAGAAATAGAAGTAATAATATTCTTAAATTTCATACTGATCATGCTTTTTATCCTGCAATGACTTTATTTTTTCACAATATTGAAGACTGAGCGAAGCCATCCCGGTAAAATACACACCTTTACCAGTTTTTAAAAAATATAAAAATATAAACAATCCATATAAATGTTCCAAATTCATACAAGCAAAAAATCAATGAAAACTTGAATGACACTATATATATATTAAGTTAAAAATAACTATTTTTAGCTATTAAAGACTTTGCATTTCATTTTTAAAGATAAAAATGAAAATCGAAGTTGTTAAAAATAGAACCCAACTGTTAAAATTAATAGTAATATATATAGAAACGTGTAATAACCCGAATAAACTACTAATTAAAAAATATGTTCTCTTTTTCTGTAAAAAAAAAACAAAAGCAAATTATTGTTTTTATATATTGCATAGTAACAATGAAAAGGTGAGTATAAAAACCTTTATAGGTTAACCGTGTAAATAGAGTAATTATCCCTCGGCTGGAAAACTAACTGCTTTTTCTATTATAAAATAAATAAATAAAACTATGAAAGGCAAAGAAATGTATCTTCTTGTTCTTTAAATAACTTAAACTACAATACGGAAAAGTTAAATTTGTTATTTTGGATGAAGAGTTTGATTAGATTTTGCTTATACCTAGAAAATTTTAAATATATATCCATTACATTTTCAAACATCTGTGTAAATATTATGTTTAGGTTATTTATAAATTCCTTAGTATCATTATCAGTTGGTTTGTCAATTGATTTTGATAGGTTTGAGAAGTGTGGAGAGATTTCATTGGGAAAATATTTAACGAATTCCTATTATAAATTTCGTTATAGATTCTTTAATATAACAGACTATTTTATACTTTCATACAATCCTACTTCCGTATTCTCTTCGGATTTTGTTGAAGTGATTAATAATAGGATAAGAGCAACAAATATAACGAACTTATACTATAAAGGATATTCTTTAGGGAATCGAGGATGGAGAGTGGAGGGCGTAATCTACGAGAGTCAATTGTTTGGTAAATTTTGGACCAATGAACATTTATACTATATTGATAAATATGACTTTGTTATTAAGGGAACTGCTATTCTATTCCATAATTTACAACCAGTCATGCGTTCCAGATTTTCTCGACAGTTTCTAAAAGGTTTTCCTAACGGTAAGAAAGTTAATTAAGTTTCCTTACTGTCTTCCCAATCACGTAATTCTATACATTAGACGAAAATATTTGTCTTGTTAAAATCATTTTTACAAGAAATACTATAAAGTTATATAAGAAAGTGACTGGTATAAGGAATAAAAGGGCTCTCTATGAAGGATTAAGGCACTATGCCTCCTCAGCTGTCGGATATGCTTCTCAGTTATATGAAAAAACTGACTTTATATACAAACAATTTAGATATAAACCCCTTCGTCTTCGCATTAGTAGGATAGTCTATGCAGATGACAGTTTTTGCCAATCAGTGAGAAGGAGCTAAAAAAAATAAGATATGGAATAAAGTACTTTATCCCATTTATCCCTATCATTAGGGCGGAAAATTGTTCCTTCTCAATGATTTTTCGAACGGGCTTCGACTGAAATCCAAAGATCGATTGTTTGTAGGTTAAGGAAGGAGAATTATGAATATTCCTCAAAAGAGATTAGCCCACAGGTCACATGTTCTCAATACGATATGAGCGGTTATTGTCTTACAGTAATATTCGGTTATATTTATATGGAGAATAAAGTTTTGGGATTTGCATTCGCACCCAATGAAAAAGAATCGCTTGGTATGGACAAAGGTTTCTGTTCTTCTCGAACGAAGAGGAGAATATCTGGAGCCCCAACAGATAAATGCGTATTTAATGTTGTCTTTCTAACAATGACTGCTGGTATAAATGGAAAGGGAGAGAGGTTTACAGATAAATTAGCGAATCATTTCCAAACGGATGTTGTATTCGCCCACGAAGCGTTACATGCTCTGGGAACAAAACACGTTCTAAAGGAAACACACTTTTCGATTATAAATCTTATTTTGTATTCTATACAATAAACGGTGTTTATTGAAAGATTTTCGTTTTCTATAGAACGAATCAGACGTTCCATACCCTTTGATGTCGGCAACTTTAGGAAATTTTAAAATGATGTATAAGAAATATGAAATATCCGGCAAAGCGCGGCAAGATATTGCAAGAAATATCCATAGATTCTTCAGAGGCAAATACGCTCAGTTAAACTGTTTAATAACTGAAAAACATTGGGAAACGACTATAACAACAACAGGAAATAATTGTGGTAATGGAATAAAAGAAGAAGGAGAAGAGTGTGATTCCAAATCAAAATGTTGTAGTCCGTTTTGCAGGTTTTCATCGATTGCTAATTGTGATCTTGGTCCTTGTTGTGACCAATTCACATGTCAACTTTTAGTAAAAGGTTCTGATTGTAGACATTCTAAAAATAGTAATGTTTGTTTAAAATGCTCTGGTAATTCTGAAGAATGTAAGTTCAACCAATGCAAATTTAATCAAGTTCAGTATCAAAATTATAAAAGCATGGATACGTATAGAAGCTATGCCAACGGTTTTAAATTAAATAGTTACACTTGTCACTTTGTTACAGCTACTTTTATTGTTATAATCATTTAAAAAAGAGAATTCGTAATAAACTGGTTAATCTTTAGTGATAAATAATCTCTCTCTCTCTCTCTCTCTCTCTCATGATAGTTTTATTAATATTCGTTGCTATTCGATTGTTAAGCTTTAATTATTACGTCCAAAATGATGTATTTTGTTACTTCTATACATTTTAATACATAAATTAATAGAATGATTCGTTTAATTTCTGAAAGAGCTTGACAGATTTTTGATCTGTAAATTAATTATTCACTTTTTTTTATCAAGGAAATGATTAATTAGATAAGGAATAATCTAGTTTATTAGTTATTCAACCCAGAAAAGGTTTTAATAAATCATAGAGATCGATTAATGAAGTTTAAAGACGCAAACTGTGAGATTGTAAAGGAACGTAAAATAATAGTAATTTTTCGCCTATATTCAGAAATTCTTGGAATTTATTGTATATACTAAAACCTATAATTAATCGTTTTTTTTCTACTGGAATAAAAGGTTAAGTCAGCGCATGCGCTCGTTTAAGCATAGTTTTCTGTATTCCAGTAACTGGACAACTACAGCTGAATATTTTGCCTTATCCGGAAGCACGTGACCTAGAGTATCTGTCATGGCGGCCGCTATGTAGAAGAAAAACGAAGAAAAGGATGGAAGAAGGCGCTGCTTTTCATAACGCGGCCGAAATCGGCAACAACATGAACATGCAAGGTTCATCAATTGGCCGAAAAGTGGAGGAAGTAAATCAACGAGCTCAGTATTCAATGCCAGGGATTCTGCACTTTCTTGAAACTGAATGGGCAAAATTCCAGATGGAGAGAGCTGAATGGGAAGTTGAGAGAGCCGAATTACAGGCTAGAATAGCCTTTCTCCAAGGCGAAAGAAAAGGGCAAGAGAATCTTAAACAAGATCTAGTTAGACGTATCAAAATGTTGGAGTACGCTTTAAAGCAAGAACGCACCAAAATGCAAAAAATGAAAATGGCGAATTCTGTCAGTTCCCCGCCGACAACCTCTGAATTTAAAGACGACGAGGAGCGTCCGTCTTCAGAAACCACTCAGTCAACCAACAGCGCTAGCTGGCGGCAAGGGCGTCACCTTTTACGGCAATACTTACAAGAAATTGGTTATGCCGAGACAATAATTAATGTAAGATCAGCAAGAGTTAGGCAAATGTTAGATCTAGATCGGCCTGTAAACGGTTCTCGGGGGAAAATGCTAACAGAGAAAGCTCTGTACGAAGCCGAGGCGTCTGTTATAGCCACAATGGACTTTCTACAGAGTAATCATGATGATGCCGTTTTCAATCCTGATGCTAGTGACGAAGAGGAAGATATATCTGATCGTGTTAAATCCAGGAAGGATACTGATTCAGAGGCTAGTGTTATTAAACAATTTGAGGAGATGTTAGAAACAGCTGATGCAGACGATTCGACTAAAGAAGACTGGGAAGTCGATGAGCCATACCTAAAACGTTTACAAGAAGAGTTTAAAAAAGACCAAAGAGGTAAAAAGCCCTCAGCACGCCCTACCCGACAATCTCTTAATAATATGCTGAAAAGCTTGGAAGGGCATACAGAGGAGGAGGAGGAGGAGGAAAGCAACACAAATGAATCAAATAAAGCATTGACCGGTGCGGATTTAGTGTTAGGCGAACTAAAAGACTTGACCGTTAGTAATATATGCGAGGAAGAGTCTCATGTCTCGTCGGTTGTCGAACCGAATAGGAAAACGTGGCAAGCCAAATATATGCTTCGATCACATTTTGATGCGATTAGATCATTGGCTTTCTTCTCTAATGATGACGTACTTGTAACCGGTGGGGAAGACCATACATTAAAGTTATGGAATGTTCAGAGAAACTTGAGAACATCGCCTGGCAAGAAAGCTATTGCCGCGATGGATATTGAACCAGTTTATACCTTTAGGGGACATCGAAGTCCTGTAATCAAAGTGGCGCTATCTGAAAATAGCGAATACGTATACAGCAGTAGTTTAGACGGCGAAATCCGGATTTGGAAGACACCCTTAATCTCGATCGATCCATACGAATTATATGATAGTTCAACTAACGCACATGTCATAAATAAGCACACTGATGCTGTCTGGGGTTTGGCATCAAGAGACGACTTTTTTATATCAGCATCATCCGATTCAACTGTAGGAATATGGAAAGATGATGCTTCACTACAACGAACCATCAATTTTCCAATAGAATATGGAATACCAACCTGCGTAGATATTCTAAAGGCTAATAACAATCAGGTATTGGTTAGCTGTTCAGAACCAAATCCAACAGCTGCCATTATCTACGATATAGAAACGGGAGAAAGTATTACAAGGCTCGATATTCCCGATTCAAAAGTTGGTCGTGTTAACTCTGTTGCGGCTCACCCTAGTTCGAGTTTGGTCATTACAGCTCATGACGATCGACAATTACGTTTCTTTGACACTCAATCCGGTAAAATGATACATTCGATGATTGCCCATTTGGACTGCATCACATCGGTCGGTATCGATCCGTCCGGTTTGTACTGCGTATCCGGAAGTCATGATGCCTCCTTAAGAATATGGAGTATAGAAACAAGACAATGTATTCAAGAGATTACGGCTCACAGAAAAAAATTTGACGAAGCCATTCTGGACGTTGCTTTCCACCCAAATAAGCCGCTTATCGCTTCGGCGGGCGCCGATGCTTTGGCTAAAGTTTTTATATAATATCGTATTCACACGATTAACGAACATCATGATTTATATAAATATATATATACATATATATGTATATATATATATGTATATGCATATATAGTATATATTTATATATATATATATATATATATATATATATATATATATGTACATATATATTCAGTAAATATATATATATAAATTTCTGTTTATTATACTTGTTAGGTTACTCAATAATGTTATGTACTTTGAACAGCGGAAGAGTCAAGATGGGAGTAGGATAGGTTGCTTGTTTTTTTTTCCCTATTTAGAATGATCGAATGAAAAAGAAAATTTGCAGTGAAAAAAGTGTTTAATGTTGCTTTATTTGAATCCTTGCCAACTTAAGCAAACATGTAAAAATTACATATGTACTCAGAGAGCTTCGGTATCCTTGAAATTTATATATTGGTGCCATACTAAAATGTAAGCGCACAAAACCAAGTAAAACACTTTCCGCTTAAGGTAAAACTTCAAGTTCCTGATTTTCACTAATAAAGAATCGTTAAATCTACCAAACTTAACAATACCTATCTTTATAAAAAAGTTTTTATAACTGCCCCGTATTACCTATTATGTTACTAATTTCATAATTATAAGTACAAATAAACTTCAAAAGCTGATGCTTTTATTTTTCATCTCAAAACGTCGAACAGAGTTCGTACAGTTAACATTTACTTCAGCTTCTTCTTGGGGCGGATGTTGCTGGTTCTTCCACACTTCTTCTTACGGCAGTTAGTTGCACGAGGATGAAGTCTAGCATAGCATTTACGACAAATCATCTTTTCGCAATTGTATTTGCTAGCAAGAGCGCGGAGGGTAGGTTCAATGATACCACCACGAAGACGAAGTACAAGATGAAGAGTCGATTCTAGTCAACAATTATTGTTAATATTCCTTTTGGTGAATATTTTATTACTAACCTTTCTGGATGTTGTAGTCAGACAAGGTTCTACCGTCTTCTAATTGTTTACCAGCGAAAATCAAACGCTGTTGATCGGGAGGAATACCTAATAGTTCACATACATATATTTTTAAAACAAATTTATTCATTAATTTTAATCCTACCTTCTTTATCTTGAATTTTAGCTTTAACATTTTCAATAGTGTCAGACGGTTCAACCTCTAAGGTGATCGTCTTGCCGGTCAACGTTTTCACGAAGATCTGCATCTTGCTTGCTATTCAACTGTAAAACGAATGGAAGTATGAGAATTTTATTTACCCTAAAGGAACTTTATATTTTGGTTATTAAGATGATAGAAAATTTAAAGAATTTTAAAAGCTAGGGGCATAATAAAAGAGGAAAAATTCGTTTTTTCTAAAACGTGTAGTCAGCCATCTTACCTTCGCAAACGAAAAGGAGGCAGTCAAGTTGCGCACTGAAGTCGATAATTTAAAAAAAAAATTATAATATCAGAATTATCAAATTTTAAAATTTTAATGCTATGAACAAACAGAAATAATTTTTTTCTATTTTAATTGACACTTGCTGCGTGCCGTAACAACTTCCGGTCAATTAGCTTCTCTCAAGTTATTATGTGTTAGAATTAGCATGAATGAATGATGATCTATGTGATAACTTAAATAGTCTGAGTTGCATCGACTAAGGTAATTTCCGTACAAATTGCGCAGTTAAGATTCTTTTAATTTTAAAGCATTAATGATAATATAAAAGCCGCGCATTATTTTGAATTGATGTAATCAATATTTTAAGAATATTCACTTATTGGAATGAGTGTGGAATGCCAAAAGTGCCAAAAGACGACAGAGTATGTTTTGTATTTAATTATAATTCAGAATATTCATTGAAATTTTAAACAGATGGTTCAAAAAGATGATTCAGTGCTGGAAATGCTTTTCCTGGTATCATAATGGTAAGTACCCATTTCATTTGTGGCCATAATTACTTTTATAACTTAACTTTTAGACTGTATAAGTATTAGCCATCCGAGTTTAGTCTTTGGTGATCGTTTTTGGCGTTATCAGTGCAAGATATGTGGTGATGAAGAATTGTCAAAATTAGATATGGAATGGAAAGATATAGCTCATTTGGTTCTTTTCAACTTATGGCATATACATGGCTATAAACATCATGACGTAGCAGATGTTATAGAATTTATGAAACAAAATTTGTCCAGATTTCAAAATCAATCGTTACAAGATCAGGATCCATCCACTTGGCATGGTAAATTTACCGAGATTTTCTCATCACATCCAGATATATTCATATGTGGAAAGGAGCAAAAGAAAAGAAGCTCCCTATGGGGTTTGAAACAGTTCAAACCACCTACTGTAGAAGCAGCGGGACAAAAAAGACAAAATTTTTGGTATTACTATTATAAAACATTTTATATCTTATATCTAAGTTTCACAATTGCAGTGAATTTAAGAGAAAGTGTTCTGACGAGGATAATAAAGAACTTCGTGGGACAGGTGCAGTTGTTAGTCAGAAATTTCTAGAATTGCAACAAAAAAAGAAGACGAAAACGGAGCCCAAAGCGACCAATCAATCTACAACTGATCAGGCCTATTCTCATTTACCAACGCCCCCACCGGAACCATCGATCAGCATTGACTACTCAAAAAGGAAAAGAGGAAGAAAACCGAAAGAATATTATGAGCAAGCTAATACTAATCAACCAAAATCGAACGCAGATCAATTATCTTCACTAACAGATATTAGAATGAAAGGTAAATGCATATCTACAACCAGCGTCTTTGAGAAAAATGTCATCGATAATACGATCAAGTTAACGCTCAAATACGATCGTTTAAAAATGTCGATGTCTAACATATTTGGACCAATTGACAGACTCAAAAACGGTCAAACTTTTACTGTCCACGCAAAACGGGTTAATGAAAATAATCAGGTAGAATATCTTATTGAATGGCACGATGACTAAAAGATGTGTGATTCTTCTTATCTTTTAAAACTTGTGCCTAAAAAGCCTTTAGACAACATATTGTGTTCTTTTTACAATTTTTGTATTCAGTTATTGTTTTTCTTTTCATTTTTAAAAATAAAATATGGACGGACAAGTAAATTATCTCTTACCTTGCCTAGATAGAGCTTTTCGTCTTGCTTCCATAAAAGCTATAATATCAGCGTCGGCTTGAGGATCACCAGTTAACGGAATATCAGCAGGAACGGTAGATTTCTCAACTTTATGAGGGGTTGACCAACCTGTTTTGCCAAGATTGTCATAAGAGCTGTCTACTTTCCTGCTATTCCTCTGTATTAAATCGCTATCTTCTTGCTTTCTTTGGTTGAGCGCTGCCTGCTCAGCCCACCAGATTTCGAAATCTTTTAATAATTTCATTTTTGAACTATCGAGTAAATGTTGTGTATGCTCTATTTCGGCTTTCAGATGTTTTAGTAAATTAAAACGTTCTTTATAGGAAGTTTTGGCGGAATCTAGATTACATTTAATCTCTTCTTCTAGACTGTCTTGATCATCAGTCATAGCAACGCGAACTCTCTCACGTTCCAATTTAGACTTAAGAGCATTTATTTGTTGACGTGAGGTATTTACTTCATTTCCGAGTTCTTTTGCTTGGCTATATAAAGACTTTAGCTCAGCTTTGTGCTGCTCCAAAACATGATTTAACTTATACTCTCTTCGAAATGTATCAAAAGCCTCTTGTCGTCCAATCGACATTTCATTAACTATAATATTTTGTTTATTAGAATTGGAAAAACAATAAAACTATGTCATATACAAAAAAAAGAAAAACATACGAATTTTCTTTTGTCTTGTTTCATCCTGCTTTTTCATCTTAATTGGACCGACAGCTTTTTGGCTAAAATTATCTGACTGGGTTGTGGAGGGAGGAGTTGAATCCGAATAGAAACCATTTTGTGAATCAAAAGTTGAATCTTGTTTCGGTGTTGGAGGAGGTTGAATTCCGGCTTTTTTTAATTCAGATGTAGCATTTTTAACTCTTTTTTTCTCTTTCTTTAGCATATTGACAAGAATATCTATAAGAAAATATTTTATGAAAAACCTTCTTATCCGAAACAGAAATGAACTTACTAATTTCATTATCTCTTTGTTGCAAAAGATCTTTAATTCGACCAAATTCGTTTGAATTAAAATTATCTTCCTTTTCTCTAATAGTACTTACATCACTTGAAGCTGGGGTTATTGATCGCACAGACGCTTTTTCATTGAACTTTCTCTATGTGAATAAGAATAATGTAGATCAATCATGTAGAGTATATTATTAAAAATACCTTAATTATTCTAAAACATTCGTGAACTTTTCTTAAATCTGCACCAACGTCTATCATACTTTCAGGATTATTATCCTGAAGAAATTCACAAACTAATTTTTCGCATTCACTTATTTCTTCGTTAGACAAATCAAGAGTTGACTGGTCGCCGTTGGTCATTGAAATTTGGTCTTTTAATTGTTGGATTTCTCTTTTTAATTTCTGTATCATTAACTTAGGATCTAATTCTTCGTTTAATATAGCATCATTCTTAATCATAGCTACTCTTTGAGCAAATCTGCAGGTGGATATAGATTCCTGTAGGAAAGAGGGAAATATATTTTAAAACTATATCTTAATTAGTAACAACTAACATCAATGTTCTTTTTTTCAATGGATATTGTGGCAATCATTGTAGTCATGCAGTTTCCTCCTAAACTATCCCTCAACACCGATGTCATCATGGAATTTCTATATGGAATGTGTGTTCTACCAGCTTCAGATAAGGCAACAATTACTTGTTCCAAATAATGAAGGGATAAATTAATGTATTTGGCCTCTGTAAGTAATTGTCCATTTACACCAGTTTTGGAAACTCTTTCCGAACCAGCCAAGTCAACTAAGTGTAATTTTGCTCTTCGAACTGTGGCACTTCCTGCTTCTCTTACGGTCAAATGTATAGTAAATATACAATGTGATCTCGTTGAAGCTTGATTCATTGGCGTTTCAGCAATCATACGATTTGTATCACCGACAAAAAGTAAATTTAAAGCATCTTCTTCCGATGCTGCTGGATAAAGAGCAAGATTTTTCAAGTGGATGTTTTGTTCGGAATCTTCATGTAAACTGACTTTAGGTAAATCTTCTAATTTTGTTGCTTCATGCTTTGGATCCAATAGATCGTAGCCGTTTTCATTGTAAATTTCCAAATAAGAAACACTGGTTGCATATACACTATCAGGATTTTTTGAGTAGTAATCAAAAATATAGGATAATGTTCTTGGTATAATTCCACGGTCTGCATATCGTTCTGCTCCTCCAGTCATTGTGTATGTTTTTCCACTACCAGTCTAAAGTAAAATCAGTTAAAAGGAAAATAAACTTTAAGAAAAAATAAACTTTACCTGGCCGTAGGCAAATATTGTCCCGTTATATCCTTGGAGAACATTATCAATGACCGGTTGAGCCACATGCTCAAAGATATCATCCTGTCTTGTTTTTTGATCGAAAGCTGATTGAAATTGAAATTTATAGTTTTCTTTTTTATTATTAACCATCCATTCTACTGATTCTTTCGGCAAATTGAACGATATTATATCGGCATCTTCTTTTTCCTCGACATCATATATCTGTTGACATAGAGAAAACAATATACATGATTGAATTAATCAAGAAAATCATACGTACTGCAAGCTTTCCTTTTGTCGGCTTTACTCTGCAAAAAATCTTGATCGTATCTTTCACCATTTTTACGTTTGTAGCTACGATGTCAAGTAATCATATTTCACACAATTCTTCGAATATTTTCTCTAAACAAACGAATATTTTGGAATTTAGCAGACGACAAATTTCCGCGTCTTTATGCTTATCGCGCCATCTATAGGTAACCAACAAACAACCTATTTACAGGCCTAATTGGTATTCTTCCGCAGAAAAATTCGGGAATTTTTCGGCAACTTTTTAATAAATTTATTTCATATTGATGCTTGGATACTAAAACAAGCGTTCCACTCAATAATTCGAACAAACGTTTTTCAAGTACTTATTTCTTATCTTATCACCGGTTAGCCGTTGCACACACAGGAACTATATTACAGGCGCAAGGCCTAGCTGTGTAAAGAAAAGTTCGGACGCGCACGACTGCCTCTTTTCAAGACGATTTTTTCTTCAAAACTACCGTCGCGTAGCAAGTCTATTCACGCCTTTGTCACTGCTTATCTCCCAACCTTCGGCATATCTCAGCAAACTTTGCCGGCAAAGATGACAGAAGGTGTGAAGCTAAATGGAACCTGCCCTCCGCCTGGAAGCCCTGTTATAAATCCTGTAAGATAACTCTTATTTCTCAATATTTTTGCAAATGGAAACCTGATTGAGTGCGCTAAAATTTAAGCTATTCCTTGGAATCTAGCCGAAAACTTTATTCGAGAATGTTTTGTAATCAGGGCTTCTGATAGATTGTTTCAAGGTGAAATCGATCTGAAATTGCAATATAGTTTTTTTAGGAAAATTATTCAATGCATAATAGAGTTTTAACATCAAAAAATTATTATTTAAAAACCAATATTAGGTTTTATCAGAATGTTAAAGGAAACTTCTTTGAAAAGAACAATGGTCTGAATCTTTCTGCTATAGTTAACTACTGTTCATATTAATTCTATTCAAAACGGCTAATAAGTTAGCCGAAATTTTGTGACTAATTCATACTTTTCAATATTAAATTCTTTGAAAGATTTTATTGAATTATGTTAAGGAATATGGTCTTATTTAATTTCATAACGTTCTTTCGAAGAGAACATTATCTCGATATTCAATGCAATATTGAACTATATGCTATGAAACTTAGTATAAAAGTTGGGATATTTTAACCCCTTAAGGGTTTCTATTTAAGTTTACTTACGAATCATTTAGAATATGAAAGAGCTGTGTTAGAACTTACTTACGTTGAGTGAAAGAAAGCCTTATTTTAAACGTTCTTTTCTAACTTTACCCTTTAATCCATTAACTATACTTTTCTGAATTTAGGCTAACAGGTTTCTTCTTTTTCTAGACAGATCAGTTTGATAACTTACCTCAATATATTCTCACAGTGGATTGTCTGTCAAAACTTTTACAGATTCCGTGAATCTCAAAATATATTGAATTCAGTATTATTTATTTACAGACCATCCCTTACAATGGCCCTTTACTCCCTTTACAATCACAACAAATGATAATCATCCAGGGGTATATTTCACCTACTTGTACATCCTTTAATATATCTCTGTTGGTAAGTAATAACAATGTTCAAGAAAAGAGCGACGTTGCCCTGTGCATAACTATCTGCTTTACGGAGCCATCTTGTATAAAACGTAATAGTTTTCTACAAGGAAGCTGGGGCCTAGAAGAAAAAGAGGGCCCAACCTTCCCTTTAAAGAGGGGTCATACTTTTGAATGCATAATTTTAGTTCAAGAAGATCATTTTAAAATGGCATTCAATCAGCAACACTATGCTGAGTACAGGCATAGAATTCAAAAAGAAGTAGTTACCAATTTATACATCGATGGAGATATCAATATTCAGACGATATGCTTTCAAGGACCTGGCATACCTTCTAGACCAATTAACCCACTTGCTAATGTTCATTCTACTTCATCAGTAACGGTTATGCAACATCAATCACATCCTGTGATGAATCCACCCGTTCCATTTGTGATTCCAGTTGTTCCAGTAGCTAATGATCAAACAATTTGCCTCCGTGGACATGTAAAAACTGGAGGAAGCCGCTTTAGAGTTAGATTACAATTAGACGTAAGCCTGACAGGAGATGCTGCTCTTGAGACTTTAGTAAACATGACTGACGAAGTCGTTTCTCGTGCTGATGTACAGCAAGGCCAACGACAAATGGAAGAAACCACTGGCCCACCATTAACTGTGCGTCCGGGTCAACCGTTTGAACACATGATTCTTATACAAGAAGACTGCATTAGATTAGCGTTCAACGGATCTCATTTTGCTGACTATCGTCATAGAATATCCAAGAGTAACATTACTCATTTCAGTGTCGATGGAGATATCCTTGTTCAAAGTGTTTTCTTTCAAGGACCTGGAATACCTGTTCCCAACACAATAGCTCAACGATCGCCAACTAGTGCTAATTCTCCTACTATGTCTTTTCCAGTACCATATAAGTGTCCAATTCCAGGAGGTGAATTTCATGGACGAATGATTTATATTTGTGGTGTCCCAGATGTCAGAGCGAAGCAGTTTGTTGTTAATCTTCGTTGTGGAGAATCAGGTACGAGTGATGTAGCGTTTCATTTCAATCCCAGATTTGCTGAAAACACTGTTGTACGAAATACGCATACCAGTGGAGCATGGGGAAACATGGAACGGGATCACAATAGCTTTCCTTTTACTCCTGGTGTTCCTTTTGACATGATTGTTTTGTGCGAAAATGAGCAATTTAAAGTTGCTGTCAATAATCAGCATTTTATAGAATACAAGCATAGGTTACCCAATTTGAAACAGATTAATTGCTTGGAAGTTGCTGGAGATGTTAAACTAACTAGAGTGCAGTTGTGACTTAGACTGTTTCCTGAGCTATTGTTTGTTTTTAATGCTTGCCAAATAAAAATTTGTGTCTCTTTTTCTGTGGCTTTCACTGATGACTTGATCTACAGGTTTTATTTTTTTACAAGATTTTATTGGAACCGTTTACAGCATGTAATTAATGTATTCTAAGTTACGTTATGTGACATTGTTTAAAAAAAATTGCAATTTATGCCTAAAAACGATTTGGATCTGTTTAGTTATCAAGTAAGAATTAGAAGTGGTTTACTCCTAATAAACTTATAACTAATTAGCTTAAATATTAATCAATTAGAGAATGTGTAGTCAAACAGCTGATTTAAAAAAAAGAGGAAATCCAGGCCATTTAGTATATTATTGAAGTCAAACAGCAATGTTCTTTTAGCTTTCTCTCACACCTTTACTGACTTATCTTATCAGCCATGTCGTTATCAGACACACTGGCCGTTACGATATAAAATATGTCTTTACATAGGTAAATGGAAATTTTGAATTTAACAAAAAAAATGTTTACATGATTGATAACACGTGTTTTTTATTAAGTGAAAAATGTCATTTAATAGTTATAGTGATTGTATTTAACAAGGTCTGCGAGAAATAATAGTTTTATCATTTAGTGCTAAATCCATTACCATTACCATAATTCATCCACTGTTGACCGTACCATTGTTGAGCTGAGTAGTTATTATACCAATCTTGATCTGTTTTCTTGCGCTTTGACGATGTGTCACCTGAGTAGTCGTCTGGTTTGCGTTTATTATTTCTTTCTTCATCCTTTAGCAGTGAGTGAGCAAGTTTAGCTTCCTCAATTTGTTTAACATCAGACGATAAATCATCAAGAAAGTCCAATCTAGATTGAGAGAAATCCAAACGCTCTTTAACAGTAAAAGTGGAGCTATTTATGCAATCATCAAAGAACTTAAATAAGTTTTCAAAGTCTTGTGCGGTATATAATAAGTTAATTATGAACTGAGTTAATTTATAATTAGATGATTCAACTCTTCTAACATTTTCTAAAACCGCCTTAGCCTTGTCGAGATTATTCAAAATTTTATAACAAAATCTGGCATACTTTTCAGCCCAAAATATTTTAACTTTAGAATTTACTGAGGACTCTACAGCTGAATGATACAACTTATCACATTCTTCAAGTTTATTGTAACGTCTTAAAACTCCCACTCGGTGTACTATTACAGCTATGATTCCTGGATGTCGAGCTTCAAACTGGTCCAAAATTTTAATAGCGCTCTCCATTCCTGAAATATTTTCTTCGAAATGTGACCAACTCAAAGCTAAATTAACTTTCATCGGTAAATGTACATTACACGCTCTTTCATAAATGCTTCTAGCCTCTTCAATATGAGAATGATCGGTCATATATTTTGCATATTTCAGCCAAAATTCTTCATAGAGTGCGCATGAAATGAGACACCTTTCATAAAGGAAAACTATTCTAGTATGATTTTCCTGCTTCGTTTCATAATCGAGATACTCATGCCAATTTCTTAGTTGAGATCTTTCTATTGGTTTGACATGAAAATATGGTCGCTTTATTGATTCCTCGAAATTCCAGCGTTTGTTCACTTCAATTGTTGTAGCTTCATGAATAGGTTGTCTTAAACTAAGCATTTTATCTTTTATCAGTCTATTTTCTTCTTCAGCTAGCAAAGGAAGATCATGTGGATCCATACTATTTTCCGTACATTTACCAAGAGTATCAGCGGCTGTAGCAGGAATGAGGTTTGCTGCTATCATAGCATCTTCATTAGGCGTGGCAGATTTCGCCATTTTTACAGCTTCTCTTCGTTCTTCCTGAATTTCTCTCTTGAAATTTATATAATCTTCTTCTGGTAAAATATCAACTGGTTCTGACCCTTGAATTATTTCAACTAGGGATAAATAATGAGCTGTATACTGATGTGTAGGAATAGCTATAAGTTTATCATAAAGGGATAGCACATTTCTTAAGTTACGCTTTTGACTTTCCCAATCAAGTGCCATTTGCCATAGTCGATCTGATTTAAATTCCAAACCACAAGTATCAATAGCTCTAAGGAATAAGTTTCTGATATCGTCATCATTTTTACTGTTCCTGTCCTTAAATCTATGCTTAATTGTCCATTCTAAATAATGTATCCATAAATCAACCGATAATGGAATCGCTTTTACGCCCTTTTCAAAGATCTGTAGAAAAACACAGATTTAATTTAATTTTTTAACTAAAAGTATTTCAACTGACGTATACAGTAAAAAGACCCTTTTCTATATCTGAAATTTACAAATTTATCTTAGAGCCAGCTGGAATTGTAAAAAATAACTGTTAATATTTATGCATAATATTGCATTTCGCATACCAAAGAAGGACTAAGCCTCTTATCTATTTACTTTGTACGTGCTCTCGAAATACTTTATATTTTAACCATGTCTGAAAAGCGGAATTGATCTATCGGAATGGACTCAATAGTTTTACTGTTACCTTCTCAACCTCGTCCGCTCCTTCGTGATTTTTAATAAGGTCAGCGTACTTTTTCCAATATCCATAACAATAAGGGTAGTGGGTTAAAAAGCTGTCCATGCCATTTTTAATTTCTTCAACTTTGTTCTATAAGATAAAATTAAATAAAATTACTCATTAAAATTTGGATTTGGAACTCACTTCATTTTCAATCAGTTGTAAAAGATATGTCCAGGAATTGAAATCTTTAAAATCGGATTTTACTTTAGCCCAGTAAGTTTTTATCTCCTTTGCTGTGCTAGCCAATTCTTCTTCGGCTTTTTCCGGTGGTGATGTATCCTGAGTGCCGCAGTTAGTTGCATCTGAAGTGTCTGTTGATTTACTAATCGTTTTATTTCCATCCTTAGAGGGTTTAAGTTCGGTTATTTGAGATCTATAATATTCGGCCCATTGTTTTGCTAAATTTGCTTCTTCCATACGTCCCTCATTTTCAGCAGAAATTGCTTGATTATCATAATATTCTGCCCATTGAAGTGTATGATCTGTCTGATTGTTCGAGTCTTGGCCATTTGTTTCAATATTTGAATCTGTTTCAAAACAATAGTCATAACGCATGAAATACGTTTCGGATACGATAGATTGAATAAATAAAGTCACTAAACCCTATATACTATTCCTTTGCGATTTCTTATAGCAGCATTTACAAGAGAAGAATTACCTTGTTTTACTTCCATTTCCATAGTCGCCATTGCTTAACTTGGCTTAAGTCAAAACCAAATGCGTGAATAGCGAATACAATTACCGGAAGTCAAAAGAGTATGTAAAATAGTAACAACCACGTAGACTTAACAATGCGACACTTAGTGGCTATATATAGTAATGGCGGAAATTTCCTTATAAGTATTGATTTTTTTTAAATTTCAACTAAAATTTCTTTTCTTTTACAGATAATACAACATTTACATTATTTAAAAAATATCTGCTAAACTAAGTAGAATTCTTAAAATTCTGAGGACTTTAATTAAAATTATTTATATCTTCGGCCATTTTGTTTCGCAAATTTTCTTCTTGTCGCTGTTGTCTCTTTTGGACAGAGAATATTGGTGTAGCATTCTCCCGAATTCAAATGCTAATACCATGCAAGTTTTTCAGTATCGACTCATAATAAACAAAACAGTATTGCCTAAAATATATATCTAGTAATTAACCATTTCTCTTTGCAAAATAATGTTAATTTAGTTAAAAACATACATAAGAAGAATACATCTATATGATATAATATTTCCACAATTTCCACATACAATACATCATTCAAACAAAAGTTGACACATAATAATATTTTATCGATAAGGGAAAAGTAAATTCTCGTATAACTTTGGTAATTTTTTAAAAAGACGTCTATTTAATATTAAAATTTTTAACAACTAACAGCTGAGTTTTATCATACTTTTAGAATAATGAAAGTGTGGGAAATTTATGCTCAGAGATCCCTATAATAATTGATTGTAGTTGTAAAAGTTGGAATATATTTTTTTATATGAATAGACGTAACGTGATTTGTTGGAAAAATTTAGGATAAATAAAAAAAAATCAGTTCAAATATGTTCTTCTTTGTCGTGAACTTTCATAATCATGCAGCTTAGATTAGAAAGAATTTTTTTTCGGAAATATGATATGTCCTGAGAGTCATTACGTCATTTAGTTCTTATGCAAATACGAAAATGATTCGTCAATGCATACTCACGTGATTGGCGCGAATGGTAATACCCCTAAAATGTGCGAACAAGCGAATATGACTGATGAAAGCAAAGGTAATGAAAATTTAACTTCAAGTTGAAACATTTTTTGAAACACTTTTCAACTATAAAACTTTCATAGAAACTTTATCGAACATTTGAGAGTATATGTATGTTTTTCGATATCTTTGTAAAATCCAGACGGATGCTAATTTTTACCGTTAGTGTCTGTTGATGGAGCGGTCACTGACCTAAATTTTTAATTATCTTGGCAATTAGTTTATATCTTGCTATTTTATTCTTTTGAAAGTTGTTACATTATATTACTTTAAATAAAGTTATCAAAAAAGTTTGAGAAGTTAGGATTTTAAATTTTAAATTGTAAGAATGAGGGCAGACATATTGGATTTTTCCTTCCAGAATATTTCATCTTCATCTGAATTACCCCAAACCACATTTAATTGACTTATTATGAAGTCTTTAAAACTTTTAGAACAAAAACTATCAATTTATAACGAAACTTTGTTTAACTCAAACTGACCTGTTCACTCTTGGAGAATTTTGTTCTCGAAAATTTGGCCATTTTTGTTCATGAATTCAGTGATATATTTTAACATAAACATGATTACTGGTTACTAATATCTCATTTTTCTGAATAGGTTTTGGTTGTTCTGATAGTGACGGGTATTCAGCTCTTCAGTGAGTAAAAAAATTTTACTCAATGAAATTTTTGAGAATTCATTAACTTTTTTTTATCAGAAATTTTGGCACTGACTTGGACCAAGAAAATTCTGTTGTTAGCAAAGACTTACTCCTGTCACTAGCAATGTAAAAAAAATTAATTTTAATTAAATATTACTAAAGTGTTCCTTTTAGGGATACAAACATAAATTCTCAGCTATTTAGTACTAGTAAACGTTCTTCATCGAGTAGCAGTAGTAATCAACTTCGTAAGTACATTGTACAATATTCAACCGATTTCGTATACACTAAAATAGTCCCTTCAATATAATTGAAGAACTATTAATTTTTTCACTTTAATCTAAAACGTTTAAATCTGGTTTTTATAAACAGAGCTATTACAAGTTAATCGAGATATTATAGAATTAGACACAAAACCTCCTTGGTTTCTCGACTCTAATGAGGTAGTCGATAGGCTACAATCTGCAGCTTACAATTCTCAGATAGGTATATAGAAAATATAATTTTACGGCCTCATTGAACTTAATCTAAAAACTATTACTCTACATTATTAGACTTTGACTTCAATTCTACGTCGGCAGAGGAAGCAGCTCCTGACAATAGGTTAGCTAACAATTACTCAATAGTCTTAAATCGTAGTCATAAAGTGCTAAACTTCGTAATAACTTATTTTTCTTCAATTAGTCATGATTGGTGTATAAATGGGACTCATAGGTAAGGCTTGCATTATAAAATATATAGTATTTTAAATACATACTACTCGTATTTTAGTAGCATCTTGAGCCAAAGTGATATATCACCAGTATTTCCTCTAACTCCTACTGATTCTAATAAAGAAATAACTGACGGTAAATATACAAGAATCTACATAAACTTTATAACGTTCACATCTGTAATTCAACAGATGAAAATTCACAGAAAGTTAAGTTGTCTCCCGATTCGGAAGTTAAAGCCGAAACCACTGATGGAACTGTTCCTGTGTCATTGGATATTGGAGAAGGTAATTTTCCTTTTTTCTCAAGTTTTCAACTTAACCTTCATTTTTTGAAGTTGTCCAATCGAACGATAAAACAATCGCTGACAAAATCAGGTACGTTTTCTTTGCAGTGTATTTACATTTACAGAACATTTTTCTCTAAAATTCGTTTAGAGAATCTTGTCAAAGCAGAGCATCCGTCGATTCTAACAAGGAGGAAAGTACTGGTAATAATTCTCTTATATGTCATTTTTCTTTTAACATTTTGTATAAGTCATAATTGTTTCAATTTTATTCTGTTATTGTAAGTCAATCCATCAGGCAATATTCTTTGAGTTTGTTTATTCGGTAAGTTGACAGTGCTTGAATCAATATTTCCGAACATTAAATGTCAGTCTTAGTTCTGTTTAGGATATTACTAGTTCCAGCTATAGAGAAAACTTATATTTTCGTTATAATTTAACATAGGTTTTAAATAACCTTAATAAAATAGTAAAAAAAGAGCGGAAACTCAAAAACCAGAAAGTTTTTTTATTTTTTCGAAAGAAATGAAGTAAAAAAATTGACATTTTTCAGAGGAAATTAGCGAGCCAAAACTGAATTCTTCCGATATTAAAGATACCACCCAGCATAATCCGGCTAAATTTACTTTAGATCAAGTAACACCTACGGTATGTTGAACTTAACTATCTTGTTCCATCTCCATAATACGTTTGCAGATTGGAACAAATATCTTAAAGAAGTTGGACTACATCATTCAAGAGAAAAATACTCTTTTTGATAACTTCTTTCGAATAAAGCGTAATAATCGTTCGTTTTTTATATTAAATTTTCTGATAACTTGTCTAATAAAACTATTTATCGTTTTAATTCATTAGAGAAAAAAGTCTGTTCAATTAAAAGAGAGCACGAGGTAAAAATTTCTCATTTTTATTTTACAGTAAAATAATAATTTGTTTTTACTTTGATAGCAAATTAGCATCAATGAAACTCCGAGGAAAGTAGGTGAACGCCGAAGGAAACCTTTATATAATTATAAATTGAAAAAAACAGTTAAAAATGGTAAGATAATTTTGGGAGTTTTCAAGATTGAATGATATTATTTTTTAGCTGAGACTTGTGAAGTTAGTGAAAAGCCTATATTCAAATGGCCCGAATGCCCTACTGGAAGAAGAAAAAAGTTTGTAGCGAATTCTTCAAATAAATGCTATTAATTAATATTTCATATAACTTTCAAAAGGGTGAACGCTAAACCAAAACGAATTAAAGAGAAAAGTAAACGCCTTTGGAAGAACGGATTCATGCTTTTCGCTAAAAAGTATCGAAAAGCATATTCAATGTAAGAATTTAATAAAAAGCTTGGTTATAAAAGCGTAAATAATATCTATGCAATTTAACATTTTCAATAGTGCAATGCGTTCTGGAGACGTGCCAAGAACATCAAATTTAATGAATGCTGTCTCTAGATTATGGAGTTCTTTATCGTCATCAGAAAAAGAGAAGTATAGCCTTAATTATCTATATGAAGAGGAAGAAACTGATAAACCCTGTGAAAATTTATCTCCCTTTGAACTTCCAACTGAGAGCTCTAATGTAGTTGATATTGGGAAGGGTAATGAAATTGATAATCCTGCATGCAAAGAGTATTCTTGCAAACGAAGAAAAATTTCAAGTACAAAAGCAATAGAAGTAAATTTTAAGAGAAGAAAAACAGAAACAGACAGCAGCAATTATGAGAAACTTATGGGACAGGAAATTATAGAACAAACAACTCATTTAGATAATCCCAACGATAGTGAAGATATGCTGAAAATTTTTGATAAGACACCTGAAAAATTTATATCGAATCCATACGAACATTCGTCGAGAATTAGTCCTGCTGTTTCTCGACGAAAGAGAGTACGGAAGAGTCTCAATTTTGACCATTTGCTTTACGATCAAAGATCCCCTCTCTGCTTTGAAATTCCTGATGTAAATGTATACACTTTACTTCAGGATTACGATCCCCCTGACGATTATACTGTTCCAGATGTGTATGATAATGAATATCTTGATTACAAATGGGATTATGATGAAATAGCCAACGTTAAAGAAGCAGATAATTCAGACTTTGAGTCTCCGAAAATACCTTCAAAATTAAGAACACTTAAGATCATTCAGGAGCCTGAATTGTTATCACAGCAAAAGTTACCAATTTCTATCAATATCACTGAACTATTAGAAAGAAACGAACCAGTGATTAATGTAACAGAGCAGGCTTTTAAAAAACAAGGCTTTCCTAATCAACCTGTGAGACTTGTTCATACTCCGAATGTTACTTTGCATCAAGCGAAACCTTCGTCAAGTTTTGCAAAGAGTTCAAACTCTAGAATCTCTGGAGTTAAACACGTTTTTACGTTTAATAATTTCGTTAAAACCGCCGAAGAATCGAAAAATCAATCCATTTCAACTGAATCACAATCTACAGACATTAAAGAAAATCAAGAAAACGCTAGTAAAGATATCCACACTGTCTTTCAGTTGTTTGAGAGTAGCAAATCTGATAAATATATAGCTGCGAGACCAGCTGGAAATATTGTTTTAAGGTTAACTAATGGAAATGACGAAAGTACTGTCTACAAGATTCCTGTTGTAACTTCGGAAGGTGCATGTAAAATTCTATCACTGTTACCTAAGAACAAGAAATAAAGCTCCATGTATGTTTGATTTTGTTACCTTTAAGAAGAAAAATATCAAATCCACCTCTAATTTTTTTATGCTTATTTAGCGTCTAACGAATTTCATAATTACAATTAAAAATCTATGTTGATCTATGGTTGTTCCATAGTTGTTCGTCTTTCAAATGTAAACTTTGTTAACGTGTTTTGATATGTCAGCTAAATTTAAATTTTTCGTTCTAATTATATTAATTTCTCAATTCTACGTAAGCTTTTATTAGTAATTATTTTATCAGTAATATCTAACGCAATAGTTAATTTGTTTAAATGTCATTTCATTCCTTAACCGTATCAGGTTGACTTGGAACGTCAAAATTAAATACATCATCTCTCGAGTAATGACCGATAACATCAAACTCCAATTTACTTCTAATAATATCTTCCAAATCCAAAGTAGCATAAAGAATTCCTGCTTCATTAAACAATGGTCCAGCTATGATTTTTCCTAGAGGCGAAACAATCACACTACCACCAGTTGTAACGATATCAGGTAGTTCTTTTATACCTTCTAAGTGCAGAATATCTTCGGGATAATCTGTAGCTTTAACAAATTGATTACAGCTCAAAACAAAGCATCTGCCTTCTCTAGCAATATGCTGCATACTTGCAACCCACGTATCTCTATGATCAGCTGTTGGAGCCAAATAGATTTCAACTCCTTTATTATACATTGCCATCCTAGCCAAAGGCATGTAGTTCTCCCAGCAAATAAGCCCGCCGATTTTGCCAATACTTGTATCAAAAGTCGATAAAGTATCTCCGCTACCTTCTCCCCATACCATGCGTTCTCCAGCTGTAGGCTTCAGTTTTCTGTGTTTTCCAAGAAGTTTTCCGGCAGGAGAGAAATATAAGATAGTGCAATACAGTGTTCCATTTGAAATAGTATCTCTTTCTATAACTCCAATCACTAAGTAAATGGAGTTTCCTGCAGCTATGCTAGCCAAGCGGTCTGTTGCAGGCCCTGGAACCTGTACAGAACTCTTAACGTATTTTAACCAGACTTCGCGACCCTCCTCAGTTCGATTTCCCACAACCGTGCCAAATTTAAGACTCTTCGGATAACTAGATACAAAAGCCTCAGGAAAGAGAATCAATTTTGCCCCTTCCGATGCCGCCTCCTTTGTCAACTTCTCAACTTTTTCCAGGGTATTCTCTAAGTCGAATATTGCGGGAGAATCTTGAACTACTGCAACTTTTACTTCCATTATCAGCTTTATTTGGTATAAGGATTGATAATAATAACTTTAAAATGAAAGTTTGCTTTAAATAGTAGTTAACTTTGTTGGTGTTACGCATGCGCATCTTGTCATAACCTAGAAAAGTATTACTCAGCAAAAAAATTACAAAAACGTTCAAACCGAACGCTATTATTACATCAGCTGGAAAAAATGAAGGCAAACGATCTAAGTTCAAGAAAGATTACTATCTTTTGAAAAGCCTTTAGGTGGACTGGAATGTTTAAAATTTTGTATATATTTTCTGATTTTCCTCTGAAATGAAGAATCTAAGAAAAGTTTATATATGTAAATTAGATTAGAGGTCACAAAGAACTAGGTCAAAATAGTGTTCTACACTCTTTTGTTATTACGGGCAGTTGAAACAATGTAAGAATATGAAATAACAAGGATAAAAATATGTAATTTAGAATGTTCAATAAATGAAATATCTCTATTATATGTACAATAATACAACGTTAAATTCTCGGATAAAGCTTAAATAGTGGACAGGTTAATTATGTTTTTTATTATAAATAATAGTAACTATTGTGATAGAACGGTATATTTCGGCCTACTTATTATAATTTAGAGTTGTTGAATAGAAAGAAAAAGAAGAAATGATAGCTTAAATTTTCCAAAGAAGTAACGAATTCTTTCTGTATTTGTCTAGTTTTTTTTATGAATCTTCTTATCTAATCTAACTAAATTTATGGGCTCTTTTCAAGTATTTGGCCAGACAAAAACAATGGAGTAGAATGTTATATTTGATGTATTTTTTAGCGACCTCTATTGGATTAGAAAATGAATTACAATTTGCTCATTGTCGCTATATTTATTGTTTTTTTTCAGTCGTTCGTTATATTATCTTTATCAAATATCGTCGTTAGACCAAACGAAGTTGGTTGCGAATATAATGGAACTTGCTTATTCCCTCATGATCCCCATGGGCCTCTAGTCTTGTGCGAATACTTGTAAGTGGACGATAATAGGTGAATTTATGTTGACAGTAATTACGATTCTTCTTAGGCCACACGAATATTTAAAATGTGATGATCCAGAATATGTTGGTGATAATGAGACAAAAAGAAAAGAGCTGGGCTACGGATGTACAAAGGTGTTATATTAAATTAAATTAGATTACTACGACATTGTTCTGCTAATTGAAAGATAAATTTTTATTAATTTTCAGTGGGGTGGTTTAAAATATGAAGATGTGGAACACAGTCGAGTTATGTGTGCAGTTCTTCCGGGAATTGAGTGCTACGGCAATAGGCAATTCTTAAGTCTAAAAAGATATCCATGTATAAAGTATAACGGACATTATTTTGTCTCAACACTTTTGTATTCAGTTCTTCTAGGTTTCCTTGGTATGGACAGATTTTGTTTAGGTCATACAGGTAAGTGGAAAATGTTTCTTAATAGCAGAAAGTTTTTAATACAACTGGTCTAATTCTATCAGGTACCGCGATTGGAAAATTGTTAACGTTAGGAGGTGTTGGAATATGGTGGATAGTTGACATTATATTATTAGTGACTGGAAAACTAAACCCAGCAGATGATAGTAACTGGATGCCTTACTACTAAACCATTTTTCTCAACCATCCTCAAAAAATAGAAAGAGATGAATCTTATCAAAGAAATTTGCTCAGTTTATGCAACTGTTTGATACTTTCTCCAAAAGAAGTCACTTTAAAAGAGAAAGAAAACTGCAAAAAAAAAAAATCAAAAGATTGTACACTTGTGATTTTTTTTTTAATTTTTACTTTAGAATTAAATGACACTTATAATGTAAAATTATTTCTTTTTTCTTACAAAAGACATTTTTATTAAAAGAGAAAAACTACTTTGGTCTTTTAAGTTTTGTTTATTAAATTATTCTCTTAGCCACTTTTTGCAGAAATTCAATAGGCAATGGAAATAATAGAACTTTAAAATATCGTTTATATCATTTAAGAAATTTATTACTAAATTTTTTTATAACCAGCCTACATAACAAAAAGATAAAAAGATTAAAATTGTGACTTTTCAACTATATATAATACTTTTTCACTGATTTTTAGCTTTTTTTTTTTTACATATAATGCGAATTTGGCACCGCAAACTTTTCTACAGTTAAATCTTGTAGATCTTAATTGTTTCTGATCCTTGTTTTTTTGTGGAGAGATCAAAGTGATCCAATATTTGAGTATTTCGTAAAAGAGAAATATTCCTTATCCTTATATAGCACTGGAGCTGCCCTAAATTCGACAGACTTTAATGGCATTCTTCCAAAGGCGTGAACAAATTGGGTAATACATTCCGATCTTTCTACCATATGAGCTAAATCAGCAGACAACATATCCGAGTTTATACAACTGGCTGTTGAACACTTGAATTTTTTCCTAGGTCCGACCTATTAATAACGATTAATTAGTAATATAGACTTGAATATTGATAAAAAAATCACTTTTAAAGGTGCTTTCCCAGTGAGATTAGCGATAATAAAGTTCATAGCTATATCCTCGCAATTCATATTCTCGTCAATCCATAATTTGAGTTTTTGAGGCAAGTATTTAGTATATGCAAAAGAGTAGTACTAAATTTGATTTAAACGAATAAAAAATTCAATTAGACGGATGAATAATGGGCGAAAAATAAATATAAGAACCTTGTGATAGAAAGAAGCTCCAGTAAGAACCATTGATATAGAACTTGTCCATTCGGATTCATATTTCCATGAATCGGTTTTATTATTCCACAAATGTAACCGACTAGGAAATCCTACTAAACGATCAGGAAATTCCCGCCAAACCTAATAATAAAACGATAATAAAATTAAATTGTCAACTTGTAAACAAATAGCCAATTAGATATTTACCTGATATGCGAATTCCAGTTCATCAATTGTCAGCATTAATATATCATCGTCCAGCGATAAAATAGCTTCGGTTTCAATTTCGGCATAAGGATAGAATCTGTTATGTAGACTGTTTCTAGGTGTTTGTAAAATTCGAAGAGGAACATTTATATTCGGCCAGTTCGAAGCTAAAAATACAAGTAATAAATTAATTATCTAGAAAATATTATCCAAAATAACAGTAGCTATATTTAATCAACTTACTAGGTGGCGGTTGTTTCTTTTGATTATTCCAAATGACTAGAACTTTTGATAATGATGGTGCAGCAGATATTTTTCGTATTAAATCAAATAATGATGTTATTCTATCATAACTTAATATAACAGCTGTAAATCCATTATGCTTGAGTGGTCTTACAGGTAGGAATAGAGGATCTTTAATTGGCACCTGTGTATTAGATTAGTAGTTGTATTGTTAGATGATATAATAAGTATATAAAATATAATATACCTGTAATTCATTCCAATCTTCATAAGATTTAACATCGTACGGAAAAACTCTATCATTGATTATTTGAAGTGTTGCTAAGGTTATTTCCCTCATTGACCTATTTAAAGATGAATTATATTTATAGATTACAAGAACACTTAAGGAGAAAAATCATCGTATTTACTTGAAATATTTATCCCATATAAAAAGAACTTGACTCTGCATTTCTAAGATTCTATCAGATCCTATTCTCTCTAATATTTCAACTATTTCAATTAGTCTGGACTCTTCGACACGTATAACGACCCTATTTATTTAAAAGGTTATTCATAACTGTATCCAAGGTATCTTATATGATAATGAGAAAAATATTTCACCTTTTCCAGTCTATAACATCAACAAAAGGAAGAACATAACTATCCATTGCAATAACAGGTATACAACCATGCTGCATGGCTTCTGATAATATTGTTTGACTGAATCTGGATACTCTTAAAACCAAACAGAAAGTGACGCTCTAGTTAAAGGAGAAAAAATACATTTCAATTAAATATCATACAAATATTTATATAAGATTATTATTTACGGAGAGAATTGCAGGATAATGATACACTCCTCTTAAGTTGCATCTTTCTGTAAAATTAAAATCCCCTTCGCATCTACTTAAAACTAAAACTCCACGAGATCTCTCAGTAACCCTTTCTAACTGTTCACGATGTGCAGGATCAATACCAATTTGTGATGATACTAATAACCAATCCCGTTTGTTGTTTCTATTAAAAAATAGTTAAAATAGATTAAAAGACTAAATGAATTGTTTCTTTATCGTTTACTTGTGAGTATAGGTATAATGGTGTGTCAACGGGTTAAATAATGGAATAGATATATCAAAATTCATCCTGTAGGTTGAAATGTCTAAACCTGAACCAGCAAGAATAGAATTTCCTCTATTAATTTCTAATTTTGTTGCATAATTTGGTGTAGAGCCTGGCAGCATATTAAAGAGAAGATGGTTTTCACCATTATTCCATCTGTTTTAAAATGAATAAACAAACAAATAGGAGAATATAGATGGGCTATTAATTTAATAAACTATTTAACTTACAATGGTAATGCCGATAGACAACGATCGATCATATCCACTTTAAGGTTATTCTGATTTAATAGATCGATTTGAGGAACAAATACACATGCCTTCTTTGGATCTGAAGTTACAAATGGACTTTCCAATATAGCATCAATTATTTGCATGAACTCTTTTGACCGAGGTAGCATGACTGGACTGCCGTTGGCATGGACGAACTCAATGTATGGATAGACGTATACGGATATCTTATTAACATCGTTATTACCACAATTATATACATTAAAACATGTATGAAATAGACAACTGCTGTTTGTTTGACTGGCTCGACGATGATTATCAGTTACTACATATTGTTTTGGCTGTCTCCTCGAGATCCAGTTGGAATCATTTTTCATATATATCCGTAGGAAGACGAGTGAAGATATAACAAATATGATGAAGAGTAGTATTCGGAAAACAATGTTTCTCATTTTAATGATTAATCAGTAAATGATTTTACCGATACTCGAACAAGAGTGACAATTTTGTTCCTGATTTCGACGTCATTCATCCAGCAGTAAAACAAATATGGGAAAGTAAAATTTTACAAGAAAGATGCTTTAGGGCTGACTACAGAGGGCGTGAGTTAAGTCAATCATACAATCTCGTTTCCTAACGCGAAATAACGTGGGAGTTTATCATTCAAATAGTTCTAACACAATAATACCACGCCATATAATATTATGTTTAATATATGAGTAGTATCTTAATAAAAGCGAATTCCTTTGATAAATTTAGAGGTTCACATTAGCTTTATATTACGTATATTACATAATTAAAACCTGCTTGACATCACCTATACGATGAATTTTTTCAAATTTCAATCATTCCATCGAACTGAACAAAGTATTTACTTTGAGCAAAAAATCACTAGAAAAAGTTTAAAATAAAGTTATTAAACGGTTGAAAAATCAATAAATATCAATATAATATGTCTTCTAGTCAATCTGCCGTCGAACTGAATGAAATAGATAATGAAAAGTTGCCTAAAAGAGCTAAATCTCAATCGAAAACATGTTTGTTTTTGTTTGTTTGTTTGTTTGTTGTCTTAATTTTAACTTAAGAAAGATAAATGAATATTTTTTATTCAGCTGGTGTTAATAAGAAGAGTTTATCAAAGTTAAATCAAAAGAAATCGTCGTTAGGCAAGCAACGATCGTCTTCGAGGCAGGCTGTTGTAAGAAATGGTAGAAAGTCTAAAGATAATTTGCGAAAATCGAGACAAACTAAACAGACTAGTAAAATTTCTCTTAGTTCCGTTTCGCCAAAGATCTCTGGACAGAGTAGAGGTAGATCCGTTGGATGTTGTCCTTGCCTTGATGGTGATGACTCGGATTACGAAATTAAGAAGACGAGTACCAATACGAAACCTACAAAGGCAAAGGGTCAGCGAAAGGAGTTATCTAAGAAAGATATAAGGGCTTTAGAAAAAGTTCAAGAGAAAATCATGGCAGCGAAAGAGATTCAAAGAAATGCTAAAGCGCAAAAGGCCGCTGAAGTAGTTGAAAGTACGAAAACTATTGAGGCTATCGTGGAGAGGAGGCAGGTTGAAAACAATGAAAAGGCAGAGGACGGAACAGAGGACAACCCACCTGCTGAAACTGATATTACAAACGGTAATCAGAATGAAGGAAGCGAAGCAAATCCATCGATGACGAGTGGAGATCAATTACCGTTGACTGAGACTGAGGAGACTATCCCCGAACAGCTTAGAAAGGATAACAAAAGGCAATTTGAAAGTATCGAAAAGAAACAGGAACTTTCGCAACAAATCGAAAAGAGAAAAACTCTGACCGAGTCTAATGAATTGGAAGAACCCTTTTCTACAAACGAAGATGTTGTCATCTATCAACAACAAACCAAAAGAAGAAATGATTTGATTCCATTCTTCTTAAGAAAACAACCAAAGAACGAAGGGAAGATGAACCGTCACATCCTAGATAATTGGTTTAGGGCTGTTGACGATAGCGAAAATATTCCAACTCACACGAATACACTGTATGATGATAAAGATTTGAGCGGATTGTTAGACGATGTTGATGAATTAACTGTATTATTTAAAGCGATAAATAGCTTATACAAAGATTTATCTTCCAAAGAGCAAAAGCTTCATTTTGAACTATCTAACATGAAAGACGTTAGGAAACAGTTACGAGAACTAGAGCAAGTGTCATCTCTAGGTAGAATTATGAGTGACATTTCCAACTTAAAACAGAGTAGCATGACGATAAAGGATCAACCTTCTAAGATGTCCAAAACGTCGTCTAGGTGGATGAGGCCCAAGTCCGCAATAGAGATTATTCATAATTTCTCCAAGAAGTGGAAGGATACGTCTCAAAACGATGAACAACTATCAGTTAGAGAGATATCGAAAACTCCTTTAATAGCGACAGAGGCTTCGGAATCTTCCGATCAGGATATTGAACCAACAGCCCCTGTGAAGAAGGGTAATCCTTGTTGGGTTATTGCAAGAGATAGTATGAAATCATCAGAGTTTACATCTAAGAGAAACGATATGAGAGAAGCCTTTCTTAAAACTTTAGAAGAGCATATAGAATATCCAGGACCCACTTTTGGAAAATATCGTATGCCAATTGCAAACTTTAGAATTCCAATTCCATTACCAAATTCATCTTCTGTCGGTAGTTTTCAACTTCAAGAATTATATAAACAGCATTTTGCATCTCTGGCATCCAATACGGAAACTAGATATTTTCCACCTTTAAAATTTATAAATGCCAATCATATTTCTATTGCCGTCAACAAGGAAACAGAGGGTATTGCTCTCCTGGGAGTTGGTGAAAGGGCTGTTGTTGCTGGAGGATATTTACAAAATTCCGAAATCGGTTCATTCGAAACTTTTATAGATCAATCAAATTCTGGAGTCATAAATTCTTTGGTCGGTCAGTGTAACTCGGAAGGTCATGTTGCGGTTGCCATTAAAATTTATAGAACAGGAATACCTAGGGCTAGCGCTGTTGACTTTTTAAAAGAAGCAGTAATGTTAAACTATGTTAGCAAGAGTGTAAAAGCTGCCTCACCCCAATATTTGGGTATAGTTAATCTAAACCCAAATTCAAGTTTCTTATCATTCGGATTAGTAACTTTACTCATTGGGGAACCGGAAACCTTTGAAGTTGTTACGTTAGACCGCCTTTTATGGCAGGAAATTCAATCTAGAAGTGAACATAAGATTGAATTGGACAATTGGAGATGGATAAAACTTTTATTAAATTTGGCAAAAGTTATCCATAGATTACACAGAAAGTTAATTATTGTAAATAACCTTAAAATGAACTCTATTGTTATGCGTTACGTTCAAGGAAAAGGTTGGACATCTCCCAAATTAACAAACTTTTCAAAAGCATACGCCTCGGGTGGAGTTGGCGAATGTATTCTTAATAAGAAATATACGGAATATATAAGCCATAACAAAATGTTTAATGAGGCAAAATCCTTCGAAACTGACATAACCGCTTTAGGTTGTGTGATTAGAGATGTAAATTTATCGTTAGGTCTTGGTTTAGATGGAATTGTTGAATATATACAACCGTATACACCTGCTAAAGAGTATTGGTCAACTTGCGAAGTCATAGATGCTTTAGAAGGAGCTATGATAGAGGAGCGTAACAATCCTAAACAATTATTCAGCGTGTTTAATAATCAAATAAATAAATTGAATACTATTAACGAACGTAAAGCGGAAAGGAAGAATTCATTAACAATAATAAACCGTACGAAATCAAGTCTAGAATCTAATAAAAAACCTAATCAAACAAATACATGGAGCCAAAATTTTAAAGATACCTGTTGCGAATGTTTTCCATAAGAGACATTTATAAGAAAAACATCTTTTGAAGTTGGGTTATTAGTACTTCATTATATTAGACAATGCGTTATATTTCTTATAAGGAATACAGAATAAAAAGTCTTTAAAAGTGTTTTTTATTCATTTTCTTCTATTATATTTTTATATAATGGATAAAAGCTAACTTAAAAGGTTTTTTTATATGTTTATACAAGTTTATTTGATTTGTCATATCAAAATTGTACGAGTTGTCTTAAAAGAGGTCGAAAAAAAACCCAACCGGTCATTTAAAATGACCTTGACATTAGTAAGCAGAGTATCACGCGGTCTTTGCCGTACAACTCTTTTAAACAATCAGCTAAGCAGTGTACAGTTATTAAAAGTTAGTAATAATGAAAGGAATGTTAGTACTACTGCAATTCAGCAATTAAAAACTAGTAAGTCTTGATATATTGAGATGATCTTGTATTTTGCTTATAATATCGCTCATTCAATATTGCAGTTCAAAGAAAAACTGAGAATGATATAACAACAGTAAGAAATGAACAGTATTTTTTTGCAAATTCAAAAATTAAAACTTTTTTACTATATAGATTGAAGGAGTTTTTGTGGAATCAGATCGCAAGGATACTGTAGTTAAAGTAGAAAATGAAAAGAATTTATGTCCCTTATGTCCTTTTAAATTAGGCTTTGAAATAAAATATTCAGTTTGTATTTAAATAAATACTTGATTTCTTAATATATTCAATAATATCTCAAAAAAACAGGACGTCCTCATAATAAGTCAATTTTTAAAAGCCGACGGACACCTTCTACCTAGAAGAGCTACTGGCCTTTGCGAGAAAGCTCAAAGAAAATTACTATTAACTGTTCACAAGGCTCAACGCGCCGGTAAGACACTTCTTAATCCAGTTGTTATAAGAAATTTACTCCTTTAAGCTATTTTTATTAACTCTTTTTTCATATTCCATTTATCAAATATAGGTTTAATGCCTGAATTAAGACCCGATTTAAAGGATGGAAACTTAAGAACAAGCGTTAAAAGAAACTATAAATGGCAAAAATATTATACATATTACGACTGCTAAAGAATGAAAAGAGATAAAACTTTCTTTCAATTTTGTTTTTTTTTGTAATTGTAAAATTTTTAATATAAAAAAAGAAATAAGAAATATTTAATGAGATGATACTGCTTTAAAATATCTGCAAAATTTTTCAGTTTCACGAACTGATTTGTCAGATTGACTAAGTTTTTCCAAAGCTAAATCCTTAGCCCTGATTGCCTGAGCGGAACTAAGTCCATTCAACCACATTTCAGCAATAGATTTTGCCCTTTCCAAATTTGATAAATCTTGACTCTGATCGGAGAATTGCTGCGAATGATAAGATATTTTACGATTGTCAGGATACTTTCTAAGAGTTGCTGAACTTTGTCTTTGACTACCGACTTCGTAAGCGGCTTGAACGACGAGACTATTAGTATCAATATAGGCCAAATTGCTCGTTTGAAAAGTAATACCCTGTAATCCGCTATGATTTCTAGCCGCTTGTTTAATTTTTACGTATTCTCTAGGGCAATCTCGTACTAGTTTCAAATAATTTAATAACGGAGTCAAATCTTCTAATTTAAGACGTTTTTCACAAACTTCCTGATTGTTGTGATTCGAAGTGGATGGTCGAACTAGTCTTCGAGTGGAAAAATCCCTGGTAGATGATTGCAGTTCATACGTTGGTGTTGTTGGTTGAGATCTAATTTGTAAATTTTTTTCCGGTGTGGAGGGTAATACTCGCCTTCTCTGGTAGGAACTGGAACTGTTCTCGTTTGCTGATTTCGTAGGAGGTCTTGGTAGTATTCTCCTATTTGTAGAACTTAGATTCTTTGCGGGTTCACTCTTAGGTCTATTTGTTAAAGAGGGTTCAGAAATCCTGAGAATAGGAGTAAATCGAATTTGTTTAGTAAGATGGGTTAAACGATTTTCCACCTCTCGTGGATGTACGCTTTCGGGCATTGCACGGACATTGTCTATATTCTTCTGAACTTTTTCTGATAGCTTCCGTTCATTAGTCATCATAGTTCTAGGAGTCACAGGAGCGCTCATCGGCCTAGTCTTTTGTTTACTTTCCGGTAATTTAACAACAGAACCAGTTGGTCCTGTAGCTCGAACGTTTTCAACGTCCCTAGATAAAGATCGCAAATTATCCATTGAAGTATAGCTAGTGTGATTTGTTCTAAGGGATGAACAATCGGCAACTTTATTGTTAGTCAAACTACGAGAGCGTTTGGTTAACTTAGCAGCTTTCGGTCTTTTAAGAACAGGTACTCTCTCCTGTTCCTTCACTGATTTAGTTTGCTTCGTTGCTGATGATTTACGATTTTTCATTATAGATAAAGCCTTTTTGACTGTTTCTTCCGTGTCTCTTCTTACCTGCTCTCGGCTTGGTGGGGCTTGATATCTATCCGGACTTGCTTCTGATTTTATAGGATTATTGAAACTACGATCCGGACTCATTGCAGTTCGAGTGGGGCTCATTGCGCTGCGTCGTGGGTCTACAACACTCCGCTTCGGACTGGAGTTGCTTGGATTGGGAGCTATTCTAACTTGTCGATGCCTATCTCGTGATCTTCCTCGTTCTTCTAGTATGCTAGTTGTTTTAACGGTTTGGGGAACCTCGACTGTACCGGGGAGTAGTTCTAACGTTGGTTCGGAATGAAATTCATCTTCCTGATTTTTGACAATATCATTCAAAGCCGGACGCTTAGCGTTGGGATCTTTCCGGTTACTGTTAGACAGATAACTGTAATTCCAATCTATATCATCGAAAGTTCTGGGCTTTGCAGGTTTTGGAGGTTCAGTAGCGGTAGAAATCCTTTCAACATGACCATTCATTATTGGCGCATCTTTCTTAAGTGTTTCATTATTACTTGTATTACTATCTTCTTGAACGTTATCACTGTTTTTCGTATCCGTAACAATACTTGTCTTATCTTCATTAATTGTTGGTAAATTTACATCAACGTGAACTTTATCCCGATATTTTTTATGTTTTTTAAAATGTTGATGTTCAATGGTTCTTGCATCTTTCCTCGTTTTGGGCGATTCGCCCGTAACAGACACAGTTATCTCACAATTATCAATTAGCTTCTTTTCAGTACTTATAGGTCTACTCTGAATAACTTGATAATCCTGTTGAGATATTAATGTTCTAATAACATCTTCTTCCCTCTGCCAGCTACTTCTCGCAACTTTCTTAACTGAGAAAGATCAGCGGCTTAATATATTAAAATATCAACACAAGTGTTTTTCTAATACCTTTTATTGAGCTCCAAGCTCCCATGGGACGGGTAGTTTCTTCCGGAGTTTTCGGTAGTTGACGTCTAGGTTTCTGCTTATCATCTGAACTATCCTTAAATGGTTCAACTCTATCAGTTTTTGATGATCTTAGTCGGTTATACAGTTTTCCAAGCATTTTCTCAACGGCTCTGAACGAAAAAAACACATACGCCGTCGTCTAGCGAATAATGAACAATTTTTTTGCTAAGCCTCCCCAGATTAACTACGGTTGAATTGTGTTAAGTCTACAATTAACTGGGAGGCACAAAGCCGTATCTATACTGTTAATCAATAACTAAAGATCCTATATTAACCTTGCTGTATTTTGTAATGAATTAATAGCATACAGGTTTATGTTTACACTAGTTTTGTATACCCTCCAGTTATTTCGACGACCGTTTCGTATTCGTTTACAATTAAACGTGAGAACGAGCAATCTAAAGAATACATTGAAATATAATAGTGAATAAGCCTAATCGTCCAGAGGGAATTCATAAATAGTTGAATGTTCATAAACATCTCCACAATTTATAACGCAATTGGGAAAGTTTTTCTGTTTAGGAAGAAAAAGAATAGTTTGTCAAAAATTCTTTATCAATATTGGAATAATGTTATTTTTATATATAATTGAATCTTATCAATTTACCTGGTTAATGCAATTAGGGAAATTCTGGGCCTCTAGGCATAAAGCAGCGTGGGAATTATACTTTTCATGATTTTTTCCAACATTATCCAGGTGATTTCCTGTATAAAATTGTAAACCTGCCTGCGTTGTATAGACATTCATACGACGTCCACTTTCGTTATGACGAACGCTGATAGGCGCATAATATAATATAAATTTGCATAATAATTTATTTATTAAAATTTACAAACCGTGCAACTAGTTGAATATCTCTTTTAATTTCTTTCCAACCTTTAACGCAATAATTATTGTCGTAACCGTTTAGTTCAGGCAATTCTTTTATCATATCACCCATTAACTTTGGTTTCCTTAGATCAAAAGGTCCGGTTACTTGGACTATTTGACCAGTTGGTATATTATTTACGGCAGGCGTATACTCGTCGCATAAAATTTGAACGCTATGATTATAAACATCTTTCTCTTTCATGCCGCTAAGGTTAAAGTAAGAGTGATTTGTAATATTGCAAGGAGTTGCCTTATCCGTTGTTGCGTTATAATCAATCTTTAAACCGTTATTATCGGTTAGTGAATATTTAACGTTAAGGGTCAAATTTCCAGGGAAACCTTCTTCGCCATCAACCGATTTGTAAGTCATTGTCACTGCCGAATCGTCCACTACAGTAGTATAGATTTTCTGTTTAGATAATAGATTAAGTGGCTTTATTATAGTTAATCGTATTTCGAAACCTTATTAAATCCTTCTTTCCCGCCGTGCAAGGTATTAGGGCCGTCATTAGCGTAAAGTTTATCGTAAAGGACTCCGTCACAATAAAATTTTGCATTGGCAATCCGATTAGCGAATCTTCCAATTGTGCAACCGATATATGGTATATTCTTCGTATACTCTAAAAAAGCAATTATTCTATTAGGAATGGCGAATATTAAAATCATCTGTATAGACTGTTCAAACCTTCTAACGTATCGTATCCTAAGACAACATCACCTTTAATACCATGTGCATCAGGTACTTTAATGGACGTTATTGTTGCTCCATAATTTATTATAGAAACCTCAATAGACTCGTTTTGTAGTGTATACCTTTCATTAAAAGATTATAATCATTTAACTCGGAATAATGCTATCAAATGTATTTTATTACTTCTTTATTATGGTTTCTCCATTATGCAATGCACCAAAGACTTCCTCTAGAATTTTAGTAGGCATTTTATACTTGTTTTGTTGATATGAGAAAAACGCCCTAAAAGATTGACAATTACTTGAAATGATCAAAATCTAAAAATATAGTTTATTTTTAAATGTTATTCTATTTTCAAGCTTTTCCAGTTGATTAGAAGTTTTAAGTACAAGATTAATTTTAATTGGTTAATTAAATAATGATCTTATTTACAGAAATATTCTTAAACTTACACAATACGACCAGTATACAAAGCGATAATGAATTGAGTAATTGTCAATATCGGACATTGTCCTACATATAACGAACATCGAATAATATTTGAATGTAATATATTTTTTAGCGGGAAAAAACAAGTTCTTTGCATTAAATAAAAAGGAAAATAGTACATGTACAAGGAAAAATGTGTTTATTGCTATTTGCATAATAATTATTCAAATCCAGTTGTTAGGGCAGTATTATGTACTCTAAGAACAACAGGAACGGATGTACAAGGTAACATTCCAATTTCGGTTATGACTAATGAGACTAAATCTGGTGGTGTTACGTCGTAGAGTATGTTTAATAAATATAAATTTTCCATTGTTTTCCAATTTTCCAAAGGTTTAACTAATAGACCATTTTCCACAAGATCGCTGGGATCATCTAGAAATGTGAAAAGAAATTAGGAAGGTTTATTGATAGTAATAAAAATAAATATTCTTGTTAACATACCTAATTCATTAAACACGAATGAATCGGTTTGTACTCTATCGCAAAATTTATAAGTTTCACAACAAACAAGTACAGGAACATTATAAACTTTGGCAGCTAAGGCAACTTGTCCGCTACCAATTCTACACATTACATAACCATTTGCCAATAGACCATGTGCTCCTAGAAAAACCTTAGTCACCTGTAGATGACGTATTTTAGAGAATAAATAATTCAGATAGTTTCAATATTGAATACCTCTTTCATAGCATATGCTGTCGCGTTAATTAAAGAATAGGAACATTCTATACCTTCTTTCAACAATTTTCTCAACATTTCTTTTCCTAATAGCAGAAGCAGTTGGTTTTTTTTTTATAGGAAATTGTTAAATAAATGAATGATATCTATACCTTCCATTCTTGGTCTTCCATCAACTACTATCACCCTAAATTGTATCTTTCTTTCATGTGCTTTGCATAATACTTTCAGTATAAGAGAAGAGCTGTTAAAAAAATGTAAATTAAACTACTACATTCACTATATATGATTAAACTGAACGGCGATAACTTACGCTCCATATGTTAAAATGACATCACCATTTTTTATCTTGTCAGCCGCTGTGTCAGAAATAGCTTCATCGGCAAGGATTATCTTTTCTTTAATAAAGTCATCAATACATTTACGCAGAGTCTCTTTTGCTTTATCATCGGGTTCTGATGATTTTATGTTATTTAAATTATATTTAAAATATCTGATAGCGTTTCCCATAGAGACTCCCATTGGCCGTGATTGTTTTAAAAAGCTGATTTGAGGCTTTAACATGGCATCAAAGTCTCTATTTAACTCTTTATGCAGAGGTGTAGAATAGTCATTGATAAGTTTTTTCAAAACAGATAAAAGAGCTATGCATCGAGCGTTGGAGCCACAGATCACTCCTTGAGCATATTGCACTCCAAGACGAATGACTGCCGGATGAATTGTATGAGAAGCGAATGATATTGTTTCAGTTAACGTATTTTCTCTTTCGAATTGATTCAAGTGCGAAAATAGACCGACTTTGCGCTGAAATGATTTACGTTGAGGAACCCGTTGTTTCTCTAATCTTTTGGCTTCTTTCTGCTGTGCCCTCTTATCAGACTTAACTTCAGTTGCTATACAAGCAAGGAAATAGGTTAAATAGAAGATTTAGACTATAAGCATCAACTTTTTTATGACTTACGCTCTTCTTGTTTTTTTTGTTGGTTGTCTTTTTTATTCTGCTCAGCAGCTTGTTTTTCGGCCTTTAATTTCCTTTGTTTTTCCTAAATTCAACATGTTATGACTTGTATAGAAAACAATAAAATCAAATTTAAAAAATTACTTGAAGGGCTCTTCTCTCTTCCTTCAATTGCTTTTTGCTTTTCTGAGCAGTTTCCGTATTGTCCTTTTTACCATCATTTAACTTAGAATTTTCATTTCCAGTTTTATTTTTCATATTAGAATCCTTTGCAGTATTTGGAGGCTTATTTGATTCTGACATCTTCTGATTTATGTAATGGCAGCCAGACCTATAATAACTTTTCTGATGCAAAAAAAAACGATTACAACGCAATGCGATTAATAAGAACCTTGCGAAAATCCAACACGACCTTTCACAATCATGTTTTAATGATTAAAAAAAATTCATATTTTATCTCTAAATTGACGTACTGGTTAAATATTAAAATATTAGTTATTAAAAAGTGATTATCTTATGTTATAAAAAATTCGAAGACGTTGCCAAAAACCGATTTCCTGTCTCTTTTTCGATCGTGGTGAAACACGGAGCATGAGGTTTCTATTTTTTTCTAATTTTACGCTGGATAATTGCTAATAGTGTACAATTTTTGACTAATTTTTTAAATAAAATTTTTTTCAATCCGATAGAAATTTTTGTATGATGTTTTTTACGGAATTCTTTGAAATTTTGTAATTTTGTTCAAACAGTACTCTACGGCTTCAAAAGAGGTTGGCAGCCTCCGTGTTGAAGTGCGGCAAGAACAAAGTTTGGTTAGATCCTAATGAAACTAATGAAATCGCTAACGCCAACTCAAGTAAGAGACTAAATTGATATTAAATTCTAATATCATTTACTATAAATGATTTGTTAATCTTAGGACAAAATGTAAGAAAATTGGTTAAGGATGGTTTAATCATCCGCAAGCCTGTGGCAGTTCACAGCAGGGCTCGTGTCCGTACAAATGAAATCGCTCGTCGTAAAGGAAGACATACCGGAAGAGGTAAAAGAAAGGGTACGGCCAATGCTCGTATGCCTGAGAAGATTGTCTGGATGAGGAGGATGCGTGTTCTTAGAAGACTATTGAAAAGATACAGAGATTCCAAAAAGATCGACAGGCATCTGTATCACGTTTTGTACTTGAAGTGCAAAGGTACCTTAGCAAAAGCTTATTCCGAGAGAAAAATCTTAATCGTACTTAAATTTTAGGTAATGTCTTCAAGAATAAGCGTGTTCTCATGGAACACATCCATAAGAAGAAGGCTGAACGTGCAAGATCCAAATTGCTTGCTGATCAAGCTGAAGCTAGAAGGAATAAAGTCAAGGAGGCAAGAAAGAGACGAGAGCAAAGAGTAGCTGAAAAGAAGCAAGAACAGCTAAGAATGCACGCTAAAGAAGACGCTGCCGCCAAGAAATAATTTACAGTTTCAAATAAAACACTTGTCTTTGACCGTGGATTTGTTTTTCATAGTAATTTATAAAAGTAGGCGATATTTTACCTGAAGCATAAGCTCAGTGGAATATTTCATATAAATTAACACAGACAAATGAGATCAATTGTAAGTGGATTCACAGAATGTTTACAACTGTCTAAAAAGCATTTTATGCCACTTAACTAAGTATTATTTATACTTGTACAGTTAAGATTTTACCCAGTTAACAATTTTTTTCACAAGTGAACAAGCTGAAAGACTTTCTTGAAAAGCAATTGATATAAAGTATTGGTTAGTGACTAGAATGCTTATGGAAATGCATCGGGATATTCGCACTTCTTGTAAAGATGGCAGTGAAGAGAGAGAAATCTTGAAAGTAAAAAATTAAGCAAACTTTACTATTTTAGTAAAAAAAAATTTAGAATTACCTTGTCGGATCTTTTGCATAGGTAAATCCCCTAACATTGATCGTATTACTAAACGTTCCATCACCCTTGGGATTACTATAGCTAACTGTGATCTGACAGATGAGAAAAGTTTTTCCAATTGTGAAACAAGTTAATTAAATAATTAAACAGTACCTCATTATTTAGGGCACCTTCCTGATATCTCCATAAACCCTCTAAATGAGAGTGAAACCGTTTGATTTTTGTTAGTTTTGAGTTTGTGAAATCATCTGTATATTAGTAAAAAAATTATGAGTTAATACTTATGATGCATAAAGAGACAAAATCTTTTCCAATGCTTACAAATAATATAACCAATTACGCAATCATCAGGAAGGTGGATGCGTTCACATTCGCTTCTTAACTTTCCTCCACTAAAAAAAAAGAGAGTAAGTTTCACTTGCAAAGAAGACTATTGATTCATACCCTGCATATGGTTCGATTTTTAGGGCCAAACTCCTACTAATACAAAAGCCAGCCCCACCTGTTGCAAACCAGAAATGAAATGGCTTCTGAAAATTGATTTTGACTACTTAGAATTACAACAATTTGAATTTAATAAGTCATACTCGATCTCTATCAATTTCTAAGGGATGAGATGTAGATGGTCGCCCTATATACCAATCTCTACTTGGCTCATATCGAGAAAGTAATTCTTTGAGAGCTTTTACATTGACATAGGTATCGTCATCGACATGACACCACCATTTTTTATTTGACTTAAGGAATGCATCAAATTCGTATGACATTTTACAGCACAAAGCAGATCGACTATGTAAATTATCGCAATTTGTTTTAATTGATCGAAGTCCAGTTTTTTCGAATATTTCATCATTATCATCAGTAAATACTGCAACCTAAAAGAACATTATTTCTTAATAGACGATATTAAATAAGTATTGTAAAACTACAAACGCTGTTAGGTATCAGCGATATCCAAGTTGCTCTTAGGATATCAATTCTTGATCGGTGAAACTTTTTTGTAGTTTTTATAGATATAAAAACGTCCTTCATTGAAAGAGATTTAACATGATTCTCTTTTAAATTGCTTGTTATTACTTTTCTTGGTAGTTTAATAGTTGAAATTACTATTGTACTACTATTAGTTGTACTATTCAACGATTGAAGGTGCTCCTTTTCTGAAGAATGTTTTGGTAATTGGTACTGATTTCTTAGTAAATACAGCAACAATAAAAAAGAAGATAATAAGGTTATATTTAAACATAGCCTCTTAAGACGCAATCTCATGGCGAAGTGAAATGCATATATGCCCTCTTTTTCTTATGTAGATGATAACTGGTCCTAAAACGGAACCGGAAAAACAAACATTTTGGCGGAATTATTAAATTTTTTCTATGTAGTATAATATATTGTAAATTCATTTGAAATTTATCACGTTTATTTGTAAACTAAAGAGTCATTTTGTGAATTTTACCAAGGTTAGTTATATCTATTACACTGAACTTTAAACGATAATATAAGTATCTCTGAGATATGCAAGTTTATAAAATATTTAATGATTCTGTTTCATATTTTAGAATTCAACTAAAATGTTTAACAAATTAAAAAACAATAAATACTAGCTTCGGGACTAGTAGATGACACTAGTAATTTCAGGGAATTCTACAATGTTTTTGTTTCAAGTTTAGTTACTGTTTAAGCGGCTATATCACATTTCCAGGAAAACGAACGATAATAGAGGTATTTTCCAGAATTTAAAATAGACGTGAAGACACATTTCTAGTATATATATGCTGTATTAAACAGGAATTATTGATAAATAAAAAAAAGTATAATTACTGTACAAGTAATAATGGATCAAACTCACTTAATATGTTACTATAGTGATTAAAAGAAGAGAGCGTGAGTATAATTTATTCAAAACATCCATGTACTTTCTCTTATAAGAGTCGTAGAGAATTCTTAATTTTGAAAAATTTCGATATATTCCCTTACTATAAATACTATATTACCAGAGAAAAGGAGTGAAAATAAAGTATGACGAAATATAACAAGCTGAAAAACAAATAATGAATAAGATTATATATCATAATTGATATTGAAAAGATGAAGAAATTACCCATTTTGGAAGATTTGCTGAACAGTTCGTTTGGTTACAGTTTGTTTGACCATTTGGATAAGCTTGTTGTTCTTTTTCATTCATACCATTCCCTTTTTCCTTCATATCTACATTTTCTGAGCCAGTTATTTTTTTATCTGAAGAAAAAATGGAAAGTATATTTTCCTGTGATATAAAGTATTGTAAATTTACTTACTATGTGAAGCTGTGGCATAATCAGCTATTCTCATTAATATAGACAAAGCAATATAAAACATACAGTGACCAAAGTATACCCAAAGCATCCATTTTGGCATGTTTATTTTTCCTAATCTTGTGCCAACCATCATTACAAAAACTGAAGCATACAAAAGCTTATCAGTAATGGTATTTTGTAACGGTAAAATAATATTTAAATGCATTGTTTTTCAACTACATACATCCGAGTGAATAAGACAGGTATCCTACTATTGTATGGCAAGTTACGAAGGTGCTTCGATGCTGAGAGTCTAAGCCTGGACGTAGCATTCCCATAATTGGCTGTTTAGTTTAGTTGAAATTTTAATAAATTAAGATATAAACGGTAATATTTACATTTATCACAGCAAATGACATAACAATTATTCCGACAATCGGATGTGCCTTTGTAAAACTAGTGGCCGGCTGAAGGAAAAACAATTGGAAATTATCATTTATCAAGATGAAATAGGAAGAAAGAATAAATTTATTTACGCTGGAATATCCTCCAACTTCTACGAATATTAAGATAAAAGCAATAGAACTTAATAGTACACCGGATAATACGAAAATTCGATGCAACTGAAAGGTAAATCGACAAGTTTTTAAAAAGGGAAATATAATTTGACATTTGATTTCTAACTTACCCAAAACCACAATTTAACTCCTTTACAATCTTTATTTCCAATGTAATCTTTGTAATACCTTGCAATAAATACTCCACAAGGAATAAAGAATGCCCAGGCAAGTGTCATTAGAGCGGCATGAGCTTTAACACGACCAGGCGCCGCATTTGAACCACCAGTATTTTTCTTTGTAGTCAAATCAACTTTATCAGTAATTTTTTTATTGTCACCATGATAAGTCAGTTTAGAATCAGATACACTGCCTCTTGCGACAAACAAGTGATATTCTGTTCCTGCGCTAATGTTAAAAACTTGACTGCCAAATTGCGCTTTATTTCTTGAAAAACTGCATCTTACTCTTGAATCTTCAACTTCAGTTTTAACAGAAGTAATTCCATTATAATTGGAAATTGTCTCCGGGGTTGATTGTCCCTTTGAATAAGAAATCTCGACTCTTGGATTTGAGCCGGATATTTTTAAACAAGCGAGTATAGAATCGTCACCCATCTTCTTATCTTTTGACAAGCCAAGTGCAACATAGTCAGTTTTTGCAGACATTGAAAAATCTACTAAATCCCCATTATCTTTCCAAGTAATCATAGCGTCACACTTAAATTCGTCACTACAATCGTCGGGTTCCCGATAGCATCCTATAGTTGTACCACATTCTTTTTCAATATCTCCAGCCTATTAAAGTCTTATATTAGTAACAATTCCATAATATATTACATACATCAAATCTAACTATCAGTCATAGTAGGCTAGAGGTGAATTTAAGAAGGTTTTTCAAAGTATTTGATACTAATAGTATAAATTATCGATTGGGGTTAAAATTAGGAGCATTTACATTTTAATGAAAGTCAAAGATTCAATAGTGGTATAAACCAAAGCAACTTGTTTCTAATAAATAGAAGGAAGATTAGCATAAATATAATTGATCTATCTAATCTAATATTCGAACAAAACAATAAAATTGTTTTAACGACTTCAAATATAAATAGAAAGAGTTTACAACCTGTATTAAAGTAGACATGCAGAGAAGACATATTATTCTTAGCCGAACTGTCATCGTATCCTCTTTTCTTCTTGTAAATACTGTTAATTTTTAAGAAAAATTTTATTAAAATCCCTCTCTTAAATCTTATACCAATAAATTATTGCCCAGGTAAGTTCCAATAAAAACAATATCTTTATAATAACCTATGTATATATAGAATCATACAATTGTATAAATTAATTCATACTATATATATACGTACTAACAATCCGCCAGACAGTCGTAATATTATGCAGCAGAACTAGTCAAACTGTAATGTTTATTGAATTTATATTTATATTCTCTACCTTTGCCTGGTTACTGATTCCTCTTCAAATGGTTAACCTGTAATCAGAGCAGCTCAGAATCATAATGGACATGGAAACTGATGGCCAACGTATCTTTTGTGTCTAATCTTTAAAAATAGATTTTTATATGTAATTAGTGCATTAAAGATAGTACATAAAATTCCCATTGTTTAATTAAAATTTATATGCATTCTTACTAATATATTGCATTCATCATAAAACTATATTTTTAAATTAAAACTATTATCAAGTGAATATAAACAATTGTTTTGTTTGCGATGAAATGCGACAAACGTAATATATAGATGAACTTTAATGTCCTGTTTACCTGTTTAATGAAAAGGACGATCCCAAACCTAGAGAGGGGGGAAAGCTGAGTCATGGTTAATAGTGGGAAAAAGTGTCTCATTTTATAGGTTTTCAACTTTTATATTATCCATAATTCCTGAGAATTCTAGCTATAATTAAGATTAGAAATATGAAATAGATTCGATATTGCTCAGATTTTAATACATTAATTGAGTAATTTAATTAAATATATGATAATCTACTAAATTTTAGTTTGTAATTGGTTTGTTTTATGTTATGATTAGATAAGATTATACCAATTGTGGGATAGTGAGCTAGTGCTATTGAAGTTATTAACTAATGAAAGAGCTCATAAATAATCGAGAGAGAGAGAGAGAGAGAGAGAGAGAGAAAGCAGCTTTATTAATCTTTTTTTCATCTTTTTTCTTAAAAACTAAAAAGTGCACTTTTTTTTACAGAAAAAAAATCTGCACTGAAAAATCTAGGTGGGTTATTTATGATACAAATGTTTACTACTAAATAACCTTGACCGGGCGCGATGATTGATTAAATTGAATATGTTTTTTTACTGCTTTCTGAGTGAAGTACATAACTAACAGTAAAAAATTTTAGCTTTGAAAAGATAGTAAAGATATAGTCTTATATTCTTTTGACGTAGAAAGTAGGTTTCTATGAGTAGTTGTAACATTTTATTTATATATGATTTCAATCATAAAATATAACGGATCTCTTCTCTTATAACTTAAATTATTGAAAAGGGTGACAAGAAAGGGAAGATAAGTGATTACGTGAATAGAATCATTGGTCTATTTGTCGCACTATACTGAGCTATATCAGCGTCAACTATCTTCTTTACAATAAACATCTGTAAATGAATATGTACTAGGTAATTAAAGTAATCATCATTTTTTCAGCCATATTTTTTGTTGATGGTAGTTTTAGTGCAGGAGAAAATAAATTGAAAATACTGCACTATAACCCTCTTATGCTCACTAGCTGTTTCCATAATAATCATGATAAAGTGTATATATTTTCCAACAATATTATGAAAACAATTCAATAATTTATACTTCTTTATCACCATGAAAATACGAGAGCTAATGTATGATGAATATATAAAAATAACTATAAATAGAAAATATAAGTGATATTAAATAGTTCCAAGCTTATTATCTCTTCATAAATATTGCTGGTTAGTTGTTTTCTTTGATGAAGAAGATTCAGTATGTTGCTTTCGTTATAAAATTCTGTCAACTTGCTCTCCTTACTAATTCAGTTGTTCCTTAATAGTTTAATTTAGCGACTGAGTAGATTCTTCTTACTTGAGAAAACAGTAATTGTCAATGATGTATTCTGGAAAAATATAGTAAAAATAGTAAAAACAAAAGAATTAAAAGTATACAAAACTTATTTGGAATTATATTACAATCTTTTCTTTAGTATCATCTTCTTTTCTTAATAATTTTGAGACAATTTGACCTATTTCTTTTCCCTAAGATGAAAAATTTTCTCAACATAGAATAGATACATTATATCTAATTTTGATGTATTTCTAGTACGAAATATTCAGTCACTGGTGAATTTCTCATCTCATTTCTAATGTGATAAAGAGATTTCATTACACTTGCCAATCAGAATTTAAAATAATAACGCAGTAGATATTGAGGGTTTATCGTCAAATTTCTGCAAACATACCTGTAATATCTTATTATCTAGAGAGAATTATTGAAGATTATGCAAAAGAGAATAATAGATAACTTATCTCTATGTTTCGTTGTCTGTACCATTTTGTCTACTTCAAATTATTAAATATAATAATTACATTTTAAAATTAGTCTTTATTATTCTAATAATAATTTTATTTAGTGATAAGAAATGACCTACTTTATATTAATACTATCTAAAATTAATTGTTATGTAAATTAGGTGACTATAGATTTATTGTTTTAAGAAATAAGACATTATATATATATATATCTGTATATAAAAAAATGAGAGTTCACTTATAGTTTGTATTCTACATAGAAGTTGACAAAAGTTGAGTGCAAACTTTCTATTAGAATATTTAATTAACTAAGGCTTTTAGAGATATTTATTAACGTACATATACATACACACATATAAATTTTATACTATATTTGTACGAATTTATATAATTGATGGAATTGATGAAATAATAGTGAGATGCTATCTTCAAAGAAACGAAAGCTCCTAACACAGACTAAATATGGTAGTTAGAGAACTGATAGAATATTCTTTAATCGATAGGTATAGTCTACTTTTGGTGTTTTTCTCTTCAAATATATTTCAGTACTAATCACTAAAACACCCAGAAAATGGAATCTATGTAAAGTAACTATAAACAGTCTTTTTTTGTTTATGTACTTTGCCATAGAGCTACGTTAAAGGCGTTAAAACATTATTTATTTGAAGGAATATACCTAAAATTAAGAAGAATTTAATTTATTCAAATTTAAACATTAATATTATGAATATGCATAAGGTACAGCATTGACGAATAGAATAAATATATTAACAAAATAAGAACATATCACAACAGTGTCTTCAATTAACAATGAGGCAGATATACGTTATCTCGTTAAATAGTATAGTTTCTCAAGGACAAAGGGTGTTAAAGCGGAGAATAATATGTTGAAAAAGTTGCTTTTAATCAAATTTCCTGTAGCGCCTAGTCCATGAGGATTTATTCTAAAGTAAATACTTTCTACCGAATAATCTCTGTCATTGAAATGATAACCGACTTTATCATTTCTAGTTTCTCCTCCAGCCGTTAAGAGAAAGAAATTGGTGGAGGTAAAATCAAAGGGCGTAGAAGTATATTTTTTACGTAACAAGGAAAATCGGCATCGAATGACTGAGTCTCTAATTTCTTCTCTCGCATTTGAGAATCCTCCAAAATCAATTTTACTTAAAGTTTTGTAATATGACCTATAAGTTTCTAAAGTTGGAAGTCCCTCAGACGTTTTACGGCATAGCTGAATGTGATCTCCACCCATGTATTGATCTCTAGAAAAACCCATAGCAACGTAATCTTTTTTACCCATCATTTCGAAATGAACGAAATTGTTTTCAGCTTTCCACGTAATAATTCGTTGACAACTCTTCTCACTATTACAATCTGCTGGTACTTTGTGACAAAATTTATCCTCGTCACAGTCGGATAGGTCAATTGCTTCACTCTGAAAAAAGTGGATGAAGCAAGTAAACAATTTTTACAGTGGTATGATCGATAATTGGTGAGAAAATACCTGAACATTTATTACAGTTGTCTGCAGTATAATAATAATAATACTTATGAGCTTCATCCTAAAGATGAGATTTTTCTCTATCAAATATAAACATAATTCAATTAAATTTATTAAAGAAGATATTAATTTATATGGAATTAGAGACTATTTACATAATCTCCAAGGTGCTACAATCGAGCCCAGTTCGTTGCTCTCATGCCTTTCTATACGTATTGAACTAAGGAAAGCAATGAATCAGAATAATCTTTAGTATGGTTACCTGCTAAAATTTAAACATAGATATGTCCTGGATACTGATCAAGGAGTTTGTGACGAAAAACAAGTAAAGCATGCAATGAATCATTCAAGATTCCAAGCTTAAGTGTTCAAAAATTTATTTATTTTTAAAACATCAGGATGGAAAGTGATATCATTCACTTGTTCAATTAATTAAATACTTAATACATTATGCTATTTTTAGCATTTTCATAATTTAACAAAAGAAAGAAAACTCCATCAATATTCTATTTCTTTAATGTGCAATCATTTAAAAAGAATTACAGTATTATTCAATGAAAAAAATAAAAAATCTTCATTCTAGCACACCCTCTCACCCATGTTTCATCTCCCTCTCTCTTTCATTGTCTATCTGTACTTGAATATTTTTTTTTTTTATTGAAAACTCCAATCAATTCTCTTTCGGGCAGTAACTACAAACACGGTTTGTGCTTTTGTTACAAGGTGTAGTCATTCAGAGCATACAGGCCTACAGTAATATCATTCTAACATAAGGAAAAAACTGTAAAGTCATTGTGATTAAGAACGAGTACCTATAAATAAAAGGGTATTTGTTTAGAATATTTCAAACGTATGTATTATTATACTACAAAGAACTATTTAAAAGTAATATTTTGGAAGGTTTTAACAGCTATTTGTTGTTCGACCATACATATTAATTAAGAATTGCAGCAAGCACAAATAATAGACTGGTTAAGGTTACAATCTTAAGATTATTATACGTTGTTATTGAATTTCCCCCAGATCCACCAGATCCGCCAGATCCACCAGATCCACCAGAATTTGGCTTTTTGGAGAAGTCAATTTTAGAATCTGTAAAAAATCTTGATGAATGTCGTGTTAGGCCGTTGCCTTCTGTGTCTCCTATCGCCACAAATAGGATATACGACTTTCCCGATCCTATATCAAAAACATTGCTATTTCCTGTAGACTTGGGTCTGTCAAATTTGCATCTAAGAACGGCTCCGTCAACTTTGTTACTTATACCAGTTAGCCCATTGTAAGAGACATCACTTGGTGGAGATCTGCCGCTAGACTTGTAGGTTTTAACTACTGGACCTCCTGAAGATTGCTTTAAACAGGCGTGAATAGAATCGTCACCCATTACCTTATCATTTGAGAAACCAATACCAATATAATCCTTCTTACCAGCCAATTCGAATTGGATTGAATTTCCATTTTCTTTCCATGTAACAATAGCACTGCAGTCACCTTCATCTTTGCAACCTGGTGTTTTCCAACAATTTATGGTTTTGCCACATTCAGCCAAATTAATTTTCTGTCCCTGAATTAATTTTCAAAGTTTTTTCCTAAAAATATAAACATAAAACTATCTGTACCTGAATGAACTGGAATAAAAAGCAGGCTATAAAAACGCAGAAACTGGAATGATTAGTAATTTCCATTTTTAAATTGAAACTTTCAAATTTTTTTTATAATTTCTTTTAAAATGGGTAATACTGATTAATTGCTTTGTCCCTGTTTACTTTACTGGTACGTTTGGCTCCCTCCTACAGATTATATACGTTTGCGCCGCAATTGAAGTGTGGTTGCCTGTCCCTGATAATTTACTTATTGGATAATTATAGCAGATTATCTTGAAACATACAGTATATAGTATTACATCTAATTTACATAAAGATATGCTAATTTTATGGTATATATAAAAGAGAATAGTAAGAACCAGGGTTAGGGTATTTAAACAGTAAAATTACACGTAAACCAAACATTACTGTGTTAAAAATAAATATAATGAAGAACTGGAAATTAACGACAATAATTTTCAAGAAATATAATATTTAAAACTAGACATTTTGATAAGAATTACATTCACTGATATATCAATATTTGTATTTCGTATATATCACCAAACAAAACAATTTAGCATGGTTTCAATTATGCAAATTATCTATGTTTTGAAGCTAACTGGATATTATTATAATCTCATTATAAATGAAACGTTTCATTATTATCTTAAAGCATATGAAGAAATTATATAAGAATTTAATTGCTCAAAACTTGAATAACGATGAGGAGAGTGGACGTTAAAAGCAAGATTGATAAATTGCTTTTTATAGCTTCAGCTGAGCTTCCAGCGGGTGAAGAGGTATAATCTATTTTACCATCAGAATGACCTCTTTCTGCTTTAACATGTGCTGTTAGTTCGTTTCCTGATAGGTCTCCCATTGCCCAAAACAGAATATACTTCTTTCCTGAATCCAGATCGAAAACATCTGTATTTCCAGTTTTTTGGGGTCGGGTAAATCGACATCGAAGTACTGAACCCTCACTTTCAATCTTTTTATTTGTCAACCCATTGTAGGAAACAAGTGGTGGCTTACTTTCGCCAGTTGACTTGTAGGTATTAATAACAGGATTTCCTGTTGATGGTTTCAGACATGCATGAATAGAATCGTCACCCATAGCTTCATCACTCGAAAAACCAATAGCGGCATATTGTTTCTTTCCCATTACCTCAAAATCTAAATCGTTTCCATTTTTTTTCCAAGTGACAATACCGATACAATCTGTTTCATCTTTACAGCTGCTTGGTTTCTTCCAACAATTTTTCGTTTTTCCACAGTCAGTCATATCAAGATTTCCAGTTGAGGGTGAAGAAGGAAGTTTTGTGTAATCTATTTTACCATCAGAATGACCTCTTTCTGCTTTAACATGTGGTGTTAGTTCGTTTCCTGATAGGTCTCCCATTGCCCAAAACAGAATATACTTCTTTCCTGAATCCAGATCGAAAACATCTGTATTTCCAGTTTTTTGGGGTCGGGTAAATCGACATCGAAGTACTGAACCCTCGCTTTCAATCTTTTTATTTGTCAACCCATTGTAGGAAACAAGTGGTGGCTTACTTTCGCCAGTTGACTTGTAGGTATTAATAACAGGATTTCCTGTTGATGGTTTCAGACATGCATGAATAGAATCGTCACCCATAGCTTCATCACTCGAAAAACCAATAGCGGCATATTGTTTCTTTCCCATTACCTCAAAATCTAAATCGTTTCCATTTTTTTTCCAAGTGACAATACCGATACAATCTGTTTCATTTTGACAGCCGCTTGGTTTCTGCCAACAATTTTTCGTTTTTCCACAGTCAGTCATATCAATTTCGGCATTCTATAATAAATAAACTAGACTTATCTCACCTCGAAGACTTTTTATGAGAAATACTACCTGAATATAAGCGATAGATATAAGGAGAATTACGGACCAAAGATAGAACATTGCCTCCTTCATCATTGTCAATTGTAGGGAACTGTTTCAATAAACGTGTCTATTAATGTTACTAAAAATAAGAGAGACAGAGAGAGAATACACTGTACATGTATAGAACAATTAATAATATGAATAACATAAGCTTACGCTTATATATCATCTCATATAAATATCATCTTTCTGAACATGAAAAAAACGACTAGTTGACTTTCCACATTGATTATTTTAAGGGCGTTTTATGTTTATTAATATTTTATACTATTACTTTCTAACAATCTATTCAAACTTATAATTTTACGTTTTGTTGATCTTTTCCGGCCATATTTGAATTCCTCCCTACAAGAATTTCTAATAAACTATTGAACTACTTTGAATTCTATTATTCAGTATTTGAAACGTCAACGACCTGTTACTGCATCTTAAATCTATGCAGTCCTGTTAAGAGAATTATATATTAGTATATTAATTTGTATTTATATACTGTATATACTTGTATATATTCTGTAAATTATTTATAAAACAATTCAGCATTTAGAAGATAACAGGAAATTATCAATTATATTAATAAACTTTAGAAAATAAAACTTCTTCAATTAGTAAATAAACAAACGAAAGACAAATGACAAAAGAAACAATGCCGAATATCTTAATAAAAAATTATTTCTACATTTAACTCACCTCAAATTTTTATTTAAACTATTCTAGAGTTTTCAACGTCTCTCTCAACACTTTTTTGAGAATTGAATGAAAGAAAGTAAATTTATCGAATAGGCCTATATTTAATCTGGTTGCTTACCAAATGATATTTTTAATATAAAAAGAGTTGATTTTCCTACAGCAGAAAATTCTAAATAGTATACTTCTGGCTAGATTTTAATAGAGTGAATTGAATATTAATACGAATGCTGAATATGACTCATTGCATCATAGCAAACCAAGTAAAGTCGTGATATAAGTTTTTTCTCCCCATGTTCAAGTGACTATGATTCAAATATAAATGTAAAACGTATTATTCTTATCAATTCCCCATCTCTCAATATTAAACAATTGGCAGTTGAGTTGAAACTTTTGAAATTCACTGTCGACCCTACTTGTGCTTGTTTAAATATTAAAAGCTGATTTACGTTATATTTAACAGAACAATATAGCTTCAATACCCAGAAGTGGGATTGTATTTCTTATTGTAGGCTTAAAATTTCAGTTCATTTTCTTACTTTAGCACTGTAATATAGTATTTATATTGTGGAATAAATATCCTTTTTTTTCAATAGGAAATTGTCATATACATTTTCTTATTTCTTAGTTGTTTAATTTCTAAGTTGTGCTATAGATTTTGTCTCAATAAATGAGTATTATTAAAATATATACTATATACAGTATATACACGTATTTCTTCTACCTATGTACGTGTAAATGTTCTATTATTTAATTATACTTTTCATTGAAATAACTTAAAAAAAATTCTAATGCCTTGAAATGTACTTGAAACTTTATTTTTCTCCTTGCCCTACAGGTGACCTGAGTCACGTAAGTCACGCAAGTCTGACTATACTTCTAGACTAGACAATTGTTCTCTGTACTGAACGAAAAAAGTAATAATACTAGGGAACATACCAATCGAAAAGGACATAAGTGCATGGAAATAATAGAAAAGATGCAAAGCTATTCATTGAAAAAAAAATTGAATTGATATAACTCATATTTCAATCTTTCTGGTCTATATACTTAAATATTCAACCGTTATTACATTTAAAAAGGAATTATAGTATATAAATATATTTCATTCTGTAGTATTTATATTGCATTAGTTTGAAACTTTCTCTTCGTTCTTGTCAGTTTTTATTGAGCTGTTCTTGTGAGCTAGTTTCTTCCATTTTAGTAAGTTTATACTTTAAGGTTTAAAAAAAAATTGAAGCATTTAGTAGAGAGATTAGACTGTAAAACAAAAACGTACTTTGACCATTCAACGAGACATTTACATTCTGGTAGAATTTCAGATAATAGTTCGTAACATGGTAAACAAATACCCACAATAAATCCTATTTCTAGTTCGGGAAGTTCGTCCTTTTTCTCTCTATCCATCATTGGAATTACTTGCATACCCAATTGCTTTTCTTCGTCACCCTCCATTAAGGAATTGTAGAATGATAGAATGATATAAATAAAAAATGTTAAAAATTATTCTTATTTGATTAAGGTATTACTTGATTCCAAAATTCTTCCATAACTACAAAGACCAATTGTAATTGTAAGGACCACGGTTTATACATGTTACATAAATCCGAAGTTGTCATAGTAATAGCCATTGTAAGATTTCTACTTTGTCTATCGTTCCAGCCAAACTTTCCAGAGTCATAAATCTCTCTTAATTTCGCCCTATTACCAAAATACAAAGCCAAATCTGTAGCTAAAATACAATGTTTCATTATAAGTAGGACTTCTTCGTATTCATCAGGAGTAAAATATTCAAATATGTTATGCTCCGGATACTGCAAAATAACTGTTGTTTGTTGAAAATGATGTTGTTCCATTGTACTAGTTGGGTACATTAGGGCAAGAGGAGCTTTTCTATTAACTAGATGTTGATTTGTGTATCCTCGATGATCAACATCGTGACATAGACAAGCTATATAAATAGCCATGACCTAATTATATATAAATATATAAAATAAGATTTTAAGTTAAAATAAACAACGATCGAATAATAAAAGAACCTCTAAAGGTCTAAACTGATGAGAAGTAGACTTTAAGATGCTATATGCGGCATTAGCAACACTAAATGCATGAGCCCAATTATGATATGGTATATTTCGATAGTGTTTTCTAACGGTAAGAACAAACTTCATCATTGTTTGTAAATTAAACCTAAAAAAAAGTTTCAATGTATAGTTAACAGTATTAAATTCTTTATTTATGCATATTTCTCTTACTTCATATCCGGTCTCGATTTCCTTTTATAAAAATATTCCACTGTTTAGTATCATTTTATATAAAATACTATTAAAAAATATACATACTGAACCATGACCATTAATTCTTTAAACATGAACAACACTATGACAGGACGTTTTTCACTCTTTATCGACCAGGGAGAGAAATCGAATTTTGTAAGTACTGGAAAAGATTCAGGTATCTTTTCTTTTCTTAGACTTTCTATCTCTTCTGGAGTTGCTGTTACTTGATAATGAAGCGTATCATAGGCTATCTGATTCCTTAATTTTAACGAATTAAACTTATCAATTATCTTTGCGTATTGTAAAGTAAGAGCGCAACAAGTGCTAATATTTTCAATTAAATTCTCATCTTCTTTAAGGAATCTTCCATCAATTTTATTAATAAGTTGAAGAACGCCAATGGTCCTTTAATATATATATATATATATATATATGCATATTGCAATTGGAAAATCAATGTTTAAATTAGATACCTTCTCCTTATGATAATTGGGCAACAAAGTGTTGTTTTAATATTAAAATCTAGGTCATCGTTCATTGATCCATTACACCTAGAATCTTGAATTGTGTCCGTTATATTTAAAATTTTACCATTTCTAACTGTCCAACCAATACAACCAACATCAGCTGAATATCGAATTTCTAATGAACCTTTATGAGTTTCATTTGTAAACTCTTCAAAATTTTTACTATAAACTTCATTATTCTTTTGATCTACAAGAAATATAAGCGATTTTTCGGCACCTAATAATTCCTTAGATATTCTCTACTATGTGGGAAAAAGAGGCCATACTATTTTAAATCATCCTTATTGTTTTTATTAGTATATGTATATATATATACGTTACCAAAATCTTATTCAGTACATCGTCTATTGGAAATTTCTCATTATATAACGATCTATTTAATTAAAAAATGATGTTAATGATTAAACACAAATTAATAAAACGACTATATATAGTACTAACTTAATTGTAGATATCGTAAACTTGTTTAGTTTATCCTGTTGCCTTTGAAGACGTTTTAACTAATAATTAAATACAATATATACACAATAGACTGTATAAGGATTATTCATACCTCAAATCCGTAGAATAGCATATCCGATTGATAGCTAATAGTAGTTAAAAACTACAATATAGTAAATATTTATTATTAACGTAAAGGAAAGATAATAAATCATTAACATTTTCCTCAGTTTCCGTAAAAGGGAAATTTAAGGATATTCGATAAATTTCTATTACACCAATTAATTGAGATTCTTCAATATTTATGATTGGACATGTTAGAATTGAAGTTTCTTCTTCATCGCAAATATTACTGTTTAAACCCTCCGGAAAGTTTTCATCCTATAAATAAAGTATATTTAATACAGAAGAATAAAAGACTAATTTATCTGAAAGTACAATTTGTAGATCTTTTGAACAGTTTACTCTAATAACTTGATTTTTAAATGCTGAATAAGCGGCAATATTTCCACCTGGCTCAATTCTCCAAGATAGTAAGCTATTAGCTTTATTTCTATAGGAATAGTATAAAATATCAATATATGCTATTTGTTAATTAAATAATTAAACAATTTTACCCTCTATTAGGTGATGAAAAATATATTGTTTGATTTCCATCATCATAAGGATAGGCGTTATAACCGTCAGCTGAGAAAACTGTTTAATATAGAATTATATTATGAATATTCAAATTTAATTAATTATCAATTAGTTAATATTCACTCTGAGATAGAGTTTCTCCTAATCTATGAAGAAAATTAACGGAATCTGCAGAGTCAGTAATATATTTTGCCGATTCAAAGAATTTCCTACGAATATCATTCTGTTGAGATCCTAAACTTATCCTTCTACCTATTAATAGTATAGTTTTTGAATATTAATTAGCTATAATATATTCATAAATTTAATTAGAAAAGATAAAAAATAAATCATTACTAGGACGTTTTTTCGTCTCTTTCCATGCATCGATTCTCTCTGAATTAGCATTTTTGGAAACAAACTTATCCAAAAATGATGGATTTCTAATCAAGTATCTTTCAATTCTCTCTTCTTCATCCTTATCTAAAATATTTCGATATTTTAATGAATACATAAAGAGTATACTTAATTATATGATAAAAACGTCTACTTTCATTTCAACAAACCTCTTAGTATACTTGCTCTTGTGCTCATTAATAAATATATAAATATATATACATATACATATGTATATATATTTCTTTATATTATTGTTATCAATAGAAATTTATTATGCTTTCTATCCTTTAGCATTATATGAAAATTAACAGTGATGTCATAAGATTTTAATAGGCCTGTATTAATAATTCTGAAAACTATCGTTCTTACTGTATATACTTCTTTTTCTTTATTCAATAAATTGTTATTATAAACTTTGATTATTAAATTAAACGTTTATTAATTATTAATATCTTTGCTTAAGACTAAGTTCTATATCTATTCTTTTCTCTCCTCTTTCTCTCTTCTTCTTCTTCTTCTTCTTCTTATCCTTCTTCTCTTTAGCTAATCGTCTAGTAATGAATTTCTGTTGATTCTTTTCGTAAATGGTAAATTTAGATCGTTTTTCAATTTTTGGTCACGTGACTCGGGTGAAATTTTAGAAAGGTTTTGTATAAGTTCTTGTCTTGTATTGCGAATATCCATAAAATAGTAGATCTAATTTAGAACAGATTCAAGATAATAAATAAGATTAATTATTATTAAAGACAATTTTTCGAGTGTACTTGCGAACAGTCTGAAGTAAAGAGATTAGGAGTGGGATATCGATAATCTTGATATTTCTCGGGATTAAGTACTGTATATTCCTCACTTGTATTTTTTTTTTGTAATAATTTGATAATTTTATTATATTTTTCCTTCATATCAACTTTTATATTATAATCCTGTAAAAATTGATTATCTCTAATTTCAGTAGTCCTCTTATCATTCAGATTTGCCCCTTGTCCGTTATCAAGATCAGAAACGGATAATGATGCCGTGCTTAATTTAGTAAGGATTGTTTTGTTTTTATTTAATAATTTATCGGGTTTATTTACTAGTCTTTCAGTAGGATAAATTTCTACATTATTCTTTTTATTCTTCAAGTGATACTCTTTAGGTTTTTTGTCGCTTTTCCCTGTTTTTCTCATGGAAAACTATATTTATATTGATAGTTTTATTTTGTGTTTACTTTTTATGGAGATTTTTTATTTTAAAATTCTTTATTATTTCATCTATTTTACATATTCTATAAAAGTATTAATAGCGCTATTTATTAATTACTGTAGAGCTGTTTCTGATTTCATATATATCGCTATTATCTTTGATATTCCCGCTATAAAATGAATATTTCACTAACAATTCTGTTTTTTAGTAATAAAATTTGGAAAGAAAAAAGTTATGGCTGTCATATATGCTTAACAATGACCGCCATTTTGGAAATACTCTTTGATAACATTGAGCTGTACAATACGCATGGTACGGTGATTTCTTTAAAAAGTAGAGGGAAATTTAAAAATCTTCTCTTTGTAACAGACTAAACGATAATTTCTCATTCAGATGTTGTATGTTCAGAGTTAAGACTAAAAATATGATGGACTAATATTTAGACGATTATAGAGAATTAGATTTTGAGATATCATTTTGAAATAATTTGGGCGATAATACAACACTTCATAAAAACTAAGGTTATTTCTACAGTGGCAGAGAGAATCTGACGAGGATGATTGTTTTCAAACAATGCGATAACATCGAACCTTTTGGCAAGTCATTTTTAGAATATCACCCTGCTAGCGGCGGAGATAATGAATCGAGGAGGGCCTCCATGGGAATGAACCTCCTACGGGATCTTCATAATTTCAATTTAAGCGAAGATACTCAGGTTTATATAACACTTAAATTTGTGATATCTTGTAAACTAAATATATATTCATTTCATAAATATAACCACCAAACAGCAACATAAGTGGAGAATTCAAAAAATATCTATCTATCCTGGTGATCAAGGTTTAGATGGTTCTGAAGGATTATGCAGCGAAGAAGAGTTGTACTATAAAGAAAGGACTGTTGTCTGGAGCACAGGAAGATTTGTCCGTAAGGCCATATGTTCGTTTTCTATGAGAACAAGTGTTCAACAAGCCTTTTGGTGTTCATTTTTAATTTCCAAGAATACTGGAAACAAAACAAGAGGTACGAAAAAAGATATCAAAATAGTTTTATTAGCCATCCTAATTTAAATGTATATTTTTTGTACAGTGGAGACTGAATCTGGAGTTGGTATTGTAGAGAGGAGTGCTTTTTCCTTTTATCAGAAAAATGGATGGCATTACAATGTGGCTGTCCCTTTTGCTGTATGTAGTCTATTCTTGCTGCATAAAAACTTTCCTTCTCCACTAAATAAAACATTTATATACTTATATATATATATATATATAGGTTGAAAAAGCGTGGCCTATTATGAATGGAGTGCTCATTGAATATACCCATAGTATATCTCAATCATCCAGCTATGGTGGCTCAGCTTATAGAAAGAAACATCCGATCCTTTTCAGTATTTTGCATCCGTTGCAAGAAGTCGTTCCGGTGATTCAGAAAAAATTAAATACGAATAAAGTGTCATACGTAGATAATACAGATTGGAGGGTAGTTCATGTTTCCATCGATCCAAGCTTTATAATAATCTTCGATACTCTTCGAAGATCTCATTCCATCTATCTAATAAGAAGGTGTCGTAATGAAGAGGTACAGCATCTTAAAAAGTTATTTATTCCTGTACAAGATGATGATTATTTAATTTTTATTTCCAAAATAGATAAGATCAGTAATGGGTCTTGCTGAAGAAACAACTCAATCAACAACAATTATGTCATCAATGTCGAAATTAACTTTATCATCTTACTCACCCAGTTCATTCTCTCCGTCGTCTCTTTTTCGCTCTCCGAACATTTCAAAATTGTCAACTTCTAGATTGTCTATATCTAAACCACACTCACCGTCTTTGTCAAGAAGAAGTCCAAAAATTGGATTTGGTTCAAGATCTCATCAGTCTACAACTCCGAATCAATCTAGATTTCAGGATGCAACAACAAGTATGCCACCGGATGGTTTAACTCCTCTGCAACCAGATGTTTGTCTAGATCAAATGTGGAGCGAAAGTGGCAATTTGGAGAATCATAGAGCATCCAAAGCTTTTACAACATGCGATTTTTGTTTACAAAGATATATATGTTTAGTTGTTCCGAAGCAAAATTGTATCAAATGTATTAAATTCGAAGAAACTAACGATAAAATGCAGTTGGTTTTGGGTAGCTTATCTATAGTTTATGGCTTTGATGCAGTAAACGTAGAAGCTAGAAATATGATGTTAGTATTGGAGACAAAAGGTAGCCTAGTCTTGTACAGTGGAGTCATGAAGATTGGGGAAGTTTTCCTCAACGGCATAACAACAAACGTTCCATTAGCATCGTCGAGAAGACAATCATTAGCTACAACGGCAATGATGACTGACGACGAAATGCAAGATATGCAATTATCTCCTGTTCAAACAGTTCAAGATATGGAGGGAGACGACCTACTGTTAAACGTGCTTTCCAGAAAAGGTAGTCTATTATCACTTCATTCAAATATAAATGATACAGTGATAATAGAAACTGTTGCCAATGAATATATTAGAGTATCAGTTCCGGCAATTTCGGAAGATTACATTCTGTCAAAAGTTTTAAACGCTTTGCTATATTCCCTACCAAGGGATTTGGGACTTAATCTTATTCAGAAATGGTATGTTATGAAGACATTTCCAGGAAATGAAAATGGTCGATCAGAATGGGATAACTTTTGTTTTTGTTTAATAGAATCTTTTGGTATAAATTGTGATCTATATTTTTTTAAAGAATACGACAATGGAGAAGTAATTAAATTTTTCTACTATATCTTAGTATAATTATTATATTTTCCGATTTTTTCCTTTTCAGACAGGAAGATACTGCGCAGAAGATACGAAAAGACACAAGAAAACTGATGAACCATCTGACGAGGTTGTTATTAAATTGTTATTCTAAGTATTTCTTTTTTATCATTTTTATCTTCTTAACCCAGGATTGGAATATTATTTTGGACTCTCAAATTCATCAGTTATTAGACAGCGAATGCTGTAACGTTCTCAATCTACCTCCAACTGAAAAGTCCAACAGGGACACTAATCATTCGACTACATCATATTCTGTTGAACCATCAGCATTTCTATTACGCCATATTGGAACTGTTTTATATTCTCTACATATTATTTACAACGAATTAATTCTGGATAATTTCTATTCTAATAGTTTAAGGCCACTTTCTCAGTTGCTTATGTTCTTAGCAACTCAACTTCAATTGACAAAATATTGCGAAATGTATAAATTAATTGAACCGTCGTTATGGAATACACAATACGAGAGTGTTCATCTTTCGGATACAATTAAGACGGCAGCCGTGAGTCAAATTCCAAATAAACCTCAAAATCTATTCGACTGGTGCTTGAATATTTTAACTAAAAAGGAAATCACTCCTATTGTCTATATTCCTGGACAAACCAATTTAACCATCAACGTTGCTGTAATATATTGTGCGTTGATGGAAGGCAAAAGCGATTGTAAGTTTATTTTGAAGAAGCTATGTGCCGGACCAAGAGCAAGGAACATATGCAAAGATTTGATTCTACCGAATATCAAATGCAAAAATTTAACAGAAAAGCTGGTTCTTTTACTTGATCATTTTGGAGGTGAAGAATTAAAAATGAGATTACCAAACGCCATATTAATACCTGTTCTAGAAGCGGCTTTGTTAACTAAACCTACTCCTCCTTTGGATTGGCCTAAGTCAGCGTATTCTTTAATATCGAGACCAGATTTGAAGCAGCAAATGGAATTTGAGTATCATTTTATTGAAAGTAGACTAGACATGGACGGAAATGAGTTCTCATTAAGATCAGTAAAAAATCCTAAGAGATCCTTAGATGGTATGGAATTTGTAGAGTTTGATGAAGCTTTGCGACTTCGTTTTCCAAATGATAAACGTACTGGAGAGATAAGAAAACTTCTATGCACTTCCAAACCTGTCTTAATTAATATGGTTCCAGGAAAAATAAAGACTGAGAGTATGGCGATTGAGAAAAGAGAAGAAATTTTAAAGTCCACCTTACCTCGAAGTATGGCATTATCTGTCGGACGTGGAGCTTTCTCGTTAGGGACTTGTAGACCTTTGCCTACAGAACCACATCCTATTCCTGAACTCTGTTTGTGGGGTCGAGTAATTCGTAAGCAAACGCGAGTTGATCTTGGTGAAAAAGGAGAAATGAAAACAAGAAGAATTTGGCCAGACTTCCACAATGGTGTAGCAGCTGCTTTGAGTATTGGAAGTTCTAAGCATATTGATTCTACATGGATCTTAAATCATAGACCCAATAGTGGTTTACTTGTTGATCAATTAACTCCATCTCATTCTGGATTCTTATTGGGCCTTGGACTAGGTGGACACTTGGAGAAATGCACAGAGGAAATACTCCATGATTACTTTTCAAAGCAACAGGAGCTTGCGACAATAGCTTTAATTCTTGGCTATTCGGCGGCCAAACGCACAACTCAGAATGAACTTGCTGTCAGAACAATTGCTCTTCATTTACCCGCTTTACTCGTTCCAACTTCTACACAACTCGATTTACCTTTGAACGTCCAGATTGCCTCTATGACCGGCATAGGATTACTATATCAGGGAAGTGGACATAGTCATATGGCTAAAATCATGCTCAACGAAATAAATAAGCCAGCAGGTCCTGAATTGGATAATAGTGGAGATTTGGAAAGTTATAGTTTAGCTGCGGGTTTCAGTTTAGGTCTAATTTGTTTAGGAAAGGGGACATCGTCAATGAATTCATACGAAGTGTTAGATTCATTACATCATTACATAAACGGCGGTTTAAAACGCGCATATGTAAGTAGCGTTAATATTTTATTTCATAACCTCTTTAAAAATAGTTTGCAAATATTTTTAGACGGGTACCACTCAAGATTTGTACAAAACTCCGAGCGTACTTGTCCATGATGGAGACAGCGTTAATACAAATGTTACAGCACCAGGAGCTCTGGTTGCAATAGCTCTTATGTTTCTAAAAACTCATAATAAGTTCGTTTATAACGTAAACATTACAAATTTTTAATGAAATTAACGAAATTTATTATTTATAAATAGAGCTGCAGTTGATCTATTACGAATCCCCGATACTCAAAAAAATCTAGAATATGTAAGACCCGACTTACTTATGTTGAAGATTATAAGTCGTAATCTTATACTTTGGAACGATATTTTACCTACAGAAGAATGGCTACTATCAAACATACCAAAGGTAGAAATTGTATAATTGCAACAATAGTGCCTCCTTATTCGAATTTTAATTATTTTTTTAATAGGTTGTTAAGGATGCTGCCGATACTATAGAAAATCCAGAAAATTCTGATGATGTTGACTATGAAACAATGTTACAAGCGTACGTGAATATTATTGCAGGAAATTTATTTTCCTTATCTCTGAAATATGCTGGATCGAGTAATAAAATGGCAGCATCATTAATAAAGCAACAAATGGAGTTATTTATAAAATATTTAACATCGGCATCTTATGCTAGATATTTACAATTAGCTGGGAGATATACTGTTGAAAACATCCTAAGTATACTTATAGTAGCACTCGCTACTGTTGAAGCAGGTTCTGGAGATTTAGAAGTTCTACGATATTGTAGATATATTCTAATAGGCTTTAATAACTCAAACAAGAACAAGCAATTGTACGGTAGTTTTATGGCGGCATCTTTGGCAACTGGTTTTATTTTGTTGGGAGCTGGAAAGTAAATTTAATATGTTTTTATCTTATACAATTGAACTGTTCTAATTGTTTAACATTTCTTCATAGATATACTTTTGGAACAACTAATTCTGCAGTAGCAGCACTCTTTATGTCTCTATTTCCAAAGTGGCCAATACATAGTTCCGATAATCGTTACCATTTACAGGCCTTACGTCATTTATACGTTTTGGCTACGGAACGACGTGTATTATTTACAAGACACGTTGATTCTACAGAATTTGTAACAGTTCCTATTGAAATTGAATTAAACGATTTAAGTATTTTGAATGTTCAAGCCCCGTGCGTATTGCCACCACTTGAATTAATTAGAGGAGTTAGACTAAAATCAGAAAGGTATTGGCCAATATCATTTGTTGGATGTGAAATTGAAACCTTGAAAAAGATACTTGCAAAATCATCAACACTTTTATTGAAATTGAGATCTGGAAATCTATCATATGATCAAGATCCTATGGTAATATATATATATATATGTAGTATATTTATACATTGATTGATTAAAAATAATATAAAATTTAGGGACATCATTATCACTCTGATACCGTTGAGAAGGAAGTTGGTAATACACTTTATGACGCTCTTCTTGAGAGAAAATCTGAAAAGAGAGATACAGCCGCTTGTAAACTTATACAAGCAAATGAAATAAAAACATTTACATTCGATCGTCATTTACATGAATTTGTTAGAATTATATTTGAAAATGCTTCAGATTGCGTAAGAATAGCTTTATCTTTGAATAGCCTACAAATTCTTTCTCTAATTACTTCTTTTAATTTATATAGAGAACTCATCCAGTTGAATTTAAGGCAATGATGCATTTATCAACAGCAATTAGAGAATGTGTTTCTCAAGATAAATTAGAAGCTTTATCCGTCCATTGTCAATTGGTTAATGACGTTTTAGTTAAACCAAAAGCTTCTTTAACACCTAAAATAATACTTGGAGTTAAATTGATCGATAAGTGGCTGGATAATTGGAAATATCAAGAAAATTCAATTCGTTTTCTAAGCATTGAAATTGGAAGACTACTCAAAGAAAATATTAATACAGCTTTGTACGATTGGATGAAAGGTGTGTCTCTCTCTCTATCTTGTGCTTTTAGTACAAGTTTTAAATTGTTAATTTCCCTTTTTTAATACAGAAAACAAAGATATTATTCTAAAATATCTAAATGGCCAATGTTTTACGCAACTCTCCCAATCAAATGCTAATATGCTAAGCTCAATTGTTGTTTGGTATGGCCTAGAACACGGCTGCCTCGAAGGAAAAACAATGTCTGGTTCATCTAAATCAGAGATTATGTTTAAACTATTATCAATAGGACTTAATAAGGAAGTTGTCCTGCAATTATCTAATTTGATATAACTACTATTTAATATTTGTTTTTTCTATAACTGTGTCAAGTTATCTACCATCTAAAAACGATAAAATAAAAAAAAAATACATTTATTTCTTTTATTTTTTATATTCCTTTTTTCGTTCAGTTCTTTTTAAATTTCAAAACAATATTTTGCTATGTTTTTATCCACGTTTTTGCATTAATTAGACGAAAGTATACAAACTTTGACGGAAAATTGACTAATCAGACAAACAAAAATGAGTTTTCCTAAGCAAAAAGTAATTTTGGAGAGTTTATCTTTTTCGATTGAATATTCATTAATTCAGTTCTAAAAGTTCTGTTTTCTAGTTTATTTATACGATCTTCACTTATTTGATTATTATTCTGTAATTTATTCATCTCTTCCTCGTATAATTTCAATTTCTCCTTTAGTTTCATTATATCTTCTTGCTGCTTAAGTATTTGTTTACTTTTATCTTTAACAGTCTCTCTGGATTGTTCAAGATCTATGGCTAATTTTTGAGCTGACTTGAAAAAGGTTACTCTTTCTCTTTCGTAAACGTTTAGCCGTTTTGTCATATCTTCGACTAGCTTCTCATTTTCTTGATTTCCCATTTGTCCTATACCATATTCAAATTTAAGCCTAAGGGCAGTATTTTCACTGTGGATCTCAGCCAATTGAATTTCTAGTGTTTGCATATGACATTCTTGCGTTTGTAAACTACTTTCTAGTGATTTTAGTTTGTTATTCATTAAATAATTCTTCTCTTTCTCCTCTTGCAATTTCCGATCATAGTCTGTTGAATGATTTTTATCATCTTTTCTCTCTGAATTCTTTCTCATTAGTATTTCTCTCTGACAATTGAACGCTTCTAATCTTTCTTCGTTTATAATTCTACGAGTTATTTCTTGATGTAGACGACGTTTCAAAGCGTCAATTGTCTTTTCATAGTTTTCATTAGATAATCTAACATTTTCCATACTGTCGCGTAGGCTAATAAGAGACGCTTCAGCAGTATTTAAATCTGCCGATAGATTGTTAATTTCAGATTTATAATCTCTAATATCTTGTTCAGTATCAACTTTTATTTGTTGCAATTCAGCTCTAACGGTGAAAACCTCTTTAGTATATTCCTCTTTAATAATTTTCATACCTTCTTTAAGATGATTTATACTTAATTTCAGCTTATTATTCTCCTCTATCGTTTGTTTATGATAATCTTTTTCTTTATCCATCTCTTGTTTGATTGTCTTTAGAAGAACTTTAAGTTGGTTGAGCTCTGCTTCGGACGCCATTAATTGGTTTTCTAATTCTTTTCTTCCCTTTGATTCACTGTTAAATTGATCGAGTGTTTGGAAACATGATATTATTTGCAGTTCTTTATCCCGTAGCTCCTCTCTAAGATTAGTATTGTCGTTTCTTAAACTTTCTATTGTTCCGCCATTAGCCTCTTTCTCTTTAGTAATAAACTTGACATCGCTAATAAAATTCTCTTTCATTTTCTCTATCCCGTCTTTAAATCTCTTTCTCTCGGCGGATAAAAGTTTTTCCCGGTCTTCTAGCTTTTGACAAAGAATCCGAACTTCATTGCGAGCTTCTTGTAGTTCGTTTAGCCCTCTTTCCTGTAAAATTCTTTCTTCTCTAAGTCTTTGCTCCAAAGTTGAAACTTCCATTTCGAGGTGATGTATTCTTTCAGCGTGTTGAATTTGCTGTTTCTCTTCAAGAATTAATTGTTCTCTAACAGACATATGCAAGTGTTTCTCGTTATTTAGAGTACTCTTAAGTAATTCACAATCGTTTTGTAATTGATTATTTATCTCATTCAAACATCTAACTTCACATTTGGCTTCGGAACATCTTTGTCTTTCCTGCCTCAAGTGGTTTTGCTCATCGTCAAATCGATCTTTAAGCATTTGAATATCCTGCTTTAACAGTCTATTCTCGTCTGAGATCTGTTCAGCTGCTCGGCTAGCCAACTCTTGCTGTTCTTTATATGCTAATCGTTGAGTCTCTAAGTGTCTAATATCACTTTGTAGAGCAATATTATGATCTTGTGAACTTTGAAAGTCCCTTTCTAAACGATTTATTTGAGTTCTACAATCTCCAAGACGCCTTCCCGCTTCTACTACTTCGTCTTTTATCCTATAAAGCTCTTCGGATAGCCTTTCAACTTCTCTTTCAAGAGCATATCTGTATTTTTAGAAGTAACATTTTTATTTAACATTATCTATAGCAGCCAAAAAGCATTTACTTGTCACATTTTATCTTTTCATTCTCGCTGTCTTTTTCTTCAAGTTTATTCCGAAGAGTGGCGTTCTCTTTTGCTTTATTATCATACTCATTCATCATTCGCTCAATCTCCTCTCTACCAGTTAGACTTTCGTTCGTAATAATTTCAAGCTTTCTGCCTAGATCATCATTTTCGATTGAAAGGCTCTTGAGTTGCTTATCTTTTTGTTTTAATTCATGAGTTTTACCTTCAACTAACGATTTGTGGCATGCAATTTCTGCTGTAAGCACCTTATTGTCTTCCTTAAAGAGAGCTACCGCATCTTCGTAATCTCTTTGCATATTCTTCATACGATTTTCAAGTTCAATTAATTGTCTTTTAGCATCTTGTTCACATCTATGAAGTTGATTATCGTAGTTTTGTAACTGCTTTTTAGTACGATCCATGTCCATTTTGGAGTTGTTAAATATAGTTTCAAGATTTCTGTTCTGATCTGTTATCTCTGTAAGAAGAGATTGTTTTATCATTAATTCTCTGGCAAATTCGTCTAACTTTCGCATAAGCTCAGTGTTTTCTTTAACAACCGTTTCAGTTGCAGTTCTCTGAGATTCGTAGTCGTGACGTAAATTCTCATTGTCTACTTCCATCGATTTTAATTGTACTTCGGCATCAACTAAAGAAGTTAGTGTATTCAATTGGCCATTTTCTATAAGTTTAACAAGTCCTTGGCGTATTTCCATATTTTTTTCGTGTAGAATTTTTTCGAGCTTACCAACCTTTTGCCTTTCTCTTTCGTAATCCGCGGCTACAATTCGTAATTTACCTTTTACATCGCCTATTTCTCTTTCAGCTATAGCCAAACGATTTGCAACATCACTAGTAATTTTATCATTAGATCTCGAATAATTGTTATTACTCTTATTTAGAAATTCAGTATAGACAGATTTTTTATCACTGTGAAAGATAGGCCTACTAAGTACAAACATTTCAGGATCATAGTTTCTAGTCGTGACAATATCAAAGCTATCTAGGTCAGTACATTTTTCTTTGCTTATCGATATTTCTACTAAATCTGTGATCATATATATTGGATTTACGTCATTTCTGTCTAACTTGCCAAATATTTTTACCCATCTCTTATCCTTAACAATAATTGAAATTGTGGATTAGTAATCGCCATGTGTTGAATAAATATACATATATGAATATAATATGGAGTATATTAATCAATGTAGGATGGAGTGCTATGTTACAGGTACATTTTATACATCCCGTTAGTAACTACGTAAATATATATGTATATGTATTTATTTATCTATAAGTACACTAATTTAACGACAAGCTTAAAAGGTCTCCATGCCCTACACATCACATTCTACTACAAATAGAACATAGTGCCTATTTACTTATTTAATACATACAATAACAAACCCTCCCTCAATCAGATAATGAATTTGGCAATTTCCACTTTTTTTTTCAACTATCATTTTTCTAGTTTTTAAGCTACTTTCTCTGTTCTTTTTTTTTGTTCTTTTTTTGGAAGGTTTTCTCTTATAAAAAGTGTTTTTTTTTAAAGTTTTTTTTATCTATATTTTAATATTTTGAAATATTTAAATTTATCTAATTCGTGTTAAAAATAATAAAAAAAAATGATATAAAAAAAAAATCCAAGCCCTAAAAAAATTATTATTTCAGTGAAAGAAGACGAAATTGATTCGTCTGTATGATGCTTACAATATTTTCAATACTCTTTTTTATTCATGTCGTATTACATTAAAAGGTATAAAAATATGTATATAAGCAGAGGGCGTTCCAAAACACCAAGATATATTCAAAATAGAGCTGAAACAAATACTATATTTCCTTAACAACAGTTCACTTGGTACTGCATAAACAGTTCAATAGTAGGGGTATTGCTAGTTTATGTGTTGATCAATGTGATAATGATTGAATATTCTCTGTTAGCTATATTTTTTGAAGATAAATTAACAAATTAGCTCTTGTTTATTATGTTTGACATATTCGCTAGAATCAAGCTGATTTGTTCACCTAGTAACAATCTATGATCGAATGCCGTGCATTTAAAGTGTATTCTATACGAAATTACTGAGCTCTTGTTGTGATCAGCCATAAACTACATACTCGAATATCAAACATTGGACAAAGACAAGGATTGACAAGGTAGGCTATGCATAAATTAATATCTAGAGTTTATGACTAATATTAGAATGTTAGCATAGTTATTTGACTGAAAAATTCAGATATAGTAGTAGTGAGCCTGATAACGCGTTATCTCCAACAGTATCATTCAATTTGAGTGAAATTTGCCAGCTTCGATTAAACCTAAAAAGACTATAGGTAAAAATCTTTTTACTAATATATTCAACATCCACGTTTATATGTTCAGCTGCTTTTGTGTATTGAACAATACATATATATATATACAGTTCCAACAAAAAATCTTGGGCAGGGTTGTCTAGCAATGCGAGAGAAAATTGTGGAACTGGACAAAAGAGGGTTAAGCCAAGTAAAGATCTCCAGAGAGCCAAAAAAATTACTCTCAGAACTATTCAGTACTATCTAAAAAAGAAAGCAGAACATTTTACAATGTAAAATGACCCAGGTCTGCCAGCCCCAAAAAGATTTCAGAAGCAGACAAGAGAAATCTTATTATGATTCAAAAAAAGAATCCCTTTTATACAGCTAGATAAGCTTATAGCCAATGGGCCATAGCAGATAAGGTGAGTTTATCTTTTGCTAAGAAGATATTATTCAATAATGGATTAAAAAGCTACATGGCAAAAGTAAAACCTTTAACAAAATTGGAGAATCGAAAAAAGAGAATTCTTTTTGATAAAAAAAACCCTTAAAACAAGGAGGATGAGCTTGAGAGTTATATTTTTTCTGACAAAACAACATTTGACCTGTTTCCTAAACAGAGAATCAGAGTCAGATGTAAACGGGAGGATAAGGACAAGCCAAGAAACACCAGGAGCAGTTTTAAGACATTTTCAAATATGATGGTTCCAGAACTCTGGCATATTACTCTGAATCAATAGACTCAGAGAAACATATCTCAACTTTAAAAGAGCATCTACTTCCTATCTATAAGACGGAGAACATCTTTCAACAGGATGGAGTACAATGCCACATCTCAAAAGTATCTAAATCTTTTTCAGGACGAAACAAGACTGGCCAGCAGAGAGTCTAGACTTGAATATAATAGAAAAGTGGTCAAACGGAGATCTTTACTTGGCTTAACCCTCTTCTGTCCATAGAAGAGGAATATTTTTTGATTTCTGAAGACGATATAACATTTATATATATATAACTCCAAAAAAAGAAATGCCGCCTTGTCACCCAAAAAATAAAAAGGTGTGTGATAAATTATGGAGTCATGTTGGAATTTTATTCATTTGTATAAATGTCTCATCCTTCATTCTAAACAAAAAGATAATAATTAAACAAGTCTTTTTAGGTAAATATTTCACTTTTTCCACTTTAAGGATAATCCTGCCCAAGATTTTTTATTGGGACATATATATACACGTGTACATGTTAATATTAAATCAGTATCATAAATAAATTGCATGTAATTCATTTAACGATAATGCAAAAAAAAACAGAAAATCAACTAAAAATGACTAAAAAGTTAAAGTTTTGTTTATTAACTTCCTTTATTTTTATTAAAAGAATTCAATTAAACAATTTTGTTTAATTATTTTATTAACTACAACGACTAATCATGAAAATATGATTAAAATTTGTTCCGACATCAATACTAGCAGACAATGGAAGTAATATTAAAGAAACTCTCTTTTGTTCTATTGTCTGCGCGATTCCTAATATAAATATATCCACGTTATTAGTATACATGGTAGCTAGTTGTATACTCTTCTCTTTTTCAGCCAAGGATATGGTAAATAGGCCAGCTTCGGTGTTAACAGTATTTTGTTTTCTCCTCTGTCTCTTGTACGTCTTTTATTGGAAAATTGGAGAGCCGAATAACGATAGTATTGAATCTATAATCGATTTATCATACAAGAACCCTCATAAATTCCGAAACCCTTCTCCAAAACTTGCCGAAGGTAGGCAGGCACCTGATGAAAGTGATTATGAGGATATAAAAAATCAGTTAATAGATCTTTTTGACGATGATCTATTCAATTTTTCTGCTCCATTACGTTCTTTAAAACGTAAACGAACTATCAGTCGCCAAGTAGTCGCGTTAGAAAATTTTCTAGAGGCTTATCACCATAATATTACATCAACAAGAGAAAAATTACTTAAATGGATGGAGGATCCAAAATTTCGAGATTTAGAACCAATTGATAACGTTGCTGACGCATATAAAGACGATTTTTTTGATAGAGTCATGAAATTAGACTCTGTGAGTACTATTGTTCTTTGGGGTGAAAGCTTGGAAGAAATGAAAAAGATAGTGCCGGATCAACATTTTCCTTACACGTCGTCCGACTGTAGAGGTTTGGAAAATCATGCTATATATGGTAACAGCGATGGTAAACGATTCTATAATGTAAGTTGTTCTGATAAATTAGCTGATCTGTGGAAACCAGCGCACCTGGATATAGTACGATTTGGAATGGGTTTACCATTAAATGGAATGGATACTTTAAGAAAAATATGGAATAAACCTAAAGCAATACCTGCAACTTATATATTGATAGTAAAAGATGGTGTTTCAAATAGTGAAGGTGACGTTTGGGTCGAATCAACAAAAATTGTTATTCAACGCTGCTATCAAGATCTGCGTCCAATATTTCCCAGGCACCTCAATATCACAGTAAATTATAAGGAGATATTTGTAATGACCCAATATTTTGGAGGTTCTTTCTTTCATTTTAACGTGGAGGGTTTACCCAGACTTACACCTCATCTTAAATGGTTAGAACAGAATCCTCATATACCTATTTTAATCTCCAAACCAAAATATAAAAATGCTTTTGATGGATTTATAAAAGTTATTGGACTCCCTCGTGAAAGATTTGTGTTCGATAAAATTGTTAGAGCTAAGGTTTTATATATGCCTGCTGGCGGAATTTGTGGAAGATCCGCTGTTTTCGGGTCTGTAGCAACTTCTATTTATTTGAGATCCCGCTTAAATGCTCCAGAAATAGGGAAACAACCAGATTCTGTTGTTATTATTAAGAGATCATCTCGTGGTCGTCTTTGGATGAATCATGATGAAATTTATAATCAAGTGAAAGCCGAAGCGGATAAAAGAAGCTTCAAAACAGTTATTTTTGGTGATAAACCTTCGCCAACTTTCGAAGAAGGTATGAAAATGTTCGCTCGGGCAGTGATGATTATTGGTCCACATGGAGCAGGATTGTCAAATATTCTCTGGTCAAGTCCTGGAACTGTAATAATAGAAGGCATGTGTGATATAGTGCCTCGAAAAGTTAATCTGTGTTATAGAAATTTAGCTCAACTACTCGGTATGAGGTGGTATGGCATTTATCCAGGGTGTGTGCACACTAGAGCATTTCAGGTAATTCCAGTTGTGTCATACAATTTAGATCAATATCTTAAATCAATCCGAAAAGGAATATAACTTTTGAGTTATTATTGTTCTGCTGTTGAAAAAAACTACTAAAAGTTTATATGCAAGAAACGGACATTTTTTTCCGTATTTTGCACTCTAATACGTACTAATACTTTCAGAGTTACACATATATTTCAAATTTTCGAAATGTAATAATGATAATGTATTTCGTAAGGTGTATACTAAATACTGAATAAAAATAATTCTTTTACCAGACTTAACCATCAGTATTCTTAGAACTTTTTGAAACGATGATTACATCTTCTACAAAGCAAAACAAATAAAGAAAAGCTTTAAGGTTACCTGAATATTTATCTATCTTACCTGCAACTATACTGGTTATATTTAACGATTTATTCTGATCGTCAGTAGTCTGATAATAAGTCAATGTACCAGTTACGTAGCATTTGTCCCTGTGATTGAGTAGCTTTGCATTTAGATTTGAAAGTAGAAAATAAGTTTAGTTCATTTACCCTTTTTCAAGTGTTCTACTTAAAATATCTCTTAAAGCTGGCCTAAAAACAGCTATTCGGTGCCACTGCGTATGTTGACTGTATTCACCGCTGTCGCTGTCTTTGAAGCTCTGTGATGTTGCCAATGAGAATAGTGATACTGGTTTTTCAGTCGTACCACGGGTTTCAATGTTTCCACCAACTCTTCCTAATAGAATTACTTTATTGACACCTAACAAATAAATTTTCCAGTATACTCTCTATATTACCCTATAACTCTATTTCTAATTATACCTCTTTCACCAGTTAGAACAGGATAGACTTTTCTAGTTTGTGATGTTGCTTCGGATGAACACAATCTAGCGAGTGGTCTACGCTAAAAACACGGATAATCATTTAGAACAAAAACTGTTATTTTACGAATGATTTAGAAGCGGGGAAGACAACTTTTAAATAACTTTAAGCGCCTAAATTTCAAGAATGCGTAAAATATTTATACTTATAAGCGCACTTACGGATAAAGTGAATAATTGCCTCAGATTAAACATTTTTCTTTCAAGTGAACACGCGCCTAGTATGGGTGAAGGTCATTTATTTCAACATCCGGTTAGTAACTGAGACCGGTTCTTTTTTCGATTAGACGTAACCGGGAAATTTTAATTTCATTCAGAAAATAAACTCATAAAATTTTTTATATCTTATTTGTATTATAACTAAATTCTATAGTCAACTTTAAAGGTTAAAGGTTAAAAACAGAGACAAATTTTTTATGCTTTAAACGAAAACAAATAGACGAATAATGTTGTTATTGTTTTCTTTTTGAATTTACAATGTCAAATAACTCTTACAGGGTTTTTCATCAGTTCAACCATAAAAACAGGTTGATTAAATGAAGAATCACAAATTAAGATCACCATCAATAAATATTGAAAACGACTAGCTGATTGATTAATGACATAAATAGTATAGTAAAATTTTCTATGCAGAGAGAGAGAGGAGTATATATATATATATATATATATATATACAGCTACATGCACTTAAAGATGGATTACTATACATATAGTAATTACTCGTAAAACAAAAATATCATCTGAAATAAAAAGAATCTCCAATATTGCATAATAGTGAGACGTGAATCTTCTGAATAGTGTTCAAGTATACAAGCTATTTTTAAATACAAAATGAATTGCTCTTTTCATCACATTGACTTTAATAAATACATATTTTAATGGCACATTATTTAGTTGAAATATATAACTGGCAAAACACGTTGTACCTCGTTTACTTATATGGAATGTCATTTTGCAGATATTGAATTCTATCATACCATAATGTGCGCCAGTTGTTATTGCAATTACGTAATTTAGTCAGAAATTCTGTTATCGCTTTGGAGTCAGTATAGTTTGGTAGAAATCTTTGACGTAGCTCTTTAACGCACGTTGCAGGCATTCTAAAGCAAGGAAGCTTAGTATCTATCATTAGATGAATAAGGGTCACAAGTTCTTCTCGATATTGCCTATTATAAAATAAATAAAATATATTTTTATTATTTTTTTTATTATACCAATTCATTTATAATTGCAAGAAATAATATTCAATAAATTTTTATTCACCTTACGGCAAGGAAACCGTGCACGCATAACTCTTCAAAATAATTCAATGAAGCAGGGCCCATTAACTCAATCATCTCGTCACTTATTTTAGCATCAGGTTCAAAATTTATATTGCCTCCAGGAGAACTTTGTATAAGGAAACCAAAATCTAAAAATAATAAATTTATATATAATATACGGTTTATCAGCAAATTATCCAATAAGCATATAAATCATAAAACGATTAAATTTATATTTACCTATGTGTACTATATAACCCTTTTTGAAATCTATCATAATATTGCCATTATGGCGATCCTTTATTTTTAAAATCATACTAAGAACAGTATAACCTGCCATTGATACAGTAAAATTGCGTCGAGCCATAAGATATTCTGGCGTATTATCGCCAAATGTTTCAATAAAATATTGTTTTAAGCTGCTTGCTGTTTTATTACCAATTTCCATTCGAGTAATACTGTTTGGAACGCATTCAATAACTCCACTTCCGGGAGACGTTGCTACAACCTTATAAGGGCTAACGTATAATTCTATACCAACTTTTTTGAAAATTTTTTGAAATAATTCCATAATCTATTAAAAAAATGTGATTTTTTGTGTATAATAACAGATTTTCAAAATACTATATTATTATTATTTATCGAACCTGAAGACAAAGCATATCTTGTCGAACGTCATCACCTACTTTAAAGATGGCACCTTGCATCTTTTCGGGACCTAGTCCGGCTGCAAGTTCTTTTGTTAGGTCACCGCGACTCATACCGATTTTTTCGAGATCTTTTACTTTACATTTTCGTACTACAAATCTCGCTAAATAAGGTGCTTTTGCAGCACTTTGCATAGGTGTTCCAGAGTTATAATCAATATTCGTCAACAATGCATCGGTATTTGATGGCAAATAACAACCTTTCCTTAATTCTACTTCCTTCAAGGCTTGTAGACATTTGGCTTTTCTTAGTGGTCCTTTAGGGTAGGGTCTGCAAGTAAAATGTGTTCATTGTTAAAATATAGATCAGTGTCTTATTTTATGCTTTTTTCGGCCTAGATTAGTTTAAAGTCACACCTAATTTTTTCAGAAACTTGAGTAATATCATCCATGAAAGAGAACTCTCTCTCATAAAATTCCTTGGCATCTCCACTTAATTGTTTTTTAATCTCATCTGTCACAAATTCTAGTTGAGGTCCAATAGACTCTGAACGAAATATTTACTAAATTATCAATACGAAAAAATTAATTTCTCTATTGAGTATTACCGTCGTAGATGAGGCTGGCTTCGTCCATATACGCGTTTGTTTTCATATTCCATATTAGCTGATGGGCTAATAGCTGAGAATGGCTGGCTAGCCAAATAAGAAGTTCTGATACATAATATAACTGGAAAAACAATAATATGATTAAATTATTGCCTAAGCAAATAAAAAAACTCAAAGAAATTGTAAATATAAATACGAACTTCAATATCATAACGAAGAGCTTGGACGAGCTGAGGTACGTAGAAAAGGAGGATATCTGGAGAATATTCTCGTAGTACTTGAGTTGCATATTGAACAGTTATTGGATGAACAGGGTATTGTCTTTTATTGAAATAAGATAAAGCCATTACAGGAGAACCAACCGACCATGTTAGCATATGACTTAATTCCGTAAGATCATTCTCTATAACGTGATCCGTTGCTAGATATTGAACAGCTTCTGGTATGTGAGAGCAAATTCCTGGATTAAGCCTTACTAATCTAGCCAATTCTGTTGTTAAAGATTCAATACCAGCGAATCTTTCAGGAAGGTATATAGCTAAATCTGGAGAGATACTATTAAAAGCAAAACAGGCTATATCTTTCCAATATTTTTGTTTCGTATGTCCGCTTTGAGATACATATTGTTCTATCTTTAATAGCTTCTCCTTGTCCAGTTGTAACTCGGTTAGTTTAGATGGATTGCTCCAAACTGCCAACCGATCTATTTCTGTGCCTAATAGATGAAGTATTAAGTGTCCCTTTCTTTGGTAGACTTTAGCGTAAGCGTCAGGGTCTACTTTGCTTTTAGTACTTAATGTACCTCCAGATCGTTTTGATGAGCTAGTGCGACCGCTTGGTACTCTGTTAGTAGGGATTGACGAATGATTCGAGTCTAGATGAATCGAAATATCGTCATTATTTTTGTTGACACTTTCTCCAAGAGTATCTGGTGTATCACTTTTTAAATGTTTTCTTTCAGATCCTAAAATATTCCAGAATTTAATTAAGTCATTTTCGATTACGTCCTTTAGCTCTGTCCCTTTAAAGGTTGGATATGTTGGCATACTACTGAAATAATCAAACGCTGTTGAATAAATACGCTCTCGTAAAACGCATTTTGCTGTTGTTTTCGAAACTCCTTCACATTGTAGAAGAGTCAAACCAATATACAATAGCCTAAACCGAGGACCAATTGCAGAAGCGTGACGATTCATGAGAGGTCGTTTAGTAATGTTGATGCTAAGACATTTGTGCAGCATGCCAACAAAAACTTCAATTCGATCTTGACTTGAGTATTTAGCCATTTCAACTTGTTCAACCAGAAACTGTTTGTAAAGATTAAAGTAAATATTTTTCTTGTCTAATTAATCAACAAAAGCAAACCTTTGTCCATGTATCGTGTGGTGTAACCCTAGGAGCTGTTGGTTCACAAATATCATCTGGACCAGCAGAGATAGGACTAGTTCCTTCTTCTGTTTCTTCAAAAAGACCCATTCTTTTGTCAACTGTATTTTGCCATGCCATTGACATTTCTTGCATAAATTGAGCCACAAATTGTGGTTTAGCACACAAAAGCCATTGCCAGCAGTCAAGAGCTATTTCCATATATTCTTGACCAAAATATTTTACAGGAGCCCAACAAATGGCGTGAATTAACTTTCTTGCGGGGACCGTTAAATGAACTTGCAAAGCCGTCACTCTATACAAATAATGCTTAAACTCTTCCAAATCTTTAGCTTTGCAATTACGGTTTAAATTGTCTGTTAATCTGTCAATTAACTCGTCAATTTTAATATCTAGTGCAAGCATTCCATTTATTTCTCCAGCTGACAAACTTCTCATATTTAACTGAGCCATAAATTTACCCGAATCTTTTTGCACGCAATTCGGTCTTTTCGATATAACCATATTCTATATTTAAAGGAAAAATAACTTGATATAATAAAATAATATCCTTAATAAATTATTTAAAAGTGATACTGTAAATATATATATATGTATATGGATATTAATCTTTGTGTATACATATGTATATATATAAATTTATACAGTATGCATGGATATAAATGTAAATTGTATAAAGCTACACAAATTAATTTCATTTTGATGTAAGGGTTAAATAATAATTAATAATAATAAAACAATCAAAAAAGATTTGGGCTTGTTAGTATAACAATTGTAGTTATAGGCTTTTTGTCTTTTTTTTAAATTTAATTTAATATTAGAAAATGTAAGATATTTCAACAAAATACATTGATAATCAATATTTCTATCAATATTTAAATGTAATTAAATGTTATATATTTTTTATTTATTTTGTGTTTTTTTTTTGTTTTTAATAATAAGAATATTAAAGACAGAAAATGTGTTTGGTTATAAAAAAAGATGAAGAAAAAATAAAATCTGTTGAGGAAGGAAAAATAAAATAAAAACTGAAAAACGTAAAAATCACGAAGACGAAAGTGAAGAAGAGAATTCGAAAAAATGAACCGTGAGAACACTCGAAAATATAGCGTCATACCAAATCGACGAAACTCCCTTTTGTACTGAAACTTCTTGTAAGTTGTTTAAAGGAAGAACCCTTACTCAAGGTGATTAGAGTCGGTGCAGATCGAATCTTTACAAGAGTCTGCTAAATAGTAATAATTTGCTAGAATAACCTAGTTTATTATTTTGATATACTTTAGTTCTGCCTCGCGACAACCCTTTTTAATAACACTTTTATTTACCATTCAAGGTTTTAAAGCGTCTCTTTCCTTTTTTTTAGTCTTAATAGGCAATCAATTCAAAATAGGCATGCAAAAATTATTTTTTTTGCATTCACAACATTGAACAGTTTAAAGAATAAAAAAAATAAGTAGAAATTATAAGAGAAATAGCTACGAACCCCCAGTGATGCTGACCAAGGTGATACTCTCGTATAACCAGCATATTCCAATACAGTCTCCGTTATGAATGATAGATTCGTATAGCTTTGGGCATTTTTCGTGTTTGATTCCGTCTTAACTTCCCGAATATATTCAATTAGGTAGGAACGAACAGTATTTGGTGCCCATGTCATAGACTCTTTTAAGATGTCAACAACTCTATTGGCGTAATCTTGAACGATTTTCTAAAATTTACGATGAGAACGTAATAAATAATCCAAGTGATAAGTGTTGTTTAAACTTTACCTCTCTACCGTTCATATTATCCATTACCCGTAAACAATATGGAGTACCAGGTACTTTAAATTCAGGGGTGTCTTCATGTGGATCCTAAAATATAAATGCAAATAAGGGCATTTATTTTTTAGAAAAACAAAATTCGTTCATTATACTTACCATATCCAAAGACATGGAGAGAATTTGTAAAATATCTAACATTGTTCTAATTACCCTACCACTCCATAGCACATAAGGAAATCTTTAATTTATTTATAAATAGTAAATTAATAATTTAATAAATATAAAAGTACTAGAAATTATTAAAAAAAATACTTACACATATACTAAATCTGTTATGCAGTAATCAGCAAAATACTTAATTCTATCAGTAATATGATTGAATTTAACTAATAAAAATTGAAAATGCTTTTCCATCTCTTGTTCCCTTTGTTCGCATTTCTCCTTTGACTTTTGAGTTTCTAAGAATATTGTAAAAGCTTTGTACATTGCCGCGCTCATACATTCGCATAAGTAGTCTAAAATCAATCAGAAAGTAAGTACTTGTAAAGTTTGTTTCTAAATATATAATTAAGATATTTTCTTACTTTTATTTTTATTTAAGTTATGATCCTCTAAGTATCGAAAGAGTCTGTCTAGGATATCAGTACCGTTAGTATACTTTGCTCTAATTGTTTCCAATTTCAAAACTGATAAAATATGTCCACATCTATTAAAATCCTGACTCATAATTGAACTCCTGATATTTTGAGTAAAGTGTTGATTATATTTCTGATCATTAGAATTTGTAATTTGAATTTCTCTTATTAATGTTTGTCTTAATTCGGCCAATTCGGTCTGAAAGAAGATTGCTTACTAAAAAAAGACAAAATCATAATTTATTAATACTTACAGCTCCAACAGTCTCATTTTTTATAACGCCTGTATAATTTAATGATCTTGCCGTTTCACCCAGAGTAAGCATTGGAGATTTTGTAGCTACTTCGTAAACGCTATCAACCCATTCTGATGGCCATTGAGCTATTAAAATTAACCTTTAGATTTTCTATAAACTGTTTCCTTTTAATCAACAAACCCTTCTCTGTAAATCCCAAAGTAACGCAATATAACCAAAAGTCTCTAAACAGCCCATGTAATCTTATATTTGGATTATCAACAGTAGGAACTGGTAGTCTTTTAATCAACTATAAAGAATAATAAAATTTTAAATATACAAAATAGTTTATACAAATATTAAAATAAATACTTACAACTGCAATGACTGGAATAAGCATCCCCAAACTTCCGGCGAAACTTGAAGCCTATTAAATTAATTAAACAAATTGTAAAATAGAATAAAGGTTATTACAACAAATTTATATCTATTCCGCGGAAATAAAATATTCTATGCTAAACACGATGCATCTCTGATCTATGCCATTCCTTATATCGTGAACAAAATCATGCTTTGTAAATAGTTCGATATGGGATTTACATATATATATATATATATAAATATACTTTATATAAGTAATATAAAGATAATAAATACAGATAAAAAAAAACCATTTGCATGTTCATAAGAGATATAGAGATAGAAATAAAAAAAAAGTTTGTAGAGTTTTCAATTCAAGTTATAAAAATTCCTTATTTAGTTAATTCCCCTTTATATTTTTACTCTGTTTATATATAGTGCAAAGAGATTTTTTTGTAATAGAATAAAAAGCTAAAATATCATTTGGAAGTTTAAAAAAACAAACCACATTTAAGCATTCATTTCCTTATTTTTTTTATCAACTACCGTATCAAATTTAAACTTACCTTTGCAGTTGGAAAATTTGAATGTGTCAACTGAATGTGTGTTATAGTATTTTTAGGTGTTAGTTTGTGTACAAGATACAAAAAAAAAAAAAACGTTCAATCTTAGTTATTCATTTCTTTAAAATCTAAGGTGATCCATCACTTGTATTGTATGTATAACTACACTTGTGTGTAAACTAAGATAAGTACCTTAAGCGCAAAATGCGCTTTTTCAGTTGCCCTTTTACTTTCTAATCCCAATTGAACAAATACTTCTAATAAAGCCTTTAACATATCCATTAGTTCCGTTTCGCCAGTTAAATGGACTGCAATTTTGGCATAAGCGTCAATTGCAGCGTATGATACATGGCTATATTAAAAAAGAAGGAATTTACATTTTAAAAATAAAATAATAATTGTTAGTATTACCGATATCTGCTGACTTTTTGGGATTCTGACGTAATGCTACTTTCAACGCATATTGAATTTAAAACTTTAATTATATGTTCCCGAACTTGATCCTGATATGAATATTAAAGAGGGATAAAGTCAATAATCAATTATGGAAGAGATATAAAAGTTCATAGATAAATTACTTACACAACCACCAATGACCATGTAGGCAAACTGATCAACTATAAGAGTGTCAATAACTGACGGAGGATTGCAAAATTTTTGATTAAGCAGGGACATAACAGTTTCAACAACTTTTGGAATATGTTTTAATACAACTGCAACTCTTGCCATTGTAAATATAGTATTGACGGTTACAATTTTAACTTTATTGTTTGTTAGTTCACTTTCCGTCAATTTACCAATTAGAGATAGAAGAAATGCATCAACACTGTTGTTATCTATTTCATATCCTGCTTCCAAAGCTCTAAAATATAATAAAATAATTTATATCTACAATAATTTCTAATTAATAATTACTACATACAAGCATATATTCTGTATAGCTGTATCTCTAAGTGTTTCAAATATTGCCGCCATTTTCATTTTAGAATTTTTTTGTAATGAGGTATCTAGTGTATCGAATACAATTCCTTCTGATGAAACCAATAACGATCCTAATCGTGCATATTTGTCATATTCGGAAGATTGAGAGTATTTTACATATTTAAATAAAATTGGTGCTGGGATAACAAGAAAATCTCTTAATTCGCTCACAACCGACGACGCCATATGTGGAAATTTTTTTGCCAATTTACCAATAACCTATTTTAATATTTGTAAGACATCAATCAATAATATGCCTCTGAATTTATATATGTATACAAACTGATATTGCTGCTAGATGCAGTGGAAAATGCGTAGATAATAATTTAGGATCTAAACTATTTCTTAATTTCCTTTTTAAAACACCTTCCAACTTTTGAGCTTCTGTTATTTGTTAAATTTTTATTATATAACATGTTGACATAATATACAGTATATACAGTATACTGTATTGTTTATCAATATGCTACTAACCTGCTTCGTCTTGCCTTGCCCAAATCATTAATTCAGTACAAGCCCTATTGCCCTGTACAGCTAAATCGCTAAAATTATTAGTATGTTTGTCATTTGTTGCACTTGGATGAAGTTCTAGCTGAAGATAACCATTACCAGATAATGTGAAAACGAAATTTCTAATCTTATCATGAAACTCTTTGGGCAAATCTAAAAAAAGGAAGAAAATAGTATAAAGAGTATTTCAGTCGATTTAAAGAAATACAAACCTTGGCGGGAATGCAGTAAGTCTCTAAGCATAACTGAAACTGTAAATGTAATAACCTCTCCTAAACTTTTGTATGGATTATTTTTTCTCTTCATCGACTTTTTCGATCGCTAAAAGAATATTATAAAATATTTTATGGATTATAATATTTCTAGTAATACATTCAATTTTTACCAGTTTTTCATCTTTGCATAGTTGATCGAATTTATTTAATAGCTTCTTATTTACTAAATCTTCAACTATGGTAAGTATTTCATCCAATTCGGAGCTTGACAAGTCAATCGCCTTACAAATTCTTATATTTAAAGATGGATCTTCTTTTTCGACATCGCTAAAACACGAGCCGACTTTATTAAAATAGTGAGTTGATGGATCGATATTGTTGATATTCTTCACAACAGGTATTTCGAAGTGAGAGCGTCTTTTATCATCATTACTCAATCGATTGTTCAAGTCAGATTGACTACTGTTAAAGAGAATTATGCAAGGTATGAAATTTCTTTCAATTTTGTGTTTTATCAGTAATAGACAACTATTTAACCACTTTTAAATACAACGTTATAAATACACAAAACAATTAGTTGCTCGTACTATCTGCTTTACCTCACAAAAGATATTCAAATTCACAACACTCACCAAAATGTACCCGACCTTATCGTGTCTGAATCCCCTTCACCGACAATGTTTAAATGCATTTGCTGCGACATTACTCGAGGGATAACGCTTCTGACCTGAAACGTTTTTTTAGGGGTAGTTGGGATTTTTTTCGGCTGAGCGGGCGTCTGCTTTAGTTGAGTTAATCCACGATGAGAGGTAAATAAGGAGGAATAAAGAGAAGCATTTTCGTTCAAACTCAATCTTCCAAAAGCTCTGATTGCTCCCAATAATACAAGAATAAGCCTTTTGCATTGTGCATCTAAATTAGATAATTTAGTAATTATTCCGTGATTTATACTGCAGTTCCATAATTGACAACTTAAAGCAAAAAAGCTAGTCTTACCGTTTTCAGACGAAGTTAAGGAATCAGTTAATTGACGTAGAAGCTTAATTTGATAGCTGATTATCTAAAGATTAAAAAATATTACATTGTTGAAAACATTCATTTTCTTATATAATAGAAACTTACACTTGTCTTTAAAGAGTTATCTTTTATAATCACGTCATTTAGTAAGGTTATAATAATAAAGGAAAAACATTCCTGGGGAGGTAGTTCTTAATTGGGACAAAAGTATGAATTATTAGTAAATCGATAATCTAGAGGAAATTATGACTTACTGTAGTCTTCAGTAAATTGTGTCAAGTCCCACTCAAAATTCGGTAGTATTTCCAATATTTTTAGAAAGTAAGAAAGAATATCTTCTTTATGCTAAAATTCATAACAAAAAATATTATATCTATTATTATTTATTATCAATTTTGTTAATACACTTTGATTTTTCCATTAAAATCTTATTAAGTTCACTAGATGGCGGATGAATAATGGCAATCCCTTTTTTTATATATACATACATATATATATATATATATATACGATATTTGAGACAGGATTTAACTTGTAATAATGCTCACTAAGCATATTTATTAATTTTTTTATTTAAATATAGTTAAAATAGATAAAAATAAAACCTGAAGCTTTGATTCGATTAGAAATATTCCCAGGGCAATAATTGCATCTCGAGATCTCCTGTTGATTATTACAGAAGGTTGCGAATTGAAGACAGGACAGTGAGCTTTCAAACGATCGAGCTGTTCATAAAATAATTATAAATTCAATAAGATCAGATACGAAGACTGATAAAAATTAATAATGCTAAATAACAAATCGATTTGTAAAGCGGCGAAAGGGATTTAGAAATTGGAAAATTGAACATATCAAAATAATATCAAAAATAAAAATCGATTTAAAAATTATTTTCACTAAATCTAATCTTAAGAATAATATAAAACCTTTGCTAATGGTACTGCTTCTAAACTAGCTAAGGAACGAGCAAAATTCTGTAGATTCTGAGCGAAAAACGCTCGTCTCCTCTCCGCCATGTCTGTTTTCCTGTTGTCATCTGCATACGTTTTAGATGCTATCGTAAAAGTTTCTCTACCAGTTTCCTCCACATTCTGGTTTGACTATTATAATGTTTTTTTATTAATAAAATAATAGCTATTCTATACATACCATTATATTTGTAAGTTATAAGTTGCACACATTAAACATAGCCGAATTTGTGATCTTGTTTCGCTGACAGTAGTGGACAAATTATAAAAGCCTACGCATAATTTTAAATAGAACTATGAGTTCAATGCCTCATACATACAAAAAAAAACTAGATAGATTACTCAGTGGTCGATATTTTCGTTTAGATTTATTAGGCCTAACTTTTTAAAGTTTTTTTTTAGATATAAACAGTATTCTCGGTTAGTATTTATGACTAATAAAATATCGAATTAGATAAATCTATACTAGTTGTTGGCGAAGTAATTATTGATTTTTGAGAACTTTTTTTTTATATTTGACTTTTATTAGAGAGAATAAATGAATGCGAAAAGAAAGTAGAAGTGAAAAATATTGATAAAACAAAGGTACAAAAACAATTATATCCCTTTGTAGAAGGAGCACTTTTAGTCCGTTATCCCAGGTTAATATTTAATCAATAACTTCCCAGTCGTCTGTATTCAAACTATTAAGTCTTATAAACTCTTTATTTGTTGTATTTTTTAAGTGATGAGCTGTTCTTAGCAAATGTGTTTTTCTCTTAATGAGATGTCCTTCCTTCGTTATTGCCCATAGAGTATTGTCGCGGGAAGCTAAACGAGTGAAATAATATGATAAAAATAGGAAACAAAAATAATAATAAATATAATCTTGATACGAGAAAAGACCTTTGATTGTTTACCTGATATATGATTAAAGTTACCAGGAATTTGTCTCCAATAGTCACCGTGAAGGTTATTTTCATTTATTCCATGTCTAACAAACAGGCCATTACTGGTTGTCAAAGCATATACTGCATTATCACTTATAGCCAATTTGACAGCTTTTATACCTTTTTTAATAACGACAAACATATACTGCTAAATTGGAATATATAAGAAAAGAGCTAATCTTTATACCTGGGATATACATCCAATCAGTTCCAATTGGAAGACTTTCTGTTATACCTTTTCTTGTGTATACACAATTCATAGAATCGATTGCCCAGATCTAATTAGAAAACATATATTAATTGACATATTTATTCATAAGTCTGTCTACTATATAGATCTAACCATTTTGAAATTAAAACCGCTAAAAATAGAGGTTAAAAGACTTTGGCCATGTTTTGACAGACTCTCTTCAATTGGTATCCACGCAGCTGATAGAGAACCTGCAGATGGTGGTTCAATACTCATTCGGAGGTACAGCTTTCCTTTTTCATCAACAGACCAAGCAAACTTTGAATTAATAGCTACAGAACATATTTTACTTTGTCCAATGAGCATTAAATCAATTGGTATCCAATTAAGACCTTGTGGACAGCCTGGTGATACACCTGATCTAGAATATATAGCCCCATCCGTCGATAGTACCCATAAGTACCATTCAACAGCACAAATACTAGATACGTCGAACGGAACGTTTCGAATTGCTAATTGAACTTCAAAAGCATATTGAGTTTTTGGCGATATACCAAAGAGTTTATTACACACTTGCTGAGACCAAACAAGATTGCCAAGCGAGTGAACGTTACGCCAAGGTATAGAATCTGCCATTCCAAGTGGAGTTGCTAGCTTCCATCTGTGACCCAACACGTTATCCTTGCAAATAAAAATACTTCTTGAACCAATCTCAGCAACAAAAACGGCCGTTTTAGATGAGGAAGCCAGAACGGAAGTAGTGCCTACATTACTTAAGCTCTTGGAGAATGGGGTGGAATAAAACCAACGAGACAAGCTTCGTTTATTAACGTCATGAACTATAGGACTTTCAAGGGAGACCTGCATAAAATAACACATTGCATTGAAATAAAATAATTTATATATATACAGTATATAAATATATGCCAATATATTACCTGATAGACATTCCCATCACCGTGAGGATTTTCTTGAGTAACATTTGGAGCAAGCCAGATTAATCCTTTCTTGTCAATAATCCATCCAATACCAAAAGAACCAAGACTTATGTGACGAATGTTTAATTGTTCGTTTATTCTTTTCACTTTGCACCACTTCACGGCAGATTCATCATCACTTGAAGTGAATACAGTAGCCCACAAAATACCCTCTACATCTAGAGCCCAAACAATATTATCTTTAGAAGAGATACTAGTTATCATTTTGGGATGTTCTATGGTTACAGAACGGAATGCTGGTCTTTGAGCAGATAGATTCTTTTGTAATTTAACAATACCATTATCTTTTTTAACATACCTATTATAAAATAAATGAAAAACGAATAAATGAATTTTAATTCTTTTATGTATGCGAACCATGCACAATGCTCCATTACACAAATATCACTAACTTCTTTTAAAATATGAACCCATTTCAAGCCTGTTGGATATCTTTCAGTAATATGCTGTGCTACGAATACATTATTGTTATATAATCGCCAAAGAATAGTCGAAGAGTCATTAACAGAAATTTTATCAGCAGGCGCATCTTGAACTAAACGCCACATTGGGGCATTTTTCTGGAAAAAATGAATTGATATTAGTATATTGGCGTACATCTTCATATATGTATATATACTAATATATTCAATTATTTACCGTTAAATTGCAATAATGAAGCTTTTGTGATTTGTCAGTCAACCATATATATTTTTCGGATATACAAAAGTTTTGCACGAGTGAAGGAACCGACATTTCCGTCCAAATTTCCTCGTCAAGAATTTCAAATTCATCAGTGCTGGTATATTCGCTAATAGTCTCCTCTTCTACAGTATCTTCTATAATCTTTTCCTCTTCCGTACAAGTTTGAGTTTCACGCGCATATATACTATTAAATTCTTCGTCGGATAGCGAAGCTGATGACGATAAAGAAGGCCTATTTGATGTATTATCTCCATTGAATATTTCACACGGTAAAGAGAAATCTCTAGTTTCGTCATCATATGCTGACTCTTCTACTTCTAATGATTTTGATTCTGGCTGCAATTCTTTTTTTTCAACTAATTGTTCAGAATTTGATTTAATAGAGCATTCTTCAGCAGCCTGAGTAGCTTCTTCATTTTTAGCTTCAGTAACTATCTCCACGTCATCTATATTTGTATTCTGAACAACCGCCTTTTCTTGAACGTCTATATCTGTAGTTTGAGTATCATCTTCTTGAGCGTCTGTGTCTTTATTCTCAGTAACTTCCTCTTTTTCATTGCATTCCGTTTTAGTCTGGGAATTTGATTCATCTCTCACTTCAATTTCTTTGGGTTGATCCTTCACAAATTCCTTGGCCTTTAATTCACTGTCACTGTCATTTGTTTTATTATCAGTTAGGTCATTGGGGATGGAATTAACGTAATTAGAATCTTTATCATTATGACTCGATAAACTTATAGTATCGGAGATAGAAGCTTCATTTGAACCCGAGCCGGAAGTAGAAGATACGAAACTATGAGAATCTTCATCTACTTTCTTTTTAGCCTTCTTTTTTTTCTTTTTCACTTTTACTGTCTTAATTGAAAATACAATAGAATCGTCAAAACTTTTTTTACCAATTAAGTCTAGATCCGGTGTATCTTCTTTAGCTGTGACTGACTCTGCTTTAAGGTCAGTAGTAATTGGATCTGTTAATTTTTTATCAACTTGATCGGCGTTCTCAGAGGTTTCTTCCTCGGTCTTTTCTCTTAATTGCATATCGGAAAGCATATCATATGCGGAATTGCTCTCAGACGGAGGATCAGATGGACTTTTATCCTCATTATACCTTTTACCTTCAGGGACAGTAAATGCCATTTTATCACCAAATTTGGAAATATTTTTCCAAACTTTTGAAGATACGTCTTTAATTTTGTGTACTGCTTGTTCAAACTGTTCAATTTCCTGCGATTTCTCTTTTGATATAATTGAAAATCTATCATCTGGTTTGACGGCAACCCTTATAATATCAATTTTTGAGAATTTTAGTATAATAAATATTTCAGAGTCATAAACACAAACATCTCTTATTGGAATGTTTTCAAGAGAATTAACAATTGTTCCACCAATAGTCATAACGAATAAATGTGAATTGAACCATGTAATTAAAAAGTTTTCTTGAAATTTTAATACTTTACCAAATTGTATTGTTTCATGCTCGTCCTTTACTTGTTGCTGTGAATTTAGTATTAAGGGAATTTTGGGAAATTTAGCCTCTTTTATAGCATCTTTAAAGAGTATTGTTTGTTCAACTTTTCCTGTAATATTTGCTTTCCATATTCTCATTCCTGGTCGGGAGGAGAAAATCTTTGGATTTTTCGGATCTTCAACACTTGAAAAAAAGCATGCGCCAAAATCTAAAAAAATCTTTCTCTCTTTAGATCCAATTTGTATTAGCTGATCTCCTTTATCTGTGTCAATTAAAATACTCCTTCTTTTCGTTGAAACGAGTAATACTTTTAGGGGTTTATGATAATCTAATTGAACGATTTCTTCGCCCTCCCTTGTTATTATTGCAGATTCAGTTTCATTGAGGCTAAAAAGCATGTCAGTACAAACAACAGTACCTTCTTCATCGCCAGAGAACAGATGTTGATTATTTTCTGATATACAAACAGTACTAACTGGTCTTTGATGCATCCCCTGAACTACCCATTGACTACCCTTAATAATATGACCGTTCTCTAATACAGCGGATAGTTGAAAAATGTATAAAATACCAGTGCGGGTCCCAGCGAATACTAAGGTTTCGACGCTTTCTTTAATGGTTATGCAACTAACAACATCTGTCGGATCCTAGAAAGACACTCTTTTACATAAATGTATAAAGAATACTTTCAAGAATGACTTACTTTACAACATAACTTTTCGATAGTTCTTTTGTCTCTGTTGTAGATGAAAACGCATCCATTATTGGATCCTATAGCAATATATTTTGAATTGGCACTTATACAAGTTAATACAACATTTGTTGCATAAAGCATATAACGGCTGGCTCGTGGAATAAGATCTATTAAGGCATCAAGTCTTTCATGTTCCTCTAACAAAATACTTTCGGAACTCATTTTATTTATTGAGCGATAAAATGCGTATTTATCAAGTTACTCAATTTAAATTCCTTCAACGCTATATTCGATTCTGTTGTCAAGTTTCTTCATAATACTCAATCAAATTTATAATTCTCTATTCAGCTACAAAAAAAAATTATAGCATTCCTGTTGAACATCACATGGAAAGTAATTTGTTTACTTGGCAGACTCACGTGATCTGTGGCAGACTGAAATGAAATTCGGTAACAATGGCTTAGTAATAACTATGTACCTTGTACAAAATCGTTCTATTTCCGTAAACCGAACAAGTATTATTTTCTCATTATATCTATGTATTTAAACTATAATAAGAATTTAGTATCTTTTTTTCTAACTTTTAAAATAAATGATTTATTTAAAAGAAAAAACTCATTGTTAAATTTTTTGGGTTGAAGATAGTTAGAACGAAAATAACATTCAAAACCGGAAAAAATATGAACGAAATTGGAAAAACGAAAAAAATATTTGAAGAGAAAATAAAATATGAATTAATCAGCAGTGTTTTCAACACCTTTAAAAAGCGCTTCGGGTAAATGCAAAGGTTCTTCCAGAGAATCGTGTAGCTCCTCGGAACTTAAAATTTTTTTAATTGGTGAAACTGTTGCACCTGTATCGATTTCTTCCTCCTCCTCTTCAGTCTTTTCTCCATCGTCTATATCTTTGAATATAGTTTGAACAAGATTGTCTGACCAATGATTGGCGTCCATATTCGGCAGAATATGAGAACTGGTCTCCCCGTCTTCAACATTCGTCTATTGTTGAATAAATGAAACAGCTATATAACTTAATTGTAAGGCAAAAGAAATGTTTCTAACTTTTGGCACAAATCTATAATCAATTAGAGTATCCTCGTCCGACACTAGTTGTCCTTCAGAAGACCATATAGTTTTCCTTACATCAAGTGTTGGTTCAAGCCTAAGACGAAAGGAGTGGAAATTATTTATTAATAGATTAAGTAGATTATAATACTTTTGACTAGACCATAGTCCAGCACCAATATACATCGATGAATTTCTATCACTATCTGTTGAGTGATCTCTATTAAATGATCTCAAATCGCTATCTGTCGATATTCTACTGCCGTCAGAAGTGGCCATAGCTTTTGCAGATGGTTTTTTGTAAGGTTTCGCACCGTTCTGTAAAGAGTCGGCAACCACATCATCCAATTGTGACAAAGTATAATCCTGATTGGAATAATCAAACTTTGCAATGTCGTGTTCAATAGAACAACAACAATCTAGTTCGTTCATCTTTGCTCTCAGTAAAAATTCATTAGGTTCGATAGTTTGTAGCATTTCTCTAAAGTAATCATCTTTATTCTTGCAAAATTCATGCAAGAGATGAGTAATAATCAAGTCAACGAGAAACATTCGTAAATTCTTATTATTTTTAGATGACTGAAACATGTTTAGCATTCTCAGGAGAATACTTTCGCATTCTATATCAGCATCATATCTATAGCTGACCACACACTAAAACAAAATAATTTATTACTTGAATACATTTATCATTGTCTATCTTCAAGTATCTTACCAAGACAAGAGTGAATAGAGCATTGTTACTCATTCCATCAGATTCATTATCACACAAAATTGACCACATAGTCTTGACACTCTCTACAAGAATGCCCTTAGGTTCAAATGACTCACTTCGTAGAGCTTTTAATTTGATATAATGAAAAAAAAATACATTAACATTTTTACTACTCCAACAAAAACGTATTGTATTTGGTTTCTTATATTTTACCTTCAAAAGCAGTTTCAATCCTATAGCCGCATGATCTAGAAAGAGTTAGTTCCTTCATTTTGCAAATTTTTACAAAGATATTCATCCATTGTTGACTAACTTGAAAGTATCTAATTTTAGAAAATAAAAACACAACAGCATTAAATAAAAAATAATGCAACCTGTATTCTAATAATAAATCTAACTGGCTAAATTCATTACCTTTCAATAATTTCATATAAGTATTTCGCTAATTTTTCTTGTTCATGTTTATCATTGGAAGAAGAATCTGTAATTCTTTTTAATATTTGATAGCAAACGGCAGTGGCATTAGATATGTTTGTAATTAAGAAAAGAATTTCGAACGCCTATTTATAGAAGTATTAAAGTAGAAATGTTGGAAATATAAAATTCAAAACTTACTTTTGATCGTATAGAATTATCCTGAATAGTTAAACAGTTAAATAATAAATTCTGGTGTTCAATGCACGACTTTGAATCTATTTCAGTCAATTTCAATAAGATATTTAAACCTGAAAATTAAGGAACTTGTTAATATTTTATATAAGAAAATATTTTTTTTTCGTACCAGTTAATAGATTATTCGGAAATTGAGATGATAATAACTTCGCGGTGCATTTTTTAATATGGTCAATTAAAAATGGTTGCTCTTTCATTTTAAGAACGCAAATAACGCATTCATATAGTATTGCTGTTAATTTTTTTAAAGAAAAAATAAATATCATTATTATAATATCAGTTTTCAATCTGAATGGAAATATCTAGTTGTTTTCATTTACCTAATCCAATATTTTCCGACATATTAATTCGTTGAATTATAATAGTAATAACAGGATAAATAGCAGTACTAGCTCTATATAGAGTAAAAACACTATAGACACCTTGATTTTTCAATGAAATGTTAAAAAAAATTAATACAAACTCAGGTATATTTTCAAGCACAATGCTAAATAAAGATACTGTATCCAAAAGGAACCAAGGAGCAATCATTGTACAGTAATGAAATTCTTTCGATAGTTTACCATTGAGAATTTGTTCTACAAAAAATGTTATAGCTGGAATTATATCTTTCAATCCAGTAGAGTTTTGCTGTATTAAGCATAAAGAATTAATTATTACTATCTGACGGATTATATATAATGCTATTACTTTTGCAACAGAAATTAATAATTGAATAGCAGCACCAACGACTTGTGGATCTTTATCCCCAAGTAAAGAAATAAACTTATGATTCAAATGAGATACCAACTCTTGATCAATTTTAAGTATGTGATGAAATGCATAAACGGCCTTCCTCCTTAAGCCCGGACTATAATTTAAAAAATTCCTTTTTATTATTAATTTCATATAAAATAATTAAATACTAGATATAAATGGATAACTTACCTTGGATGAGAAAGTTTATCCAATAGAATTGGAACGAATAAAGGCATAATATCCGTAGGAATTAGCTGAGTCACAGCTATTAATGCGTAATGATTCTCTGCCATATTAGTACTTTTTAAATCCTTAAAAAAAAGGAGAGTACTTTTTAATTAACTTTCATTTTCTAAATTATAATTTACCTTTTGAACAGTATTTACTAGCATATTAATATGTCGGCTCTTAGAGTTCATAAGTATTCCGCAGACTGTATAACCTATTCTCTTCGACAGGAGAGAAGGTTTACCAACCATATTGATAGCTGGTAAAATAGCATGATCCACATTAAACCCATAGAGGAAACAAATACAAGCTCGAGAGATTACTTCTCTTATGGTATGCTGTAGAAAATTAAATTGTAAATCTAGCTAAGACCTTATCGATATAGTAATAAGTTATGTTTAAGAATTTTCACTATTAGAGCACAGCCTACCTCACTCGTATCTGTTCTTATGAGCAATTCTTTTTGTTTCTCAATTTCAGCAGTAATTATATCGCTTTCTTCCTAAAATAGCAAAAGAAATGTTACAGTTTGCATTGCGCAACGTTATGCTTTAATTAAACTTACGTAAGGCGATTGAGCTCTCTGTAGAGAAGAAACGAAATTCTGATGAAATTTAGATGTTTCTGTAGTACTAGTTCCAAAGAGGACAGAATTTAAAGATGATATCGTTCGTTCCAAAACTTCAGACATGATTCGATTAATTTCCTTCCCAATCAGTCAATTACTTGTTTAACTTGGGAAGTGACTTGAGTTAATGAAGTACTTTCCCAAGCAGTTGCTCAACTCAACGACCAAAAGAGAATCTACTCAAAATACTCAGCTAATGTTTACCAGTTTTCCCTAAATATTTCACTGACGCCATTTTCATCTAAAATACTAATGGAAAATGAATATATTTAATCGTAACCTATCATAGGAATCATATATTTTGAGTCTTTTTACTATTAAGGAGCATGAAGATGAAATATTCAATTAGTTTATGCTTTATGCTCGTGATATTGTCTGCTTGCAGAGCTGATGAACACAATCATATAGTAAGATAAGATTTTGTTGTCAAACTATTACTAAAAGATAAAATTTTTAGTATGAAGATTCTGAAGAAATCGTATTATGGATGAATACTGTAGGACCCTATCACAATAGACAAGAAACATATGAATACTTCTCATTACCGTTTTGCTTGGGACCCAAATCAACGATAAATCATTATCACGAAACATTGGGAGAGGCCTTACAGGGCGTAGAGCTAGAGTTTAGTGGGATAGATATAGATTTTAAAGGTATTTACAATTTTTTATCGTAAGCAGAGTGTAATTTATACTTCAGAGAAATAAACCTATTGCCTGTTGTACATTTCAACGCCCTTCTGAGTGCAAATTGTTAATATTTGTACTGTAAAAAAAGGGTTGAGTTATATTAGTTGATACTGTTGTTAGTAAATAAGTATGATTATGTCTAAGTTTTCGGTATTTCTTATAAAACAGCCAATATGGAGAAGAAAATGTACTGTGAAGTGCTGTTAAATGAAGAAAAGAATAGAATGTTTACGTACGGTGTTAAAAATCATTATTGGTACCAGATGTATTTAGACGATTTACCAATTTGGGGCATAGTTGGAGAAATTGATGAGAATGGCGATGGATATTATATATGGACACATAAAAAATTTGATATAGGTTACAATGGAAAACAAATCGTTGATGTTAATTTAACATCAGAGTCTAAAACTAAATTATCACCCGGTGTAAAACTAACCTTTACTTATGAAGTTACATGGCATCAGTCTGATGTCAAGTTTCGTGATCGTTTCGACAAATACTTGGATCCAAATTTTTTTCAACATAGAATACATTGGTTCTCAATTTTCAACTCATTTATGATGGTTATCTTCTTGGTTGGTTTGGTAAGCATGATTTTGATGAGAACTCTTCGAAAAGATTATGCTAGATATAGTAAGGATGATGATCTTGACGAGATGGAGAGAGATTTAGGGGATGAGTATGGTTGGAAGCAAGTTCATGGTGATGTATTTCGCCCAGCTTCCCGTTCTATGTTTTTCTCAGCAATGATCGGGTCTGGTTATCAAGTTACCGTTGTAGTCTTTTGTGTAATAATTTTTGCTATCGTTGGTGAACTATATACTGAACGAGGATCCCTACTAAGCACAGCAATATTTGTTTATGCTGCAACTGCTCCCATAAATGGTTATTTCGGTGGTTCTCTATATGCTCGTATGGGTGGAAAAGTTTGGATTCGCCAAATGGTATTCGGAGCGTTTTTGCTTCCCGCTGTAATTTGTGGAGTTGCTTTCTTTATAAACTTTATAGCTATCTATTATCATGCCTCTCGAGCAATTCCTTTTGGTACTATGGTTGCTGTCGCATGTATTTGCCTCTTTGTCATATTGCCATTAAATTTAGTTGGCACTGTTTTGGGACGAAATATGGCAGGGCAGCCTAATTATCCTTGTCGGGTAAATGCAGTTCCTCGACCTATACCTGAAAAGAAATGGTTTATGGAACCCTCTATTATTGTCCTTCTTGGAGGAATTCTACCTTTTGGATCCATCTTCATAGAAATGTACTTTATATTTACATCATTTTGGGCTTATAAGATATACTATGTTTATGGCTTCATGCTTCTAGTGTTTATTATTTTATCAATTGTTACTGTTTGCGTGACAATCGTCTGTACCTACTTCTTACTGAACGCTGAGGATTATCGTTGGCAATGGACATCATTTTTGTCAGGTGGATCAACATCTCTATACGTATATTTCTACTCCATTTATTACTTTTTTTTCAAAACAAAGTAAGTTATTGTATTCTCATCATCAATTATGTTTTATTACTATTTTCTTTTACAGAATGTACGGCCTGTTTCAAACTTCGTTCTATTTTGGGTATATGGCTTTATTCAGTTTTGCTTTAGGGATCATGTGTGGTAAGTCGAGAGCAAATAAATTTTCAGCGTAACCAAATCTATTTCTAATTTATTATCGTATTCAGGAACTATGGGATATATTGGAACAAATATGTTTGTTAGAAAGATCTACTCGACTGTTAAAATTGATTAAACTGCATTCCCTTTTCTCGAGCTGTGATACGAAAATAGAAAACTTTTCTTTAGCCAATTAACAATATAAAAAGAAAATTAAATGATATTTAATTATGTTCAAAACCTTCGAAGATATGCATACGTATTAAAAAGGGATAGAGGTTTCTCAAAAAATGGAAAATACTTTGAGTAAAAAATATAAAATTTAATACAAAAAAAAAAAATAACTTAATCAGTTGATTTACAAGGAATTGAAAGTGTAAATAAAACAACATATTTTATGCCTAATAGAATATTATTTCTCATTGAAAACTTGTTACTTGCGTTCTAAATAATTGAATTTCAACAAATCTTCATTATGCCTTTCATATTGCTCAAAAAATTCTAATTACAACTGTTTTATAAGGAAATAAAATATTCAAATTAATTGAGCTTTAACATTTTGGCTTGTATTGATGAACAATTTTTCTCTATTTACATATATAAATATATATATGTATATATATATAAATATCATATATAGATATATATGTAATTATTCTTGTCAATAAAAATCTATTCTAATTCACCGCAATTTTCAATGACAACTTTCTTTGAAGTAACACCAGATTGTGAACCAACTTGCTCAACAGCTTTAATAACGTTTATACCCTCAACAACTTCACCAAAAACAACATGTTTACCGTCCAACCAACCAGTTTTAGTCGTACAGATGAAAAATTGTGAACCATTTGTATTTGGTCCGGAATTGGCCATGGATAAAATACCACTTTTATCGTGCTTTAGCTTAAAATTCTCGTCATCGAACTTTGTTCCATAAATCTAAACAAAATTTAACCATATATTTCATTATATGAAATAGTTGACAATAAATGTGCATACTCACCGATTTTCCTCCAGTGCCATTGTGGTTGGTAAAGTCGCCACCCTGGCACATAAATTGAGGGATTACACGATGAAAAGAGCTTCCTTTATAACCGAATCCATGTTCTCCTGTGCATAATGCTCTAAAATTTTCAGATGTTTTAGGCACAACATCGGCACGTAACTGTTTTTAATAAGCCGGTTATATAAAAATCACGTGGTTTAAATAAAAAACAATGCATTTACCTCCATAACGACTCGTCCAGCATTGTTACCACCAATACTGATATCGAAAAAACACTTTGGATTCGGCATATCTGAGAAATATCTCCGATATGCCGTAAATGCTGGTCTAATTAAACGATTAATTTTGAAAGTTTTACAAAGCTTTCAACCTTCAAGATTCGGTTGAAATACGCATGCGCTAGGTTTTCACTAAATACCGGATATAAATAAACTAACTGAAGAAGAAAAGACAGTTCACAAACTAATGTTCAATTTTTTAAAAAAAGCTTTTATTGAAGTATTATTAAATAAACTAAATATATTTTATCTTAGTTTAGTTTTTTTTCGTTTTTATTGCCATTTTTATAATATTCCATTGTTGCTGTAGCTCCCAATACCAACAAACAAGTTGCTGGAACACAATAATACGTATCTCTAAATACAAAAAACAAAATAAAGTTATAAGTATTAAAAGCTAAATAATGAAAAACATGCCTAAATATTTGAAAACTTTTTTGCGCTTCTAATAGGATAAAAGGACAAATTGCGTATGTGGAAATTGACTTTGTTACAAGAAAGCTAAAGATATCGTATGATGTTCTTCTAATAAGGTTCTTCTGGAAAAAAGGTCTAATGTTTCTTCGAACTTTTCTTCCAGTTGTTGTTAACAATGCTCCGCAAGTAAACGATATATAATATCCAGGATAAAAACCATGCCAGAAAGCGCTGACTAAATAGACTGAAATAGTTTTGAAGCGTGTTTGTACCCTTTCGTAAACGGTGAAACGAAGCCATTGAATAGTTTTAACATTCCAGCTGTCTAGTAGTACTTTAAAATTTAGTGCTGTCTATTAGATAGCAAAGGGTGAAAAGTTGTTTAAAAAAATTTAACAGTCCTACTTCAAACTTTAAAATAGGCATATTATCAATACCACTCCAATCTTCTTGACCATTATTATTATAACCTACAAATCCTAGACCGGCAGCAATATTTGCAGTTTCAGCTAAAGAGAGAAAGAGACATGGAAAGATATAGAAATTTACAATGATATTGAAAGTCTACTCTTGTTCATATATTACCTAATTTCCATCCAACATAGTATTTCATTCTATTAGAGGTTGTAAACAAATACAACATTGACCATTTTTGTAGGAAAGACAACTCAGAAAATGTTTCTCCAACAACTAAAGAAGAGCTTTGATATGGTGATAGTATGTGATAGAAAACAACAACAGATAATGAAGAAACTATTTTCTTAAATAAGACTTTCTGTGTTTTTTTTAAAGATAAAATATTCCATTATTTTAAAGAATATAATGATAAAAAAGAACGAAACATTAGGATTAGGTTCGGGTATTAATTCCTTTCCTTCGCTGTCGAACAAATCTTTACCAGTTATAAAATTTTCATATTCATTAAAGAAGACAAAAGGACCGCAAAGTATTGAATGAAAAGAGAAAATATAGCTTGTTAACTGAAATATTGATGGTAATTCCCTATATAACACACTTTGCATTAGCATCATGAATATAATTCTGTAATATTGCACAGAAGAAGAAAAATCCTCACCGAATAGTTGTTATCTTATTATTCTTTTGATTTAACTTTCTCTTACCATCAGATAAACCATAGCTTAAACTTGTTAGTTTTTGAACGCAAATCATTAACGGGCTAGAAAATTGTCATTAACAAATCATTCTATTTAGTATAAATAAGGCAGTACTAAAGAATTTAAGTTTTCTTTACCCAGATATATCCATACAGTAGTTCCCATAATTAAATTTTTGCCTATATACGTGACAAAGGGATAGATGCCCCATACACCATATAAATACTAATTTCTCTGAAATTCCCTCCCTTGTATACTTCATGATACCATAACTTACTAGCATCTGTAAAACAAGATGAGAAATTTGCTTCCCAAAACAATAGTATAAAAGTCCAGCACCCATTACGATCTGCAAAGTATGTCTTTTCCTGTAGCTAGATTTTTTTGGATGTAAAAGCTTTCGATAGAAGATTGCTACCCCAACGGCACATATTTGACAAGCAACGTAATTCATCTTAAGCAGAGTAACAATTACATAATCATACCATATCTATAGTAATATGGAAGTTTTAACTTACTTTATCAATGCCCAATCCCAGTGAATCGGCTACTGGTTGTAATAAATTACTACCGTCATAAGTCTTTAATGAAAGAAGAGAATCAATTGAGTCCATATTATATATATAAATTTATATCTAGTTATTTTAATGCTTTATTGTTATTATTTAAATTATTTCTTTCCGCCAATTCAAAACTTATTTTGAATTGTAGAGACGCAACTAGACAACTTAGAAGGAAAATAAGGAGAACAAAGAAAAAAAAGGAAAAAAAGAGAGAATAGGAGGAGCTGAACACATTATATTGCCTTTTGTTGAAACTCATTTGAACGTTTTCAACAGTATTGAAATAGTGTATTAGTAAAGCAATATTTACAATATTTATATAGGCTTTCCCTGTAAATTTATATTCTAAATGAATTTTTGCAAGCAATCAGAATAGTTAGGTATTATTTTATTTTTTATTAATTAAAGCAAGCCAGCTTATAAGCATAGCCAGCTAATTTTATAGAAGGGAGTAATCGTCATAGAGATCTCATAATAAGGATTAATCATGGAAGACTCTTTCAATTCGTTTACAACTGTTTTTAAAATAGAGAGTTACGATGGATCCACTCTACTTCAACCAATCGCCCAACTTATAGAATTTGGCCTTGATAAGGTATTAGATATTGATTTATTACTTTTCAGACTTATTCTAAAAGATCTTGCCTTTCTTGAACAGGTCAATTTTTTTGCATGCCAATTATTGAGTATTGTCATAGCTTATCTTTTTCGTATATTCTGTCATCCAAAGCAATTTAGTATAAGAAACCGTCACATAGTTCAGCTCTTTGTCGGTGTTTCTTTATTATACTTTTGTTTTGGCAAACAAATCTCTCATGTATGGTTGCAACTTATAATTAGTTATGGATTATTGAGATATATAAAAACTGGATTATCGGAAAAAATTGTTTTAGTATGGTGTATGGGACATTTATCATTTTGTCATTACCTTCGGGCTCATTATACAGATGGAAACTATAATATTGATATTTCTGCGTAAGTAACCCATATTTAATGATTTATTTTATATTAAACTTTTTGCTTAGGCCACTTATGATATGCGTCCAAAGACTAACAAGTTTAGCTATGAATATTAGCGATGGTAAACGAAATGACCAAGGGAATGACGTTAAAAAGTTATCTCATAAGAAAGATATTATAATCAAGTAGGCCTATTAAATTATTAAAATATTATTTAATAAGATAAATATTACTCTTTTAGAGAAGTACCAACATTTCTAGAAGTTGCCAGTTACGTATTCTCTTTCCATACTCTTTTATCCGGTCCTCTAATATTCTATAAAGATTACGACAATTTCATCACTGGAAGGAATCTATGCGACAAAAATGGATCTAAACTTAAACCCGAACCTAATCCAAATGTAAAGATACAATGTTTATTTAATAAGACAAAAGATATTTATATAAATTGTTTAAAAATATCTTTAGAAAATCATCATAAAAAAGATATTAACTTCTCTAGTGATTGTCATATTATTCATTACCTTCTCACCTTTTCAAAATGCTAATTACGTATCGGACTCTAACTTCTACAATCAGTATTTATTTAAAAAATGGTTTATGTTATATTTATTTCATTGGTCAAATTTAATGAAATATGAATTAACCTGGAAGTTGGGTAAATGATTTTCTTTATTATTAAATATTAAAATATTCACTAATAGTGATTTTCTTCTTTAAAAAGCCGAATCGGCTAACGTAGCCGCTGGTTTAGGATTTCAAGGGTATAAGGAAAATGGTGAAGAAGATTGGAATGGTGCTGACAATTTATCTTTCTGGGAGTTTGAGGTAGTAATTAATATTTATAGAATTTAATTAATACTGTATTAATTATTATAATTTTAGATTTCTAGCTCCATTAACAGATGCGTTGCTACCTGGAATATAACAACAAACGTTTGGCTAAAGTATGTTGTTTATGAGAGAGTTCCTTTCTTTCAGAAATGGGCAGTGTTTGGCTTTAGTGCAATATGGCATGGATTTCAAGTTGGCTATTACGTTTGCGCCATTAGTTGCATGATTTTACGTTCAATTGAACGTAGAATTAGGAAAAATTTCATTCCTTTAATGGAAAAATTTCCCGGGTCATTACAGATTTTCTTTCGTATCATTGGTCTTGTTGCTTTTAAATTAGGTTGTGCTTTTTGTGGAATGCCATTCCAATTTTTAGATATGGAGTTATATTTAAAAACAATGAAGTATGTACAATTAATGATCCCTTTATTTTACGTACTAAATTAAAATATAATATCTCTTCCCTTTTCTGCAGGAGTATCTATTATTCTCCAATATTTATGACAATCTTTGGAGTATTATTAATCTGCTTGTTGAAATATCTGAATAAAGAAACATCGCTTCAAAGAAGTAAAAAGAACAAATAAGAACTGGTTTTTTTTGGAGTTTTTTTATATTTTTAATTAATTTTTGAATAGCTAAAGTTTTCTTGTGTTTTATATCAAAAATATTTTAATTATTGCTTTTGCTTTTGTTTAAAAAAAGTAAATAATAGTAATAGAAAATGGCAAAATAGTACTTGACGTAAAAGCTTACCAGTTTATAAACCATAGCAAAAAAATTGATCAAGTAAGCATAAACAGGTCTGGGCAGACTCTATGATTCGTTGAGTAATCTGCGGATAAAGTATAAATATAATCGCTTAAAACAAGTACAAAGTGTCATTCGGTTAAAGATGAGCAAGCGCAAAGCACCAACAAATGACAATCCAAACAAAGATATCATTGATTTTTTGATGGGTAAATAAATATGAATGAAATTATTATTTGCTGTAAAAGAATGATTAATTAAAATCTAAAATCCATAGAATTAGGTGAATACGAAAAAAATGTCTCTAGGATGATGCATAAATATAAAGCTTATAGAAAAGCTGCATCGAGTATAGCAAAACATCCAACAAGGTTATCATCCGGAAAAGAAGCTCAAACTTTGGTTGGTGAAAAGAAAAATTAATATGAATATTCATAATTTTGATTATAAAATACAGGAAAATGTTGGTAAAAAAATTGGTAAGAAAGTTGACGAATTCCTAGCGACTGGACAACTGCAAAAATTAGAAAAGATTAGAAAAGATGATACATCACAATCAATTAACGCATTGGCAAGTGTTACTGGTATTGGTCCTGCTGCCGCCCAAAAATTTTTTAAAGACGGAATAACATCAATTGAAGAATTAAGAAAAAATACAGATAAATTAAATAAACAACAGAAAATAGGATTAAAGTAATAACAAAATATATACTGCAATGTTTTATTAGATTTCTCTTATATACTTTTGGCTATTTTTACCATTGTAGATATTATGAAGATTTTAAGAAACGAATCCCTAGAAAAGAGATGATCGAATTACAAGATATTTCATTTAAAGTAATACATAAAATTGATAAAGAGTATGAAGCACGTGTTTGCGGTAGCTTTAGAAGGGGTGCAAGCTCTAGTGGAGATATTGATATCTTACTTACACATCCAGAATTTACTTCGACATCTGGTAAGAAATCTCATCTTTTGAAAGCCGTTGTTACTCAATTGGAAAAAGCAAAATTTATAACAGACACCTTATCAATGGGAGATAGTAAATTTATGGTAATTAAGACTATGAATATTAATCATATGATAGATTGTATAAAAAATACATATATGTTTATTTTCTCTGATAGGGCGTTTGCAGAATCCAAGATAAAAAGGATGAAACTGGTGAAGACTACCCCTTCAGACGAATAGATATTCGTCTAATTCCTCATGACCAATATTATTGCGCACTATTATATTTTACTGGAAGTGATGTGTTCAATACAAATATGAGATTACATGCAATTGAAAATGGTTTTACATTAAACGAGTATTGCATCAGACCAATGGGATCAACGAATGTCCCTGGAGAAGCTTTACCTGTAAGATCTGAAGAGGATATCTTTGATTACTTAGATATGAAATATACAAAACCAGAAGATAGAATATAATTTAAAAATGGACAATTTTCAATATTCTTTTATATAATATACTCATCTTATTCATTATAATTGTACATACTGTATATTAATTGAATTCTTTTATTCTAATAATCAATTAAACAATAATTTAATATTGTACCATATATTTTATGTAGACATATATAAGAGTTTTCATCATTATTCATAAGAATTGTATCATTTGTAAGTATCTTTTCGTGTATGATACATTTCTTTTTATTTTTCCAATAAACTATATTTTGACAATTAATTCTAATAGTACAATATTGAATACATACTTTAATACTATTAACAGCTGTTTCTAAGATTTTTGACGATAATTTAAACTTGTTGCAGTTTTCATGAATATATAACGTTATATTATTCATCATTGGCGAAGAGAAAGAAGTAGGAGGAGTAGGAGGAGGAGAGGGCTTAGAAATTATAGTAGGCTTTGTAGAGGTAAAGGAAAAAGGAGAGGAAGGGAGAGATGAGATAGCAGGAGTTGATGAAATTGTTAATAGACTACTAGTATTTAATGAAGAAGTAGAGGTTACTGGTAACTGATAACTAATGAAACTTTCAAATCCGTATGCTTCTATTTCATATACTATGAGACGTCTCTTAGTACTAATTTCCAATTTTAAACGCCTTAACATTCTATCACATTTCAAATACATCCATTGTTTATCATAAGTACGTCTCGATTGGACTAATCCGCATTCGTTAAAAGTATCATTCAGCTGACTCTTCAACGTTAAAACAACGTTAGCTAGTTAAAGAGATAAAATATGTAATTAGTTCTTTTTAATAGAGATTTGAAATTTCAATTTCAAATACTTTTTTTTGTACATTTCTTTTGTTTAAACACATAATTTCCATTTTCATTTAACTTCATAGCTTTAGTATTAAATTTATAACATTCTCCTTTTAATTTATCAAACATAATGGAACTGTTGGAAAATGTTATAAAGAATATGATGTTATACAAATAGTAGTATTATACAACTTGTTACTTGCTGTATTTTCATACAAACCTACAAGATGATAAAAGTAGACAGCTTAATTGACAGTCCCGTTTGGATGTTGAATTGATTTTTGTATGATTGTATTTATCTATATCCATGACAATAGATTTATTTTTAGCTTGCCAATTGCACCCTAATCGAACAAATAGCAATTCTATCTTATAGTAAGAAGCGTTATCTTATTGTAAATTTTATACAAACCTGTAGGTCTAACTAATCCTCTTATAAAGTTTATATAAAATTCTGTTGGAAAGGTTATGATAAGAGTATCCCTATAACCGAGTGAATAACCCGGTTCATTGAAATATCCATCAGTTAATTGAAAAATCTTCAAACTTTTAGAATTGATAACATCTGCCCGAAAAGCTAAATTTCTTGTTCCATTAAACACTTGAAATTGAACGATATCGTATGAAGAAAATCGTAAAATTCTCCCTAAGGTGTCATTACTAACTTGAATAAAGTTTTGCGTATAAGCCCAAAATGGTCTCTTAACAGATTTCAGGATTGATATATTACGATCTGAAGGAATATTATCAAAATAGAATAAAACTGCTGTGACGTAAGATTTCTTTAACTCTTTTAGTAAATTTCTACAGTTTTCGTTGAAGAACGTATTATCCATTATTCTTAATATACTTATACGTTTCTCAACATGAATTTTTCTAATTTCTGTTGTTGTTGAACAATTTGTTGAATTAATTGTTTTAAAATCAACATCAGCCGTTATCTTTTCAAAAATATAGAAATATAAAACAACCATTTTAATAAGGATTTCTATTACTCACTCCATTAAGTTTGTCAAAGTTACTATCCAGAGTTAGAGCGCTAAAAGTTATATTCTCTGGTAATAAATGAAGATATATTATCTTTGTTCTTATATCAGCCAATAAAGAATAGGTATTGATAGTAAATATAATTACTTTCAAATAGAATTTCATATCCTATCGTAAGTTGTTTGTTAGATATTACAAGTGTTGAATTGTGATGAAACTGACAACTTGTTTTCTATCAATATTCAACGTTATTGGAAAAAGAAATCTCATCTTAATATTATATGCATGTTTGTTTACTTGATTGGTTTAATTATTAGTGTAAAGAAATATGCATTAGAGTTTATTTCTGAGGAAATTAAGTCGACCATTAGTATCTTAAAATAAGTTTTCTTATTAAATTATATATGACGATAGTAGAACTGATATTACAATAGAAATTATATCAATGATATTAATGAATATAGGTTTAAAAATCTAAAAAAGATTACTTTAAAAAAAGACTCTGATTAGAAAGACGAATACTGTATCTCTAATGAGCATGTATTGTTTTTAAATTAACATAAAACACGCTGTGTTTTTTGTCCAAATCTCCCTTTTTTCCCATTAATAATCTACATTTTCAATGAATATATTAATGTTTACATTATACAGTATATCTATACATTAGTATATATATAACACATATAGAATATGTGCAAATTTTGCAGTGTAAACTTTAACATCTTGGTGATAGCTTTAAAATGTTCTGTTTTATGATACTAATTGTCCTTTCGTATTCGTTTCCTTCAGTTAATATATCATCTGAGTAAATTGAAATGTAATCAATGAAATTGTTATTGTGAATTTTACAAAGAGATTTTGAAAGGTCATATACGAGTGCCTTACAGGTTAATGATTGAGTACATTTATTACAACACATTATTAAAGTTATTTCGTTATGTTCTTCATTAACCATCTCTAAGTTTAGGGTTTTATTCTTTAATGATATTAGTTTATCTTGTTTTCTATTCAAAAAAACTGTAGTAGGTTTTTCCGACGATGAAATTGCCTTTACTGGTAGAATTGTAGACTCTATTTCACTTGGAAGATTAGTTGTTAGAGAAAAAAACTCAACTTTACTTATATTCAAAACTCTGGACAATATTAAAGTTATACTATCCGCACTAAATTCAGTAAATATATAAATCCAGCGAGCTTTATAAATGTCTGTAGAATATTTTATCTTGTTTCCATTTGATGCTTTTAAATAAAAACCAATAGATTCTGTTTAAAAGCAATAAAATATAAAATGATAATATAAATTCTATGATATAAGCGTTAATATTACGTTTTTTTATAATGCAATCTCCTTTCTTTATTCTTATAGACATCTGTACAGGTGTTTCCGTAAAGTAACATTTACGATGTTGAATTCGAAATGATCTGATTAATTTTCGCTTTTAGTATTCATTATCATAAAAGAATCAAAATATTAAAACAAACTTGCAAGCCTCCTCCATAAGTGTACACATATATTTACAAGAAATTATATTCTTTTCAAGAAATCTGTTATTGCTCATAGTTGAACTAGTTGTATACGAACATACCTCTTAAAAGATGAATTAAACTTCTATTAATAATATGAAATTGTTTGTATCCTTACTATTTGACGGAACTCGAAACCTTATTATATTTATAACCGAATTTATATGTTGTTGTCTATCTATGAAATCTATTTTATAGTGACTGAATGGTATTTCAGCAGTCATCAATGATCGTAATTCTTTAAATAGTAAATTAGAATACTGCGAAAATTGGATAACATGCGGTCTAGTTTCAAATAGATTAGATGTTTTTTCAATAGAAATATACATCCAAGGAATGTTTGGCATTGAATGTAGATTGTTAATATCTGAAACAGAACAAATAAACAAACAAGATAAAAATTTTCTATCTTTAATAAAGATAATTTAATTACCAAGATTATCATAAAATACAAGTAGAATAGCTTTAATTCCTCCTTTTATATATTTTTCAACTGTTTCCTTACATTTTATAGTTAGGAAACTGATTTCAGATACTTCAAAGATTAATACTTTATCTTTCACTATGTCATCATTATTAAAATTCTTCAAATTGCAATTATTATCCATAATTCTATCATAAATTGTTTCTCCAATAACCTAAAATAAACAAACAAACAAATAGCGTATACAAAAAAAACTTGATAAAGCTCACTCCATTCATTGTGTTGACTTTTGAATACGAAGATAAACCTTGATACTTGTAATTGTCCAACATAAAATGTACATATAACTTATTAACTGTACAAAGTATATGAGGATACTTTACAGTTAATAGTAGATAAGTGAAAATATGAACTCCATTCATCTTTATTATATCTACTAACTCTTTTAAAGTTACTTTAGTTATGTTGAATGATATACTGTATAACAATCAAATATCAAGAAAATCCTATTTATGTCAGTGATAAATAACGAACAATAAGAGACAAAAAAGTATATAATTTTTTATTTTTATAGATTTATAATTGTATTTGTTATCGATCTAGCAAAGTAATTTTGGCTTCATAAGCTTTTTTTTATAGAATAAAATATATGGTGTATTGTTTTCGTTAAATGTCTGTGAATCATTTTCATCGAACATTGAAGTTTTATGATAATTATCCATAATGAATAATTCACAATTAAACTTCCTCTCGTAGAACAGTACTAATTCACATTTTAAATTGTTTAGACAGCTTCTAGTACACTGTGTTATGGTTTGTGAAGAATTGTCTACTTGTATATGAAATCTACTCATCGACACCGTCTGATTTATAAATGGTATAAATTGAATAATTTTCCTCTGAGGTGTTGATAATGTAGGTTGAACCATAACTGTAGGAGTTGGAGACGTCGTAGAAGTATACTTATTTCGTAGTTCGTAGTGAAATAACTCAATTTCGTAATAGATTAATGGGGTTAATTCAAATGGTGTTGATATTTTTATAACTTCACCCGTCATTTCACACAGCGAGTAAACCCATTCCAATTTATTCGACGATCTCACTGGTATTGGCCTACATGTTTGAACAGTTTCCTGAGAAGAATGAGTCCAAGAGGATAGAATAATTTCTGTATTATCTATAACATACTTGTATAAATATATATAATCTTAAATACTTAAAGGCCCTATTTTGGCAATTACCTCTAGTTTCGCATATTTTATGCCCGAAAATAGCATCAATATTATAAATTAAAGATTTCAAAGAACGTATATGCAGATGGCATTTTCGTTTAGAAAAGTAATAATTGTAAGATCTATATAAACATATATACAGTATACAGTATATACTAATACATAGAAAAGAGCAATCTTCAAAATGAAATTTCACTTACAAACACTGTTTTTCAAGTATGCACTCCTCTTCGCAACGAGTCATCGATAAATGAGCTAGTAAAAAATAATATGAGCTCATATTTTCATGATAATCTTTAGTAGAAAAGCTGCAAACTAATAAAACAAATTCAAGATTATAAACAATACAATAAAAGATTTATTACTTTGCGGTTTTATTAATAATTTCATAAAGTTTATCTTCATAGTTCTTTTCAAATTAATTTCAATTGATTGACCATTCGCTATTAAACAAGCTTTTATAATATTTCCATCTGATAAGCACTGTGTAGTTTTATAATCCACTTCAAATGAAGCCATCTTTGCTAAATTTTTTGATTTGTTACTTGTGAAAAATATGGAATCTTTCTTTGAAAATTTGATCATTTCTTCATTAAGGTTTAGTAAATGATCGAGTTCCCATATCATAAAGTTTATCTGAACAATAGGAATCTTAAGTGTGAACCTATCTTTCAAATCAGCCATGATTTCTTGGGATTTATAAGAAAAATAATACAATCATTTTGATGATATAAACTATTAATGTTCAAGTTACAACTTACCTTTTTCTGTAGACAAAACGATGATAGCTTTAATTCTATCATCTATCTTTATTGATCTACAGGTAATCTTTTCGATTGTGTCTATGGTAATAACAAGAATCCTATCCTCTCCTTCAAGAAAATGTTCAGTATTCATTGAACAAGGATTCTTTATTAAGTAAGATCTACCAGAAACCTCAAAAAAAATGAAACGATTATTCTACTGTTGTACCTATTTATGTATTATTATTCATTCATTACCCCAAGTAGCTCTTCCTTCCATAACGCCATTGATGCTTTTACACTTAAATCTCTAGATATTGCATGAACGTATACGTCGTAGTTTTCATCAGATAAAGCCAACTTAAATAGATGAAAAATTGTCAAATATTGTCTGAAAATCATTGTTCTCCAATAAGATAAACTTAATAAGGAGAACTTTTAAATAGGCTCCATACTTTTATATGAAAAAGATCAATTAATCGAATAAAAAGGATAGATTTAGTGTCTCTTTTTGACAAAAAAAAGTTTTGAAGAAAAAGAGTAAATAACATAGAAATTAGCATTTATTATAAAATTCCGTATTACCTCTAACAAGACAAATGTTAAGTTCATATACTTCTCGAACATTGAGTAGTTCAATTCCTTGATTGCTCACAGAATAGACTGAACATTGTCGTGTACTTGTGTTATAGCATACATATTTGCATAGGATTTTATTTTGACATTCATTTATACATTGTTTAAGATCAATGTTAAATATAAGATCTTCTGAAAATGCTTTTTGTTGGCCAGTATATCGACTAAAACTCGTAAAAAGTATTGGCGCAACTGTAGTCAATTCAGATGTCGTAGGAGGTTGAACGGTAGTTGCTAATGAATAAGGCGCAGACAAATCATTGAAAATAATCACTACACGATCATTCGATCTCATATTGTTGTTTTTGAATTCATTAATGGAGTATGTTCGTATCGTGGAAACTCTTAGATATCTTCGTAGATTATTCAAAATCGTTAACTTTGATAAATTAAAATTAACAAATGAGTAAATATATTTATCACTCGTAGATGAAATTATCCCTTTTCTTAAATCATTAGTATAATGAGAGAAGCAGAATATATCTATTGAATATATTGAATATGATTAGATACTTATAGTAAATTAGTGAAAATATATATTTTATTCAATACCTGGATCTTTTGGTGTTTTTCTAAACTCTCCAAGACTATAAATTCCAGGAGATGATATTACTAAATAGCAGGTCGGGGCTAATTTAATACATCTTTGAAAATGAAAAAAAAAACAGCACTAATAATAATTGAAAAGAGTTATATTACGTTGATACTATACATGCAATCATCCAGTGCAATGCATTCCTTTTGACATGTTTTTTTGTTGTATGCATACTGCTTTTCCACATAAATTCCTTCGCAAGCTTCATTGATTGGTGTAAAAATTACATCTAAAACAATAATTGTCTTCTATACCTCGTCAGGTTTAACAAGGAGAAAGTTGTTTTTTAATTAACTTACCAAAAAAATCTATATTTAATTGCATAACATCAATAGAAAGAGGTGTACCCGTGGATGATTTAAGGCTCTGTTGCTCTTCAAGCGCAAAAGTTAAATCTATTTGCATATTCTTTTTAAAACGTAACATTTGATTTGTTGATATAATCATTTGACTTTCATTTAGAGAATTTATATTATTTAGATTTGGTGGTTGTTCAAAATATGCCCATGGAATTCCATTAGTTACCATACTATTTAAACTTGAATTATCTATATTAACAATGGAATAATAGAATGTAAATATGATATTAAAATAAAGATTTTACCGAAATTCTTTGCTATTATAACAATAGCTAAGACGCTTTCATTTACATATTTCTTTATACGACTTTTGCAGATGGTATCAAAATAGGAAGTATCTTCAAATTGAATAAAAGTAATTCTATTATAATCTCTTCCAGTACAATTTTTATAGCTTAATTCGCAAGAATTAATTAAATTTGGATTAATAGGTCCTCTTATCTGAAAATGTAGGGATTAATTAAAGTGGTATTAAGATAAGAATTTATTGATAACAACTTGAGCAATATCCTTCAACATATCGATATTTGCATAACCTGCAATTCCATTACTCTTATAATCATCTGTCATAATATCTTCGAAGATGTGAAGGAACACATTGCTATTTAGACATAGTACAGTTTGTATCAATATCAATGAAAAATATAGAATCTTAAGTAGAAAGATCATCATCGGTGAAAGACTTGTTTGTAAAGATTTTCGAGGAATAATCTTCTTATTTATATGCTGTTCAAAATATTTTTCAGCAATTGAACGTATCGGAGAATTGATGAATTATATTCTTTCTATTCAATAGATCAGAGATATATTATGAATTATTAATGCTTGTAATTCCTTATTACATTCGTTTTTTTATTATATTAAACAAGCTTATACAATTGTCCTTCGAGCATAAGTGACATGATAAATAATCGAATATTTCTCTTATGAAATACGTGATAGAATATTACCATTCTAATTTCCAATGTTACAATTTGTGTTATTATTCATATTATGTTAAGAATGAAATTAAAGAGAAGCATTTTGTCTTTTAGGATATAAGGGATTGTAACGAATTCAAAATTTGATTGAATTGTAATAAAAACAAGAAAATATTTGTTTATACTCATGTAAACTTTTCAATTTTCTTAATATTGGTAGTTCCTTGCAAACAAGTGAAAACAATTGCAAATCAACATATTCAATAATCCTATCAAATTTATTTTTTATCATTTGTATGTCAATGAAAATCATGTATGACAAACTCTACAGCTCTTATTCTTATTACACGACAATACAAAGAAGATGTTTCAGATAATTTACTTTTAATCATCCTCCTTGAAATGGTGATATGAATGTATGAATGCATGATCCATCGACAATCTGCGCGCTGTGCCCTGTTGTCCATAATTCGCAATTCACGAATCCTTAAATTTGCGATCCACAAATTGTGGACCGCACATCCCAGAAAACATTCAATCACATTGCTCATGTACAAGCCGACAACACGTGATCATAGTGGAGATGAGTAGTGTCAGCGCCCGAGCAAAATTTCATGAGCAGCGTTTAAGGAAGTGTAAAAGAACAGTGTGGGAGAAGGAAAAGAAAATGTCATTAGATAGCATTAAGGAGATTGAATTGGCTTTGAAAAATGGGTACGAACCGGCAGCAGAACGACCACAAGACAGCGAGGTGAACATGGAAATAGTGGGGGCTGAAGTCACTCCAGGAAGGAAAACAGGGGTTAGCAAGTTGCTGAGCGACTGTGACAATGAATTTCAACCAGAACTGGTGAGCCCAAGCTCAAATGTAGAGTGGAATATATTCGATGATGGAAGGGCGAGAAAACTAGTAGGAGGCATTGAAACAAGAGAGGTCAGTGAATCTGACACTGACGACGATGGAACTCAATCTAGGAGAACTCGTGGGATTAGAATAAAAAAAAAGGCGATGGCCAACACCCCAGTGAAAGATATAAACTGGACTTCTGATGACGTAGAGAAAGATAATGAATTACAAAAGAATTGGACTCCTGTTGGCGCAGCAGATGCATTGAACACCAGAAATACTCATCAGTGGTATGGTGTCGGTGGTCAAACAACCAAGAAGACAAATGATGAACTTGTGTTAGTTTACGATAGAATGAGAAGGTTGTTGAATGATGAGGAAAACACCCCTACGGGGGAACAGATAGGACGAGACGAAGCAATAGTTTCAAGCTCACAAGAAACAGACAGGGAATGGATGAACGTACAACGTGAAGAGATTATGGTTGAATGTGAAGCGATTCTACAGAGACATGTAGTGAGTTTCGAGCAAAGTCAACATGAGATGGAGATGAGGATCATGGATTCTCTAAGACGTGAAATAAAACTGGCCATAGGAGGGGTAATAAAGAAAGGTGAAATGGAGGCATTTCTGGCAAAGGTGGGTGGAGATGTGCGAGACATTAGCACCGGATTGAGAGAATTCGAGCATAAGAGTCTGAAAGAATATGGAAGAGCACTCACAGAGGCTAAACAAGAGATCGCTGATCGGATAGAGAGGAGGCGAGATGAAAAGACGGAGAAGTCAGTGGCTACCAAAGCTCCTTCCCCAGCATTGTTGGGGGGAGAGTGCGATACAGGTCATACCAGTTGCCCTTCTAACCTGGAAAACCCTCGTAAAGAACAGGCAAAAGAGCCACCTGGCGCGTTTGAAAGTCGGTTATCATCAACTCGACCGATCTTTCATGGAGATGCCACCTATTTCGAGGTATTTATGATGAGACATGAACGATTGGTAGACAAATACGATATTGATGACTGGGACAAGCTCGATCTATTGCTTGCTCAGTTGGGCCCGGACATCAGGCGTGAATTAGAAGAATACCAAAAAAGGGAACCTCTTGGATGTTATAAAAGTGCACTTCGGTATCTCCAACGTAAATATGGGGAAATACAGCATGACGCAACCAGAGCATTGACAAGACTCCAAAAGATTGGGCTTGTAAAGGAGAGTGACTATGAAAGCCAGGAAAGACTGGCGCGCTTGCTGAGAAAAATTCAGTCTGAGTTCGAAACAGACAATAAAGATGGCCACCAACAACAATTAGAAGTTATCGGACTCGTGGCAGCCAAGTTCTGTATGGATGACTGCCTACGTAGGGAATGGACAAATAAAACTTTTGAGAACGGTAACAAGATTAGCCTGAACAACATGGCAGAGTTCATTGAAGACTATGCAAAGGTTGTCAGACTTATAACAAAGTTCACATCACGTGCTGAAACGAGAAGACCACAACATGAGCACAGCAGAGGGATCAACTATAATGCATCTTGTTTCAAATGCGGAAAGCATCATACTCTGCAATCATGCGCGGAATTCAAAAGACTGAGAAGGCCGGAAAAATTGCAAGTGGTGAGGAACTTAGGCCTATGTGAAAATTGCTTACAAAGTCACACTCACCAAGCCAACAAATGTGTACGATCACCCTGCGAGACCTGCAATACCAAAAGACATCCCTGGCTACATAAATGTACCACAAAACGCCCTCCTATTAAGACAGTAACGTTTGAACCTTTAGAGTCACTGAGTACAGATCTAACAGTGATGGTAATTGAAGTAAATGGAAGAAGCCTAGTGACGATGCTGGACACTAGTGTGGATATCACACTCATAAGGAAGGGAGTTATAGAGCAGATAAAGGCCAAGAAAATAGGAGTTAGCACTGTAATGCTGGCGATGATGGGAAGACGAGAAGCATATACCGCGCCAAGGTATGAGATTGAGGTATTTGGAAAGAAGATAGTGGCAATGGAATATCCGGAGATAGCAATCGTGAGCCAGAACAAATTGTTGTCAGACGAACTAAATAGACGGTCATACACGGAGGACGTTGAAATCCCCCAGCTAACCGAGCACCCAGTAGATTTGCTAATGGGAAACGATACGTATAAGTTATGTGGATTGAAGGCGGTCTTAGAAGAGAGTAGGAGATGATATGTATTTTTAAACGCCTTACGAATATCAGTAGTTTGATATACGAACTAATCCTGATGGAAATTATACAGTATATGAATTCTAAATTACCAAGATATCTATTTAGACAAGGAACATAATTGAATGAATCATCATTAAACCATGACACCTTTGTGGTAAAAACAAAGGGTAAAAAGTGCATTTTGCAAAGTTAGGATAGATAAATCATATACTGTATATCATTTATTCTATTGATGATAGATGGCGTTTGTAGAGATACATGAATTTTTTCAAAATGTTCCTTAATTTTTGTCGTTTAACAATTTACAATATATTAATAATATAATATATAAGCTTAACACTTTCAACAGTTGTTTATTGGTCTATATTTACTTTTTAATAAGCAGATCTTTGATGAATTTGACAATTTATCTACATTATAATTAATTGAAGACATATCAATCTGAAAATACATAGTACATTCTAAGAGAGAAAAGTTTAAGCATATAATTCTACACTTATCTTCCAAACGACCCAATTTAGTACAATCTCTTAAATTGGTAGAATTAGTCTTGGATGAAAACGGTTCTGCTTTTGGCACGCAGGATATCTGTCGAAAAGCGAATATAAAATCATCATTACCACCCGACGTTGTTGTTTCACTATGTGTAGAGGTTTCAATGATTTTCATAGTGGTTGTTGGAATATTGGTTGTAGTACCATCTTTCATTGTTGATGCAACTTTTGAGGTGATCTCCGGTAAAATTGTTGATGGTGTAAGAGCTTGCTTAGCTGCGTTCATTGCTGGTTTGATTGGCTCTTTAGGATTGTCCATTAATCGAAGATTTATAATAGCATTGTCATAATATATATCATTTTCCCCACTTTGAATATCTCCATTATGGTTTTCAATATGATAAATATGTAAGAAAGGTATAGTCATAGTTCTATTCAAATGGTTATGAATTGAGATGTTGTTTGTTGTAAAATTGGTTAAAAGTATTATTTTTATATCATTATAAAGTAGATATTCATAACTTTTCCCATTATTAATATCAACAAAAAGCTTAATTGCTGAAAGAATTTTTATCGATTTAATGATAAAACGATTTTTACTATTTAATACAAAAGAAAGAAAAATGCGCTTACCACTCCAAGCATGAGTTAATTTTTCATATAGCATCCTAGTCGCCGTAGACGTTACAGTAACAAATAAATTACTGTTTCCATAGAATTTATACAGTGAACATTCCTCAAATTGAAAAGAGATAAAACTATTTGGAAGGAGAAAAGAATTAGAGGATGTAGAATGGAAACATATTTTAATTAATACCCGCAATTATTCACTGTAGAACAAGATCTCTGGCATTCGTATACTGAATCAACAAGATACATTGATATAAACTTTCCAGAAAGAAGGTTTCTCTCTTCAAAATAATCATCTTGAAAGAAATTAAAAATTGTTCGATTATTTAAATTGAAATGTAAATATATTTAAAGTTAACTTCGCCTTTTAACTTTCAATATTAACATATGAACAGAGTATTTATGAAAAAGTTCTCTCTTCCTTAATTCTTTGTCCGCAATTAGATCTTGGTGAAAGATATCGTTATAATCTTCAATTACATGTAATTTCCCAACTAAAGAGAATATTATCCAAGTATTCTGAAAATAACTTTGATGTTCTTGCGATATTAAATAAGCCCAGGGAATACCTCCGGTATTTACAGTTTCTAGATTGCTAATTGCTAATACAATAATAACATCATGTAGTAGAATACATACTGTATAGTATACAGTTTAGTATAAGGATTTATTATATTTACTTAAAGAGTCATGAAATAGGAATATAATTGCATCAATATCTCTTATACTTCTATAATTTAGAATGTTCATTTTACAATTGCTGTCAAATTGACTGGCCTGAAATATTTTTAATATAATAACATTATTGTTATTATTATAATTAGTAGGATCAAGTAAACACGAATGTTCGTTTGATGCTATAAATTCCGTAACGCCTTTTACCTGTTATATGTTTTCTTTTTATTTAAATATATCAATAGTATTAACAATATATTACCTACTTTTAATAACTTTTCAACCATATGTTTATTAGTTGTTAAAACTTCACCATTTTGCGATAAAAACGGTGAGTTATTAGAAACAAGATGAAGATAAATAGTCTCATTTAAAATTGTAGATACAACTGCAAAATATGAATAGAAATAGATAATATTAAATATAATAACCATATTTTTAAATAGTCGGTGTTTTTTTTCTATTCCACCAGATATTGTTAAACTAGCAAATAACGAAAGTTTATATCATATATATATATGTTGTCTCTATCTGTGTCACTTTTTATTATACTTTATATTAATAATAAATAACATCAATTGAAAAGTCAATATCGACTAGTTTAATTAGCAATTTTTTATATTAATTATTAATAATTCAATTAAACTTCTTTATTAACTTTAATAATTGTTTTATGTAAGATTTAAACACTTTCTATCTCTTTTTTCACTTTGATTACGTTAATTTTATTTAAATGTAATAAAAACAAAAAAAATCTATAAGTTTCTTATGTTTTTCTTAATTAAAAGCTAATAACTATGCAATCTTTTAGATATCATAACTATGATAAACATTTTCAAGTTGATAATGACGATCTATTCTTCAATTTTAATAACGAAATAGGGGTTAGACTTTCATTTTATAGTTTTATTTACTAAATATATACAGATACTTAATATCGCTCTCGTAAATATTCAAACTATGTAGTGCAACAATCATAAAACGAAATTGTTACGTAAACAAACTCCATGTTTCTATTGGAAAATAAAGAATAATGAATCTTCTAAGTGTAATTTAAAAATGAATAATTTATTCATAATTATAGTTAATATTTTAATTAGATGAGAAGAGGCAAACTGCTGAGAAAGACGTTTGTTGTGAAAAATTTGATAGTGTTTCAAACGTCTACGATCAACTTTTACAAACGACAATCGAGTTGGAGAAAAACTACAGAAATAATAAACGACTCTTTGATACTTTAAAGAGAGATAGAGAAGAATTTAATAATACTATTCAAAGTAGCTTTCAATCAACCTTAAAGCAATTATTACAAGTTAGAGAGACTTTGGAAAAGCTAACATCACAGATGGAAAAACTTGATGAAAATAGCAAATTGAATAATGAATGTTCTCTTCTACTGGACAAAAATCTTATTGAAATCTTTCAAAATATCATTAACGAGTATGGAGAGAAAGCTGGAAGTAACAAGAGAAATCTAGAAGAAGATGGTAATTCATTAAAGAACAAGATAACAATGAAGAGCGAAATAAATGATCTTTCGAATATATCAACAAAGGAACGAATTTGTACTCATGATAAAAAAGATGAAGAGTCAAAAATCATTGACTATCATTTCACAGAATTTCCAAAAATAGATTTTCAGGGAAATTTATCATACTTAGAAAAGTTTGCTACACCCTTTAAAGAGTCTAATGAACTGTTTAAAGAAAAAAAAGGACTTATTAATCACTTAACAAAGTTATCTCAATCAATTATTGACTTTTTCAACAATTACGTTGGAAAGCCGTACATACGAACAAACTTTCCTAAAATGATCTATATGTTGCCAATTACTCAATATACTGGAAATCTAAGAAATATATGGAATATACCAAAGAAAGATTCATCTGATTATCAAGAGAGAAATTCTAATACAATTGAACCAATAGATTGTATTAAAAGTGCATCGAAAGATAAGAATATAGATAATAATTCGCAATCATCGCAATCATATTTTGAGTTACCTCAAATTACATCTAACCCAGATCCATCCGATGGAAGAGACAATGAATATTTTGATGATCGAATGTCTAAAAGTTCAGAAAATTCTGAAACAGTTGATTTAATACAAATTAATACATTTTATAACGAAGATATCAGTATAAGTTTATATTTAGAAGATTCAATGTAAAGTAAAAAGTAGATAAAAACTTAAGGTCAAGTTCGTAGAAGAAGAAGAAGAAGAAGAAAAAGTTCCTTTTATATTTAACCAGAAAAAATTGATTCTCCTATTGGTGACAAGCACTCAAATATTTATTGATAGATACATCATTAATATTGAGGAATCTCTATTGCATTTTTATAATTCTAATGATCGTAATGAATCTTATTTTTTGTATGTGAAAGTTGTTTTATTTTCTCAAATACAAGTATTACCAGAGTGGGGGAGAAAGTTTGGCAATTTTTGGGTTGTTTACCCTAACCCTAACTCTACGGTTAATCAAGTTCTTTTCATTTTATTTCCCCTAACACTCAGTCCATAGCTTAACCAAAACCCTAAAGTGTTCACTTTTTTTGTTTATCATTCTATACAGTGAATATTTAAAATGTAATTAAATCTCTCATAAGTCTTTATGAGTCATAAATTTATTCAAATTAGCTTATTAGAATTTTAATAGAATTGCTGTATATCTTTAAAGATGGCTACTTTGGAAAAAGAAGTACCTGATTTAGGTCGAATAGCGGAAGAGGCTAGATCGGTTTTAGCAATGCAACCTAAGAAAAGTATTTTAAAAGTTCGAGATCGGCCATTAGAGGCGCAATCTAAACTAGATATTCTTGTAAAGAGAGAGGAAAAATCTCAAATACAAATTATCAATGATAATAAAGAACAAACTATTGTACAAGAACAGCAAAAGATACAAAACGAACTACAAAATGATCTTAAAAAAGCGTCTAAACTCAGCGTTGTCAATGATAAATCATCACAAAATGATAGGCGCGATTCAAAAGATAGTACGGCCGAAGTTTTAGAATCTTTAAGAGATATTAATAAGGAGTTTGTTTCCGAAAGAAAGAGAAAGAGACGCCAATTGGTACGAACTTTGCAAGTCTTATATCATATATTCAATTTTTTACTCTTGGTGTTGACTTGTATTAATTTAGGATTAACTTCAATTGCTTTATTCATAGAAATAAAATCGATGTATACTATTTTAAGGATAAATACCATTTATCCAAAAGAGCCGAGAACTTCTCTTCTTGAATGGACAGGATATTTCCAATTTTTTGCATGTTTAATAGATGTTTGTATATCTGCAATAGGATTTAAAGGAACTAAAAAGACGGTTATAGCCCATATAAGCGTCCTATGTCTTTTCTTCTTTAATCAACCTATTATCATTGTTATGTTTATTCTATATAAAGATTTAGCTGATAACTATTTAAAATTGCATATGCTTAATATGATTAAATATAATTATCGACAAGACGATGAAACTCAAATTGTAACTTATAATGAAACGTCTAAGTTTGGCATCAATAATTATGCGAAACAATGGAATTATTTACAATCAAAGGTTAGTTCATTTTTCTTTAATGAAAAAGTATGAAATTAGATGCTTTCTTTTACAGTATAAATGCTGCGGTGTACTTCATCCTAACGATTATTGGAATAGGACAAATTACAATTTCTTTTTCGTATTTAATCAAACTTTTATGGTATAAAGATATTACTTTAAGAAATCCTTTAAAATACTGACATATTTCATTCAATTATTTCAATTCTTATACAGAAAAGAGGTAAAATTCCGGCATCTTGCTGTAAAAAATCCCATAATCCCAATAATCTGCTAAATTATTTGGAAGATAAAGACGCTAAAAATTGTCTAAATAATACATTGTTTGTTTACGAAAGAGGTTGCTTTAAAATTATGCAAATTAGATTACAAACTTATTCGGATATAGTTAAATCATTTACAATTTCAACAATTCTTCTCAAGGTAAATAACTTTCAGTTTAACTTCTACTTATTAATATTTAAATATATTCATATATATTCAAATAGATTATGCTGATTATTACTGCAGTTTACTATCTAAGAAAGTTAAGGAGGCCTATAAAACGGAGAAAATTAATATATGATACTAATTCGAGTGATTTGAATACAGCGGAAGTTGAAGAAGAGGAAGACGAAGATGACATGCAAGATATGTCAAAAACAGGATCCAAAAATGATTTATCATCTTTAATGGAAAACATAGCGGCATCTGGAGCTGATGGTAATATTCTACCGTTTTTATTACCATTTTTAACACAGTATCAAATGATGAATCCTGCTTGGCAAAGGAAGATAAGAAATTTGCAAAAAATTACTGCGCTAAACGCTCAAATGCAACTAGAAAAGTTACAAGAAGAGGAAGCAGCTAGAAAAAGGAAGGAAAAAACGAAAGAGATCAAGGAGCAGGTTCAGGAAGGAGGAAATGTTTTATTAGAAGATGAAAATATGAATGACAAACAAAAGAACAAACCTCCAAAGTCTGTTACAAATAAAGGAAAATTGAAAAAAGAAACTAAAACAAAATCCACAGAAGAAACGAAAGGTGTTGCTAAATCTGGAATAAGCCCGAAGAATGACAAGTCAAAAGCAAAAGTAGAAAGTGATAAATTGGCTGTTGAAGATGTTAAAATTGATATACAGGAATCTAAAGAAAAGGTAGAATTTGAAAAAAAAGACGACACGGAATCAAATTTAATTGCTAAAGACAAGTTAAAAACATCTGAAAGGAAGAAGGAAGACGATAAAAATATTGAAGATAAAATTGAAAAGAAGAAAAGTGACGCCTCCATAGGTTCTATGGCAAAAAGGAGATCCGAAAGATATCTGGATAGATTAACTAAGCAAAAAAGTAGTCAAAGGTTACCGTTCGATCTAACGGATAGAGAAAGACGGTCCCTTTTTCCTAAATACTCGAGAAGAACTTTAGATTTATATAAAGAAGATTCTAGGAAAGTGGAAACAATTGATCAGATTATAAACGAGGCAACGACTACAATAAAAAATGACCAGGATAGAATAAAAAATCTTAGTACTCTGGGAAAATTGGGCGTCAAGAAGCAAGAAAGCACATTTACATGGAGAACGTCCAGCAGAGCCGATCTTTTCCAAATGAAAACAGATAATCCAATGAAAAAAAGATCTTTCTTTAAAGATCAAAGTGAACAGTTACTAGCGGATAGAGACTTTGAAAAGAAAAGACAAGAGAGCGAAGCTCATCTCCAAGAGCTATTAGAGAGAATGAAGAAAACTGCTTCAAACTTTAGGTTGCAAAGAAGATTTTCAAAAGATCAGGATACACCTAAATGATTAATTAGAATATTTAATTACGCTATAAATATTAAATTGTTTTTTGTTGGTGTTTCTTTTATAAAGATTTACTACAAAATTTGCATATTAATTTGAATATTTAAATTTTGATTCTTTTTCTTATTTTATATTTTTAACACAAAAATATAGATGATGCTATACTTTAGATATATATTTATATATGTATTTCTTCAATTTTGGCCTATCTTCCCGAGAATTATTCAAGTTAATGAAACTACTATATTAACAGTGACAAAGTAAAAAGCTAAAGAAAAAAGATATATAAATATTAATTTAACTTATGAATATTCATTTTTAAGCTTTAATCTTTTTAGCAATTATACGAATGAAAATACGTCGTATATTAATAATACAACTACAGATATAATAAATAAATTGGGTCATAATTTAACGAAAATTAATAAAACTGAAACAACAATAAATAGCGATCTTTGGCCTAATAATAAATATATTCTCAACCATCTACCACCTAGAAAGCATGTACTTATTCCATCTGGTGTTATTAAATTCAAACTTTTATTAATGACTATTTCTTTAAATACTTTTGTTATTACTATGGTATTTTCAGCCTATATTTACATAAAAAAAATAAATTGCGAAACTAGCGACGATCTGTCCAATGAGAATTGTTTGGAAGCTGGAAAGGACCATAACTAACATCTTTCTTTGTTATTATTAAATTTTAGGGGAAAAAATGAATGATTGAAATACGTTTGAATTTTATTTGTTTATTTGTTTTTATTTTTTATTCATAAATATGTGAATTGTATTTTTGTTTTTCAATTCAACTGAACAGTTTCTTCTTTTGAGATAAATAAAATAAATACTGAATTCTGGACGGATATTTTAAATGTTCATATCTGTTTTCAATGAGTTTAACAATATCAACATTTAAAAAATAAATGGCTCGGTAAAGGATTACTTTAAAGATTAAACATCTATGAATAATCAATCGTTGGTAGAAGAGACAAGAAGAGAAAGAGAGAAAGACAGAAAGATAGAACACCGAAGAATAGTAGTAATAATTAAAATATTCAAACTTTCATTGAATAGAACATATTCGACTCTCTCGTACTTGTTGCTTTGGAGGGATTTTTTCAAGTTGTACCTTTAATTCATCAAGTTTTTGTTCTAAGCTTCCAATCTGCTGTCGATACATTTCTTCCATTTCGGCTGTTTTTTTCTCAGAATCACTGCGAATATCAGCGACAGCTTTGGCTGCATCATCTACAACTTTGCGCAAATGCTGATCCGTCTCCTCTTTGTCCTTTTTTAATTTTTCTACCTGTGAAGCTATGGCATCTATTTCAATACTGGCTTTTGGCGTAGCATCTCCTTCGCTCTGCGAACTACTTAAACAAGATTAATTAATAGGTCACATGTAAAAATAAAATTCTTATATAAAAACAAACCTCTTTGCTTTCGATTTACTTTTATGTCTTATTTTCGTTGTTGACGAAGGACCAGCCTTCGATTTAGTAGGAATTAAATTTTGAGCATTTGAAGAATTTCTCTTATAAATTGGAGGTCTTTGAGATTTGCTAAAAACAAACATTTAAAAAGATAAATAAATGTTGATATAGTGATAAACCAAACCTATCATCTCCACTAGTATCCTTAGGCTCTAAACTTTCGTACTTATTATTCATCCGTTCATCTATGGAATTTCCGTTTGTTCGTTTGTCAACATTAGCAAGAAAATTATTTCGATCTTCTTCATTCGTTGAAAGGTCTACTTCCTTTTGCAGCCATGTTGGAAGCTATTAGATTGAAATTAATAGAAAAATGTATCAAGTCCTTATCCTTTATATAGTATTTAAACAGAAAACTTACTGGTCCACTATTATCCATTTCGCTAGAAGAGAGCTCATCTCCTCCGTCCCTACTCGAAGCCGACATTCTAGTCGGTCTTGATATGTTTACACCTGAATCATCGGTAAAGGATGTAGTACTTTTTTCTCGTAGAAAGTTTCTCCGTCTCTTCTTTTTTCTTGTTGACGGGGGAGGGGGTGCTGTTGTTTCCACTTGAAGGAACAACTTGTTTTCGTTGCATATTAAATTCGATAGAGTTACAGTCTCCCCATCCGGACTGTGTGCTCCGGATGAATCAAGATATAAAACTGGAGTTGGTTTTAGCACTAGATCGTCCCGCGATTGAGAATCGTGTCTTTCTCTAGCGGATACAGACGTTGATCTTTTCAAAGCTGCTTGTGTGGTACTCGGATCAGAATTTAACTGAGTATCAGATTCAATAGGTTCTTTTTCAGGTAGAACTGGTTGGCTAGCAGATCTATACATTTAGATAAAAGAAAAACTCATAAACAATATTATCCAATGAGCGATTTAATTTACTTTACCTTGTCAATTGAGAAACTAAAGGATAGGAAACTGGATCTGGATCGTGTCTATATTTCCTCCCCCACCTAACAATCTCATTTTTATGAGTAACAGCAACAGAATAGCTTGGACCACACTTGACTATTGTAGCAGGTGAACTTTCAAAGAATTTAATTAAAACGCACTCTTTTTGAGATTTCGTGTCTCCCATTCCTAATTGTCCGACGGAGTTCTTTCCAAACGTGATTATTCTACCACCTTCTAATAAAACAGCTGTATGCGTGTCTCCCATAGAAATGCTCTTAATACAATGCCTAGCTAAAGATCTAACACACACAAACGTAGAAGTTCCATCAATATCGGTTTTAGCGAATATATTTTTCATAGCCATTAAAAATCCTTGACGTTCGTTTAAAGCTAATTTATTATGTAAATTTGAGCCACATGCGTAAACTGAACCTAAATCTGTTACAATCATAGTTCCATCACGTCCACAATTTGCAGATTTAACGGAAATATTTTCAGAAAATTTTACAACTTCTGGGGAAAAAATTGTCTTTTCGTGACCCAGACCTGTTCTTCCATTATCTCCACAACCCCAAGAATAAAGTTTTCCTTCTCGTTCAACAGCAACGACATGTCTTGGACCACAAGCAACGTGTAAAATATCAACTGACAATAGCTCCTCAACTAAACGTGGTTTAGAAATGCTTGCCATATCTTTATGTCCCAAGCAACCGAATGAACCATCCCCGCAAGTCATTATAAGACCATTATCACTTCCAAAAACTGAGAACGAGCTCCCAGCGCACAAACGTACAATTGATTTATTTTTAAGACCATCGACTGTTTGCGGTCGAAATTTTTTCTGAGTATCTCCATGACCAAGTTGTCCGTATTCATTACAACCCCAACTATAAACGCAATGTTCAACGGTCACAACAATAATATGATCTCTTCCAACAGCCATCTAAGGAAAGCAGTTATAAATTATTATTAACGTACTCTAAGAACAACAATTTGGGAACAAACATCTTTTATTTTCACTTTGGAGGGTAGAGGAACTGGTACAAGAGAAACGTCTATAGCATCCATTTTAAAGAAGTATAGTACAGATCTGAAATTAATTAATTAATTTTCTAAAACATTAAACAAATGAACAAACTAATAAAACAATATTTAAACAACGCATTAGATATTTGACAATATTTTTACAATTTATATTATATAAAATGATAAATTCAAGTGAAAATGTATTGATATATTAAGTGACATGCAGTGCTCTTACAACACGAAAATAAATCTTACCTGTGCACTGCCGAATCCAAAAACGAAAGGCTAAGAATTTCATATATTATAATCTAATAAAATTTTTCAATTTACACTTTAAATCAAGTGGAAAAAAAAGCAAAAAAAGTAACTTAACTTTAAAAAGCTACATTATAATTCGTACCTGTTTGATCTTAATCTGGATTCTTGCGTTAAGCCTTCTTCCGAAACGGTTTGGCGAAATTTTGATAATAGCTATCATAATATATTTATTTAATTAGTATAAATTATAATAGATTTTGTCTTTTTTGTTTACTTCTGGTACTCTTTTCTTATGTAATTCTAAAGCAGTTGGCCGAAACTCTGGCTCTTTTTGTAGCATATCACTTATTAATGTTTTAAATTCATTGGAGTAGCTTCCTTTCACAGGTTCGAACTTTCCCTTTAATAGTATTATATATTCAATATATACAGTACATACTAAAAAAACATTAATCAATAGCATACCTTCATAATTTTATTAACTAACGCAGGTAGATTCGAGCCTTCAAAAGTTCTTTGTAAACAAGCCATTTCATATAGAATACAACCAAGGGCCCATATATCTGATTTTTCATTATAGGGTTTTCCCTCGCACTACAAAAGACAAACAATCATATATCATTAATCACTGGTTAATAGTTCTTATTAATATATAGTCAAAAAAAAAACAAACCATCTCTGGACTTATATAATAAGGTGTACCGAGGACAGTATTCGCAGCTTTATGAGTTGTCATCACTTTACTTATTCCAAAATCTCCTATTTTACAGTGTCCTTCTTTGGTTAAGAATATATTTTGAGTTTTTAAATCCCTGTCCGGAAAGTAAATAAATAAATGTGTATCGTGTGAAAATTATATGATAAGTTATTATACGTTTAATATTGATTTATTGAATGAAAAATTATTACACCTAATTAACCCTACACGTCTACAGGAGTAAGAATTTCTAATGTTTCTCTACATTAGTGACAATTAGCAAGACTTTGATCTTAATCCTTTATACAGATGTATTTAATAGTACTTTGAAAGTATTATTGACTATGTCTCTCTCTCTCTCTCTCTCTAAACATTTTCCTCTCAACATCTTAGGTAGACTTGAGATATATTAATGTTTTCATTTTAAGTATTTTACCTATGTAATGTTTTGCTCTTGTGTATATACATAATAGCAGATACAATTTCCTTAAACATGCCTAAGATCTTTTTCTCTTCTAAGGGATTATCCTGTTTGGCCAAGAATTGAGCAAGATTCCTATTGTGAGAAACAAACAAATAGATTGTTTTATTAAATATATACTGTATATACAGTATATTAAAATAATAGTTACCCTCCATCGGCATATTCCATTTCAATAATAACTTTACCATCCTCCTCGAAACTATCATAATAACTTATTATATGGGGATGATCTAGCTTAGCTAATACTTTAGCCTAGAACATTCAGATAAAAATAGATATATACATCAATATTCATTAAATAATGCTTTTTATATTCATAAACTTTACTTCGTTAAGGGCAAGTTGACGTTCTTGAGCATTCAAGTCTAATAAATTTATCTCTTTTAATATAACTAAAGAGTCGTCATCTTTCTTTCGATACAATATAGCTGCTCCATAGGCACCTGAAATAGCATATAGAAATTATAAACTGTAGTAGTTCCCATAAAGACTTTGTTATTCCATTAATTACGTTAAATATTTAAGAGAAGTTAAAATAGAGCTTTTAAAAGACAATTTTAATGATTTATAGTTGATATAATAGAAATTATTATAAGATTTCCCACCTTTTCCAACAGTACGAATTTTTTCAAAACCTGCCATTGGTTGAGATTTCCATGTCTTTAAACTACTACTTTTAAAATATAGATCACATACGGTTCTGTATAGATAAAAAATGTAAAATAAAAGTTCTATATAATATTAAACACTAGTTAACAACCCTAGTGAAAATATCTCGTAACTTACACAGGCCTAGAACTATCAGTACTTCGAACAATAATATCTGATCCAGAAATATCTTTGGAAATTCCAACTGATATCTATAATAAATTAGAATGAAATAATCAAATATTATTAACAATAATTAGTTTACAAACCCCTAAAAGACGCCTTAATTCTAATTTTAAGTCTTCTAAATTTGTTTTAGCATTGTTACAACCCAGTAAATCAAATCGTGCTCTTCCATTATCATCGTCAATAAAATTGGATGTTAAATTCAAAAAAAACTCTTTCAGCGTATCATCGTTTGTGAGATTATCAAAATTAAGTATCTATAATCAGCAGAAAACCTTTAAACATTTAAATGATATTATTTCAATAATAAGTACTTTTTCATCAATTCCTGACAAACAGATCACCCCTGTTGAAGGATTTACGTAAGGTACTATAGCGAAACTTTCAACTTTTCTCTTTGTTGCTAGGTGATGTATTGCATCTATTTAATGATAATATAAGAAATTTTACATATATAGAGAGTTTGTGTATACATATACAATTTGATTAAATAGTAATAACTACTTACCAGAAATACCTCCAAGGTTTAACTCATACTTATATACAATAGAATTAACTGAAGAATGGACCACAGACGATAACGTGGAGGCATTTTTTACTTTACTGCAGACTATTAATAATCTTGAAACTTTCCTGGCACTTCTCTTCGGGTTAATCTCCTCTTGATAATTGTCATCATCTCTAAATTGATTTATATAATTGTTATCTTCTCTGTCAGAGTGATTGCTCATTTCTAATTTAATAAACTTTTCGATTTCAACAATTTCTTCTAAATTCAATATTTCGCCAAGCAACGGACGGGATTAATTTCTTATTTTTCTCATTCAAGTATTTATAAGTTGTGTTTACAACGCCATTTTAGATTCCAAGACTAATAAAGTATGGTTAGTGTTGCTTAGCCGTATTAAATTGAACGATCGAATTCATTAATAGTGGCCATGTTAAATGATATATTAATTTCCTGTTCAAGTCAATATATTGTTTGTTAATTGTGTATCAGGAACGACAATCCACACTCTGTTTGTTCAATAATCAGTTATTTTTTTTAAATTTTATGAATGAAATCTGACAAGCTCCTTTAAAATATCAATAGTGTATGCAGAAGAAAAATATACCACCTGAACAGGTAAATGACCAGGTACCGGACTAATTCAAGCCTGCTCACGCGGGAAATAAGAACATTTCGATCATAAATTTACATTTACACTTTAATATCTGTGTAATTTTTGAAAAATGTCTAAAGGTTAATTTCTCCATACATTTCTTATTTAGTTTTTTCAACTCTATAGCTATTATGTTAAATTAAATCTTCTCTACGTATTAAAAGTAAATTGATGAAGTTGCCTTAATTTAACCATTAATAGAAAAATTGATCCACTCATTTTTTTCTAACCCCAAGAAATAATCATTTGGAAAGGACGCTTAAAATATGCCACTATCTTGTAGCTTTATTGAATATGGTGAAAATCACTTTACCAGTTTGTTTTTTTCTGAAACGGTAAAACACTATTTATTTATCCTATTATCGCCTAAATCATACTTCTACTAGTCCTTGTATTATGTAAAAAAACATACTAAAATGAGTAACGAAACAGACGATGAATTCGAAGACGCTTTAGAATATCAAGAAAAAGAAAAACTTAAGAATTCTGAACAAAATAATTCAGATAAAGAAGTGTCGGATACTGAAGAACCAACAAATAAAAATGAAACAAAGAATTTGGAAGACTCCGATGAGGAGGCGAAAGCTGAGAAAGAGGAATCAGAAGAAGAAATACTTGAAAAAAAACGACTTCAGGAAGAGAGCCTTCTCAGTGAAGAAGAATTAGAAGAAAAATTTAAATCCGCATGTGATTTAAAATTAGAAGGAAACACACACTTTAAAACTTCCAACTGGGAAGAAGCAATATTCTCTTATACTAGAGCATTAGAAATTTGTCCCTTAAGATATACTTCCGAAAGGTCTAAATGTTTTTCCAATAGGGCAGCTTGCTATATTAAACAGGTTAGTTCATTAATAATTTAAACTGTTTCATTGCACTTTACCATATATCTCAATATAAAAGGAGGATAATGAAAAGGCTCTCATAGACTGTTCGAAAGCTCTAACATTAGATGAAAATTACGTCAGAGCAAGGCTAAGAAGGGCAAATATTTATCAGAATACTGACAAATTAGACGACGCATTAGAAGATTATCAAAAAGTTTTAAAACTCACTCCAAATGATCCAGAGGCAAGGGAAGCTTGTATGGTAATTAGACTATCGATATTTGTGAAATTATAAAATTAACAAATAATATTTAAACACAGAGACTTCCGGAACAAATTAGGGTGAGAAATGAGAAAATGAAAGAAGAAATGATGGGTAAAATTTGAAAAGTTTTCTTTAATTAAATACTTAAAATGTTTATCTTTTCACAACAGGTAAACTTAAAGATTTAGGAAATTTATTCCTTAAGCCATTTGGATTATCTACAAACAATTTCAAAATGCAACAAGATCCATCAACAGGATCATATTCAGTGAACTTCGTTAATAATAAACAATAAATAATTGCTTGCTTTTCTCTATTTGTATTATTCATGAATTGTATTATCAAGAAGAAAAGAAGTGTTCAAACCTATAAAATTCTGACTAAATCTTTCCATGAATAGCTTTGCAATGCTAGAATACCAATTGTAGTATATATATATATTATAGTATAAAAGCAGATGGCGCTAAACAATGGACTTAGATCGATAAATATAATAGAGTATATTTCGTTGAAACATTATTCCAACGGCCGTTGAGAGCGACAAATTAAAAAAAGATGACATCAATGAAGATCTTAATTATTAGTTTACATCTGTTAGTTTTCTACGTAAATGTGATTAATGCAAAAGATAATCCTAGTGATGGTCTATCATTCAAAGCACCAAAGTTGGATGATGAAGAGTCTCATAGTAATTTTCTACCGCGTAATCAACTAATGAGATGCGACGCTTGTAAAATTATTATGTTTAGAGTGAGTAATAGCGAGAATAGAATTTATTTGATTCGATTCTTCGTACTTTCATATTGCTAATATACTTCCTTTATCTATATTTAGCTTGACGGGGAATTTACCAAATCAAATAAGAAACTTAAAAAGGCTAATTTCAAACTTCCAGAATCTGAATTAATAGAAATTTTTGAACAAACTTGTCATCCAGGAGCCTATCAAGAGTAAGAAAAGTCTTATATTAGTTTTAGTAATACCAATGAGTAGGGCTTTTAATTTGTTAGGCCACTATTATACAGTTAACACATTTCCCAAATCTACACAGCTATGGTGTTAAGCCTGTTGATGGCGTAAACAGGCTATCCGGTCCCGGTACAGGACTAGAAGAGTATCCAGCTCTTACACAATCTGGAGGTAAATGGCCAACAAGAATAGCAGATCTTTGTGGCCAAATTTTAGAAGAGTTAGATGAACTAGAAATTTATGAAGAATGGATAAGAAGTGGGAAATCCTTAGAAAAATTTAAAACCAATATGTGTTCAGGAAGCGGCATTAAAAATCAATGCCAATCTATGCCAAAGCAACATGAAGATTTATAACGAAATTTTATAGTTTTGCGTGTTTCTTTTCGGAAAAAATTTCTAATGTATTAATATGTTATTTGCAAATACATAAAGTCATAAAAATATATATTTATATAGTGCAATATATAAATATATATATATTTATGTTTATATGAAGCGCGACTAGGTCTCGTAGAATAATTATAAAAAAAAATAATTTGGCAAAAAAAAAATATCCAATTTTGTTTTTAAAAGTAAAAAAAGAAAAAAAAGTTTCTTTCTCTCTTAAGTTTTTTCTTTATCTATAAACTCTAGCTCCTTAATGTCCGTGTGCTTTGGCGACTTGATGATAAGCGTTTCTTAGTAGTGCATAGGGGAAACAACTCTCTAACAGGTCCATTGTCAGGAAAGGCGATTCTTGGACAATCTTTTTTTTAGAAAGAGTTACATTTTTTATTATCGTTTTATTTATTTTTATTATTATTTTGAATTTATTTTTTACCTGGTCCAAAAGCAAATATATGGATTCTCTGTTTCGGATTACATCTCTATCAGTTTCTTGCCCTAGGCGAAGCAAACTGGCTGAAGCAAGCTGAAAAATACATATTATGTTAGAACTTTTACATTATTAACAAAAAAAATAATAATTACGGCTAAAAATTCCTTTAATCTATCACCAATTTCATTCTGTTTTCCTTGAACCGTTAAAAGTGAAGAAGCTAAGGCATTAACAGCTTTGGCAATGCAATGAGCATTGTTCATGTGACCTTCGAAGGCTGGATTGAATCGAGAACTCTCGAGTCTAGCCCATTTAGGTAGGCTAACAGCAATAAAAACCAATAATAAACAGGCAACAGAGAAATCATCATCTTGAACGCTAGCGGCTGGATTTTCAGGGGCCTGATTTTGTCGTTGATTACGCAACATTGTACATAGTGCAGGGTCAATATCGCATTGTATTCCTGCTGCACTAGCCATTTCGTTTACAATCTGTAAGGAATATAATTATGAAAGTATAATTAAGAAAGTAAAATTATTTCTTATCTATGTGAAACGAAAAAATGGCAGATTTATAAATAATAATAAAAAACAAAAGGCTTTTATGTCAGTCAATCAAAACTGTAACTAATCATCAATTTTAGTAATAAAATTTTATGGATATGTGAATATTATTAATATTCTTAACTATACAAAGAAATCATTCATCTAGGATACAAGATAAAACTAGTATATTCTCTAAACATTCAGTGCATTTTTCTTTATAAATAAAATAAAATAATCGCCATTTCCCGAGAAGAAAGCGAAAGTAATAAATATGCTTTCTTTTGTTATTTATCTTTTGTTATTTAACTGTCATTGTAAACTACATAAACATACATCTACTAATATATATATATATATATATATATATATATATATATATATATATATATATATATATATATAGTATATATGTTTTTGTAACATTTAGCATTTATAAATATAGTATGTCTAGAAAGACAGCGAAATATAAAAGGCACACTCAAGCTTGTATGCAAAAAAACTATTATTTTAAAACAGTATTATATATACACGCGTAAGAATACACGTATGTCTTATAAAACACAACACTCCTTTTTTTTAAATAAATAGCATATTTAGCGAAATAAAAAAAGAAAATAAATACAGTAAAAAAATAAAAAACTAAGAAATTGAAATATTTAGATTTTGGAAAACAAAATTGAAATGAAATAACTAAATATTTTCTATCCATTTAAAATGTTAAACATACACAACGCTTTTAAAGTTTTACGTGCAAAAGAATATACCTGTCCTCTTATAGAAGCGAGCTGTCAATTATAATTTATAAGTTTTTAAATAGCGGCTACTTTTTTATCAGCAATAAAGCAAAGAGTAACGATGTTTGGCTTTATAATTTAATATAATAAATATCTTCCTGAATTTTTTTTTTAATTGAAGATTATTGTTTCTAACTGATTAGTTGCTTTTTTAGCTTACCATTGTATCTCCGGTATGTGGCATATGTTTATGAAAATCTCTTATTGAACTCAATAAGAACGGTATTCTTTGATCCAGAACCTGTTTTATATATTCAATTTTTATTTATAAAATATTTATACATTTATTAAAATCATACATCTTGTAAAGCCTCTTGTGCTAATGATCTGAAGGAAAGTAGTTCTCCTATTATTGACACTCTCTTCAATAGGTTATCAGAATCTGTTTTTGCCATAGGGCAATTCATGTAAAAAGATATTGGAATCTATTATGCTATAAATACTTTGCAACTTTTTTACGGTTCCCTTAACCAATTCTGAATCATCGTAATTGGTCCTTAAAGCGTTTAAATAAATTTTGTTCTGAATGACCAGAGCTTTCAACTCTTCCACCTAGTCGAAATCCAGAAGTAAAAATAAAGGAATTATTCAATAAACAACTTTGTATAAAAACCTGTTTAGAAATGTGCCACACAATCTTCTCACCCATCAATTTCATACCATAAGGACCTATCAGCTCAGCCAACGCCCTTAATTCGACTAAATCTGCATATTCCTCAGCTTGGAAATGAGTTTCCGAATCAAGCGTCAAAAATGCCTTATGGTTCGGCGAATAGATTACTTTATCTTCGCTAACTTTTAGCATTAGCACTTCAAGATACCACTGAGAATAGTTGAATGCAATCGTAGGATTACCATGGAAAGTATCACGTTGCTGAGTTTGTTGCGGTAGGACGCTATTGAATATTCTTGACATGTCAATATGAATATAATTCTCTATGCTTTGTAAAACATTCATCACTGCATAGACCCCAGCTAAGAGTTCGCTTGGTTTAGCTATTTCGCTCGTTTGTGGATTATACATCATCATACCAACGAGAAGTCTACGAAGAAATATAAATATATAATAAATATTACTGAAATGTATAATTGAGAAAAAGAGCTGTTACTTGTTAAATCTGTCTTCTAGATGGTTTAGAAAAAATTCTCTTGGTACGAAGCCATGATTCCAAACTGTTATAATATTTGTATAGTTAAATGCATAACATAATTCTGTTAAAGCCATGTGCAATTTATCCATTCTGGTAAATTCTTCTCTTTGTTTTCTAACACTTTCATGACCTGGTTTCTTTTCTTCTTGAAGAATTCGATCCTTATCTTTTTTTGATTTTTTGGCATTCAAGTTCACAATTTGAATAGCACAATGTTTTGGCAACAGTTGATCCGTTAAATGACACTGTTCTTCACATATTGCTGTTATTACTTGATTTACTTCTTCGCTCATTTCCTTTAAGAACCAATGAGTATACTGTACACTTGTTGATCCAATACTTTGTCTCTCCTCTGGGCAAAGCCTATGGGTCGCATTCAAAAAATGAGCGCACACTTGAGGAAATGCAATACTGTAACGGTGCTGAGCTGGAAATTCCATACATTCTTTAAATTGCATTTCCAATTTATGCATGTAGAAGCAGTATAGAGACAAATCAGAAGTCTCATTTAACAGATCATCCAGAGTATCGACCAACCGAGTATGGAAAGCAATAGTATTCAAATGACGGGCCAAAGTTTGATGTTGTGATAATTTTAAGCGAGCTTGAGGAGATGCCATATAAGCTTGCATTCTACACCAGTCCATGCGCACTGCTCGTAACTCTCCAATATTTATAGACTGATCCTCAACTGTTTATTAAGTATAGATTAGATTACAAAATTATGAAAAAAAAATTCAATATTCTAACCTTGTTTTACACTTAAGCCTTTAAAAGTCATAACAAAAGATGAAAGAATCTCGCTCTCCTCTTCACCTTCAATGTTAACCATTAAGCTTTCTAAAGCATTTACGTCTCCACCAGATAGAAACTGCACATAGTATCTTTGAATTACTTGAGAATACTTTTTAGCCAGCGATCTTAGCTCTTCCACAAGGAAGATAAGTTCAGGTATTTGACGATCCTTTAAGTCTTCTTCTAGAATTTTATTCTTGGATTTCGTTGGTATATTATCTGAATGACGCATAAGCCATCGAATTTCATCTCTCGCATTCGATAGAGCAGAGAATAGAATTAAAGCTTTCGGTCCCAAAAGACCAGGTTGATCGGTTAAAACAAGAGATAATTCTTTTAATGCCGTACGTAAATACTTTCTTTTATCTCGATGATTTTGTAACCTTTATAATTTAACGCTTTGATATTTTATCTATCAATAAAGAAAACTAATACTTACGCTTGTTTATAAGCGTGATCGCGAGAATTTTTAACTATACCAACGAGTGCACCTAAACCTTTCATACTCTCAAAATGAGCTATAGAGAATTGGTGTGTAGGTACAACCTCATCTCTACACAAAGCCATTACAAAAGAATTAGATAATGCAGTTTGCCATAAATGGTTAATTTTTGGATCTTCCAAAAGAGAATTACATATGGTGACCGACACTGAAAAAAAATTATTGAAATTAATGGCAAACGTTCAAAATTACATGTACTAAATACAGATCTAAATAATAACTTACTAATTATCCATCTCTCCATACTTTCAACAGATAGATATTCGCATGGACACTGAAATCATTTAATAAATGATTAAATATATCCACAACAAACAAATTATATCTTTTCATACATACTGTATCAGTGTGGTAGCAGCTCAGAAGCTTATTGGAATCGTACAACAAGCTTAGATATTGCTGTGTCCTCCATTGAGCAGCAACATTTGCTCTTCGGGGATAGACGTCGCTCAAAGAATTTATGGCAGTTCTCAAACTCTAAACGAACAAATAATAGAAATCACTCTATGATGTTATTTAGAAAATGTAGATCAAATTCAACTACAAACATTCTTATGAGGCATAAAATCTTCTGTTAGCTTCTTTAAAGGATTTTCAATTTCCATGAAATAATTAGCAACCTTTTTATAATACTCCTCACTAAAATAGAACGAATTACTATAAATTTTAAGGATTTAAGTAATAATTATGAATATACAAACTCTTTATTCTTATCCAAATAAAATACGTAATTAAACATTCCCAAAACAACCTTTCTATCGTCAATTTTTGATAGTATGATAGTAATAGCACAATGTAAAGCTATTAACTCAAGGTAGCTCTTTGTTAAATCATAATTTAGAACCTAAATAGTTTGAAAAAAAATGTTATTAATAAGATAAAAAATTGTTTTATTTAAATAGAAATTAATTAATACTTACTATACTAAAGGATAGTTGACAAACGTCCACTGTCGTTAAAGTATCATTGATGGCATTCTTCAAGTCGAAAATGTCGACGAAAGTATAATAATACAAATTGAGAGCATTCATAATTGAATTTTTATGCGGATTTAGAATTTGAAGAATCTGTAATGTTCCCTGTAAAGTAATTTATTAAAAAATTAATTATTTAGATAAAAAAAAGAGAAGACTTTCGAATGGTTGTTAAAAGCTATTATTATTTTGACTATTCTTGTAAAATATGCCTAAAATCAACGATATATGACTTTAGATTTGCAATGCGAAATCACAATTCATGATTATTCATTTATCAGGATCCAAAACTGTATTTGATAACCAACGGAATAACTTTATACTTACTGAACCCGAATGTGCATCAACGGGAAACTTTTTTCCTCCTAAAAGCTGTACAGCTTTCTCATATTGTTTTTCGCTTAGGAAGCCGGGTTTACTGTTCAAACTAAGCATCTGTAATTAAAGTGATTAAAGCCTAAGTCCGAAAGCAGGAAGAACAAGGTAATTAAACCTTTTTTATGTTATAGATTCTCGTCAGCATGCCCTTCGCCCTGTCTGTGAGGACGGCCAATTTTTCGGCTATCTTCTGTTGGTATACCATCGGTACACTAGTCATCCTGATACAAAGCAATTGAATAATTCAGAAAAAACTATACAAAATACATTTATTGGTACTGCAACGCGATCAACACACAACGCATGCGCAGCAAAAAATTTATTCAAATCTAGATGGCGCTGGCAACTTGGTTGGTAGCCTTATCGTTGGTAGTATCCTTAGAATATAGCTTTCAAACATCCTCAAACAAGACTGGTCCTTTTTGTCCTTTCTTTGGAAATAGAGCACCAAAGGCTCAGCCTTACTTAAAGAATTGTACGTGGTTTTCAGCATATTCCTGTTGTGAACAACAGGAAATCGAAGCAACCTTCATTAAAGTAAAACCGTTAAAAGGAGCTTCAAAGGAATGTCAATACTTTATTAATTATCTTATGTGCTATATATGTTCTCCTAATCAATCTATGTTCTATTCAAATGAACGCTTAACTGTTTGTTTAGAATTTTGCAACAATTTATACAAAGCCTGTGGAGACGCAGAATTGAAAGGTACACTTATAAAATTGTGGTATAAAACAGGAGTAGATTTCTGTAAATCAAGAAGTTTTGAAGTCAGTAAAGATACTGGGAAGTGCTTCAGAGTTGAAGATCAATACAAGAACCTAATGATATTTAATACTTCACCGTCCGTGAATTTTAAATCAATTCCTTTACACCTATTGATATTAATTAAGACGTTTTTGAACTGATAGCAAAAGGATTTTGCAGCTGAATCCATTATATTTATACATATACAATTATAACAAAGAATGAAGATAATTCTATTTGTTTCTATTGTTTGTTTAGTATCTCTTGTTTCAAGCTATGATGGCTTAAAGGTTTTAAATGACATCATTGTTTCTATGGACAGAGGTTTAAACTTTCTTAATAGTCAGATAGGATCGCTTAATTTAGATTCAATTATTGGAACTAGAATAGTTGAGGACCAATTACGTATTGCTCATGAAAATCATCCTAAGTCAGAATATTTGGTTGAAATTCTACAAAAGATAGAAAAACTTCAACGTGATGCTTCTCTTATCAGTAATAAATCAATACCTTATCTTAAGCTGCAAGAGCCAAATTATTATTGGAAGATGAAAGATATTATTGCACCTGGAAGTTGGTTAATCAATAAACGCCATGATGATTTATTACTTGTAAAAAAAACTCAATTTGTTATTGGAAGAGAAGAAATGGACGGAAGTTTTTCAGATTATTGTATATCAAATCTCTTCCGGAAAAACTCCAATTGCAGAATTTCAAAATCTTGCAATAAAGTTATGACTTCCCCTTTTTTCAATCAATATTCATTAACTCATCAAGTATTCTTTTGGCTAATTTTCGAAAGGGCTGGCTGTTTTCTGTACGATAGCAGTGTGTTTATCAATTATTTCACCCAACATTCCTGTTCTCGAGTTTTTCTTGAAGCTAGGGAATTCGAAAAAGAAGGTTATCCGAAGGACGGGAGAGATCTCTTTATGGAACAGACTGCAATATGTGGTCTAAGAGGTTTTCGAAGGAATTTCTGTAATGCAAATTGGCTGAAAGAAATTTTGAAATGGCAAAAATCATCTGGTTGTTGGGGAGAGTCATCTTCCAACAAAAGAGATGAGAAAGGATTAAAGGGTGGTTGTCTTGCCCATCAAACAGCTGTTGCATTGGCGGCTCTCTCGCAACATTTACGTTTTAATCTTGTCCAATTTTAGATATATTATTTTGCTTTCAAACTGTTGTCTTTATTTACAATACGCTTAATTTTAGTCTGTGCCTATTCAGTATGAATACAAAAATCGTACGATTATTTTTGCAAAAGAAAGTATTAAAAATTTTGTTATTAGTGAATTGAATGATATACGAGATGGAGCGAACAAGGTGTGGTAAGAAAACAATACATTTTGCAAATATTCAGCAAAATATATTATACGGCACTCAATGATAAGTTTTGAACATCGGGAAAAAAGTCTTCCTTTTTAGCATGGTAAAAATCTACATAATATTGATAATGTTCCGTTATCAGATGTTTATGTATACCCACTCCACTAACATACTGCCTTTTGCATTCGGGACAACGGAATTTGTCGTACTGTAGATGAGATGATCTTATATGACGAAGTAGATCGTAATACTGTGGATAAGCATTTCGGCACAAAGGGCAATCTAGTCGAGATTTATCTTTCTGAACACCTTTTTTCGTATTGTCAACTAACCTATCACCTAAAAGCGTTCCATGTACTTTTAGAACGTGCTTCCCTTTGTCAGTCAATTCCTTGCAAATTCCGCATTTAATTATTGCATTTCCATGTGCATCAGCTTCGCATGTCAAAAACATAGATGGTACGTGTCGATTTAGCCTATTTATATGCTCATGAACGTGTTGTTCATAACTTTCTGGTTCATCGAAAATAGTGTTACAAGACAAGCAAGTCCAGTCAGTTTTAAGTCTTTTTGTTCCCGGTAGTTCTTCAAAAGTATCTTTTCTGTGTTTTTTAATATCAAGAGATTCACCGTCTGGTCTTAGAGTCATTCTAAGGTCTTCTCTACAAGCGTCAGCTACTCGTCTCTTGTACAGACGAACAGTTTCCTTAAAGTCTAGACTATCACAGCAGGCATTATTAGCAGCTTCTAGGTCTTGGCATAGTTCTTTTGAAAAAGAGCATATCGGTGATCTTAAGTCATGGCTCTCTAAAACTCCTTCTTCAAAAAGGCTAAAGCAATTATTTATTGTTATCACGTATCCTAAATTTTCCTTCAGATTTATGTATACAGTTGCATTGATAAAAACGCATCTTTCTTCCGGAAGATATTTCTTGGTATATTCTTTTATAGGTTTTATAATACCTAAGTGTACTTCCAGTCTCGAAACCTCGTCAAACACTATATCTGCATTATCAAGTGTTTCATTCGATGGAGCACAACGTTGCGACAATAGTATTGAGTTTGGTTTTAATCCCTGTCCAATTCTATAAACTATGAGTCCTTGTATCAAATCAAATCGAGAGGAAAATGTCAAAATGGCATTAATAAGTCTATTTTTTATCTCTAAGGCCAAGTTGTCAGATATACTCGCTGAAAACGCCATTTGACACGGGTGTTACTAAATCCAAGAACGAAATATACCAACCAAGATGTCAACATACAAGAAAGTGTCGAAATTTAATTCGACTTTTTTTACCATTTCACAATAAATATTAGAAATAGTATAAAGTATATAAAGAGTTATATGATGTATATCGTATTAGCGCTGCTACTTGAAAATTTTACGGCTTAGTATCAATATAATTTAAAAAGCTTTAATGGAAACGATATAAAAAATATCCACGTAAAAATTTATCAATCATTTATTTATTAAAGTTTTTGGTTTACGCAAATTATGTAATGTCTAATAAAACAAACTTAATAAACTGGTTCGATATTATCTAATTAATTAAAAAAAAAAACCGGAGCACATATCCGAGCTAAACCGGTTGTTGTCATAACGACCCCTATCAACAGCAACCGAGTAAAAATAAACGAAGTCGGAATCGAGCTTTAATATTCGCTAACAATGGTTGAAGAAGCTGTGAATAAACCTGTTTTAGAGTTGCAAAATGCAATTGGCTTTGGCGGTAGGTTGAAATTAATAAAGAATATTTAAAAATATAAATAAAAAGTGTTTCAAAATAAAAATTTTCTTTAATCTCTTTCACGAGTGGTAGAAAGAAGTAAAGTTCACGTTTTATATATTTAGGCTGTCGGTTAGTCTAATATTAAACTATGAAGAAGTAATGTTAATAGCTAATTTGATGAATGTAGGAGTGAAAAGTTAATAACAACATTTGTAAACATTAATATAAAATAGAACTTTTAATCTATTTTCTGCTTTTTTTTTTAAGGGACCGTCCCAAATGGGTTGAAGGTACACCCTAACCGACAAAGTCTTATTTATCCAATTGGATGCACAGTGGTTGTTAGGGATTTAGCGACGAACAAGCAAGAATTCCTTTCCGGTCATTCTAACACAATTTCAGCGGTCGCTGTCTCTAAAAGCGGAAAATATATAGCTTCTGGACAAATAACACATATGGGTTTTAAGGCAGATATCATCGTTTGGGATTTTGAAACTCTTTCCATGTATTGCAAACTTACACTTCATATGGTTAAAATTCAAGATTTGGCTTTTAGTACAAATGATAAGTATCTTGTTAGCTTGGGTGGAGAAGACGATTCTGGAGGCAGTGTCGTTGTTTGGAACTTAGAAACGAAAGAAGCAATATGTGGAGCTCCAGCTCAAGTGCCATCGGCTGGAGTCACACATTGTGTTACCTGTTTTAATGAGGATGACATGAAATTTGCAACAGGAGGAAAGGACACTCTAAGAATATGGCAACTAGATTTGCCTAATCGAAAAATCCGACCAACTGATATAAGTACTGGACAAACTAAGAGAGTAATAAGATGCTTAACCGTAAGTTTTATACTTTCTAAGTAAAATGGTGAAAATAAATTATATTAGCTGAAAAAAAAATCCACTTCACTAGGTTGCTCATGGAGACGGGATGCTCTACTGTGGAACAACTACAGGCGACATTATGTCTGTTTTTACTACAACTTTTAAGATGCAAACTTTTGGACCTGAGAAACATCCATTTAGTTTGGGTATTTGTTCCTTGGAACAGCTACCAACTGAAGAAATATTAGTTGGTGCTGGAGATGGAACTGTTGCCGTTGTCCAAGGACCTAATAAAAGATTTAAGAGGACGTCAAAATGTGTCAAAGTCAAAGGCGCCATCACGTCTATATCATTAAGAGGAAAAGGCCATCAATTCTTCGTTGGAACTGATAAATGCGAAATATATAAATTTAACTTTGGAGATTTTAAACCCGAACTTGTTGAAACATGCCATCATGGACCAGTTACTGACCTAGTTTTCCCGACTAATTGCCCGGAACTCTATGTTACATCTTCAAAAGAAGATATTCGAATTTGGGATGCAAATAGCGCGAGAGAATTAAGACGCTTCACCGTGCCAAACATGGAATGTACCAGTGTTTGTATAACAGGTGACGGCCATCTTATCGTATCGGGTTGGACAGACGGAAGAATCAGACTATTCCTACCTGAGAGTGGAGAATGCGTCCATACTATTGGCGAGGCACACAATCTTGGCGTTACGGCTTTAGCTGTCTTTTCTGATAATAGGCATTTGGTAAGTGGTGGTAAGGAAGGAGATGTACGCCTATGGAGGATATCAAAGAGACCGTATGCTTCTAAACTCCTCCATGATCTTCACGAGCATAAAGCGGCTGTAACTTGCGTAACCTTAAAAAAAGATGACTCGGAGTGTGTAACTAGCTCTACTGATGGAACATGTATCATATGGGATTTAAACGTGGACAAACCATTCAGAAGACAAATGTTACGTCTTAATACCCTCTTCAACAACGTGACCTATCATCCGGAAGAGCATCAAGTTATAGCAGCAGGAACTGACAGAAAAATAAGCTACTGGGAATCCGCTGATGGTTCATTGATCAGGGAGTTGGACGCGTCAAGTACTGGAGCTATAAACGCCTTGGATGTATCATCATGCGGATCTTTTTTTGTATCTGGTAGTGAAGATAAATTGGTTAAGGTCTGGACTTATGACAGGGGAGTAACAACTCATATCGGGGTTGGTCATAGCGCCCCGGTGGCCAAGGTTAAAATCAGTCCTGGTCACAACTGTATTGTTTCAGTTGGAATGGATGGGTCAATAATTAGGTGGAAGATGCCTGGAGGTGACGAAGAATAACTCTTTTATAAAAACATTTTAATTTTAATAAGAACGTATCATTACCTTTATTAATAAAGTTTGTAAGATCATATAAAATATATATGTCACTTCTTTTCGAAATTATCAAGCACTATTTATTCATTAAAGTACTAAATAGCAATAAATGAACCGGAAAACAAAACTATAGAGAAATTGGCTATAAGAGTCACGTGAAGTTGTTGATTAAATAGAAAAATTAGTTTATATGTTGTTTTTAGTACAAGCTTTCTTTGTTACAAGATAGGTTAAATATACCGATATAATCTAATGCTAATTTAAGAACATGATTAAAGAAATATCATACTACTTAAAAGGTACGATAACCATAGGAGGATGGCCTCGATAGCTCTCCAAATCAATTTTCTTCTTTTTAACGACTTTCCTTGCTTTTTTCTTTTTTTCTTCCTGCTTTTTTTTTAACGTAGAGCTTAATTCTGCGACATTCTTTGTAATTTTCTTACAAGAGCACGATTCGTGCTCGTCCATGAATATAACAGTCCGCTTCCAGACTTTTTCCAGTTTCCATACACGAAATGATTTTAATTTTATGCCATTTTCTTTGCAATTTTCACAATTCCCCGAGCATCTTGATACGTTGAAACACGATGGAAAAATTCCAGATTCATCGGCATTTTCTAAGCAGACTTTTTTAGTTTTTAACAAACAAGTACTGTTACTTGTTTCTAGTAACGAAAAGAAAATAACGAACAGTAATTGACACGGCCGAGTTGACTTCGTTAACATTGTTAAATTATCGGTTAATAAGAGTATATATATATATTTTTATTACTTGTTTCTTACCTGATTTAATTATAAAGCAGAAGAAAAGAATAGCGAGAGCAAAGCCGTTCATTTCTCGATAAATGCCTTAGCCGATTGCCTCTCGTAGGCTCTCTGATGGTGGCGAAAAGCCGTTTGACGTTATTGAGCGTTTTTAGAATTTTTCCTGCTAGGCCTAACTATACCATTTTTCAATTTAACAAAAAAGGCAAACCAAGATAATAGCATATACTGTATATATATATATATATATATACATTTATGCTCTTATGGTTAAATTTAAATTTGCCACTTTCTACCTTTCTACCCTATTTTATATATACAAAAGTAATGGCTTACATTGTTTAATTAATCACAGGAAAAAACACTGGATAATTCTTATAAGCGCCATCTATGGGATTCGAAGAAGAGAGCCTTTGCGTGGAACGTTCGATTTTAGCCCTTTTTATCTTGCGGTAACACGAAACTACATGAAATTAAACGATAAAAAAGGATTTAGCTTATATAAACTTTTAAGACTTTATTTGAAAATTCTAAGAAGAGAATGAATACTGAAAGAAATGAATTAAACTCGTGAGATAGGGGAATATTACGTTATTAAATAAACGATCCTTTTTGTTAATACAAGGATAATCTGCTTAAAATTGATGTTAATTTGAAACTTAATAGAGCAAGTTCCTTTAAATAAGTCTTCTATTACTAAGAAAAAATGTAATTGGTCTATTCTCCCTTACCCCTTTAGAGAATGTTTGATAAACATAAAGATTTACATAGGATAGTACGTTTATCTAGCAATTAACAACTTGATAAGAGGAAGTTGAAGTTTTGCTGAAGAGAGCGACTCATTTGCCTGGATAGGAGAAAAACAGTTTCTTTTGTCTTAATACTATAAAGTTTAAATGATCTCATTGAAAGCTAAAAACTCTCCTTCAGGGCTCCTTTACGTCATTATAAACAAAAATAGCATTTTTCTTTAAAGAAATCTCGTGCAAAAAGCGCTAGTGATCATGCATAGTTTATACAGAGATGATAAACGAAGCAGATTTCTTCAGCAAGACAACTTATACCGTGGAGATCGTTAAGGATTTGTATATTAAGCTAAGGATAATCAATCAGTTCAGAAGAAACAAATATTTTTAAATATTCTGGTTTCAAGGTTGTCCCATTGTATCGAAAGAATAGAGACATTTATCTTTTTCTGAATATCCTTTAAGTAATGATAGATGCATTTAGCAGCAAACTAGGTGGCGTCAGTTCCTAAAAACACAAAACTACGCTAGAGAATAGGGCACTGCTGGTAATTAGTGGCATTAGCAGGTGTTACCTTTGCTAATATTACAAAATTTCGTAGAATCATATACAGGTATGAAATTGATTAATTTACCCGACTTTCCACTTACTTTTCCACTTGAATGATCTAGTAAAATAAGGTCACAAACTAGGGGGCGCTATAAAAAAGAACGTTACTTTGTGCCATAAGCCACAGCAATTGCAGTTTGTAACAACTTGTCGAAATAACAAGAAATCCAAAACTCTTAAATATATATAGATATATAGATATAGAAATATATATATATATATGTATATATATATGTAGAGCTGACAATGTGAAGATTTAGTTGAAAATGTCTAACAAAGTAAGAAAATGTGGCGTTAGACATTTTTGCCTCGGAGCGTTTCTCGTTTTCATCGGATCTGTATTATTATGTGCTCTGGGATTTACGGTCATACTTCCATATGAAGCAACGAGATTATGGCCGGAAGTTACCTGTTACGTCTTAAATTCCTCTTACGATAGGACTACATGCTCTTGTAATAGAGAGGTAAGAACCTGATTTATTTTCTCATTTTCCTTATTTGCTTTCATTATAAAATAACTAAAAATAACCTTTCAAGTCTCTTTTCTTTCTGTAAAAAGCATCTTAAAAACAATTGGTTAGCTTAAGTGGACGTTAAAAACAATTAAAATTTGGGAATTTCATTAACTTGAAACATCTTCAAAGAATTTTGTCAATAATCAATTAATCTTGTTTTCTTTCGCCAATGTCTTAAATTTATTAGAAGTGTTTTGTATTCTTAACTTGAAAAGGAAAGTAAAAGAATGAATGAAAATGTAATCATAACTAGTAAGATTGTTATATTATAAATGAATATTCAAATACTTATAATTAATTATGAATATTATTAAATGACGTTCACAACAATTTATCCAATTCTGTTACTTTCTATAATGCATTTTAGCTTACTAAGCTATAACAATCATAAGTTTCTATTATAGTATAATACAGAAAGGATTATTAATGAGCTAGATTGTGTATAGCTTCCATGTTTAGGTTTTTGTATATGCTTTATTCCTTTCTAAAGCTAAAACTTTAATTGAAAACTATTAGCTACAAGGCTTTCTAATACGAAAGACACTATCTCCTTCTAGAGCTTGAGTGATCTAAGCTAGGTTTAAGCTTTCTTCTAATCTTTCATCCTTCACCTTAAATGTATAACGCAAAACAGGCTCTATTTTAGGGAACAAAAAAAAGAGAATAGAACATGGAGCTTCTTTTTTTGTGATGACTAAAAATGATTAATTGATTAATAATTTGATCTTTACAAACCTATTATCTGGTAAATAGCGATAGGTCCTTATGATTTATTTAATGTTCTAAATAAATAAACATTAAAGTGAATATAAACAATACAAAAATAAATGACAAGTAAATAATATTCGTTAATATTACATAACGTATAAATATAAGCTATTTTTATACATTAAATATATACTTTATAATGCATATAGAATATTGTATATAATATCTATAATGTTTATATTGCACTGTAACAGTAAATATATGAAATAAGGTTAGAATTTTTCTACCGAACTAGCATATATCACGGCTCTCTGGATGCGTATTATGTTTCTATTGTAATCAAGTACATCCTAAAATCATATTCCATTTATTTACGGATGTTTAAGTTATTGATTTATGTATTAAAAGACAACGAAAACCTAAATATTTTTCATGATAGTACTTTATCAAATTATACAGTTTTATGTCAATTTATCTTCCCCTCTTTTTGTTTTTTATTACAGTTAAAGATGCTGAATAAGTGCATTAATCTTTTCCTCCAACTAGCTTTTATAGGAAATAAAATACTCAGCTCCAGTTAAGCACACAAACTTTGTCATGTTCAGTTTGCAATCTATAAATACTTTCATTCTCTCTATATATACATATATATGTACAGTATATACAGTATATTAAATTAATGGTTATATAATATTTATAATACTACTTTATTCTTATTTATCTTTATTTCCATACAGATTCCTTTATCATGCTCCAATAAATATCCATGCTTAAAAATCCAAGTTTCCTATTCTCTTCATCAGCTAATAATGATCAACAGTACGTCCGTCAATAGTTCTCAAGAATATAAGGGCAATGAAAATAGAGTTCGAAATGCTTTTCTCTTCCGCTCCTGGCAAGAATCCTTCTATAATAAGGTTCCTTTGTTTACATTATTATAGAAATCTTTTGCAACTACTTTATTTCAAAATATTAAAGACTGTTTTTTTTTAATTGTAAGCAAAACAATACAACAAATAAATAAAGCACAAAAAGCTGAGGTGCCTGCAAAAATCCCCAGTGGTATTTTATCTGCAAGAGAGATAGTCGTTACTCTTCCAGAGTTGTTGTAACGATACGGTTTGGTGTAGATAATGTTTAGGAACAAAAAAGCAATTTTAGTGGTATGTTTTCAGGCTAGGAAACATCTTGAATGAAATCATATTTTCGCATGAGAGAAATGCTTTTAAAGATAATTTTTACAGTTGAGTAATTCGTAGCAAACAATATCTTTAAAATTTTACTCGGAAAATATTTTCATCAGCAACAGTCTTTCATCGTTCAAAGGGAAAGAGATAAAACTTTGATTAATTAGTCATTGAATGAAATTTATTCATTATACAGTGCAGTATAAATGAATGCGCCGATGAAGAATGGAATAATAAAGTAACAGAAAAGTTTGCCGCTACATACGGTATTGTTAAATCAACATTTCAATGCTTCTTTAATCCTGAACAACCCAATTCCGTAATTATTGAGGTTTGTGTTAGAAATATTTTTTTGCTTCCAAATCACCTCTGTAGAAATATTATATCTAATATATATGTATATACTGTATATATACAGTATATATATATATATATATATATATATATATATATATATATATATGCAATATATACTACATATCCTACGGTTATATTGCTTATATTTAATTTCCTGTTTCCAAGCTTATATTTCTTATATTCAATCAACTTTCTGCCCTCTAGAAAGTCGACAAATCCGTCATGATGCACTCATTAATTTGGCCCCTTATTTGTCTATTGATCGGTCTTCTAATTTGGTTTGGATTGTGCTTGGGTTGTTGGCGGATAGAATTCGAACAATATCATACCCAGCAACGACATTATAATCTACACGACAGGTTTGTCAATTTCTACACAAAAGAACGTCTATATCCTAAATTTTCCTTTTTTGATAAATGTCTTCGTTCTGTTAACAACTCCTTCCCTCACTCAATATATTGTGTTTATTTATTCTATTTACTATTCTACAGACGAATGGAATCTCAACTGTTTTTCTAGAATACCAACACTCGCAAACTTATCTGCTCAAAATTCTACAACTAACGAACATTTATAAGTTAGATGAATTATTTTCTAAATTTTATCTATTTCTATTCCATTTTACAAACATATCTCACAAATCAACCGACTGAATGTACAGAAAATGATGTAGTTTTTATAATATATGTACATAAAATAGATTGTACAATAGATTCTATATTCTCTCTATATATACAATCATATTTATTATAAAGGACTATCTTGCTTTTATTTCATAAAAAGAATAAAGACATCTTCCAAAATTTAATTTAGATCATTTCGATTCTACTTCAAAACTAAATCTTATCTTGAGAAGAGGGAAAATCCTCTACTTGACAATGTTCGCTTCTCTGCTTTAGGTAATTTTGGACCTATTATCAAATTATATTAATCAAATATGATAAATAATTGAACAAGAAGGATTCACGAAATGAACAGATTAAATTTCGTATTAAATTAACATAAAAAGGAGAATTTAATAATTAGGCTGAAACCTTAGTAGAAAATTTAATACTACTTAAAATAACACAAATATTCGAAAAGAGACGCTGTTTTTTTTCCTCTCCTTGTTCCAAATGTCACATAAACTGTACTATATATCTTCCAGTAATTATAACAACTTGTGTCCTTCATCCCTGTTCTAGAAGAAACGCTTCGTCACTCGAGAGTGTTCTTATCGTCAAAATGTTTCTCTTCCTTTCCTTTACAAATTTTGCATCTCTCTTTTTCCTCAAGTAATCAATCTCTGTTACCCTATACGCATCATCCTAAAACTACAATTTGCTCTAACGGCTTTACTTACAAGGTGATCCAAAATTGGTGGAATGTCAACAAAATTGCCTCTAAAAGTTATCGAGTAATCATGTATTTTAGCAGCATTTAAATGTTACCAAATGTCATGCGAGAAGCTATTATCTTCACAAATTAAAATTTCCTCTTTCCATATAATATATTGAAGAAATAGTATTAGACATCTATTACTCATTTTATTATTATTATCATATACACCGAGAGAGATAATCTGCAAATTTAAGGAAAGGGGGAATGAAAACTCCTCTCTCGAAAGACAATAACGACTCTCATTCTATTTAAGAAATAATGTTACATTTATATATAATATTAGATTTGTTATTAATAGTTGTATTCCAATAAATGATATAGAAATAAGTACATTTTGGTTGTCAGCTATATTCTTGATTCATTTCCCATTCAAATGATTTATATATATTGACACGAACTCCTGGGATAATTTTTTCTGGGGAAACTGACCTAGATTTTAACCAAATTGTAAAGGAATAATGTCCAAATCGATTTTCCAATCAAATTTGTTATAGCTAATTTTACCCTGGAAGCTAGATAACTAAAATGACTTGATTGAAATAAACTGCAAAATGCGAATTCTATCTGTAGAAAAAAAGCGGGGGGGAGGGGGTAAAAGGCAGGGAGAGAGAGAGAGAGAGAGAGAGAGAGAGAGAATGAGCAAGAGCGAGAACTTTTTAATCTCTTTCTGATTAGTGTTGCTCAGTTTGACAGTTACTATGAATAAAAGTTAGAGCAATAAAGGGTTTGGAAGTACTTCTTCAATAATTATAAAGTCAATTTCATTCTTATTAAATGTATTATATTAGGTAAAGAAAAACCTGAATGAATAGCCGAGAAAATCATCAATTCAATTATTCTTAAATAACAAATGTCGCATAATTTTTTTTGTATATAACTTAAGAAGACAGTAACAGTTATAAACAAAATGTATTAAATATATTTTAGTTTGGTAAGTGCCTTCTCTATAAAGATCTTCAAGATTTCAATAGCGTTTTAGTCTGTATAATATTTTAAACCTAAATTAAGGTTTTATTGATTATTAAATAATCTTATAGTTTATGATTTGATAAGAAAAAATGAAAAACAATAATACTTATTAATCAGAAAGAGAGAAAAGTAATTTCTCTTCCCTATTTTTTCTTTTCTACTAATTTGAAATAAAATAAATTAGTCGACAAAACGCAAATTTTAATTTACTTATTTCTAACGTTAATATGATCAATTCTAGATATTTTATCATATTCATCTAATTGATAAGCTACCAATATTGTAAATTATTTGATAATTAATTAAATTTGGTTCTTTTTTTTTTGTACTTTTTACTATTTTATAAAAAGTTGATTATATATTTATATATACATTCATTTTCATTTAAACTATATATAGTATATATAATAAAATTTCTGCAAGTTTTGCTAAGAGAATATGCTTTCTTATAGCCTTTTTAGACATATAGGATTAATCTTCTCTTATCTTCTTATTCTTCTTCTGCTTCTTTTTTCTATAAAATACTGCATGAACAGAAGCACTTTTTTGGGTAATCAGAGCAATAGGCTTTCATCTCATCTCCGATAACGTAGAAAGTTCCTTGATTTCCATCCCAAACGTATTTGCATTCAGTTACTCTAATAACCCTAACAACCTGCTTCTGTCTTCGAATTAATTCTAATGGCCACGAGGTGGCGTGTTGATTAACAAATTTTCTACTGGCCTCGGTCACACCTCCTCTCGAATAATCAATCGGTGTCACTCTATCCCTCTCATCTTGAACCACTACAACACCGGCGGCTTGCTTTATAAGATTTTCGGGAACCAATGGTAGATCAATATGATTGTCTAGATGGGTTTTCCAAGTGATCGTTAATTTAATGAAGCATTTGATTTTGCCAAATCCCCTATTTATAAATAACACTATAACCATTTTGTTATAATGAAAAGATATTTAATATAAGATTAAAAGAAATGTTGGATAAAGAGAAAGTTCTCTTAAAATCTCAAACGATGAGAATATATCATTTACCTGCAGGTTTTACATAATATATTTCCACTACCGTTGCAAGTAAAACAAGCCTGAGAACCACTCCCATTGCAAAACCTACACGAAGTGAAATTATTGTGGGAACTGTTCATTCTGTCTCTTCTTTCACGACCGCGTCCGTGGCAAAAATTGCATCTGATGTGAGATGATCCCCTACAATTCCAGCAAGGTTGACGACCAATTCCATTGCACTTGAAACATAATTTTACACTTTCCGTCCTGGGCACACGAACTGACCTTTCTAATTGGCTGAAGGCGCTAGGTACATGAACAGGTACTTCCCATGGATTTGGGGGAGCTTGGTTCGGTGGACACCAGTCAACATGATCACCAGTATACGGTTCACTATCCCACGAAGTCGCTCTTATCTCAGTCCACGATTGCAAAGAATAATGAGTAATGGATTTTCCTACTAAATCAGTTATAACTAGCTCTCTAGCTGGACGAACTGACCAACAACATTTTGTGCTTATCAATTCCAAAAGCGCTTCACGAGCTTCTTCTTCCGTAGCTGGTCTTTGTTGATCAACAGGAATTGGTGGAATGTGCGGTCCAGCGGGTGGAGTGTATGGAGGAGGCTCAACTGGTTCTATCCATAAAAACATAAAGTAAAACATGTCCATAAAAAGATATCTATAGAAGAATTTTTTAGTAGCTATTACTTTTTTTTGCTACTTAAAAATTTACTGTCAAGCTCTTTTCTTACCATTGCGAAGTTCTCCATAACCTTCGTAATTTTCCATCAAATGAACAGGTGGTGCTGATGGTTCTGTTGGATTCTGAGCATCAGCTGTACTTGGTGCTCCATGAATCTCGCTGTAACTTGGTGGAGGTCTATGCAAATCAAAATGTTCCTTTAGTATTTATCAAATTTATCACTTATCAATAAATAGGGGGAGGTGAATGTGTTTTAATTAAAAAGTTTCTATGAAGCAAAACTAACGGTAATTCGTCGAATAAACTCTTCTGCTCAGACATTTTATTCCTATATTCACTATTAAATATAAAATATCTTAAGTCTGTCTGATATTTTATCAAAAATCAGCTCTTTATGACTCAATTATTTACTATATTTATTAGGAATATTTTGCAATAGTTAAACTGGTAGGTTAACAACGACATCTGCGGGCTATTTTCCAGATAAGATAAATCCAAAAAAATCCTCTAGAAATCCTCTTGATGGAATCCTTTTAAACGAATTTTCTCTTTTACCCTAAACTGCTTAAAATCTTATATCTTTATTCAATTGTTTTATTCTTTTTCGTTTCAAAATTTGAAGCGACGCTAACCAATCTAAAGCCTTTGCAAGCTAGTAATCATCACTCACCACCATAGTATAGTATTAGGGATAATTGAAATAATTGACAGAGAGGGGGAAAGAATATATTATATAATACAAGCAAATATTTTATTGCAACTGTAGAGCTGTAGAGTTTATATGAAAAGAGATAGTAGAGAAAGATTCCTTTCCCTATTTCTTCCTCAAAGATAATCATTTAAAAAAGCAAGGACCAAAACCCAATTTCATAGATAAAATAGAGAAGATATTTCCCTTATTTATTTGGAAAAAAAAAGATTGATTTCCGTCTTGTAACCATAATCTTTCAATTAAAATTTACTATGTGAAAGATAACAGAAACATTTTTATTTGAATAGTACCAGTGAACTCATTTCAAGGAAATCCCTTATATAGCTATCTATATTTATAATAAAATAGAAATCTTCGATATCCGAAGATCGTGACTTTAGGTAAATGGACGTTATTTTGTAAAATGTTTTCTTTTCTTTTTTGACGTATTTCATTTTACTGGACGCAGCATTAACAGTAAAAAAACGCATTGATAATCAAGGAGTATTTGAAATATATTAATAAAATATATCTAACAAATATCTAATTTTTTTAAAATTAATTAGGCTAACGAGTTAATGCTGATAAGTATTGTTTGTTTATAATCGTTGAACAAGAATTTTCTTTTCAAGTTTCAATTTCTACTCAAGAGTTGGATAGCTATATATTTTTTATAGCAAAGAAATACCTTGATATGAGTCGACTAGACATTTGGTACTACTTATGTACCTATATATACATTGGAGTATACTGTGTACCTACATATATATATTAGTATATATATATACTGTATATATGTATTCACAGTAGTAATAAATTCACGCTGTTTTGCAATTATTGCACAGTTCCTATCCGCGGAAGACTTTCAGTTGTAGATTTAATAAGGCGATGCAACTTCTATAGAGGATATTCCCTGCCTTATATCTGCTTCTTCATCTTCATCATCAGCATCATCTGAATCCTCCACCCTCCGACGTATTCTTAACTCAGGTTGTATAGAAAATTTAAATGAAGGATTTCTAGCAGTTCTAGGTAGACGAAGTTCTACTGGTAGTACTTCTTTCAACACAGTTAAATGAGTAACTAAAGAGGCAAGAGTCGCCCATTCTTTGTCAGGACCTTTTTGAAACCTATACCTTCCGCACGGAGTCTTCTCGATTAGGTAATGTTTTAAAATAAAACGAGGTTCTCCTGGAGAGGCACTATAGTTTGGCACCTGCAATTTTAGTTAATTAATATAAATGGATGGTAGTTTAAAGGTAATAAATGAGATATACTTTTAAGGACAGAGCAAAGCAACCAATTTCAGACGTACTTTCCCTGATGACAAATGAGCCAAATTCTTGCTGTGATAAAAATTCAAGAATTGATTCTCTTGGAACACCGGAATAGAACCATGGATATTGTGTAAAGTCTTCATCAATGGAAGCCTTGGAATTTTGAGTAACGCCATTATCCGATAATCTCCTATTAGAATGAAAAAAAAGGACTCAAAAGTGAAATTTAGAATCACAAACATTAGAAAATAATTTCATAGACATTAACCTTCCTTCCTCGTCAGATTCTGGAGCAAAAAATTCAAATTCTGTTGAACTAGTCTCAATAGTTGATGGTCTGTTTTCTCTGGGCGGAAGTGGGGGAGGTGTAATTGAAGTTGATCGTCGAGGGGATGAGGGTCGTTTAATAAGCTCTATATCATTCAAATCCTTATGATCTCCCGATCCGTTCCTAATTCTATCAGAACCAGATTTCTCTAGTGAGCTACTTCCAGTCGAGGGAGCATCGGGAAGTGGTCTATTTCGAATAGACCTAGAAGTTGACGATGAGCTTTCTTGTTCGGATGTCATACTATTTTCTACTATAGAAAGAATAGATTGTCGTCGCTCTTCTTCCCTATTTGTGAAGAAAACAAATATGTAACAAGTTACAGATACTTTTATAAACAATAATTACCTTTGCTGTTGTTCAAGCATTGATCTCTCATAATTTTCAAAATGAGCATCGATTGTGTCTTTTAAGCAGGTTACAGGACTTCTATTGGCTGACTCCAGAGACTGAAATGCCTCTCGAACATCGTTAATCAAGGGTGACGGAGCAGACGTAATAGTTGGTGTGTTAATCTTATCTTTTTCACCGGAGCTAAAAGGCCGTTTATGCTGAACTCTTTTTACTTCCTTTTTAGCCCACTTACTTCGACCTGATTGTCGAAAACCTTCTCTTATTTCTTTACATTCATCGGTCAATTGCCGTTCTTTGAATTTTTTTCTATCTTTCATCCTATAACACCAACAGAGTCAATATTCAAGTCTATTAATAATAAAGTATGCAATTATATTTACCTTTCGCTGGCTGTTTGGGTGTTAGAGATATATCCCAAGACTTGTTTCTTTAACTCATCTTGCTTTTCATTTCTTTCTTCCATCATTCGACGATTTTCGTCTATATTTTTACTAACGGCCTCGTGAAAAGTCGTCTGCTCATCTTTATCTTGCTTTTGCAAGAATGCATAAGCGAGACTGAAAGCATTTCCGGTTATCATACTCATTCTTTCGGCCTCTTCACCGGTTTGAGTAAGAAAGACATGACAACATTGTTCTGTGGGTGGATCGTTTGATTCTCTAGCTAAAAATGCATAAAGACGAAGATCTGGATCGCAAAGGGCGTATGAAATTCGACGAAGGGGATAGGATAAGTGTAAATGCGCTTTTTGACCATTCAAGTTCCTATTCCAGGCTTCTATACCAGCAACGGATATGACTAGAACAACTGGAGTTGACGCTCGACTTGTCTGTAAATATAACAAAAACACAATTCTTTGTATATTCAGTTAGGTTCATATGATATAGATTTAAAAAAATTGAGTTTCACATAAAGAAAGAGATACATGGACATCAATTCTAGATAGGCTTAACAAAATATTATTCACCTCAGTAAATACCATACAATTTCAGCAAGTATGATTAAGAAACAGGCATAATTATCTATATTTTTGCAAATATTTCGATTAATGATAAAGTAATTGGGACAAAAACATTGTGAAAAGGAGCATTTTTCTTTTTTTTTCGATATAAACAGCTGTATTATCAGCATTTCTATGTCAAAAATAAAAATAAATTAGCCTTTTAAAGTACTGGACAAAATTTTAGTGCTTTTTTAGGATCCTATTAACAAACATTGGAGAAGCTAATTAAATAAAAAATTAAGAATAAAAATACTTTTAAGTAGGCTTATATAATTCTTTACTTTATTGTTTTTATTTTCTTAAAATTTGATTGGAAGAGAGAGTTATATTAAGTGTAATAAAAATCGTTCTTTCTGTTTAAACTTAGTTTATAGAGGTTGGAGAGGAGAATAAAAGTAAACGGAGCATTAGTAAAAAGAAGACGGGTATGCAAATGCAATTAAAAAAATAATTACTAAAATAAAGTCGTGATGTAAAAGTCTAATATTAGAAGTCAGAAGAAAAATTCAATAATTCTTGGCGAAAGAAAAACCTAGAAATAAATATTTTTGTCTCTCAACACGAGTTCTTTTTTTTTAACTTTTTATTGTTTTTACAAGGTAGGATTGGGTCGATTGTACCAACAATACCTATTATTAATACATCAGAAAAACACGATCTAAGACGTTAGGAAAAGTTTCTTGATACTTACATTAGTATTTTGCAATTTTGACTGGACAAACTCAGCTCTTGTTTGTTCATCATCTCCTTCTACTCTAAACGGTCCTAAATACTGTAAACAAAAAAACTTTATTATGCAATTATATTCAAATGAATCCAAAGAGTAGTTTATTAAACCTCTAACAAAATAGGCCATTCAAAACCGAATTTTTTATTTCTAGTAAATTCAGAGACACAGTGCATTCTTATACTCTGGCCTTGTTTTTACAAACTAACCACGCTGCCTAATCGTTTGCACAGGATGCAAACAAATGCGGTAGAAATTTTCAGACATAGGCTCACTTTGTTTTTCGAGTGCCATCTGTAGTTCATATATGTACTTTTTTTTGCGGTACAGCGCATCATGAAAATTTTACTAGCTGTTTGAGTCTAATTAAGAAAGAAAACTAGCTGTAGATAAGGCGCTATCAAAAATCAAACGCCTTAGCGAAAAGTTTTACCTAAAACATTCCAACTTGATAAGTCGAGTATTCTAACTATCTATCTAAAAGCGTTCGGACACCAATTGATGTATTTATCATTTGGTCTACGCCATAAATATTTACAGGTTAGGAAAGCAACATTCCAAAAGGCCAGACCTTCTTCTCAATAATTTTTAAATAACTAAACATAATAGTATTCGCATAAGACGGGTGTATAAAGAATTTTGTATAATATACATAAAAAAATATCTAAATATACAAAATTCTGTGTAATACAGATTATACACCATGCGTCTAAGTGTACAAATTTAATGAATTTCTTTGTTTTAATTTTCAATACGTAACATAAAGATAAAGTATAGTCTCTCATTCTATATTAAATATACCTTAGTTTCTTGAAAGTTTCCATGGTAATAGAAAAATTTCAACACAGTTATATCCATAGTACTTTCTCATATTTAAACACAATGACAACAAATCCGATAATAAATTCGATTGAGATTTCAATATAAAGCTTATCAATAATAAACTTTTATCAACGATCCTGCTATTAAACTAGGCATAGAAACATTTTATAATTTAAAAAGTTTTTCAGTCTGTTGCAGTAGTGTATCGCTTGGCGCATAAAAGCCAACTGCAAAAGTCAGTGCACATGCTAATCATTTACTGCCAAAATACAGTATAGCTTCGAGCGACTGTAAAATGCATTGCAGATACGGATAAAAATTTGTTGGTCGTGTGAACCGATTGAAAGTAACAATCAACTTTTTTAATTCAAAAATTTAAATAAAAAAACATATATTTAAATTAGAATGCTTGCTTTCGTGAATAAATTACTACTAAACTGCCATCAGACCGTAAAGGATTGATTGGATTTATAAAGATTATATTCAAATAAATAATAAACTATAGTAAAAAATAGCTAAAAATATTCTTTTATATTCGCTATTATTGAACCGTATATTGGTAATAGACTGATAATATACATAAGTAATAACGCTAATGTATAGACTAATGCGAAGTACTGTATCGTCTTTACAACTACAGAAGCTGCAACGTTACAAGAAAAATACAATAATTAAAGGCATGTTTAGTAATTAGAAATATTCTGCAGGCTACTCCAACCTCAATTATTTAATTAATTCCGAATAAATATTTATATAGCAACTAGTCTAGTCTAAAAGATTGTAATCGTAGGAAAAAAGAAACCTTAGAGTAAAATTTCCCATATTGGAAAACGGCATTAACAGTTGGTTTAATTCTTTTCTGTCCGTATATCGATAAACTATCCATTTGAAGCGTCACTCAAGAAATCGGAATGGAAAGTGACCAGGCATCTCCATGGTTGGAATATCAATCCCTCCCCCTTCCCCCGCCTAAATAATGCTATTTTAATATAGCATTGATTTTTCTCACCTAGCGACGTCTATCCTAGAATCGCGAGAGCGTCGATTATTGAAAAATCAATAGTATTTTGGTAAGATTAAATAAAATAACTCAAGTCCAAATTTATTCTCTATAATCAAATAACACGAATTCTAAGAACTTATAAGCTTAAATGAGAAATACTCTCTTTACGCATATATATTTTATAGAGAAAAGGAAAAGGCAAAAAAATAAAAACCTATTTATTCAGATTATTCTGGAGTCTCTGTCAAGTCAAGCATAAAATTTTTTCGTGCTCACGAAATCACACACAATATCGAAGAAAGCGCTTAGAAAATCTTTAAAATTGGTTCTAATATTTTAGACCATATAAAGTTTAACGATAGTAGTAGAAAGAGAGAAATAAAAATTAACTTTTTAACAGACACTTTGTCTATTTATAAATATAATATTTGCTTTCGAACGTTTTCTTTATTGTTTTGTCTCTCTAGTCTCTTATTAATTCATATTAGTTGTAAAATTTTATAGTTATCTATTAATCATTTGTAGCTTGTCAGGTTCAGTCACAACTAAAAAAGTAATCTTATATACTTCTAACGATAGGTAAATAGAAAAATAGGTTAGCCTACAAACTTTAGTATTTATTTTGAAATTCGTTTGGAATTGCACGCACTTTTAAAGGTTGTTAAGAGCAAAAGAAAAAGAACTCCGGAACACACAAAGCAAGCACTACTTCCAACTTTTTTCTATTATTTAAGGAAAAAGTATGATTCACCCTACAAAAATATATTATAACGAGGTCACATTTCCTTTTTAAATTTATAATATAAAAAAATATTTATTGTTTAGTTTAATGTAAACAAAATATTAATTAATGGAACAATTTTTAATATATGTTCTATTTCTTTTTTGTTCTTTGGATTTAGAGTAAAAATTGTTTATCTTATCGAAATTTGAAAGGTTCAACGCGTTCTTACCGGCTAACCTTAAATAAAACATTCACTAAGGAATATAAATAAAATATATCTGTTTTTTAATAAAATTTATTTCTTTCTACTTTAATCTTAGATTCAATATCTAGAATAAAGTTGAATTATTCTATCTTTGAATAGATAAATAAAATATTTTCTAAAGAAGATCTTGTATGAACGTTCTAGTAGTAAATTTATTATATAGTTACTTAAAACCTCTTCAAGCATCTAACAATTGGTGTCTCCACCTCTCGATCGTTTGTTTACAAAAAATTCAATAATATACAAAAGATGAAATTTTAGATCACCATAGGCCTCTTGTTTAAAGTCTTAACAATCTGAATCATTCTATAAAACAATATTTACATGTGCCTCTTGTGAAAGCTAAACGGATATGATTCATAAAAAGGTATCTAAGACATTCTAGGTACTTACGTCAACCACTTGTTCAGCTAATGGCGATTTTTTAGGTGAACCAAATTCGCTGGTCGATGATCTATGATTTATTTTTTCATCAAAATCAATTCTTTTAAATAGACTTTCCTGCCGATTCGTTTCACATAAGAATTTTAGTTGTTCTTCTTGTTGTTTTCGTTGTAAATTCCACAATCGTTGTCGTTTTTCATCGTCCGTGTCTCGTTTCGAACGATTTGTTAGCCTGGAGAACATTTGCATTGATTGAATTCCGGTTTGCAATAGTTCTAAGGATGAAAAATCAGGTAAATTGAACAGCTTCTTTGTCTATCATTTTGAAAAGAGACTTTGCAGACTATGCGTTCCGGTTCCGATTTATGTAATAATTTTTCTCACCGGTTGTTAACCGGTTGGTTTGAATCGCTTAGGATTAAATCGAGAAAAAAATATATTCTTCAATATCCGGCTAAACTCTTTAGCCTATAGCCTGAAAAACGTGACAAAGTATAAAATTGTGGTATCTTTAAGACATTGGGTAAGCATAGTTCTGAAGAGGTATATTTTTCATTTATGTGCAACTTGTGTTTAAGAATATGTTTTTTAGTAATAGGAGATGACGTCTATCACCTCCGCTGCACTTCGAAGGTTATCGTCTGCAGCATCTAGGTAGAAGAAACTTTTATATGCTATATAATGAAAAATAAAGTTTCTAAAATGCAGATGCCGGTTAAAAAGACACTTTTGCTCGTCGAGCAAGTCAAACGATCTGTTAAATGTACCGTTATCGCAAGAGATACCTTGGCTACCGAAACCGAAATATGCCTCCTTAAGTCAACAACGAGGTGAAACTAAAGTAACTGTGTTGGAAAATGGACTTACAGTTGCTACCGAAGATAAATTTGGGCAATTCTGTACCGTTGGAGGTAACAATTTTCATTGTCCATGTCCTATTTCGTCATTTTGATTTGTTATTACAGTTGTGATCGACTCAGGATCTCGGTACGAAGTTGATTTCCCGAGTGGCATCACCCACTTTTTAGAAAAATTAGCTTATTCTTCAACAGAAGATATTCCCGATAAGGATAAGTTTATGCAAATTCTTGAAGAGTTGTCAGGAATTAGTGATTGTCAAGGTTCCAGAGACACGTTAATTTACGGGCTCTCGGCTGATCCTAAAGGTTTATCAAAATTAGTCCAACTATTGTCAGCGGTGACTCTTAGACCATTAATAACTGACGAAGAAATCTTTATTGCACGGAGAACAATCGAGTTTGAATTAGAGTCATTGGATATGGCTCCGGACCCTCAGCCCATTCTTCTTGAAATGATACATCGAGCTGCTTATTTTGATAATACATTAGGCTTACCAAAAACTTGCCCAACGGAGAACATTAACAAAATTAATAAACAAACAATTTACGAATATATGAAGTTATGCCATACCCCTGATAGAATGGTCATAGCTGGTGTTGGAATTAATCATGATGAGCTAGTGAAAGAGGCTCGAAAGCACTTTATGTCAAAACCAATATGGGATGATGTAAAAACTTCCAGGCGACTTGATAAAGGCTTAGCTCAATATACCGGAGGTGAAGAGAAAGTGTTTAAAGATATGTCGAATGTTAGTCTAGGCCCAACTCCAATGCCTGAATTATTACATTTTGTTATTGGACTGGAGAGCTGTTCACATAAAGATAAAGACTTTATAGCTTTTTGCGTATTAAATACTTTAATGGGAGGAGGTGGAAGCTTCAGTGCGGGTGGACCCGGAAAGGGAATGTATAGTAGGCTATATACAAGAGTCTTAAACAGGTTAAACGTTCTCTTCTTTTAAAATACATACTGATCGACTTTCTATGCAGGCAACATTTTATGTACAACGCAACGGCATACAATCACTCATATAATGATTCTGGTCTATTTTGTATTCATGCCTCTGCTCCTCCAAGTTATGGAAAAGAAATGGTTGCAGTAATTGTTAAAGAACTTTCTATTTTACAAAATGGTATCAGCGAGGACGAGCTACAAAGAGCAAAAACGCAGTTACAATCAATGCTGTTGATGAATTTAGAAAGCCGGCCCGTTATATTTGAAGATCTTGGAAGGCAAATGCTGGTCAGTGAAGAGAGGCGCGGCCCTGATTACTACTTTAACGAGATAGGTAATGACCAGAAATTATTTTTACTTTCTCTTTTATATGAAACTATGGGCTTAGTTTTTATATATATATTGAATATCGTTATCTTATTCTTTTATAACCTCTGTCAAAATAACAGGAGCGATAAGGAATGAAGATATCATTCGAGTAGCTAAAAGAATGCTAGCTACACCCGTAACGATTGCCTCTTTGGGTGATGTTAACAAGATACCCTCAATTAACGATATACGAACAGGTTTAAGCTCGAGAGATGGACGTCTTCCTGGTCGATTTCGCTTGTTCCAGTAAATAAATTAACACAATGCATTGTTGATCATGCTCTTTATTATTGGAAAAACAGCTAATGATTATTCACTATCACAATTCACTTTTGTTTCGCTTTGTTGAGACCGTTGCCATTGGAATGACTTATTTTTTTTCCTGTCTTCAAATAGGCATTAATGAAAAAGCTTAAAAATAGAAACAAATAGGAAAGATACATTAACGATGACCACACTAAATTATCGTATGTCTGCTGACAGTACTGATTTCTATTTTTCAAGTAGTAGACTCTAATATTAACACTTAGACCGACTACCATTTGAGCAATTTGTAAACTGGTAATGGCAACAGACACCCATTTCGGAATAGAAAATCGCATGGCTTTGAGAGTATAGTAGCTATACATGAAAGCATGTACTGTATAATTGATCGTCATAAACCATCGACCCGCAGCGGCTTGTTCGGTAGCACTATACCAGGAATAGATTAGGACGGTGATATGATGGTACCAGTGAAGGAAGATAAGATTCTGTTTACGTAAAACTATAAATATCGTATCACCAAGTTCGTACACCTTTGACAGGGCGAAAAGGCTTGTCCATAAGGCCGTCGGTTGATAATAAGCGTACGAAGAGTTGCATATTGAGAAATCCCATCCATAATTCTTTAGAACATAGAGTAATTCAGGCACCGTTCGGATAGCTCCCAGTATTGAGAAAATAGCTAAAATCCCTGACCATATCGCTAACTCTGTTCTCAGATTGGCAGCAGGTCTATGCTTCATATAACGCTTACCACTAAATATTACTATAACATAGGCCAAAGAAAACCATAGAGACAGATACCAATTTTTCGTAATCCAAAGCCAGAAGGTTTCCTGATCAAAATTTTTCTCAAACGGGAGATAAAGTGTATAATTAAAATCCGATACTTGATCAGTCATATTTTCACAGCAAGAATTTCTCACCCCACTTCCAATTGGGTCAAGGACAACAACTTTTTTTTAGTTATTTTTAATGTCACCTCACCTACTAGCGTTAGGCACTGCCCTCTTTCCTCGTTGGGATTGCCGGCTTATAAATATTCATATCTAATTCTGTAAAGTGCGCTGTTTGGACGATTAGATTGTAAAGAGCGTAAGCCAATCAGAAATGCCGCTACAAGGAAAACTAAAATATAGGAGGGGATTATAAATTTGTTTAAGTAATATATTTATTAATATTTAAAAGAATACTGTAATTAATGTCATAAAAAAAGACAACTAATAAATTTGATGATAAACAATGACCTTTTTCCCAATACCCTGCAATGTTTCCCTTTCACATTGCAAAAAAAAATCAGTAGGTAAAAGTTGGTGACAAAAATTTAACAATTAAACGAATGAGACAGTTTATTTTATGAATGACAATACTAGTTTTGAACGAGATACTAGAATTTATATATAGATTTTACTTTAATTTACACACTTCGTCTTCGCATAAAAACTCAGCTTCCATTTCTTCAAAGTCGTCGTATAGTCTGTCTCCTTCACTAATGGGATTAATTTACATAAAAAACAATTATTTAGAAATAGATAATAACTTGTAAAAGATTACTTACTTTAGTTGCTTTTCCAAATCAAATGAGTTTTTAGGTGTAATATCTTTCTCATCTTCATCTTGCGAAAGAAATTGCATTCTTGAGATTTTTCCATCCTCTTTTAAAGGAATGTCGAAATTAATTAAGAGGTATATTATTTTTTAAATGATTTATTAATAATAAATATTACCATCTATTAGCCCTTGTTCTGATGCTAATTCCCATTCCAGTTGATTAAGTGCTTCATTATCTTCCTTATGATCTTCGTGATTTTTCTCACAGTTATCATAAATACTCATATCATCACCATCTACGACTACCTTGACCAGTTATTATTTCGATAAACAAAAATACATTACTCTTATCTCTTACCTATTGACCTTGATTGAGGTCTTTGCTCTAACTCTATAGAGCTCGTTCTAAAGTCCGACTGGCTTAATGAGTTTTCAGTTAATTTAAGGTCATTTCTGAGTAGAAAGTAATGAAAAAAATGCAGAAACTAAATAAGCGAACTGATAATTAGTAATTTATTACTTTTTTGGGTCTTGTTCACTCCATTTATAAGACAAGATCTTAATTTCATTTTCTGTCTCTTCTTCTCCCTCTTCAGGCCGCATAAGAGCCAACATATCAATATTATTTTCATCACTCATGTGATCTCTCATTTGATTTTCCACAATCCTATTTGCTAAACTACTATCTGGTCTCCAGGAACGAGGACCGATCTTGTAAACTGATAACAAAAAAAAGGCACGAGTCTAGCGAAGGTATTTTTTTTTTTCTAATACAATATCTGAAGAAGTTATATCTTAAAATGAAATTTAAAAGCTTACCATGACTACTTATTTTCCATTTTTCTATAGAGCCGTCCTTTGCGGTCGAAATTCTCTTACCAGCAGTTTTAGGTCGAACTGCAGGCTTCTCCTCCCCGTCGTTATAAACAAATAGAGGATTATCAACGACTAAATCAGCATAATTGGCAATTTCTTGCAAGCTTCCACTTGGCTTTTTCGTTAGAGTACCTTCACCAAACATCTCTTTTCGTCGTACAGCCATTTCTGCCCTAGAGGGTGGTCTTGCTGTTCTAGGCGTTCTAGGAGTTCTTGGAGTCTTTGTTGGTAATTTCTTTAACCGACTCTTTCTTGATGACTCTAGTGGCAATTGCTCAAGCTCTTCTTTACGGAGGTCCACAGATTCGGCAATAGCTTGGTCAAGTCTAGGTTCTTCAACATTCTGAACGCATACTGGCTCGGGAGTCATTGGCGGAGGACTATCGACTATAGGTTCAATAAACGGAGTAACAATAGCACGTCTAGAGGAATATTCTGGATCAGGATCAAAAGCTCGTTTTCTCGAAGAATTTGGAGTTGGTGGACTAGGAGAATGAATTGGCTGTTTGGAAAGAATACAAATTGTTTGCATGATGAGATTGATAATAATTAAAATTAATTTTTTGTACCAGAGGTGAAGAAATATCGACTACAGAAATCTCTGAAGGTGTCTTTGAAGTTGATTTCATAGCTTCGTATAGGCTATTGAAGTCAACCCTCTCTTTCATATCGATTGAGCTAATCTCCCTTTGCCTGTCAGCAGATCTTATCTGTTTAACATTAGAATCAGAATGAATTGGTAATTTTTCTTCATTATTTGCTGGGCGTTCTTCAAAATTTATTTGGTTTCTTCTATGCTTCTTAATCAGTAATTTTTCAGCATAACTCAATCCGGAATGCGAATTCGTAGAGAATTTTATCTCCAATTTTTTCTTCCCATCTATTCTCTGATCGCTAGTTCCGATTGCGCAATCAGTTGTTGAAACTGATAAGAATTGCAAAAATAAAATCACTTACCAACATTATCTATCGTTGTAAAAGACTTACCTGCTATCTTTTTTTCGACAGAGGTCGAACTAGAATTCGAAGTTTGTTTCGGAGTTGTTTCATCACCTCTCCATTCTTTGAGTGCCTCTTGGAAAGAGTCTTGGGCGGCCTTTTCATCGTAAACACCATCTAACAAGCTGTTTTCAACTTTTGAGCTGGTAGGTTCATTCTAATTATGAAAAAAAATAGTAAATACAATGCGTATAACCAAAAGAGTTTACTATATATACCATTTTAAAGTCAATTTCAGTTAGAGTTAGTTTATTTGGATTCTGTTCTTCGTAAACTTTGAGAGGTGGCGGTGCAGATTTTTCAGATGCTCTCTCGGAAGCTGCACTTGTTCTTGGAGTTATGTTACCTCGAGCACCATTGGCCTACATATATATATATATATATATATATTTTTTGATGAGATTATAATTGGTAAATGTTTAATTAGTTCTATTTACAGCGATTGGAGCAGATCTGTGCTTCTTCAATGCTCCTCTAAGGTGAAAAGAAGCGAAACAAGATGCGCAATAATCTTCTCCACATTCCAGACATGTCTATGAATGATGTACATAAAATAAGACTTAAAGATAAAGGTACAATGAAATTCTTAGAAAACATACCACTTGGGCACCTTTCATTTCGCATTGTCCACATTTAGGTCCTTTAAAATTTTTGACTTTAAAACCTTCGCCTTGTTGAGCAATATACGCAAGTGTACCAGGTACTTTCTTGGTTTCAGCAGACGCCTTTCTCGGTTCAATTATTTCTTCTTTCAAAACAGTAAATTTTGTCTTTTTCTATATTAAAAAAGAAAGAGAATATGAAATTTTTTACGAATTGAAAGTTGAGAAAGTTTAGAATCCCTAACCCTATTCTTCTCGTTGTTCTGTTCTAAAACATCTTTGGCGTAAGTGGTTAATTGACCTGTTTGACCAGATTTCCAAAATCCATTATCAGTACCATTAGTTAATCTCCTAAATAAAAGAGAATAAAAGTATTGTAGAAACTGAAATCCTTTCGTTTAAAATTGAATAAACTGTATATTTACTTTCTGTCCTCCTTTTCTTTGTTAACAGCTAATTTAAGTTCTTTTAAACGCTCTTCCATCTTCCTACTGTCCATTTCTAGTTTCTTTGTCTGCTCCTTGGCATTTTTCAAATTTCTAAATTGAAATAATTATGGATATAGTGATTATGAGAAACTATAGTGAAAAACTACGAGACAAATAAACACAATCATAATAGCCAATAGAGATATATTTTCAGTAATAAATTGATAAAGAAGTGACGCCTCAAGCCACAATTTATACTTGACCGATTCATTAAACTTACATATATCTCCTGAAAATGTTAACATCAAAACAAACTTTGAAAAATTATGTTTTCAGATCTTTCAATAGAATATACAAACTGAGCTTTCAGATGAATAGAAACATCTTCTCGTTTACTAGATGTTGAACGGAAAGCCATCTTCAACTTAAGGAGGGGCACGAATTTTGACTAAATATCTGTAAAGTCATATAATTTCTCATTGTCAATAGTTTTATTCTATTGAATAAGTTAAAATTTAACAAGTAGAATGGAGTTTAACCTTTTTAAAACTACTCTCTTAAAAAGGGAATGCTAAATGTATAAATTTTAAACATATAGAAACCGAATTGTTTATCTAAGCAACTATTTCAACATGGCGTAAATTGGTAGTGTGACGTGAAATCTTCAATTGATTCATTTATTTCAAGTAAAGTTGTGAAAAGTTTAAATATGACACTTCATTCCCTTTTATTTCCATAAAAATAAATTATAACCTAAAAATTATCCGTTTTCCTTCAAGAAAGAAAAAAAGATTATTCAAAATGGAAAATAGATGTCACTAGTCGCATCAAATACCATATATATACAGCAGTGACGTGTCCGTGAACGCCTGTAGAATTAATTTGGATTTTTTGGATGTAAGTAAAATATACACAATAAATAGATATATCATATTATAGGCGTTGCTTTTAACTACTCTTTTAGTAACTATTGTCATAATGTTTTTTTTATCACAAGCTTTATTATCTTATATCCTCTTTCCCCTTCAGTATCATTTTACAACATTTTTGGACTACAAGGAAATGGCAGAAAACTGGATACTAGTAACAGGCGGATCTGGTTACGTAGGGAGTCATACTATTGTTGAACTGTACAAGGCTGGGTATAAGGCCGTTGTTATTGATAACCTAGTAAATTCAGAAACAGGTAACAACTATGGGAGGATTATAATAAGTTTTCAAAAAGAGTATTGTCTAAAAACGAAAACATTTCTTTTCTATAGAAAGTATAAAGCGTGTTAGGAAATTGGTTGGGCATGATTTTCCATTCTATTCCGTCGATTTATTAGATGTTGAATCACTAGTAGAAGTCTTTAAAAAGGTAATGAAATTAGCTCAATATTGTTCTTTGCTCAATATTGTACTAAATCACGAAATGGTCTTGACACGATCCTCTTTTATTTTGTTGTAGGTTTAAGATGACTAAATTTCATTTTTACTTCTGTACAGCATAAATTCCAATGTGTAATTCATATTGCCGGATTAAAAGCTGTTGGCGAATCCGTTCAAAAGCCCCTTGAATATTACAAAAATAATGTGGGAGGAACTATAAACCTATTGGAAGTTATGAAGCAATTTAATCTTTATTCTATGATTTTCTCAAGTTCAGCAACTGTTTATGGTTTTCCTCAATACTTGCCAATAGATGAAAAACATCCAGCTGGTAGTTGTACCAACCCATATGGAAAAACAAAGTGGTTTATTGAAAATATTCTTCAGGATTTATGCCATTCCAGTGATATATGGAAAGTAATAATTCTACGATATTTCAATCCAATCGGCGCTCATGAATCTGGAACCATTGGAGAAGATCCCAGCGGAATTCCTAACAATCTTATGCCGTATATTGCTCAGGTTGGAGTTGGTAAAAATCCTTGCTTGAGTGTTTTTGGACAGGATTATGATACACCTGATGGTACAGGAGTACGAGACTATTTACATATTATAGACTTAGCCGATGGTCATGTTAAGGCCCTAAAAGCTTTAAAAAATGAATGTCAAACTTTTAACTTGGGAACTGGCCAAGGCTATAGCGTCCTGCAAATGATTAAAGCGTTCGAAAAAGCCAGTGGAAAGACTGTAAATTATAAGATATGTAGTAGAAGGTACGGTGATGTAGATACAATGTATGCCGATGCTTCTTTAGCCAAGAAAGTTTTGGGCTGGGAAGCCAAAAGAGGTTTACCCGAAATGTGTGAAGACTTATGGAGATGGCAAGTTAACAATCCTCAAGGCTATCGTACTGAACAGAAGATGTAAAAATTGGAAACTTCAAATGAAATTCAAGCTAAAGAAATTTTTCTATTTTTCTATTTAATTTTGTTTTATTATTAAAACAAATAATACAAATTTTTTACATTTTTCTTATCAATTCATCTATTCTTTAAGCAGTTAACAGAGATAGAAAATCTTTTAAATTCATCAATGCTTACTCTTTTTCTCTCTTAGTCTTATCTTTTCAATCTTTGAAAATATGTTTTTTAGCGAACGCTTGCTTGTTGATTCAGTTCTTCTTAGACTCCTATACTTATCTTTAAAGTTTTTAGCTGATGAATATAATAAATTCGAAACTTGAAAGCAAAGGAAACAGCATATAGCAATGGAAACTATTACAATAAACATAAGAATGTATGTTAGCGCTTTTACACCAGTGTTTATACCATTATTAACACCGTATTCTTCTATAGATGTTGATTCTACTTTAGACCTTAGAAAGGATATAACTAAAGCTGGAAAAATGTAATACATATCAATAATTTTTAAATTTTCTTGTATTCTTTTTAAAAATATATATTATCTAACAAATACTTTTCAAAATATTCGTCAGTAATGGAATGTTTTAAATTTATCTATGATAGTATTCAATTACGAGAAACTTGAGCGTTCAGGAGGCTTTCGTTTGTTGTTGAGCTGTTTTCGCTCTCTGTTACATCACCTTTAGGTGGGATATGCCAAACTCTTGGTTTGAATTTATATTCAGAATTTTTTGGTGGGTAAGTTAATTCAATTGGTGGGTTTCCCTCAATAATACCATATGCTCTCAAATGATAGATAAAGAATTCCAAATCGTACATATCATTGGTAGAAACATAGTGAAAAGTTATTGGAAAGTCACTCATACTTTCCATACCTTTTTTAGCTCCGTATTTATCATATTCATAGTACCAATCAGGATATGATCCATGTAAATGTGTGCCAGGATTGAAGCAATGAAATCTTGTTCTACCCAAAGCATCTCTCGAATCTCCAGGCTTGACCCCTAGGTACTGCAAACATTTTCCAATTTCAACATCTTCAGCTCCTAGATCACTAGCACACAATCCAGATTTTCTATTTGCAAAGCGAGTTAAAGCTTCTTTGCTTAATACATATCCAGCACCACCACTGTGATATCCTTGTCTAACTATAGTCTAGATGAAAAATTCATATGTAATATGTTGAAATTTAAATCAATTAAGTTGAAAATTACTTTAAAATGATGTCCAAAATAAACAGGATCACTAGGAGAGTGAGCACCAAGTAAAAACCTCAAATTTTCCAAAATAACATATGTATCATCGTCAGCTTTAAGAAACCAATCAGCATCATCTCTATGGTTTTTATAAATATATTCAAAAGCTTGCATAGTTTTAGCTGTTAGGTGATCACGTCCTTCACCTACATTTAGGTGAATAGCAGGAAACTCCTTATCCTCTTTATCACTCATAAATACAACTTTATTACACCTATGACAATAAAGGATTTTGAATATTCTACAATAGAAATATATAGTGATATCATCTATACGAAATACGAATTAGAGCTATTTTGTAGAAAGAAATTCTAATAAATAACATAAAGCCTTCATTCAACATTGCTTAAAAATTTTGTAGTTTAAGAAAAAAAAATAGAATTAATCTTAATTCTTCTGAACACAAAGGAAATGTTTTTTAAATAGGCATATGTATTAATATTAATCAGTCATGTATGATTTATCGTTGTTTAACAACGAAATGTAGAAAAAACTGCTTATGCCTTATGTTATCGATTATAAGTCCTATAAATTTTTATTGAACATCCACACGTTATATATATAGTAAAATTATGGTTGTGGCTATTGTTGATTGAATACCTTTTTGCCCATGTGGCTTTTACATGAATGGCTTTGGTCCTTAGATTAGCAGCTCCAGTCATTATCCAGCATAACACTCTCGCGTTTTTATATAAGTAGTTGGCTGCTCTTCTATCCTCTAAAAAAGGAAATTTGTAGATAAACAGTATAATTGAAATGATAACATAAAAAGAAAGTCTTACAAACCGTTATGCATTGATTCATCATGAGCGAAATGAATATGAGAGTCGCTTGGAATGGAGTCTATCTCACTATGTGATTGCGGATACCTTATATGTGTTAGACTCCTATGAGAGGTAAAGAATTGACGAGAAACTATTAAGCCACATAACAAACCAGAGAGATACACTAAAAATATTGAAATGTTTCGGCTTAACGCCATTGTCTTTTCTCCAAAGTTTTTAAAATTTTAAACAGTAGATTAAAAAGTTTTCTTTTGAAAGATCCAATTAACGATAAGTTCAATGAAGTAGAACACTCCTCCTAGTTAATTTAAAGTCATTAAAAATAAGTCGAATCAGGTACAAAACAAACTGCCAATAACCGACTCTCTATTTTAAAATTAAGTAAATACTTACCACTTAGAATCAATGGAATTACCCGTAGGAATTCGAAATAATTTTGAGAAATGGCATCTGGAGAAATGAGAACATATATTCGAACAAATTTACAGTGTCCAAAAATTATGATTCTCTTTTTTTCCAATAGATGGCCTACTAAACTTCAACAACCTATAAGCCATAACCTTGACATTACTGGCAGAGAGAAAAACTTCGGTTCTATACTTTTGCAAAATGAGTGACAATGGGTCTATAAAGCCTCCAGATTTAGGAAAACTCTACGAAATTGACGGTTATCTCCAGAATTTTGAGAAGGAAATCTGTAGAAGGTTCGTTAAGAAGTTATTCGTATTTTTTTTTAATTTATTTGTCGCTGACATTGAATTTTACTGCTGCAATATAGGCTTAGCTGTTCTTATTCACTACTTAAATTACAGGCTATAAAGGAGAAACAATTCATTTTTATTAAAACAAAATTATTAACCTTATTAAAGTTTACTATTTACTAATTATTGTTTGTCTTTTCTGATAACATATATACCGATATATACTGTATATCTTCTATCCATCAAACAGATATAAAGAATTTACTAATCTACTCAACGCTATTGAAGAACACGAAGAAGGTGGTTTACAACAGTTTAGCAAAGGGTATGAAAAATTTGGTATACATGTTCAACCAGATAATTCTGTTAGATGTTACGAATGGTGTCCTGATATTACCCAATTGTATTTAAGAGGAGATTTCAGTAATTATTAAAAAACAACATATGTTATTATGTTTTTATTTAACAAAACTCATTATCATAACATAAAATTTAGATAATTGGAATAAAAAGGAGTATCCATATACAAAATTGGACCATGGTAAATGGGAATTAGTAATATCTCCAAACGAAGACGGCTCTTGTAAAATACCCCACAATTCTGCTCTTAAAGTATGCGTTGTTGATAAACATGGTAACGAATTGGATAGATTATCCCCTTGGGCACCCTACGTAACAAGATCAGAAAAATCTCTAACGTACGATCAAAGATTATGGAGTCCGAAGGAAAAATATTCATTCCAACATAAGCATCCTTCTAAACCTAAAAGTCTTAGAATCTACGAGTGTCACGTTGGCATCAGTTCTTGGGAAGGAAAGGTTGCTACCTATACTCACTTTAAAGACAATGTCTTGCCAAGAATCGAAAAATTGGGTAAGTTTATTCTGTTTCTATAGTTAGTTAGCCATTCAATTTTTCTCAAAAAAGGATACAATGCTATTCAACTAATGGCTGTAATGGAACATGCTTATTACGCAAGCTTTGGGTACCAAGTAACAAGTTTTTTTGGAGCTTCTAGGTGAGATTATCATCTTATCTGAAAATTAATAAGACCTATAAAATGGACAACGATATTTAGTTTTTTAATTTTATGCAATGAGTATGTACTAGTTAAATTCAAACTGAGTTCAAGACACCTTACTTCAAAGAGGGGGTGGGGCTAGAGGGAAAGAAAACTAGATCAAGTACTTATCACCTTTAAAATTAATGCTATATTTATTTACAAAACAGTCGTTATGGAAACCCTGAAGAATTGAAAGCTTTAGTTGATGAAGCTCATCGTAGGGGAATTGTTGTACTTTTAGATGTCGTTCACTCTCATGCTTCAAAGAATACAGTTGATGGTTTAAATCAATGGAATGGAACTAACGGTGCGTATTTTCATGATAATGCTCGAGGTTTCCACGATCTATGGGATTCTCGATTGTTCAATTACACTGAGTGGGAAGTGTTAAGATTCTTGCTTTCTAATCTTCGTTGGTGGATTGATGAATATGGATTTGACGGTTTCCGATTCGATGGAGCAACTTCAATGCTATACCATTCTCACGGTTTGGCTCATTCGTTTAGCGGTGATTACAATGAATACTTTGGTTTAGTTACTGATACTGAAAGTGTAACCTATATGACGCTTGCTAATCATTTCCTTCATTCGAATTATGATTTTGTCATAACTATTGCGGAAGAGGTTAGCGGGATGCCTGGCTTATGCAGACCTGTCTCTGAAGGGGGCCAAGGATTTGATTATCGTCTTGCTATGGCTTTACCCGATATGTGGATCAAAATGCTAAAGGAAAAGTCCGATGACGAATGGAAGATGGGGCATATAGCATTCACTTTGGCTAACAGACGTCACGGTGAAAAACATATCGCCTACGCCGAGAGCCACGACCAAGCTTTGGTAGGAGATAAGACTCTAGCCTTTTGGCTTATGGATGCTGAAATGTATTGGAATATGAGTACATTGACTGAGAGAACAGTAGTAATTGACAGAGGTATGGCTCTCCATAAGTTAATACGCTTAATAACACATGGACTAGGTGGTGAAGGATACTTGAATTTTATCGGTAATGAGTTCGGCCATCCGGAGTGGCTGGATTTTCCAAGGAAGGGGAACAACGAAAGTTATCATTACGCCAGGAGACAATGGAATGTTGTTGATGATGATCTATTAAGATATAAGTTTTTGAATAATTTTGACGAAGCTCTACAACACACCGAGGAGAAGTATGGTTGGCTGCATTCGCCTCAAGGTTATATAAGTCGAAAACATGAAGGAGATAAAGTGTTAGTGTTTGAAAGAGGTGGAGTTGTATTTGTCTTCAATTTCCATCCAACACAATCATTTACTGATTATAGGATTGGAGTTAACGAAGCAGGGAGATATAAAATTATCTTGGATTCAGATGAGAAAAAATTTGATGGACACGGTAGATTGGATCATAATACCGACTACTTTACGAACGAAGGGGATTGGGATAATAGAAGAAATAGTATGTTGGTTTATATTCCTAGTCGAGTTGGTTTTCTTCTCGCTAAAGTTGATTAAATGTCATTAATTGTTCAGATTTGTGAAATGCATTTTGTTATTTTGTATTGTAAAACTATTTAGAATATTTGGAGAGAGAACCCGGTGTGGTATATGGTTTAATTTTTATCTGCTTGAATTTTGAATAAACTAGAACTTGAAATCTTGAATATAAATATAGTTATTAAAAATGTTAAACAATAATTCAATGAACTTTTGGTAAATTCACTTTTTATCTTTACTAGATTCCGATAGATGGCTCTAGTGTTTATAGAAATCTTTCGACCGCGAGGTAGAAAAATTAAATTTCCTTTTCCGTGTTGACAGCGTGAAGAACGTTAGGGCCCAGTTATGAAGGTAATTTTTTCATTAAAATATTCAACTATTTTACCTCAATTGCCAAAGTAATACGACTATTAGGATTGATTAATATTCTGTTCATGCAATTTGTGAAAAAAATAACATATACTCTGTAAGATCGAAATGATTAAAGTGGATTTGCTTTCTAGCTCAACGTATCCTACCCAGCCACCGGCTGTCAAAAGATCTTCGAAATTGATGATGAACGTAAACTTAGACCATTTTACGAAAAGAGAATGGGAACAGAAGTTGATGGTGGATGTTTAGGTGATGAATGGAAGGTGAGTAGCGCTTAAAATCTGAACTCATTGCTCTATTTTAATGCTAACATGGTATTAGGGTTACATCGTCCGTATCTCTGGTGGAAATGACAAGCAAGGTTTCCCCATGAAACAAGGAGTTCTAACCAACGGACGTGTAAGACTTTTGCTTAGTAAGGGTCATTCCTGCTATAGAATCCGCAGAAGTGGAGAACGTAGAAGAAAGTCTGTCAGAGGCTGTATCGTTGACAGCAATCTCTCCGTTTTGGGCTTGGTCATTATCAAGAAGGGTGAATCGGATATTCCTGGTCTTACTGATAAAACTATCCCACGTAGATTGGGTAAGTAATAGTGTAATTTTAGTTTATAATTACCATTCGTTTATTATTTATGTATTGATAATACTAGGACCTAAGAGAGCATCTAAGATCAGAAAATTGTTCAATTTGAGCAAGGAAGATGATGTCCGTCAATATGTCGTTAGACGTCCCTTGCCTGAAAAAGAAGGTAAAAAGGCAAAGACAAAGGCCCCTAAGATCCAACGTTTGGTAACCCCAGTAACCCTTCAACGTAAACGCCGTCGTTTGGCCCAGAAGAGAAGACGTTTTGTTAAAGCTCGTGACGAACAAGCTGAATATGCTAAACTCCTGGCTCAAAGAGTTAAGGAAGCCAAGGAAAGAAAAATTGAGAGAAGACGATCGGCTTCCCAATCGAAAAGCCGAGGAGATTCGTTGAGAGAATCGACAAGCAAGAAGTAAACTTTAAAAAGTTGTTTGAATAAATTTGTCTGATTGAAAAAACGAGTCCTAAGACTTTTTCCATTGCTTAAATCAGAAACAGGTGGTATAAAGTAAAAGCACGCAAAAAATATTCTACATTAAGTCCCAAATTGTATTCAATAATTAAAATATAAAAAAAGAAAAATCATGCATTTTGTTCACCTTCCGGCTCTTGAACATTGTCGGCACCGTCTTGAAGTAACAAACTACCTGGATATGGTTCTGATGGTTGTGGAGGAACAACGTCATTAGCAGCTATGTCAGGCTCAGCAACTGCGTCAGCAAGATTCGTGATTGATTTAGACTTAACACACTGAAAGTCGACATGTCGAGAACGAGCTTCTTCCTTTTCCCACGACATATGTATGAAAGGGCGCTGTGCATAGTTATAAATAACTTCAAATCTACCATCGGGTCTTCTTTTTATCTTTTCTTTATAAGTTGGATATCCTTCGATTCCTAGTCGAACTTTCTTTAATCTTCTATCTTTCAAAACGCTCTTTGCGACATCGCGATTCTCGACATATTTGAAAAATCTATACATTGAGGCTGATTTTATCACTTGGGTATACTCCTCACCCATTTGCGGGGGATATTCATCATCCCAATCAATTATTTCTTCGCCGGTTAGAATAACTAAGTGGCATTCTCTGTCTCCTCGATCGGCACTTAAAACCATTTGCGGAAGCAATTCGTCATCGACAAACTGCTCAAATTGCTTTCTGGCTCCATCATTAGACAACTCGTGGAGAAGATCCCTTAAATTATGACTCTTAACTGTTTCAATATTAAATGGAATTAATAAAAAGTCAGCAGCGTCTCTGACATCATGAACGTTTACACCGGGAGGAATTTGTATTTTTGCCGTTTTATAAAATGATAGGACAGCTCGACAGGCTGCAGCTGAAAAATCAGAACCTATATCAAACTCTCCCCGTTCATTTGGTCGCGTCATATTATGTTCCAGTCCCGTACCAAACATTTTGGCTAGCATTGTATCAGGATAGCGATTTATGTCGTCTAAATCTATGTAAAAATGGGTATTTGACATGACAATCGTAACTCCTCGGGCGCCTCCTTTATTTACAGCTGCTGTTACACGGCAGGTCTCATCACTGTTGTTGCTAGTTTCCATACTTTTAGATTTTTTCTCCGTTTTCAAGGCAGGCACTAATTCATGACTGTCGTTATCGAAAGAGGATCTCTGAACCAAACAGGGCTTTGTCTTACTCTCGTTCGATTGGGAACACTGATGACGTAAGCAACTAGATCGTTTATCTTCGTCAGAATCACAACTATCACTGAGATCGTCGTCTTGTCTCCTGCAATGAGGGCAGTACATAACGCTCCTATTCAAATCAGAAGAGAAAATTCCACAATATTTAACAACTCCCACACTCTAATGTTCTAACGAAAAATTAACATGGTATCCTATTAAGTGGAATGAAAATCTTTTCTTTCTAAATCGGGTTTCACCTGGTACCACACAAGCATTTGGAATGTTTTTCGTTTACAGCTGTTTACATCTTTCTAATGGCGGCTTCCAGGATGAATTCCATGACACGTTTATGTTTCAAATATCGCTTTATTTTCTTTGCTGCTCTCATAATATTGAGCTTGCAAATCCTGTTAGCTTATAATTTCAATATATTCGTCAAACGACAGACAGATCAAATTAAGAGGCCAGATCAACCACTTTTTTTAAATAATCAGATTATTTCTAGTCAAAAAGAAGAGAGCATTACTTGTCCTGAGACTACCACTAATAGAGACGCTGTATCAGCTTTGTCAAGAATCAAAAGTGCTGAATGTAAAAAAACTGTTACATCAGCGATATGTTTGTTAGCTAAAGGAGAGTTATTTCCTGCTTCTGTTCAGCAAAGCTGTCCGATGCGATTAAGTAATGTCACCGGGCGTTTTGTAGGGTGTTTTAAAGATGAGAGAAGTGATAGAGAGCTTAGCTTCATGAAAAAATTGACAATAAAAAATAGTGTTTCCCAATGTGTTCAATTGTGCTTTAAGTACGGTTTTATTTACGCGGGAGTCGAGTTTGGAATTGAATGCTGGTGTGGCCATAAAATTGCTAATGGCAGAAAAATAGAAGATAAAATTTGCCAGGAAATGCCATGTCCTGGAAATTCTTTACAGCAATGTGGAGGTTATTTGGCATTAGCCATTCATGAAACTGGAATTGGTCAACCCCGATTTGAAAAGAAAACAGTGCTAGTTAGAGAGAAGCAATCGAACAAATCTCGCATTGTATTTCTTTTAACTCTTAATGGAAGAGCCGTTCGTCAAGTTAAAAGGTTACTAGGCTCTATTTATAGACCACATCATTATTATTATATTCACATTGATGAAAGACAAAACTATCTTCGAACTCAGTTACAGCAAGCAACTAAGCATCTCAAAAACATAAAATATGCTCAGTGGAGCATGTCCACTATTTGGGGGGGAGCCTCTCTTCTAACTATGCATTTAAAATGTATGAAAGACTTGTTTTCGTTTAAGACCTGGACATGGGATTACATTTTGAATTTGAGTGAATCCGACTTTACAATTAAATCTATTGAATTACTTGAAAATTATCTAGCTGTCTATAGTAATAGTAACTTCTTAAGAGCCCATGGTAAGGATACGCCAAAGTTTGTGAAGAAACAGGGTCTGGAAAAACTTTTCGTTGAATGTGATAGACATATGTGGAGAGTTGGTGAACGAAAAATACCGCAAGGTATTCGAATTGACGGTGGTAGCGATTGGTTCTGCTTAAGCAGAAAATTCGTTCATTATATGGTTCAAAATCCTGATGATATGTTTATATCTTTACGAAAGTATTGGGAATATTCTTTATTACCTTCAGAATCTTTTTTTCATACAATATTATCGAATTCTGCATTTTGTACTACATTAGTCAATAATAACTTACATGTAACTAACTGGAAAAGATCTAGGGGATGTCGTTGTCAGTATAAGCATTTAGTCGACTGGTGTGGTTGTTCCCCAAATATATTTACTGAAATGGATAGAATTTCACCTTTAAGACAACATCCAATATTTTTTGCACGTAAATTCGATTCCACAATAAATCAAAAAACTATTGCTCATTCTGAAGAACTTTCTGGGGTAAAATGGACAAGTCAACATTCTTCTTTTGATTATTTTTGGGTCAATGATTATTCTTCTTTCGAAGGACGAAATGAAATCAAAGAAATTTTTTACACTAATTTAGCAAAATTACATTCAAGATCAAATGATATTAATCTCTTAAATGCTACACTACTGTTTTACGAAGATAATTTTGAGGCTGTTTTAATAGAATATGCAAAAAAAGACGTCGTATTTGAAGCGAAATTCAAAAGAAAGTGGATTTGGTCTCAAGATGGCGGGAAAGTCGGTGGTGATAGACTCGTTAGAATAACTATTGGATCTGATTGGGATCCGAAAGAAGAAATTCTTCGAAATTGGGCAGGGATTGTTGGCCAAACGACAAAAATAGCAATAATCCATAGTTGGAGAGAGGGTGATACGCCTGTCTCAGCTACTGTCGTCCTCGTTCAACCAAATGGAGTTGTAGCTGCATTTAAAACTGAGACAATTGATATCAAAAGTCATAATTTAGTATTTCAACCGGACTTAAATTTACCGCTGAAACCGGGAAAATGGTCATTTTTAATATTTGCCAATGAGAAAAAAGTAGCGCGAGTATCATTTGTCGTTTTACCAATGGGATTAAATCCGGAGTTTAATGAAATCTCTAAAGTTGAAGAATTTATAACTAATAATTTACCAGAAGCTTCTCCTGCTACAGAATCCTTAAATGCGCTGTCACTTGTTAAGTCTGAATGGGGTTTTCAAGGATTCTGTGTAGTTAGTGGTGATAATAATAATCTATGCAGAAACCAAATTTGGAGCTCTCATTACCCTGATCCAAAATCATCAACCGAACTAATTGGGGGTGGCCTGCTTCGAGAGTTTTCAACAGAATAAGACTTATATTAGAAGTTTAGAGAAATTGAAACGGCTTACGGGAAACAGATTTTTAGCTATTTAAGACTTTTACTTTTCTAATTTTCATGGTTTTAGTCAATTTTCGGTGGTTTTACTCTTCAAAAATTTCGTCCAATTTTCAATAATACTTTGTCTAAAAATTATTTTAAAAAACTAATACGATAATAAATTGATCTATAAAAAATAATCTCAATTGAAGGTTTTGATTCTGTATTTTCTAAGATAACATGGATATTATTACGGAGATATATTGGTATTATTACCTAAAATAGAAGAATTTCTTCCTGCTCTTTCATTTTCTCCTGATTCAAGTTTATAAGCTGGTAAGTAAATATTACCCATTTTCAAAAATGGGTTTGGTATAGTATTATTACTACTTCCAAGAGAAGTATAGCCCTTGTCGTATAAAGTGCAATAAGGTAAATTGAGTCGTCTAATAAACTCCCAAACATCGCTGTACGTCCAATTTAATATTGGATTGACTCGCATTAATTGTGGCCAACCTGGGTCGGTTTGTTGAAAATCGTGCAAATTTTCGCAGTGTGGATCCGTGCGGCGTGTACCCATTATTACAGCTGCATTGCTCGAGTTCTCTTGAGTAAACTCTTGCAGAGCATCCTTTATGTTGTTGCTAACAGCGGTATTGACATTCAACTTATATTTATTTTTTGTACTTTCAATAAAGGACTCCATCTCTACAAAAGGTGCATCCCTTCTTATATACAGGATTTTTAAGGCTTCTCCATTGGCCGGAAGGCGTCTGACAAAGGAGATTTAATTTAATAATATTCAAAATTGCATCTATATTATAAAAACTTTGAGCTTACCGATTTAAATAAGCATGGACTAAATGTAAAACAACTGTACAGTCTTTACCTCCATTGAAACCTAGAAAAACTTGATTAGGCCTGTAAGTTTTCAAAAAGTGTTGTTAAAATGAAATTTAATCAGAAGATTAAAAGACTAACGTGAATCTTTGATAACATTCTGCAACTACTTCCATGGCACTTTTAACTCGTTTACCTAAAGGACTATCCTCTCTGCTTAATACATTAACTTTCTCTGCGGCATTTTCAATAGGAAACTCATCATAGTCAATGACCACATCCTCAGATAATGAACTTTTCAATAAGTCAATGACCGCATCTATATCTTTCTGATTTACCGATTCCAGTGTCAATTTAACTTTGTAATAACTATTGTTGAAATCTGGGTATGAGCCAATCAGAACTTTTTGACGGAATTTTTCTTCTATCTTATTCAAAACTGGTGTAATGGACACTTCGTCATTTTTAATGTACACGTGTTCCAAAATCAAAGCGTTATTGGTTTTGAGAAGAGGTTCAATATATTTGAATATTCTTTTGAGAATATTTGGGACTCCTGGAAGAATAAAAACATTCCTAACAGAGACAACTGGATAACGTGACTCGTTATTTGGACCGTAGTGAAGTTTAGATGAAAAAGGCACGTGAGCCATTTTCATTTGCGCTGTATCCTCTTCGGAATCTCCAAATACTAAACGAACGGCCTCGACTAATTTTGGATGATAGAAAAGTTGTTCATTGAAAGCTTTAGCAACTCCTTCAAACGTTAAGTCATCGTGAGTAGGCCCTATACCACCAGTAGTAATTACGTGTTTATATTTAGTCGAAAAATCTCGAACTTCTTTGGCTATAAGATCTACATCATCCGGGATTACAGCTATCTATTTTAATTATTAAAATATTATAGATAATTCTTTGATAGTTTGGGGAAAATGTTGCGCAATTTACCTTTTGTACCTTAACTCCTAAAGAATATAGTTTTCGTGTAATGAAATTTGTGTTTGTATCAGCTACTAGACCTTTCAAAATTTCATCTCCGATAACTAAGAACAAATAAAGACTTTACAAATTTCAGAATACTTGACAGATAAAGAGGCAGAAAAAGCAAGAACTTACTGATAATACCGGCGGTAGAAGTTGAACTCGTGCTTACGCTATTCATCACAGTCAAATGCGATTGTATGAACTGTAACCTTTTGGCAGCACTGTAGCTCGATAAAGGAATAAGTCTATTCATTGGATCAGTTTGAACATACCCAAAATCTTAGGGTATGTGTTGTAGAACGTCGATAGTAGTTTATGGAATATGCTAAGGCACCCGTTCCAATACCGATAGTGAATTACCATATTAAAATTGGAAAAGATTCCACGCAATTTCTCAATAGCGACATCTAGTTTCAATTTCTTAAAACGCAATCAATATAGTGTAATAGTAATAAAAGATACTATTTTATCTTATAGAAGTTAGCTTAAGGCCTAATGTTTTCAAACCTTTCGGCTTATGAGTACTTTTTACACAAAATATAATATGCGTAATAAAGCAATCTAACTTTTCCCCCTACTTTATCAATTCCTCTTTTTATAGCAAATACATTGAGTATGAATTGCACGTAAAAAAGTAATTTTATATAAAATAGATTATTCAGGAGGGGAAATTCCGATAAATGCTTAATGTTTTGTATATTTAGAGCGAAGATTACACTAATATAACGAATAAAACAAATATTTCAACTGCAGGTTTAAAGTTTTTATTATATATAGAACAATAGAAAATATCTCCTTATCGTTCTTGCAGAAATGACGATAAATCCAATCCTTTGAGTTCTTCATGATTGTCCGTTTTTGTTTATTAATTCAATCTACCTAACTACATTTCTTTGGAAGAAAATTTTGTAAAGATTAGAAAGTTTGTTACAGTCGTTAAGAACGTCATGGAAAAACAGCATATTTAGCGAATCCCGAATAGGCGTCATCATCTTCCTCTTCAACTTTGGACTTCTCTTGTTTTTCAGAAGATAAAGCTAATTCAAGTTGTTTTTGATGTTCAATTTTCAACTGTTAAAAAGATATATAGGCGATATAAATTTCAACGTAATTTACAAGCTAATTACTCTCATATTTTCTTTTGCATATTTCAACTTTTCCTTTTCAAGTTTTTCAACTGACATTCTTTCTTCTGATAATTTGGCACATTTATCAGCATACCGTTTCCTGTTAATTGTTTCATTGGATAAGAAGTAATTTTATTGAAATGCTTTCATTAATTAAAATAAAAGCACCAACCTCAATTCAACATTTTCCTCAATTAATTGCTCAACCTTTTTCCTATATTGATCGTCGACTACTCCCACTTTCTCAGCAAAATTCTTTTCATAGCCAAGTAGTTCAAATTTCTGTTGAAAATTTTTGCAACATTAGAGAATCTCTAATTCGTTTATCGTAGTACTCAACTGTTTTAGCTAATTCGTCAGTAATTTCAGCCAATTGTTTACAAACCGAATTATGATTCTCTTTCGAAATCAATAATTCATCTTTTAGTTGCTAAAAGAACGCAAAAGAAGCATCAAAGGAATGTCTAAAATAACTCTCGTTAATTTTCCCTTACACTTAAGTCCTCTTCTGTTGATCTAAGCAATTGCTTGTCCTCTGCTGCATTTGAATATTTCCTAGTTAGGGCCTAATTTAGAAAAGAAAAACGTCTATATTAATAAGTAATTTGAAGCAAGATAAACCTCAAGCTCGCGTTTGTGCTCTTTCCTAATTTGTAGAGTTTCTTTTTTATGTTTTTGTATAAGATCTGCCTTCTCAACTGCTTTCTCGTTGTACAATTTAGTTTCTAAAACGGGAAAAAAAGTGGGTTTACAAAAAGAAGACAATTTGAAATGATAATCTAACTTAATTCATCAATTTGCTCTTCTTTCTCCTTTATCAAACGACTCTTCAACTCATTTTCTTTCTTTTCCGATTTATAGTACAAATCATTAGACAACTGGCTTTTATATGATTCAAATGCTCCGTTCAGAAACTCTATTTCAGCAGTCAATTTATCTAAAAGATTTTAAAAATTACAATTGCCGTAAAATTATAACTTATATACTTTTCGTTTCATCCATTGTTCGGCGAAGATTACGTAATTTGATGTCGTAATCTTCTTTCATTTGATCTCGTTCTTTTTGGTGATTATAACTGATTTCCTTCATATCTTCGGATTTCTCTTCTAAAAATTTTTCCAAGTTACCTCTTAGTATTTCAGCAGCCTTCAAAATAGATTATACTTATTTTTAATAGAGAATTTCAAAGAAAAATATAAACCTTGTCTTTGGTTTGTTTATGATTAAGACGTTCCTCTTCCAATGCCAGTGTTAAATCGTTGACTTGTTGTTGGAGGTCTGCGATTAAGGAATCTCTGTAGCGAATATATGACATAGTATAGTACATTCAAAAGCTCAACATACCTTCTTAGTGAGCAATCAGTATTTTTATATGCAAAAAAGTAAATGATAGAAACATTTTAAAGTCCTTATACTAAGCTTATCGAGATTAGAATGAGCAGTTCTAGTAAATTAAATACGCAAGATAAAATGTCATATTTCACATTATATTAAAATCTTAATTGGGATTATTCAATTTTGGAAAGGGAAATTTTGAGGAACAGTTAGTGATGATCTTCCACCTCGCTCTCGTGCTAAAATTGGTGGCTCTGTATCTAGTCCTGTTCGTAACTTCATAACTGTTGTTGAATCGTCATCCGTATCCGAAACAACGATATCTGGTACTGAGAGACTTCTATTACGAAGCTTTCTGCCAGGAGCGGGTGATCTTTTTACTCCAGACTGAACTTTTCTACTAGATGCTGGTCTTCCACTGCTGATTCCAAAATTTCTTTCAAGTCTCTCTCTCTTTCGGTCATTAGATGCTTCACTCAAAGATCTCCTATCTAGAGGAACAACGAAAATTTGGGCTGGTGTTACAGACTTGGGTAAAAAAGTTTCGTCGTCATCATCAACATCGCTGACGTTTGGAGTTATATCACCAATGCTTTCTGATCCAATACTACCAGGTCGAGTTTGATGTTCTTGATAAAAACCTTCTCTCGGGCTGACATATTTAAATTTTCTTAGTAACAGATAAATAGATATGAACTTTAACATGTATTTTGCTTTTTTAGACTATAATTGATTTGTTGAGTTTTATTACAAAATTTCTATAAGCTGTATTTATCAAGTATCTATTTATCTGTAAAACCTTCGAATATCTGATATAGAAGGCGTTATCGAAGATATAGGATTCTGAAGCTTTTTCTTTTCAATGGGGGTAACAACAACACGTATGTTTGGAGTATAAGATCGACTGTCGTCTTCACTACCTTCATCTAGAACGGGTAAAGAATTGACCGAGTACAAATTTATCGATCTCCTCCTGTCACTCTTCGATTGCAAACTAGCGTCTAATTGACCCAATTTCGATAAGAGCTCTTCATAGTTTTGATTGGGACAGGCGGACCGGATTAGGGGATTGGCGGTATTTGGAAGTTTAGGAGTGTTTCTACTACTTTTAGGACGAAGATTTTTTCTAGCAGATGGGTGGGATTTATAAAAGCGTTTGATTTTTGGGTTGTGATCACCTTTCTTCCTTTTATTTTGGCTAGCATTCAAAAGTGTAAATTAAAAATATATTTAATATTTAATGTATTTCAGCAAGGCCAATTTTCGGTTCGTTGATGTATGAATATCAAACAATAAAATTTTCAATCAAGTCGGTGAAAAAGCCGATCGAAGGAAAAAAAAAAGAAAATTGATAACAATTATTATGATAAACCCCAAACAACTAGATTATATGAAAGCATCACGTGATTGTAAAAAAAAACTTACGAATTTTTAAATATTTCCAATAAACTATAGTAAATTTTTGACTTTTTTATCAGCCAATACACATGATACTTCAATAACTCATAAAAGTATAAAATGTAAAACTTTAAAAACAAACAGAGGAATTAGAGGAAAGACACAAGATTTCCAAATTTTTTATCTTTTTTTTTTGTTCTCTTTGAAATAACAAGGAGTAAATTTTACACAGCGTTTATAGTCACCATTTTTTGTGAATGTGATGATTTAGGCGAGGCAATTTAAATCTGACTCTAGAACTATACATATAGATATATGAAATTCTCTACAAGCCAAGAGTGAAAATCGAAAAATATCTTACCTTTCTCTATCCGATTTCATCTCTGGAGAGAAGCTGTTTAAACGAAACCAGATTTTTAATTACTGAAATTTTTTGTTCAATTAACGAAAGCGTTTTAAATAGAGCCAGTCAACTTTTTCAAACTGAGTGTTCAATAAAATTTCAGCTTATACCGATAGATAGCGCTACTACAATTTTATTAGTACTTAAGATAATCTATACCTGTTATTTTGAATGCTGTCCCTATCGAAAAATTGTTCCGGATTTATTGTTACTTCTATTTTACTTTTATTTCTTGCAAATAAGTATCCCGGACAGACAACAGAGGGCGTCATAGACGGCTATAAGTAGAAACGACAATTAAATAGTATATTAATACAGTTGATATTTCATACCTCCTGAGTCCTCCAAACATTCTTTTTTGACTTCCTTATACCAAGGTGATTTTCAAACTTGTGACATCGTGTCGGCTCCTGTTGCACTTGTCTTACCCTTTCACAACTGAGAAAATAAATAACTGTTATAATGTTATTTCGCAAATATTTTCTCGAATGAATGATCAAATTTTACTATGAAACTGCGAGTTCAATAATAGAAAAATAGCAGAAAAGATTTTATGATTCTAAATTTCTTATTGAAAAAATAAAATTAATTTTTCACAGCACACTCCAAAAAAAATCATTGTTAAAGATAAAGCATAAAAGTATTTCACTTTTCGCTCGGCAATTAAAAACTTACTCCGCTCTAGAGACGCCTATAACGGTACTAGGCCTATTTGCATTCGAAATGGCACTTTTAACGAATGCTCTTTGAGGCGAGGACCTGCGAATAAAGGAGTAAAAAAATTCAAATCAATAATTGGCGAAACATTTGCTGCTCTTGAAAAAAAAAACCCGGATTAGCTGTTATAATAAAAAGAGCTTGTTGAGTATGATATTATTCATTGAAATAGTTTTAATAATCCGAAATATGTTAAGTTTTAATATGGGAGAGAATCTAATTAAAAATTCAGCCTATGAATACATTCAAAATATATAAATATATAAATATTTAATCTTCCTTTGTGGAGTGAGAATAGTCGAACTTGTTTGGAAAGAAGATAATAATGAATATGGTAATTAAATTTAAAGCGAAAAAACTAATCGACGTTAATTAACAGTCTTACAGAAATCAATATTTCTATTTTAAGAAATATGGGTGCTCAACAAACGGTGTATATTAGAAATCGTTAAAGATCTTTCAGTGCACAGTTTGTATTACTTTATATTGATGTATTTCGGAATTGTCACGAAAATTGTTTTCACAATGACGTCATTCTTTAATGTAAATACTAATTAAATCGTTGGAATAGAAAATAAAGGCGAAATATAAATCTTCGGAATGAAAAATATATCACGTGACCTTGCGAAATACCTCAATTCAGTGGTAATTTTCAACTCTTATAAAGCCTACCTTTTAGCATTGGGTTGGGTTCTGTTTATATGCATATCAATATTACACACACATTTATATGGATAATTATATAACTATATATTTAGAATGAATAAATTTGAAAATTATATATTGACAAGTGTTAAGGTTTAGTTGATAAATTATCTAATTGCTTACCTTGGTCTTTGCATCTCTTGGGCATGACCAAAATCGTTTTTGTGACTAACTATCAAAGGACCTCTTACGGCGGACTCCATCTACAAATCCATATCATTTTGTTAAAACAAATCGATTTAAAGCTTTGTAATAGCCGTTAATCGTACCTGTCAAACAAATCACTTCCAATATCGATACAAATCGATTATAATTTCTTACGGAAGGTTTCGTTCTTTTTTTAAGAACTTTTCCCAGAATCTTGTTAAAATCATACAAACTAAAAGATGATGAACTCGGTCAATAGCGGAGAAGAGACTCGTTAAATCCTTAACTTGAAAATGCTAATTGATTTCGGATTAAGGCAGTAGTGTTTACTTTGAGGAATTTAAACTAGGATTATTTGTATCAGCCGCCATTTTGTTTCTAAGCGCGTTAACTTATTAACCGATAGGTGGGGTTAAGCTTTTGGCGGCAATAGATAAACTATTATCTAATAAAATTGGCATATTAACCATTTCCAATCACTCTATTCCAAATATACGTTCACTTATCATTAATAGATTGCAACAGAAGACTTATCACGTAGCAACGTGCGCTATCGTGCTTTCTTATTTATTACATTATCAAAACTTGTGCAAAATTATCAGGTTAATTAGATAAAAATTATTCAATAGTATATTTAAAGAAGGAATAAATATGACAGCTATAAAACAAAAAATTACATATTTCAGACTCTTCGTACTATCGTTTCACAAGGTTTCTACTCTTTTTGATAGAGTTTACTCATGTCGTCATAGGGAATATCGAGTGTTCTTCCAAGATGAAGTCCCGATGATATTAAAACAGTACAATTTTCCCTACTTTCGTTCAATTTTTTCAAAACAGCTTCAGATCCGCGATAAGCTCCGTTCACTATCATAACTTTTTTTCCTTTAGTTTAAGAATATAAATTCAATTATTGAATTAAATATTATGTAATAGCCTACCGATCGCTGGGATTACTGTTTCTAAATGACTTTGATCACATTTAATCTTAGTTTTGTCTTCAATTAGTTTGAGGTATGCGGTGAAATCATTTTCAACTTTCTGTAAAAGTGAAACATTAAGTTATTAACTACTTATGAATAAAGTCTTTAAAGAGAGACTTAAAACGTATAATAAGGATTAAAAACCTTAATGGTCTTACCGTAATAATTCCTTTCTTTCCATTATACTGAGCTCCTAATTTCTTTGTGATAATTTTAACAACAATGTTTTCGTGTAACCAGTTTTCTTTTCGATTCTGCTTTTCTTTCCTCGTTTCTTCTTGCTCCATAATTTCATCTAAAGCTGTTTTCTTTTTCTCCATTAATTTCATCCCTAACTTGGGCTTTTCGTCAATTTTCAAAAATAAAGGAGCAACTACGATGGGTTTTTTTTCTTCTGTTGTTACTGCGGCAGATAGTTCCACTTTGATTTTTTCCTCGCTATCTCTAACCAATTCAGTAGGTTGAATTTCTTCCTTCGGAGGTGCTCTTTCTGCACCTCTCTTTATTTGTTCTTCAATCATTTTTGCTTGTATTTCATCATCATCCATATCCATTTTTTTTCTGGCAGCCTTTTTCCTTTCTCTCTCTAGGAAATCTGGATCTCTATTAATATAGGTAATAAACCATCCCTTTTCCGTTTGGTCCACTTTACAAATGCCTTCTCTACCCAAAAAATTTACAAAACCAGTCAGGGTGCACCATCTAGTGGAATTCATGTGAACGTGATTTCTATCTGAGATATATTCTTGGTATACTTTATTTGCGGCAACCCTTTTTTCACCATGTCTACGAAGTAGTTGCATAAAATCTCTGAAAAATTCTCTACAAAAGAAAAACCATATGAAATTTATTTATAGATAATGGAATATAATATTTACCGAGAGAAGTCAGCAATATGTCTTCCTGGATTTTCAGCGAATAGTAAGAGTTGACGTTGATGAGATTCTGATGTTAAATGGCATTTGAAACCATTCTGAGAAAAAAGAAACGCTAGTAAATTAATTCAAAAAATATACCTCAATGACTTACTTCATCTCTACATTGTTTCTGACACATCTGACAATACCATCTTAGTTTTTGAAGTCCTTTTGCTTTAATACGATTACTTATAGCTTTAGGAGTTAAAAATCCTGGTTTCTCTTTTCCCATTTTGACTTAAAAATGAAAAAAACGTAATTATTACGTTTACACACACAAAAGAAACTGGTAAAAGTTTTAGCAGACAACCACCTATTCTTGAATGTTTTTCCAATTTTCGAATTATAAAAACAATTTCGTAATAATGTCATGAGGCTATTAAATTTTTAATAGTATAGCGTAACAGGATTCAACCTTAAAAAAATTATGCCGAGTTAAATACTACATACAACAAAAGAATATTTTAAACGAAAGATTTTCGAACCTTAAGAATGACTTTACCTCTTCAACTTTAAAAACTACAAAGACACAGTAGTGAAAACTTTGAAAACGATTCTCTGGAAGCTCTACGCTTTCCTTCGTAAGAAATTTTATCATCAATAATAAAAGGTAAAGTATATTTTATCACACGGTCATTGACCATATCTAATTTGGCCTAGTAAGCGAAATAAAAAAAAACAAAATCTTCACTACGCGGAATGTATGTTTTATAAAAATACAATTTCTACAAAAGTAATATAGCGCAGATGATGAAAGAAATATTTTTCGATATCAACTTGACACTTAATCTAATTAAAACTGAGAATTTTCCCTTTCTATAAGAGAACATATTGGAAACTTAATATTGATTTAAAAATTCCATAGATATAACAGATTACTGTATTTCATTAAAAAAGTTACCCTAACAAATTTAAAATAGTAAAAAGTTGAGATGATTAATGAAAAGATTACTACAACAAGAGTTTACTTCTTAGTTTTTTATTATGAACCAAATAAAACAACATTTGAAAAGTTAACCTTTCAAGAGAATATCACGGAAGAAACGACGTAGAGTTTCATTCCTTCCATTATAAAGAATTCTATAATGGATCCTATTTATTATGGTACAAAATGTTCTCTACAATGATAGAATAGTATAAAATTTTACTATAAAAAAAAAAAAGAAAGATTACAATACTAGTAACGGCTTAATCAAAAAATTTTCATGATCATAGTCAGTCAGATTAGGCTTTATCTTATACTTGAAATTGATTAACCTTGATATAACATTATTATTATAAAGATGGAAAAAAAAGACTTGTACTGTGTGTCTAAAAAAGGATAAAAAAGTTAAATTACACTCGTGTTGACCTAAAAAAAGTAAGACTTTTTTCGTGGCATTCAGCAGTGAACATTCTTTAAGTTAGAGAAAGACAAAACAAGGCACTTCTCTTGACAGTGAGTTCAACCTTTAGCATTTGTTAATACAAAGTGTTAAGGCGTAGTTATCTGACTCTCTGATCCATGATCTCGGCTAGAAAGGCCTACATTAGCTAAACAACTATCTAGGTCACTTAGTTTGGCAGAGATATAAAAGCAAAAAGCATCCCTCGTAAGCTCTTTTTCGTACCAGCCTACACGCGGGAAAGAGGACTTTATACTATTGATAATTATTGCGAAAGTGTTCAAAACAGTAATTAACAAAACAAGCGTTATCAGAGGAATCTTAGATTAGATAAAGAAATGACATAAAAGATGACGAATGGGGCTGAAAAGCTTTTTGACGGTTCGAACGACAGTTCGCATATCGATGAAAGCAGAATATTTTAAAAAGATTCGTTATTATTTCGTATTTGCAGTGCCTTTAATAGATTAAAAATATAGGTGATGATCCTCCGTTTCTTTTTATTCGGATTGTCTTTCCATTGGTGCTATTCAAAAGTCGTACTCAATGAACTATCAACTGTATACGTACCATTTGACTATGATCCGGAACCTAAGTATAAAATGTTTGCTGAAGCCTCGGAGCAGATTACCTACGATCCTCAATCTAAACTTGCCTATACAATAGGCGGATCAGGATACCTGCATGTAGTAGATGTTTCAGAACCCAGCGAAGCTAAAATCATCTCCTATGAAAAAATTGAAGGTGTTCCAAATGATATTGATACTTGTGGCGGTTATGTTGCCGCAACTGTTAGACATATCTTTCAGCCTCTTCCCGGAAAAGTAGTTTTGTTTGAAGGCTATTCAAGAGAGAGAAAAAGTATGAGGAGAATAAGAGATATATCAGTTGGCAATTCACCCGCAAGTATGATCACCTTTACTAAAGATTGCCGAAAGATTCTTGTCGCCAACGAAGGCGAAGCAGGAAAAGACGAAATGGGTAAATTCTTTGACCCAGAAGGTGGCGTTAGCGTTATAAGTTTTTCGACCTCTAATCTTGGTAAGGAAGAACCGTTAGTGAAGCACGCAGACTTTACCAAGTTTAATAAAAAGGCGAAAGAATATGTTAAAAAAGGTGTCCGATGGGTTTACAAGGGGGAGAGAACAGGCAAGAACACAAAATTCTCACAAGATATTGAACCAGAATATTTAGCTCTAAGCGCAGATGAGAAGCTAGCTTACGTAGTCCTTCAAGAGAACAATGCTATGGCCGTTTTAGATGTAGAAAAAGTTGAATTTATTGAACTATATCCTCTAGGATTTAAATATTGGCCAAACTACGGAGGTTTCGACGCCTCCGACAAGGACAAAGGTATACACATTGAACCCTGGCCGGTTTATGGTATGTTCCAACCAGATGCCGTCAAAATGTTTATTCATAATAATGTTACCTACCTTGTAACGGCGAATGAAGGCGATAAAAAGATATACACAAAAGAAGAGCATGGTTTAGCTTGGTCCGAAACTACCAGAGGTGCCACTCTGGCTCATGGAAACCTTCTCTCAGAATCGATGCCATACGAGTTGGTTGAAGCTCTATACGACCCCACAAAATTGGGTCGTTTAAGAGTAAGTCTTGTTGACGGAAGAGAAAAAAAACTAAAATATAAGAAACTTTTTGCCTATGGTGGACGAAGTTTTACCATATGGTCTACCAATGGTATAGAAATGGTCTATGATAGCGGTAGTGATATTGAAAGGAAACATGCCCTCCAGATGCCATTGTTGTTCAATAGTCATGTAGAGAATGGAAATCATTTACCAACAGAAGATGCTGACTACAGATCAGATGATCATGGACCTGAAGTCGAAATTGTTGAGACAGGAGTTATCGATGGTACAACTTATATATTCGTTGGAAATCAAAGAGTTTCAACGCTTATTATATACTCCCTGCCAAATGATAAAATTGAACCTACATTTGAGGGTTTGCACAGAGGAGGAGACACTGACGCAAGTTGGAATCAATTATTTAAAGAGAGGAGAATAGGAGATACAGATTTACAAGATTTAAGGTAAAAACAATATTATCATTTTCAAACAAACTTCAATTAAACTTCTTTCTTTAACAAAATCAGATTTGTAAGCGCTGAAAAGAGTCCAAACGGCAAACCAATGCTATTAGTGAGTGGCAGTTTAAGTGGTACTTTGGCAGTCTACGAAATCCAAGTCGAATAGAATTGTAGAATATAAATACAAAGATTCTTTCTCAGGTCTCAATCAAATTTCCCGCAAAAAACAATTTTAAAGAACAATTAATTTTACTGAATAATATTGACTTTTTCAATTATCTTACAATTGGCATTTTTTATAAATAGTATATAGTATATGTTTATTTATATATTTATATACAGCATATAAACGCTGTATTTAGATATAGAGTTTTTGTTACTGAAAATAATGAACTGAACCCAAAAGAAATTAGGAATGTAAAAAATAAAGAAATATAAGTATTAAACTAATAAATGATGAAACAATTGTTATAGCATTTTTTTCTTTAGTCAACAAGCAAAGAGAATAAAACACTTCCAAGTTGATCATTTCGGTTGTGTTTGATGTTTTTTGCATAGGTTCTGTTGTTTTCGTAACAAAATTAGCATTATGTTTCTATATTTTTATTAATATTACTTACCGGCATATGACATTGATTACCATTCCGTTTGTTATGTTTTCAAATTTTACCATAACTATTGGGGCCCTATAACCTTCTTGGTTTAAATAAGGATAATATTTGAGAGGGAAACCTTCCGGGGGTAAATATGTTACATTTCCAATATTTTCCTTATCGAGTGGCCCCTCTCCTTCGCAATAAACTGGCATATGATCTGGTCTGAACCTTTCTCTTATAGGTTCCGGAACTTCGTTAGCTGATTTGTGCTCTTGGGGAATCCATCCATATATTTTATTCAACTTTAGAACGAAGCAAGGTTTTCCTTCATCGAATCCGTAATCGTTTTGCCAGGTACAGTCATTTCCCAGCAAATCAAGATTAAAATAACAAACTTTACCTGGTGGAGGTGGCCCGTCTTGACATTCGTGTACGTTTTCACTGTTTTGATTGGGCTTTTCATATTCTAAATAAAAATTATAGTTAAATAACAATTTGAGAAAAATTATACAACTTACGATCTAAAAATGCTTGAACAGAGTCGGTATGAGGCTTATAGGTACCAGGTTTACCTTGAATAAATCTAACAAGGGAACTTTCATGATCCATTAAAGGCCTATACCCCATACCTGGTGATTCCCGCAAAGCACTACTTTGATTCTGTAAACGTGGATAAATTTCATCGATTGTAACTGAGAATAATCCAAGACAAATGATAAATATTGCTATCATTCCCGAATACAGAACGAAATGGTAAGCAATTATATTAAACCAGCTCTGTAAGTTGCGTCCGCAGAATTCTTTTTTTGATGAGTTGTAGAAAAAAGTTTTCATTTGCTCCCATTTTAATTCGTTCCTTTGTCTCCTACCTAATTCTCTATTTACAGCTTGTTCATAAGGTACCGGAGTCGTCATTTTCGATTTTACACCTGAACAGTAATATAGGTGCTTATCTCTTATCGTTATACCTTCGCTACAGCGTTGAGTCATATCAAATTGGCGCATTTATTTAATCTTTCAAATTTCTACTTTTTTGTACCGCACTATACGTAAAAGAAAAAGAAATACAATTTTATTACACATCCTTTACTTGGCTGTATTTTTCTAAACAGTCTAGAATTCAATTGTTTCTAATCAGTGTTAATTTTAATTAACAACACCCTGAACATTTTCAGGTTGTGCATTCTTAGTATGGGGCCACATTGTTGGTTTTTGTGGGTTTGGTACTCTATCTGGGAAGTAGTCAGCGAAAACTTCATCAGTCATCTTTTCCAAAGGTGGAACCATATCAATTTTGCTCAAAACTCCGTTAGCCTCTTCAATATGCTGTTGACATTGTTTGACAAACTCAGCGGTTTGCTTGGCAGCTTCTTGCACTTCTTGATCAATCTTTCCTACAACGTTGTCCTTGTCTTGAGGGTAAGGAACTTTGAAAGCGTCATACTAGATTAAAAAAGATCGTTATATAGTGAAAAATATTTATTAATATTCCTTGAAAAAATCTTACTTCTTTCTGCAATTTATCAACTAGGCCTGGAGTGGCGACAGCACTTTTATAATGATCCCAATTTATTTTAGGAGCCTCAGCCGACAATCGATTTACCCTGAAGAGTCATATATTAAAAAGTTTTTCTAAAATTAAAGTGATATTTACTTTGTAACAAAACTATCGCTTCTGCCTTTGAAAGCTCTAAAGAGTTCTGTCTGGTTTTTGGGTACACGTTCAGCAAACGCGACCCAATCTATGGCTGATTTCGCAATTCTACGCGATGCCATTTCTTGTTCTATGATACAAAATGGCGGTCCACAAGGTCGGTGAAGGTCAACTCCATTTTCGTATTTTAAGACTGCCTAACTATGGGACGAGAAATTGTACTTTTTTATGTTTTAATTTCCAGCTTATTTCACTGAATATTATTAGTTTTTTGTCTTCATCTTAAATCGTATTATTGAAAGTCAAGTTTTGAAATATTCCAAAAAATAAAAAATTTCTTATAGATATACAAAGGAAGGTTTTAAATCTATTCCATAAAAGTGGAAAAAGAATAAGGAAATAATTTTCCCGAGGTGAATACAATAAAAATTATCAGTTTATTTGTAAATAGCATACACTTGTCACATGAAATTATGAAATTAATCCGAACACAAACATTGAAATATTAGAAAAAACTTTTTTTTTCAGTTATCGAAATAAAAACATTAAAGATAATTTTCTTTAATGATTTTAATAAATAGCGTTCTCATTTTAAACATTTGTAAAATATACTATATATTTACTATCTTTAACTCATGTTTAGCTTAGATCAGTTTCAAAAAAATACAGTGTCTTGGAAGGGATACCAGACTTTATTGCGTATATTAAGCTCTTTAGTTGCAGCCATTCTTTGTAAAATTTAGTTAGACCAGCAGTCTTGCGCGTCAACAGTCGATGAAAGTCAGAAAACTACCCTTTAGAGGTCTATAAGTTATAAATACGATTTACATCATTATCAGTAATAAAATACAGGGAAAAAACCAGGTAAAGTAATCGTTTAAAATTGTATTTAAAAGAAATCAATCTATGTCTAGGATATTTTCATATGAGAGCAGTACCTTGATCAATGTTCACTTTTCATCCAATTTTTTTATGTTCCTAAAAATTAGATGTATCTTTGCAAGGTTAAATTATTAATATGGTCTAAACAGAAAAATGTCTGAAAACGCGGATGTTACATCGAAAGAGCAGAGCCAAGCATGGATGACTGCCAGGCTTTCTCTATCGCAAATTAAACCTAAAGAGGACACTCAATCACCACAAGCTTCCAAACCTCCCGTTGGTCACCCTTATGTGCAAAACATAATGCAGTATGGACCACCACCAGGTTATGGAGCTCCCCCTCAAAGGTTGATATCAATTTTATACTAAGATAATTTCTCAATGTTGACTTTCGTAGAATGGATTACAATTCTTATTCGGAATACAATAATCCTGGAATGTTAAGGCGTGCACCTCCTCCCAGATTATCACCCAATCAGAGATTACGCGCCTTTGGAAACGGACCCAATATGAACATGAATCATCAAATGATGATGAGGCCTCCACCCCTTCAAGCCCAAAATAAAATGCCCAGAGGTATGTCCAATCTACAAAGCTATATTTCCGGTTTTACAAATTTAATTATTTTATGTTTTAGGAACAATTCGGTTCAATTTACAATTTCAAACCCAACAACGACCGACTCAACAACCATCAACAAGCATAAGTCAGCCAAATAACTCAGAAGTTATTAGTTCAAATGCATTTACACAAAACACACATTCACACATTTCACAACCACCACCAACATACAAATCTTTCTCACTGCCTCGACAAGTTCCTCCAGGTCGTCCTCAAATTCCATCGCCTTTTAATAATCCAAACATGAATGGGAATTGTCTAGCCCCTTCGAATAATACTAATTTCAGTGGGACTAATAAACCAATAGCAAAGACACCAACCGAAACTGAAAACAACACCGAAAAGTGAGTTATTTGATTGAATACTTTCCAATAAGTTTAAATTATCTTCTTGCTTGTAGGAAAACAAATAAGGAAGACTGGCCACCTGCTTTAAAGCAATGGGTAAATAGAGTATTTAAGAGTTCGAAAAATGAAGAAGAAAAGGACGTTTTGCAACAAAAGCTAAAAGAATATCTCCAAAACATAATGGCAACCAGCAGCATACACAGCATAAACTGGAACAATGTGCCATTACTTAAGTAAGAATTTGATATATATTATCAAATGTCGCATTATAACTAATAAATACTTTCAGGATTGACTCGGAACGTCATAGTCCAACAAAGCCCAAGGAAAGGATAATACCATTTAGGTCGAGGAGGAAACGATCATCAAGTTTTGATTCTGATAGTAGTATTGAAGAGACGCCAAAAAAGAAACTTGTATCTTCTGTAACAACCAAAAAAGGAAATAAAAAGAAAAATAAAAAAAATAAGCAAGTACAACGGTTTACAATAGAGCAAGATACACAAAAATTACAGAGTAGAGCCGACCGATTTCGGAAAGATTTTTTCCGTGGGGACGAAATTTCAACTGTAACAGCCCTTGGTTTGAACAGTACATTAGATAGGGAGGAATCAGGTGATTTAGACTGGGGATCTATGACAATTGAAGGAACTGCCTCAAATCTTGAGAAACCGTACTTAAGATTAACGGCCGCCCCTGATCCTAGTACGGTAAGGCCTCAGCGTATTCTTGAAAAGGCTTTACAGCATGTAAAAAGGAAATGGAAGAGTGATGAAAATTATTATTATGTATGTGAGCAATTGAAGAGTATTAGGCAAGATTTAACAGTACAGTGTATACGTAACGAATTTACGGTAGAGGTTTATGAAACTCACGCTCGAATTGCGATGGAAAAAAGCGATCACGAAGAGTTTAATCAATGTCAGACACAATTGAAATTATTATACAATGAAGGTTTAAGGGGTCAGGAAGCCGAATTCACTGCATATCGTATTCTCTACTATATTTTTACTAGGAACACACTGGGTAAGGCAGAGAAAAGCAAGAACTTTCTAAAAGTTTTATTTAACTTGATTTGTTTTTATTTTTATCATAGATATGTGCACAGCTCTAGCTAGATTACCTGAAGAGTTGAAGCACGATAAATGCGTTTTACACGCTTTAGCGATACGTTCGGCGTGGTCGTTGTCACATTACCAAAAATTTTTTAAATTATATTCGAAATCACCGAAAATGAGCGGTTATTTGATTGATTGGTTCGTGGATAGGGAGCGTAAAGCGGCCCTAAAGATCATGTTAAAGTCGTATGTATTAAAAGCGCGTTTATTTTTAAAAAAAAAAATTTTTACTTGTTTTATACGAGTGTATACTTGTAATATAGTATACAAATTCAAGGAATTTTATACAGGTAAGTATAGAACATACGCTACAAAAGTTAAGAAAAACTTCCAAAATTGCGACTTATTAGTTCAACTGTAATGTTTTACTAGGCGTTACATTGTTTATTACTATTGTCCAGATATCTACCGTCCCTTCCAGTTGAGTTAATTGGTAAAAATTTGGCGTTTACGAATGAGGAAGGAATGAGGACTTTTCTAACATCGATGAACGTCAAATATTTGGATGTGGATCGAGTGAAAGTTGATACAAGGGCGTCGTTAGCCTCTTTGTTATGAGTTTTGAGAGAAAAAAAATTATATATCTGCCCAAAAATTTATTTCATCATTTACCAATAAGTTTAAGGGAGCTAAGAACGTGTGTTAATCGATAAAAGAAAGACATTCATACTTAATTATTTTTCGATATGCAGGTAATTATCGAAATCTTGATTGGTATTTTCTCAGTAGTTGAGATGTATTTATAAATTTGTTCTTTTTTATTTGTTATTAATATTACATAAAAAAAATTCTTTATATTCGAATAATAGAATATAAAATAAACATCTCTCCTTATAAATTTATTCAAATGTTCTTTTATCCATCTTAATTATTCCTTAACATTCTTTGCACTCGGAAAAACACAGAATAAAATTTATATTAAAGAAATAAATCTTCTTCTATTTAGTAAACTAAATTCAGACAAATATTTGCAAATTTTTCTTCAATCTTGCTATGCATATTTATACTTTATTTGGGCTGTTATTATCCACTTTGAATCACTAGGAGTGTTGTTCTAAAAGTATTCATTGGATTTTTTATGTTCTATGTTGAAATGAACTATGAATCGAAACGAGGCCAGGTTTGAAGGTCAATGCCAACTTCATTTCTACTTTTCCACCTTTCGCCATCGCTAAAACAGTGTTTGGTGAAAAATGCAAACTGTTCATAAATTGTTGAATAGACGATTGGCTGTGTCATTTAAGGCGTATGGTGCATGTGGATTTTCAACGACAGTCAACTATGCCCAAGGTAATTACAACTATGAGTTCAAATGGTCTTGAATGTATACAACATATAAGCATTCTTACCCCTCTTCTCTCTCCTAAAGAGTTTGCAACTCTTACAATATAGATTGTAAAAACTGATGTTTTTGTTTCCTTTTCAGAAGCGAAAAATGAAATTCCTTCTGTTAGACCACCGAATATCGATGAATTATATGATATTAGTGAGAAATTTGGTTTGAATATTCCCTATGAAGAATTATCGACTTATAAAGGTCTCTATTGTTTGGTATTTTAATATAGCTGATAGCAATTGTTACCATTTTATTAGATTGTATGAAAGGGATGTTGGAAAGTTTTGACCGGGTTGATAAATTTCCCGAAATTAATCCTCCTGTAAAATATCCTAGAACTGGCGCATATCGACCAAGCGCGGAAGAAAATGATCATAATGCATGGTAACTTTCACATGAATGTATTTTAAGATATGTAAATTTAATTATACAAAGGTACGTTAAGTGCGATATCAAAGGGGCGAAAGGAGGACCCTTAGAAGGGAAAACAATTGCCGTAAAAGATAATATTGCAGTAGCTGGCTTACCAATGATGAATGGAGCAAGGATGTTGGAAGGTTATGTACCCGAATACGACGCAACCGTAGTTAATCGTGTATTAGACGCTGGTGGTCGTATTTTAGGAAAATCTGCCTGCGAATACTTATGTATGAGTGGTAATAGTCATACATGCGCTTCAGGACCAATTTTGAATCCGCATAATCGGGATAGAAGTGCCGGTGGATCTAGTGGAGGATCTGCCGTACTTGTTTCTCTAAAAGAAGTAGATATGGCTATTGGGGGAGATCAAGGAGGATCGATTCGTCTACCCTCTTGCTGGAGTGGGTGTATAGGTCTTAAACCTACGTTTGGATTAGTTCCCTACACTGGAGCATTCCCAATAGCTAAATATGTTGATCATTTGGGACCAATGGCAAGTACTGTTGAAGAAGTAGCCTTACTATTAGAAGTTTTAGCCGGCAGCGACGGTATGGATTGCAGACAACCATCTGAAATAAGTAAAGTCAAATATACCAAAGAATTAAAGAAAGGTTTTGCTGATCTAAAAGTTGGTATAATGAAAGAAGGTTTTGAAGAGTGTGAAGAAGACGTGGAGGAAATTGTTAAGAGCGCAGCATTCAATTTAAAAAATATGGGCCTAAATGTGTCGGAAGTTTCTGTTCCTCTGCACAAATCAGGAGGTGATATATGGAGTTCTGTAGGTGTACCCGGTGTTTATCATCAGCTATTACATAATGCTGGTAAGAGTTTAATATTAATTTAAAAGTTTTGGAAAATAATCGTTAAAACTTATCCCTGATTGTTTTATAGGAATAACGACGGGATCATTTGGCCACCAGCCGACCACGATGCACGATTATGTCGCGAAGAGAATGAAAACTAACGGTGGCGATTTGTCCCCAACTGTTAAACTGTTTTGGCTATTTGGCGAACATATGAAGGTAGTGACTTAGTTATTTATTAAACTGAGATTAATAGATTAATACTCTTACCGCAGAGAAACTACGAGCTACATCATTTTTGTAAAGGTAGCAACATTGTACCCCACTTGAAAAAAGCTTATAATGATGCCCTTTCGAAATATGATATTCTCATTACTCCAACAATTAAGTACAAAGCCCCTCTATTGCCAACGCAATCTGCATCAACTGAGCGTAATTTTGCCTCTTTTTTTATCCTATCTTGTATAGATATTACATTACTCTCTCTTTTCTAGATGTTATAAAAGAAAGCTTAGGAATGATTGCCAATACAACGCCTTTCAACATTACTTGGCATCCGGCGTTATCTATAAACGTTGGCTTTTCTGAAAATCTTCCTATCGGTATGCAAATTATTGGTAGACATTTTGAAGAGGCGACTGTTCTTAGAGCCGCTCTGGCTGTTGAGCAAATGATAAAGAATTGAAGAAATTAATAATACTCTAGAGTTAAGAGAACAACTAAGAATAATTTGCTAAAGTCCATATTTTAATCTCTTTCTGACAATCTAATAAAACAAAGTAAAAACCAATGCTTGTTTATCAAATAAACTTGACAAAGGAAAACTACTAACACTACTGATATTACTATTATTATGGTTTCACTAATTAGAACACTCCTTTTACACGACTATGTAAATCTATGATGAAAATGCTAGAAAAAAAAACAAGTTATCTATAATTTGTCGAATGATGAGTGGTTATACTCTGCGTGTAGTGAATGATTGTCTAATTCAAGTATATCTAATAAAAGAATTTACTTGCTAAATTATCTTGTTTAATCAATTTATCCCATTAGTTTGGTATTAGCAATTCCAATATAATCATATTCGATTAAAAATAGGATTATATGTTAATATGTTATTTCTCTTTGCTGAAAGTAAGTCGACTTTTGTTCCCCTCAACTTTCTCTTCAATTATAGGAAAGAGTGATATTTTGCACGGTTTTTAGTTAAATTTTTTTATTTGAAAACGATGAAAGAACGATTCAATTGCAAACAACAATAAAAAATTCTTGTACATATGTATAATAATATTGTATAGAGAAATGAACAAAGGAGATACTACGAGTCCAACTGATGATATCTAGCATACATTGCTTTTTTAACGGTATCCCGATAGCTATCGCCAGGCTCAACACTTACAGCGGCACCTCTTGCTCCTAATCCTGCCTGAGATTGACGCATTTCTGCTTTGATGGGGGTTTGTATGCCTTGGCCTTTCCTTCCAAGTCCGCGTCCCTCTGACCAACCCATTTTCTGAAGTAGTTTGGACCCGATGTTGTCGTTATTTATGCCATCCGCTGTTGGCTGCTCGTAAGGCACGCTTGTACTTTCAGGTTCAAAACGTTCAAATCTACCTCCACGATTAGGTTTAGGAGGTTCAGGCTGTCCATACTTCTGCCTACGTTCTGCAGCTCTATCTCTATATTTTGGGGCGGAATTTCTTAATCTCCACTCTTCCAGATTCTTTTTATGCAAATCGGAAATAGCATTATGCTTCTGAAGAATTTCTTTCGAGTTGAATTGTCGTTTACATAATAGACATGCTAATTTGCTCCAATCTGTCAACTGCTCTTCTTTACAAGCAGTCAGTTCGCCTTGTTCGTCGCCACTATCACTGTCTCCACCGTATTGGGCAACAAGATTCGTGTTTGATGGAGTAGAAGATGATCCATTTGGAGAAGCAACCTGCGTTTCTTCCTCACTCACAACCTTATCTAGGAAGCTGGCACCAATGTCAGACGTTGCAGATTCTAAACGATTTGTGCTAGCTGCGTGAGCTTTAGCTTCTTTTTCAGCATCTTTTGTCTGATTCATTTTTTTAGCCCATTTCTCCATATCTTTTGCTATTTTATTAGCTACTTTGACTTTTTCTTTTTTAGTGTTATTCTGTTTAGGTATTTGTGATGAGGATTGTGAAGCTGATGATGCTGGCAAGTAAGTCATTCTGGTTGCGTCCCAATAAAGCCATGCTTGTGTGTAAGAGTTGAAGTAGTATTGAGAATTACTGTCGTAGTAGAGGCCAGTAGCTGGATCATAATAGTAACCTGACTTTTCATCGTAAGTATAGGTTGAGATATCAGGTATAGAATAAGATGTCAGGCCATCACCAGTGGGTGGACTTACATAACTTTCTGATTTCTGTTCCGTCACTTTTTCAAGCTTCGTTCGCCTATCCAGTTTGGCTTGCTGGGCTTGCTGTATTGCAGCCTGTGCAACAGCTGCAGCTGCATTTGTACTTTTCCCCTCCTCTTGCATTTTAAAGTACGTAGCATAATCGTAAGTTTGTCCGGAACGATGGTCAGTGAATAAACCGGTTGATCTGTCGTACGTCACATCTAATTTCCTTGAGCTACAAACTGCTGCCGCTGATGGAAACGACACAGATGTTCTATTCAGTGTGGCCATGGTGGTACTGAAAGTATTCTTAGCAAAGTGAGCCATAACTACTTTACCATCAATCTCAAGTGGCTTATCTCTCAAATATTCTAACATTGCCTTGGATTCTGCAACAGAGGATAATTCTACAAATGCAAAACCTTTAGACACAGATGTTAATGTGTCCCTGATAACAGAAACGTTTGCAATTTGACATGCAGCAACTTCATGTAAAGCATCGCATAATTTTTCTTCTGTAGTAAGAGCGTCTAAACCTCGGAAAAGTAAAGTGTTACAAGGATTGACGCCCATTTGATCATAACCATCACCACCATCGCGCAATCTATCGCTTTCTTCTCGCGATATATTGCAACGAAAGCAAAAATCTCGTTTTTTGAAGTTATGTACTCCACACTGAAACGCAGAAAGATTTGTTAAATTAAAGGCCTTTCCGGCTTATCAAAAATTATCACCTTAAAGCATGACCAATCTGTTCTTATATCACTTGGAACACAATCTGGCGGTCGAACAGATTCTCTCGGTGCCGAAAAATGCATCGATACTTCATAATCTTCAAGCCATAAAACTCCCTGTTAGAAGAAAAATTTCTTAAAACTAATGTTTTCAGATAAGATATGAGCACTCATGAGCTGTTGAAGGTTGTCAACCTGTTGTGTTTCCATCCAAGCTTGAGCTTCCTCATTACAGTCAAACTCAACGAAGGCGAAACCCCGTGACGCACCTGTTACATAGCCACCGCGATATGTTTAAATTTGTCTGATATTTTCACTCGATGATTTTGCTTTCGACGATCATTACTTACCGTATTTATTTGACTAATTTTTACAGTTATGTGTAATGCGTAATACAATTTTACATAATACATTTTTTATGTATACAGTATATATATATATATATATATATATATAATATATAAATATATATATTTATTTTTAATGCATATTATTAAAAATTTATTTAGTTGCATAGAAAGTAATTGAACACGTAAGATGTTCAATCTTAGGTATAATAAAGTTAAGACAGAGCGCAGAAGTTTGTAAATACAAAACAATTACTCTACCTGTGTCTTTTCTTTTCATCAAACGAACGTCCTTAATTGGAATGCTGAGAGCAAACAATTCAGTTTGCAACTGTAGGAAGATAAAAGAAGAGTTACAAAACTATTGTTTTGGTCCGCTGTTAGCCAAAGTTCTTGTTCTTCTAGTCTTTTTTTTGCCTCTCTTTGGCAACAAACCTTATGCTCAGTTATGTGAAACGGCAAATTTTTCAACAGAATCGTATTTGTCGGCATATCACTGATCCATCTTTCACCACCTTCATAATATCTTGTTCTCTGTTCATAATCACGTTCGAAATCTCTATCATTGTCTCTTTCTCTACTTCTGTCTCTATGCCGTTTCCTTTCATCCTTTGAATATTTTTCATCTCGATGAGGACTTCGATCTCTGTCACGTCTGCTGTAATAGCTTCTATCTTTTCTATCTTCATACCTTTCCCTATTACAAGCAATCCCATTTATCGACATCAAAAGATTTTAGCTAGTGTTTATTACCTGTCTCGGTCCCTCTCATCTCTAACCCTGTCGTGACTCATTTCATTTCGTGATATAGAAATTTCTCTTCTCTCAAAAATGTCTTCTTTATTTCTTTGATACCTGTCGTCGTCTCTTTTGTCTCGACTACCCTTGGAAGGAACTTGAGCGTAGCTTTGCAGTTTCTGCATAGCCTATAAACAGTAGATGCTATCAACACTTAGGACTTAGAAATATAATAGTTTTCGGTTAGATTTATGAGAGACATTTTGTAGTAAAAACAGTTTACATCACGCATATATTCCGCAATTTTACGTTTATTAGACGCACAGCGCATGCGTGAAGCCAAATAGAATCATTCGCTTATATTTCGTTGGAAAATCATAACTTAAACTTATCCTTACCTAAATTAAATTAGCTCCTTTCTCTTCCCTGCGATATACTTTAGAGTTTAACAATATTCGTTAACGACAATGCACCACTTGTCTAGATATATTATCGAATGAAAGACAAGCCCGTGGTATTGTTCTCAATTGAAACCAGTTTAATACAGTTAGGCTACATTGGACTGGTTCCCTTCAGAGACAGCAGACTAAGTTGAACAACATTTTGCTCCGGAGAATGAAACCCATGTTGTCAATTAAAAATAGTTACGTTAGTAGCTCTTGTAACAAATGTCCTCACACTTTAGATTGGATAAACAATGGTTATGTATGCTATGGTACTAATAATGGTCTAGCTTATTATCAACCTTTTGTGAGTAACTTTTAATTAGAAGTTTTTATGACAGTTGTGAGTGATAACGGACAATTTATATGTTTATAGGAATTAACTGGTGATTTAAAAACTGTGGCAGCCCATAATGGTACTGTTAATTGTGTTCGTTGGGTAAAGACTGGATGTAAAGGTACGAATTTTTATATATAATATAAATTAGCTCACTTTTTTCTAACTTTTAAGGTGAACCAGATACACTAGTTGCGGCATCTTCAGATAAAACTGCTTCTGTTTGGAAGCTAACAGACAATACAGTTTGTTGTTTAAAATTCAGACAAATGCAACACTAATTTCTGAATTTTAACTGATATTTTAGTTAACAAACGTCGGCAGGCTTATAGGTCATACATCTCCCGTTAATATTTGTGTTGGAGCTTTTGATCCAGCAATTGGTCTGATAATAGCAACTGGTTCAGCCGATTCAACTATAAAAATATGGACCAAAACTGATGAAATGAGTTAGTTTCATCTTTTTCACACTATGTATTTTTAATATAGCTACTTTTCTATTGTTAAAGATGATAACTATGAGTGTATTGAAACTATATCTCTTGGAAATGGTTTTGCCTTGTCTATGGATTATTTCTTCCTTCCAGAAACAGAATGTTTATGTCTTGCTTGCGGTTGTGATGATTTTAAAATACATTTGTATTACCAATCAGACAATAAAGTTAGTTTAGCAGAATTTATTATGTGCTTATATTAGTTGTGTTTTATTTATAGTTTAAATTACTTTCGAGCTTAGTTGGTCATGAAGACTGGGTCAGATCTATTGATTCGACACAGGACGGCAAGTATTTTTTCTATTCTTGAGGTTTAAAAATATATATATTTTTTTTCCAGAAAATGGAGATATATTGCTAGTATCTGGAAGTCAGGATTGTTTTGTAAGAATTTGGCGTATGTCGCGACGTTTAAATATTGTCACTGAGGAAAAAAAATCGTCTACAAATATAGATTTTGAAATTAAGCAAAAAGAATTTATTTCATCTACGGATTATAGTCCACCATTACATTTTGCTATTTCAGTCGAATCAGTTTTGCTAGGCCACGAAAATTGGATTTATTCTACAAAATGGTTTTATCTAAATGAATCAAAGCTTTCCATAGTATCGGCTTCAATGGATAAAACTCTAGTTATTTGGCAGCAAGGAGAATCTGATGAACTTTGGGTTGAGAAATCTCGTCTAGGTGATGTTGGAGGAAATACTTTAGGATTTTATGACTGTAAACCAGCCCCGGATGGTTCAGCACTGCTAGCTTATAGCTTTCATGGAGCTTTTCACATGTGGCTTTATGATGAAGGTCTTGGAACCTGGAAAACAGGACTGACTGTCGGTGGCCATTTCGAGGAGGTTCAAGATATAGCATGGGAACCAAAATTCGGTGCATTCTTATTATCGGTTAGTTCGGATCAAACTACTCGTTTACATGCAAAATGGAAAAAAGCTGACAAGGTAAGATATACTTTAATAATAAAGTTATTGCACACTTTATCAATAATACTTACTAATTTTAGACATCATGGTATGAGATGGGTAGACCTCAAGTTCACGGCTATGATATGAAATGTATAGCACCCGTAAATTCTTTGACGTTTGCGTCAGGCGCAGACGAAAAAGTTATAAGAGCTTTCAGGCCGGCAAAAAATTTTCTTAGAAATTTCAATAAATTAACGGGTACAGCATTCTTTACAGAGGATGATATAAAAGTTCGTACAAAACTACGTAATAGTTTGATAGTATAATAAATACATTTTTTTATTTATTTAGGAACAGCCAGAAGGAGCATCAATACCTGCTTTAGGTTTATCAAATAAGTCAGTTTATGAAACCGAAAAGGCAGAAAAAGTTGAAACGCAAAATTTAGAAAATTATTTCTCTCCTATTCACCTTGAAGGTGTTTATTTTTAATATTATACTGTATTACAATCAAATATTATTTACCTTAACAAAAATATGATTACAGAGCCGCCAACTGAAGAGAATCTTGTTCAAAACACCTTATGGCCAGAAATAGTAAAGTTATACGGACACGGTTATGAAATTTTTGCACTTGCAGCTCGTAATGATGGAGGAATTTTAGCGTCAAGTTGCAAGGTTGGGGGAAAATATTAAAGTTATAAAAAATATTTATTTATTTAATTATGTTTGCTTTTTTTAAATTTTAGGCAGCCAAAGCTGAACATGCTTCGGTTATCTTATGGAATACTTCAAATTGGGAAATTTTTCAAAAATTAAGCTATCACAATTTAACTGTCACTGACATATCTTTCTCTCATGACGGTCAACATATACTGTTAGTGTCTAGAGATAGAACATGGAGTTTATTCTCAAATATCGAAGGTTTGTTTAAGTTTAAAACACTTAAGATAAAAATCTGATCAAATTGATTATTTATTAAACTATTAATAATTTTCTTAGGAAAATACGAACTGACATCATTTACTGATAAAAAGACAGCTATTCATTCAAGAATTATATGGTGTTGCGCGTGGTCTCACGATGATGCATTTTTCATAACTGGTTCTCGTGATAAAAAAGCAATTGTTTGGAGCAAAAGCGAAAATTCAGATAAATTTATTGCCTGTGATATAACTTTGCAATTGTCAGATTCAATTACCGCTATTGATTTAGCACCTAAATTAGTCAATGACGAATATGTGGCATTGTTCGGATTGGATAATGGTGAAATGCTATTATACACATTCACAAAGGTTTCATCATGGACATTAAAGTTCTCCCTCAGTAGAAGGTAAATGTTCATAAAATTCAGGTGGAAAAAGCTATCTCATTATATAATTTATGTTCTCTTGACCTTTCAGTTTTGGCCATCAAAATACAGTTAAACGAATTCGATTCAAGCCTACCTACGACAAAGACAAAGACCCTCTAACAGTTGCTTCCTGTTCGGTAGACCACAGCGTAAAAATATATGAGATTATGAGTGTTCAGTAGTCCTCGTATGCTCAAGAATCAAATGTATCCGAAAAGATAAGTGATGTACGTCTTGGGTGGCCGAGGCCACACACAACGTAGCCTTTCTTACTCACGTCCGAATGGGCCGTCAAACGAGTGCCAGCGTCGCCGCAGTTCGTATTAAAATCGAACATAAACATTTTTGTATGAGTTTGTAAATATATATTTTTGAAAATAAAGATATCTTTTCCAATTTCGAAATGTTTTTTATGCGATTTATACTTATTTTACAATTTGGATTAACTATTAAAGTTTATCGGCCAGTTAGCTATGTAAATTGCGGTAAGATATTGAAAGTTTTTTCTATAGTAATAATCTCTTAATTAAGATCAAATGAAATTCTTCCAGGTAAGCAAAACTCTTCTGTTCTAATTGAAGCATTTAAAGCTCGACCTCTACCAATATTTACCCCTGGAAATTTAAGAATTAACAGCATAATTAATATTACACGAGATCTTCCTGATAAAATAGCTGTGCAAGTAAGAGTAGAACGATATTTTTTTGGTTTCTCAATCACTTTACCCTGTTTGGATGGATCCCTAGCACCTTGGTAGGTATTTTTTGCTTAAAGATAATTGTTTCCTCTTTTTTTTTTACTTCCTTTGGTTTATATCGGTTTTTTAGTATTTTGTCTAGTATATTGCAAAAAGGCCACCCACTTTGAACGAATTCGATTGGTAAATATGTTAGAATATTTTAACCAATCAGTATTCACTGCAATTATAATTATATACAGTATATTATAATTTTTGCCAATGTTATTATTGTTATTATTGTTAATGTTAACATTTGTAGTACTCTACAACACGTTTGCGAACGTTTAGACGAACTGAATAGATTTCGAAAGAGATGCCCACCATTCTACAGAAGGCGAGGGCTGCCATGCAAATGCAATCAATTTAAGGTTCTCTTTTTTCAAATGCAACTCATTTAAATGAAATACTAGAAGAAAAGTAGTAAAGATTAATTTTTCTTTGGTTTCGACAATAGAAAGGCATCTACCAACTAAATAAAATTCGATTTAAACTTCCAAAGATGAGAGGTTTATGGGCTTTTCTCGCAAAGGTTTGATCGAAATAAAAAAAAAGAAAAGAAAATAAAACTTTTAACTATTAAAAATAAAAAGGGTGAATACAAAATAAAGATTACGGCTACAGATGAAGATACTCTTGAAGAATTAACATGCCTCGAAATTTCCTTTAGAATGCGATTAAGAAAAAAAACCAGCTGGTGGCCTTTTAGAAAGACAAAAGAAACATAAAGACAAACTTAAAGTTTATATGTTAGGTATTTGAAAAGGAAATAACAATTCAAGAAGAAAAAGCTGAACAATTTATTATATTTAAGAAAGCTATACAATAGAATATTTCTGCTTTTAAGATTAATTGTAGTAATAATCCTGAAATAAACATACTTCACAAATGCCTACTTACTAAGCCAGATCACTTAAAGTCTTAGGTATTGGATTAGCGGTTCAAAATTAAGAGTTACGCAGTAAATGTATATTTTGTCTAACTTTTATTTTTGAAACGGAATAGATAAAAAGAACAAAGTACTTTTAATTTTATTTGAAGCAAGATCTATTCCATAAAAATGAGCGGTGAAAAAAAAAAAATAAACAAAAAGTTAACTGAAGAAGATATTAAGGAATTAACTGAAAGACTTTATACGACCCACACCAAAAGTTCTAGTGCAGATCCTTATGCTAATGCAGCTGTGGCTCAAGACAAGATTTCCAAGAAGGTATTTATATAAACGAATTTATCAGTTGTTTATGTACGTTTTTTATAGGCTGTTTGCAGTATTTATATAGACTGTAATTGCGTATTTAATTAAGATATATAACTGTTTTTCTCTATACGCAATATATAGGTAAATGATTCCAAAGAGGTTGAGAATATTACGAATCGACTTTATAGCTCTCATACTAAATCTAGTTCGATTTCATCTGGAGATAATAACACACCCGTTCAAGATTCAATTAGTCGAACTGGAGTTACCAGCAATGACCTGACTAACATTATCGACAGATTGCATACTGTAAGTTAGCCTATAAGACAAATGGGATATTTGTTAAAAGTAAATATTCAATTCAAATGTTTTCAACAGACACACACACAATCTAGTAGTGGAGCTGTAGGGCATCAAAGACCGAGGGATACCATTTCCAAACCTTTCGAGAGCGAAGAAGATGTAAGTAAATCTTTTATTCTTATTATTAGCTTAAATCCTTTTTCAATACATTATTATTGTCGTCTTTTCTTCAATTGTATGTCTTATTCAATAAGAAAAAAAAATTAAGCCTATATTTATTCTACAGACGAAGCAAATAGTTGATCGTTTACACAAAACGCATACGAAGAGTAGCTCGGGAGGTGAGCTATGTAAAATCTATGAGCCAAAGACCCCACAGAACTACGGAACGAAAGCTTATCCTGTCATCGAAGGCTTAGATACAAGATTCAGAGAGAAAACTGCCCCAAAAGATAAAGTAAAGGATATCATAAACAAAATGCATACTTCACATACAGTCTGCTCCGAGTTGCATACCTCAAAGAAAAATGCTTCAATTTTACTGTATCCGGAGAGGACAATCCTTATGAATAACGTAGATCGAATCGTGCGATTTCAAGACACTGGAGCGATAGATCGACAAGGCATGTTAGGGCGAACCGAAAAATGGTACTTTTGACCATCTGAAGGTCAAAGGAGAATTTTCTTTTGAATGATCGAACTATCACACAATATTATGTAAACTCTTGTTTTTCAATTGGAAAATGGGTTCTATCTGTATTACTTGTGTTGATTCGATGAAATTTCAAATTTCAGCATTAAAAAAAAAGATATATGTGTAAACTATGCTTGTCTTGAAGATTTATGTAGTATTTTGCACCCTTCTAATTGCCCTGGCCCGCTCTTCGGTATCAAAATACCAAACAGTAATTGCATATCTCTCCTTATACGTAGGTAAAACTTCGTGAGGCATTCTTCTATCAGACCAAAAGAATAATAATCTGTCAAATTTTGGTTCAATGTCTGCAACTTGATTGAACACCTCAGGAAATATTCTAAGTAATCCACCATCAGTCTGAAAGTTAAATATAACATATAATCAGTTTCATAGCTATATATTTATTATAAATTACTTGTGTGTTCCAGTTTTTATTTAGATAATATATAGTAGTAAGACACCTTCCGTCCTCATTTGGATTATCGATATGTCTCATATATCCTGTACCGTTACCAGGATAACAGGCTATCATTGCCTTTGTTCTGCCACCTATTTGATACTGTTTAAGCTTTTTTGCACAATCCATGACAATAGAATCTAATCTCTCAATAAAGGAAGTAATATATGGATGTTTATCATTCTTCTCTAACCATAATATTTGATCACCTCTGACCTTACCCGTTGTTGCAGGTTGAGAAACCAACTGACCATCTGTAAAGGCACCTTGAGATCTTAAAGACTTAACTTCATTTAAAATGTCTCCGGCACGAGGTTCACAAAAGAAATTATCCAGAACGCATATACCATATTTATTCATACACTCCACTATATATTCTGTTAATTTTGAACTTTTTTCACAGTGTTTATTTAAAGAAGTATCTTTTAACACATTTTCAAAGTTTAAGTCTGACCATGATTGTTCTGTCCTCTGTTTACAAATTTGTTGATGGTTATCCCAGTCCGATTTTTGATGATCCCTTCCACAATAGTAAGATAGTCGACAGGCCCCACATACTAAAAGATTATCAATGGTATCACAAACTTCACATTTTGACACTTTTTTTTCTGTTCTGTACATTCCTATATGCTAACTAGATGATCTCAGTTTCAATACTGATCGTCTATCAAGACGCAGTCAGAAAATGTACCATCGCACCCTATTGTCGTCTGCTAATATAGTAGATATGTCGACAAGCTTTTATATTATTTTGTACTATTTTGGCGGTAAATTTGAAAATACTTATCAAAAGCCTTTTATTTAATATTTACCCTTCAATTGCCTAATTTCCAGCTACAGTTTTAATAATTAAGGAAAAAATATCATGTAATTTTTTTTATTTTTTACATATAAAACATGTATAAGTGTAAAATATAATAGTGTTTTTTGTTCATAAGATGTCTAAATATTCTCTTATATGTTTTTGTACTAAGACTGGAAATTTTATCAATAGAAGTAAACTTGAAAATTTTTGCACGTAGACCACTCACGTATCCTAATTGTGTCAAAAATATCTGTGTCAAGTTATTTTTAAAGGTCTAATAAATCAGAATCTGCTTAACAGTGTTTTATAAAAAGCTTTAATCGCTTTCCTAACATGTTAAAGATATATTTATAGGACTTTTATTTTTATAAGATAATTTTTATAAGTAAAATGTTCCATCACTCAAAGGGACACTGTGAAACGTTGGAATCATATTTTCCAATTTCGTTCGAAAACCAGTACATAGAACGTTTGCCAAAATATGGATAAATATGATGATTTCGTTGATAATGTAAGATTTTTAAAAAATATATCAAAGGAAATTATATCTTCAAATAAATTTATATATTAATACTTAGATTTTAAGCAAGTAAACAACTAGGAGTTTTCTAGAATTCCAGGTACTAATTTTAAATTTTTGTATTCCATGTCAAAGAGTTACACAAAAGTAATCGAAGGCTTAAAAACTTACAAGTAAGTAATTTAAAACGACGAAGTGACAGAGAACTTTAATTACAATAATATTCTGAAAAGGGTTCGATTTGAGAAGGTTTTGAAATCACATCAAGATTTGTATAATTCTATTGCTAAACATGAAAAGATATTTTACCAGGATTCTTCTATTCAGTTACAAATGGTATTATTTGGTTGATTTGGAGTAACTGTTTTTTATGTATCTTTTATTTCGACAGCTCAAACACTGTACAAAAGTTAATTCTGATTATTTTAACATCCTCTCCGATTTTGTTTATGATGATGAAGAAAGTCTAGAATTTGTAGGTTTTAAACATAGTCAGTCTATTTTACGATAGTTTTATTTTACTATTGATAATATAGTTTAGATACGACTTAAAGCGCTTTAACTTTGTTCTGAAATTGATCGCAAGGGATTGGTCTCCCGATTATGAACTGGAAAGAAGCTGCTGGTTTGGGCCAATTATAAAGACCTTAGAGAAATCTTTTGAGTCTGCAGATCGAGATAACAAAAAAATTCTCTGTTTAGGAGATGGGCTTCTGAGGTTTTTATTTATTAATGCTGAGAATCAATTTAAAAATATATTTTCAACTAAAGATTGCCTCTGGAGTTGTGCAGGAAAGGATTCATTACAGACGGTGTAATGGAAGATATATTGAAAATTAGTATAGCTTCTCATCTTAATAAGCTGTGAGTATTCAGAGTTTGTCACGATATAAGTCTCACAAGAAGTTTTCTCTCCCACTTAGCACAGAGATAAATGCTTTTACAATCTACCCATTTGTCGATAAATGGAGTGACCTAGTCTCTTCAGTTGGTCAGGTTATAGCTCTATACCTACATATATAAAAGTTTTCTTCATCTAACTCATTCTCATTTTAGCAAAAGCCGGTCACATTCCCCGACATTACATTTGACATGGAAGATTCTCAAGAGGAGTTAGACTTGACCAGAGAACCGACTGTTATAGCTGCTAGGTTTCTGGCTGATTACGATCCAAGCATGAATCAAGGTGATATTTCTTTTTTCATTGAAAAATATTGATGAAAATCCTTAAAAAAACGTTATAGAAAAAGTTGACGCAGTGGCCACATCTGGTTACTTTAATTTGTCAAGAAATATACCTCTGATAATTTCAACAATACATCATAATTTAAGATCTGGGGGAATCTGGGTGAATAACGGCCCATTAATTAATGACTATGATGTCGATTACGATTCAAAGTCTTGCTTTAGAGAATGGGGCTATGATGATATTAAAAAAGCTTTAAGGAAGCAGGGATTCACAATTCTGGTTTGTTCTAAAAATCTTTTGTCTATCCTGCAATAATGTCAATCTTAATTACAGAGTTATAACCACGAAGAAAGATCAACATTTTGCTATAATCGTTATTACATGTCGAATGAAGTTTATGAAATGTTATTTTTCATCGTTCGAAAATAAACTTAATCTATTGTTAATTCGTTAGATGGTTATACTTGATCAAGGCAGATAAAAGACTTCATTTAAGTTGTGTTTTCAATAAATTAGTTAAGAGATGAAAATCAACAAATAGTGAAATTAAACTTCAAGCTAGTCTTTTATTCACAATATCATTAACGACGGAAACCACTGGTAACGACAGTCTGACTGGAGGTCTGAACTTGAACCTTAGGAAGATTAGCCATATCAAGCATTTTCAACATATCCTTAGTATCAGGATCAATGTCAATGACATCTTGTTCTAGAGCCGAAACATCAGGCACGTAGTTGTCTCGTCTCTCCCTCTCTTCTTCTTGCAACTTAATGGAAATTCCCCTAACTGGGCCACGTTGGATTCTCTTCATCAAATGGGTAACCTGAAAGAATGTTTTTCATGAATATTTTGGACAACGAAATTCGTCAACACATATTTACAAATCCAGAAATCTTGTTTCTTAGCCTCTTGCTGGGGATGATTGCAATTTCCTCGCAGATTCTCTTATTAGTATGAAAATCCATGGTAAGACGAGTGTAATATTTTTCAATAATTACACGGGCGGCTTTTTTTACGGTTTTGGTTCTTACACGACCCATTTTTTTTTAAATTTTGATTGTGAACAAGGCACGACAGAGAGCGGCGTGGATAAAAGAACGATATTTCGTGAGACATGCCGGTCATTGGCTTTCTATATTTTTAATAATGGCTGGTATATTGTAGAGTGTTAGCGGCCATTTTGATACTTTATATTTTCAACTTCTATAAAATGAAAAATTGTCTCTATAACCTGGTTCAGTAGTCCCACTCGAAATAGACTTGCTACAAACAAAAATAAAATACCAAACCTGAATTTTCTACATTCTGAAACTTTATAAGTAACTATAAGTTGTATTAGCATCTGTTACATTAGATTCGTTGAGTTTGGATAACCAGATTGACAGATAAAATATGGAATTGAAGTTTCGCCTTGTTCAATTACGCTAAAAACATGGGACATTTAACTATTGATAGATACTTAAAACAATATATGTAATATTCTAATAATCAGCAATTAAAGAATTTTTTTCTTCATATTTCCTCCTTCCTTAAAATTCAAGTGGAAAATAAAAAAACTTTAAATTTTACTTCGCCCGTAAAGCTAATATCCAGCTGCCCACTGTCTATTCGAAATCTTAATGAAATATCGTTAAAATTTTATGATTTACTTTTAAGTTATAGGGCTAATAAGGTTTTTTTCTTGGAAACCGACATCTTAAACTAAATATTTCATTTCAAGTAAGAATACTTCCATTTAAAGTAGTTCCTCTTTGAAGAGTAATGAATTACTATCTGTATTTGTAATCATTTTTATTGTAAAATCGTCTAATACTGACTCAACAGGTAAGAAAAACATTAACCAATAGCACCTTGAAGATGAGTTACTAATGACTTTATCATTCTGGTACGTATTTGGCAGCTTTAGCACCATACTTTTCAAACAAATCGTTGTAAAATTCTGCTTTAAGGGTTTTTAAACATCTAAAAAATATATAAATATTTAACAAATATTTCATAACTCCTTTATAAAACACTTACTTTCTGTATAAGGAACTAGATCGAAATTTAGCAATATCTAAGCTTGGGGCATGCGGCATGTGAATCATAAATGCATTCGGTAGTACTATAAATTCAAACCTAAAAGTTCATATATTATTAAATATAATATTTATAGAGTATTTGAAGGAAATGAAAAAAGGTATAGTTACTCTGCAGCGTCCAAACTGAGAGCGTGAGAAACTTTATTCCATCCAAATCCCACAAAACGCCTATCGTATGCCGGAATTTGATCAACTTTCATTACCAAGTATGGTTCGAAATCTCTTTCCCATTCGACTTGATAAGGAGTTGTTGCAGTTCGCCATTTGTTAAATTGAGTAGGAGCATGGCCACGAGGCCAAACATGATATCTAAATGTAAATAAAGAGCCAACGTCCAATTGAGCTAAAAGGTCGGTCTTGGAGGTGGGAAAGTTGAAGCGATACCGTTGTGTTTCAAAGGCTGGTACAACTAATGCCTATTGAATAACGACAGTAAGTAGATTTAGGATTAAGAAGTTCGTTAAATTTATCTAAGCTTACTTTTTTAGCATTAGAGCTAACTTCTAATTCAACAACAGTTTTTCGTAAATAATCATATAAACCATACATAGGCAAAAAGTCTATATCGGCTAAGAAAACGAACGGTGTTCGAACTTGTCTCAGAGCAACATTTCTCAAGTGGTTTACAGGATAAAATTGTCCATCTTTATAAACAATATGATAGCCTATATTTCTTCTTGACATTAATATTGAGGATGCTAGGGCGAACCGCAAAAATTGCTGAGCTTCGCCATCAGACATATAAAGAGCTATTGACATTGGTCCTTGCCAATGTTTACAAATCGTTTCCAACATTTGCAGACGATCCATTGAAAGTTGGGCCACTAAAGTGACATCGTTTTCAATGGGTACATAATCATAATCCAGGTAATACAAATGGGTTCTATAAATAAGAATTCCCTCTCGTCGGAACTCAAAGCAGTCATCATCCTCATTCAAAGTAGATATTTTTTTCTCAATTATAGCTAATGGTTTATTCTGACCTGTACAACCAAATAATTCTCTACGTAATAGATTTCCATCGTATTCCAAAAACGTTAGATATAAATTTCGAAAAAATTCTATATGTTGATTTTTAACTTTAACTTTCCTAGGAGAATTCCAATGAATAACCTGTTTTTTGAGTAATTTAATTAAAATTTCTCAAAGGAATACATTTAATAACCTTGAGATCCGAAACATCAGAATAACAATGGTGACTTCGAGTGTTATCGCTTAATTGTACATTCCATTGGCAGGGTAATGTGTATACAAGATGAGGATATTGTTTGAAAACAGCATTAAAAATGTCCTTAAGAAGGAAAGATTAAATGTATACTGAGTTAATATGTATATTTGAGATCATACCTGATCAGCTAGCGCCGTAGAGAGAAGAGTTATCAATTCACGTTCTGCTATAGTACGCCAAACTTTCATCCACGAGATATCCCTTAACTTTTTTAAATCCATAAGTATAACCCCGGTGTTAAAACCTCTCCCCTAATTTCGATATATAATTAATACACTACATTTTCAACTATCATTTTACTAATTGTACAAACCAATGCAGGCCATGGGTGATGATTTCTCCATAATTTACCTAAATACCAATCGCTTTGATTTTCAACTAGACCGATAGATTGCCTTTTTGAGAACTTTAGAAACATTTTCCATAGCTCAGCTATATCAGTAGCAAATGTTATATCGGTATCCAAAACGATAACTTTCTCAAGAGTTTTGTTTAAGGTTTTGGGTAAGGTTAATTTCATAAGACCGTAGACTCCGGAATAATGTGTATTTGGAATCCATTGTATTTCAGGCTATAAATTTCGTAAAAAGTAGAAAATTTAATTAGATATCAAGTTGATCAATACTATTCAATTATTTAGATGAAAATTTTTCACAAATAGCAAAACACGGCAAATGATCAAAACAATTGAAAATAAGTCTATGTAAATGATAACAAATTAGTGGTTGATAAATGATAAGGAATTCGATAATACTTCAACAAACGACAAAAATTACTCCAATATTTGTTTTTTTTTCATGCTGCTACTATACCTTCAAATCATCTGCTAAATACAGTGAAACCTCCACTGTTAACGAAGAGAAAATATCACGAAAACCAAATCAATGTGAGTAGAAGATTATATTATTTATAAAAAAAGTAATAGAAAAACTTACAAGCCGGAACTGCCCATGTTTCAAATACGCTCTGCAATATTAATCTAGCTGCCGGGTCCGAAATAAGGTGAATATGTAAGGGGTTGCGACGATAAAATAGAACGCTCTTTATCAGAGTAACAACGTCCCTGCTTGAGTTATACCGTGCGCAAACGATAGCGATATGAATGACCTTAAGAAAAAATTTACATTTAATAATATTAATCCATGTATTTGCCGAATTTTCTTACTTCGCATTTATTAATTCCATGACTGCTGGTAAAACAAGAATGGTTTCCAGAGTCGTATTTATTAGCAATTTGTGCTTTAATATCCCTGAAATGACATAAAAAGGATATGTGTCTTGAACAAATAATAAATATTGATTACAACCTAATGTTCTTTTTTAGAATATAATTTTCTTCCATCAATTGTCTTATAAAGATTTGTTGCTTCTTTCTTGCTTTGGTATCTGAAGCAAAAAGGAAATTTTTAGCATCTGGAAAAAATTAAGGTTCTCTATACCTGTAGTTTTCTTTTTTGAGTGAAAACTCCATAAAGCTATCAAGACAAACAATGCTGACAAACCAAGCAGAACGAACCATTTCTTCTTTATTCTCATATTAATAACAACTCTAAGAACTTTATACATTTACCCATTCCATTGTATACGTTATCACTTGACTAAATTTTCTGAAATGATTAGAAAGAGTGAAAGTCCATTAATTAAAATTCAAACAGATAGACTGTCATGTTGTACATTTCGTATAAAAACGTATCTTTTATTTAAATACTAGAAAACAGCTTATTAGATAAAACGGAATACGTCGTTATCTTTAAAAAACGCTCTTTTCAAAATACGAAAATAAAAATAAGCACTTCCGGTTTACCCTGATAGCACGTTCATAACATCTATTCAAACGCTCTAATTTAAAAATCTTCTCCAATCACGATTGTTGAACGTTTTATCTACCCTAATCTTTTAAATAATTTTATATTATGATAGTTTTCAAATTTTATCACTAGTAAAACGTTGAAAATGAGAAGATTATCTACTTTCTTTTAAAGTCTAAAAATTACTTTAAAGTGTCAAGTACTTTATAAATGGTCATTTATTTATTAAAATTCTGTTGAACAATAAATCAAAAGCCTAACTGGCTACAAACTTTTGAAATTAAAGTAATATATCTTCCTTCAATTACTGATAAACGATTTCCATATAACTGTGTCTAATTATATCTTTGCTAGTTTTTAAGCGTGGACTTCACTTTTGGAATTTTATAAAGATAAATAAAGCAAAAACGAAAATAAGATTTGGCTTCAAATGTATTAGTGATAAGTAATTATCATTATATTCTTTTATAGTTTTCCATTTAAGACTTGAGAATGATGCTTAATATGATCTTCAATGAATGTTGCAATAAAGAAATAACTATGATCGTATTCCTGTACAGATAATTTGAATAAATAAATTTTCGTTTTATAAATTAATAAAGAGATTTATCTTACATTTTGCATTCTAATAGTCACTGGTAGATTTTTATCGGAACAAACTTTCTCCAAATTTTCAGGAAGAAGCTGTTTTTGGAGAAGAAAAGAATCTGCTTTTCCTTGATCAACTAAAATTGGTATTTTTAGAGAACCATTAAAGTTCTTAGCCATTTCACAAGCATCGTAGTTCTTGAAAAATACTCAACTTAAATGAAAGTGTCAATTTGAATTAATATAAATATACCTTCCAAGTTTCCTTGTTTTGTCCCAAGTACCCGTTAAAAGCTTTTTGACCCCATGGACATTCAATCGGATTACAAATAGGAGCAAAGGCGGAAACGCTCTTAAACTTATCAGCGTTTTTGAAAAATATTGTTAAAGCCCCATGTCCGCCCATACTGTGACCCATAATAGAAGCATTACTAGTGTCAACAGGGAAGTTTCCACCAATAATTTTTGGTAGTTCTTCAGTTATGTAAGAGTACATCCTATAATTATTTCTCCATTTTTCTTCAGTTGCATCAACATAGAAACCGGCTCCGGTTCCAAAATCCCACGACTCTTCTTCTCCTTCGATATTACATCCTCGAGGACTGGTGTCGGGTGCGACTATTGCAATACCCTCTTCATTGGCATATTTCTGAGCCCCTGCTTTTGTAACGAAATTTTGCTCAGTGCAAGTTAAACCAGACAGCCAATAAATAACTGGAACTTTTTTGGTTTCCGATGTTTGTGGGAGGTAAATTCCAAAGTTCATCTTACACTTAAGGACTGAACTATGAAAAGCATTCAATTATTATCTTACAAATACACAAAATACTTGAAGACAAAAACCTTTCATGGCTAAAGACCTTTTGCCATCCCGAAAACATACGAACTTTGGACACTTCTATTAATCCCATTTTCTATAAAATTTGGAAAAGATGCAAATATATGGAATTATAATAACAATCGAATTAGTATGTTATATAACATCTTTCTATTACCTTTCTTAAAGAATAACAAAAAAATTTGTGAGTAGCCGAGATTAGAGTGATAGGAAAAAATGAGTGTTTTTCATATTTTACTAAGATAACTGGTAGTAAATAATTTGATAATAAAGGCATTACAAGCAATGGTTTATTATCATAAACTTTTTTTAGATACAAAACTGTCTTAAATTAAGGTCAAAATATATCATATCAAAATTTCCATTTAAGATGTTCTTATGCATGTTTAAAACTTTTTGAGATAGTATAAAGTATCTATCATTGAAGTATAGTTTTCGCTTAAAGGAGATATTTTTAAACATTACTATCTAGATCAAAGATTTTATGTATTCATAGAATAAGTATTACCAACTAACAAATAAGTCCGATAAATAATTTGACTATTTTCTCATATCAAGCATTTTGCTGTTTTCCAAGTAATAGTTATAAAAGCAACAATAACAAAGAATAAAAATGAGCCAGTTCACTTTAACACAGAAAATAAGTATTTCCTTAATATGTTTGCAGGTTTAAGGATAGGTTATCTTCTTAATTTTCCCGTTGATTGGTGAAGATTCAAGCGATTCATCCATCTGTCAATATTTAAAAAAGTTTATGCTAGTAAAATATATTTCTTTTGATAAATAAACCTGTCGTTTGCTTGATTTTCCTGGACTACTGAGTTGTATTACTTTTCTGTCCTTATTTATTTGAGAGGGCGGAATACATTTTTGACTTTCAGGTGTGAATGGAACAAATAGCCTTGGTGATTCTTTACTGGAGTATTTTAAATGAAGTTTTTAATAAATTATTTAATATTAATGGAGCTATTTCTGTTTATTTGAAATAGAAAATTTGAGTAACCTTGATAATTTAGCCTTTTTGACAGAGAATTCATTTTCATCTGCCTGCTGGCTCTTTCTCTTATTGATATTTTTTTTCCCTCTTCTATTTTCTCTATATTGTCGTTGCGGTTGGGGTAAAATGTGAGCTTTAAATAATTCTAACAAGACCGCTTTATCTTCAGATTCAAGTTTTATTTGCCGCTGTTTCAAGTAAATGTGTATTGTAGGAAGAAGAGATTAAAATTTTAAGTACCTTTGTAAGAACAGCTACAATTTGCTCCTGAGTTAGTAACTCAGGGTGCATTATGTCTAAATTCGTACAATCTCCAGGATCATTCATAATGCCGGATATCAAAATAAGAAACGAAATCTGATATTAGTTGTATTGAGTGACAAAAACTGGTAATTGTTTTACCCTAAAGTACAGTACTGCTACACTGGTTATATAAAAATGGCCGACAATAGTTCACTTAAGGTAGCCATTTTAAACGTTATTTTAATATTTTTAAAATTTCTCCCTCTTTTAATAAAATACAACTTTTCTAACCATGTGGTTTTTTTATAAATAAAAATGTGGAATAAAGTTTTAATAAAGTCTTCAGATTTCGTTAAACTTGGGAAGAAACTATTAAACTGATCAGGAAGTCCTAGATAACTTGAAACAACGAAGAGATTACTCGTTGCTAGAGATTAAAATTTTATGATGAAATGATGGGTAATAGCGTTTCATTGCAATGGTTTGTCATCATTTAGTAATTTTATTATTATTAAAATAATATCTGTTCATAGAATGTTTAACAGACTAATACTAGGTTATATTCTCAACCCTTTCTACAGTGATTATTTAAATTGTAGCCAAAAGAGGGCGACCGGGGAAATATATTCCTATAGGTGGAACTGTCCATGTTCTAGTTCCGGTTCTGTGGAGGCGTCGAAGCAGAAAAGTTAAAAACAGTAAAATTTATTCTACTAGTTAAACACCGAACAGATCCGCTAATTAAAATATAGTAATATAAAAATAATTGAATTGATATCTAATTTGTAATAATTGATGTTGATGTTAATGTTGAATATAGATAAAAACAAACTAATCATAATTTGTTTATTTACATATACGTAGCTTCCGTACTAAGAACGAAATACCTGTCATAAGGCTCTGATCCAGGATCAAGGAAAGGTACTTTCGGACACGATAAGGATTTGTGAAGCAGATATGTCATCCAAAAGCTCAGCGAACAAAAGTCGCATATTAAAGGTATTTTACCGTGTCACGATAATATGACTAATGTTATGGTAACATTCTATAATTCCTCTGTAGATTGTTTTGGTTGGTGACGGTGGTGTTGGAAAGAGTTCATTAATAACAAGATATGTCAAGAATGAATTTAATGTAAATTGTTTTCACACCATTGGAGTAGAATTTCTAAAAAAAGATGTATCATATCAAGGAGTCACATACGCCCTGCAGATATGGGACACAGCAGGTCAGGAGCTTTTCAAGAGCTTACGAACACCCTTTTACAGAGGATCGGATGCTTGTTTTCTGACTTATTCGGTTGACGACGAAAATTCATTTAAAAACTTACAAACTTGGAAAGAGGAATTCTTGCAGTATGCTAAAATCGGCGAGGATCAATCTTTTCCATTTGTCGTACTAGGAAATAAAGTTGACATTGACCCTTATGAACGTAAAGTTGACCTGCAGACAGCCGTAGATTACTGTGATAAACAAAGAATACTGCACTTTGAAACAAGTGCTAAAAGTTCAGCTAACGTTGAAGCAGCATTCATGAAAATTGTCCAAACCATTGCCGAATTTGATAGGTCTAATTATTTGTCAAGTAATACAATGAAAACTAGTACAATTAACTTACAGAAAATGGAGAAAAAAAGTGACAGTGAAAGAGCCTGTTGTTAGATAATATTACTATTTTTAAGTGCATAAATTAGCAATACTCAAGAGTTTTACCTATTATTGTAATAACGCTACATGTATGCTATGTTTCTTACTATTGTAAATATTTGCCCAGATTGTTACTGAGATGAGATGACTTGATTAATTAAATTTGGTTATAAATTCATTTAGTCCTCATTGACTGATTATTATTAATTGGTTTACAGATTTCGTACTTCTGTTTAATAGTAATACTCTTATATATTCTATTTATAAAGTTATAAATATAAAATTTGGTACTTTATCATAATGAATAATAGAAAGAAAGGATCTTTTTAAAAAGGCGTGTGCCTAAACTGCATAATGAAAAGTACAATGGTTGAATAGTTAAATAGTCTATAATAACCCGTGATTGTCACGTGGCTCTGTGGCTTAGTTGGTTAAAGCGCCTGTCTAGTAAACAGGAGATCGAGGGTTCGAATCCCTCCAGAGCCTTTTGCACTTTGTAGACTAGTTATTTACAATTTTTTCTATGATCTTACTTTTTTCGTATCTGAATTTTAATAAGGGAAAGTATATCTACCCAGAATAGATTATTATCTAATTATATCTTTGTCTTTTAAGTAAAAGTCTTTTTTGTGGTTAATTAAATTACAATAGGCGGCAACTTTCTGAGACCTTGTCAATAATGTACTTCATCTTTTGACTACTCTCATCAATATGTGAATACATTTAGAACTGCTTATAAATTTATAACATTCTAGTGTACGTACTGTCATCCAAGAGAAGACCTAATGTTCATAAACAACTCCAGATGTCGCTAGTAGATTACTTTACGAATAAAACTGGTTTCATATTCAGGACAAGGGAAAACACTCTGATGCCTTATTTTACTACAGACTGACTGCTTTCTATTTTGAGAGTTATTTAAATGGCATCAATACGAGATTATGATCAAATATTATGCATTATTTGCATGTCAAAAATACAAAATCCTTTAATGAGTAGAATATGTGGTCATTCTTATTGTGATACTTGTATTCTTTATCAATTGGCCGAAAAAGAAGTTGAATCGTGTCCTATTTGTTCGAAAGCGTTAAGCGAAAGAGATTTGGTGGAAAATATACACTTGAAAGACTATTTAAAATTACGCCAGTTTCATGTTAGTCTGAGACAATGCTCAAAATGTCATTCGGAAGGGATTTGTTCATTTCATAAGTTGTTGCGCAATGAGAACTCATTCGAAGATGACGAACTAGCGAAATTAGATTGTTTTGAAAAGACATTGAATGGTGATACTGATAAATTGCCATCATTTAGTATGATAAAAGATGAACTTGAATCAGACAAGCGTACATGTCAAATAGATTTGGAAACAGTTCGTAGAGCAGCTAGAGAATGTAATTTAAAACTATCTGAAGAGATGATGGAAGACGGTATAAATATAATTTTTATTCTTTATTTATAAAATTAATATAATAAAGCTTTTATTTTATTATAAAGATGAGATTGAAGAATCTAATCCAATGATTGATCGTCATATAGAAGATATTGAAAAAATTTTGTTATCTTATGGCAGGGAGTTACCATCTTATTTTCAAGATCTTGGTCCTAAAATATGTCAGATATCTACATTTAGTTTCCCTAATTTAGAAGAAGCTAATGGTAATTCAGATGTAGGAGAAGTAGAACTTTTAAAGCAATTAGATTCTCCACCACCTATCTTGAAGTCTATACCAGATGAAGAGTATAAATCAAAACCTGAAGCAGCTTTGAAAGATTATGTTAAATTGTGTTTAGGACATAAGTATATGTCCTCAAAAAATAAGCTAAGTGATTCTCCATCAATAAAAGAATTGGAAGATGCTTACGAGGAAAAGCAAGCTGAAGAAGCATCTCTTTCTGCCAATAAAAATGTTCGTAAAAGTGATTTTCAAAAAGGTATAGAAAGGATTATCTGTGCGGCAATTAGATATTCAAGTTTAGAACAATTATATAAATTTCATGGTACTGTAAATACCAACACAATAACTCCTAGTATTCAAACAATAAGCTTCAATAGAACTGGAGAGTTGTTTATTGCTGGCGGCACTATGAGATTTGTCAGAGTTTACGAATTTGAAAATATGATAAAATCACCACAGAATTTGGCACCTTATGTAAACAATTTCGATTGTCAGCATAGAGTGTTTTCATCTTGTTTCAATCCAGTTGAGGATGCAATCTTTATAACAGGGAATAGTAATGGTGAATTGACATGGTTCGACTCAGTTCATTGTTTGCAGAAAAGTATGGATAGTCTTGTATCATCTAGTCATTCTCAAAATCATGCTGTATTTTCATTGGATTGGTCTTCGTGTTTTAAAAATGTTTTGGCTTCCGCTGCAGCTGATTCAATTTTGAAAATATGGGATATCAACATATCAAAGCCAATTGTAAAGAGTATTAAGATAAAAGTAAGTCAAAACTTTGATAAGATTTAACATATTGATAATAATGCTGTGTTTGATTGAAACAGGATCCGATAAATTGTGTTCACTTCAACCCAGTGGACTATACATTATTAGTAGCCACAGATGCCTATTCTATTTTTACACTAGACTTTCGGATGTTGAAGAAAGAATCAAGGAATTTTAAGATTTACGCTCGTAAAATACCTTACGCTAAATGGATAGATCGTTCACATTTTTGTACAAGTTCCAATGATGGAACTGTTCGCTTGTGGCATAAAGATCATAACACTCCTCTTATGAAATATGAAGATCACAAACTCACTGAAAATTTTACAGGATTTGACGTAAAAGATGATCTAATAGCGGTCGGTAGCGAAGACGCTAAAGTTTACATATACGACAAACTATTGTCAAAGTCAATACTATCTCATGAATTTCAATTTTCCACAACCCTTATGCAATTAGGAGGCGACGATATAATAAGTGGTAGCAAATTAAATTCACTTATTCCTAGATCTATGACATGGAGGCCTAGGGTTTACCACGACGGACGAAATATTTTAGCTGTTGGAACAAGTACCGGCGAAATTCAAATATTATCACCAAAAAGAACCTACGAATCAGAAGACAGTTAAGATAATTAGTTCAATTAAATATTTGAACTTTCGCTAATTTTCTATTGTTAAAGAAGTTGAATTTTTTTTTTGTTAATTTTAAAAATTTCTCAAGTTATAAAAAATAATGAAAATCATTAAAAAGAATTGAATCTCGTTAAAATACATTGAAATATAGCTTTGTTTACCTTTTTTATTATTCCCTTCTATGTACAAATGATGCTTTTAATACTCTCGATATTCCATTAGTTATTTCATAATATGAGTTTCTTCTTGCTTTAGAGTATCCTGTAATACTAAAAATTACTATGGCTATTGCTTGATTTTGATTGGCTGGAGGGAGAAAATACTTAAAAAACAATATTTTTTATAAGTTTCAAATTAGAGACTATCACGTGATTTGATTACATGATAGGAGCAGACGACATAGTTCGTATAGCGAGAGGAAGTCAAACTTTGCTGAAAACGTTTTTCCACGTTAAGTTAACTTTGTTTAACTAAAGATAGAGGTATATGTTTAGTAATTTAAATAAGCTTTATTCGCCTGTAGGCTCTGGAATATTTAGAATAAACGAGTTTTTTTATCAGCAACTTCACCTTTTATCACTCCAAGTTTGAAAATTTACTAACGTTTACATTTTACCAATTTTTCAGTATTTTCATTAGAGATAATAGCAATAGGTCATGTCGCATCAAGAAATAGTAGAAAATCCCCTTTTATCATTGTTAATGAGGTCCGAGGACATTAATTGCGATGGCTTGGCAGAAACTTTTGAAGGGTCACTATCGGGATTGGGAATAGAGTCTAACACACATAATTATAATATGACGTAAGTTTGACTATTGAGTAATTCCTTAATTCTAAGGATTTTCCCAGAAAGTATTCTAGGTTCAACGTTCTATTTTAGAACGTCTTCATAAGTTATAGAATTTTACAAGTTTGGCGCCAAATTAATTTTAACGAAAATAGACGTTGTTTAAATATAAAAATTAAGGATATATGTATAAATATACTTGTTACTCTTATCAAATAGAATATAAAGAATAAACAGCTTCTATAAAATAGAAAAGTATACTTGACTATATTTTCTGTCTCGTTAAAACACTATAGTACATTGAACCAATATGACATAGAATGTTTTTTCTATTAAAATTTCTAGTGAAGCACTTCAAGCACTACCTAAATGTCGGGAATCGAGTATCTGCAATACTTCTTTCTCGCCAGACTGCTGCCTTACTTCTCCGTCTATTGAATCTAACGAAATAAATTTAGAATGCGAATTAATTGCACCAACATCAGCTGCAACAAAACAAACTGAAGAAACGTTAACATATCTTAATCAAGGTCAAAACTACGAGTTGAAATTATTTAGAGGCGATAATAGGTAAAAAAAAGTTTATAATAAACAAGAGAAGAAAGATTTGTCTAGTATAGATAGTTGTAAAATACACTATGTATTGATATTAAAATTTATCTCTTTTATTAGTATTCTGGATGAATGTTAATAAAAAAATAAATTATGCCTATTGGAATTTGAACTAATTTGATTATACTTCAGATTAAAATGGGGATATAAATTATTATATATAAACATATTATAAACTAAAAAGAAAACTCCTATTGCATCATTTTTAAAACTTTAATGTCTATTTATAACTTGAAATATAGCTTTTTATTATTTTCTTTTTTGTTTTATAGCTTAAATGATATGAAGAGTATTATAAGAATTATTTTCCACGAGAGAAAGATGCAATTTACAGAGAAAGAACTTCTTGATAGATGGAGGAACGAACATCCTGGTAAAAGATTTATTGATGTCGACCTACCACTTTGCTTAGGTCTTACAGATCTTAGCATTGATCCTGATGTTTTAAATACCGCGACTGTATTCTGGTATGAGAGTTGTTCTATTTCACTGAAAGTGCATTGTATAAGTACTGAATTCACTTTGAGAAAACACGGCGGGGAAAAAGGTGTTCCATTTCGAATTCAAGTGGAAACCTATGATAAAAATGAAGAAAAACTGTTGCATTGTGCCTCGTGCCAAGTTTGTAACGAGAAAAATAGCGTAAAACACTTGATAATAAAGCAAATTGTTGCAGATAAAAGTCTTTAAGCCAAAAGGAGCAGATAGGAAGCATAAAACTGATAGAGAAAAAATTGAAAAAAAACAAATTGATGAGCGAAGAAAATATCGACCAGTAGCAGCTACAACAATACTAAAACACATTCCATTGGAAATGGTTCAAAGCTATCATATTATGAACAACAAGAATCAAATACCTGACATTGACCGTAACGCTGAAATTGTATTTAATATACCAACTCCAAGTCCAACAGAAGTTGTCAAATTTCCATCAGAGTCATCAGAAATCATTAGTATTCAGTCTACAGCAGCAGAAGTTGTAGAATGGCTAAATAACAATAGGTAATTAAAGATTTATTACATCTACTGATTATAAAAGAAACTAACATAAACAACTAACATAAACAGATTTTCGGAGTATAGTAAGGTTTTCGAGAATTATGCAGGAAAGGATATATTGAGATTATCTAGAGGTGATCTAATTGAGATATGCGGAAATCTCGCTGATGGAATCCGTTTAAACAATGCCCTCCAATGTAAAAATATAAGACCTAGGTTAACATTATTCATAAGGCAAGAGAATACTGTCGATAAAAGGAATTGTGACAAGGATGATAGTCGTCTTTTAACCAGAGTTAGATCAGAAGGATCACTGCTTTTTACCAATGATGATTCACTTATAACTTCATTGAATAATTTTCAAGAATCATTACAAGTTCGATGTCATTTTCTTATAAGTTTTTCTTTTTGATTTTCATTATTAATTCATTTCCTTTTAATTTTTGATAATTTGTGAACATTTTTATGGTTGGATTTATTTTTTTTTCTAGCAACAGGATCCTAAACCATATAGGAAGGTTGTGAAAGGAAAACGAACTAATTGCATAGGTATTGGTCTTAAGGAGGGTCCAATAATTAATTGCGCAAATCCGAGATCAAAACGCCATAAAGATGATAGCGATATTTCGGACGATGAAGCCTATTATCTAAAGAAGCAAAAGAAGAATAGGGTATTATCAGAGGATAATACATATCATGCCCTTCATTTGAATGATCTCGATCTTTCTTCCTTAAGAGATGGTTTAGCAGAGTTTTTTGGCGAAAATAAGAATTCTTTTAAAGAAATCTATACAATTGAAGAAGAAGGAATATTCGTTTGTGTTTGCGATGAAGTTATTCGAAGTATAAAAGATAGATCTAAATTCTCAGTAGAGTTCAGTCAAGATGAAGAAAAAGGTGACTTAAAGGTTTTTATGCGTTATATAACATAAATTATTTAATTTGAATCATTTTCTTCTCCAATCTTTCATTTATTTTCTCTATTTTTTCTTACAAAAAACAAAGAAAACTCGTTTGTGTTTGTTGAATATTTATCCTAAGTAATAGTTTGTTAGGTGGAAACATTAGGTTCCCAGATTTATAACCAATTGAAATGTTAAAAAGAAAACTCTTGACATACTTATAATAAACCATTTAATTTTTATTTAAGCTGTATCAAGGAACTCAGCCTTTTAACTATTTTCTTATAAATAATCTTTTTAATTGAAAAAAAAATCAGTGTGGAAGATGAATACGCCTATAAAAATAAACGCAATAACATTTTTAATATTATACGATAGAGAGAAAAACAAAAAATAAATTCTACAAATGCGATTTAGACGTACAGGGAAATTTATTTATTATAGATAAATATATATATGAATATACTAGCATACTAATACAGGTTTATATACTGTATATCCATATATAGATCACCTATTTATATACAATTCTTTCTTTCTGCTCTTTCGATAACAAATGATTTCTTTAAATGCATCAGTAGAAACTATTTGAATTTATATATATATATATATATATATATATACTACTATATGTATTGATATATATATACATACAGTATATATATTAATATATATATATATATATGTGGTACATTTGTGAATATACTGTTTTTAGTCTTGTATTTATTAATTACATAACTTTGCACTTGTCTTGTTGCTCGTCCTTCTGCATTCGATCATTTAACTCTCTTCCAATGCTTTCATCGTCAGCAGTCTCTTGTTCGTGATTGTCCATACGCTTCGATAAAGCTTCTCGCTCGTCTACAATATTAACGAGCTCATCTAATAAGTTTTGTTCCCGATTTCTTTGTTCCTCATTCTTTTGCCAATCTATAATTTAACGATTGAGTAAATTTAGACAAATACACACAGCATATATAAACTATTTAGAACTATGTTTACCTGGAAAAGAATTTAAATTTCTTAGTTTCGTATTGATACTGTTTTGTCTTTCAGTCAACTCTTTAGCTTTTTCCCTATAAAAATATCCAATTTTCATAAAACTAGAAGTGAGATTAAAAAATTTTATCGATTAACTTACTGTAAATCGAGAAATTCAATTCGTCGATGGAGTGCGTTCTTAGCATTGACGAATTGAACTTGTGCACTTCTTAAATCACTATCATCTTCACCTTCTTTTTGAGCTTCTCTAATTTTCTCTAAGATTTCCTCTAATTTTTTATCCATTCTAACTTGCTCTTGTTCCAACTGCCGTCTCTCATCCTCCAAACTCATTTCTTGAGATGGGCTTTTTAGCTCGACTGACGGTTTTTTATACTATAGTAAAGATTATTGAATTATTGATAATAAGTAGTTTAAATACTTTAATTTCGAAGCAAACCTGTTCAATTAGTTCTCTTGCTTTTGTCTGCAATTCTTGTTGTCTTTCGAAAGACATATATGATTTCTTTTCTAATGATTTCTTAACAGTAGCAAGATAGGCTATTAAGCTTTCCGAATCATTTATCTTTGATGGTTTACTAATATTTTCAATTTTAAATAACGCTTCTATGACTCTATTGAGAGAAACAGGTGCAGTTAAATAGGGAGCCGCATGAGGTATATAGTGTCGGGTAATGATTGTGAGAGCCCGTCCATCCCTCCAAGAGCTAAAGTTTAAATCATTAATAGTAACGCCAAATTTCTTACATATGAAGGAAGACCATGCTAATATTTCCTCTTCTTGTTCACTAAAACGAAAAAAAAAGATATAATAAAACACGTTGACAAGGAGAAATAATTAAGTCATAAATTATTATACTATATTTATACAATATATATATTTAGAGTATATAATCTATATTAAAAACTCCTATTTCTAATTATCCTCTCTCCATAAGTATCTGGTATGGCCAGCGAATTGTTACTATTCCTTTTTTAGCTTTATTTTGTCTGTTAGTGTGTCTGTACCTCTCTATCTCTCGTTCGTTTCAAGAATCTTATCTAGATTCTATCAGTTTTTTCTCCATATCAGACAATCAGAAAAAACTTGAATGAAAGAGTCAAGGTCGATAATATTAGCAATTTCATGTTGCGAATATTATCAATAAAAAAATCGACATTGAATTGTGAATAATATAGGATTACGGGAGAGAAAAAATATACGAACCATCTGCTATTCTCCACAGCTGCTACCCCATTTGAGAACGAGGGAGTAGAATTTTGAGATTCCCTAGTATAGTCTGAGTTACCATTGACAAAAGGATTGGTCTCATTTTGAATATTCGAAGAGTCATTCAGTTTATTTATATTGTCACTAATCTTCTCTCTGATTTCACTATTAGATAATATCTTATCATCCTTTCTCACTTCTATATTCTCTTTTATTCCCTCTATCTCTTTTTCTTCTTCCTGTTCCTCCTCTTCTTCTTCTTCAATAATTTCCTCTTCTATTCTGACATCATATCTGTCTTCCGATCTAATTTCTAACGTTTGAGAAGTTATAAAATTTTTCTTGGCAGATTCTTTTTCGTATATGGAATATCCTTTGAAGATATCTTCCCCCTCTTGTTCACGTTCTGAGAAAATAGAACTGTTAGTTTTAAGTTTTTGTTCTTCGCTTAATTTCTCGGGTGAGTTATCTCTTGAGTTTCTGGTAGCGTATCTTGCACTCAAAGTATTTTCGACAGGACTAGACGGGTTTTCAAAATTATTTATACAAAATGCGTCCACTTCCCTGGACATTTCTTCTAATTCATCATTGACAGACATGTCGTTCTTTTCTTCTTCAAAAGTATTATTCAAATTGGTTTCGGGCGAAAGAGCTAATCTCTTCCTCAATTCTTCTAAATCGATACTGTAATCGAAGGGAGTTTCCTCTCCCTTCTTTGGTAAAAATAAATTATTTGGTGGAGCTACTTTTAGTGGTGTAGGTGAAGGCACAGGCGACGGAGAATGAGACTCTTTCAGACTTTCTATATTTGAGAAAATCTCCAGAACATCCTCATTCCTTATACCATTAGATGTGGGTAATGTCACCTCCTCTTCAACGTCTTCCATATTAGCAACGTCGTTAATTCTTGAGCAATCCGATGACGCTAGACTCCTTAGATCATCATCAGTCGCTAATGCTTCGGTTATTAGTGCCGTAGATATAGTTAATTGTATACCAGCACTGAAAAGGTTCATAGTAGTGAAAATCGATTGATATTTATGACAATTATCAACTATTAGTACACGCTTTTTTTTTGTAACAATTACTAAGTATCTTTTTCACTAAGACTATAATCTATTAGGCATTGTAATACTTAATAATTGTTAAATTAAATTAAACTAACCTTTGACAATGTAATTTCTTAGCCTCCATTGTAATTTTTATTTTTTGTTGTACGGACTGGGTAGGATCAACGTGTTTAGAGAGATCCAAATAGGCTTGGCCCATCTCTTTATGTTTACCGTTCTTCTCTCGACCAAGAACGGTTACTTTCCATAATTTAGCATCAAATATAGTAGAATTTGCCAATCTAAAGAGAGTTACTCTAGCTTCTATATTACAAGGCGTTGTCCATTCCGCAACACCGAAATAAGGGTCGGTAACCTGAGGTTGCCAACTGGCCCAAGCGGTTTCGTGCTTCTGACGTCCAGATTTACACTTTACTCTTACTTCTGATGGCTGCCAATGACTAGTTGTTTTGACTTCGATTAGATCGAATGAAAGGGTTACTCTCCATTTGGATGCCCTTTTTCTCACTCTCTTCAAGTTCTGCCAAACAGAAGGCATCCTTTTTCTTCTAGCCTCTATAAAGTGTAAAAGAATAAATTAAATATTTAGAATTAAGATGCAGTCTATTAAAAGATCTAGTAAAAATTCTAGCTAAATTAACCTTCCATCTTAATTAGGTAGTAATCATAAAAATGATATTTTATTGTTTCTTAACTAAATTCTTTTGGCAGCCATGAAACCAATATGCATAGGAGAATGTAAAAATTCATAGACCTATTTAAGACTGGCCAATTCGAGCTGCGTAGGTTTTTTTTTTGGCCACTCTATACGCAATTTTTTACGTATAAAATTATAAACAATGATACCGGGAAAGTCCTGTTTATCGTATTACTGCATTTAAAAACAATTATCTTTCTTTCTTTTTTATCAAAACGGGAAAAGCAACATAAAAAAAAATAAATCTAATAATTAAGTTTAACATAACATGATACTTTTGTATATATGTATGTATATATATATATATATATATATATATATATATATACTAATATATAATGTTATAGCAGTATATATGGATGACTAAGTTTGTTTCTTTATTAATAAAACCTGGTAAAAAAAAAATACATCTGTCTTTAGTTACAAACTAAATTTTTCTTTATATATTTAATATATAATATTCTCGAATAGAAGAGACAAACTCTATTATAATAATAATAATAATAATAATAAATTAATACTTCTAAAACAACAAACTTAAATGAATCTATAATAAAATATAATTAAGTAGTCCTATACACATAAACGGTATGTATATATATATATATATATATATATATATATTTATAAATATTCTATCATATAAATTACCTTGCATGTCTTGTTAATCAAGCTATAGTAAATACTTCAAAGTAATTCTAGCTATTTTTGAAGAGTAGCGACTAATAACTATAAAAGTAGACGCAATCTGTTCTATACAACGACATATAAAAGTTAGAGATACGTCTATGTGTAACATATCAATTATGAATTATTAAATTATGCAATTAAATTAAAATATGTTAACTTTTCAATTAAATTTAACATGATCATTGCAAACATTGCGATTGTTTTAAGGAGATTTTAAAGATCTAAAACCTCGAAATTGATAATCATATCCGGTTCTTGTAATAATATTAATAATATGTATAATTCTATAAATTTCAATGACTAATGGTTATTCATAATTTCTAATATATTTTTTTTTATATAGAAAATTTAAAATTCAACTCACACTATTGTAATCTGGTTATTTTTTTTATATATATCCATACATATGAACAAGTATGAGTAAGATACCTATAATTGTAATTATTATTAAAGATAACTCTTATTAATGATTATTCTATGAGTTTGAGTTATTAAAATAATATTTCTAGTACCTATTTTCCTCAAAGACGAAGGCGGAGTTGAGAAATGCTATTGATTTTTTTTTTTTTTATTTTTGAAACATGTTTCTCTATCTCTATCTCTATCTTTCTTCCTTTCTCTCTTTCTCTACCCGTTAATAAAAACAAATAAGAAAAAGTCTTTTGCTTCTTTCTCAAATTTTACCAAGTATTATCGGTCAACATGAATTGTTGAACTAAAAAATTCATATGAAATGCTTAATTTTAATATGTTACTACTTCATATACGAAATTGATTGTTAAGTCTGGAACGGTCCACGTTTCAGCATTTATAACTTTAATATTGATTACGTTAGCTCAACTAAGTTTCTAATAAGTGAGATCAAACTATCTGAATATTATAGATAAATTTTTATCAGATGTAGATCAAAGAGATTGAAGGAGAGTATTGTAGGCTTTTACCACCCACAGGAGCAAGCATTTCATATTGAAGATTCTATAATCCCCCATTTCTCGAGGCTGGTGCAAAGTACTAACGATATTATCGCGCATGTTCTTTTCACGGTACAAGATGTCCTTAATTACCCAAGTCGTTCTGGTTATTTAATATGGGTAATGTGTAACGGCCATACGTTGTTTTCTTCATATAATCCTTACAACTAAGTAAAGGGGTTGTTACCTCGAAAGTATATGACCTTAAATTAAATAACTGACTGTAATTATTGATAAGACTTATCTAAAAATGAATTACTACTGATTAAGCCGAAAATTCATCATTTACCTCACCAATTGGCAGTAATCCGAAGAAATAAAATTTAAAGAATTTAATTGAATGTCTCACATAAATAAGATGTTGGAAAGGTGAAATCTTGAAACCAAATTCTTGTGAATATTACAGCATTTCTTGCTCTATGAATTTGCTAGCCTGTTTATATTGTTGGCGTCATTTTCGTATTCAATTGAAAATTTTCTTGATTTTTGTTAGTATTTTAAGTTTTAAGTAATGTACATTATTATTCGCTTATTTATAAATTACTAGATACATTTAATAAAGTAATAATAATACGAACAATAATAATGATAAATATATATATAATACATATACAGTATGTCTAAATGTTGATAAAGACACCAAAAAGAGTTCTAAAAGACGCTGTCCATAAACAAACTGCTCACATGACTGATCCTTGGAATTTTACTCAAGAGTTTAATCAAAGTAATTTGAAATCAGAACATTAATATAAATCTATCAAGGAAGATGATTGAAGAAGAAGATTCGGAAAGGACAGCTTTATTGACAGACCGAAACTATAGAATAGTAAATCTTAGACAGAGCGATAATGGAACCATGGGAACTTATAAAACTTACAAAAGACGATGGATCATATTATTTGTCCTTTTCTTAACCAGTTTATCTAATGCAATGGTAAATTAAATGCTTAATTGAACTTCGCTTAAAGAACGATGTTTTATACTTTAATTAGATTTGGATTTCGTATTCACCTATTGCTGATAAAGCTGCAAATTTTTATAACGTTAGTGCTAAGTCGATTAATTGGTTTGCTCTAATATACATGGTTATTTGTATTCCTTTTGGATTTTGTGCAGCCTGGCTTTTGGATACTCGGGGACTTCGCATAACAGTTTGTTATAATTCTACATTCCCGTTGAGTTTAAAAATGTATTTATCTTTGTCTAATCCTTTTTTAGTTGCTGTTGGCTGCCTATTTAAATGTACTTGGCAGTGGTCTACGTGTACTGGCATCATTCCTTCCCAAAGGAGAGTTTTCAATAGCCATAACGGGACAAGGAATAGCTGCACTTGCTCAACCTCTTGCCGTCTTTGCTCCAACCAAATTGTCAGCTCTATGGTTCTCAGAACATCAAAGAACACGAGCGAATACCGTAGCTTCTATGGGTAAGAATCCTATATAACTGCAATAGGTTTAGTGTTTAAGATTTCTTTTACCCTCAATTAGCTAATCCAGCTGGTGCATTATTAGGAAGTTTGATAGCCCCAGTGATTGTATATAATAATGACCGACATTTGATTGGTTACTTGGTATTATTGCAGAAAAAAGGATGTCAAATTAATAATTTTATAATTTAATTTTTAGAATATTGGTTGCCTTGGTTTAGCCGCTATACCGGCTATTCTAGGAACTTTTACAGTATGCAGTTCTATTCCACCAAGCCCTCCATCAGCTTCAGCTGCCGAACCTTCTCAAACTTTTTTCAGAGGTCTTAAAATGGTTGGTAATTTCTCAATTTTTAATTTTATTATATATCTTTTATACTTTTCTAGTTGAAATCAAATAAACCTTTCTGGTTGTTATGTCTCTGTTTTGGTTCTGGTCTGGGAACATTTACAGCTGTTTCAGCTCTTATTGAACAAATTCTTTGCCCTTGGGGATACAATAGCGTGAGTGTTTTAATAGAGTACGACAAAAAAATTCAAAGAAACAAAAAAAAACAAAAACAAACGGCAAAAAATCTAATATACATAACAAATTTTTAACAGCTTTTCGCTGGAATTTGTGGAGCATTATTAATAGTGTTCGGCTTAATCGGATCAGCCATCATTGGTCAGATTGTCGATCGAACTAGAAAATTCGAAGAGATTGTAAAAATTGGATTTTCTTTCGCATCGATAGCATTTCTGGCTTTCGTCGTTGTTCATCATTATACTGATATAAAAGTTGCAGTTGGAGCTTGCATTTCACTTTTCGGATTGTTTGCGGTGTCTCTATATCCAGTTTGTAACGAATTAGCCGTTGAATGTACATTCCCTGTTGCTGAGGGTACAAGTTCTGGTTTACTTTTTATCGCTGGGTAAATAAAGTTTAAACAAGATATAGAATCTATAGTATACTGTATAGTTATTTTTTTATTTTTTCTAATTAACAGTCAAGTTATTGGAGTTGTTATGTTGCTTGTGAGTCAAGCCATGGCTTCAGCGTCTCCTGTATCAACGCCTTATCAGCAGTGCGAAGCAGTTAGTCAAAAATACGGGGTTGAACCATACGATTACACATGTAAATATTATTTATTTAAACTTTAGCTACTACCACCGCCCTTTTTACTAAAAAAAAATAATTCTTATCTAAACCAGATGCTCTGTTATTCATGGCTATCATCTTATCACTATGCACATTATCCTTGGTGAGCTTCTTTCGATGTACCTATAGAAGATTGAAAGCAGAAGAAGAGCTGGCTGCCGAGAATATTCTTCAATCAGCTGTTCATCGCAATTAGCTTTCGATTATCTAGATATCTGGAAATAAATAATCTAGCTACCGATTCACTTCCCAAAATTTTATATAATTCTCTTTTATACAAGAAAATTTTATTGATGTCTTTAAATATCTTTTCATGTTTTTAAAGTGAAATCTGTTTATCTGCTATTTTGCTTTTATATTTTATACATTTTAAAAGCGACGATAATAATTATACATCATTTTATAGAGCGAATACAGTTTGACATCAAATTGAATAATTATATTAGTTGCATTTTTTCTGTCAACTAAGAAAAAGTTATTTCGAGAGTAGGATTAGGACTATATCTTATCCTAATATGACCATAATCAATTTACTAGATATAATGGATAGTCAATACTCTATATACAGTATTAGGTGAAGAGAATAAATTCTGGTTGAATGATTACAAGTATTAAAAGAATCTATAAAAAGTTTAAGAGTAGAATTTATTAAAATAAAATGTAAAAAATTTTTAATAACAACCAATTGGACGGATTTAATATAATCACTTTAAAAGAAATCTATAAAATGTAAACTTTTCCGAGTCTCTGTCGAATAAAATTTGGATAGGATAATAAAATTTTTAATACATATACATAGAAAAGTTCTGAAAGAAAGATTCTATACTCAACAACAAAAAATTCCTAGAAAAGTAATCTAATTTTCAAGTAATTAGAGTTATTCTTCATTTTGTGAGAAATTGTGCCTGTATGAGATATTGAAATATTATTTCCTATCTAATAGTTGACGTCTCTGCTGTTGTAATAAGCCTTCTAAGTGGTCAGCTCTTTTTAAAGCTGCATCATATTGCTGTCTTAGCTGTTTTACAATTTCTTCCTTCTTTTCTACAGCTGCTTTAACTCTTTTATGAACTTCTTCCATCTCAGCTTCTTTTGCTTTTTCAACTTTTTCGATTTGTTTTTTAACATCATCTAACTCGGCTTTATGCTTTGCCTTACATTCGGATAGATCATTTTTCAAGTTTTTACTCTCTTGTTCCGTTCTTGCTATCTTGTCAGCCAATTCTTGGCGAACGACATCTTCAAAATTTGACTTTTCTTTTTGAAGTGTTTCAAGAAGGGATTTTAAATCGTCAATTTCTCTTTCTTTCTGTTTAACTGTAACTCTTAGAGTCTCATTATCACCTTGAACTTGAAGTAACTCTTTTTTAATTTCCAAATACTTTCTATTAATGTCTTTCTCAGAAAGTTCCAATTGACTCATTTCCTTTTCATACTTGTCTCTTAATCTTTTGATACGATTTTCAGCAACTCTTTCGCACTCTTCCCTTGATGACCTATATGACGAAAATATGCATATTATATATTTAATGCAACAGGTTATTTGCCTTATTCTATTCATTTACCTATTATCCTCCTCTAATTGGGAAATAACCATGTCTATCTCCTTATCTCTTTCCTTCCTGGCTTTCTCTTTCAGTTCCCGTTCCTTGGCCGAAGTCCACGTATCCTGCTTCCTCATTAAATTTTCCATGAAGCTCTCTTTTTCAGCTTCCATTTTTTCCTTAATTTGACGTATTTCTTCCATATGCCTCTTTTCCTGTTCATCTCTTGCGGCTTCGTACTCTCTTCTCGTTGCCTCAGATGTCACTCGGGCATTTTTTTCCAGCATAAGCTGTTGCCTATCCGCTTCTTGCTTCATTCTTGAGTTTTGGGCGGCCAGTCGATCTTTCTCCTCAGCTATTTCAGCAAAGAGGCGTCGACGCTGCTGCTGAAGGGCTTCTTCTTCACTACGAATTTGCTTCTCATAAGTTTGACGGGCAAGTTCTCTTTCCCTTGCACAAGCAGCTTCCTTTTCCTCTGCGAGTTGATCCCTGAGTTCTTCAATCATTTTTACATATCTCTTAGCAGCTCTTTCGTCAGCTTCCAACAGTTCAGCCTCCTGTATACTCTTTAATTTTTTAATCTCTGATTTGTGATCGGCAATTAACTTTTGAATTTCTGGTTCTAAACCTTTTACTGTCATTTCTTTAATTCTTTTTGTTTTTTCATCAATCCACCGCTCTCTTCTTAATTTTTCGGATGCACTAGCAATTTCTTTAACTTTTTTTAATTCTATATTATGCTGTTCAGTTACATTTGTCAGTTTGTCTGTGTATTTTTTATCTTTCGTTTTCATTTCTACAACAAGTTTTTCGCATTTTTCACTCAGTATCTTTTTGTCATCTATTAACTGATCAATGAAGCCGAGATGACGTTTAACTGTTTCTTCATATTCAGCTTTTTGAACGTCTAGACGTTTTTGCATCTCTCTTTCAACGTCCTTGGCATGTCTTATTGTCAATTCTCTTTGTTGATCTAAGGCTCTTTGAAGCATCTTTATTCTTCTGGATTTATCTTCGACCTGATTAATCATAATCAATTTAGTATTATTAAATTATATAATATTTAATCAAGCATAAAATTGGATTAGTTACAAACCTGAATTTTTTGAGATAAAACGGTCTGGGTCAGTTCGTTTGCCGTAGCTGTTGCTTGCTCCAACTGTTCAATCTCTTCGGCTGACGGAACTAATGGAGCAGAATCAGGAACAGTATCCAGTTCTAGCTCATCGAATCTCTCCCTCGTTTCGATATGATTTAGGTATGACATAATGCTTCTAAGTTTATCATCTGACAAATGAGGATTAGGGAGATCTTCTGTCTTCTTTTCTTGATTTGGAAATGTCTTCGGTTCTTCTAATTCTTCTAAAGTTGCTATTAAATCAGTGAACGTTGTTCTTGACTTTGTCGTTTTATCTTCCTCCAGTGTTCTTTCCGTTTGAGGTTGATTTTCATCTTCTTCATCGAAGAATACTGGTGAAGCCATTTTCTTCTTCACTATTGCTTCATCGTCTGAATTCTTTTTACCAGGCTGTCCGAAAAAAGAATCAAGAGTTCCATCATCGCTAGGAGCATTGTCTATAGCTTTCTTTTTTCCATTATCCTTTTTAACTTCAACTTCCTTATCCTTTTTCTTTTTGTCAACTATCTTTCCAGAATCCTTCAAGAATTTGATTTCATCTTCAGCTAATTTTTTCTTTTCTTCTCGAGCCATCTCTCTCTTTTTATGTAATTCCTTAATAGCTTCTTGTCGTGCTTTTCTTGCCTTTTCTTCGCGCCTCTTTTGTTTATCTTTCTCCGTCTCATCACTTCCGTTGAGCTGAATGTCTCTTTTTTTTGAGACAAGAAAATTTTTCAAAATATCTTTACTCTTCTGACGCCTATACCAATTTTGTATTATGCTGGCTGCTAAATCCTGTGTATATTTATGTTTAATCTTTTTTCTTACCGGCACTATCTTTGTTTGAGCTTTTAATTTTGGTTGACTAAAAACGCTTTCATTGTTGTCAATCGTACTAACACTCCTCGCACTGTTCAACCTTAAATTTCTAGATTTTGAGTTAAAAAAAGCTGACAGATCCTCGTCTTTTGACGACGGTTTTGTTTTAGAAACTGATCGAGTTGATCTTGCTGAGTGTTCTTTTTTCGATCGAGTTGTAGATATACTATTCGAAACAACCGAATGCCGAGTTGACGTAGGCGCTTTTCGAGCCGAACCGATTTGTGATCCTGATAAACTTAGAGTAAGGCTATTTGCCGTATTCGACGGCTTTCTGGACATTATTAGAGTCTTACTGTCATAGAAGCGAAATAACAGAAATGTTGAAACCGGATGTTGACATTGGAATGTGTCAAGGATATTTTCGTATAAGGGAAAAAGATTTACGACTTTTCCTACAGATACTTATTTTTCACTGCTGCCACCTACATAAAAAATGAGATGTAAAAAACGAACAGGAAACTTTAAACAAACTTGCTGTTCATTTCACATTAATTTAAAAATTACCTATAAAAGAATTAAACAATTTTTATTTATAAGTACAGTTCACTTTTTGTTCTTTAACCAACGAAATATACTGTCTCTAACTTTCAAATTACGAGAGGGTTTTGTTGAATTTCTGCGATACTGACTTGAGCGTCTTCTTTCCCACATACTATCGTCAAGAAGAGAAGGAATTTCAAATGCTGTATCCGAACTATCGTTATTGTCTATAGATAGTCTGATATCTTGAAGATTGTTTTCTAAAATATCGTTATATTTAGGCAATTCGTTAACTTTTCTACTTTTATCATTTGATTTGTACGTCTCTGTTGTTTTCATTAGTTCATCTTGTTTTTCTTTAATTTTTCTCTCAAGAGCAACTATTTCTGGGTCATCTTCGTCGTCTAGTAAAATATGTATCAATTCAGAAAAGGAGCAAAACCAGCAACTTTTGATCGACTCCTTTTCTTGCCTGGGTATTGACCTTTTTCTATATAAATTTGGTTCATAATTGCCTTTCGTTTCCCTTTCCGATTGATTTTTATTATTTGATGGACTAATCAAGGCTGATCTTTGTACTCTTGAATTTTGTCTCAAATCCGAGCTATATGTTTCATCACTGGTAGAACTAGTTGTCGAATATTTACTTTCACCTCTACAGAAACTTTTACTGTCATTTTGAGAAGAACACGCCATAGTTTTTAATTTGGTTGAAGCATCTGAAGTATCTTTTGTCACTGATGCTGTAGCAAAAGAATTTGAAGATTTTCTAGAACTATTAGTAATAGCATTGGAATATTCTTTATTGGAGACTTCTGCCTCTTGTCTTGACTGTAAATGTTGTAGATATTATATGAAAAGAATTGGTAAAAAAGCTTTAGGCTTACAGGAATTGCTTTTTTTAATATAGATTTCCTTGGTAAATAAGTATTGTTGGATGTAGTGGTTATTGTTGCTTCAGTAACAGTAGTTGTACTTGAACTTTCAGACTAAAATAGTTAATTTATCAGAATGTTAAAAGGTAATTGATCGTAATTTAATTACTATTATATTAGATTCGTCTAATGAGGAATCAGACGATGAGGTTGTTCTTAGGAGGCTCCCCTTACTCTTTTGACTTTTCAGCGATCTGCATTCCTTAATAATAGGTAATGCAGTTTCTTTCATCTTGTTTTTTTTCCTTTTTTTACTTTTATAAAACATGACTGGTTTACCATGTTTAATGCATTTTGGAATGATTGTATTAGCAACCTCTTGAACTGATTCGGTATTTATGCTTTTTGTATTATCTGCTAAACTTGTTGTTTCATCTGTTTTACTCGTCTTTCTACTTGTTGTATCACTACTAGATAACGAATTACCAAAGCCCTCAGGCGACGTTTCATTCTTAGACGTATATGTAGGATTTGTACTTGTACTCGAGTTTTTATTCTCAGTAGAAGTTTCTGGGGTGGTCGATTGAATGAGCGAACCCTTCTCAAAGTTCCAGGAAAGTCTTCTATTAGATTCTCTCCTTTCCTGTAGGCCTGTATTAGCTTGATTTAACGTATCTTTAATGTTACTACTAGCTTCTTTAGAAATATTTCTTTGGTTAGATTCTGCCGAAAATTTAATTGTTTTGAAGGGTTTTTTAAGTAATTATACCTATAGAAATATATTACTAAATTACTTGAAACACCTTTCTTTTGAAGATTTTTCGTTTTACTTGTACTAATACTCAAATTTTCATTTGTTAGTTTATCTTCACAACAAGCACATTGGCATTTGCAAACTACCTTAATTGGATGATATGTAGGTGATATTTCAATTTCTTTCTCTGTTTGGGTGTCTTTAGCTTTGAAATTTTTCGTCATTTCTTCTTGAAAATAATTGAGTTTAGCTTTATCTAATGGATAATTCATACAGATATCAGTCTTCATCTCCCGATTTGAATCATTGTTCAAAGCTTTCTTTTTTAAATCCATTGAATTAATAAGCTTTGTGAAATTATGATAAGATATTACATGATCTTTACTAAGATTAGATTTTGTAGAATGTTCTTTAGTTGTCGAATCTATATGTAAATGTGAATTCTTTTCAGTTTTAATTAAACTACGATCCTTTCTATATGATTCTGTTCGTATTTTTTCCAAAGAAGCACTTTCATCTTTCAATTTAAATAAATCTAATTTTAAACTTTTATTCAATTTTTGCCTTTGATCTATAGAGCTTTTCAAATTGTTTATATACTTTTTTGTAGATATTATTTGCTTTCCTAAAGGAATAAGATAATATATATTTCTAAGCACCTCAAAGTATTTAAACCATGTTAACATAGCTTGAACGTACCTTTAACATCAATTGTTTTGCATAATTGTCTTAATAGATCAGTGGTATTTTCTAAATTGATATGCAATTCTAGATTAGACTTTTTTACTTTATGATATTCTTTTATTTGTTCTAAGATCTTATTTTTTAAGTCTAAAAAGCTTTTTTCTTTGAATTTATTAGACATTATTTATTAGGGTATAACCCTAGCAAATTGTATAATGTCTTGGCTGAGTAAAATTTTGATATGAAAAATCTGTTTAAATTGATCTAATTATGATAAAAATGATTCATTTTCACTTGAAATTTATCTTTGTTAATAACTCATCTGAGCCGTTTGAAAATGTTCACGTATAAAACTTTTAAAAAATGCTACTCTAAGCAAAATTTGATTAACTTTATGAAAAAAACATGCTTTACATTTATTTCTAAAATTCTTTTATAAAACTAATCGATTTATAAATGCCATTTTTAGAAGTTTTATTTTTACGAAAATAACTGCTCCGGAAGTCACTATTATTCTTAATGGCGGATCTGTTATGATGAGTGATCAATACACGTACAATTCCCAAGAATTACATTCATATCGTTTACATCAACTAGAAAAAGAGAGTGAATCGTAAGTGGTATCACTTATCTACAATTCTTGTTTCAAGCAATTGAATGTCAACTGTTCCGAGTTTATATTTGTGTAATTGTGGAGCGAGATGAACCTGATAAAATCGTGAGTGTAACTCATTATTTCACTATTAATACCGCCACTAGTACGAATCTTTTCCATCTTAATAATTCCTCTTAGTGAATCCTATTGGAGCGACGACCAAGTCACTGTGAGGTAAACCTTGTGTAGTTTGCTTAAGTCGATCGCTCTTTCAATGCAATCTCGAATAGGCTGCATTGATTTAATTTTGCAAGTTTTTAATATATTATTTTTTGTTTGAAACGCACTTGCGGATTGTTCTTTTATTTTCAATTAATGTTCAAAAGAATTTATTATCTTCAAAAAGTTCTTATAATTTGTATTTTTAGGTATGGATCATCGAATAGGAGGTCGGATGAAATTCCGTTAATGGTGAGTGATGACGGTTTTGACTCAGATGAAAGTGAATTTCTCATTCAACCCCGACGACAGAGATCGGACCGAACCGGGTGCTGCAGCAAGATCTTTTCGTTCTTTACAAATTGTTGCAACAGGTTTTTATTAGCACATTCCCTTCCCTTATTACAGAGCACTGACCATTTTACCTCCCTTTCTCTCTTTACTGACAAATATCTTAGCTTGCTATCCTATATTCATATTTACTTCCATATTTCTTTCAAAAATCTATCTATGTAAGTCCTAAAAAAATTGCTCACCTGTTGCACGTAGGTTATCCGAGGGTTTGGCAAAATCTTGCCGAAAGGAGAAGGAATACAAGTCAAGATCAGTGTTAATCGGAAAAGAGAATAGTAAATATGCCGAAGTCTTTCCTCCAAATATTATTAGAAATCAGAAATATAACATCTTCACTTTTATACCATTGGTTGGTGTTTCTTTAAGAAAAATATGCTTTCAGTTATGTTAAAGATGGCTAAATGTCTTACTCTCTTTTCTCTTTTTTGTGCTTTTTTATAGGTACTTTTCGAACAATTTCGATTCTTTTTGAATCTCTACTTTTTAATTATGGCCCTTTCACAATTTATTCCTGAAGTTCGCGTTGGATATTTATATACATATTGGGGACCATTAGTAATTAATTTATCATATATAATATTATATTAATTGTGTACATGATTAATATTGTTAATTGATTTAAAGGGATTTGTAATTTCTGTTACTATGCTAAGAGAAGCAATAGATGATATTCGACGTTATAGAAGGGATAAAATAATTAATGGTGAAAAATATAAAAAATTGACTCCAAATGGAGTAATTAAGATTTCAAGTTCAGAAATTCACGTTGGTGATTTAATTATAATAGAAAAAGTATGTCCATAATATATATTTATATACATTCAATAATTTATTGTTACTACGATATTGTAATCGACATTTGTGTATCTATTTACAAACAAACTAAAATTAGGATCAGAGAGTTCCTGCAGATGTAGTATTTTTGCGAACTACTGAAAAGAATGGGTCATGCTTTATTAGAACAGATCAGCTTGATGGTGAAACTGATTGGAAGTTAAGACTAGCTATAAGTAATACGCAACAACTACAATCGGACGAAGTAAGATATATATATATTTTTAATCATTCTAATTTAATTTCCCCCAATACTTCCCTCATCAGCTATCAGATTCAATAGTTTTATATATTTTTACTTATTTATTTATAGGAATGCTTTAATATTAATGCGCAAGTTTATGCTGAAAAACCTCAAAAGGATATTCATAGTTTCATTGGTACTTTTAGCAGAGTAAGTTTAAAATAGGAAGATACTTATCTGTTAAGATTTATTAAAATTAATTAAAAAAAACTATTTATAGTCTGATGAAAGTAGTTACGAAGATTCTTTAAATATCGAAAATACACTGTGGGCAAATACTGTTGTTGCTTCCGGCACTGCCTTAGGTATTGTTATATATACAGGTAATGAAACTAGAAGCGTTATGAATACATCTCAACCAAAAAGCAAAGTTAGTTTAAATTATTTTATTATGATAAATATTAAATACAATTCATGTTTCAACATTAGATTGGTCTTTTGGATATTGAGATAAATACTCTCACAAAGATGCTATTTTTCGCTGTTGTAGTATTAAGTTTAGTTATGATGATAATTAAAGGTTTTGGTGGTCCATGGTACAGGTACTTTTTTAGATTTATTCTCCTATTCTCCTACATTATTCCAATAAGGTATGTACAGATGTATTTTTTATCTATTTCATATATATATATATATGTATATATATCTTTTATGTCAAAATAGTTTACGCGTCAATTTGGATATGGGTAAAGTGGTCTATTCGTATTTCATTCAAAAAGATAAAGAAATGCCTGGATGCGTTGTCCGTTCAACAACAATTCCAGAGGAGTTGGGTAGAATCACCTATCTTTTATCAGATAAAACAGGGACTCTTACACAAAACGAAATGGTGTTTAAAAGACTTCATCTTGGTACAGTCTCATTTAGTTCTGACTCAATGGATGATGTAAAAAGTCACTTGAGAACAAGTTTTCAGAGTAAATCCGAAGGCTCCGGTAAAGTTAGGAAAACTGTAGTATCCAGGGTTCATGATGCTGTGAAAGCAATAGCCCTTTGTCACAATGTAACTCCGGTTTTCGAGGAAATCGATGAAACCCCAGAGCAAAACGAAGCTAATATGCAAGGCTCTGAATCTGTTGTTTACCAGGCATCATCTCCAGATGAGGTTGCTCTAGTCAAATGGACAGAATCTGTTGGATTAGGATTGGTTAAAAGGGACCTAAATTGTATGACTTTACGATCCCCCGATAACCGTCACCATGAATATGCATTACTAAACATATTTCCGTTTACTAGTGAAACTAAACGAATGGGGATTATAGTTAGAGATTCATCAACAGGAGAAATAACTTTCTATATGAAAGGTGCTGACTCTGTCATGCAGTCAATCGTGCAGTACAACGACTGGTTAGATGAGGAATGTGGAAATATGGCTCGCGAAGGTCTTCGAACATTGGTTGTGGCAAAAAAATCTTTAACCGAAGATCAATACATAGATTTCGAACAACGTTTTAATAACGCTAAAATGAGCGTTGAACAAAGATCAGCTCGTGTTGCAGCGGTATTGGAGGGATTGGAGAGAGATATGGAATTATTGTGTTTAACTGGAGTTGAAGATAAACTTCAAGATAATGTACGGTCAACACTGGAGCTTCTACGTAACGGAGGGATAAAAGTATGGATGTTAACTGGTGATAAATTAGAAACGGCTACTTGCATTGCTAAATCTTCAAGATTAGTAGGAAAAACTCACGGAATTCATACTTTTAAAACTGTTAAAACGAGAGAAGAGGCTCATGCTGAACTAAATGCTTATAGAAGAAAACACGATTGTGCTCTTGTAATAACTGGTGAATCATTGCAAGTCTGCTTGCAATTTTATGAACACGAGGTCGTCGACTGGGCTTGTCAGGCCCCAGCTGTTGTTGTTTGTCGTTGCTCACCTACTCAAAAAGCTGACATTGTAAAATTATTGAAAAATCATCAGGGTAAACGAACTTGTGCGATTGGCGACGGGGGTAATGACGTTTCTATGATACAAGCAGCTGACGCTGGCATTGGTATTGTGGGAAAAGAGGGAATGCAAGCATCCCTTGCAGCGGACTTCTCAATTAGTCAATTCGCCCATTTGGGACGTCTTCTTTTGGTTCACGGAAGAAATTCATATAAACGTTCTGCCTCGCTCAGTCAATTTGTTATTCATAGAGGTTTAATTATATCAACTATGCAAGCAGTTTTCTCGTCAGTCTTTTTTTTTGCATCAATTTCCTTATTTCCCGGCTTTTTGATGGTTGGCTACGCTACTGTATTTACTATGTTTCCAGTATTTTCCCTGGTACTTGATAAGGATGTTTCTGCAAATATAGCCATGACTTATCCCGAATTGTATAAAGAATTAACAAAAGGTCGCTCTTTATCGTTTAAGACTTTCTTTTTATGGGTTCTTATTAGCATATATCAAGGTTTGTACAACTAATATATTAATATATTAGAATACTCATTGTTTGTTTATTTATACAAATCTCTAGGTGGAATAATCATGTACGGTGCTTTAATTTTATTCGAAAATGAATTTGTGCACATAATTGACATAACATTTTCATCACTTATTCTTACTGAATTGTTAATGGTGGCTTTAACTATAAGAACTTGGCATTACATAATGGTTATAGCAGAACTTTTATCATTGGGAATCTACATAGCAAGCTTGGCTATTTTAAAGAATTACTTTGGTAAATATTTTACTTTCATTTTGCTTTGTAAAAACAAGTAAACATAAAAATAACTTTCTTTCAGATTCTGATTTTTTGAAAACTCCGAGCTTTATTTGGAAAGTTTCAGTGCTAACTGCAGTCAGCTGTATTCCGCTTTATGTTATCAAATTTTTAAGGAAGAGATTTTCACCTCCTTCCTACTCAAAATTAAATTAAAAACGTGGAATTTTTTATGTGTGTATATGTTAATACACGCATTCATCCGTCAATATATATATATATATATATACAGTATATATAAGTAAATAAATAAGAAACCTATTTATAAACAAAAGTTGAAAATACATATTGTGCCTAGATTTTATTTTGTTTTTAGACGACGGAAGTTCAATATTAAGCAGCAAAGTATGAAAGGTACAGACTTTCCTCTTTTGCTCATTTCAATATGGTATTGTATACAAAACCAAATAGATAGCTTACAAATCATTTACAATAAAATAATGATATGCGAATGATGCTTTATTACTCGTAAAATGATCTTAATCCAGTTAATTAGGAATTTAATTATTTTCTTTATACAGTCTTAAGGTTTTGCGCCGTACATATCTGAAATAGTTATTTTCTTAGTATAGGAAATCATATGGGATTTTAAGAATAACACAGGAAGATACATTCCAAGTACTTTTTATTTAATGAACGATGTTAGATCTTTGATGTTTTTAATAAAAATATTAAAGGACTGTACACTTCTTCAGAAGGAAGAAGATATCGTATAATTACGAAAATATTGTTCTATATCTTTTCCATGATGTTATTAATAAAAGCAAGAGATAAGTAAATTACGTTAATCAATTTACTTTTACACTTGAACACTTCACATCATATAGATGAAAAGCTTCTATTATGTTTTATACCTTGACCCACATAATTTTATACACCAAGATTAAGGACAATTATGAAGAGCGTATTTTACAAATGGACAGATTTTAATTCTATCAGAAGAGAAAGAGTAACGTATTTTCTCTAACAAAGTGTTAGAGAGGAAAAGAGTTTTAAAGAAGATAATCTTGTATTCAGGGAAAAATTACAACTAAATAAATTTTTCAACAACACCAAAATCATCTATCACTGATTTCTTTTTCAATAGTATTTTCTATATTTTTTGTTTTTTGGTCTCTTTTCTAAATACTTTATTGATATGCTGTTTACTATTTAGTTAGGTGAAACGCGGGTGGACTTGAATCTGCTCTCCGTCACTACCTTAATTCGTTCATCAGATATAAAATAAACAGCGTAAACTTTCGGGAAGAATAGGCAAACAACAGTTAAAGCGGCATTAATTATAAGACTAATACTAAGTATAATAACTTTATAATAGGCGTAATACATTGTAAAGTAGGTAGGAAGGAAAACAATCCAAAGAAATATCGTAGTTGAAACAGAGACAAAAACAAACCAAGATTCATTAAAGTTTTCTGGTAATTTTCGCGTCAAATAGCCGCAAACTGCGCAGAAAATTAATAATAATATATTAAATGACAGAGGCAAAACCAAAGCCGGAAGTGGATTTGAACAGATTAACTCAACTCTCTTCTCTATTTCAACTTTTTGTATTCTATCCAAGTCGGGTTTCCAAATGATCAAACTTATTATAATCAGAATTACTTCCGTAATTATCGATAGTAACACAAATACCATCTGTGATTTTCCACTTACGAATGAAGGTCGTTTGTTTCCCTTTGAACCAGCCTTAAATATTCTATATACTCTCAATGTCTTCACAAACAAAGGTGAGTATATTGTACAAATGGTCATATGGAAACCGATGCGGTTGATGACGCAGGTAACAATTGATGGCTTAGTAATAAAGAAAAGAACCGTTACGTAACCCAAACTACATCCGAAGAGTATAATGCCTGATAGAAATCTTGAAGATGCTTTAATGATTTTCTCCTCCTTGTATACTCTGTATATAACAATTACAAAGATATTCATACTGACTCCAAATCCAGAAAGAATAATTAGGAGAATTGATAGTGAATCGGACCACTCAACGTATTCACTCTTTATGGGGTGGCATTTACTTTTAGTTTCCTCATCTAGAAAAATTAAGGTCACCTTTAGTATCTTAAAAAGCACAATGCAAAATTAATTATTGATTTACCGGGCCAATGGAATAGAGGACACTTTCTACATTCAGTAACATTATTAACAAGAATTTCATTTTCTCTGCATTCTTTACAAAGCCAGCAACATTGTAATTCTTGTTGTATCCAAATAAACTTTGGCGGACATGGCTTACTGCATATAGATTCTAAGGTATATTTTTCGTCTATATAAAGAATGTCACCGTCTTGTTTCCATGAGCCAATATTTTTCAAATGTAAAGATGTATTAATATTCCGAAATTGAAGAATGTCATATTCTGCGTAGACATCCCCTAGAGCGTTAAATTTGTAGTGAATACCTGAAGATGCTACAAAGTCTTGTTGCCTTAGAAATTTCAACACTTTTTCCCCGGTGACACAGTCCTATAAAATGACATAGTAGAAATACTTCGTTTGTAATGTTCTAGATTAAAAATAAGAACGATGATACTTAACCTTAAGTCGCTTGATATTATAGAAATTTTCAGGGCAAACCGTTGATATTAACTGATGTAAGGATTCAGCATAAACTTCAACGCCATCACCAAGTTTTTGGATAAATGACAATTTATTTGACCCAAAGTTCCCAGTTTCTGATAAATTATTATAGTTGTGGCAATCATCGTTAAATTTACATTTGGCCAAACTTTCAAATAGCAATTTTGACTGTTCATCAGAATTGTTGTCAGGTTTCCAAGCAGATAAATAATTGTAAAGTTGCAAATCTTCACCAAAAGGATAGGTTATCTTAATGCCTTTGTCCAGTATATGCTCAAATCCTTCTGTATTATAATGATCATCAGCGGATATGAAAATAAATTTTTCGTTCGTTAATAATTTATCTATCTCCTTAAGAAAATTTGGACCGTCAAAGTAGCTTAGAAGAAAGACGATAATCTTTGCATTTTTATATTTGAAGAGCTTCTTCGCTACATTGACAAATTCATCGGAAACTTCAGGGGAGAACCTATGCGAATGGGCGATACATATCCCTCTCTTTTTGGCGTTTTTCTCAAAACTCTTAGCCATATTTTCGCTATAGTGCCCCTCCGAATAGAATAGTTGTACGTAATTCCATTTAAACTTGACCATCACATTTGTCATAGCTTCAGTGACGAACGAATCAGGTGGCACCAGCCTTGAGAAATAGCCAAAACGTCTCTTATCTGACAATTCTTCTGACGTTGCGTGTGTCGCTAATATAGGTAATTGGTATTGGGACGCTAAACCTGCTGTAGGAATACACCTATCTGACAGATATGGGCCAACTACACCAATTATTCCTTCACCAAAAGTTTCATTATCATCGCAGAAGTTTGGAAGTAATTCCAAGAGTCTTTGAACAGGTTTATTAATTCCTCCACAAGTATCCAAATAGGTAAAGCCAAGTGTAATATTGGGTAACATTTTAGGATTCTTATTTACCTTATCAATACTATATTTAACAACTTCAATTCCCAATCCTAATCTTCCACTCAGAGATATACATTTGCCACTTGAATAAACAGGAAAGAGAATTCCAATATTTAAATCTCCAATTTGTTTCCAAGTCCTAATTGTTGTTTGAGAATTACAAACATATGTAGATAAAACAAGAAAAATTTGTAAAAAGATGGAAATATCAAGTTGCTTAAAGGAAAGCATAACTGCGAATGAAAAATGCAAACTTTCCTAAAAGCGCCTGTGTACGCGCGCTTTCTTCGTATGTTAATATACTTAATACACTTCCTATAATGCAGTAGTTTTATATTTATAAATAATTGATACATTATTTGAAATGTAAGTAAAATTAACATAGAATATATTAAAGGGAATATCACTCATTAAGTTTTGTATTAGTTAATTTTAATAATAAGCTGTACAAGTCAGATAAATAAATGATGTATAAATCTTACTTAATTTTTAATTAATTCACTTGTTTATGATAACAATTATAAAGACTTTTCTATATTAAGATATCTGTATAGTTCTTGGTATGGAATCGAGTTTCAATACTTTTTCTTGCTCTCTTCTAATACAATAATACTAATAAGTTGTATTAATGCATTGCATGTATATTTTCTACAGTTTATACATGTAGCGTGTTTATCCCTGACTCTTATAAGTATATGTATAAAGTATTTTTCATTGTTGGCTTCCAGTCTTCAGACAATGAGCATAAAGAAGATAATACTAATCAAGAAACGTGTTCCTTCCTTCAGTATTGTATCTTCGGTTAGAATATTGTATATATCTCTAAATAAATTTATATACGAGTAGTTTCAACGTTCAGCTTCGGAGAATTGGCGTCGACTAAGGCCTAAGTAATATTTGAAGCATCTGGATGCTAATTTTTATTGTCATGAACTATAAGAAAAACAAGGAGAGCCTCGTCATAGGTCAAAGATTTAAAAATGTGCACGACTAACGTATATTATTTTCATTATTGTAATATGGAAATGTTTCCTAAAAAAAACAAAAATTAGATTTTTAATAATAATAATTGGCTTTCTATCCTCTTAAAACATACAGAGAGTTATCATTTTGTCAGAGTTTGAAAGAAGGGTTAACACATTGTTTTTGTATATTTTACAGGAAATTGAATAGTAAGCTTTATATAAATATAAGATATATATATATATATATGCAATGTACTTAATGATCCTCTAATGGAGAATAAAGAAATTATTTCTAAATTCTGTACTCAAACGAGGTTACGTGTCTATAGCCTAAAACGAGGTCTTTCATAGTGTGAATGTTTATTTATGGTATCTAAGTTAATTCTGACTTGATTTCTTCAGTCTATTGTATTTGTTTTGCTTTAAATTTCATATATTGAATTTTAATCGATATGAAAATAGTATCAAATTTAATTCACTCTCTCCTCTCTCTCTCTCTCTCTCTCTCTATCCTTCTTTCTTTCTTCACGCTTTTATTGAATCATCCTCCTCTACATTTGACAACCCTATGACAATTCCTTTAATCACGGATCAATTGATATAGAATTAGAGTTTTAGTCCCGCTGAAGAATGTAAAATACTTGCAAGGAATGAAAAATAGCAAATGCGCAATAAGAAAGAAGGAGAAAGAGAACGAAAAATAAGAAATAAAACTTTAATGTTCATTTATGTGATTTCTTAATTGATACGTAATAACTTTGATCCATTGCAGTAGTTATGAAAGAAAAAAAAGAAAGAGCAACTGCAATGTGAATTCTATTCTTTTTTCACAATTCCAATGAGAAAGTTGATGATAACAACGACAATTTTAAATACTAATATTTACTGCTATCCATAGTAAAATTAGGCCTAATAGTGCAACAGCTTTGCTAAATGAAAGAATAGTTTTTAATCGTTAAAAGAGTACAGTTTTATATAAAAGAAACTGATTTTTATGTAAGAAAATCATAAAAAAAATGGAATAATATTGAAAAATTGTTGTAAAGATTTCAATATAAAACTTGGAATATTTAAAATGGTTGTTATTAATAGTTTCAATATAAGAGAAGGAAGGATAGTTGCTAATATATACAACTATAATAAAAATACACAAAGGAAATCGTCCAAAAAAATTTCTTCACTAGTTTGGAATTTAAAAAATGCTATTAAATAGACATAATTATTAATAATCTTTTGTTTATATGTATAAAACATGTTAATACGGTAATAAACAATACGAAAATTTCAGACGTATTAATAAAAAATGGTAAAATTTTACATCTGATTTGAAATTATCGTTAGGTATAGAATTTAGTAGGCGGCGCTGTTAGTCAGGTTAGGCCTAAGTGAATCAATCAGAATTTTCAGAGAGAAAGGAGAGAATGTCGGCGGCTTTCGACTCCCTGTCAAATCTCTTAGATTTTTCAAAGAAAACATCGGTTTTACCATTGTTTACGGGTTGTACTGCAGCATATATTGTATATTATTTATTATGGCTAGTAAAGGTAAGGGTTTAATGGCAGCTTTTGCTTTGTCCCAGATAGTTGAACCTTTCTGACCCCTCTTCTCTACTAATGATTTAGAAACCGATTATTGCCTGTAACCCATCAAAGAAGCACTTCCTTCTAGAACGGATGCCTATATTGAAGAGGAAATTTTGGCCTACAATTTGGTGTACAGGTTACCGACTACAGACAATAGTACGAATGTTTATAAAGGAAAATCCACAAGTTGGATTCGATAGGGAAACTATTAACTTGAAAGATACAGGAGAAATAGCTCTAGATTGGCTTCACCCGGAGGAGGATGATGAAAAAAAGTTGATTGTCCTTATCTTGCCAGGATTAGTAGGTCAGTTATCTAATTTGGAGCATGATAAAATAATGATTAGTGTGCACTTTGACCTTTAGATAACCACATGTTACGTTTGTTATAATAGTAAATTATTATTTTTTATATAGGAAGTAGTGACGAGAGCTACTGTCGACATTATGCCCAACAGGCCTACAACAGGAACGTTAGATCGGTCGTCTTTAATTATCGCGGAAATGGTAAGTAAAATACATTAAAAGTTAATCGGCATTCGTCCGATATACAAGTCTGACGGTTTTTGCATATTACAGGAGGCTCCACCCTGAGGACTGCTCGCACATACTGTGCCACTTATACCGATGATCTATCGCAAGTTATTCAGCATGTTCAAAAACGTTATCCAAAAAATGCTGGAATTTTGGCAGCTGGCGTCTCTCTCGGTGGCCTCATTCTTACTAATTATTTGGCAAAGGTTGGAAAAAATTCTGGTATAAAAGCAGGCTTTACTGTATCAGCCGCGTGGAATGTTTTCGAATCTTGCAAAGCCCTTGAACAACCTATCAATTGGTTTGTCTTTAACCGTCTCCTAGCCGAAGCTCTTATCTCAAAGGTTAAAGAACACGCACAACTTTTCAAGAATGAATTTAAGGATAGCTTAGATTTTAAGAAGGTTTGGAATGCTAAAACAATAAGAGAATTTGATGATTCTTTTACCTGCCGGCAATTTGGCTACTCAAGTTATGTGGAATACTATGAAGATGCTTGTACTCATAAAAAATTACACCATATACAAACTCCATTATTATGTTTAAATGCCGCCGACGATCCTTTTTCTCCAGCTCACGCCATTCCCCTTGAAGAGGCCGAAAAAAGTGAGAATGTTGCAATTATAGTAACAGCCAAAGGAGGGCACATAGGTTTTATGGAGGGTATGTGGCCTTCGGGTGCAAATTACATGGATTTAGTTCTAGCCGAGTATATAGACGTCACTTCCTCTAGTTAATACTCTCTCTCTCTCTCTCTGTCTATTTTCTATCGGTCTCTCTCGTTCGCTCTAGTTTCCATATCTCATAAATAATTAAATTTATTTTTTGGTTGGTCTTCTATGCAATATTCTTGACTCAAATATGAATTAAATAGGCTAAAAAATAAAGAGGAAGAAGAAAAAAACAGCGCGTTCATTGTAAAAAAAAAACAAAAACAACAACCTAAGTACTTACTTTGCAGAGCAACAATAACAACAATAATGTAACTTTCTTCTAGTTTTCTGGTTTTTTTTTCTTTTTTTTTTGCGTCCAAATGTATTGTATTAATAAAGATTACGTAATTATGTAATAAATTGGAAAATAGATTTTTTATACATATTTTTTTATCTTATAATTATTTATGCAAAATTGAGCAAAATAAATACAAATTCTATTGCAATAATTATTATTAACAATGATGATTATGATGTAAAACAATAAAAGAATAAGTAACTAAAATTACATTCATTATTCATTGTGGAATACGTTCGAGAACATTTTTATAAAGAATAAAAAACGTATGATAAAGTTGCCACAGCTTGTGACAATAAGATAGAATATTTCATTGAATAATGCTGTATACACGTTTATTGTACTTTACCAAAAATTTCTCGTTGTTAAGTACATAATGTAAGCCTATTTGTATGTTTGCTTTGTATATAAAAAAAGCCAATATATTCCATACAGAAAAATGTAAATTTCACTAACTAAACCTTATATATTCATTAGGTCGCTACGATAATTAGAGTATAAGATAATCCAAAAAAATATCTAAAGGTTCGAATCTTATCTAAAAGATTTGTTTAACTGATGTGCTATTTAATGCACTATAATCGCTCTAAAAAAAGAACGTTTTTAGTGTAGTAAACTATGCAATATTTAAATATATTTTTCCCGCCTAGGTCTAAAGAACTATGTTTGTAACGCCATCTATTTTCAAACATATTATATAAAAACTTCTAAATGGTTGAAAGTTAACCTTGAACTTGACGAATATAAGCGAAACAACTCCGAAGAATAATTGGGGAAGAAAAGTATGATAAACAATAGAATATTTGTTATAATGGTTTATCATTTTAAGAATTTTTTCAACTATTTTTGTAGCATTTAAAATAGAAGGGAAAATATTTTTAGTGGACTTTGGAATCTGTTTAGCAATAATTAAACAAGAGAGGCTATAAACGTTAGTCTATTTCACATCGACTTTATATTTATAAATACAAATATTACTCAAAAGAAATAGTTTAAAAACAACAAAAATTCATATTAATAAATTAAATAAGAATTTGTTTGAACAAACGATGAATCAGGGATTTTATAAACACATGGCAGCCGCCTCTCTGTTTAAGAGATGCGTTGTTTCTCCAATTCAATATCGTTCATGCAATAGTACAGCAAGTTCTCGGGTTAGATTTCTATATTATTTATAATTTATATACAATTGAATTAATTATATATCTTTTAATTATAGCAATCAATTAAAGTTCAAGTAGAGGATTATGATCAAAAATGGGAGAAAATCCGTACAGCAAAGCCTTTTTCTGAATTTTTAACGGATAAATTTAATAGAAAACATAATTATTTGCGAATATCTTTAACCGAACGTTGCAATTTAAGATGTAAGCGAAATATTCTCCTTATTTCTGTTTGTAGACTCTCATGAAAGTGATAATGAATTTGACATTATAGGTCAGTATTGTATGCCTGAGGAAGGTGTTCAATTGACACCAAAGAAAAACATTCTAACATATGAAGAAATTATTAAATTGGCAACTATATTCGTAAAAGAAGGAGTAACAAAGATACGATTAACCGGAGGTGAACCTCTTGTCCATCCAAAAATTATCAATATTATTGGTAAAACCTATATAACACCTTTATTCTTATAAAATCTACTTTAATCTTTATAAAGGTTCTCTAAATGAATTGAAAAATTACGGTCTTGAAGATATTGGTATTACAACTAATGGAATCACTTTGAAAAGACATTTACCATCTCTAAAAGCTGCTGGTAAAACGATAAAATAATAACGACATTAATATAAAAAACATACAGTATAATGCTTATAATTCGTTCCTTTTAGGATTGACTCATATAAACGTTAGTCTAGATTCACTAATTCCAGCTAAATTTGAGTTCTTCACAAGACGAAAGGGTCATTCAAAGGTGCTTGAAAGTATAGACACTGCCCTCAATATTGGATATAAACCAGTTAAAGTAAATTAAAGATTATATAAACTAATTGTACCTTTTGTACATAAATAAATACATAGATTTAACGCTGACATTTGTTTACTTTCAGGTTAATTGCGTAGTTATGAAAAATCAAAATGATGATGAAATATTAGACTTTGTTGAATGGACTAAAGATAAGGTATTGCCAAATGTCTTACTTAATAAAATTATTATCTTTTATACTATATATCTCCATTAAGCATGTCGACGTTAGATTTATTGAATATATGCCTTTTGACGGAAATAAATGGAATGACAAGAAAATGATTAAATATTCTGACATGTTGAACAAAATAAAAAAGTCTTATCCGGATGTCCAGCGTCAAGATGATGAGTTATCGTCTACCAGTAAAACTTTCAAAATACCCGGCTATAAAGGATCATTTGGATTCATTTCCTCTATGACAGAAAACTTTTGTTCTGGTTGTAACAGGCTAAGAATAACAGCTGATGGAAATTTGAAAGTTTGTCTGTTTGGTAATTCTGAGGTTGATTTAAAAGATCTTTTGAGGAATGGTGGAACCGAAGATGAAATTTTGCAAATAATTGGAGCAGCTGTTGGCAGAAAGCACGCACGACACGCAGGTATGAATTTTTTTTGTCTGGATAAAATATTTTATTTAAATTATTAAATTTTGTTAATTTTTGTTTTTTTAAAAAAAAATGTAGGTATGTTCAATATACAAAAGATGAAAAATCGACCTATGATTTTGATTGGTGGGTAAGGTAATTTTTACTAGCATTATTCAATGTTTCTTTAATACTATTTTGCAATTTTTTCTTCTTTTTCTTCTGTAAAAATTAAAAAAAACCCAGATAAAGTCAAAGAAAGAAATTTTATATATACGTCCTCTATTTACGAAACAAACTATAATTATTCAATGCAAATTCGAAGATATTGCCATTCAAAATCCAACAATGATGAATACTATACGCAATATAATAAAATATTCCAATCAACAAGTGATAATTACGAAGACCATTATAATAACATATTCAATCAGGTATACTCTAGATTTTTATAGATATTCTTTCTAGATATTTGTTTATTACAAATTAGAGTAAATTTTCTCATACTGATGAAGAGGGAAGAGCACAAATGGTTAATGTTGGAGAGAAATCAGTTACAAATCGTACCGCTCTCGCCTCTGGAAAAATTCGTCTAAGTTCCGAAGCTTTTAGGCTTGTTGTTGAAAATAAGCATAAAAAGGGTGATGTATTAACTGTTGCTAAAATAGCCGGAATACAAGGAACAAAACAAACATCAAATCTAATACCTCTTTGTCATAATATTAATTTGGATGGCGTTGATATTAATTTCGATTTAGACAGGGAAAATAATGAAATTGTTGTTCGTGTATCTATTGAGTGTCATGCCAAAACGGGTGTTGAAATGGAAGCCTTAGTCGGCGTGTCTACATCATTGTTAACTATCTATGACATGATTAAGGCGGTAGATAAAACTGCTATTATATTTGATGTTAAATTAGACAAGAAATTCGGTGGTAAAAGCGGACTGTTTATTAACAAATAGCTTTGTTTTATATACATAGTATATAGAAGAACGCTAAAGTTCGACGGTAACTGATGTTTGTTTCATAGCATTGTAAATAAAAGTATTGTTGAATGGCACATATTGACCAGTTATGAGTTTAATCGCTTCTTGCGCGGCGCATCCACCCATGTAAGCAGCTATAGAATGCATTTCGCACGCGCCGTACCGGCAGCTAAGAGGAGGAAAACAGATAGCATAATAACTAAATACCATAAGCAAAAAGAGTATTCTAACTTACAACTCGTGAATAAGATCGTCTTTTATACTGCATGTTATCTTCCATTGCTGTAATAGCCTCGTAACACAAGACTAGAATAAAGATATCAGTTAGAAATAAAGATAATTTAAGCAAATGTCTATTACCTTAAGGTTCATAATATCATCCTCCACTTCGTATATACCCGGATAATTTGAATAACAGAGGTAATATCGACTTACAGCTCTTAACAGAACATAATAAACCAGGTCATCGTCCTCGTCCTCAACTCGTTGAGCTAAACAAATAATATCCATTAAGAGAGATAGAAATGCAATGAAAAAATTCATAATCAACTCTTACCCATTTGCCTTAAAAAGATTGTAGACGGTGAATTGTATTCTTCCGATATTGATCGATATCTCAAAACCCGAAGAAAAGCGGCGTTTTTACCTATATTACATAATATATATATATAAATAGACTGAGAAATAAACAAAACAAATACTAATAAATAAATAAATAATAACAATAACAATAATAATAATAATACGTTAAACTTACAAAAATTTCTAATTTCCGCTTCCGAAATAATGCAAGGAATCTGTATAATTTTAAAACAAGAAAAGAATTAAACTAACGATATACTAAAGTCTTAAAAGAAGAAAAACTAAAAATATTAACATTACATAACAAAGAAATAGAATAAAAGAAGAAGCAAAATATTCGCGTGTGATTATAAAAGCTTTAATAAAAATATTAAAAATTAAAATATTAATAAAATGAGTAAAACTAGTAATACAAAAGAGAAGAAGAAAACATAATTATGTCATTTGTATTTAGTTTAGGCGGTACCCACTTAAAATTTTAAACTTTAGAGTTTGGGTACCCACCTCACAGTTGAATTTCAGTAGCTGAAATTAAATGATATTTTTACTCTCAATAGTTAAATGTTTATCAAATTTTGTTTAGTTTTACATTAACCTAATAAAAAAAAGAGAAAAAAGAAAAACAAGTATTCAAAATAAAGAAAATCTTTTAAATTGTTATACTTTATATACATATATATCTATATAGAGATATATGGATTGGGATAGTTTTCCTTGACAATGAATATCTAGACACTTTACTAATTTTAATATTGAATATACATTGGATCAGCATCCTTAGCTAGGAAGCTATAAAGTTTTGACTATATGTTTCAGAACAAACAATGACATAAAGAGAAAATGAAAATATTAATAATTGTTAATTCTATTGTCTATAGAGTAAATTGTCTAGAAATAGATCTCCCAACCAGATATACAATAGAAGTACATATATTATATTATTGAATACTTACCGATAAATTTGATACAACATTCTGTAGATGTTTATTAACTGCTTCCACATCTTTCGACGCTTTGTTCCTATAGACCTATATATATATATATATATATATATAGAATTGATAAGTTGTACAATGACAAGAAAAACAAAACAAAAACTTATTATTAAAATGAAATTTACTTGTTGAAGTCGTATAAAACTATCAGAATCGCTTGTCATGTCCGGAATGACACCTCTCAAGGGTAGGAAACCTATAAAAATAAAAGAAAGAAGTTAATAATAACTGCTGAAGGTTTATTTAGAAAATCGATTTGGGCTACTGACCTTCTCCTTCGCTTTTAACAAATTCTTTAACAGCCCTAACAAGAATCCAAAATGGTTCAGACTGAAAGAAAGTAAGTATTACAAGTAAATTATTGATTAGCTATGAATTAAAACAATAATAACCTTATTAACAATATTTATACATTCTGGATCTTCGAAAATATGTTTAACATCATCTGGCATCTTTGTTGCTGATAGAGCAGTATTTACATTTCTGATAGCTTCGTCGAAATTTTCTTCCATTTCTGGATTGCCGTCTTTATTGAGGAGAATACCTTCAAAAACAATAATCCATTTATAATAACAATAATAATAATAGTAATTTAATTTTACCAGATCTTATTAACTTCTTGAAAGCCTGCTTTTCTTGGTAAGTTTTAGGGATATTACCATTGTTCTAAAATAATGAATAAGTTAAATGAATAATGTAAAATTATAACTTATTTAAACGATATATAACTTACTTTATTCTTCCATATCTCTAGATATTTGTAAACAACAATCAGCCAAGGTATATGACTATGTTCTTTTACATTCATTTTTCCTAAGTCGCAGGCATCACAGAGATCTCTAAATTCTTTAAATGGTCTATCTAATCTTAAATCGTCCAAAGCATTATCGGGATGAGACTCTATGACTGAAATTTTAAATAAAGGTATACAATATAACAGTTTAGAATGTTATTTTTCCTCTCTTTACCAGTATGAACAGGCATAGCAATTCTCATGTAACCGATAAAACCGTAACTAACGCAATGCAAGAATGGCACTTTACAAGACCATAGATAACTTGAAATTTGGAGTAAAGTTCTCTCATTTAAGTCAGTTGCTATGACAACCGAGAACGTTGAGAAAAATTTGGCATTAACTTGAAATAAATCTTCTACATTCTAGAGTAATGAAAAAAATGAACGATATAAAATGAAGAATAAATATCTGTATTGAAGATTTTAGAAAATATTACCTCATCAACATAATTAGCTAGAACATCGTCATTAAGTTCTTGGAGTAGCTCGCAGGCAACTTGACCTCGATTCTAAAGAAATTTTATGTAATTATCGCTAATATTATCAATTGACAAAAACAATTACCTTTCCAATTGCTGATTTTTCGAGAAAAAAGCTAAATTAAAAAAGAAATTAGATATTTTATAGTATTTAATATTTTTACATAAATAACAATGACTTACTTATTTCCTACATCTTCTCCAGAAACTTTATGTCCGTCCACAATTGTAAATGAGCCTATACCTTTTTATAAATATTTATAGTTATATGCTGAGTGACAATATTTCTTATTTATTAACCTGGTAAAATCAAATTCTTTAGAATTTCAGTTCCAGTAGCAGTAGCATTAATTAAACAGATTCTAGCTTTTTCCAATTTTGACTGACCTTGGTCACCCCATAATCTAAAAAAAAATCCTTATTTTAAAATCATCGAAAAAAAGGGGCGATTGAAAATTGGTTAAGTTTGATGGAGATTCACAGTCTTCAAATATTTTTTACCTGAGTTGTCTATCGTATTTGTTCGATTTATCTACGGGTTTAGAAGGTGATATGCTACCACTCATTATTTGAAATAATAAGCTGCTTCCGTGTTTTCAAAGTGAAGACTGTTACAATTGGTTGGCGTTAAAGCCCTTTTTCTAGCCACTCTACTGTGAACAATTATGGTACCACACTATTTGTAATAATAAACTGGTAAATTAATTTCCGCTATAATTCAAAAGACATTTGAAATCTTTCAAAAGAAATATACAGAATGTTTACATGCATTGTTTTAAATAACCAAAAAAAAGCTATTTGAAGCGTATCAACAATTGTTGTCTTTTGAAACAATAACTAGGCAGGGGAATTGTGAGAACAACTCGCTGTATTGTCTACTACTACAAATAACCTGAAGTGCATTTTTGAAGAAAACTAAATAATAGCACCTCAGTTTCAATACTTTAACAAAATGATAAACAATACAATAGGATAGTTTCTATACTTATCCAAAATTTCCCTTTATCTATATATCGTTTTATATATGCGTTAAATTTCTTCAAAATCTTAACTGCTAACTTACTTAAAAAGGATGTATGGAATATTGGAAAAAATACATTACTCATACTCCTACTGAAAATAGAAACCTCATATACAAAAGACTATCATTGGAAATTAGCTTCAAAGAGAATTTTCATATACTTCATTAGATAAAATATTATCTTTTATTCAGTCGAACTTACAAACGAGTTTTCTTTTTACGGCATACAACAAGAGCTACAGTAACAACAGAAGGACACTCTTTGTTCTATATTTAAAAATATCTCTTGGATGCTTTATTCGCTTAAGTCTTTATCTTCAATCTTTATCTAAACTAAACAGTTATGATCTCGATACTGAGCCAATTTTTGTTACCTTTCCTTTCGAATCTGGACGAATTGTAATTTCTTCATCCGAAACAAAATACAAAGCGTAGATTTTAGGCGCAAATAAACAAAGTATTGTTATAAATCCATTAATTATAAGACTAATACTAAGTATAATAACTTTATAATAGGCGTAATACATTGTAAAGTAGGTAGGAAGGAAAACAATCCAAAGAAATATCGTAGTTGAAACAGAGACAAAAACAAACCAAGATTCATTAAAGTTTTCTGGTAATTTTCGCGTCAAATAGCCGCAAACTGCGCAGAAAATTAATAATAATATATTAAATGACAGAGGCAAAACCAAAGCCGGAAGTGGATTTGAACAGATTAACTCAACTCTCTTCTCTATTTCAACTTTTTGTATTCTATCCAAGTCGGGTTTCCAAATGATCAAACTTATTATAATCAGAATTACTTCCGTAATTATCGATAGTAACACAAATACCATCTGTGATTTTCCACTTACGAATGAAGGTCGTTTGTTTCCCTTTGAACCAGCCTTAAATATTCTATATACTCTCAATGTCTTCACAAACAAAGGTGAGTATATTGTACAAATGGTCATATGGAAACCGATGCGGTTGATGACGCAGGTAACAATTGATGGCTTAGTAATAAAGAAAAGAACCGTTACGTAACCCAAACTACATCCGAAGAGTATAATGCCTGATAGAAATCTTGAAGATGCTTTAATGATTTTCTCCTCCTTGTATACTCTGTACATAATAACCACAAAGATATTCATACTGACTCCAATTCCAGAAAGAATAATTAGAAGAATTGATAGTGAATCGGACCATTCAACGTAATCATCGTTTATTTCATTACATTTCGTTTTAGTTTCTTGATCTTTAAAGGAAAAGAATTCAAAGAAAATTACACTCTATTATTCTATTCATTTTTTAATAATCAATATATTAGTTATTCATATTTGATTAATAATACAATGACATTTTAGAATTTGTTTGCAATGTGTTATATATTAAAATAATGGATAAGGTATATTTAAATGGCTTACCTGGCCAAAAGAAAGTAGGACATTTTAAGCATTCTGTAGCATTCTTAACCAAAATTTCATTTTCACGACATTCTTTACATAGCCAACAGCAATGAAGTTCCTGTTGTACTCTTATTTGTGTTTGAAGACAGGGTTTACTACATACAGATTCAATGTTGAAATGTGTATTTATAGTAAGAATATCACCATCTTTTTTCCAAGATCCAATATTCTCCTCTGTCCATGATTTGTTATTCCATTTGTAGTGAACCAGCTCATATTCCCCTAACAAATCTCCTCTGTCATTGAATTTATAATGTACACCAGAAGAGGCTTGAAATTCCTGTTTTCTTAGATACTTAAGAACTTGTTTTCCGGTAATGCAATACTTAGAAAAGATAACGGATAGTATTTTCTTATGTTAAAGATTAAAATTGTGTTTTAATATTTACCTCTAATAGGCTTTTATTGAAAAATGCTCCAGGACAATTTGAAGTAATTAGATCATTTAATGCTCTGGAAAAAAGCTCAATACCGTCTCCTAATTTCATTATGTAACTTAATTCATTATTGTTATTATATCCAGTTTCTGATAGATTTGAATAAAGAGAGCAATTTTTATAAAATTTACAGTGACCTAAATTCTCCCACAACTCTCTAATCCAATTATGTTTTGCTTCAGATGGTTTAAGCGATAACAAATAGTCGTTAAATTTTTCATCTCTACCCAAACTGTAAACAAAATTAAAACTTCCATCTTGCAAGTGTTCAAAGCCTTCGTGTCTAAAATAATCGTCTGCTGAGAGAAAGATAAATTTTTCGTTAGTAACGATTTGATTTAATTCGCTTAAAAATGGAATTCTATCGTTGTAAAGGAGAATGACAATCAATATTCTGGCTAGTTTGTATTTTACTACTTTTCTAGCTACTTTTTTATACTCATCTGGATTATCTCCAGAAAATCTGTGTGAATGACCAATGCAAATTTTTCTCTTTTTTGCATTTTTCTCAATGCTTTTAGCCGCATTTTCGGCATAAGACCCTTCCGAATAAAGTAGTTGAACATATGTCCATCCGTAATCTTCTAATAAATGAGTCATTGCCTGAGTGACGAATGAATCGGGTGGAACCAAACGTGAAAAATATTCAAAGCGGCGTTTGTCGGATAATTCTTCTGATGTTGCAAATGGAGATACAATAGGTATTTTATATTGAGAGGCAAGACCAGCAGTAGGAATGGACTGATCGGACGAAAACGGCCCAACTATACCAACAACTTGGTTAGATGTAGATGAAGTCGATGAATTAGAACAACTATCAGGGACAAACTTAAGGAATCTTTCAGCAGGTGTATTTATTCCACCACAAGTGTCTAAGTATATAAATCCAAGTGTTATATTTGGTAATATATTTGGGTTTTGATTTATCTCTCGAACTCTATATTTTACTAATTCTGAACTTAGAGCTCCACCAGACAATATTTCTTTAGTACAATGACCATTTACTGAATCATAAACTGAATAGAGAATACCAATATTCAAATCGGCTTCTTCTCTCCATTCGTCATTCCGCAAAATCGCTCCAGAAATTTTATGAATTAACAACAGTGTACAAGTGAAAGGTAAAAAGAGTGTACCGAAGCACTGCATCTTGTTGAATGATTACTATCCATGATGGAGAGCGTTGTTGTAGTTTACTTTTTTTTATGATAATATTAATATAAAATGACTTATAAACGCAAATATATATATATATATATATATATAGAAATGTGCATATTTAGCATGGATATATCGAAATTTAATCGATTTCTTGGAAGAATATACTATATGTAAATATTGAGTTATTAATTAAGTCACACATTTATTTTAAAATTAAAAGAGAGAAATATGATTTTCCAAGTTTCAACATAATTTTGTGTTATAAATATCACGATTAATAGATCATTCTATTGTGGCATCTACTTTTTAACACTTCGAATAAACAAATTCTCTTAAGTATCATCTCTTATGTCTTATTCTATAAATTCACTTTTGTTTTAATTAAACTTTCAAGTGGGTTAGACTATTTTTCTTATAACAAAGAGATTAATTAATACATTATACACTGCCTACACAACACTATATACTGAACATTTTTTTTTTAATAGACGCATTATATAGAATTATATACTAAATATAAAATATAATACATTAAATTTAATCGACACTTTTCCATTTGTCTTCTTTAGATATATAATCACTTTTTGTTAAATTCAATGAATTCGAAGGATTTGAATATTTTCCTATTCTTCTGTCTTTTAAAAGACATTTTTAATATTTAAGTATTTAATACTGTAGTATACGGTATATGTTATTGCTTGCGTTGTAGAGTGATCGCTATGGCAACTCATAAGTCTTTTGATGAGAAAAGACGTAAAGACAAACTATGCAGGTTTAATTTATTAATATTTTTTTATGGTCATTTAACCTTATGGTTTCTTTCAAAATGAAGGAAAGTCTCCATTTTACTTTCTAAAGATAACGTACGTAGAAACTTTCTATGAAATTTGTTAGTTGTTTTTTATTGTACTTCATTAAAAGTATTCTTTATTATAATTTTTTACTTAAAGGATATAAAGCTTCATTTATTTTAACTACTGTCATATTTTACAATAACAAGCGGAAAAATTGACGATATAGTATTACAGAATAGAGAATTTAAGGAAAGATTACAAGAAATATATATATAGAAATCATTGTGTTTTGGTAACATGTACAGACGATATTGGGTTTATCTTAATCGACAAACCTCTTGTTTCAGTAAAAACTATAAAATCTTTATCATATTTGAACATTACAACATAGAATTTAGGAAAAAATAGACAAACAACAGTTAAAGCGGCATTAATTATAAGACTAATACTAAGTATAATAACTTTATAATAGGCGTAATACATTGTAAAGTAGGTAGGAAGGAAAACAATCCAAAGAAATATCGTAGTTGAAACAGAGACAAAAACAAACCAAGATTCATTAAAGTTTTCTGGTAATTTTCGCGTCAAATAGCCGCAAACTGCGCAGAAAATTAATAATAATATATTAAATGATAATGGTAGAATAAAATCATGTAGTGAATTTGAACACGTTAATTCAACTCTCTTCTCTATTTCAACTTTTTGTATTCTATCCAAGTCGGGTTTCCAAATGATCAAACTTATTATAATCAGAATTACTTCCGTAAATATCAATAGTAATATAAATACCATCTGTGATTTTCCACTTACGAATGAAGGATGCTTTTTTCCTTTCAATCCAGATCTAAATATTCTATATACTCTCAATGTCTTCACAAACAAAGGTGAGTATATTGTACAAATGGTCATATGGAAACCTATGCGATTGATGACGCAGGTAACAATTGATGGCTTGGCAAGGAAGAAAAAAACGGTAACATAACCCAAACTACATCCGAAGAGTATAATGCCTGATAGAAATCTTGAAGATGCTTTAATGATTTTCTCCTCCTTGTATACTCTGTACATAACAATTACAAAGATATTCATACTGACTCCAAATCCAGAAAGAATAATTAGGAGAATTGATAGTGAATCGGACCATTCAACGTATTCGTCATTTATTTCAATACATCTGGTTTTAGTTTCTTTGTCTTTAAGAGAAAATGGGTCAAAATATGCAACTTATATTGTTTATGTAATTATTGTAATGATAAATAACGATAGTTTCTTACCTGGCCAAAAGAAAGTAGGACATTTTAAGCATTCTGTAGCATTCTTAACCAAAATTTCATTTTCACGACATTCTTTACATAGCCAACAGCAATGAAGTTCCTGTTGTACTCTTATTTGTGTTTGAAGACAGGGTTTACTACATACAGATTCAATGTTGAAATGTGTATTTATAGTAAGAATATCACCATCTTTTTTCCAAGATCCAATTTCTTCTGATATCCAGGAATTATTGATCATTATAAACTGAGTTATTTCGTATTCTGCTAATGGGTCACCTCTGTTATTAAATTTGTATTGAATTCCAGAAGAAGCTTGAAAATTCTGATTTCGTATATGGAAAAGAACTCGTTCTCCTGTGATGCATGTCTGTTATTTAAGGGAAGCAAAAGTTACTTTTTCAATGAAAACAAGCGTAGAGAGATGTGCAATTGTACTTACATTTAAGAGACTTTTATCGTAGAATGCTTTAGGGCAATATTTTTCAATTAGCTGATTTAACGCTCTTGCATATAAATCAGTTCCATCTATATATTTGTTATAGAATACATATCTATCTAGGTTTTGATAATTAAGTTCAGACAGGGTTGAATAGACTGAACAGTTGGTATTAAGATTACATTTTCCAACGTGTTCCCAAAATTTTTTCATCCAAACATGCCTAACTTCATTCGGTGTTGTTGAGTGTATACATCTCTGAACTGTATCATAATTACCAATTCGATACCTAAATCTAATGCTATACTGTTGAAGATGCTTAAACTTATCAATGATATCGTAGATATCATTTGAAATAAAAATAAAGCTTTCTTTCCCTATTATTTTATTTAGTTCTTGTAATAGATGATATGCCTCAAAATAGGTTAAACACACAACTACAACCTTTGCCTTTTTATATTTCATTATTGTTTTAACAACATTTTGAAATGCCCTTAAAGTATACGATGAAATTTTTTGTGCATTCGCAACGCAAATCTCACTATTTTGGACTTCATCTAAGAAATTTTTAGCAAAATTTTCGCATTGCGTTACTTTCGAATAGAGCAATTGAACATATGTCCATTTCTTTTCTTTTAGAAAATGAGCCATTGCTTCTGTAATAAAATTATCAGGCGGTACAAGACGAGAAAAATATTCAAATCGAGTTTTGTCAGATAGTTCATCAATTGTAGAATAAGATCCAATAAAAGGCATTTGAAAATAAGATGCCAAACCTGCTGCTGGAATTGCTCGCACAGATGTTGCACCACCTATAATACCAACATATCTATTTGAAATGGAACTTGAATTGTTGTTTGTGAAGATTTTGCTTAATTTTCCAACTTCGGCATTAGATCCACCACAAGTATCAATGAAGTTCAATCCAATTGTTAAATTTGGTAATAAAGTCGAATTTTTGTTTATTTCTTCAATGTTTTTGTAAACACAATTAGCCATGAAACTATAAGCACTGTTAAAGCTGCTTAAACATCTGTTTCTTCTCGAATAGCGAATAGAATGAAGGACTACGATATTTAAATCGCCTTTTTTCCTCCATTCGTTTATGTTTAGGTCTATACTCAAAATCTGTGTATATCTCAATGAAAGAATGTAAGTCAATATAAGGTGTATACTGAAAGGCGACATGTTTATGAGTGAATATTTGCCTTAATGTTAACCTTGTTAAGTAGATGGAGAATAACAGAATTGCTATGGACAATATGTGTTGTATTATTAATAATGATAACTATTCCCTCTTTCTTCCCCAAACAAAATTCTAATTAATAAAGTAAATTGAATCACATGGTTTTTGTACTCAAAGATTTTTTATCCATAATATATTTATATTACTGTATGTGTACAAAGTAATATCTTTGAAAGTATTTGCCTGGTTTTTCCATCTCTTACTTGTTCATAAAGAATAAAACTATTGATTCAGGTCTTTAAGTGAGTTACGTAGTTTTTAGTAATTACAACTTATAAAAGTCTTTTGCTGTGTATTGAGATAATTAATGAACTCTTTGAAACCTTCTGATTTTTACATAGAGTGATCATTTTTCATCGAGATTAGAAAACAGTCCCTTATGTTAATAAAAATAAAACTACAGTTAATAAAACGTATTCAAGTATGAAAAATTTTAACTTTAATGATCAAGAAACTGATAGCATTTAAGAAAAGATTACAAAAACCACTGTTATAGGCCTTAGGTTTTTATTCAGTGCGATCCTGCGCTATTGCTATGACGACTGCGAAACTATACTTTTAGCGCTTTTCGTCAACTTAGATTTATTTAATTTAAGTAAGACGATGAGTGGAAGAATTTTACAATCCTCAAGCAGAGGAAGATTATTTGAATCGAATTATCCACCAGGTACAAGTGGTAATTCTAGACAGACTGGAAAATACCCTGAAATTCGGCAGAGAGGGTATTATTCTGATGTTGTTGCTAAAGAAGCGGAAGAATCTTTAAATGTATGTGAAATAATTTAGATTATTGAGCTATTATATTTAAACCAAAATATTATAGAATGTTCAGCATGGACCGAACGCTCAGCAACAAACGGTATGGAACGCCAGCAAGGAAATGCACATGCCGAATGTCCATACATTTGCCACTCCAGAAGAGAGCGAATTTTTAAAAGAAATTACAGCTCATAGCCAGCAGCACGGTCCTTCTACTAAAATTCAAGCAATTTCAGTAAGAATCATGTATTTTCCTTTGTTTGACTGCTTTATATAGTAGAATTTTTTCTGTAGGACTTTCCTGAGAAGGCATATCAACCAAAAGTTCAGCTTCCTTTCCTAACTCCTCCTGGTCATTGTCCTCGTAAAGTGGAAATTGAGAGGAGGAAACGTCTATACAGTTCACAGAGTTTGGAAGCTCTATTGATAAGTGAAAAAATAGATATAGGCTGCCTTATGCCCAAAGATTTAACGGATGGAGAAGAACATGTACAACTAAATGCTGATCCTTCTAATCCAGCTCCTTTTTCTCCTTTTCTACCACTTCACACTTTTGATAATACTGAGTATGATATTAGAACGGAACCAGAATGGCTAACTCTTGGATACGAGGGAGAAGAGCGTAAACCAGTTCCCGCCAAGGCCCTGTTACCTACTAGAGATGATCTTCATCATCTCAGTGTTAAGGATGCAACAATTGAATACGCTTACAGTGATGTAGGAGTTCTTGATTATAATCAAGAAAATCGTTTATATCTAGTTCAAAAAATCGACAAAAGTGGAAGGGTTGTTGCAGAAAATGCTGATAAAGATTTGCAGTACTGGATACCAAGAATCCAAATAATGTTTTGTGCAGAAGATCCAAGAATTTATGCTAAACGAGTGGCATTCGCTTATAAATTCAGAGAAGAAACAGAAGCTTTCCTCCGTTACCAAATGTATGTTGATTGTATGCCTATGGAAGGTGTTGGAGAGCTGGATCAAGCTAGTCTTAAAAGAATGATGGAGTGGGCCAAGGGATGTCCTTCACTGTGTCGTGATAAGTCACTTGACGATTATATGCAGGTTTTGGAGAAAGAAGTCAATATAGACTTTTGTAGGTCAATGAATAAAATCATATTTGATAAAACTGTCATATCTAACCCGGGAACATTCGCTTTCGTTCGAATACCTATCGAAGAAGAGCCAGAAGTTCCAGAAAAAGCCTGCTGTCTAGACATTCCAGAATATCCTTATGATGAACAATATGACAAATTCGCATTCAATTCTCTCTTGACAAGAGAGGAGAGTATAAACGCTCTGGTAAAAGTTGGAACTGAATGCAATAAAGTGGCTTCTATGTCTCTCTTCCATGTACCTATGCCCAAGTATATGAGATTAGAGGAATTCGAACAAACTCAAAGCCAGAATACAGCCCAAACCGCTCTTTATCTCAAAGATGGATGGAAATTAGCATTAAAAAATGCTGTTAGAACTTGTCTCAGAGACGTTGGAAAAGGTTGGTTTAACATACACGAGACTAATTGGAATGTGTATCAAGTATCTAAAATGAAAAAATTAATGGAAAGAGTTAAATTTAATATGCAAGATTCACTGAGATTCCTTGTTCAGGATTCCCTAGTCGCCTTTACGCAAATGGTTGTTGATGCTTCCAGATGTACGTTTGAATGTGAACCTGAAATGGAATGGGGCAACGATCTAATCCAATCTCCATACAAGTAATTGAAACTTTTAAAAATTGCTTAAATGCCATTGTTAAATAACATTTGATAATAATAACTTCTCTTTATTAATAGGCCAAAGAAGAATGCAATATTCTTTATGGATCTCGTCATTGATGCTGAGGGAGTTCATTTTAGCACTTTGTTGGGTAACTTTGAGCAAGTTTGCATCAATTTATTCGATAAAGGAATCTCTTCAACTCAAAGTGTACCTCAATTGGAGAAATATGTAATGGAAGATTTAAATTTTACTGGTACGCCCCTTTTAGAATCTGTCGGCGAACACGAGCCTCCAGTAGAGGAACTACGTAACACTGTTCGACATGCACTTAAATGTTCACTTGTACCTCTTATTTCATATTCCAAAGAGTACGAACAATTTGTCGAATTAATAAATTTGGACGTGAATGCGTATTGCAAAGAATACAACGAAAAAGAGCACACTGCTCAAGAAGTTCAAGCAGATGTTGAAAAGCATTTGACTGAAAAGGATCGTATAGAGGGAATCCTTCCAAATAATATTGTTATTGGCCCATATTATCTTAATACTGAAGGAGTTCGTCAGGCGATATCAAAAAAATGCAAAGCTTTATCAAATGCTCTGCTAGAACTGTTAGCTACCAAACTAAGAAAGCAAGCTGACGAAGCTTGCGAAGAATTCAAAACTTTCGCCAGAAAACTATACGAGAAACCAAATTGTATAGAAGAATTAGCGGAAATGAGAGAATGGATGAAAACAATACCAGATAAATTAAAGGAACATCAAGAGTTAATTGATAAAGCTATGGTGGACTATGAGCTAATAGAAGAGTTCTATTATAACCTTTCTCAGGAAGATTTTAATACCAAGTGGACAACTGTTGGTTGGCCACATAAAATTGAAATACAAATGGCCCAAACATACGAACAATTAGAGGAAGAAGAGGAGAAATTCCACAAACTACAATTATCGGATCAAACTACATTCAACGACAAATTAGATTCTCTAAGTATGGCTGTGGCTGGTCTAGCCGGCTATACAGATCTAACAAGAGCACATGAAATCGCTAATGAAGTGAGAAGATTACATAAACAGCTTAAAGAAGCTCAAGAACAAGCTGCAATCTACAATAACAGAGAAAGATTATTTGGGATGCCAGTTACAAATGTAAGTATTTTCCTTTGATAATTTATTCTCACCCAACTAATATAAACTTTATTCTAATAATTATAAATTTATCCATTTGTATATTCCATTATATATCTTATACTGCATTATCCCTTAAAGAAATACTAAGGAATTACTGCATTTATATACTTATTATTTATATGGATATATATATATATATATATATATATATTTATGTAAATATGTTAATATATATATACAAAAATATACGTATATACAGATTATTGATGTAAGGGTCAAGAATGTGGTAAATCATGTTGTACTAAAGAAATGCAACAGTTTATAGACTTTATGCATTTAAATAAAGATACACCTTATATTTTTATAAATTATTAAAGAAATAGAGAGCATGATAGAGCTTACTTCCTGCCTAACCTACAATATTATTCCCTCTCTCTCCTAACCTTAATACAAGTACTGATCAGGTGAAAACGAAATTTGCTTTTATAAAAATCGCCTAGTCACGTTTTCATTTGATCATTCCTTGTGTAATAGAATAATGCATGCTTTAAATTTTATACATTTTATATTTGATAAATTCGATAATTTGAACTTTTAATGCAGTATGATAAATTAGCAAGATTAGTGAAAGATTTCGAACCCTTCCGTAATCTTTGGGTTACAGCCTCAGACTGGCAGAGATGGCACGAGAGCTGGATGAATGATCCATTGATATCTATTGATGCCGAAAGTGTTGAAAAAAATGTTACAGAATCTTATAAGATTATGCATAAATCCGTTAGGTTATTTAACGATATACCAGGAGTATCGGACGTTGCTATGGACATTAAATTAAAAATTGAGGAGTTTAAACCAAACATACCATTGCTGCAAGGTTTAAGAAATCCCGGAATGAGGAATAGACATTGGGAACAACTAAGCGAGAACTTGGGATTCCCTCTAAAACCAAAAGCAAATTTAACGTTTGCCAAATGCTTGGAGATGAACTTAAGTGAACATATTACAGTAATCTCAAAGATAGCCGAAGTAGCCGGTAAAGAATATTCGATTGAACAAGCACTTGATAAAATGGAAAATGAATGGAAACCTGTTAGCTTTGAGATTATGTCTTATAAGGAAACAGGAACATTTATATTAAAGGCCAGTGAAGATATTTCCCAACTGTTGGACGATCATATTGTTATGACGCAGTCTATGTCTTTCTCACCTTATAAGAAAGCATTCGAAGAACGTATATCATCTTGGGAAAATAAGTTAAGAACAACCCAAGATGTTTTAGACGAGTGGCTACTCTGTCAAAGACAATGGCTCTATTTAGAACCAATCTTTAGTTCTGAGGATATTAACAGACAATTGCCAGTTGAGAGTAAACGTTATCAAACAATGGAGAGACTTTGGAGAAAGGTTATGAGAAATGCTAAGGAGAATCCACAGGTTATCTCACTTTGTCCCGATAATCGTCTTCTCGACAATCTCAAAGAATGCAACAAACTGCTGGAGCAAGTACAAAAAGGTCTAAGCGAGTATTTAGAAACCAAGCGAAATGGTTTCCCCCGCTTCTACTTCTTGTCTGATGACGAATTATTGGAAATTTTATCACAAACCAAAGATCCAACTGCTGTACAACCTCATTTGAGAAAGTGTTTCGAAAACGTTGCTCGATTAAAGTTCGAAGAGGATTTGAAAATTACAGAAATGTACTCTGCCGAAGCAGAAGCTGTTCCTCTTTCGGAAACGTTGTATCCAACCGGAAACGTCGAAGATTGGCTACTTGAAGTGGAAAGAGTAATGAGAGAGAGTTTAAGATCCATTTTAGGAAGAGCCATTGGCGAATATTATAATGTAAGCATTAGTCGAATTATCAATTGTCAATTATTCTATTTTTAAATAATCCTTTAAATAACAGGTTAAAAGAACAGAATGGGTATTGAATTGGCCAGGTCAGATAGTTATAGCTGGATGTCAGACGGCTTGGACAACTGAAGTTTCAGACTCTCTAGCTAAAGGTGATCTGTCAGGTCTTTTTCCAAAGTTACTTTCCCAATTGGATGATTTAAGGTCATTGGTCAGAAGTCCACTCACCAAAATTGGTCGTATGATTTTATCGGCTCTCATTGTTATTGAAGTACATGCCAGAGACGTTGTGGGTAAGATGATAGAGGAAAGAGTAGAAAATATAAATGATTTTGAATGGATAAGTCAACTACGTTACTATTGGTCTGATGAAAACCTTTATATAAGGGCTGTAAACGCTGAATTTTTATACGGATACGAATACCTCGGTAATACTGGAAGATTAGTTATCACTCCACTAACTGATCGGTGCTACTTGACATTAACCGGAGCTTTACATTTGAAATTTGGAGGAGCTCCAGCAGGTCCAGCAGGAACGGGTAAAACAGAGACAACAAAAGATTTAGGAAAAGCAATGGCCGTACAATGTGTTGTATTCAATTGCTCTGATCAATTGGATTTTATGGCTATGGGTAAATTCTTCAAAGGTTTGGCTAGGTAATTTAAAAATAATGAATTTCAATATAAATTGATTTTTAAATTGAAAAAACTTTACTACTTTCTAGTGCTGGAGCATGGGCTTGTTTCGATGAATTTAATAGAATTGACATTGAAGTATTATCTGTTGTTGCTATGCAAATTACAACTATTCAAAAGGCACAACAGCAAAGGGTACGATAAATTGAATACTAATTTGCATATTGATAATTTAAACTTTTTAATTAGGTTGATAGATTTATGTTTGAAGGTGTTGAATTAGCTCTAAAACCATCTTGCGCTGTATTTATTACAATGAATCCAGGCTACGCCGGCCGTACGGAATTGCCTGACAACTTAAAGGCCCTTTTCCGACCTGTTGCTATGATGGTACCCGATTATGCATTAATTGCGGAGATATCATTATTTTCATTTGGTTTTTCGGATGCTAAAAATCTGTCCAAGAAAATTGTCACAACTTTTAAATTGTCTTCTGAACAATTGAGCTCACAGGATCATTATGATTTTGGTATGAGAGCTGTAAAGAGTGTTATATCCGCTGCAGGTAATTTAAAACGTCAAAATCCGGATATGAATGAAGAATTAATAGCACTAAGAGCAATTAGAGATGTAAATGTACCGAAGTTCCTTATGGACGATCTGAAACTCTTTAATGGAATTGTTTCTGATTTGTTCCCAAATATTAAGTTAGTTATGCTATTTATATATAAAAGCATTGTTTTGCTAACATTATTATTACCTTTAGGGAGGAGCCTATAGATTACGGTTCATTAGAGACGGCCTTGAGAAAATGCTGTACGAAAAATGGTCTAAAAGATGTTGATGGATTTATTCATAAATGTATACAATTATACGAAACAACAGTTGTAAGACATGGTCTTATGTTGGTTGGTCCAACAGGAAGTGGAAAAACGAAGGTTATTTTTCAAAAACTATCGTAAATTAACTTATAAAATATACATTTCGTTTTCAATAGTGCTACGAAACTCTGCAAAAAGCGTCAACATCATTAAAAGGCGAGTTATCGCCGGCTGGAACAAATTTCGAGACAGTCTTAACTTGCGTACTAAATCCTAAATCTATTACCATGGGCCAATTATACGGTGAATTTGATCTTCTAACTCATGAATGGACTGATGGTATTCTATCATCTCTTATTCGTGTTGGAGCCTCCTCAATGGATGAAGATAAGAGATGGTATATGTTTGATGGTCCAGTAGACGCCGTATGGATTGAAAATATGAATACTGTTCTAGACGATAACAAAAAACTCTGTTTAAGTTCGGGTGAAATTATTAAATTGACTGAGAACATGACAATGATGTTTGAAGTACAAGATTTGGCTGTAGCATCACCAGCCACAGTTTCACGTTGTGGTATGGTCTATCTTGAACCATCAATTCTTGGTTTACAACCATTTGTAGAATGCTGGTTAAAAAAATTACCTGACCTATTATACTCCTATCGAGATAAATTTCAAAGTTTATTCGATCATTTTCTGGAGCCTTCCATCAATCTGATTAGAAAGAAAATGAAGGAGATCGTTCCAAGTGTCGATTCCAATTTAACATATAGCTTGTTAAAAATGTTGGATTGTTTCTTTAAACCATTCCTTCCAAAAGAAGTAAGTAAGAATTTCTATTATGCTAGGCAAAAAAAGAAACACCTACGAAATATTCTTAGGAAATAGATAATAGAAGAAAAAGTGTCAGTTTTATATAAGAGATGACACTACTAAATCCATTTTAATAATAATTAAGAATACTATATTTTCTTTATAATTGATATATTTATCTATTTATATAAATTTATGTATTACCTTCAGTCGCGATCAGGTTATTCGGTAAGATTTATCAATAAATTCTCTGCTTTTTCCGCGATTGTGTACTTTTTTACTCGACTTTTATTTTTCTACTTTTACTTCCCGCCTTTTTCAATTTGAAGAAGAAGAAAGTCCTTTTCTTTTCCCCTCCTGTCTTTTTTTCTTTGGGGATAGCTAAAATATTCTATTATTCCTAGTCTTTTTCATATTTATATAAATGTATATACTGCATATAAATATATACAGTATTTAATACAAAATTAGACCTATTTCTTTAGTATTACTGTTATTATTATTATTATTATTTTTTCTCGCTTTTATTCTATTAGAAATTATCTTCTTTTCAAAAAAAAATGGTAAGAAACGAGTAATTTAAGCTTATAAGCATTGATGATTACAAACTAGTCAATATAACATATATTCATATTTTTGTCCTATTAATTATTATCAAGATTTATTTATAGATTTCTAATTAAATTCCATTTAATTTATAAATAACATATATGTATATATATATAAATTTATACGTGTTGAAAGACATCCTACTATATCTTCCATCCTAATGAGGTATCCTGATCAAAGCAAAGCAGAAAAACTCTTTGATCATTTATCAAAAATAAATTAGAATAGTTACGTGTTTGATTCACTTAACAAATTAATTAATTTGTTTAATTATCAAAATATAATAAACATAGAAAAAAGATGCATGTCAAAGAAATTTATAAACGCATAAAAACATCATTTAAACAAATAATGACAATTACAAACATATAATTGTATTATTAGCATGACAAACAGTTTCGTAAGCGTCTATATGTTTTCATTTTTTAGGGACAGAACCTAAAATATGAAATGATTAATGTTTTTAATTGTATAGCCTATTTTACATTCATGTTTAAATGTATACAGTATATCTAAATATATACATATATATATATATATATATATATATATGTATATATACTGTATAAACTGTTTATCGTTCATTTACTTATTCAATATTTTATTTTTTTATTCTTTCTCTTTTCACTTTCAAAATTAATTTATCTTTGTATTTTCGCTATTCTTATAAAAATTTCTGAATTCAGGGTGACAAACCAATACCTATGGAACGATTGGCAAGAATAGAAGAACTTATTGAACCTTGGTTTCTATTTTCTCTTGTTTGGTCTGTTGGAGCTACTGTAGATAATGATGGAAGAAAAAAATTTTCTGAATATATTCGGGAAGAGTCTAAATCATTTGGAGTAAGTTTATAAAGATTACATTTTATACGAGATAACCTATATCGAGTTTCTTTACTTTATAGATAAAACTTGAATTTCCATCTGATGGATTAGTATACGATTATAGATTAGATGATGCTGATATATCGCTACCTGCAGCGGAAGAAGAAGAAGAGGAAGAGTTAAAAAAGAGAAAGGTACGTTTGAAATCAATGTTAGCATATTACATAATTAATCAGTAAAGGTACCGTTAAACGAAAGATCGTCGTCATAGTAACTTTTCTTTTAAATAAAAACATCTAAATATAAATTACAAAAAGCAAAAACAAATATCATATATAAATTTTTAGAAGCGTCGTATGTTGTTGCAAAATCCTAATCAAGAGATAAATGAAGAAGATTTAGAAGAACGTCCCAAAAATACTACGGTTTGAAAATAGACAATTATAAAAGAAACCGTCCCATAAAACTATAAAAATATGTTTAAAATATAAAAATTGAACGATTTTACAACAAAATCAAAACAATTTCTTATATTTTATGTTTTTTTTTCTACCCTTTATTCACTTTTTCTTTATTATTTATTATTAAATTTTTGTATTCTTTTTTTTTTAAAAAAAAAAGAAATAAGAAAAAAATGTTTTTTTTCTTCTTAATTTTGGTTTTTACATCCAAAATTTTAGAAAAGTTAAAAATAGAATATACATATATATCTATATCTATATATAAATGGCTGAAAAATATATTAATTTTCTAACTCTTCTTTCTCATAGGCCTAACAATTTATAAAAAAATATGAACAAGATTTTGAGAGATGTTATTCCAATCGAAATCTTATTTTTTGATGAATTTTCTCTGCATTTACTTTCAAGATTAAGAAATAAGAGAGTTTTATTAATTAAAGCGTTTTTTATAAATAGGTTCAATGGATCGGCTGGATGGAAAATATACCCGAATATGTTATAACTACAGATATGAAATTTTCCGATATCATTGTGCCTACATTAGATACTGTACGATCTGCTTTCCTACTCGAAATGCTCTTAACCAACAATAAAACGGTTGCTTGCGTTGGACCAACAGGAACGGGAAAATCTCTAGCAATTGCTAACAAGCTGGCCAGATCAATGCCTAAAGAATATATACCAGAATTTATTACATTTTCGGCTAAGACGAGTGCAAATCAAACCCAAGATTTAATTGATGGTAAATTAGATAAGAGAAGAAAAGGAGTATTTGGCCCACCATTAGGAAAATACTTCCTTTTCTTTGTTGACGATCTGAATATGCCAGCGCTGGAAGTTTACGGTGCACAGCCTCCTATTGAACTTATCCGCCAATGGATGGACTTTGGTGGTTGGTATGATAGAAAGGCTATTGGAGAATTTAGAAATTTGGTAGACGTCAATTTTATTGGAGCTATGGGACCACCTGGGGGAGGAAGAAATCCCATTACGCCTCGTCTCTTAAGACATTTTAATTATTTGTCTTTTACCGAATTAGAAGAGGAAAGCATGATGACCATTTTCGGTAGAATTCTCAATTTTTGGATAAGCAACAATGCTGGTTTATCTCATTTAAATGAAAACATGGTCAAAACGTGCATTAGTGTTTATAGTACTATTACAACCCAATTACTACCGACTCCGGCTAAATCCCATTATACTTTCAATTTGAGAGATTTATCAAAAGTTTTTCAAGGTATGCTTATGGCTGATCCTTCAAAAATTGCTAACGAGCAAGAATTACTAAGATTATGGTACCATGAGAGTGCCAGAGTATTTTCTGATAGGTTGGTTAACGATGACGATAGAAAATGGTTTAAGGAACTTTTGGAGAGTAAGATAAAAAACGATTACAATATTGAACCTTCTGAGGTGATTACTAGCGAACCTCTAATGTACGGCGACTTTCTCAATCCAACCGATAAACAATACACCGAAATGGCCGATCATGAAAAGCTTACTGCAAGTGTGGAGGAAGGCTTAGAAGACTATAACCAAATTAATACTGCAAGAATGAATTTAGTTCTCTTTATGGATGCTATAAAACATCTAAGTAGAATAGCGCGTATCATAAGGCAGCCTCAAGGCAATGCTCTCCTTCTCGGTGTGGGCGGTTCGGGAAGGCAGTCTTTAACTCGATTAGCCGCTCATATGTAAGTTTTAACCTTATAAGTTGCACAGGGGAGGGAAAATTTACATGTAATTACTAAACTTTTGTAAACAGAGCGGAATACGATCTCTTCCAAATCGAATTATCAAAAAATTACGGTGTAAATGAGTGGAGAGAAGATTTGAAAAAGGCTATGATGAAAGCTGGATTGGAAAATAATCCTATGGTTTTCCTCTTTAGCGATACTCAAATTAAAAATGAGTCTTTTCTAGAAGATATAAATAATATCTTAAATAGTGGTGATGTACCAAATCTGTACGGTTTGGACGAATTAGATTCCATCTATAACACTATGAAGCCAATTGTCCAAGATGAGGGTTTACAAGCAACTAAAACCAACCTTTTCAGCGCTTTCACAAAAAGAATTAGATCTAATTTGCATACAGTAATCACAATGAGCCCCATTGGAGAAGTGTTTAGGGCTAGACTGAGACAGTTTCCTGCTCTTGTCAATTGTTGCACTATCGATTGGTTTTCGGAGTGGCCTGCCGATGCCCTCAGATCGGTAGCCCTAAGATTCCTACAAGACGCTCCAGATGTAGATGCGAGTGGAGATATACTCGAAGGTCTTGTTAATATGTGCCAAGAAATTCATATATCCGTTACGAAAAACTCAGTATTATATTTATCCGAACTCTCTCGTCACAATTACGTTACTCCTACATCATATTTGGAATTAATTAACACTTTCGTCAAGTTAACAAAACTAAAAAAGACTGAATTAATGAATGCAAGGGATAGAACGAAAACTGGATTGGACAAACTACTTTCAACTGCAGAAGATGTTGCCAAGTTACAAGAAGAACTTAAACATATGAAACCTCTTTTAGAGGAGGCCGTTCAAGAATCTAAAGCAACTATGGAGCAAATTGCGAAAGATACAATTGTAGCTGAGGAAACTAGAACTGTAGTTCAGAAGGAAGAAACGGAGGCTAGAAATAAAGAAAAAGAAACTCAAGCTATAGCTACAGATGCTCAGCGAGATTTGGATGAAGCATTACCGGCTCTAGATGCTGCTTTGCTATCCCTAAAATCTCTTAATAGGAACGATGTTGTTGAAGTAAGAGCTATGCAACGTCCTCCAGAAGGTGTTCAAATGGTTATTCAAGCAGTTTGTATCATGAAAGGGGTTAGGCCGAAAAAAGTTGCGGGAGATAAACCCGGAAGTAAAATTGATGATTACTGGGAACCCGGAAAAGGCTTATTGACAGATCCTCAAAAGTTTTTAGAGTCATTGTTCACTTTTGATAAAGATAATATACCAGACGACAGAATTCAAAAAATTCAACCATACATCGATTCCGAGTCATTTACACCGGCCAATATAGCCAAAGTATCGAAAGCTTGCACAAGTATTTGCCAATGGGTACGAGCTATGCATAAATATCATTTTGTAGCCAGAGGTGTTGCTCCAAAACGTGAAGCTCTAAAAATTGCTGAAGCCGACTTGGAAAAGACACAAAAAATCTTAGCCGATGCCAAAGCACGATTGATGGAGGTGGAAAATGGTGTTGCAACACTAAAGGCAAAATATGATGACTCTGTTAAAAAGAAAGCTGAGCTAGAAAATAAATGCGAAGAATGTGAAGCGAAGTTAGGACGGGCTCACAAATTGATTGGAGGATTAGCTGACGAAAAGATAAGATGGCAAGAATCAGTAGAAGAATTGAATGCAACTTTAGCAAATATTATAGGCGATATTTTAATTTCTGCTGGATACGTTTCCTATTTAGGATCTTTTAATGGAGCGTACAGACATAAAATGTTAGAGGAATGGGTAGAAAAACTAGGTGAACATAGCGTCCCATTTAATTCTGATCCAAATTTAATTAAAGTAATGAGTGATCCAGTTAAAATTAGAACTTGGCAGATTGCTGGACTACCTAAGGACAATCTTTCTGTTGAAAATGGTGTAATTGTTCAATTTTCTTCTAGATGGCCTCTATTTATTGATCCTCAGGGTCAGGCAAATAAATGGGTTAAAAATTTGGAGAAAGAGAATGGTATTGATGTAATTAAATTAAGTGATAAAGACTTCTTGAGAAGTTTGGAAAATGCTGTTAGATTTGGAAAGCCTTGCCTTCTAGAAAATGTAGCCGAAGAATTGGATCCGGCACTTGAACCAATCCTCTTGAAGCAAGTTTTCAAACAGCAAGGAAGTTTAGTTATCAAGCTGGGAGATGCTGTTATTCCCTATCACGAAGATTTCAAATTTTATATCACTACAAAATTACCAAATCCGCACTATACACCTGAAACGTCAACAAAAGTGACACTTGTTAATTTTACTCTATCACCAAGCGGTTTGGAGGATCAACTGCTGGGTATTGTCGTTGCTGAAGAGAGACCCGATTTGGAAGAAGCTAAAAATCAACTGATAGTCTCGACCGCAAAAATGAAATCGGAATTGAAAGAGATTGAAGATAAGATACTTCACAGACTATCGGCATCTGAAGGAAGTCCAGTTGATGATATTGATTTAATTCAAACTTTAGAAGCTTCAAAATTTAAATCGGAAGAGATTAAACAAAAGGTCGTCATTGCCGAACAAACAGAAAAGGATATCGATGAGACAAGAAGTCAATATATTCCGGTAGCGGTTAATACACAAATCCTCTTCTTCTGCGTAGCAGACTTAGCTAATATAGATCCTATGTATCAGTATTCACTCGAGTGGTTCATTGGCATATTTTTAGGAGGAATTAGTAATGCTGAACGGGCAGACAAGCTAGCTCAGAGAATTGAAAATATAAATGAGTATTTCACATTCTCCTTATACTCCAACGTTTGCAGGAGTTTATTCGAAAAACATAAATTATTATTTGCATTCTTATTGTGTGTGCGAATTCTTATGTACAAAGGCAAGATTAATATGGATGAGTGGAGATATCTATTAGCTGGCGGTACCCACAAGGTAAAAGATATGAATAACCCAGCTCCTGAATGGCTTTCTGAACGTTCTTGGGGTGAAATACTTACTCTATCATACTTATCATCTTTTGCTTCTTTTGCGGATGACTTTCCTAATCTTCTACAAGGATTTAAAAAGATATTCGATTCTATTGAACCTCATAAAGAAGAGTTACCAGGTAAATGGGCTGAAGAATTGGACGATTTCCAAAAATTACTTGTACTCCGTTGCCTTCGAGCTGATAAAGTGACAAATGCTATGCAAGACTACGTTTCTAATCATCTAGGTCAAAGATTTATAGAACCCCAAACAGCAGATTTAAATCTCGTCTTCAAAGATTCATCACCAACAACGCCACTCATATTCGTGCTAAGTGTGGGTACTGATCCGGCTGCAGATTTATACAAATTTGCAGAAGAGATGAGATTCTCGAAGAAACTAAGCGCTATATCACTTGGTCAGGGTCAGGGACCTAGAGCCGAAGCTATGATGAAATCAGCTATGGAAAGAGGCAAGTGGGTATTTTTCCAGAATTGCCATTTAGCTCCAAGTTGGATGCCCAGCTTAGAGAGGCTAGTTGAACAAATTGACCCGGATAAAGTACACAGAGATTTCAGGCTTTGGTTGACATCTATGCCAAGCCCTAAATTTCCTGTTTACATTCTACAGAATGGTTCGAAAATGACTGTAGAACCACCCAGAGGAATAAAGGCAAATCTATTACGATCCTACACATCTTTTACCGATGATTTCCTTATGTCGTGTGGTCTTAGGGCGTTTGAGTTTAAGTATCTGCTATTATCACTTTGCCTTTTCCACGGTGTTGTTCTTGAAAGAAGGAAATTTGGACCTTTAGGATTTAATATACCTTATGAATTTACAAATGGAGATTTACGAATATGTATATCTCAGCTAAAAATGTTCTTGGAAGAGTATGAAGATATTCCCTACAAAGTTCTGAAATATACCGCAGGCCATATTAACTATGGCGGAAGAGTAACTGACGACTGGGACAGACGTTGTCTTATGAATGTGCTTAATGACTTTTACAGATCGACTGTTCTAGATGCTCAGCATAAATATAGCTCATCAGGAATATACAAGCAAATTGATCCAGATAATGATTTAAAAGGTTATATCGCCTTCATTAAGAGTTTACCAATTAATGATACACCAGAAATATTCGGTTTACACGACAATGCCAACATCACCTTTGCTCAGAATGAAACCTTCCTTTGCTTAGACGCTCTTCTAAAATTACAACCGAGATCGTCATCTGGTGGAGGAGCATCAAGAGAAGAAATTATGGAGAAAACAGCAAAAGATATACTGAACTCTGTACCAAATCCAATCCCTATCGGACCCGTAATGGAGAAATATCCAGTTCTATACGAACAGAGTATGAATACAGTTCTTAGTCAGGAAGTTATACGATACAATAGATTATTAAACACCATTCACAAGAGTCTTAATGATCTTCTGAAGGCCCTAAAGGGTCTTGTTGTTATGTCTCAAGAATTGGAAAATATGGCAAACTCCCTATTTATTAACCAAGTACCATCTCTTTGGTCGGGAAAAGCATATCCATCACTAAAACCATTGGCATCATGGGTAATCGATCTAGAACACAGAGTAGAGTTTATTCAAGATTGGATTAAGGGTGGAATTCCATCTGTCTTCTGGATTTCAGGTTTCTTCTTTCCTCAAGCCTTCTTGACGGGAACTTTGCAGAATTTCGCGAGAAAGAAAGTTATTTCTATTGATACGATTAATTTCAGTTTCGAAGTAATGAGAGAATCGGCAAACGAACTAAAGGAGCATCCAGAAGACGGTTGCTATATAAGAGGACTTTTTCTAGAGGGTTGCCGCTGGGATCCTGCTAGGCATCAATTAACAGAATCAAGGCCAAAAGAACTATATACAGATGTGCCATGTATATGGCTTATACCAATGGCTAATAGAAAACCTCCAAGTGACGGTATTTACGATTGTCCAGTTTATAAAACCTTAACAAGAGCAGGAACTCTATCAACGACTGGACATTCCACAAACTTTGTTTTTGCAGTCGAATTACCCACAGATAAAGAACAAAAATATTGGATTCAAAGAGGCGTCGCTATGCTTTGCGCACTAAACTATTGATCCGATTATTTAACAAAGACGCTGCTAGAAATCTTGTACGATATAAACATTTATTTAATAGACAACGTTTTAAGCTATTCTTATATTTTATATATATTTTGTTTTTATAATTATTCTACACATTCAAAATGGAATAAAATAACATTCTTAAGGCAATAACAACAAAAACATGTAATATTCCTCTCATAGGTAGATGGCGTTGTAGTTGATTTATTAGCTGGGCTATCTTTGCTATATAAATAGTAAAAGAAACTTACTTATTTGGAAGACAAATAGTTCGGTTTACTCCGTGAGAAATATTAATTGAAAAGAGTAGTAATAACAATAGTAATAATCGAACGTCAACATAGAGTAAAGAGAGAAAGAGAGCGAGAGAGCAAGAAGGAAGATTTAAATTCTCAGTTATAAAAGAGAAAGCCCAGGAAAATTTTATCACCAAATATGTCATTTAAATTTATTGTATTTACTGTTCTAGTAATGAGAACAAGATGATATTTCAGTGAATAACCCTTTAGTTTATCATTAAACCTAAATGAACTTTGAGGAGAGATGGCCCTTTTTTGTTTTTTATAGAATATAATACAACACTATATAGTATAGTTTTGTTTTTTTGGATTTATTGACTTGTTTATTAGTAATAAAAGAATAAATTGATTGTATAATAGACTGAAGAGTGACAAATTATTGACTAATTTTCATATTAAAATATACAGGAAGAGAATATGCTCTTAAATTATACTGGATGTGTAAATAGGGGAGGGAAGGGAGGATGATTTTAACCAAGGACGTCAAAGGGGCGGTATGTAATGTGTTTAATCAAACAAAATAATTGCAGGGACAGAATTTTTTTTCTTTTCGAAGCCTGAAATTTATAAATATCTTCTTTATATATATAATCTATCTTTCAACAAAGAAACTGCTATTTAACTATATCTACTAATCGTTTCAATCTTTTGCTGTAATAACTCATTGCTAAAGAAATGAAATTTCTATAGAATATCATTGCTGTCGACTTTGACAGCGCTGATAGGATACTATGTAAGATGTAGGTGGCGTTTTAGATATTTCTGTGGACGGTAGCATTCGAAACTAGATCCGACAGTAGGCCTTTCTAATAAAGATATCTTATTTTTTCAAATTTCCTTTTATGTTTTATTTCAATACTTAAAGATGAAAACAATGTTACCTACCCAAGAAGGAAACCATCATAAAAAATTGAACAAGATTGGAATAGGATGGGTCTTCCTCTCTGTAATTTGTGCGTTTAGCTGCTCAGTAGGATTCTATGCTCCATACTGGCTAAATGGAAAATTTATAAATGGTACGGAATCTCATCTTGGAATATTCCGGCGATGTAACTATTTAAAATTAAATAAAGGAGAACTGGAAACAGTTAAAGATTGCGGTATGTACAAGACATTCTCGGACATCCCAAGTACTTGGTGGAAGGTTAGCACATTGACTGTTGGTTGTTCAACATTTCTCACGGCAACAGTAGCTTTTGTTGGATTGTTCGCTTCTTGTATACGAGACGCCCTCTCGCGAACTATTATTAAATTATCTGGACTCTTCCAGGCGTTTTCCGGTGAGTGTTACTAGGCCTATGAGACCGTTTATAAGCACACCCTATCTCGTGCGTATTAATCCTCTTTTTATCGTTTGCTTTCTAATGAAAAACAGCAAAGACATAAAAGCAAAGAAAGCTTCTTTTCTTAACCGGAATTGACTGTACCGGAAAAGGAATATTTTTCTCACCATTTTTGCTATAATAGGTTTTTTTGGTTGAAGAATCATATATAGTATTTAAAGTAACAAAAAAAAATCAGGAATAGAAAGTTCTCTTGCCAAGCTCTTTCATGTTATTCATTTTCTACCTTTTAAAGCGGACAATATAGCGACAAGAAGCGAAATTTAATCGCTCCCCTATTCTCTAAGGATTCCTTCGTGGATAGCCTATTTGTTTATGCATGTAAACAAAATATAAAATCTACACCCTTATTCCAGGGATAAATACCAGCATCTAAACGGTAGAAATGAAATATATTTGACAGAAAACATTTTAATCTTCCAGAAATGTCGGACTAATTGAAAAGAAACTTGCATACTGCTTATCCAAGAGTAGAATATATAAAGAAATAGCCAGGGAGAGGGAAATCACGTCTAGAATATAAACGCTTATTACCCTTCGCGGTTTGTCAGATACGTCACGCCTCTTCTCTTGATAGGCTCAAATAAGCCCGTTTAAGCACGTATTTTTATTTTTGTTTAATTCAGCTTTTAATCTGGAGATAATAATCTAAATTATTCGTAATTTACGATTTCCTTTTATCGAATTAAATTCTAGCTTGGACATTGATTAATACATACTCCATTTTAAGAGAGAGAGAGAGAGAGAGAGAGAGAGACAAATAGTCAAAGGGCGGGATGAAGAGAGAAAAACGAAAAGATTTTCGAGTTTATTATAAAATGAAGAAAAAAAAGACGAAAAAAATAATCCTATTGTCACGTGATTATCAGTCTTTTCCAGCCTAATTCCTTTTAAGAATGGAAAGGGAGGAGGGGTATTTTTCGAGATAGGGAATAGGTGGTAAATGCTGACCCGTCGAGGATTAATCTTTTCGCGATTAGTTTTATTTACGCTCCAATTATTATAAATGGATCCTCAGCTAAACCCGCTATTTATAGGGAGAATACAAAATACTGTTGCTCTTGGTAACTAAATTGCATTTTACGACTAAAAGAAGAAATTTTTCTTTTGCATATATATTTATAAGTCTTGACAAACATAGTTTGTAGGAACACACGATAAAATCTGTATTTTTAATTTAAAAATACTTGTTTCCTATATTAAAAAAGGATTAGGCAAGTAGAGAATTCAAACGAGAAGAATTTAAATTGATTCTTCCCTCCAGCAAGAAATTAACTTCTCCTTTAGCCTTTAGAAACTAGCTTTCGAATAATTCCCATAATTCGGCTGTATTTTTCTTGCTTTCCTGCTCCTATTATTTCTTTTATTTTTTTATTTTCGTGTATTAATTATATCTATTTATTATTTATTATATGTTATTGTTAATCTGTCATTGCAGGAGTATTAATGGCTGCAACTTGCATTCTTTTCTATCCTTTGGGTTGGGCAAACTCCGAATCGAAACAAGTATGTGGAGATGAAGCGCGCAATTATAAATTAGGTTAATTAAAGCACATTTTCTACTCTCTTAACCCTCATTCTTTTTATTTATGCTCGTCCCATTTTATCCATTTCCCTTACTTTTAGCGTTAATAATGTGATAATATTGCAAACAGGGCATTGCAGTTTGGGTTGGACGTACTTTCTCGCTTCGGGCACAGCAATTTTAGAGCTTGTTTGCTTTATTCTAACACGTTACAGCATCAGACCGAGATATGATAATCCAATGAAATACGCCTCTGTTAAAGCCTCTTGCTCTCAAACAACGGAAATACAACAGCTGTAAAGGAATGAAAATATTAAGTAAAAACCCTCTTTGTATCTCGAAAATAAACTAGAGATGACGCTATTGGTCAGACGAAAAGTTTAGATCGATTTATTAATGAAGAAAGAGAAGAATTAAAAGATTTATCAACGCTTCTTCAAATGCAAATTGATGTTAAAAACCTTTATTATTGAGAATCTATGCCTTTTATATGAGAAAATTAGTAAACTAATGTTGAAACCATATAAATTTGAAATATTGAATTGTAAATATAAGATAATGTTGTTTTTTTCAGTAATTCCTGCTTTTTACCTAGTAAAAGAACGTTATTAAAAAAAGACTTTTATATATTATATGTCATTGACCTTTTATATTTAAATAAACGGTTAAAGTATTGCTAAGTCTTTACTTAAGACGTTAGAATGTCCAGATGGCGGCTCTTAATTATCATAAAAATATAGCAGTAGGCATTAACATAATTATGAATATTAATAAGAAATAGGAAAACTTTGCCTATAGTCTTGGACTATCTTACGAATTGTATTTGAGCTGGAAGGATGAATTCAGAAGAAGGTAACCAACAAACAAAATGTGAAAAGCTGCTTTTGACGATAAAGAAGCATAGGACGTTTCTTTTAGTGTTTTTAGCCCTTTTCCTGGATAACGTTCTAACAACAATAGTTGGTAAGAGCTTCTTTCATATTCTATTTAAAAGAGAATTATAAAATGTTTTCATTCAAAATTATCTTCAAAATTTCTATTCTTTATCTTATCAAAACAGTTCCAATAATTCCTGATTATTTGGGTAATTTTAACGGAAAGAATACTAATTTTACAGATTTTGACAACAATACGTTCATGAGGTAAAAATTTCATTTTATTTCTATTATCAAAACTTATCTTAGATCAATTAGCATTTTAGTAAGTTACGCAATTGGAAATAAGGATCATTTGTGTAACTTTTATTTCCTTAGAAAATCTTGAAAAGTTCTACTACATTTTTTCATTTTCTCTTAGAGATGATACAAGAACTGGATGGCTATTTTCTTCCAAGGCGATAGTGCAACTTTTCTTCAACTTTGTAATAGGGCACATAGTGAACAGGTTAATAAGGGTTGAAAGGTAATTTTACGCAAGACGGCTTTCTAATGATATCTCTTTTATAGATATGGACATTTGTCCTGCATGGTATTCGGTAGTGTCATGTTTGTAATATCTTGCATCCGTAAGATATTATACTAATTTATTCACGTGTCCATAAGTAACTTTCGTGTTTTCTTATTGTAGTTTACACTATTGGAACTAATTACGTACAGCTTCTTATCGCACGATCATTACATGGAATTTCTTCAGCTGGTATGAATGTTGCAGGATTTTCGGCTTTGGCTAACAAATATCAAGAAGATAGAGAGAGAAGTTTAATCATAGGCCTAGCTATGTCTGGAGTTGCTAGTGGTGTAATAGTTGGCTATCCTTTGGGCGGTAGTTTATATGAGTTTGTTGGAAAGACGATGCCCTTTGCAATTTTGACATCTATTGGTATAGTACAATTGTTCTTACAATTTACTGATTTACCAGAAGCTAATGAATCTTTAACAATTGGATTTGGGACAAATCATTCATTTTACGATCTTTTGAAAGATTTTAGGTTTTTAGTTTTATTTGGAGCTCTTTTATTGCCGGAAGTTGTTATAGCAGCTATAGAACCCACGTTGCCTCGTTTCTTAGAAGAGAAAATGGACGCTGAAGAGTGGGAAGTGGGTGCAGCTTTTTTGCCTGACAGTCTTGGGTTCTTACTTGGTTCTTCTCTATTTGCAACGCTGGCCAGAAAAATCGGACGGAAATTGCTGACAACCGTTTCATTGTTACTAATGTCCGCTTGTCTGATTGCTTCATCTTATAGTCGACAGGTGGCGCATTTAATCTTGCCTCAATTCGGAGTTGGTTTAGGATTGGGCGGTAAGACTAAAATTCTTTTCCAAACGCAGATAGAAATACTTGAAGAAACTTATTTGTTATATATAAAAATAAACAGGAATAGACGCTTCACTGATACCTCTTCTGGCTCTCTTAGTGGATCAGTACTGTCCAGGACAATACGGAGCCGCCTACGCAATTGGACAATCGGCAATTTGCTTAGGATTTGCTTTAGGTATATTTGATTGTTTTACTCATGAATAAAGAACTGTTGTATTAATTTGTCTTAAGCTATAATATAAGAGTAAAACACAATACGAAGATAATTAATAGAATTATGAGAAAACGATACCAAAAAAAAAATAATTTTGAAGATTGTTTTCTTTTTTTTTTTTAAAAAAAACAAAATATACAAACAACTAGATAGAATATATCTATATATACAGATATATCATATATATTTTGTATTAAAAAATCTTTAAATGACAAATAAAGAATGAGTAGAAAAAAGAAGAAGAAGAAGCCAAAGTATTAAAAATAACAGCTGTTGTTTTTTTATATATTTATCATTAAAATTGCAATTATCCATTGCATTATTATTAACTTCCTTATTGTTACTATTAGTATTGTGTTGTTCTTTTTTTGTTAGTATGCCAAGTAGTAAGCCATGATAAAAAATAATATGCTTTAATATAGTATATAAGTAATGTAGCAGAAAAAAAATCCAGACTATTTTACGTCAATGGAGAGAGGAGATGTTTTCATAATGTTAATATTTGCAGGTCCAGCCTTTGCTGGATATATTACAGACGCTCTTGGATTTAGGTGGTAAGTAGTATTTGTTGATTCATTTTAATTGTTTTTGTTTATTAAACTGTCGATTTTGGGATTTTCTGACCAGGCTTTTAAGAATTTTGTGCTGCTTGGCTGCTTCCTATTCTTGTGTAACTTGTCTTTGTTTTCCGTCAATTCAAACGGGTGTTTATAATCAACTTAGATGAAAAGATATATATGAAGGTTTGTAATCTAAATATTAAACGCTAACGAATGTACCAGCGATAGCTATAACTGACTAATTTAAATGGTTTTCAATGTTTGGTAATATTTCTATTGTTAAGCCTCTTGAAAGACTCTGCAAATGTAAAACTATACGCTTATGATGAGTAGTTGTAAGAGAAGATAGATAACAAAAATAGGGATTTTGTTGACACAGTGTAGCATGCATAATGCTAACCTCACCAATTGGTACTGTCCCCCTTCACAAAGTATTAAGTTTTTAAAGTATCCCTCAAAAAAGATAAATGCAATAGATCAAAGGAAAAATATACACATACTAGCTGAATAAATAGTAATCTCTTCATTGTGTGTTTTGTTCTCTTTTATTTTAGATTGTAAATGTTTATTTTTCAGAATTGTCGATATTTCTGACCGAAATGCCTGAGGATGGAAAAGATCCTCTCTTGATATGGGCGGAATATCATCTACATCCAAATTTGAGTAGAGAAGAGGCTTTTAAATTATTGCAGCCTCATAATAATGATTTTCGATTCACGTATGGTTTAGCTTCACTCTTCATTACATTGTACAGTATAACAGCTGTTAGTGCCCTTATAGTAAACTCCTTAATGGCCTATGTTCTTATTAGTAATAAGACTCTTAGGAGTGCTAATAATGCTTTTGTGACGAATTTGATAATCAGTGATATATTATTAGCTCTTATCGTTATGCCTTTATCAACCATAATGCTTATTCTAAAAGAATGGAATCTTGGAGAGACCTTTTGTAAAATGACTCCATGGTTAAAAGCTACATGTGTATCATGCAGTACTTATAGTATAAGCGCTATTGCAGCTATACGATATCGTTGTATTGTGAAAGGATCTAAATTACCGTCCTACCGAAATGCCTCACTTGGTATTGCAACTATTTGGGTTGTTTCCACGATTATTGGATCACCAATGTTGTTTGTTGTTCAAATACGAATCTATAAAATAGCACCGCCGTATCTTTTGTATAGGACTTGCTCAGAACATTGGCAAAGTTATACATTAAAAGTCTTATATAGTGTGACGGTCATGACTTTACAATTTATTTTACCTCTACTTATTATAGCCTTTGTCCACTGGAATATCTGTAGTGTTCTAAAGCGTAGAATAAATGCTAGACATAGGCCATTAGTTAGAGCTCTACGTGAGGCAAGACGTCATCGGAAGAATTCAACATTACTCATGATGATTGCTTGTGTATTCGCCTTTTGTTGGTTTCCTTTCAGTTTTTTCAACTTGATAGCTGATTTAGAAAGCAAACAAATCAGCAATGAATATTTCATGGTTATCTACGGATCTTTCCTATTAATAGCCCTGAGTTCAGCATGTTTGAATCCATTGCTTTATTGCTGGACAAATGAAGCTATCAGAAGAACTATAAAAGGATTACTAAAGAGAAACACTAACTATAATAGAAGGAATACTAACTTACAAGAAAATAGTTTAATCATGAGAGTGTTACGAAATCAACCTCTTGTTCACGTTTTATAGTCAACTTTCATATTTCTCATTGTCGCTCTTAAAAAGAAAGATAAAACGAAAAACGAGAAGGGAAAGTTTGGAAATTTTTACTTCTATAGAATTAGACTTGTATTTGAACAAACGAAAAGTCTTTATACCTCGTTTTTCCCTATCTAAAAAATTCAATAAATATCTTATTAAGTGTGTTCGTACTTCCTTGCTATATTTATTAAAACGCAGCAATGATGAAATTATAACAGACTTATATAATTAATACTTGTTTGAATGCCAGCGATATCTCTTCCCTCATCGCTTTATTGGATAAAAATATTTAAAGATCTTTACTAAGAAATATACTATGTTTAGGATATGACAGCGGTAAAAACTAGCACATCAGTGGCGCGTACGTATCCTTTATTTCTGGATACAAAATCTCTTGACAGATAGAAGCTGGTCTGTAATTAGTACTCATTTTATACTAATAATAGTCAAAAATAAATATTTTTATATTATATTTAATGAGTTTAACTATTGTTTTTTTTTAAAAAAAAGATAGTCTACATACTTCTATATAAGCATTTCTTTCGCTCAAAATAGAGCCAATGAATCATTGAGAACATTGTGATACAGTAACAAGTATTGATTTGTTAATTGATTATTTGTTGGAATATGTAGTACATAAATAGTAATGACTAAAACAAATTAAGGAACTCTTTCTATATGCTCATGTAAAACTTAAAAGACTGTTCACATGAATATTTTAACTATCCTTAATATTCTTACATCCTCCCATGCAGTTAGGCATATGTTGGATATACTGTAAATAGTCATTTAATACTCTTTTTTTGGCCTAGTTAACCTCCTTAAACTTTATTTTAAGGCTCTCACTCTGGAACACAGCTTATAATTGAAACTTAGGTTCTTGGATAAATAGGATTTTTTTCAGAGACTCTGTCATTGTTACCGACTTTTAGGGGAATATCCAATCATCCAAAAGCTCATCATCTTTAACCTTCGCTAGCTTTCTATCAGACATTCTCTATGTCTGAACACTTATTGGTACTGCCAAAAAGAATAATTTTATCGAGGAGGATACTTAGGATTGCTATCAAATTTCTCTAAATTAGAATAACACTCTAAACTAATATATAATCTGTGATTGCACAAAGAGGACTAGGAGCATTGAGAAGTGGACTTTGAGATGTTCATGTAGATTTATAATTGTCTTTAGATTTTTCATATCCAATGTCACTCCACTTTTAATTTGAATGTTTGTCTTGTTAGAGCAATGTACTTACTTAGCACGTAGTGTTTCATATGGGTATTCTTTAATCTCTCATGGTATATTGTATTTTTATGAGAAGCGACAACAACCAACAATTTTTACAGTGTTCTTTAGTTCATTTCCATGAATATAAAACAGAGTTCGCAAATTTGTTTGCTGCCACCTTCTTTGGCTTTGAAGATGCATTGATCTGATATGATAAGTTCAGTTTAGGCCTAATACCTTGTGAAATTCATATTATGGAGCTTTTGAACTGCCTCTCTTGATACCCTAAATAGAGTACAGATATTTAAAATCCGCTTAAAAACCGTAAAGGCTCTTTTTGTTTTAAATTATTCTATTTGGTTAGTGGGTCACTGAGAGAATACAACCCACTTGTAATCATCGTCAGGCTGACTCCTAAGGTCTATCTAATCAATATACGCCATACTATTAAAACCCCTTTTTAGTTTAATTTTACCGATTGTCCGTTAAAAAAAAGAATACTCTACATATTTTATTCGTGCTTGTATTTGAGTAGTTTGTCAAAAAATATCTGGCTATTTGATAAAAATAATTCATAAAACGATAGGAAAGAAAAGATAAAAGTATGATAAAACAAGATGTACACGAGGTATTTTATACAAATGTGTAGTTTCAGTCATAGTATTCTATTTCCTATTGTTGTTTTTGTTTGTCTATTCTTTCGTGTTAATTGTTTTTTTTTTAAGCAGAGAAATACAAAAAATTTTCCGCTAAAATTGCATACTTAATAAAAAAGAGTGATTATCTTCCTTATGTATGCTGTATATTTTTTTTGGAGTAATCATCAATGAGATATTAAGAAAAGGAGTATTAGGAAACAAAACAAAAGTAATGGAAAATGAGATATTATCTTTTTTCATCTCCATCTTCCTCTATAATCATTTATTTAAAGCGAGCGAATAGCTATAAACTGTAAGATGATTTATCTTCCCTCAACGTCGTCCTTCTTTCTCATTCAAAGGTAAAAAATTTCATTATGCACTTAAAAGGTTAAGGTAACGTAAGAGCGAAAAGTTATATCTGAATTTCTAGGAGCTTATTTATTTTATTAAATTGATTAATAAAGAATAAGATATAGAGAATAGACAAAACCAATATTTTTAATTATGTAAAAATTACTCGTTTTTGTATTCATTACCACATGTTTGCTTGTTTAGTTTGTTTCGTTAAAATATAATTTCATTAATGAGTTTATGCATAGTCGAATATTTAATATGCAGTCATCTCTAGAAACAATATATAGACAGATTGAGAAAAAAGATGTACATCTAATTATTTCACAATAGACTTGATGATTTTATATTAGTTATTAAACTGTATACCACGTAGGAATTTCTATAATAAACTGATTAGAGTAGAATTGCTTGAGAAAAGTAATATTCTTTTTTAAACAAGTAGATATGACCAAAAGGGGTTTTCTTGGATTTCTATATTTGGTAATTCAATCAATAATTATGCACTTTTAAGGTATCATATTCATCTTATAAATATAGATCCAACTGATGAAAGTTCGTCGAAAGATGACAACTGATTTTCATCATCGTCAGAAATAAGATTACAGTTTTCATCTATAAACTGTACAACACTATCCATTCCGCTTTCGTGAGCTTTTTCTCTCAACGATATCAGTCTATCTCCATACTAAAACAAAGAGTAAATAATCGTTTCAAATGAAAAGAGGATGTTATAAATATTCTTACCTGTTTCCATATTCTTGTTTTGCACCCGCCATTTATTAAGCTTTGAGCAATAGCATCTTGATTTGATTCTATGCAATCAAATAATAAATGACTAAAAAATGATAAATCAGCGTATTCCATGACAAGAGGTACTATTTCTTCAACTTTGTCTAAATTTCCTTCCTATAAAGTGACAAAAGTGACAGCATCAATTAATTTTTTACATTTTTCTCATTTTACGTATTTCATCACTTTTATGAAATGATAAAGAATGTCCTTACCGCAATATATTCTCTTATTTTCGATTCAAAATCGATATTATGTAAATGAACCCATGTAGAAAATTCCACTACTTCTCTTGTCAGTGTCTGATGTTCTAAAGTAGTAATGTTTCCTTCGAAATAGTTACTCGGAACTCTTCCTCTCTATAGATTTATAATAGAATGTTATGAAAGAATATCGTGAATGTTAAGAGACAACGGATATTATATTTGAAGAAATATTAGAATAATATATACATTAAAAATCTTTTCAGGTCTAAAATAACTTTCTACTTTTCCAACCTGCTAATAAAAGAGAACGAGTCTACTTACAACATCTTTCACTTCATCTGATCCACCAAAAGCCACCATTTTTGAGACAATATCGTTTCTGCCATGTAGTAAATAGCCATAGTGCATAGATGTCCGATTAAGCTGATCGAAGATTAATGACAAATAAGTGGAAATAATATACAACTGTATACATATATATGTGTGCATGTATGCACAGTAGCTATAAAGAACAATCTTTTACATATAATATATATACAATAAATTGTATTCTATATGCTTTAGCGTTTTGTTAGAAGAATGAAAGTGAGTATGGAAAACATTTTGCTTTGACCATACAGAAAAGCTTTCCTCTTTTTTTTTATTAAGAATTTCTCTCCATAATTATTGCTTTTTATAATAACATATATAAAAAAAGAGCTTTCAATTGATGAGGTTTTTGCTACATATAAAATACTAATATATTAATGCATGTAGTATATGATAAGTAACATTCTTAATACCTTCATTTTGTAATATTTTAAACTTACGTTGTCACCGAAATTAACCAAGTAAGGAAATCTTTCAATTAGGGATATAATTAATAATTCGTTGTCAGTTAGTAAAGCCTTATGAAGTATGTGTCTACCACAAACATCACGAGCTAATGCTGCTTCGTTTTTCATGTGAAATTGACCTTGAGCGTATTTGAGGACAGTAGCTAAATCTCCTTCATCAACCGCTCGAAACATCCGTTCGCCACATCGCTTTTAGGATATTCGAATATTTAATCAAACAATTAGTATATATATATAGTATTTTATTTGTTAACAAAATATATCAGCTAACCGTTATATATCTTATTTGCCGAATAAATTTTGCAGTTTCTTTGAACAATCTTCCTTCCAGTTCACTTTTTACTTCATTCGCAAGGGTAGAATTAGACTCGAGAGCTGCATATATATAATTATAGCCTTTGAGAACCCAGTTTTCTAAAGACTCCAAATCTCTCTTTAAAATTGTCTCTAAAACGTATTCATCAATTGCCTATTGAAAATAGTAGAGCTTACATTAAATAAACAAGAGGAAAATACATAAAGTTTCCAAGTTAACAGTAAATTAACCTCAATATAGTCATCTCTTGAAAGCTCAGCAGCAAAATCTCTTGGCGTTCGACCTTTAAAATCCCTTTCTGCTAGATCAGCTCTATAGCTTAAGATATCCTTAAGAACTGCCGCCGGAAAATTTTCTTTCATAGCTGTGAATAGAATATTTTGGCCATCTTGATCCTTTATTAGTGTATTAGATTGTCGAAGTACTGCTTGAATAATTTTATAATCGAGAAGTTTTGGTGGTCCAGTAAGAACATGAAAGAAAAGGGGTTTAATACGAGGCTCCTGCGAATTTTCATAAGGAGTGGAAGTGTCAGGCCAAAGGGTAAGTAATTCTTCTACGACCCCAACACAATTTTGCTCCCAGACAGCTGCCAGCAGAGGCTGAGGAATTTTTGGAAAAGAATCATAGTAAAACCGATAAGAAAAGTCCTTTGTATTTACATCTGGTCGACCTAAATAGTTCAGTTAATATACAGTAGTATTACAGGATAAATGTTTGTAATTATTTAAAATTACCTCTTTCTAAGCATTTCTTCATCCAATTTATTGAACCTGCCAGGCATGCTGCTACAAATTCAGAAGTTTGATCAAATTTTCTTAATAACTGCAAGAGTGCAGTCTTCCTCTCCAGTGATTCTCGATTCTCAACTGCTCCAAGTAAATTCAGTCTACCACGACTTTCATTCGTTATTCTTGTTAAACACCATGACTTAAGTAGGCGTTCAACCGTTTTTAATTCCGGAATGTCCTTTTGCAATTCGTTTACTAGGCCTATAGAAAAAGCGTTTTAGGATTTGTAATGTATATATATATATATATATATATATATATATACAATAATAGATATTTTACCTGGCGAATACTCTTCTAGCCAATAATAATTTTCCTCCCAACCTTCTGGCTTCGATTGTAATAAAGATTCTTTCACTGTAAGCCCTTCATTGTCTAGAGCAAGTGGATTAGCTCCGCATCTCAATAGTGCAATAACAATCCTAAAGACTCCGCGCTTCTTTATTAGTTCATGTAAAACTGTATTATTGTTCTCATCACGATTGTTAACGTCAATTCCCCCAAGGCACAGCTGATAAACAACAGGGACGGCTAACGGTGATGAAAACTTTTCATAGTGATCCGAAATAAGGAATAAATAACCTCTTCCTTTCTCATCCTTTAAGGTGACGTCTCTACCACTTTCAATCAATCTTAAGGCTTTCTTTGAAACCTTATGTACAGGTTCTTCGGTGAGAACCTTATATATCTTAGTTTCCTCAAATCGTAGCATGCAGTTGCTACGAAGCATTTTGGTTATTGTTTGTCGTCAACGAGACGTTCTATTCAAATCGGTTGTATAAACGAGAAATATTGAATAAGTCGATCGATGGCCTTATCCTTTATAGGCCTCTTTAAGCGTTCGTCTTTTAAAAACCTCTTATATCAACTTTAAGAACATGTCAAGATCGAAAATGAATAAACAATAGATTTGAATTTGATATTTAAAAATATACAAGCAGACAAGTAAACAAACAAACAAAAAAACCAAGCAAATGAACAAGAAAGAGCAGATTAACAATTAATAAATTTTCTATACGAGCTAATCTTTATAAATATTCACAAGTTAATATTATTAAAGTGTATTATAATTGTTAGTACGTTGTAGAACAAAATAGTAAGATGAGGTCAATTAAAACGTTCTTATTATACCGTATTCGAGTACGCTTTTCCATGAGGTGAACGAAATTGATTTGTAGTTCCGGTTCCTTAATTAAAATGAACAAAGATATATTAGAATATGATGAGTATGTGTGTGTGTGTGTGTGTGTTTGTGTGTGTACGCGTAGAGTGTGAATGTATTTTCTCTGTCTTTCTTGCTTTGTATACATAAAGTTATAATTTTTCTGAGAGTATGCACCTATTATTTTTTATCTTACACTCCTCCTTCCTGAATAATCTATCGGTTCATTTATTAAGCGTTGTCATTAAACTTTAGGACTATGATATAGCTTAATTGTTTTTTTAAGATATTAGAATTTTCCATTAAATAACATCTTACTTTCAGCGTAGAGTATTACAAAAGATTATTCTTCTTTACTCCTGCAGTTACACCATCCAGCACTTTCTCAATAAAAACTACGGTCAACTAATATGATAAAAAAATTGGGAAAATCGCTTACAGGTGACGTCTCTATCTAGTTAAATTGAGGATGCAAAAATAATGACGTGTTAATGAAAAATCCATTTTGATCTATTCCTTTTTGAAGATTTAATAGTAAATAAGGCCTATAAGGCTAAACCTTTGACGAAGAATATCTTTAGTTATCTACGGTTGTATACTTTTACAACGCTTTGAGAGTATTTCTATTCAGTGAAAATCAGTGACAAACATCTTGAAAAGTTGTAATACATTCCTTACTTTTTGAGAACAGAAGGAAATCAATATAATCATATTTCAATTCACAAATTTCAGTGTATTTCTTTTCTCTCTCCTCTTTATAAATAAAATGTATGTTTTCAAAGATTTTAATTGCTTGTAATCTTAGACTCTCTCTTTCTCAATTTCATTCAATTGTTATTCGTTACTTAATACATAATTCCTGTCTGACTTCTCCTTTTAATAAGCCAAACGTCTACATAGGTTTTTAATAAAGAAAAATTTTCCCCATAACCGTTACCGTTCTCCTTGAACTAAAATGTAAGATATCTGTAATATTTGTAATACTTTCTTTATATTAACATAGTTTAGATTAATAATACATATTAATATTAGTATATTTAATTAACAAGCTTTATGTGTACCTATTATAGTAGCTTTTTTGAAATGACTACACTGTCCTCTCTTGCACTAAATGACTCTTTAAGACTTTCAGAGTGTATCATCACATATCATATTTTACATTTAAAAAGGCTTTGACATGACATTTACAGCTATGATAATTAAAATGAAGCTAAATACTTAATAATACTTAATTTATGAACAATATTAGACAAAAGTTCCCACGCATAAGTGTCTTTTGTGCATCTTTGTGGAAAATTTTTCTCTGCATCACCTGTACTTAAAAAGCGATTAAACTGTAGACCATTTTGGATTAGTGACTTATTGGTAAATCTCTAGAGAGATTATAAAAACTCTTAATGTCAAAAACCCAAATTTGAAAGTTTAATTGAAGCATTTAAGAAAATTAGATACTCTCTCTCTCTCTCTGTCTCAAATTAATATTGTAGAGGTTTTAAATCGATCCAGTTAACGTTTGTTCAGGGAAGGAGAGTTTGTTTATTTTTTTCCACTTGTTTACTTTCGATTTTAAAAAACACTCTATATACTAATATCTAAAAGTATACTTACTGTATATAGTATTATGAAAAGAGAAAAATTAATGAAAATCTATGAAATTCTTTTAAATAAACTTACTTACGCTAACGATATCGAGAGTCAAAATATCAGTATAAATAAAGAAGGAAGCGAATTTACCCTTTATTTAATTGATTTTGGAGTGGCTACCTATGGAGTACGTAAAAGGAGTTTGTTAATGAAAGAGATGAAAGTCTGTGAATTTCTTCTTTTGTACGACTATTTTCTCTTTACAGTTTAACCAATTTTATGCTTACTTGCATTTATCAATAGTAAATTAGTTATTTCAAGTATTAATATATTCACTAAATAGGATTTTCATCATAGATTATTGAACATTTTAATCTTTACAAATTGACTAGCGACATCTACAGTCCCAAAAGTCTTTCCATTCTCTTATCTACAATCAATTATCTTTTCTAAAAAGGATAGAAAAGTTATAGCAATATCTTAGCAGAAATAGTACAATGGAAGACAAAATGTTGATTAAGTATTCTGACTTGTCATACTTTCGTTATATAAAAAGTCCAATTTACTTTAATTACTTTTGTAAAAAATTTAATTAAATAAAGTAAAGATTGCAGTAAATACGGAAAACTCATCTTTTTAACTGTACTGTATACTGTATATGCACGTTTGATATGCGTACTTTGTAATTAGTTCTGTGTTATGGAAAAATAATAATATACTTGTATACTATTGTATGATCTAATTAAAGAGAATGATTCATACGTCTATTATTAATTTCTTAGATTATAACAAAAAAGATGTCTATGATAAAAATAGTAATCTGATCTTTTAATGAAAGTAGGTGCTCTTGTTTTTCGATTAAAAATATCATGTGATTTTTTGAGTTGTGGTCACGTGAGATTTATCGTGGACATTGCCACGTTGTTGGATTAGAATTCGAACTCTGGAGAAAATTTCTTCTTATTCGTGTCAAATTTTCTGTTATTTTAAAAGTATCGTGACAAAATAGAAAACATGTCAGATCATGAAAAGAAAGCTCAGGACTTGATGCTACAAGCTGAAAAGAAATTAAATTCCTCGGGAGGGTTTTTTGGATTTTTCGGGTATGTTTTCCTGAAACTCAATTCGACTACTAGAATTTAATATATGGCTATATTTAAAACATTGTTGATAGTTTTTAATACGCCCGTTAAAGTTTTTCTCAACTAATTTAGGAATTCTTCAAAGTTTGAAGATGCTGCAGAATTATTCGATAGAGCTGCTAATGCTTTTAAAATGGCCAAAAACTGGACAGGTAAACAATCACTATACGAAACAACAACTGTTGAGTAATCGAGAAACATTCAACACTACAGGTGCTGGTAACGCGTTCTGCCGATCCGCTCAGATTTACTTGAAACAAAATAGTAAACACGAGGCAGCTTCTCATTATGTTGAAGCTGGCAATGCTTTTAAAAAATCTGACATTAACGGTGAGTGAAGGATATTTTGAAACAGTTCTGAAAATAATATTGTTTATATATTTGAATTTGTAAATAGAGGCCATTTCTTGTCTAAGTAAAGCGATAGAGATATATACTGACATGGGTAGATTTACAATTGCCGCTAAACATCATATATCCATCGCTGAAGTTTATGAAAGTGACTTAGTTGATATAGATAAGGCCATAACTCATTACGAACTTGCTGCTGATTATTACAAGGGAGAAGAATCGAATAGTTCAGCAAATAAATGCCTGTTGAAGGTTGCTCAATACGCTGCCCAGTTGGGACAATACGAAAAAGCTATTGACATCTACGAGCAAGTGAGTTACAGTAATATTTTAAATATATTAATATATTGCAATAATCTGTGTTTCTTGTAAGATTGGAGAAAGTAGCTTAAATAACAATCTTCTTAAATACGGAGCAAAAGACCATTTCTTCAGAGCTGCTTTATGTAGATTAACTCAAGATCGGGGTGATGCCGAAATAGCACTAGAAAAATATAAGAATATACATCCAGCATTCGTGGACACAAGAGAATTTAGATTAATGAAGGTAAAAAAAATGTTACTTAATCTATAATATAAAAACAACTTGTTTTGCTTTAATCCAGTAACAAATTAGCCTTAAAAGCTTTTCTCAATGTACTAAATCTCTCTTAAATATTGCTTCTAGGAAAAGGAAATTTTTAATGGTTTCAAGCAATCTTCTGCCTCTCGTTGCCTTTTTGTCTTGCTTTTTTTTCTCCATACTTTACTTACACGCAGATAAGCTTTAAATATTTTCATCTTCAACTCTGATTAGCCAAATCGTTCCTCTACCATTACTACTACATTATTAATAGTGACAATAAAAGTGAGGGAAATATTCTAGCAGTTTTAATTGTTAAAAATGTTGTTTAAAGCAGGCAATTTTTGTAACGATTTTGTTAAGCTAAATTGAGAAATCCCCCCTATTCCTCTTCACTTTAGTTCCTTACACCACTTGACCTTGTCAGTACCATTTTCTTTCATTCCCGCGTACCAATATCTTAGAATTTTAGCTTCTCTTCTTTTTCATCCCTTTTTTCCCTCTATAATTTTTTAGAATTTCATTTTATTAAATAATTAGATATCTATTATTTTAATTATATATTTATGATGTTTTTCCCTATCTAAAACATATAGAAACTTATCGAGACGATGGAGGATGGAAATGTTGATGGTTTTACGGAGGCTGTGAAAGAATACGATAGTATATCTCGTTTAGATCAATGGTATACTGCAATTCTTTTAAAAATTAAGAAAGGAATGGAAGGAGATGTTGACCTACGATAAATAAATTATTAAAGGAAGAAAAATCTGGAATAGTATCATATTCTTATATTTTTGTTCGTATTCTATTAAGGAAACGCCAATATTCATTAAACAGAGAGAACATTATAGTAATTTCTTAAATAAAAATGAAATGTATTATACATATAAATATATATATATATATATATATATCTTTAAAAAACACGCGTCTCACTTATTTCAGTAGAAATAAAGAGCACTCTCATATAATTAAGCATTTGTTACCCTATAGTACGGAAACTATATAAGATAAATAAATGATTATTATTTGTTTATTGCTTTCAAATATAAGTAATATGATACAACTGGTAAAATTTTACGTTTAACAGCTTTTTTTGTCCTTGTAAAAGTGTCCTTGTAAAAGAATCCTTGAAAAATTGAATATGTACTACTGTATATATATATATATATATATATATATATAAAGTATATATACAGTATATATAGTATTAGTATATATTCTTATATATAATTATGTATTGTATGCAAAAAAAAAAAGACTTTCATTATATAAAATATGACAAATAACTTATTTATTACATATATAGATTCTAACAGCTAATTGGTTATTTTTAAAATTTTATAAAAATACAAATACAATCACTTTTTAATTGAAATCAGAGATGACATTTGAAAAAATATTTCAATAATTACAAATTTACTAAATTAATTATTCATTCATCTAATTTACATAAAAAAAACAATCATTATTATTTATTAATAACTAGAGGTTATGTCCGATATTTCTTGGGATGAAGATAATGAAACTTCTGAAAGTGGAAGATGGAGGAAGAAGAGACACAAACATAAAAAATCAATTGATGGGATTTTACCAATTGAAGAACATCCAAATAAATCTATAACTCCCTTATTGAATACATCAAATACTTCTGATTTTATAAGTAAGATTAAGGAGAGCCAAGATGAAACCAGCGAAAAAGAGAAAGAAGATATTGCAGAAAAGAATATAACGAAAGCTGAGAATAATGAGGGACGAGAAGTACCAGATAAAGATTTTCAAGATGTAACTATCCCAACAAGATCGGCTACAGAAGAGGTAAGGATTTAAAATTGTTCTAATATTCCATATGAGAATTTTAGAGTTTAACTATATACATATATATATATATATATATCTTTTGATAAACAGGAAATGAATCTTGCCATAGTTTTCGTTAAAGATGCAATGGATGGTAGATTTTTCATGTTAAAAACTTATGACCAATGGTGTGTTAAGTATGTAAACAATATATAATTCCTTTATTATTCCTTATAACAATTAACATGTTTCTTTGATAAACAAATTATAGATCATATAAAGTTTATAATTGGGTTATATTTACTCTATTGTTAAGAATCTTCAATATTTTACACTTATGTCTTCCCGTAATTGAAAAGCCTGCTACATTTACATTCAATGGAATTGAATATCATCTTCATGAGAAAGTTGGACTATGGTCGATAGTTGCAGAGATTATTATATTTATGTATTACAGTGTCCGAATAATGCATATGCATCACTTTGAAAAAGCTGAATCGTTCTGGAAAAAATGGACAAACCGATGTATAGTCGGTGGCATGGTAGTACGTATTTAGAGTTTAAGCATTATTTTATCTATTTATATTTCTCTGTGTTATTTAACTATATATGTTATACTTTATAATTTTACGTTATTCTTAGTTAACAGCAATAGATATTGTTGTATTTATCGGAGTGGGGCAAAATAATGGATTAAGAGTTACTAGACTACTAAGACCTGTGTTTGTAGTTTGCTTTGCTGACAACCGAATGGTATTTTTGTAATTAAAGCACTTTTATTAAATTAGAAAAATCAATCTCTTCTATCTTCACAGTTAATGAAAACTATTCGGAACATTGCGTTTACTGTACCGGATGTTGCTAATGTTCTGTTTCTGTTAGCTTGCAGTATGGGAGTTTTCTCACTCTTTGCACTGAAGATGTTTCAGAAGGATCCAGCTGGCAATGAAAAAATTCCAAAATGGTCAAATGGAGATCCCTACTTTCAGAGTTATCCAAATGTTGTTTGGCAAATGTACGTGCTAGTGACTACCGCAAACAATCCAGATGTATCTTTACCTGCAAGAACGGAAAACGCCGCCTACGAAATATTCTTTCTTATTTATATATTAATCAATTTATATCTATTTATGTCGATATTGCTGGCTGTAATCTATAATTCTTATAAAGAAAGATTAAAGGAGGAAGTATTATCAATTGTAAAGAAAAAACAACAGAATCTTTTAAGGGCATTCGACCTGATCAAGTCTAATGTTGCAGGATTTGGAGAATGTGTTACGTTAGCAAATTTTTATCAATTAATGAAAGGTATTTTACCGGATATAACGCAAAATTCAGGAGAGTTCTATTTTTGGGTTCTCGATAATAATTTAGATGGGGTATTGGTCAAGAAAGAATTTTTTAAGGTTGCCGATTTATTAAATACTCAAGTTAGAGAGGCACAAGACCTGAGACCAAGATTTGCCAGACTATGTCCAAACTTTTATTATTCAAAATTCTCTGGATTTTTCGTAAGATTACATCATAGTATCTATTATAAGATTCTAATAGACGGTGCAATTATTGCTAATGCTGTTGTCATCGGATTGCAAATAGAGAAAGCAGAGCACATATTCGTTGCGCTATTTACATTTGAAGTAGTCTTGGGAATCTATGCAGAAGGTCCTAAGGTTTATCTTAGTCGTTTCTTCGACGCTTTTGACACGATATTAATCTGTTGTAGTTTATTAGTAAATATTTTGAGTATTGTAAATGATGACATAAAAAAGGCCAAGTTTGTACTGATGCTTAGAGTTTTACGTCTTATACGGCTAACGAATAAGGTTAAAGGATTTCGTATTGTTGCAGAAACTATTGCAAATATTAAAGGATATCTACTAATTTACTCATCGGTCCTGTTCCTCTTTTACTATTTTTACGCTTTAATTGGAATGGCTTTCTTATCCCATACAATAAGGGAGCATAGAATATCCCAGGATAATTATCACTATTGGCCTGGTTGCAATAATTCGGCACCTCGCATGAATACTTCAGACTTTTATAATTTAGGTTATTGTAGTGTGAATTTCAATAATATATTACGAGCTTACGGCGTCTTATTTATTGTCACTGTTGTTAATCAATGGCATGCTGTAACTGATGGGTTTGCTTTTGCTGTAGGATGTGGAACAAGCAATTGGCAATGCTTTAAAGTTAGGTTATATTTTATGTCCTTTCATCTTATTGGCGTTTTTCTTCTAATGAATATCTTTCAAGCGTTTATACTTGAAGTATTCTTTATTGAATATACAACTGAACGCAATAGACTATATCTGTTTATTGAGGGTTTACTGCAGAAATTTAATCTTATAGCTGATGAAGAAGAGTTAGCTTTAGAGAGACAAACTAAGAGGGAAGCTGCAGAATTAGCCATGGAACAACGAAGGGTTTTAGAAGTAAAAGGTCGATCTGGTGGAAGTTTGAGAGTGCGACAGTCGTTTATACCTGCTGCTGAGGCTGAAGAAATTTTATATAAAGGAACAGAAGAAGCACCTGCAGTTCCCCCTGTAAAAAGGTCTATAAAAGATGGTAATTATAACGTTACCGTTCCCTTGCCGAAGAGCATTCGCTGTCCTTTCAAATCAGAATACGTTAAATTTATATTACATAAAACGGGTAAGATTATTAAGCAAGACATTTTTTATAAAAATTTATTAAAAACGGCTTTAATCAAAGATTGTTTTATCAGGTCGTAATCATATGATGACTCTAATAGAACAAATGTTTGAAGAAGATGTAAAGAGTTTGGAGAAGAAGGCTATTGAAGCGGCAAACGAGTTCGGCTTCATTGAAATTGCTGATGTAACCGATCCGGAAAAATTAAGAAAGATTATACAAAAGGTTCGACCTGATGCCTTTATCATTTGAAAAAGCTTGGAAAGATTTAAAAAAAAGAACAAGAAAGAATTAATGAAAGAGAGAAGCAGGAACAAGATACTATAAGATTCTTTCTTCTCTACTTCTAGTCTTTTATTTTTATAATCATACAAATAATAAGAAAATAAAAATCAAAATTAAGCGTTCGTAAATTTTCTAGATTCTCTCTTATCGATTTCGTGGACACCAATATTAACAATATCCCTCCTTTCTTCGTCGTCTTTTTCAAGTTCACTTTCAAACATATTTCTTAATAGAGTTATTAAATGTTTACGATCTGAAATGTTAACGACAGAGGATAAAACAAGCAGGAATGTTGTTGTTTTATGAATTCTTACGTCTTTTACGCAGTTTGAAACGTATGCCGTAATCCTTCGTAAGGATATCATCATATGATGTACCAGAATGTGACGATTCTGGATCTTGTTCAATACCATCGACGATATTTTGATTATCCGATGCATTCGATGAATTAGGTAAGTTCATTCCAACGCCCAAGCCCAATTCTTTAATACGGCTTTCAACAGCACTTTGTAATTCAGTCCTTGAAATTGTATATTCCAGAATAAAGACTTCTAAGACAAAAGCAGTAAAAATACTGGGAGAATAATAAGCAAATGGTAACAAAGAAAGCCATATAAATAAAAAGTTTACTTGAGTAGCAATGTTACGCATGTAACATGAAATGTTAGGAAAAATAATCTAGCAGCCTTAGAAGTGACAAGAACGAAACCTTGAGCGATTATATGCCATTGATTAACAACCGTCAACGTAAATAAGACAATTAAAGATGAAAGAAAATTATTAAAGTTTAATGAACAATAACGCCTATTTGCAAATTCGGATAATTGTAAGGCGTCATTTCCACATTTTACAGCAGTTGAGTTTGTATTATTATAGCCATAAAACTTTATTCTATTCTGAAAGATTTCCATACCCAAAATACCGTAAATATAATAGAATACCTGTGTATTTTATGTAATTTTATGCAAGTTCATTTAGAAAAATACCACATATAGTATTACAAACTTACAAAGATTACAGCTCCGTACACGCCTACAGAAGGCGCTATATTATATATTGTTGAAATTATTGTCTTAAAACTATTAAAGAATAACATATATATACAATATATTAAAAAATGTACTATACTTACGCAGTTATACTATTTGCAATACGAAGTAATCTAAGTACTCTTAGAACAAGTAAGATAGCAAGAATTTGCATTCTAACCGAACTTTTACTATTTAAAAATGCTTCTACGATCGTCATAATTAGAGCAGTAAATATAACGATAAAATCAAAACTAATATATAAAGTATAAAGGAAAAGTTAATATAGATTTATTAAGTTCTTTAAATATGTATAATTATACTTACGTATTCCACTTATTTTTAAAAAAGTTTATTACTCCATAAGTATATATTTTAAGTATAATTTCTATGCTAAATAATGCCAAAAACGCCCATTCAGCAGGATCTAAATTGAAACCAATACAAATAGCATTTCCAACAATGCATACATCAAAAAACCAACGGAAAAATCTATAGTTTATAGTAATATATATATGTAAATGTAATTTAATTAGAGCAGTAATTTTTTACCTATGTTCAACTACTTCACGAAGTTTTATGCTTATCTTATGATTATACATTTTAGGAAATTTCACTTCTAGTATTGTTTTTACGTTCATTCTTTCAACTAATTCAATATTTAACAAATCAGCTGACTTTAAAAATTCATCTCTTTCTTTTAATAAAAATATTATTGTTTTTTATTAGATGAATACTTAAAATTATTTTAATCGCTACCTATAACACCGTTATCACTTGTATCTAGTACCGTAAATAATAGGACTGATTGTAATCTGGAATATTTTGGCCTAGCAATACTTAGTAATTCATTCCATGTTATTTTATTAATTCCAACAAAGCCATTCGTTGTTGTTTTGAGAAGATTAAATGCTTGATCTAAATATTCTTGTTTATTCTTTAGAAGATGTTTTATTTCATTCTGAAATTGTTTTCTCATCGCAGCTTATTCTTTAATTAAAACTATCCATTTCCCTTTATATTTATATTATTACCTTTAAATGGCGTCTATAGTTGTTATAAATAACAGCCAGGACAATACTCATAAATAAGAATAAATTAATTACTAGAAATAGTACAAAGAAGATGGCGTAATAATGCGATTTGTTATAACTTGGTATCCTGTTGAAAGAACATATTATTTATACGATGACTTACGATATAGGCCTAATACTCACATAACATCGGGATTATTGGCACTTGTTACAAGAACATATAAATCCCAAAATCCATCGAAAAAATTTTGAAAATATTTTCTTCCATCCGAATACGAAATGTTCCTTTTATAAAATTAGTAAGGTCAAAGGTTACAATTAGTCTCCTTTCAACTGCAAATAGTTCAACTATTGTATTCTAGTGACTTACTGCTTTTCGAATAATTTATAGGCCATGAGTGAGAAGAATAATAAACTGCAAAAATATAGTACAAGGACACTTAGAATACCAGGAAGAGTTCGTCGAATATTTCTAAAAACTTGACGAACTTGCCGACTTTGAGGGAAATTTATCAGATATAAAGGACGTAGAACTCTAGACCATCTAATAGCATTCGAACCCAAATTGTACCATATAAGATATCCAATTATATCAACTACAGTCAACTATATAAAATACATTTAAAAAAAATAAAAAACTGATTACTAAAATACATACTGCAATGACTGCAACAACAGTAACGTTTTTAGGATCCTTTAAAAAGGATTTTTTATCTTGAAACATCAGTTGATTTATTATTCTTGATATAAAAAATAAAAGAAAAATAGATTCCAGTAGTATAAGTGCCTAAGAAATTAGAAATAGGATAGTTAAGTTAATCTAATTAATAAGTTAAAAATCTAATAAAATACCCATAGTGGTGTTTTAATAGACGCTGGATTTTCGAAGATAACTAAAAACATATTACACCAGATAATAAGATATAGAAAAAACTTGTATACCCAATTATTATAAATTGTATAGGCTCTGTAAAAACAACTTGTATCATTTTTAATGTTATAAAGGTGTATAGTATCTATATTGAAATTATTAGTATACTTTTTAATATAGTATTACTATTGCGTGTTGTTTTACCTAAGTGACTTCTCATCCGTTTTAAAATGTAAACATCTACCAGACATTGCATCTCTTACCAATGTTCCAGCCAATAGTAGGTCCTATAAGAAACTATTATTAATCCATTGAAATAACTTGTAATATGTTCTTTATGTTCTTTACCTTATTGCTATATGCTTCTTCAATATTTGTTTCAATATTTATAGTACTAGGTTGAATTTGTTCCCCTTGCGTTTCGCCCTTTCCCTCATCATCAACATCTTCTTTATAATTACAATTTGAAATTCCTACATTATTGTTCATTTTTTTTTCAGCAATCTAAGCAGAAATCAATCAAAATTATAACGTCTTGTTCTACACCTAATAGCATTAATCTATTATAAATAAAGAGAAAAATTCATTTTTACTTACTTGATTTTCCTATACTTTCTATAAATTTTCTTCTATATTCTCCTTCTCAATGCAATTTATTAGTTAAACTCTTCCTAAACTACAACAAAACTACCAATAAGGTTTGAATATTATTTTGGCCTATATACATTAAAAGGAGTCTTTTTAATAGGATAAATAGGCCTAATGTTTACTAAAATATATTATAAGAAATCTATAAATACAAGTTTATAGATTTTCCTTGCATTTTCAATCTAACTAACAGGAAAGCAAAATATGAAAGCAAAGAAAGAGAAAGATTACTAAAAATTAAATATCCTACGCATATTTGTTATCATATTCCTCTTTTCAGTTATCTTACCGTTTTCAATATAACATACATTAATTAGTTGGGTTAATAAATTTAAAACTAACTCTCTTATCGTCTGCTCTATAGATCCGCCCATTAATCACATGATCACATTCCTCTCCTATTATTTAATAGGCTAATATGAACCTAGGCTTGTCCATAATTAGTTAATTTATATCATATATGTATGTATATATACATGTATAGTAGAATATGTTTGAAATATGCTTAAAAGCGATAAGATAATAAGTAAAGTGGATGACTGAGTCTTTTCCTTTTTTTTCATCCTTCCTTAAAAAGGAATTATTTTATGCAGTTCATATTGCATTTGATTTTCAAATGGCATACTGCCATTACTGTTATAGAACAATAGTACATATAATCTATTATAACATTTATATATAATACTAATATATTAATATATAAATATACGACAATACAGGAGATTTAACATTTCAAGATAAAAGAAGAAAGGTTATTTCCGAGTTTATTATCCGAAATAGGAAAGTTTGCATTCGGAAAATTACCAGCCATGAATTACGTTAATTAGTATTAAAATAGCCCAGCTAAACTAATAATTAACTTACTTAATAATTAATTGAACAATATTCGAACGATTTTTTATTTGGTACTCTCCTATTGTTTGTCTTCACATCCGAATAAGCTACTGAAGAGTGAAGAGAAAAACTAAAGATGGATGTTATAGAGGGAAGATGGAAAGTATGCTCAACTGATGAAAATATGCCAAAAGTACTAAAGGCAGCTGGCTATTCAGATGAATTTTTGAAAAATATGAAAAGCGGCAATGATAGTCAGTTAATTAGAACTGTCTCTCGCCAAGTAAAGTGAATTTTATAATAAACGCATAATCTATGAAATGAGTTAATAAAATATTAATAATCTAAGGATGGAGGAATGAAAGTAAAGACTGAAAATAATGGCGTTGTTATTGAAGAGACGCTTTTAAAGCCTGGAGAAGAAACTGCTGGAGTAAATCTTGAAGGAAAAGAGATTACGGTAATCCTATAATATAGGCACAACCATAAAAAAATTGAATTATATTTCTTTAAGAGAAAATTGGAAATTGAAGATAAAACTATCACTGTTGTCGAAACTTACGGTGGCAAATGTCTTAAAGGAACATCAAAATTAGAAGATGGAAAAATGATTATTGTATTTGAAATATTTAATTTATATGTAAATGTATTATTAATATCATCTTATTGTTTTCTAGACACTCCAAAGTGGAGATGAAAAGGCTGAAGTCGTTCATGAAAGATTAGAATAAACAAGAGAGAGAAACCACACAACTAATCGAGAGTTTATATAAATAAACTATACTATATTAACAATTTTCTAATAAAAACCATAGAACATTATTCTAAAATATCATTTCTTGCCTTTATAGTATCATTCCAGTGATTGCATGTATATAGAAGAGAGATCATATCTTATTCAATACTGCATTTGATTTAGTAAAATTACGTAAAACGCAAAAATCATATCTGTATTAATAAGTATTTAACTAATAGGAATGCTTCTATTTAGCATCATTCTTATTGTCATTTCCTAGTATATACAAAGATGATATAGCTTTCAGCCTAGTTACTTTGAAGTAGTGAGGAAAACCTAGAGGGTTTAAGATAATTAGATATAGGGTGCTATCTTCTTGATCTTGGAAGTAAAGTAAGAGCCTTTTTTTCATTTCAAAACGCTATGATCTTTCAATGAGACTTTAGTTGTCTAATCTAATTCCTTATAATACAGTTTAATGGAAAACTTTGCAAAAGTAATTGTAATTATAAGATTGTTTAAACAGAATATATTTTAACATGATGTATATACAAAAAAAATATGATTTTCATCAATCTATATATATATATATATATAAATTTGATACTCAAGTTTGTAAAATGATATACAATACTCGACTACCCATTTAAAACCTTTCAGAGGTTCTTGCGGCAATTGTTCTCATAGTTCCGTAAACTTTTGAAGGCGGGCTTCCTATTATAGAAAAAGATAATTGTTTTAGTAAATATACTTATTGGATATGAATATTAATTAATAAAATATTTTACCTAATATTAAATTACAAATTGCAGTTCTAGCTACTTTTATATTCTGGAAAGATCCCATTAAATGAATTTTTCTGAAAAGATAACTTATTTAAAACTAATTTCTGACAATATTAACACTTAATGACATAAATATTTGATGTAGTAATATAAAAAACTTACGAATCTGCCAAGATAATTCTTGTTTTTGTAACATTTTCAATAGTAAATTTTGTTTTCCCATTTTTACCAGCAACTCTTCCGATTGCTCTTGACAAATGATCACCTTTTAGGGGTTTTACATCAGTTATTTCAAAAGACTCCAAAAATAAATCGTCTAATCGTACAAGCGCTAGAGCATCGTCTATTTCGAAACCTAATGTGAAAGCTTTTACAAAATCTGCTGCTTTTTGAATTGCTCCTATATCCGTTGTTTGTTTACAAGTCTAATAAAGAAAAATTCATTTTATTAAAGGAACAAATCTAAATTAATAATGTTAAACATACCCGAATTTCGACAGTTCTTGATTTTAGATTAAATCTGATTTGTAGTTTTAGATATTCCACAACAGGCGTAAAAATTCTCATCCAGTTTTCTTTTAGAGGAGTATATCTATGGGAAGGGACAGACACTTTCCTTGTTTCCGAGTTAACACCCTAAAAGATTGCAAATTACGTCGTAAACAGCAGACAGATTAAACCACGTGTCACTTACACTTAATTTATCCGCACTTATCGCAGGCAAATTCGGTTTCTTTGGCTCAGATTCACTTGTATCCATATCAGACGATTTTTCATCTAACGCTCTTTTACGTTTCGGGGTTAATTTTTCATCGTTTTTCGACTCTTCAACTGGCATGGTTTTAGTATCGGCTTCCGCCATTTTAAAACTTTTTTTGTGGAACAGCATACCACGCCATTGTTACTACAAACCATACTACAGAAATTTGGCGGGCTAAAGTTATCTTTTTCAAATTTGAAATATTATTAGGAATTATTGATTACAGTTACATTCAAACAATTCAAATCAATTGAATTATGGAAAGAAACAGTCGTAAAAATTCTCTAAGAAAGGAATTAGCCGAGAGCGAAGTTCGTTGGTTCTATTCTGAGCCATTTAAATCTCAAGAATGGGTTTCCTTTATGGGCAATGATTCGTTAAATTTAGAAAGAAGTTATAGACAATTCATCGGAGACAATAAAGAATTTTCAAAGGTTCTAGTTCGTGGCAATCTTTACGAAGTTGATTTAAAATTAAAGCAATCCTCTCCGATATTTTGGTCAAAAAGAGAAGGTAGTAACGCCTAATTTGTGATATTTTTCAAAAAGAACTAAAAACAAATCTTAAAAAAAGAGGATGAATGCCAAATTCGAAGAGGAACGTGGTTTAATGACAATTGGGAACCTTTAGATGAAGCATTATCCGATGTTATCGAATATCATCATAGAATATATATATCAAAAAATGAGAATAAAGTTGGAAGATTCGAAAGATTCAAAAGTACTGTTCAAGAAGTTATTCAAGGTTTCTTATCATAGCATTTAATCCTATATTTCACCTTTTATGTTATACGTTGAAGGTCCATATACGATTTTAATAGATCAAAAGAAAGTAGAATGGCATTCAGAACATGAAGTTGGTTTTAGATAATTATGTAAATTTATCTAATTATTCACTGTAGGCTTAATTATTTAATTCAAGGTATTCTTAATTGACGACCAAGCAGGCGCAAAATTAATTAAATCATTAACAATCAAAATTGGTTTAAGTAGAGCTGGTATGAAACTACATAGAGGATTTATAGATGAAGCATCCGAGTTAGATAGATTACCCGAAGTTTCACATTTAGTATTAGTCGTTCATGGCGTAGGTCAATATATGCTTAAAAAGAATTTAACTAAAGAAGGTGACATTATTGCCTCAACACTTACGTAATGAACAGTTTTTTATTTGAGATATCTCTTCACTAAAATTTGAGTTTTAATACGAATATTTTAGATTAAAGAACGCATGTTCAAGTATACTTCAAGACGATTTAGAAGGTAAATATAGAATAGAATTTTTACCAATACAATGGCGAAACAATATTGAACTTGACGAAGGTTAACTTTTCATCTATTTGTATTTAATTGGTTATATTAATGAATTTCAATTTACCCTCAGATTATTTTAGTAACATTACTCCGTCGAAACCAAGAGCAGTAAGAGACGCTATACAATCTACATTCATCGATCTTTTATACTATATGTCGCCAATATACAACTTAAAAGTTTTGAATAGCTTAAAGAATGAATTTAATAGAATTTATAAGTTATTTAGTAAATATAATCCAGAATTTACAAAAAAAGGAAAAATCTCAATTGTGGCTCACTCTTTAGGAGCGTAAGCTTAAACAATATAGATTGAATTATGATTATTTATTAAGTTATTATAATTATTAGAGTAATGTCTTATGATCTACTTATGAATTGGAATCCCTCTAAAGCATTTTCTACCTATCTTCAACAAAATAGGGTAATGGATAGATGTCTTATCACTGTAGGCTGAAATGAGATTACTTTTGTTTTCAGACTCAGCAAACTAATGGAAAATCCACTAAGAAAGTGGGGATAAATTTGTATCCATTGATATCAGAGTAATCTTAATTTAAAATAGTTTTTTAGCAATCAAAGATAGAAAAACTATATGTATTTATATATATTCTATTTTTCTTCAATTTTTATAGTCGTTTCGAAACAAGACCCGATGAATATCTTAGTCAACCTTTCTTTATAAATTTTAAAGTATTTCACATTTCAGTTTGCTTATTACATTACCACTGAAAATTTAGTTTTACCCTCCTTTCCCTTTTCAAAAATTAATAAGGTAGAGAATCTAATATGTATAGGTTCTCCTTTAGGTGTTTTTCTAATCTTAAGAGGATTTATACCTCCAAAATTATGTATGGAAAGAGATTTATTCCCAAGTTCAGCGTTCAAAAATTTCTTGAATGTCTATCATCCTTTAGATGCAGTGGTAAAATTTTAGATATTTTTCTACTTACTCTTTGGCTATTTTACAAACTTATAGGCCTATCGAATAGAACCTTTACTTAGAGATAAATATAAAGATTACAAACCTGTAAAAATAAGGAATATTGATGAAAAATTTTGTACAATGTTAGAATATAATCGGATGCCGTTAATGAGGTTAAAACGAAATAGAAAAGGTTCAACAGATTTATCAACAGTAACAAATAGTAAGTTTATACTATATTTAATTAACCTATATTTAACATTGAAAAATAGAGGAACTATTATATTGTAATTTTAAACTGTTGAACAGTTAAAATTCGAAGACGTTTCAAGAACAATGATATTTTAGGTATAAATAATATACTTAGAAAATTAAAACTAACTAAGGTATGACCTACTTTCTTTCTAATTGTTATTTATATTTAACAAGCTATTTATTTATTTATCTTTAAAATTAGGAAGATAATCTTGAAAAAATAAGGAAGAAAGTAGATGATAAACAGATAAAATTATCAAAAAATTCTTCTTCCGGTTTAAGAACTTCAAAGCGTAGTTTTGATTTACCGATTATTAGTTGTTTAGATGCGGAAAGTGGTAAGAAAAAACAATAAAAAAGTTTGTAAATATTGATTATTAGGATATATTCTTCTAACTATTTGTTAGAAGTTGATACATTTAAGGATGAAATGAAAGATAGGCAAGAAGCAACCGTTGCAGAAACCTTAGGAATTGCTGGTCTTTTGGGTAATATTGTGAGTGTAGAAAATATTATATATCATCAATGAATACCAAGTTATAATATATTAAACTCTTTATGTACCCATTCTCTACCTCTAAGCATAAAAAAAGTTATAGGAAGCAAGTTGAAAAGAATAGTCGAGAAGAATTCGCTGAGGAAAATTTGCAAAACTCCCGAGAAAAATCTGATTCATCTACAGAATCTTTCGAGGAAATGAATCGTATGCCAATTATATATATATATATATATATACTGTATATATATATATTTGCTGTATGTATACTTTACGATAGGTTTAATGAAGAGATATGATTTTGAATTGAAAGAAACGACATTAGAAAATAATCTTTTCTCGCCTATATCAGCAGTTATGGCACATTTAAACTACTGGAATAATCCAGATCTTGCCCTGTTCATCCTACAGCAATTAACATCCGATAGTTACATTAAAGAACAATTAAAGAATATCCATAAGCTTTAAAATCTTAATACAATATTCTAAATCTCGATAAAAAAAACATATTAGAATATATAAAACCCTTTAGATGGCGCTAAAGTACAGTTTGTACTGAAACAAACTATCACAACAAACTATACTAGGTACGTATAGGCCGAAATTTAAAAAGCGTAAATTTATCGTTCAAGGATACTTGTATGATTTACAACAATAATAATAATAGTAGAAAAAAAAATTGAAGATGGAAAATTGACAGAAACAAATCAATATAAATGAAACTGTCGCCATTTTATCGAATTTAAAAAGTACTTAATAAGTTATAATTAATTTTTCTGACTAATAAAAAGAAAAAAGAGATAATACAAAATACTTTATTAATTAAAGTAAAGAGAAAACATCTGTTTATTACTGTTAAAGGTCATTTTATGATTTTAGTACGTTATTTAATATACGTTGTTAAAACAACAGAAATCTATATAAACAATATATTGTATATACTGTATATATATCTATATATGATAGATATAAAGGAACATTTATTTCGTAAAAGAGAAAATATAATATAAACTAGGCTGGACTGTTTATTTTGTTTTTTTTTATTTAAAATAGGCCAACTAACTGTTTTTTTCCTGGAAAATTCCATTCTATTCTACAGTTTAAATTACCGTTTTTTTCGTATAAGCTAATATAAATAAAATACAAAATAACAGCGAATAAAACTGAGAGAAAATATATTAAAATATAATAAAAAAAGAAAAGGACATAGAGATAGAAAGGGAGTGGAATAACGATTGATAACCGTTATTAATCTCTTCGAAGGGAAACAATAGCTTATATTGTTGTATAATGTAAATGTGTGAAAGTAGTCCTATGAGAGAAATATTTGAATAAAAAAAAAAGAGACCCAATGATTAATAGACATGTTGAAAATATATATAAAAAAGATAGGTAGAAACCTTAGATGATGGGAATGGTTGCTATTGTTGCTATTGTTACTCTCTTAGTTTTTATTGATATTGAGTGATAGTTAATCATCTGTATTTAATGCACATATAAATAAATATTTATAATAATAAAACAGATATTAATAGCAAAATCACCTTAAAAATGAACAAAAATCTAGGTAAATAATGTAGGAAGTTATATATAATTACCCCAATAGCAATTGTTATTATAAGCCGAGGTCTACGTGTCGACTTGAGCATACGCTTTAACATATTGCAGTTTTTTTTTTATTTCACTTTAAGTGTAACACAACAGTACATAGGTTAATGTCATTGAATACGCTTAATAGTCTTGCATACGAATTGTATGAAGTCAAGTGTAGGTCATTGCAGAGATGATAATAAAAACTCTTATAGGGAAGAAGATGATAATAGAATCATTTGTAAAACTTTAATGATATTTGTAGTAAATAAATGAATATCGTTTAGTAGAGTTGTATTTACTTTTATTATAGTATTTTATTATAGGAGATAAAGGGGGAGAAAAGGGATTTCGTTAGCTGTGTGATCATGCTGTTTAAGCAATTGAATAGTTTGTATTGCTCTAATCAATTAGAAGAGTATGAAAAATGATATTTTCATTTACGCAGCAAGGCTCCATTGAATATTAATTTATGTGCAACTAAACATTTATTAACCTCAAATAAACTTTTGACCTTTATTTTTACACAATTATTAACGGTTTTTACTTTTTCACCAAAAAAAGAGCTAAAGATGGGTGCGTGCAGAGGACGATTGAAAGTCACCTTCAGCTATGGAATTTTTATAGGCCTGTCTCAATACACTCTTCTGTAGAAAAAAAATCCTCTACTGTCGGCCAACTCCCCACCCCCTGCTGTATAGATTTTGCGCACGTACATCAATGCCTGGACGGCTTTTCGTAGTATTTTATTGTATTTGTCGTTAAGGCAATCGATGAAACATTTTATCACAAACTCTTAATAGCAGCAATTCGACTGATAATTATCAAGGAAATCTGATTTTGATAAAAAAAGCATCGTTGATAGGACTATTCGCGTACAAACCAATAAATCTCTCTTAAAACCCAAATCACAAAAAATGTATACTTAGTAATTTTTTATACATAAAAACTACATTTTTACAATAGAAAGATTATTATACTATTATTTAAAATGCTTTTTAAAGAATTTATCCTTACTCCTCTCCTCCCAGACAACCTATTCAAAAATGTAGAGCAAGCTACGGTGATTGGCTATAGTAGGCTTTCTATGTCACGTCAGCCGCTTTCCCTAGACTGTATAAAAAGCGGTTTGGAACTAGAAATTATTATAACTATCGGTTGAATTCGAACTGAGTGAGGTTCAATTTCAGTTGAAATCTACAGCACAACTTTGCAAATCTTTTGAAGTATTTTACTTTGCAACAAAACAAGAATCTTTAGAAATGGCTCATCCAATCCCTAAACCATTCAAATGGAGCAACGAATTCGAAGTTTTCGTAAGTTCTCTTTATATTCTCTCTTTTATTGTAAACGTATTTATTATATTTATACGTATTTCATAGTATGCCAACTTGGACGACGAACACCGTGGTCTCTTCGACGGAATCTTTGCTTGTGGTGAGGCTAACACTGCTGAGAACTATGGAGCTCTTGTCGAAAAAGTCAAGACTCATTTCGCCAACGAGGAAAAAATGATGAGCTCTTCCAACTACGCTAACTTTGCTACCCATAAACAGGCTCATGATGAATTTGTTGGTAAGTCTTAAAAAAAAACGATAAAAAGTAATTACAAGAGATTTGGGCGTGAAGCAATAGAGATATTTGATGCCTTGCAATTACTTTATTCTGTTTTGTAAACAAATATCCAAAAAGAGAGAGTTTCTATATATCTTAAAAAACTTTATAGGAAAATGTGGTGGACTTTCTGCTCCTTTGTCTGATGATAATCTCATCTACTTGCAACAATGGCTCGTTGACCACATCAAGGGCATCGACTTCAAGTACAAAGGCAAATTGAACTAGACGATTGAACAAGAACAAGATTGAAGAGATAATGTTATTATAACATTAGTGTTTTTTTTCTTTGAGATAGATAGATTTATCTGCAGTTTAAAAAAAAATTATAGCATTATCTTCGTATTACTACAGTACTATACTGAATAGTGTTTGTCTTTTGTATTAATTATTATTTTCAATGAATAAACATTGAGGGAAAATGGTAGAGAAAAAAAAATGAAAAAACAATCTTCTTCTTTGTACCTAATGTATTCTTACAACTAGACTATTGTATAAATATTTGAAAACATCGATTCAAAAAATAGGCCAATTGTTGTATTCGATATAAAACAAAGTATATGGTAAAGATTATTTTATAAAGTTCGAATAGTTTAACTAACAATAGAAAGTAAATCCGATTCAATTTAACTTTGATCTAAATTGATTAATTTCGTGAATACTTCTTGATAATCTAAAAGTAATAAGTTATATATAAGTATAAAGGTAATCTGTTAATAAATGTATACAACCTTCCAAATGCATTAAACAGAGAAACAATTTCCGTTCTTTTCAATTGTAGATTATTGCAATTTGTTTCCGTATTTAAAGGTGATTTACACTGTTGATCTTCGTTTGTAAAAAGTATTTTTAACGCTGTTCCTAATCCTCTTGTTTGTAATTTACCCCATAATCTACATTTATCGCAACCAACGCAATCCATTATTTTTGATATATTTCTAAAATGAGATTTAAACTCTTCCTATAATTTAACGATCAATGATTAAGTAATAATAGACTACTAAATCTTATTAAATATTTTAATCTCACTTTTAATTTAATAGGATTATTAAATTCATCTTTAAATAATTGAGTTTCATCAAAATGTGCTGGAAAGCTTGAAATTTCCGATAAAAACTCTTTTACTAGATTTTTTACATGGCGATCTTCAGTTTGGTTTCCGGTGTAATATGATTCCTAAATATTCAGCAAGAAAAGATTTTTTTTGAATAGGGAATAAGTAATACAACAAAAAAAACCCCAGCCTTTACCTTATTTAAATAAGGAGCAGCTTTGGCAATAGCTCGTAATTCGACTAGATAAGTAAAATACAAATTTTTTAATCTTTGTGGACCCTCCCCATCGGTTGTTACAGGATCAAATCTCCTTTTGAATTCTTTAACATTGGGTCCCCATGTTACTTTGTTTGTAAAAGGATCTAAAAATAATGAAAATTTCAGTAAAAAATACCTATCTTAAACGCAACAAAGCCTATTATGTAAATTATTCATTATTATACTGTATATAATACCTTTGAATTGCCATATAGCTGTCAAATGGGTGCTGATACTGGAATGTAATCCCGAAACTAGTCTATAAAACACCCGTTTTTCCAAGCACATAACTGTTAAATACAACAGATAAAAAAAATCGTTTTTAATATTTTCTAATATAAATATTTGAAAGAGAAACTTGAACGTTATATTTTAAATTATTCTATTTTATACAATAAAGCCCTTAAAGTTTTAACTATTTTCAATATAGACTTTTACATAATTCCCAAGAAATTAGAAAGTTATAATTGAGAAATGAACAATAAGAAGTAAAAGAATAGACAAAAGTTTATAATATAAGCTGTGCAGAGATTTTTCGACTGGTGTATATCAAAAGATGAAAAATAAAAAAAAATTTCAAATATGCTACGCTAATTTAAATAAATTATTCATAATACCTTTTAGTTTGGTTTCTATTGCTAATTAATTAACTAATTAATAAATTATTCAAGTATAGTTAACGTACGTATGTTATATAGGTTAATTAATTTTAAATTATTCGAGAAGAACTTGATTTTTGTTTTTTTATTACAATTTACAAACAAACGTACGCAAACGTAGACAACTTGTTACATTCCCTTCCCCTTATTTCCCATAAGTATTTTTCACTAAACTTCTACTATTTCTTAATCCGTCTAGCCCCAAAATGGGAAATAATAAAAGGAAAGTAGACAATCATTCACTTAAAAAAGAATTATAAAAGTAGCATAAAAGCGGTTTGTTATACCTGTAGAACTGCTAGGTTGTTTAGAGTCTATTTATGGTAAATTTTTTAATATAATTTTTTAGGTATTAGTCATCATTGAGTGAATTTTAAGTAAAATGGGAAAGGATTTTGTCATATTCAAAAAATTTTTTGTCACGTACCTTTATCAGCTGACTGAATGTAGGCTATGTAATCATTAGCCTCTGGTCTATTGTTAATTTAATAGTTAATAGATAGTAAATTTATATTTCTTTTTTGTTTGTTTTTCTTACTTGAAACAGTTCTCTTCGTATATGGAATTCCAGATTTTATGAGCCGAAGGTCCATTATAGCCTGTATAACGTTCTGGATTTAATTGAAGGTCAACGTAGGAAGAACTTTCTGAACTATCATCTATTGGTATAGATAAAAAAAAGATACCACGTTACGTTTGGACTTTTAATACTAGATTGCAAAAAAAAAACCGTCTAGTTCGCAAAAGTTATCTTGAGCATCGTCATGTTTTTTCCAACTGTCAAATGCCTCTTTATCCTCAATACTAATCGTTCGATCTAATTTTCCTAAAGTGCCCTTATTATCATCACATTTTTCTCCTTGACTCTCTTTGCTATGCTAAAGTAGAGAAAAACAATATTCAAGCAAGTGTTATAAACTTTTCCTCATTTCTTTAAAAATAGATGAATACTTTATATTTAGAATCTTCATCCTTTATTCCATCTGGCAATTGGGTCTGTAATAATAAGAAATTATAATAAATTAACTCATATATTCTACTATTACTTGTTTATTTATAAATTATAATTATTCAAGGTGACTTTGATGGAGTAAAAAAAATAAAAAAAATCGATAAAACAGCACAAACCTCTTCACATTGGTTGACGTGGCAATCTTTAGAACTACATTGGGAATTATCTTTCCAAAATGGGCAGTCTTTATTCAAATTAACCTAATTAATTATAAACTAATTAGTGACGATAATAAGAAATTCTTAGAATTACCTTGAAAAATTTAAAATAATCTCTCTGAAGAATGTTCTGTAGTCTTGGATAGAGCTTTAAGTTGTTTAAACTATCCACATTATTAACTGAACAAGTACAATGATCAACGTCACTGTTCAACTGTAAATATATATATATATATATATATATATTAGTTTAATAGTTTTCATTTTACCTTAAAATTTAACATAAATATAGATATTTGTTTTTGAAAAGCGAAAATAAAGTACCCTTTCTAAACGAGAAAAAATATATACAAACCTCACAAAAACAACTTTCTTTGCCATTTTCCGTCCAGCAATACTCTATTAGGATTAAGAAATAGAAAAAATGACAAATTTTAAACTTATTAAGCATCTTTAACAATTGTAATATGACTTCTGAAAAGTTTGCGGTAGATTCTCATCGAACAACTCAACGTCTTTAAAATGTAAACATTGCTCAATACGTGAGACGTATGTCATTTTTTTAAAAGTCAACGTGTACTTAAATAAAAGTTTTCATATAAAAGCTATTTATAAAATATATAATTAATTGTCTTATCATTATTAACCATAGTACTTTGTTTTATAAAGTAAATTTTAAATATGTATTTTCTATTGCGCAATATTTAGAAAAGAAAAATCTTTGGTTTTTATTTTCATAAAGTATTCTTACAGAAAAGATTACAAAAATCTTAGATATCTATTTCTTTCATTTTGAAAGCTTTAAGTAGTGATATGTATTTATTATTAATTATGATTTATTTATTCCATACGTTTAACGCCATCTATTGGTGTTAATTTTGGTGATAACTGGTAAAGAGATAGATAAATTTAATAGCCAAAAAAATGGATAAAGTGGAAAATGTGAGACTTGTCGAAATGGGACAATCAAACTTTATTAAACCTTATAGAATACTCTTTAAGCAGGTTCGAATTATGTTTACGGGAACTTAAAAGTTCAATATTTTAAAAAAGGGAATATCTCTTCACTCATTCTAGTTTTGCTTTAATCTCACAGAATAAGAAAGATAGAATTTGGGATGGAATTAAAGTTCACGACAGTGTATCAGTTCTTATCTATAACGTAACTAGAAAGAAAATAATTGTAGTTAAACAATTTAGACCAGGTAATAATCTAATATTCAATATTTTCCACATGATTGTCTTAAATTGCATAATCAATCACACCTTGTCCATTCAACCTATTATCGCTATCAAAGCTTTCTCTTGCATCCTATTAAGAGATGTGTAATTATAGCATCTAACTTATTTATTGTTGAAATTCAGTATTCAGCTATCTTTTCCAATCATTTCGGAAATATGAAGTAATAAGACTACCATACTTTTTTTTTACAGTTGTTTATGTTTGTAACACTACTAATAACGTCCAAGAAGGAATTAGCATCGATACGAACAAAAATCCAGGAACTAAGGGTATAACATATGAATTATGCGCAGGAATCATTGATAAAGATAAATCTGATGCTGAAATTGTAAAAGATGAAATTTTAGAAGAATGTGGCTACGATGTTCCAATTGAGAATATCGAAAAAATTACCAAGTTCAAAAGTAGTGTTGGTATAGCGGGATGTACACAAACACTTTTCTATGCGGAAGTAACTGACGATATGAAAAAGACGGAGGGAGGTGGACGCGAAGAGGAAGGAGAACTAATAGATGTTTATGAAATTCCAGCTGATGAATGTTTAAAATTTGCAATGGATGAATCATACGACAAACCAGTTGGAATGATTTTCGGTCTTCACTGGTTTCATATGTATAAATTAAAGTAGAAAATATACTTTATTAATATAATTAATAAAGTATAGAAGTTTTTGTTTTGGTTTTAAAGCTGATAGTTGAAAAAAAAACATCTCTATGTAATAAATAACAACACTTAAAAACAAAATTTCAATATCACGTGATTTATTCCTTTATTAAATCTTTCATTGATTTTTTTTCATTTATATTTCAGTATTAATCTAAACATTGAAATTTCCCTAGAACTATTCAAAAAGAGTTTTTAAAATAAACGATACCGATAGGCAGAATATTTTTCCCTTTGAACAGCTCTTTTTATCTTGTCGTATGTTATGTTTACCTTATTAAATAGGTTGAAAGAGAATTTATCGTATGACAGATTGAAAATAAGAATTGATTAGAAATAATATTTCAACGAAGATAAGGAGAATAGCTATAATCGACAGTAGCTGTTTACAAATTAGTTAATTTCCTGTAAAATTTAAATACTTTAATTAAATATCGATAAATAGGCTTAAATTAGAGTACAACCAAGAAGCAAAATCAATAGTTAGTGAAAGAGAGACGGACAGACAGAGAGAGAAAGAAAAAAGTATTCTACTCCTTTTCCATTTCGATATTAAAGTTATGGATATACTCTTGTAATATCGTATAATAGTAGTCCTTATCGATTGGACTAATTTTATACTTATGATCTAATTTTCCATGGCTAACTTGCTGGTGAATATATTCAGATAATATGGATTCCGTATCATCATTCAATTCCATTTCCAATAAACTGTACATTTTTTTAACTTGTTCTAATGGATTTCTTACAAAATCATTAAAACAAATATCTATAAATCTTGAAGATGATTCTAATGTTTTCTTTTCGCTTTCTTCAATTCTGCATCTGATTTCAAAGTAATTAACGATGGCATTAACATTTAAATCAACAACTGGTTGTTTCATTGCACTGAATTCACATCTCCAATACGGAAAATAGATTCTCGACATTATTGAAACCAAAGATAATAATGAATTAATTGCCATAATTGGATCTCTATACAATGTAATAATTTTCGAGTCTGGGAACACTTGACAAATAGCATCTAGATTGCCCAAGCACATGTGATTCATTGCAAGCAATCTCCTCTCTTTATAATTCAACATATAACATTTAAAGTTTCTTTTCATCTTCTTGTAAATATCGATCCATTGTTTTGTTGTAATTGAATCCATGGCATGTCTAAATTCTTCCATGCCTTCCATAGAGTAGAATTGAATAAAAAAGCCATAACAAGATAATTCAAAGTAAATATCTTCGGGATCTGTTACGTCCAAATCGTGAGTCATTTTAATATCGTTCCAAAAATTTAATGAACGAAACGTATGATGCTCTTTTTCGCATTTCTTTAATTCATTTAAGTCAAATTTAGAAAATGGATTTGAAGGTGAAATAGAAAGCGTCATTTGCATCCAAGTTTGCGGGGCAAACCACGATTTATCATTAGCCAATAGACAATGCAGGAAACTGCTTCCAGTTCTCGGTTGGGTAAAAATAAAGACAGGTTTCACTAATTCTACTTTATCTATTAAATGACGATTATTCTTATAATAATCTTCGAATTTCGCCCGATTCTTTATACATCTAATCAAATATTGAAAAGTTACTATATGACCAAATAAAGACATTTTAGTTTTTGATAATTCTTTAAAAATCAAAGATGTATTTTCCATAAGAAATTTATCTTCTTGCAATATTTTTTTCTCATTTTCATCAAGATTATCATACAGTCTAGCGAGTGAACCAACAAATAGATGACAGCCAAATATTTTATAATACGCTTCTCCAACTATGTCAATTAAAAATTTCATACATATGTATAATGATCTCATTATAATATGCATATTTAATATGTATACGTATATTAGTTCTAATTTTTTACTAATATATTTCAACTTAAAATACAGAGTATGACTATTCTCTCACAAAAGGATATATTTTTCCGCTTCACGAGAAATAGGTCTCAAATAATAATAACTTTCATTCTGGTATTTTTAACATTGAAGAGATAAAGTTGGCCTAGAAAGTATTTCATAAGCTTATTGATTTCTCAAAATATATTTGACTACAGATAGATAATTAGACAATTGAAAAAACTTTAAATTAGAGCTTATTATACAGTTTAATATTTATAATAGTATAAATATCCACAAGCTATTGTCTTCCCTTATCTTTCTACTCTTCTGCACTTTAGTTGTTTCAGCGTTTTTCAACAAATTTGAACGCTAAAGAGACGACTAGAATAAGAAGGAAAAAGTTTATTTTTACATAATTCGAAGTCATGAAATGTAAATTTACAACCGGAAGTATAGTATTCGATTTTTTTTATAAAATAATTTAGTACGTAAATTCTATTGATATTTTACCTTATTAACATAACTTTAATGCTCTTTTGGGCGTTCTCAAAGGTTAATTGACATGAAAAACACCTTTCTTTTATAATCTTAAAATCCGATATTTAAATGTATTAATTAATAATAGACTTTATTTTATATCATCGCTAAAAGGAAAAAAAAACCTATAAAGTAATTGATTAAAAGAGAAATTTATGATATACTGAATAATAAACGTCTTGTTGGAGGCGTTCCTTGAATTAACTCATTAAAAATTTTGTTTTCTTCTTTTTTTCTCTCTCTCTCTGTTTCTCAGTCTTTTTACCTTTTCACTAAATGGCTGCGTCGCTGCCTATCGATTTGAATAAGAGCGCTTTTTAGACGCCCTTTAGTCAGACTCAAGAGCTCTTAATCGACTTTTGAAAATGGAAGATCCACTTGAAGTGAGAAAAATGACGGAGTTAGTTAGAAAAAAGAAGAAAAAGATGAAAGATGGTAAACTTCTACCTTCAAAATTACCAAGACCAATTAAGGATTTATCGCAATATATAAATGTAAGTTTTTATTGCTTAAGTATGATAAAGCATTCTTTAGATTAAAACTATAATATACTTGCATTTATCCTTTATCTTTAGAAGATCTTATTATTCAATGATGATTTTCCTTCCTAAATTCTATGAAAATTTTCAAATACAACCGTTATTAATTAAAAGAATAAAAAACTAATTAAAAAGTAGAATAATGATTTTTTTCTAGCAAAATCATTAGGATAATGTGAAAAGTTTGACACTATCCTCTTTTATTTTTTAAATGTAGGTTAATTAGTAAACAAAAAGAATTGAGGAAGCGAGTTAATTAATTTAATTAATTGTAGTAGAGTAAAAGAAAAGTATAAAACGAAAACAAACGAATATAATATCTATATACTGTATATATATATATATATATATATATATATATATTATATTATATTAGTATTATATAAAAAAAATACAGGAAGACGTTTAAAACTGCAACTTTTCAATCTTTCATTCGCCAAAATCAATATCTTATTAACCAGCCAATTATATTAAATAGAAAACTATTTAACATCGCCTCTCTTTTTACTTGGAAAACAATCTTACAGCAAGATTTTTTGTGGACAAGTATAAAATAAAAAAGAACTATATGTAAGAAGAGATAAAGGAAGTTTTTAAAAGAAAAGAGAAACATAAGGAATAGAGAAGAGAATAAAAATTATCGCAATAAAAGGGAAAGAAAATGATTTTAAAAAAGAATCTCATATTGCTTTCTCTTCTTCGTTCAATTAAATGTATACAAAATCGATTAGATAAGCCTTTGCTAAACGTAGGCCTTTACAAGAGATTTTATAGTAACAGTTGCGAGGTGATTATTGAACGATTGAATGAATAGAACGAACGAGTGGGTGGAGAAAGAAATAAATAAGAGTAAATTTAAGGGTACCAAGGCCTACTTGGTTTGTAAATAGAAGGAAAATTTCCGCTACGAATTCTAAGGAATAAAGAAAAAGCTTTCTTTTCTATTCAGTATATTTTCAATTTCGAAATAAAAAGATCGCTTATTTAATTAAACTTATTCAATTATACTTTTATTAACTAGTAATTATTAATTTATATTCATTAAAGAGTTTAAATTTTTCGCTTCCACCCCTTCTTTTCATTTTATCCTCGTCCTCATTGTTTACACGATTGAACTGTGTAATTAATCGTATAGGACCTAGAGTATCGATCAAAAACTCTTTTTCCTATCTCTCTTCCCCCCTCCCTTCTCTATTTTATTTGTCCGTCCGCCCCTACTCCCTCCCCCTACCTTTACCTGCCAACCCCCCCCTCTCTCTCTCGCTCTCTCGCTCCCTCTCTTTTCATTTCTCAATTCAAAAGCAATTGCATCCGCCAATCGTTTTTTTATTTCATTTTCGCCACTTCAGCATTCGCAAGACGAAGATGATATAGAAATCGACAACGAAGAAGAACAAATGAAAAACGGAATTGACGATAGTACTCCTCGAAGGGGTCATCTAGTGACGTTTTTTAGAAATGGTGATTGTAACTATAAAGGTTTGAGGACGGCTATAAGTTCAAAACATTTTGGTAACGTGGAAACGCTAATGGTTTGGTTGAATGACAAAATACCAACAGCTGCCGGAGTTCGCTATATTTTCTCGTTACCAGAAGCGAAACTAGTAAGGGATATTACTGAATTTGGTAATGGGGGATCCTATGTTGTTTCAAGCGTTAGAAAACTAATAGGTATAGTTATTTTTTAAACACAATTGTTTGGTGTATATTCAATATACGACAATTTCGTTTGATTAATCGATTAAGTAATCTATCCAACTTTTTTATATTCGATTTATAGACGTCGATTACGGGTTTTCAAAGGAAGGTTATTGGGTAAATAGACGGCCAACTGCGTCGAAATTTCGAAGATCCGATCAGAATTTATTAGATCTTGCATCACCAGTAACTAGCCAAACCTTGTCAAGATCAAACTCTTTGAGAAGCGTGGAATCAACACCCCGTGAATTATTAATAGTCAGTAACACGAAAAGATCTTCAAGACAAAAGATTTTCCTTAATCCTAAAACAAATCAAGACTTTTCAAGATTTCTTTACGACTTAGGTAATACAGTAGAGCTTGATTATCCGCCTATTACCGCCCTTTTTACCGCACAACCACCTTATAAGAAGGTCGAGAGCTATTCACAATTATTGAGAGATTGTAAACTCAACGACGCTTTTATTGCTTGCGGTCAAGAGGGTAAACCTAAAGAGTTTAATCAAAGCGATTCCGAAACACCAAGAAACCAATCAAAACGTTCTTATTTACAACAATATAAAGCAAATAAACAAGCTGTACAGCCGAAGAGAGATCGCTGGGAAAGTGAAGATACATCCATACCAAAACCTAAGCCTAATGAACTTGACCATACAATCAATGTTCTGCGAGCCGAAATTAATGGAAGAAGAAGAAGTTTTTTAATTCCTACTTCTCTAACAAAACAAGCTAATTCTCTTAGGCCTAAGAAAAGATTAAAATTAGATTGGATTTATGGAATGAATACGTCATCCAAGCATCCTCTTCATGTACTATCGACTGGTGAATTAGTTTATACAGTAGCAAATATTGCTGTAGTTTATGATAGGAAAAAGTCAGCTCAGAGGTTTTTCACAGGCCATAAAATGCCTATAACTTGCTTAACAGTTCATCCAGATCCACTTCAGCCATATGTAGCTACAGTTCAGTCGGTGAGGCCTGTAATAAAAATATGGGACGCCAGATCACTCGCCATTTACGGCGAGATAGGAGAAGGTAGTTTACAAGGCAATATTTCCAGTATTCAATTCTCAGTTACGGGATTAATGTTAGCCGTTGACTCGTCAGACAAGCACACTCTCTTCATATGGGATTGGAGGAACAAAGAACTTCTCATAAGGACAATGGTAAGTTCATAAATCTTTATATTTCTTTATAGTTTATAGTTCCATTTAACCCCCTTAGCCTATCCTTTGCTTAATCCATGTTTTTTAAAATTAATCGAACTTTAGTAAACAATTATTATTTCGTCTTTTCCTAATTAATCGTCAGTTGGACGGTTGGGCTGATTTTTTAACATCTTTAAGATATTCAACACTATCCGCCAAATACATGATGCTATTGGTAAGCTTAAGCACAACATGGAAATATCAAACTTTCCCTTATCTTTTTTTTTAAAAAAAAAAAAAGACAAAAAATAAAAAGTAAAAATGCAAATTCTTTTTATCACGTAACATAAATGAAAGACACTAAATATTTTAGATTCTACACGCATATTTAATCTTTATATATATGTATGTATACTGTATATATAAATATACGGTATATATGAATGAAATGCAAGTTAATAAATGAATTATAATCAACATTAAAGAAATATAAGAGAATATGAAACATATTGATTATAATAAATCACTATAGATTGTATTTCTTTTATCATTATTCAATAAACAAAAGCATTCGCACTGCACTAACAATTGGGAAAAAGCTGGATCGGTAAGGCAAATCTTCTACTGTATATTATATGCAATACTGTAGTACACATGATGTTCTGTTATGATATCTCTCTCTTCTTTATTATAACTATATGTATTTGTATTCTATCTTCATCCACATTAGATTTAAAATGAAATATTAAACTTTTCTTTTCCAAATTATTTTTTTTATAAAAAAACAAAATTGCACAAAAAAATTATTTTTTTCTATTTTACTTTATTTCATGATAGTAATGTTCTAAAAATGTTTATTATTAGGCTACAACGGAAACTTCAGTGGTATCTGCTATTTTTCATCCACACGATCCGAGTTTGATAATTACCTACGGCAGGCAGCACATACATTTTTGGAAGTTATTTACCGAAGGCGATAACTCGTACAAGTTACTCAGAGATAAGGATAGTGGAAATTTTATCGATTATTTTGCCCCAATTCCAAGCCATGTTACCGCTGTATCATTTTCACCAAGTGGAGATGTTGTTACTGCCGATTCTGAAGGAAGGATTATTGTTTGGAGTAAAGATGAAACTGATGCTTATACCATTAATGAAGAATACAGCGGGGATTTATTACGAGCTCATTATAAGAAGCCTATAACATCCTTAACTACCTTAGGAGATGGTACATTATTATCGTGTGCTGGTAATGAAATAAAAGCATGGGATTTATCGGCTGATTATCGATTTGTGACTGAACGTTTAATACCGGAAGTTGCGGGAACTATTAAGAGTGTTGTAACAAGAAATATTGGTGGAATGGATGGTGCTATTTACGTAGTTACGGCTAAATCATCATTTTTAGAGGGATCTTTACAAGATAAACTGTCATTCGTCTTCCATGCTCATTCTCAATCAATAGCAGGGCTCGCTGTTCATCCAAGTGAACCTTTCTTTTACACTGCTGGTCAGGACTCTTACGTTTGTAAATGGTCCGCTGCGAAGAAGAAGATGATCTGGCGAATTCATGTTGATATTAGTTGTTCATCTTTGGCTCTTGACCCGCATGGAAAGGTTCTTTCAGTGGGTACTTCTAATGGACGTCTAATTGCTTTGAATGCTTTAACTGGCGATCATCTATCGTCGATTCAAATATCAAATGATTTACTTGATTCAGTCAGCTATTCACCGAAAGGCGATCGCTTAGCAGCCGCGTGCCATGACGGAAACGTCTATATTTTCGACGTACTCGACGATTCCGTAGTCTATAGGAGAAGAGACAAAAAAGGAACTCTCCGAGGTCATAACAATGCTGTTTTAAACATCGATTGGGACAAAAGTGGAAGATATATACAAAGTGAATCGCGAGACTTTGACATATTGAATTGGGATACTGATAAAATGAGTATTGTTAAAGAAGAAACAGCTGCAAAATTTGAATGGAGTACGCATAGCTGTACAATTGGAGCCAGAATTTCTGGAGCTTGGGCAAACATAGCAGATGGAGGCTATATAAGTTGCTGTAATACAAATTGGAATGGAAAATTACTATTAACCGGCGGAGCGGAAGGTTCCATAAAACTTTACAATTATCCTTGTTTACCAAATTCAAATTTTGACGAAAGACGTCCGTACTGGGACGTTGTTAGACGAGTTAACTTCTCGGCCGATGATTGCCACGCATTTACAATTGGTGGAAAAGAGAGCGCCATTCTACAATGGTCTCTCTCCGACCAATTAGAATTTACGTGAATAAAAAAGTAAAAGTTTACTTATCAAAAATTCAGAATTATGCATTTAAAAATGAATTTATTATGTAAATACCAACTAACTATTTAAGTACAAATTCAAAAACAAATAGGGTGAAAGAAATGCCATAAGTAGTTTACATTAATTCCATTTATTAACATTAAATTACACAAAAGAAGACTATACTATCAAACTATTCTACTAAAGATTATATAAATACATTTACAAACACAATAATCTTTTGTAAATTAGTGATATTTTCAGATAATAAAGATAATATAGATGGTATCTTTATTATCATCATTGGCTTGTTTTTCAACAGAGGTACAATATTAAAAAAATAATCATTTTGACCTTACTAAAAGGAAAGGAAGAATCTGAAAATATGTGCGTGTGTTTGTTTGTGTCTAAGAGTGTAAAGAGTGTAAAGGTGTAAGTTCTTTTTTCCTCACGTCATCGTCATAGGTTCAACCGGAACAAGTCTAAACATCTGATTGTTATTTGCCAAGAAGAAGCCTCCATTTGCTAGAATGCTTGTTGGTATTGGCTCAGGATTCGCAATTTCTGTCACTTCATTTTGGGTTCTTACAGGTTGTTCCTGTATATCAGATAAGGTTGGGCCATCTTTCATTAACTCCTGAAAAAGTTGATTTATCCACGCTTCCGAATCGCCTCTTTCGCTCATTCTATCTGAATCTGAATCAGCATTATTACCGAATGCTGGTGCAGCAGGATTATAAGGTCGACTAAATATATTCCCATCGGGCGAGCAAGGAGATGAATTTGGATCCGATCGATTTTCACTACCAGCTATTTCATCATGTTCATTCTCCCTTTCAACTTTCGAAACATCAACAACAATAATTGTTGTCATTTGTAGTTCTTCATATGAGGTTGAACTGCCTTTAGACATTTCTATAGGAGAAGTACAGCCTTTGAAATTCTACTTTTACTCTTCTTTATTTATATTTAAATAATTTTTATCAATAACTAATAATATACCTGGAACCATACTCAAAATATATTCGCTGTTATTTACAAACTCTTTTTCTGATCCATCATAAATGACCAGTTTCCTCAGTAGGGGGAAACGTTGTCTCTTTCTAAGAAAAAGATAAAACAAGTCAGCGATAAACAAAAGAATAAGTAGGCAGTAAATTATAGAAGGTATAATATGTTATTGAGTATTATAGAGCACCAATACCGATTTAATGATAACTTACATTGGACAATCATACTGCATTGAAAGTAGAATACGAACAAGGCCAGTTTTCTTTAATTCTTTTTCTTTAAGATTTTGTCTTGTTTTCAAAATGATTCTTTTATCTCTAGAAGTTACATATAAAACTTCTAGAGTTAATTGTCCGCAAACTTCCTGAGACTGATCCTTATTTATAGCCTTTTCGCTAAATCTTACAAGAAATGCACCGTGCTTCCTCTGTCCATCAAATAATATTGCTTTTACGTGATTGGGTGTAGCAAAGCCAAAAATAACCCTAATAAATTAATGAATGATTATTAATAATTTAATTTAAATTTCAATTATTATTATACCCTTTGGCCCATTCAATTTTATAGTTACTGGCAGTAGTGAGGCAAGCGTAGAAATATTTCCAAAAGGTAAAATCCTTACCACTTTCTTCGCGAAGTCGTTTCTATAATAAAGAATAGTTGATTAATAAAAAAATATCAAAGTTACACAAATATTCTATAACGGACCCTATGAAATTGTTCCCAAGTAACTTCTTCATCATCAAAATTGTCTCGATATTCACAGCCTATAAAAATTAAAATAGATTATTAAATATGTAAAATATAATTCATTTTATATTTATTTATCTTACGGAGAACTCTCGACGCTAAATATTTCAGGTCGTTATCATTCAAAGGTCTTTGATATTTAGCAGTAAATGTCTTCTTTGACCAAATAGATTTTAGAAATTTCTTTAAATAAACCCATTTAACTTTTGTAGGTATTTGGCTATCCTGTACTCTACCTCTCTGTAAACAAAAAAAGCAGATTTATATAGTTATATACATTATATATTGTTTACCAATTAAATTAAATCTTACCGATGAATTGCCGAATAAATTAAACCAAAAAATTGTACCAAGAGCATCAACAGTTTGAGTAACGTGTTTTATCAAAGTGATTGGCAATGTTATATCCTAAAATGAATTTTATTGTTTAAAATGAATTTTAGATTTATTATATAAACTTATATAAACTTACTTTGGCAAGACAACTTTTAAAATGCGGTATATCTGTTTGGCATTCAACTTGTATAACAAAAAAATACTTTTTCTCCCTTATAAAGTCTTTTTTATCGGATTTTTCTTGTCTGTTTACACGATCCATACTAAGTTTCTGAATATTCCATACGATACTTCGGTCTGTTGATTCGCTATCGTGTCTCAAATGTTCTTTGGTAATAATTCGTCCAAATTTGTTTATATATCTTTCAGAATCTCTATCCCATACTCTCGACGCTTGTTCGACATCACATTCGTAAATGGGTATTACTTGAAGGGGCGACGTTACTTTTAAACAATCTTGACCCAACAATTTCACAACCATTGGAATATTCTTTATAATCTTTTTATCAACTTTTAATATTTGAGGTGGTTGATTGACAATTATCAATGCCGAACTAATTGTTAGAGATCATTTTAAAGTATAAATAATTTCTATTTACGTATTATCAAAAGATAAGTAAATACCGTTCTACAAAATCCATAACAGGCTTATATAAAAGATTTATAATTTCTCCGGCTTGATTCACATGCATATGATCGATGCATTTTTCCACAATTTTTCTTGCCGTTAATAGAAACATTCGAGATCTGAACGGATAGAATGAATGGATTGATAGATAAATGAATAAATAACTAATGTAATTACCCGTCATCAATGAGTCTTAAGCATTCGGGACCATGATTTTGAAAATCTTCAACAAGACCTGAACCATTTAAACTTTTTCTTTGACAAATTTTCCAGTAATCAATAACATACTGTATAATTATTATTCAAATTAGTAAATTAGGTTTTAATTAGGTCTTTTCAATGGAAATATTTACACATAATCGGCCCTTCAAATCGATTAGCATGTGACAAACATGCTTAAATTCTCCAATTCCTCCAGAGAAGTCTCTCTGTATTGTTGACAGAAATTTGACTTTGCTATAAGACGTAGAATCATATTTTTAGTAAAATATTCAAACCTTGTTTACATCATTACAAGCATCAAATATAGATTTATTAAAATTCTTGACTTCTTCTTCAAGAGAGGAGTATTTACAAGTCCTTTCCCAAAACGACGACTCCCCCATTATCCGAATGAAATCTTGAAAAGCAACTGACTGAAAAAGATCTGATTCGTGCTTCTGTAGGCGATGCTTATTGGTCGAGTAGTTGGCCTATCCCTGCTCAATATTATTCTTCGCGTTATTGTTAGAGATATTTGCTAATTTTTAATATTACACAATTAAAGATGTACTCATAATTCTACAACATATCTTTGATAACTGAGAAAAAACTGATGGCTTATTCTCAAGAGTTCAGACTTGTAACTACTGTTTATGGTACTGCTCTATAAAGCATTTTTGAGTACTTATCATAAACAACATTGCATTGAAAGCAAGATAAGATAGCGAAATGATAATAGACTGTTTTGTGATATTTAGTATTTTATATAAAGAAACCTGCCTTTGATGCAAAAATCAAAACTTCCTCATAGCTTTATTTCAAACTCGAAATGGCGGTATAGTGTATTCTATAAATAACTTACAAAATGGAAAGTCCCTTTTTTTCCATAGATGCGATAAATTGATAGAAACAGAGTAGTCACAATGAAATGTTACGCATTATATATTTAAAATTATTTAGTTTTATTACAAGATGTTATCATTACCAGAGAAAATATTCTACAATTGTTGAATAGAATTTTTATGTGTTATTGAAAAACTTTGGACGGAAACGGGAGAAGCAGTAAAAGAGAGAGAGAGAGAAGGAGAGAGAATGAAAGAGGGAGGGAAGATATAGAAAAACATTCATTTATAGTCATACACACGTAAACACAAATAGCACACACAAAAAAAACAAAGATAAATGATTGAAACAAGATATGATTTTATTCTCATATAGACTATGATTCATTATATCCATTACATATTTGTTATGATTTCCCCAGCTTCTTTCTTTGGCATAGTTTAAGATATAGAATATGTACCGCTCTATTGTCATTGCTTCGCTATTGTAAAATGATCTTTTTACGTCATTAGTAATGCTCCTAAAGAAAATAGTCCTATATGTATCAGACTACTTTTTCATACTTTAACAAAAACGTACCAATTCTTTGCATACCTTTTTCTATACTGATATATATTTTCATCTTTTATTTTATTCTCTCTCTTTAACCCCTGAAGGATTGTTCTGGGAAGAATAAATGATCCCTATTGTAGAAATCGTTCCTGCCTCTCCAACGATGATGACAATTAATGTTCTAATTAGATTTACTATTATATATTATATAGGTTAAATGTGTGTATGCTATCAAGCGAATCAAACTATTCAATTCATAAAAAAACAGGTCATTTTTTAATAGAAAAAGCAAAGAAAAGAGATACTCTTTTCATTAAAATCACAAATAAGATAGACCTCTATCTTTCTCTCTAAAACAAGCCTATAAAACAAACTTATAACAGATTTTGTACTTTATTCAGTTTTTGGACAAAACTAGAATTCGAGTAGGAGATAAAAAATATGGATAAAATGTTCGTTAGGCAGATAGATAGATAGATAGATAGATAGATAGATAAAGAAACGTAATGGACAAAATGTTAGATAAAAATCTATCCTTTTTTTCATTTAAAATTTCGATTATTTGTCATTTTTATCTTTTAAATAGAACTCTTAATTTCATTTTTATAACAGCAATAACTTTAGTTAATTTTTAATATTTAAGATATAAATTGAATAAGATATAGTTACTATCTAAATATGTTTTTAATGGATGCAAATGCTTCTCTAGGTAACAAAAGGTTATCAAAGAAAACGAAATTAAAGAAAAGTAAAAGTTCGTCGTCAAAGAATAATGTATTATTAAATAATATAACTTTTTATCGAACAATTGGTATCAAGAATAAACTTATATGCTACCAAAGTAATAATCAAGCTATTATTAATAGAGAATCAATTAGAAAACCATTATGGAGAGGACATTAAATGCATAAATTTTTTTGTTTAAGTATTAGTATATGATAATTATAAATTGAATACAAAAGAAATACCTTATTTCATCCTTTACTTTCTACTATTAGAAATGGAAAATTTGTTACTAAAGCTTATGACGAGATCCTTAATAAAAAACAGAGATCATCTAACATAAACAACCTACGAGCGCCGTCTGTTAGAAAAATAACAAACAACTCTTTTAATAAATAAACTTTTAAACAAATGTTTATTTTAAGAATATGTTAAAATTATTACAATCCAATTCAAATTCTGAAAGTAAAAACTGGTAGAAAAATTCCATAATATCCATCATAGGTATTTGAGCTAATAATAGAGTGTTTCTTGAAAAGAAATATGTAAAACATATATATATACAGTATATATACAATCTAATAATTTATGCAATAAGTATTTTCAATGTTGAAACAAACCTTACAGATCAATGTTCAAGATTACTCTTGTAATACTAACCTCTATTTTCGATTTTGGAGTCTTAACATAGAATATTCTCACTGAAATATATTTTGTCCCATTTCTCTTCATCTAAATAAAAATCTAGTTTATGCAAATATCCAATGACAATACAACTCGTCTTAAAATGTCTTATTGCGCTATGTTTTACTATTTCTTATAAAAACCGATGATTAACTTGTTATGATGATTAAAATTTTTGATGAATTTTTGAGTTTGATTGATAATGTTTTGGTTTTTAGGACAGGAAGAATTTTGATTGGGAAGGTAGCTTCTTTTTCCCTCTCCGTTCTTTAACCAACACCAAAGGATTAATTCAAGAATATAATACTTACGTGGCTGTTCTGTTGTAGTTAATGTTGTTGTTGGTTGTTTGGGGATGCAAAAGTATCCGTTGCCAATATATCCATCTTTGCACATGCAAGAATATCCTGGTTCTGAGTTTAGGCAGATAGCGTTATCGTTACATTTATGTAACGCTCTCTCACACTCGTTGATATCTATTTGAATAATTAAAAATTATTATGAATTACTAAAAATACAAATAATCTCTATACTGACCAACGCACTTGCCATTTACCATCTCACTGCCTTCCGAGCATGTTAAAGGTTCGGTTGGTGCAAAAGGATCCCTTTCGCAAATATACTTAACATTTGGACTATTACAAGATAAAACTGCCCAATAGTATTTGCCATTAAATTCTCTTTCAACAGCACATTTGAGAGGGATTGTTGCTATCAAGGGATTGTACCAATTTTCGTATTCATTTAACGATGAACCATCATGCCATTTCCAAGAGATAGCTACAGAACAAAAGAAAAATATATAAACTTTTTCAATATCTAAATTTCATCTCTTAAATCTACTTACGTCTTCTCTGTAATCCAATAAACGCATAGTCAATGTTGTTCTTCCTCAATAATCTTTGTACGGCATCTTCAGCAGCTTGACTCTTCATTTAGTGCTCATTTTAGAAATTTAAAATATATCATCTTTAAATTAGCTCACCTTGATTATCACCGGCTTCTTAGATTCAGATTCACAGTCATCTGCTATACTTAGACAATGATCTCTAGATTCTATTTCATCATCAGTGCAGAGACCTGTTGTTGTTGGTGATGTTTGTGTTGATGCTTCAGTAGATGTTGATGTTGTAGATTTTATTACGCACTGTCCGTCTCCCGGTACGTACGGTGGAATGCAGATACATTCATATGAACCTAAGGTATGTCTGCTTAATTCAATTTCAATTTAATTTGAAATATACCTGGTATATTTTTGCATATTGCTATTGGTGGACTCTGACATTGGTTATTTGTTATACATTCATTAATATCAACACACTCTCCAGCAACCAACTCATATCCTGATCCACACTCTTTAGGTGTTGTCGAAATAGGTGTTGTTGCCAGTGGATCCCTTTCACAAATGTATTTAACATTAGGAGTATTACAGAAAAATGGTTTCCAATTATAAGTTTGCCCATCTTCATTAACAGCCTCAATTACGCATGCGAAGAATGGAAGATGGAAAGTTCCTGGTTTCCATGCATTATATGATCCTAAATATTCGTTATTCCACCATTTCCATTTATTGGCATCTTTCTCTAGTCCAATATATCCACTTTGTATGTTGTTCAAACGAAGGAAAGAGCTAACAGCCAATTGTGTTTGACGATTCTATCAAAAGATAAGTTGATATTCAATTAGAGATGAAGATATGGAAAATAGATAAAGAAAGGAAATTAACCTCAATTATAACAGGTTTCTTAGCTTTAGTATAGCAGTCATCTTCAATACTAATACATTTATCATTAACTCCCATTTCGCTTTCTTCACATTGAACTAGTTACATTTTTTATTTTAAAAAAGGCGTATTAATCAATAATCTTAATGTGATGTTATCTACCTGAACTAGTTGTTGTTGTTGGAGCTTCTGTTGTTGTTGTCATAGTTGTTGTAGGAGCTACACATTCGTCACCAATTTTCTCGTACGGTGGAAGGCACGCACACTCAAAAGTTCCTAAGAAATAGTTATTTAATTTTCACTTATTTTATATTTCAAGTAGTGATACCTGGTTTATTGGAGCATATAGATATCGGTGGACCTTGACAGGGATTGCTTAAGCACTCATCAATGTCGATGCAATCTCCATCAACCAACTGATAACCAGGCGAACATGTCTTAGGAGTTGTGGGCGCTACTGTCTCTGTAGGATCTCTAGTACAGAAGAAGGGAAAATGAGATAGAGAGCACAAGAATGCTTGCCATTTCATGACACCAATCTCGCCATTTGCAATAGCACAGCTCATCTGGGGGGGTGCATTAGTTCCACTGGTATCGAAACTTGAATAATCAAGTGGACTATTATCCCTCCATATCCATTCTCCGTTGATCTTATTTATACCAATATAGCCAAGACGTTGATTAGTAGCATCCATTAATCTTTGAAGTGCTTCCTCTATAGCTTTACTCTGATGGAAATGAATTATAGTTATTGTAAAATATAGAAATTTTCGCAGCAAACCTTAATCATTATTGGTTTCTTTCCTTTACTATAACAATCATTTTCGACGCTAATACATTGTCCATTAACTCCTATTTCTGTATCTTCACAATCGGCTGCAGTATGAAACAGTGTTATAAAATATGTAAAGAAAAGTAACGATATCTGTTTAATCAACCTCCAGGAGTAGTTGTTGTTACAGTTGTTGTTGCTGTGGTAGTCGCTGGTAGAGTACATACTTTACCATCCCCTTTGTAAGGATTAATACATAAGCAGTGATATCCACCTGAAGCACAATTAAAGGGATAAAATTATTTATGAATTATTCATTTTAGAGAAATAACAAAAATATAACCTGGTGTATCCAGGCATTTTCCTGCAGGTTCAGGAGCGCAATCGTTATCTCCATTTGTGCATTCATTAATATCTATTCAAGGCAATCGTAAAGACAAGTTAAACAATAATCACTAACTTCCAATAATTTTAGCTTACTTTGACAAACTCCATCAATGTTTTCGAATCCCGGTTGGCATGTTATAGGTTCTGGAGTAGTAGTTGGTTCTGAACCTTCGTATTCGCATAAATATTCAAATGGAAGAGAACACGGGAAGCTCCTCCAATCTACATAAAGAACGCTGTAAAACAATTTTAACAAAACATTTTGATTGCGTTCTAAAGAAAAATTTTAATAAGGAACTTACGCATTGCTCATGATAACACAAGTTAGAATTGGATTATTGAAGATAGGTTGATTTACACCAAAGTCATCAAAGAGATTTTCCCTGTTTTCTAAAGACCATTTAGAACCGTCGGCCCAGGTGAAAACAGACTTTCCGATTCCATCAAGTGTAAGACCAATGAAAACATTTTGAATATTCCTCTCCTGAAGGAAGCTTTCAGCCAATATATTTGTGGCCTCATCGACTATTGAGAGGGGTTTCATACCATGCTCTGCACAATCTTTTCTAATGCACATACATATGTTTTCCTTGAATTGGCAATCGTCAGGGCATTCTAGGGAAAAATTTATGCTCTCTAAGTGAAAAAATTTCCAATATTAAAATAAAATTACGTATAGGTGCCTGTGTAGTTGTCGGTGGAAGAGTGGTTGTTGGTGGAATAAGAGTACACTGAGTTCCATCACCTTCATATCCGGCTTTACATTCGCATGTATAAGATCCTTGTGCGTTAATACAATTAGCATTTTCATCGCAATCGTGAGTACCACTGCATTCATCAATATCAATACATTCCTTCTTATCATTCATTTGGAAACCACTGTGACAAATACAGTCATAAGTTCCAATATCATTAACACAGGATGCATTTGGACCACAGTCAACAGTGTCACATTCATTAATGTCATCACACTTATCTTTTCCATCACCTTTGAACCCATCTTTGCATTTGCATTCATAAGTTCCAGGTTTATTTGTACACTCAGCTTCATTGTGGCATGTGTGTAAGTTTTCATTGCATTCATTGATATCTATGTACACAATGAGGAGGTCAGTTTTAAGATTAAAAAGCTTGTTTGATAATACCTTCGCATTTTAAATCTGAATTTCTTCTATATCCATTGGGACACGGCGGAGCTAATACATAAAAGTAAAAATATCTGATTACACTCACACTATCAATATAACAAAAGATGTACTTACGTTCTTTACATTCAAAACCATCACCTTGAAAACCAGGTTTACAAACACAACTGTAACCTGGACTTTCATTAAAGCAATCAGCATTGTTGCTGCATTTATCACTTCCATCATCACATTCATTAATATCGGTACATGATCCATCATCTTGCATTTCATATCCACTCTTGCAACTGCATTTTTGGATGCCTTCTGAATTTGAGCATATTTCATTGTCTCCTGTACAGCCTGGGAAATTTGAACATTCAGCTTTCTGTCCGGGTTTGCATTCGCATCTTTTTTTACAATCTTCTTGTAGCCACTTCTCTCCCAACTAAATATTTTAGTTTATGAATATGTTAATTACATTGTATGTATATATATATATGCCTAATTTAATTTAACCTTATAAATTGTACCATCAGCACCAGTACAATCTGTATTGCAGTTACTTGGCAATACGCATTCGTTGTCAATCATAACAAATCCAGTCTTACAAACGCAAGAGTCAACATCTGGTTCATCGCAATTTGGATCACCCTAAATTGATATTTTTTTTTACGATTCATCATTAATATATGATTTAGCTTATTATTTTAGGCTTACATTTGGATGTTCGCATGTTGGTGGACAACCTGGAGCATTCTTTTTATATTCCATATTTGCGGGACAGTCAGTAGCTATAGAAATAGATGTGTTTACATTTTAAAAAGTTCTTTAAAAAATGAATATTAAGTTACGGCAATTTGCTTCCTCTCTCCAATCTGGATTGTAATTATCAATGACATTATTACAAGCTTCGACAAACTTTTCAACAGCTGAACACAATGACACAGTTTGCTCATCATTGACAATGCATAAATCGTAGACGCATTCATCGTAGAAGGTTATCGCATCTATGTTAGGCTTGGCAATACATTGTGAAAATACACCAGTGCTATCTTTAATTATTGAACATAAACGTTTGGCTTCCGCATATTCTGCATCAGTACATTCGGGTCCAGGTTCAGTTGGTGGTTTACAACTATATATATATATATATATATATATATATATATTCATAATAATCACTTTAACAAGTTAATATAGCTATACTAAACTGTTTTGGACAATCGTCACAAGGTACCTCGTAGCTATTACCCAATTGAGGATATCTCTTTTTACCTCTTCTACCATGTGGCTTTCCTGGTACTGGATTTCCTGCTTTATCTCTATAATCGTTTGTCTTATCACCATTGAAATCACCGCAGATGCCGCACATTCTAATTAAGTGAAATAGAGTATGATATGGGTTTAAAACAAAAATGTACATTAGTACTTATTCTTATAGTTTGGTGGAATATGGATTTGTGTATTTGTTCTACCATCAAAAGTGACAACGAGGCCAAAAGTTGTTTTTACTACTGCATAACTTCTCCTTCCTCTCCTCTTTTTGTATATTTTCAAACCCTTTGCCCTATCTCTAAATGATCTAATTATTCTCCTGCCATTAACGATTATTTTCAATCCTTGATCTAGTCTTATCTTGTAACCAAAAACTTCAATATCAACATATTTTGTCCAAGACACATCTCTATTCCTTCTACCAGGATATTTCCAGTTTCTGGCAAAAACTTTAAAGTTTGGCAAGTTTTCTTGCTCCTCTTTTGGACAAGGTCTAGAGTTTTAACAATTTTATTTGAAATACAGGTCAAGGTGAATACTCGTATGCACTTACTCGGCCAAAGTATATTTACAAGTACCCATAAAGTCCAAACGAGCTCCATCAAATGTTTTATAGTGAGGATCACCAGAAGCTTGACACCACGCAGCCTTTTCGCATTTCTTAACTCCCTTGTCGTTTATTAAAGTGAAACCAGGATAGCACACGCAGAAATATCGGCCAGGTTTATTAATGCATTTCATATTTGCACCGCAAGGTTTGCTTAGACATTCATTAATATCTGTAAAAGATGTTTAATAATTAATACTCTTTGTTTATGCTCATTTACTTTTATCTTCTTAAATAAAGTTTAACCTTCGCAAGGACCATTTGGTAAGACTTTTCTTTTATATCCAGGGTCGCAAGGTATGACTAATTTTAAAAAATTTTAGTGCAGAATTAGTATATTTAGTAACAATAGCATCAAATTTTATGTAAAAACCTTCGGTACAAATGATACCATCTCCAGTGTAACCAGCATTACAAGTACATTCATAAGTACCAACTTTATCTCTGCATGTTGCCTTTTCATGACATTTATTCAAATCATCGTTAGCGCATTCATCAATATCTAAATAAAATATTTTTATATACTAAATAGTTAATTGGTCTTTACTTATGTATCAACTTACTTGTGCATTTTCCAGCGATCATTTCATAGCCTTTTGGACAGTGGCATCCTCTAACTCCATCTTTGATTTTGCAAATAGCCAATGATGGGCAAGCTGGTAGTGAAGTCTTGCTAAATTTTCCATTGGCTTGACATACATATTTGTATTTACAATCATTTGTAATATATCCATCACCGACCTAAAAATATATGAAAATGCTAGTTTTAGAATTACCCTGAAAAGGTATTCCTTACGGAAAAGTATCTATCATCAGGAGCCGTACAACCGCATTGATCCTCTTTAACACATTTATCACCGCTGAGAACATAGCCTGTATTACATTGACATCCTTCCACAGGTTCAGCATCGCAATTATCAGGATTATCGTCTGGGTTTGCGCAAGTAAGAGGACAGCTTGATGAGGTTGGTGAATATGAGCTATTTGGTCCGCATGGTAATGCTTTAAAACGAATAAATTCAAATTTTTAGGAAATCTTTCAAGCGGAAGAATAAAGTATAATTACGGCAGAAATTGGCTCTTCTCCATAGAACATTTTTTCCTGCTTGTTGTTCGCAGAGAACCGCTAATGTTTCTAATGCTTTGCAGAGCATATCATCGGTTTTAGCCAAGCATAAATCGTACGTGCACTCTTCGTAAAGCTTTTTACAAGTAATATTAATAAGGCTTTAATTCAATTTTCTACAAGAAATACTTACATCATTAACTAGGGATGGATCTTGACTATTCAATATATTGATACAATCTTTGAAAGGTCCTTGAACATTCTTAATAATACCACATTTGTTGTTTCCTGAAATTTCTGCCATTTCATCTTCATCACAGTTTGGCTGAGGATCATCTGGTTTTTTACAAGCAGCTTCTCCATACTGATCTGGTACTTCCCAACTATTTCCAATCTTTGAATATCTTCTCCTTGTAATTTTACGTCCTCTTCTATCAAAAGTAACAATGTCTGGTACTACGATATTTCCATTGGAATCAGAGTAATCATCATTTCTGTTTCCATTGTAATTACCACATAAACCGCACATACCACTGAAATTAGTCATTGCCTTAATAAGTTAAATGAATTTCTCTCAAAGTTATAACTTACATATTTTTATAAATATCTGGTATTTTAACATAAACTGACGATCTACCATCGAAACTCACTTGAAGACCGAAGGTTGTTGTAAGTTTAACAAATCGACCACTGAACTTTATTAAAAGACCAGGTGCTCCTGCCAATGCTTTTATTGGTAAATTATAGGCCTTTGGATTTTCCTGTTTCATATTTTGTTTGTGTGTTTTAATTTATTAAAGTTAGATGCAAAATAATAAAAACTTACAGCAACAAAGCCGGTATCTATCTTCTTTAAAGTAGAAATGATAACCTTTCGTTTTTGATCCAATTTAATTTCATAACCGTAAACTTGAACGACAACGTATTTTGTGTATGAAACGGTTGTCTTTCTTCCTCTATGCTCATTCTTTACTTCAACGTTAAACATTGGAACGCTAACTTTTTCGGATTTGGGGCAAGGTTTAACCAATGTATAGCGGCAAATACCCATAAAATCGATTTTAGCTCCATCAAAAGTCTTGTAATGGGGATCTCCCGAACCCTTACACCATGCAGATCTTGAACATGATAATTTACCATTAATTAATCTTTTTTGATAACCTCTTCTACATCTACATGTAAAACCACCAATTCTATTGATACAGTAAGAATTTGGAGGGCAGTCATCAGTTTTTAATTGACATTCGTTGACGTCTTTGCAAACTTTAGCTCCGTTTTCCATTCTGAATCCATCATTACATTCACATTTATAAGAGCCTATAATATTGACACATTTATGTGGGCAGACACTTGGAGTTTGCTTGCATTCATCTACGTCTTCGCATTTATTGTCCTTGTTGACGAATCCTTTACGACATATGCAATCATATCCCCCAACCTTATTTTTACATTCAGCCTCTGGAGGACAAACCGCAGCTATTTGATCATCATCGCTCGATACAGTTTTACATTCATTGATATCCTCGCAATAAGTCTGACCATCTCCTGCATAACCAGATTTGCATTTACATTTTCTTTCCCCATCTTCAATACCACATTCTGCCAAAGTATGACAAACAACTTGATCTTCTTTGATCTCACCTCCTTGAGAACAGGTGTACTTTGTGCCACATTGACTGTCACCCCAAGTTTCTCCAAGCTGTTTATACATACCATCTGCGGTCATGCAACCACATTCCGTTTCTGGCACACAGTCTGTTCCTGATTGAACGAAACCAGGATTACAAACACAACCATCGCTAGGTGCAACTGTACAAGTTTTAGGAGCTTCAGGATCTTGACATGTTGATGGACAGGCTGGTGCGTTAGCTTCATAATGCATGTTTGGTCCACAAGGTAGAGCTATTTACATGAAAAAAAGTATAGAAGGAACATTAAACTTTAAGAACATATTTAAAGAGTTTTAAAAGTAAACTTACGGCAGAATGTTGCTGTTCTCCAACTGACTTCGATACCATTAGCTTTGCAAGAGTCAGCATAACTTTGAAGAGATTGACACAAATCAGTTATTTTTCCCTGTGCAGCGCAAACATCCATCTTACAACTTTCGAAATGATCAGTAATAGGCGTACTGGCATGGCATGCTTTAAAAGCTTCCATATTTTTTAGGCGACCACAAAAGTTATTTCCTTCGTATTCAGCCATTTCGGCAGTTGTACAGGAAACGTCATCATCATCCTCAGGTTTCAAGCATCTATAATTTGAATTTATATTCGAAAATTTTTAGTTTAAAGCATTCAAATTAAACTTATTAACTCACTGTTCATTGGCTGAATTGGTTGTATCGTCTGGTACTTCCCAACTGTTACCAATTTCAAAATATGGTTTCTTAACTGACAATCCCTTAGGATAATAATCATCTCTTGCCTTTTGGAAAAAATGGACAAATTAAAATCATTTACATATGTATTAACTCTATATTGTTAATTATTAATTATCTTTAGCTTACGTTTCCATTCCAGTTTCCACAAAGACCGCACATTTTGTTCTGATATTGAGCTGGTAGTTTAACAACAGCCATATGGTTTCTCTCAAAGCTAACTTGAAGACCGAAATCGGTTGATACAACCAAACGATAACCGCATTGGAGTACAACCTTCAATTTGCCGTCTAAGTATTCAACAGTGGGATTAACTCTAATTCCATTGACGAGAACAACACGATTTTTCATTAGGCGAATAGTGTAGCCATACACTTTTACATCAACAATTTTAGTATGAGCAACTTTTTTACTGCTTCTGTGCTCGTTTTTAACTTCGACATCGAATTTTGGCAAAGTTCCTACTTTGTCAGTGCAAGGTTTGGCAAGTGTATATTTACATGTTCCTTGGAAATGGATCATAGCTTTGTCAAAAGTTCTATAATGGGGATCTCCCGAAGCTCTACATTCTCCGGCAACTGTAAGTTTGTTAATAATTTAATAAAAGTTATCCGTTGTTTATTCACTTATCCCTACTTCCGCATGAAAGAACGCCTCCAATGATCTTTGGTGTTCGTCCTCCTTGACAAACACATCTGGAACCACCTCTATCGTCAATACATCTTGCTCCACTACCACATTTAAGCTTACCAGTTTTACCTAATCAAAATTATCATTTAAGTCTATTATGATGTCATTAATAAATATTTAATACAAACAATCAGTGCTACGGATATAGTCAACTCTAGCTTCGCAAACATAGCGAACACGTGTACCACAATCTATACTCTCCCACTCTCCAGCATCGTTCCCGACAGATAGGAAAGCAGCGCAAGCTTTTGATAAAACGGTCTCTGCCTCCTCAGACGACCTAAGCCAGTTTTTGTAAGACTGAAAAATGGATTTTTTTACAAAGTTAAAGCTATTCTCTGATTATTAGATCAATTTAGTTCTTACTCCGTATTTAGTTCCGTCAAACCATCTCCATTGATTTCCTGATGACTGAGAAGAAGTTCCCCAGCCCCAGCCCCATCCCCAACCATGCCATCCTCCTGTGTTTCCAGACGAGGAACCAGTTTTCTTAAGACCAATCCATGCTTTTGAACTAACTGTTGCTTCTTGTCTAACAAAGAAAAAATTACTCGAATGAATATACTGTATTTACTATGAGATGAAATGTACTTACAATATTTTTTGGACAAAATTTGATTCATCACTATTGCTAATACTTGCCAATGTTCCACCAGCAGCTTTACAAAGTTCATTAGCATCGCTTTGAGATTTAGTATCAGTGGAAACTCTGTAACATTTACCACCGTATGTCTTCCATCCAGTTGGGCAATCGACTGAAATTTTTCATTAGGTAAGATTGAATGAAAGTAAATATATTTAATATATCAACATACTATCAATTCGATAATCGTTACGTCCTCTGTATTCGCAAACAAAACCTCTCTTGTCAGAACATCGGCCGATATTCCATTTATGATTAGAACTTGTTGCGTAACCGCAGTCCAACGTGTTACTTCTACTTGGCTATTAAGATAAGGTGTATGATTGAACACGTACATATTTCATAATAGAATGAATTTATTATATACTTGATTAGTATTCCAGTATGTTCTTCCTGAAACAGTTCTCTTTTGACATCCAAGTATCCATTCAAATCTACCTTCCTTATATCTATCGTGTAGACCCATCCAATAAGTTCCACTGGAAAGTTTCAACAACTTAGTAAGTTGATTAAACATATTTGATGTACTTGGAACAACCAAGTATCCTCGTCCATTTTTCCAGCATGCCGATTTTGCACTGTACCAATCTAAGGAGGTGCTAAAATATTTAACACAGCGTTTTGTACCAGGAATTTTAATTGATCCAGTTGGACAGTGTTTATACTCATCCGATTGGCCTTGGACAGCTATTTAACGAACAATTATGATATACAAAGTAAAATTATACAATATGACTTACATTTAAAGCACTTAATTGATCCAGTTGCAGAATAACAACATCCCAAATTAATACAATGTGCCTGAGAAATTCCACTATAACCACAAAGAACTCTACTAGCTACAGCAGCATCACAATTCCTTGAGGATTGTTTCTTACAAACGAATCTGTAAGATTTTGAACAATACATATCTTTCCATTTTTTGTCGCCAATTCTAACGCAAGGACCGCTGCCGTCTGGTTCAGAAGATTTCCAAGCTTTATATTGAGCTTCTTTACCATTCATCCAGAAATATTTACCACTCTTTTTTTGTAAACCAATCCAATAGTCTTCGCTTGTTTTCAAGTGTTTCACAACGAAATTCATTTCAGCTTCACTGTAAATATCAGCCAAGTTGGCATCGTATGCTTGGCAAGTACTACTAGCTCTGGTTTGAGTCTTTTTCTGATTTCCAAAATAATAGCAATGGCCTTCATATGGTATCCAATATTTATCGCATCTTGTTGGTTCTGGTTCGTTCGTTGGTGGAGTTGTTACATCGCCTAATCTCTTTTTATTTTCGCCATAAATCATATCGTTGTGAGAGTTGAATTGTACTCCTGGTGACCTTTTCGAAATTTTTGACAAATAACATTTAAGTCTGTTGTGATCGTAATCGAAGCTTTTACAATCTCTGTTTTCTTCACATTTCGCAAGACAATCGAAATAGGTGTAGAGATTTGAGTAATCCTTAAAATTATTGTCTTTAAGATATCTGTTGTTAAAAATGTGATAATCCGGATTGTCTTTATCCATTCTTGCCTTATTCACGCCGTGCACATAGCTTGAGCTTGATGACATTTTATGAGGTAGAGTTTTCTTACTATTCCTTGAGAGTGAACATCTCCTGTTTGACTTTCTGTAATCAAATGATTTGCATGAGGACCATTTATCACATTTATCCATACAGGCTTCTTGCGATGAAACATAGTAAGAGTAGTCATCTTTATCGCTCAAGTAGCCAGGAGATAAATCATAATTCGAAGATGGACTTGTTGGTTGACCTTGAGGTTTTGTACTTCCAGACCAGAATTGGCAGATATATCTTTTTTTCTCAGAGCACGAGGAATCTTGAAGGACCTTAGATCCACCATGGTACCAGGCGCAATTTTCTCTTGTATTCCCGTTTGGTTCACCGCTTTTCCATTTTAAATTTTTAGCGTCATAATTGATTTGTTTTTTATCCCATGTAAAGGACCATTTTCCTTCAGATTGTTCATCATTAGCGTTAATCCAATATACTGATGTAAAGCTAGATAATAAAAAGATTAATATATAAAAGAAGAGGTAACATATCTATGTAAAAAATGAAATTATTTCATCATTTACTTACTATCCTGGATAGTTTCTGAAAGTTTCATAAGCAGCATCATCCAAAATTGCCAATGTTCCTTTCTTGTGGTCACACTCCTTAATAGCATCGCTATATTTTTTTGTACTTGTATACATAAGATAGCATCTATCATTTCTGGCATCGGGAATTGCTCCTTTTGGACAATGGTCATCTAAATTAAAATTCGTTTAGTATAAATATGAAAAAACTACTAGAAAACTTACACTTCCTAAGTTTGTTAATATAATGAGACACTCCACTATAGGTCTTCATCAAACTTGGATCAGTATAGGCTGATTTTGTCAGCAGTTTGCATCTAATTTAAATAAATAAGTGAAAAAATCACTAAAATGGTAAAGAAGATAATTTATTACAAACGTTCTAGTTGAAGGTTGATAGTTAAAGGATTTACAAGTAGAAGAAATAAGGCATTTCATAGCACAATCAGACAAACTAGTCTTCTGTGTTTGAGTGACAACGTACAAAGCCTTGTTTGTTATTACATCAAAAGATTTTTGAAAATCTAATATGAATTGAATTTGAATATATTAAAATAAGGTTATTGATGATAATCCATTGACGTTACCGAATCCATAATCGTAAGAATTTAGTCTATATTCGCACAGGAAGTATTTTTTACTTGAACAGCTTTGAGGGGAAAGTTTATGGTTGAAATTTCCCTCAGCAACGGCACATTGACCTAGGTTATAATTTCCTGGCTGATAGATGAAATGGGATTATTGATGGGAAAAATCTCAAAGAAATGAGTTCAAATAGCACCTTAGTCTTCCATAGATTTGAATCAGATGTCTTGTATTCCAAATCTCCTGCTGTCCATCTCCAATCACCTTTCAATGATAAATCTCTATAACCTACCCAATAGTAGTACATACCTTTACTATTTAAATGGAGAAAGATTATCCGTTTAGATAGGATGAACAATAAATAATTAATCATATTTAAAACTTAACGATTTATATTGAGAGTTCAAATATTTGATTGTGGATGAACTGTGGACATTGGCTAAGAATCCATTGTATTTCTTACACTCTTTTACCGCATCGTCGTAGGATTTTGAAGATTTATAAAATTTATAGCATCTCTTTGCACTCGAATCATAAAAAGAGTTGCTAGGACATTTTGAAAGTTTTTCTGTATGAGATTAATATTTACAATATACGAATATCTAATAAATCATATTTGTTTGGAGTATATTTACTGAAAGAGTAAGTCTTTAATTCAACAGCAACAAAGAGTTGCAGGAGAGCAAACGCCAGAAAAATTCTCGAACGCATAGTTAAGCGTTCTTTCTATCTGAATAAGGGTAATAATAATTTTTAACTAATTAATTAATTAATTGGTTAATTGATTAATTAATTAGCAAGTTAAGTAGACTATTTACTTACTTGAAGAAAGATGAGAATCAAACTATGAAAGACAATGCAGTAATGAATGTCTTTTTTGTATCAGCAAAATGATTGATATATATCGGCGCGTAAACACAGCTGGATTGACTGTAAATGCGAGCCTTTTATACTTCGCGATAATAAAGTTCTACTCAAAGATATTTGACGTTTATTAGTTAATATATTTTTAGTACCTAGCATCTGCTAATAAAATCTGATTGACTTGTTCACCATATGCTTAAGGACTTATGAAGCACGTGTCACAAAGATGAATGGGCAGATGACAAATCAAAATAAAGTGTATACATCCTTTTTATCCATTTATCAATAGTCATCTATAAGAATGTGACGTTGTCATCAATCTATTTATACGCTAATATTTTTTTATCATTCCGAAACTGGAATAGTTTCTGTTTTTATTAATGAGTTTAATTCTTAGAAGAGCGCTATTATAAATTACAAAGAAGTCGTAAAAAAGCTTTATTAATATGAATATATTAAAGATATAGGCAATAAAAAAAATTAAAATTAAAAGGATTAACTTCAATTCGATAGATTCTTTTAATAAACTTCTTTTTTTTCTTTAGTTTAGAGGTCAAGACACTCTTGGTTAATTGACCAACATTCTATAATTTTCTTTTTATCCTTAATCTTTTCCTTTCTTTTCAAATCTTTTCTTTTTCCATTCCTACTTTTCTATTTTTTTTCTTTGTCTTTGTGATAAGAGAAAGAGACAGAGAGAGAGAGAGAGATTAATGAATAATTAAACAATTAATTAGTTTGATAAAAAAAAAACTAGCCAATTATCTTTGTTTTTTAATAATTTATCTAATTGAAAAGTGGAATTTGTAAATTATTATTGAATAATAATTCAAAGTAGTTGGATTTAACTTTTAACAGCTTAAATTAAGTGCTTTTTTTTGTCTGATATTTTGTACGATCTAACTTATATTTGACATTCATAAATTTTCATCATCATAAATATTGCCGTTGTAAATCACTTTAATGACATTCTAGTGACCTATGGTCAGTTAAATGACATCTACGTTTGACTCTTAGACTAATTTTTGAAATATCTCTTATTATGTATTAAAAAAGTATATTGAACCAGATTTTTGCCTTTTGATGTTGAATAGTTTGTACCATATGTTTACCTCTCCAAAGTCAATCAATCACGCTTGCGCTTTCTCTACGATTTCAATTTTAAAATAAGGGTTCAAAAATCTTAAATATTATTGTATTACGATTGATCACCTTCCACCGAATCTGTATTGAAGTTTAAAAAAGGGGTACTACTAAATTTCGTCCATGTGGGAGATAGATAAAAAGAAAGAGACAAAAAAAAGAGACTGCCAGAAAATATTAAACGAGTAATAACTCTTTCCTGTTATTACTTTCGGTTTAAATTGAAATAATAACCAAGAGACAAGGACACGTGACATATGTCACTTTTTTCTATTAATAATAAATATAATGTAAATATTATGGTTCCGAAGCTTCAACATCAGTCTCTTCTTTTGTACCATAATCTTTTTTCTTTTTCTCATCAAGTCCAGTTGTATCTTCAGATTTTTCCTCTTTGCCAATAATCCATTGCAACATTTTCCATGGTAGCTTAGCAATAAAGATAAGAAATTCTGTTATGAGCGTAAGGCAGGGGGCGCAACAAGGGCAACAGCACTTTACTGAAAAATATTTTTCAACATTTAATGATAAAATCAAAAAAATTCTATAGTTTTTTATGAAAACTGTAACGTTGAAAGGTGTAACATACGTTTCATGATAGAATAATGTAAATATAGATAGGGATATACTTTTAAATAAATGAATGTATTACATCCTTTACCTTTGTATTGTAATTATTGTATTGTTATATATTATCTTGATACTTACGCGGCGCAGTGACAATCCAAACGACAACGGCAGCAACAGCTAGTACTAGGAATACCGGTATCAAAAGAATAACTGCTATACATTTAAGGAAGCAGAGCATGCATTTCGCACATCCTCCCATTTTTTCTTTATAGTTCTATTAATTTTTAATGATCTCCTTATACATTTATTTCTTCAAAATTCTGTGTTTGTTATACAAAAGATGTACATACAGAATCCTCTTCCTGCAGTTTCTCTATTTTCTTTCTTTTCTATCTTTCTTCTTTCTTTTGTATATCTCTCTTCTACTGCAAAATTTTTATCCACTTCTTTCGTTTCAGTAAGCGTATATTATTTAAATATACACTCCTTTTACCTCTTGTGACTTTCACTTATTATACAAACCAAGCAAATGTTGAACGATTTATATTGAAGTACTTTCCATATTTGAAACTATTAAATTAAAGGCTTACATATAACAACTAGGTTTACAAAAGCTTTATGCAGCATCTGTTACATGCTATTGTTCGCGTTTTATATAAAAAATTATGGTTTTATATAAGGTCTTATAAATATTATTACTGGAGTTGAAATTGTTATTAACTATGTCAATTATTTCCTGTTTATTGATTAAAACTTTCAATGCCAGAAGCGAATTGGAAGAAAATCTATTTTTGCTGCATATCTCTAAGACAGAGAGAATGATATTTATCAATGAATTATGATAATGAGGTATGAGTCTTAACTTCAATAAAATTTTGTCCTATCAAAGGTTTATTGAGAGGAGCGTTAAAGAGATTGAAATATTAAGGATTGCTGATAATCAGATTAAAAATATCATTTTTCTTTATTTTCTATAAAATTGAACTTCTTTTCTATATTTCCAACTATATTATTTTGATATTTTATCAACTTTTTACTCTATATTTCACTTTATAAAGTGTAGTATCAGTAATAGAAAAAAGACTTTGAACTTTTTTAAATTTGCCGCGCAATTTACAAGTGCTTAGCAACGATCGCCGCCATTTTATAACAATAAAGACGATTTTGAATATTCTTGGAAATATTTTTTAGATAATGGCAGATAGTAGAGAGGATATGAGTAGAGAGAATACTCAAGAAGATGTTCTTGTAGAGAGTTCTCGCCCAGATAATGAACAGATTCCATTGCAGCCTTCAAACGAGTCCATAGTACTTGAGCCGCGATCATTGTCTCAGCAGTTTGTTGATTATTCTAATAGATTAATCCAGGTAATGAAACAATACCATATTTTTTCTGTATAATAATATATATTGGTAAAAAATTTGTAGCCTAGGAGTCATAGAGCAAAAATTCTCGTTTGGGCTGATTTAACAGTAAATGATATGGATTTATTAGAGGGATGTAAAGCTCCAGATGATATTAAAAGGTTTCGTACTATAACCTATTAACAGACAATATACATCTATAAATATGTATCTCTTTATAGAGAACTATGCACTATCTTTCAACTTACTGATGGAATTGATCCAGAAAAGACTGAAGTACTTTTGGATTTATACTATTACGCAATAATATTTAGTAGAGAGAATAGCTTTTCAAAAGCCCAAACATCCGCATTAATATCTATAATAAAAGCAACACACGATGTTTGTACAGAAACACCTTTTGGTAATGTTAATGAAACATTTAGCTATTTTAAGGATTTGATACTATGTCATTCAGTTAAGGTTTGTATAGTATATATGGTGAAATTACTATCTTCTATATATAATGTATATAAATACAGAGGCCTCCTTTTAGTATCAACCTTTTTGATGCTCATCAAGTTCGCCTAATTACTGATTATATGCTTAATACGTACTTCAGACATTATAAAATGTATAAATATGCATTCACTCCTTTGGTTAGATTGGACTTAGGTTTAAAGTTAGTACATATAATTTAGTTTTATATGTTATCTAATAAAATACAATTTAGATATATTGGTATGAAAGAAACGCCCCCTCCATCTGAAAAAGCAGATGAAGAAAGCGTAAAAGACGACGAGAAGGAGGAAGTAGACGTTGAAGAACCAAAGCCTGACGAAGAAGAAAGTCCAGCAGCAAGTGAACTAAGGTCCTTAATTAAAATGCACCTCACAACCGAATTAAAGAGAGTACAAAATCAATGGGAAGAGCGCCTTCAAGAGAGTATAGCAAGTATATCTGGTAAGGTTGATGCTGCCGAAGATAAAGGAAGAAAATCGGGAAAAGGAAAACGAAAATGAACAATAAAAATGTAGCCAGAAACAAAGAAATAAATTATTTATAAAGGCCATTTTAGCCTGATTTTTTTTTATTATATACATTACATAGTATAAATTTATATATAAATACATTTGTAATTATTACTTTATATCTTTCTCATCGTTTTCTCTTCTTTAAATAGCAACAAAATGGCTTATAGAAAAGAAGAGTGGAAAACAGAAAGATAAGAAAAGAACTTCTTTCATTTTTTAAGACTATTTATTCATCTATAAATAGTATCTTTTCTATTGAATTTCCTCATATATATGTTAATTAGTCATTCAAAATTTTTGTAGAAACTCTATTATGCGATTCTCTTAAATTAGTATAATAAGAAAAAGGAAAAGAAACCTAAAGTATATACTACACATACATAATCTAAAAGAACATTACTCTACGTTACGTTAAGCGAAAATTATACGTAACGTTCGAACTTTGAGAAAGAATAGATTATTTAGCAAGTTGCTTTTTGCTAAACACTTTCTTTAACATAAGAGATTATTACGTACTGTTTTGTTTGTTTGTTTTTTATTATAACTATGGCTAGACTCGGAAATATTAAAGGCCCTTGGACATCGGAGGAGGATAGTCAAGTTTCATTTCTTGTTCAACAATATGGAACTAAAAGTTGGTCGTTGGTAGCTCAATACATTTCTGGAAGAACTGGGAAACAATGTAGAGAACGTTGGCATAATCACCTCGATCCTACAATTAAAAAAACGGCATGGACTTTTGAGGAAGACAAACGATTGTGCTTACTACATTCAAGGCTTGGTAATAAATGGGCAGAGATAGCTAAGAAGTTGCCTGGAAGGACCGACAACGCGATCAAGAACCACTGGAATTCAACAATGAAAAAAAAATTCGAAGCTCAAGAGGCCATAATAAGAAGTTTGACGCAGGTTCCGGAATCCATAAATGAGGACGAAATTGATTGGACTGGCCTACGCCCAGCTGTTGTATTACAAACCAAGCAAACCGTTATGGACGAGAAAAATCCAAAGAAAAATAATGACGAAGCTGCGTGCTCCGTTCGCAGGGCTGATTGTAACAATTATCGTTTAAAACTTAAAGTTCCGGAAATAGTTAGACGTAATTGTTCGACAATACTGCTTCGAATGTCTTCTGATCTGTTCCCATCTATTGATTGGAACCTATCAACACCATTTTATCCAAAGCCCTCCGAAGAAGTCGATACCCAATCGAAAAGCGACACCGAAACCCCCTCAGTAGAGAACCTAAGAAATTATATGCAGCAAAAGAGGGCCCGTTTAAGAAGGAAGCGAGTTTTATCATTATCAATTAACGACAATTCGGAGAAGAAGCCAAAAAATGACCTAATACCAATTAGTACTGATGAATTAGATGCGCCTCTAGAATGGCCAGAAATTCCCTTACTCGACAACGATCTTTTATCAGCGTTTGATGAGACAGCCTTAGATACACTTGGCTTGTTAGGGGATAGTAGTTAAACAAAGACGCTAAAAATAGCTTGAAAAAATTTTAATCTCATTTTTCATAGTGTGATCTAGCTAAAATACCCTTAACAACGTAAGATCGCTACGAATGCTAAGTATTGGAAACGATAAATCAATAATTCCCTTTGCTAATTTTAACAAATTGAGTCTTACCATATATGAATAAAAATATAACTTTTGTGTAAATTTATCGAAAAAAATTCTTTTTTTTTATTCTATCTATTCTGAAAATCAGGCTCATAATCTGACCTAACCTTATCACATTAAGTTTAAATATTTTTATTCGTTTATATCTCAACATTCTCAAAGATAGTTTTTAATCTAAGAGCTATCTATCTTTTTGATAAACATCAGTAGATCATCGATCATATTAAACGGCCGTTTTTATATATATATTTTTTAAGTAAACCTCTAAAAGCTTTTGGAATGGCACGAGACATTCAACACAGGAGAAAATATGCATGAAACAACATTCAACCTATTATAATGGTTTATTATTAGTACGCTCCAAAAAAAATAGTGAATATAATCTAAAATATCAGATTATTAATTTACTTTTATTTTACTATTAAATATATTCGGCCTTTTCCAAATTTTATCTCCTACCATCCTCGGATTCCTAGTCGCCTTCGGCACAAGTCCCTCTTACACTACCATGTTTAATCTGATCATCTAGTTCTTTTTTAACTTTTTCCTCTAATTGACGGATGTCATCCATGGTTAAACCGTGCCATTTGTCCATCCAACAGAACACCTGACGATGGAAATTAGTAAAGATCCTCTCCTCCTGATTTTGGACCATCTTCTCAACACGTGTTTGTAAGCCAAACCACTTGAAATGTACTCTAACCAATTTGTATGCGCACATGACAGGCATGCCATGATTTTTCATAAGCCTCCACCATTCTGGTCCAACAAGAGGACCTCTCCCAGTTTTATCAGAGTGAAACTTAAGTGGATCTTCATGAGCTTTATAGTCACTCCTGTTAGGTAGTTGTTGCTGGTGTTTGGATATATCTATGTAGACAATTTGTCTCTTTGCTAGTTCTTCTTTCGTAAGACCATGAACATTATCTTGCATTCCTTGGTCGTTGTCAATATGCATAGAAGTGATGCTCAATTCAAAATTTTCCTTCATATAGCCCGGATTCGTCAGGACTGTCTTACAATAAGGATAAGCATTCCATGCCTTCTCAGTAACTTCTAATGAACCCTTAGGTGCAACCATTCTGAGAAATCTCGGTACTTTTTTCGAAATGTGATAGATTTTTTCAGTGTACTGCCCCTCCGTGAAATTTCCCGGCATTCCCGGAGGTTGAATACCTTTTTCCGATTTAAATGGTTCATTTATTAAAACTTCAATACCATCACCACCGCCAGTTTCATTTTTACTAGTTTCAGCGACAGAGAAAAGTTGACCAACTTGGTATTCCTCTGTTGTCATCGGCAGTAACACACGGAACTCATAGATAAGCATTTTTGATGATCAATAAATTCCACTATATTTACGAAGTAAATGAAGAGCAAGATTTCCTGCGCTCGTCACCGTTTCTATTAAGTTGCTCGACCTTCAAGATATAGTCTGTTCTAAGATTTACCTAATTTTTCACCAAAATTCGGCGAATATCAGAGGTGGCTTGTGGAGGCAGCCATGTTGAAAAGAGTAAAAGAACTATATAGAGTAATGAGACATAGAAATCGATAAACATCGAAATCGAAATCACGCAGGATATCGCATCGAATTCATGTTTGAATATATACCAGTCGATTCGATTTTCTATAGGGCGGAAGGTAGATGAACAAATTCTATACACGTTCATAGTTTGGTTACTTATTCCAATTACTAAATATTCTTATAGTTTTCTCTTAGAACCCGTGTCCGAAGTTATTTTAATCTAAAGCTCTCGTTGTTTCGATTGTGGCACTATATGAGTCACTGAATAACCTATTAGTTCATAACAAGTTGTTTGTATTTTTCATAAACTTTTATAAAAATAAATTTTAATACATTTGCCGAAAATTTTCGATACTTATACCACGGAATTAAAAAAGATTCAGTCTTAGATTTCGACCTACGGGTACCTGCATCAGTTCATACCTTTTGTAAAAATACGATTTAAATAAATGAATTAGTCATTTTGATAACGAGCTGACGTTCTCTTCGTTTCTCTGTTCAACAGCATTTTTTTTTAATAAAACGAAAGACTAATAAGTTTTATCAATTATTTTTTCATTGCAATTTTCCACAGCATCGTGTAGGATTACTGATGGAATTTAGAGCAACGTTGGATCGGTTATGCCTCATATGACTCCTAACCAAATGGCCAGCAGCCAAAGCTGACATGAGACTCAATTCTCCGGCCAAAACTGTTGCACACACAATCTTCGATAATTCTGTAGAATTTTCTCCAGGTTGCTTTCCTCCTCCGGCAACTCCCAACATTTCTAGGCACGACTTCTGAGCAGATAATATAGTTCCACCACCAACTGTTCCTACTTCGATAGAAGGCATAGTACAACTTATATATAACCCCCCACTCTCGTGTGGTTCAAGTAGAGTAAGACAATTTGAACTTGCAATATTTTGAGCAACATCTTGACCAGTTGCAATAAAAATAGCTGTTACAATATTTGATGAATGAGCATTGAATCCACCAACTGCAGTACCTGCCATTGCTGATCCAATTAAATTTTTCCCTACATTTAAATCGCATAAGGCTTCAACCGAACTTTTTAATACAGTTTTTATCACTGAAGAAGGAATGATGGCATCGCAAACAACTGACTTTCCTCTACCCTCAATCCAATTAATAGCAGACGCTTTTTTATCCGTACATACATTCCCTGACAAACTTAATATTTCTAAATCTGGAAAATGTTTGCTTCTTAAAAAATTTAAAGCTTTTTCAGCTCCTTTACTGATCATGTTCATTCCCATAGCATCACCAGTTTGGCAAACAAAACGAATGTACAAGTATCGTGCGGCTTGTATGATTTGTAATTTCTTAAGTCGCGCAAATCGACTTGTGCTTTCAAACTCTTCCCCTATAACATGAACATTCTCCTCTAACCATATTTTAACCTGCGCTGCTCTATTGGCGCTTGAGAGGCGCACAACAGGTGCTCTTGACATTCCGTCATTGACTACACAACTACGAACGCCCCCACTTTTCACTAATGCTCGACAACCTCTGTTCGTGCTGGCAACTAAACACCCCTCGGTTGTAGCCATTGGAACATGATAATTACGTCCATCTAACAGAAGTGGACCTGCTGTTCCAACAGGTACAGGCATATAACCAATGACATTCTCACAACAAGCTCCATTAATTAGGGAGTAATCAAGATTTCGATATGGTAACTTCTCGACAATTTCCTCTCTAATGTCTTCACACAGTATACGCCTTCGTATCGAGACTGCTCTTTCGTAATCTCCCAAAGCACTTTCCAATTTGTAAGATGGTAGACTTTTACTCTTTACTAAATTGACAACTTCGACATCACTCATTACGGAAGGATCTAAGTCATTATCAATTACAGGTAACTTTTCAGCTTCTTGTATTACTGGTTCTTCTGATACAATAATGTCATTATCCGTTTGAGTGGCAATCTCTGCTGATTTGAACGAATCTTCATCAATAGCAAACCTTGGTTGACTTGGTTGTTTCAAAATTACATCCTGTTCATCTTCCTGAGAAACTTTTACGTCATTATCCCACCAGATATATTTAATAGTTAAGATAATAGCTAAGATGGCTGTGACTAAGAATTCGGGAGAAAAAGTTGTTAATTCCTTCCAATAAAAAGTACCTAATGAAAGATGCGGTTTTTTATATTTCATTCGTTTTACGCCTTCTTTTGCAGTTAATCCATTTCCAGCTAATATGCTATGAGTATGAACCAAAACAAGACCAACTGACATGATAAGTTTTACTCTTTGAGCAACAGGATTTTTCTCTTCTTCATGTTTTAATAATTTTGAAGGTACTTTCCAGTTTTCTGCTAGACTTTCACCATTCCCAAGCTGAATAGGAAAATATGGAAAATTAGATATTTATAAAACGTCCCTCATAATAATTTACCTCCATTATTAAAGTCAGAGCAGAAGGATAAAATGTCATAAAGGCTAGGTAGTTGGCAATTACTGCTAAACAGCCAAAATAACATATTTTTTCTAATTGTTTAACTCCTACACAAAACAATTGACATTATAAGAAAATAATAAACTTAGTTTACATTAATCTACCTGAGAGGATACCAATTCCTAACAACATGACTTGTACGAATGCATCTAGAGTGACAACAGGACCAATTACAGCCAAACCTCTGCTGATATTCTCCTTTATTTCGCCTTGTGAAGATGATTTCAGAGCAAACTTTGCTAATGTTGTCGCCTTAGAGAGGTCAATCACAAGCAGAAAGAGGGGCAATGCTTCACTGTTTGAAATTAATATTTGACTTATGACTTGACATTGAGAAAATACCCTTACTTTAAGCCTTTCATATCGCCTTCTAATAATTTTATGACAGCAATGCTCAGAACAAAACTGGAGAAAATCGTCAACAAACCTGCGATTCCTGAAAAAAACAAGGATTAATTACATTACACAATACGCTTGACAACGTCCAATTTCAAACCTAATAAATATTTCCATCCTAATTTACGTAATTTTTGGAATTTTAAATAAATATATACCACAGCTACACATCTAGTGACTGTCAGAACCAAAGGATCTGATATTTTTTCGATGTCCTCAGAAGGGCATTCACAATTCCAGCCACAAATTCCATCCGTAAAGCCAAATAAACACATCGATACTATACATATCGTTAATGTGAACGTTCCTATAATAACTTCCCATGGATGAGTTGTACATAACCGACCGTGAGCTCTGAAAATTTTGGAAATCATAGTATGATGAAACCACTGATCATCCGTTATGCTACAAATCCACGGTATATATACCAGTTTTGTTTTAACCTATATATGGTAAGGTAACGTGCTCTACAGCACAGATTTAGAGAAAACCTTTAAGAGCAAACGTACAACCATACTTTTTCTTTGGTAAGTTGAAGTCACGTGTATCGATGGCACGTATGTTTAATGATAGAGCAGATATAACGTTGGAACACTCTTGACTTTTGAGCCTAAATACAAATCCAAAATTAGTAACTATTTCGTCAGCTTTTAATTAAAATAACTTTTATAATAGTGTCTTTTCACAGGGTGAGTTCAAAACTGAATACTATCTTTTAAGTCAATTTTTGACAACTTTCAAACAATTAAGAGATAAAAGAGTAGAGAAAGAGTGATATGGTAGCCATGTCTTAACTTTTTTTGTTGAAAATATGGACAAATTAAACTATTCAATGCTACATTTCTTTCCAATAATAGCATCTATATATACTCAACAAACATTAAACACATTATGGTTATAATTAGCTCCAAGCTTATGAGAAATTGTAACTAAATGACTAACAAGTCGATATGATAAGTTCCAAGCTTTCTATTGACATAACTTTTGTAAATAATCCATACAGTTACTTTACGAAAATATAAAGAATTTCAAAAATTAAGATATACGATTACTATAATATAAACAGATAAATCAAAGATTAGAGTCATGCAGAATACTGACAATTACACAAGCAGTTCATCATCGAAAACAGGTAAAAAAAACTTGAACACCTTTCAATAATTAGTAATATTTTGTTTGTTTGAAGATGAGTTACTTAGTAACAATTCATTTATGCTGAAAGTTTCTAAAAGTTATCAAATAACTATGAAAGCAGAATCGCATGGATTGCTTATCATATGGTTAAAATTCTCACATAAATCTGTGCAATTATTTGAAAGAAAATTGAAGGCCTATATCAAAACTATGTCTGTTAAGGAAGATGCTCTCAATTTTAATCTTGGAATGAAAGTTCTAGCCAAATATTCCGATAAATTATATTATAGAGCTCTTATTGTAGCTTTGACAAAAAGTAGAGCAACTGTATTCTTTATCGATAAAGGAAAATTTTTAACAGTACCTATTGCCGATTTGACTGAATTACCGAAACAGTTTTCTCAAATGCCGTGTTTAGTATTCCCAGCAACCTACGGATATAAATTCTTTGATTGTAATAAAGTTTGTCAGCTTCTTAGAAATTACTGTATAGATAAGAAATTGAAATTGTTTGCAAGAGTAAAGAGTATTAAGGAGACAATTGCTGTTATTGAAACATACTGGAAAACTTCTAATGGAGAAGAAATCAAATTGTTAGATAAATTATCAAATGTTACAAGTCATTTACCATGTGAAATAGATGATATACAAACCATAATGAAACATAAATACGAACAATCATTAGAAGCAATCAAACAAGATGATAAGCAAAATTTAACGGTAAAAAGGAATTCATAAAAATGATATGAAAAATAACTATAAGCTCTTTTTCATTGTTATTTTTTGTTTAATTTTCTCTTCAGTATATGGATTGGAGGAAATTTTTTGCAAACATTATGAAAAGACCAATAATGTTAGGAAGGGGAAGAGTGCAGTTAAAGAAAAAACAATTTTCTAATGGTAAAACTAAAGATGAAGATACAGCTGATCGAACTGCAATAGAGAAAAATTTACATTTTACTGAGTATAAACAAATCAATTCTGGTAAAAAGTTATTTAAAGATTTAGTTTCGAGTGTCGTTCCTATTGAGAAAAAAGATTATGTCAATAGTTGGATGAATGATGATATTAAAGCTTTCGACGAAGTTAATGGTTTAGATTATGATAAGGAAAGTTTAAACAATCAGAAAGTTACTTGGAATAAAAGAATAGAAGGTCTTCAAAAACCGACAATTGCTGAATTACAGTTTAGGCAACAATTAGAATCTTTTATAATAACTCCAAAATATGTTGAAGATTTTTGTCATAATAATATTCTTACATGCTTAATATCGTCGGTTCAGTTGCCAAATATAATTTGGTGCCAAACGACTGGTGGCCATTATAACAAGGTAAGATTTTACAATAGTTTCTCTCAATTAATTAATTGTATACTTTTCTAAAAATCTAATAGATTCTTGAAGCCCTTAAGCAGGATCAACTAAAATCGCCTTTAAACTTGCTTAATTATGTAACACCAAAGAAGGGCACTATACTTGGCGTTACATTTTGCGACGAGCTATACCGCATCAAAATTTTTCACAAGGTTAAACAAGGCTTTTTAAAAGTTCTCTTTATTGATTGGGGATGTGAAGAGGTTGTTAACCCTAAAAATTGTTTTCTGTTAAGTATAGAAACAGCCAGCCTACCAGCACTGGCTTTTCCCATTTCTGTAAATAATATAACACTTTCGGAAGAAAGTAAAGAATTTTTAGAAGGCTTGGACAAATCTTGCGCCGCTATCGAAATTGTTAAAACTAATTTTAGGTTTATATTGAATTACTCTTACATGCTTGAATATTAGAATAAGCTTTTCATGCATTGATTTGATTTTAATTACTCATTTAATAGTCCTACAGTTGAAAATCCTCTACTGGTCGAATTCTGTGTTAAGACTATTGATGATGATTCGAGTTCGTTTAAGCCTTTAGAAGAATTATTGGTTGAAAATGGTTTTATTACAAAAAGTGAAAAATACGTCTTTCACTGATGCAATAAAAATGATTTTTATTCGTATTCATTCTTTACACAGAAACATCAGCGATCGACGAATGGGAAGCAGATGTTATGTCAGATGAATTTCATTCATTAAAAAATTCATATGAAGTTGATATCGATAATCCATCAACAGTCCTATATAATCATAGTTAGTTATTGTAACAATATTTAATAATTTCATGTCTCTTTTTTTCTGGTTTGTTAATAGGTACCAACAAACATTCCCAAGCTTGTATTCAATTTACAAAGAGGGGCTGGTGTCCTAGAGGTCAATTTTGTAAATTTGAACATGAAAAAATGCATTCAACCTTTACCTCAGACGTTAAAGTTATTCAGCAACCTACTTGGAAACATAAAACGGCGAATAGAGTATTCATCGTTTACGTAACTGCTTATTCATCGCCATCTAGGATGTTTCTAAAGATACTGGACTTGAAAGGAGTTCAGAATAACGATTCTTCGCGACTATTTAAAACTTTATCAGAATTGGAACACAAAATAAGGTACAGTTCAATATTTTATTGAATTCTTTAGAAATTGGCATTTTTTAAGAATCTGTCACTCTATATTTAGAAATACGTTGCAAAAACGGAAGAATACGCTAGAATTATTGACTACCGGAGAATATGTTGCCTTTGATAGTAAAACTTTAAGCAGACCGATTAGGGGCCTAGTTGTTGGAATATCAGATTATTTGGGAAGTAAAGGTCAATGTGAAACATATGAGTTTAAAATTTTTGCCATTGATTACGGATTTGAAGAATGCGTAGATGAAAGGAACATTTTTCCTTTAAACGACCAATTTATTCACTTTCCACCCTCGTGCATCGAGGCTTCTCTCAAAGTACGAAGTAAGAATGGTAAATGGTCGTCTACAGATAAAGATTTACTGCAGAACCGTTTAAAATCAAGTGGACCACACTTAATTGAAATTTGCGAGAAGATATGCAATAAATATTACATTGAAATGTTTGATGGAAGAGACGGAATGGATATGAAAAAATGGTGTTTACTAAATTTAAATGCATATATGCTGTAGCCTTTTTCACTCATTAAACAGTATGGAAAAATAAGCATTTTAACACGATTGTTTAGTTAGTGAATTACTATTTTGTCTTCCAAGTGGTTTATTTAATATAAAACGTGTTTTATTTAAATTTAACTGGTAGGATATCGTATTAAATTTCTTAATATGCCTTAATAATTTGAGATAACTGAGAATGATATTATTCATTGCTTTCAAAGATGTCGTCTACCTCGGAAGAAACAATAAGACTTAAATAACAATGTTTAACAGCCGAACATTTACAAATGAACATAAGAGTCGCAACAATTTAGTAAAAATTAAAAATATATATATATTCTTAAAAATTAACTCTTAACTCTGAGGTGTCCATAGCTTGAAAGTTCTGTCATAAGAAGCTGACACAATATACTCTTCACCTGGTGAAATATTAGCGCACATAACCTTGCCTTCGTGACCTTCAAGAGTTTTGAGAGGTGTCCATGTTGGATGAGTCCAGATTTTGCAAGTTCCATCATAAGAGGCGGTCAGAAGGTAACGTCCATTATCCCTTTCGAAATGAACTGTTGATACTAAATTCGTATGAGCTGGAACTGTATAAATGCAACGTCGTTGCCTCAAATCCCAAATTTTTACAGAATTATCTTCGCTTCCAGTGGCAGCGTGCCATCCATCAGAGTTCAAATCTATGCTTAAAACACTTTTATGATGACCTTCCATGAACATTACACACCTTCCTGTTCTAAGATCCCAAACACGACCATAAGCATCCAATCCACTGTGAAAATATTGATCATGTTAATTTGTGTGACTAATAGCTATTTAAACTTTCTAGTACCCTGTTGCCGCTAATGACCCATCTGTATGAAAGGCTATACAGTAAACTTCGCGACTGTGTCCTTCCTGATGCAAAACCTCTTTATGAACTTCCAAATCCCATAATCTCCAAGATCTATCGTAACTGAATATAAATTGTAACATTAATCGCAAGCTCTACAAATTGATAGACATGCTTCTTACCAGCATGTTCCAAGAAATCTACCAGAAGGATGAAATTGTACTTTAGAGACTCTATACGGAGCATGACCTTCTATGTCAACCAACACATCTTCGCTGTTTTATTTTTTTTGGAAGAAATTTTTATTCTATGTAAATAGTAAAATATGAGATTTTTTTACCTGTCTAAACTCCAAAGTTTTACTGATCCATCAGATGCGCAAGACGCTAAATTACAAACCGATTCTGACAAATCTATTGTTGATCTCGGATGAAAAGCTATATATCCCGCCTGACCTTCGTGACCTCTTAAAACTCTTACATTTTCACATGAAGGAACAGACCATAATTTACACAATCCAGACCTAGTTTGGGAGTAAAAAATGTCATAGTGCTATTGAAAGAATTATGTTCATTATTACCAAGAAGATGTAGCAATATATTTAGCATTTGGACTAAAACAGCAAGAAGATATAGGTCTACTGTCACCAATTTGACTGCATTCAATATTCGTACTCCGTACTTTCTTGTATAATTCCTGAGTTCGAGCGTTTCGAATTTTTTCTGAAACGTTAGATTCCACTCTTGCAGCGTCTAATCTTTCCTTGGCTCTTGGTAAAGAATATTCGGCTATAAGCAGCCTAGCTGCTTTTAGCTCTACTGGTCCCTCATGATACCAAGTGATATTTTCCTGCAGTTTGAAAAAACAGTTTTTAAATACGTTTATATTTAAAATTATGACTTTTATTCATTTCAATACCTGTTCTTTTTTCTCAGGTATGTCGCCTTTTTTTCGTTTAATAATATCTTCACCATGTGTAGCAAGTAATTGACGAAGTCTTTCTCGTCTTTCTGCTGGACCCTCTCCAAATAGACCTATTGAAAACAGCTATTATTATAATGTTTAAAAAAGTACTTAAAATCTTACATATAGGTTCTCCAATCTCTCTTAATTGTGCTTTAACTTCACTGTCATCAGTAGAGACAACAATTTGTCGAATCTGAAAATGTTAAAAAAAGATAAGTAAAAGTAACACAAGAAACAATAACTTCATTTATGGTTATATAAAATTTTGCCTTAATTATAATGTACTTATTGACAACTTACTTGCTTTCTTCTCTCAAATTGAGCCAAAAGTTCTTTTTGAGATTGATTTGGTTCAGCAGAGGCTTCGGTTGCAGCTTTAACTGAAATTCAATACAAGTTAGAATTATAATTCATTACTTTCAAAAGATTAATGATTTAATAACCTGGTAAAGCATTAATATTTCCAGACGCTATGCCAGCTTTCACGGAATCCTTTTGTTCTATATCCTCGGGATTGATTGCTCCGTAATGAATGCCAGTCCCTCGTTTATACGTAACTTCGTCATCGTCGCTGTCCATTATTGCTGCAGATGATTCCTGATGAATTGCAAAGTAATAATGTAACTGTTCAAAATGTTTTCATAGCTTTTCGAAAATCAGAAAGCTGAAGACTTACTGATCCTATCGATATGTTCACAATTGTCTATTTAGTGTAGGATTTTAATTAATAAAGGCGAGCGCTAATATAACGTATCGCCGGTATACAAAACACTCTTAGAGGAAACTGGTAAAAGTGATACAAAATGATTTACTTCCGGTGCAACTTCCCGCCAGAGTTCTGAGATCCACATCAGTTCTCAAATTGTACTTGAAAGGAAATGAATTATATTAAGAGTATACCGAATGTCAGTATTTGGAAATAAATGTAGAAGAAGGATACAATAAAATTAATTGTAAGAATAAGAATTTCATTATAATCATTAAACTGAAAGTCGATATAAATCGAAAAAAAAAATGATATTAAATCTTATTATCATCGTTACGTTTCGTATTTAACAAAGAACATTAAAAAAATCTAAAATGTAGTGATTATATTTTTCGCAAATGTTCTAAATGTTTTATAGATGGATAAAGCTAATTAAACTGACCGATTATAACAAATATTACTATTTTCTACCTACAATACCAATGACAAATAAAACGGAAATAATTATAATAAAGTAACAAATAACTGATGCCGTTACATTAGCAATATTCCAACATCTAGCTGAATCCAAATTTTTTCTAGCGCTTTCAGTATTTCCATAGTTAATGGCATCATTTGCGTACCAGGCGAAAACAACAGCAGTAATCCCGAATGGCCAAAAGGGAAATATCAAAAAAGCAATAACCGAGATAATCAAACAATTTCTGGATTCATCTTTCAGTTTATTAGCTTCTTCCCTGCTTAGATTTATAATGCCTGGATATAAAACAGTTTCAGGCATTTGATCAAAGGATGGAGGATCAACTGCTACAACTACCGGAGTTGACGTTGCAGTAATTCTAAGAGCTTTTTCATCGTTCATTGTATTATTCTTTATTAGTGTTTCTTTTTTATCTTCTTATTAGCGCCTAATCATATTTACTTACAGCGAGAAAAGTATACTTGAAGTGAAATAAGCTCAATTTGTCATAATTGTCATTTCTTTTGATATTTCTATAAATATTAATCTGTTGCTGTATTTAAAGAGTTTTAAAATGACATATTTTGATAGCAATTAAATATTTTCTTAATTATTTCTCATTTAAATTTAAATTCATTTCCTATAGTTTAAAATAAAATAATTGACTAAAGGGAAAGTTCGCGCATAAAATTAGGCTTAATTGATATTCCTTCAGCTGTGAACCATTGTAATTTTAGCTAAAAATAGACTTTTATATTGAATTTGTAAATGTACATAAATATCCTTCCACTTTCCCTAGTATTATTTTTGTATATTCTTTATATTTTCTTCCATTTATAAGCTTTATTAAAAGAAAAAATTAAAAAAGTAATAAAATAGAATGTCTTTTAAGGGAGAAACCATAAAATATTTTTAAAGTTGTATACATTGGAATATTCAATAAACCTTTAAGAGTAACTAATTCTTTGTTCTACTAAAATAAGTTTCTGCTTGACTTCTTTAATTACGTCCAGACAAAAAGACTACGAAAATAACTCGGTAGGTGAGCGATAATTCAGGGGAGATCGAAAGCGAGCTTCATAATGTTGTATCTGGAGGATTTTCTGGAAAGTATGTGTTGCAAATAACTCGATTATATTTGCATATTATAATAAATATTTTATTGCACTAGTGATTGAAAATTTACCAATGGAAATGAGAGATAGATTTACAGAAACCAGAGAATTAGATTTACAAGTTCAAAGTAATCTAATTGAATTTATATCAATTAAGATCATTAACTAAAAATAACATTCTATTCTACAGATCTAATGGATAGTATTAACGAAAAGGAAGAACAATTTTTCAGAAAATTAAAGCTCGCTGGAGATTCCGTTAAGCCTGAATGGAAGGATGATCGATTTAGTCAAATAAAAAAAGTACACAAAAACTTATATACATATTTATATTCTTTATTTATATAATCTTTAGATATATGTGATAAAAATGTAATGTATTTAGGAATATAATTCGGCGATCGAGTACGCTGATGAAAAAATTCAAATTGTCAATCAAGTTTCCGAACTGGTAAGAATTCAATTTAATTCAACTAGATTAGGTAAAAAAAATTTCCAAATTGCCCTTAATCAGGTTGACCGTCATTTGCGTAAGCTGGATCAAGAATTAGAAAAATTTAAAATGGAATTAGAAGCCGATAATCCTGGTATTACAGCTATTCTAGAGAAACGTTCTTTAGAACTAGATAACGGTAATCAACAAAATGGAATCAGACCAGAGAGTAAGCGAACTTATTGATTTATTTATATTAAAAATATTTTAATAACTCCTTTTATTTGTATTAATAATAGAGAGAAAATATGTATCGGCTCCACCGGTTGCTGCAGTAACTGGCACTTTAGGTGGTATCACAGTGCAGCACGACATAAAGCAATCTCAGCCTTTCAATCGAGTATTATCGTCCTCGCTTTTTTCTGCTAACAACACTAATGTATTAATCGAATCAAAGTCATCCACTCCTGAAGTGTTAACTTCACTAATCAACGCATGTAGTTCCAATTCTTATAACGTACAATCATCAACAAAAGCCCCATTTGTTGCCGCCGCGCAGAAGGCCATTGCTTTAACGACGGAAACATCAATTGGACGTCGAACGTCGAGCTTAAAAGCATCATACGAAGGTTTAGTCAAAGGAAATGTCAACCTGTCTCAAAGTTCTCCGCCAAATGTTGTCACAACAACCCACAATATGTCTCCTTTAACTGTATCAAATACTGTGTCTGCTCAAAGAAGAACGAAAAAAGTTAAAACCGTTGGAGGAATAAAACAACCCGACGTTCATCCTAATTCTGCACTTCCAGGCCAAGTAGAATGGAATCCTGATCCTAACGAACCAAGATATTGTCTGTGTAATGAAATATCTTATGGTGAAATGATAGGTTGCGATAATGGTGACTGTTCGATAGAATGGTTTCATTATGCGTGTGTTGGTCTTAACTCGGCTCCGAAAGGTAAATGGTACTGTCCTCATTGTACAGCAACAATGAAACGTCGGGGTCGGAAAAATTAGTTCAAAAACTGTTGATTGTCTCTTGTTGTTTTAAGGGATTATTTAATTAACCAACTAACTGTTCAAATCAAAATTAATACTCCTACCAAAGTGTTTCGCTATACGAAAATGTATTGTCCTAATTTATTGTTCAAGCGATTAGTGCTATTCGTCCTCTCTGCCAAGAAACGTATCCAATCTGTTTTAAGCTTAAAGCAGAGAATATATTTATCTGCTGAACTAATCATATTGAAAGAGAAAAGCTAATTTCTTTGCGATTGTTTTCTCTCACATTTTAACAAAGTCACGATCTTATTTTTAACAAATGAAACAGATGAACCAAAAATATCTTTTATTGTTCTCAGTTTTTTCTTTTAGTAATAAAATTTTAATTATGATTCCTAAAGTTTGTTTTTTGCTATTTTGTTTTTATTTATTGTTTCCTTTTTTCTCTTTTTACATAGTTATTTGTTTTTCGTAAATAGAAAATGGTTATTTATAACTAAAGCTTTTTAAAAATTTATTAAACAGTATCAATATATAGTTTACAAAAAAACGTTTTGAGTATAAACTAAATGATATAATCAGATCTATATTTTCTTTCTTTTTTTTCTTTCTTTCTCATTCTCTCTCTCTCTCTCTGTCAAGATAGCATCAAAAATTTTCATAAAAATCGAAATCCATTTATAAAAAGAATAACAAATGAAACTAAAGTAGATATAAAACTTGCACGGATTCTTCCGCCATCCATCTGAAATAAGTGATGTAAAATATAAAGCAAAGATCTTTTTAACTTTAAAATAAATATAAATCTATACATACAGTAACGTAGAAGTTGCACAAATCTCCTGTACAACATTCCATACACTCCCAATCAGCCCACCAATCCCGCTTGCATCGATGCTAAAATCAGTTTAGTTAGTATTTTATAACAAATCTATAAAATGCAAATGAAAACAAATTTATAAAGCTAAAATTACTGTAATATAACTTTGTTGTTTCAACAATTAGAGCAATAATAAACGAGATACCTATGTATATATAATCTATAAGCAATTAGTTTTGGCAATCATAATAAGATTATACGTGTAAAATAGTATTTAATCATATAGTTATAAGGTTTAGCAATACTTTATTCTATTCGTAATTTTTGAATAATGAGTGTTAGTTGTTAAACCATCTCTTTAGTAACTTATTTCGTTGAAAAGAATATTCTATTAGAGAAAAAGTTGAAAAAGAAACTTAAGCTAATAAGATAACGATAATTTACATAGAGTATAAAACAAAATTAATTAAATACCCCCAGCTTATCCCTCTCTGCTTCGCATTCAGTCAACACTGAGCATTTTTTAGATATCTTATATATTCTTTCCATTTTCGGTGTCCAATAAGGAGGAACTGTAATGTCGTGAATTTTTGTTACAACCCTTTAAAAAATTGTATTTTTTGAAGGTACATACCTCCCCATCTTATTGTTGTTTGACAAGAATCAAATTCCTTTTTGCACTGGATGGCCGTTTTTGAACATTTGTCTTTATTATTATCTTGATTTGTGCAAGCATAACATTCCAAGCTACTAACTGTAAAAATACGATTGAGCAACTTTGTAAGATTAATATAAATAAAAGATGTATATAAAAGGTTTACCGTAGGTAATGTATGTGATAAAAGTTGCGATTATAAGATAAAACTTCATAGTTAAAATATCCTTTCACAAGAGTAACAATCAGAAAATCATTTCTACAGGTAAGGTATTGCCAGTTTATAGTTAAAGAGCTGTATTTTTCACCTGAACAAACAGGTTCAAAGCGCCTCCTATAAAATTGTAAGGGAAAATGGGCCTCTGGATAGGGCACCACACTATTGACCTTGACCCGTGACAAACGTGGTCGGTTTTATTTTTTTTTTCTTTTGTGTAACGTTTGGTGAAGCTTAAGGAATTTTAACTACAATACAATCATGGGGATCTTGGACAAAATTGCTGAGATTGAATCCGAGGTAATATTAATCAATTTGTTTGTTGTAGAAAGATATTTTAATACGATGTTAAACAGATGGCTAGAACCCAACGAAATAAGGCAACCATGGGTCATCTTGGTCTATTAAAGGCCAGATTAGCAAAGCTTCGCCGTGAATTAATTGAACCTAAAGGTGGTGGCGGTGGCGCAGCAGGGGAAGGCTTTGATGTTGCCAAGACAGGAGACGCTAGAATCGGATTTGTTGGCTTTCCTTCTGTGGGAAAATCAACTCTCTTAACAAATTTAGCTGGCGTCTATTCCGAAGTTGCAGCCTATGAATTCACGACTCTGACAACTGTTCCTGGTGTTATTCGTTATAAAGGAGCCAGAGTCCAACTTCTCGATCTTCCTGGTATTATAGAGGGCGCTAAAGACGGTAAAGGAAGAGGAAAACAAGTTATAGCTGTGGCAAGAACATGCAGTCTCATATTCATCGTTCTTGATGTCCTCAAACCGCTGCAGCATAAACGCCTCATTGAATATGAATTGGAGGGTTTCGGTATCCGACTTAATAAGAAACCTCCAAACATATACTTTAAAAGAAAGGACAAAGGTGGAGTAAACTTGACATCGACTGTAAGTATATCGTCTGTTCCAAGTATACAAAACACATACAACCTAACGTGTTTTTCTAGGTAGGACAATCAGAATTGGATTTGGACACCGTGAAATCGATATTAGGGGAATACCGTATACATAATGCGGACGTTACACTTCGCTATGACGCCTCTGTTGAAGATTTGGTTGACGTTATTGAAGGAAATAGAATATATATACCATGTGTCTATGTTCTGAACAAAATTGATCAAATTTCAATTGAGGTATGTTCTTACTAGAAAAAGATTTAGGAAAATTGAATTGAGATCATTTCTCCAATGACAATTTCAAAATCTTTTTAGGAACTAGATATCATTAGTAAAGTTCCTCATTGCGTTCCTATTTCGGCTCATCATAAATGGAATTTCGATGATTTATTAGAAAAAATGTGGGAGTACCTTAGCTTAACTAGGATGTTGGTATTATTATATTAAAGGTTAATTAAACTTATTTGACATTTTCATGAATTTTTCTCAGTTATACCAAGCCAAAAGGACAATTACCTGATTACAAAAGTCCAGTTGTATTAAGATTAGAGCAGACAACTGTAGAAGACTTTTGCAATAAATTGCACAGGAGCATTATGAAAGAGTTCAAGTACGCTCTTGTATGGGGCTCATCTGTAAAGCATCAACCTCAAAAAGTTGGTAAAGACCACGTCTTAGAGGATGAAGATGTCGTACAGATTGTTAAAAAGTAAGTTTATTAATAGAGCTAACGCCCTTTTAGTTAATTTTGTGCTTTTTGTTTAAACAGGGTCTAAGAAAATGAAACATTTTCAACTCAAAAAATATATTTCTTTCTTTTGAACTATTATCTAAATAAATATGCTTGTTACGTTAAATAACAATCACATCAAGTATTCAAATATACTATCTGCAGTGATTCTATTTATATATTCATTTTTAAACGTTAGATGGCGCTTCGATTCTTTTATAAACGGGTACCTTAGTCCACATACTATTAGTCCAGTTGCTTTTGGAACGTAACACTTACCGAAACCTTTGCTGCGTAATAATGGCGGACGCTCAACAGCAAAACATTTATCAAGCATCTACGCCAAATAATTGCCAAGATAACGTTGACCATTCGAATATTGAGAGACAACAAGTAGAACGCACTCTTACGGACCACTTAAACAAGAGATTATTAAATTCCTACTTAGAACAGCTCAATTTAAGCGAAAATAATAGCAACGTTGGACAGTCACGCCCTGGTGCTGTACTGCAAAATCAGCAAGCAACGCCGTCCGCTTGGAACCAAAAGCTTTTATAGTCTTGACTTTCACTTATCATATCTCGGTATTATGGTAGTTATCGTTGTAGGAATATCTGGGTATGTTATGCAGTAAATCGACACTTAGCTGTTGATCACGTGACTAATGCATTTTCATCGAGATGCTAAAAAGCTTTTAGCACAGTGAATTAAATGAGAATACAGAAAAATTAAACCTAATAAAGTAAAATAAACGTTTTTAGAGATTCGCTCATTTGTATATATTTTTTTTCTAATTGTACTATCTATATAGCGCACTCTGTTACTAAGCAATAAAAGGATAAAATTATTAGATGGACAGCATGCCTAAAACTTAATCGATGAGCTATCGACATCTATTTGCCATAGAGAATCCTTTATACATTATTTGCAATTAAAATATAACTTATCGATACAAAAGCTTAGTCACGGGATATTTATTGTATATTCCATATGATATATGTCCTAAACAAGAATGAATACTTAATGAAACTGCAGTAACGACCTAATTTTACATTATAGGGCTACCAACAGCGGAAAAACGACATTGTGTAACCGTCTAACAGAACACTTTGGTCACAAATCCACTACTTTGTCTATGGATGATTTTTATTTAGATAATCATGACTGCAGACTTGATCGAGTTCCTGAATTAAATTGTTATAATTGGGAGAATATGAATTCTGTTGATATATCTGCTATGACTGAAAAACTAACAGAATATGTGAGTCTATATGAAAATTCTTCAGATGTTAACATTATATTTGTAGAGGGTATTTTGGTTTTTAATTACGAGTGGGTGTTCCTCCCTTTAAAAATTGAATCGAACAGATATTTATAACCTTTTAACCTTTTGTACCAAACAGACCTTTGTTGACGTTCTTCAACAAAAAGTATTTTCTACTAATTGATAAAGATGAATGCCGTCGCAGAAGATCGTAAGTTTTTTTTTATTATAGATGTGCGAACTGTGGTCTAATTTAAATTTTAAACAGAACAAGAATTTACGATCCTCCCGACGTTCCAGGATACTTTGATTTGGTTGTATGGCCAGAATATTTAAATATAAAAAATTATGTGGAAAATGTACCCGAAGTCAATTTCATAGACGGAACAAACAACGCTAAATCGCTTTTCCAAAAGGTGGCTCAAGATATTCAGATGCTTATTGATAAATGTAAATGACGTGGCTTTTTTAATTCCAATATATTATAGCTAATTCGTTGTTTAGCTTATTGTTATATTGTTCAATACATTGACTTTTAATTTAAAATTGTAATGGAAGAAACAAATTATACTACCTATTGTATATAAAGGAGGAATATCTCTCTTGTGTATTTTCGGTAATTTGAGCAGAGTTTGAAAGATAACTACGTTCGATTTTTGTCAAAAAAAAGACTATAGAAACAAAATTAAAGAGTAACGAAAGGCTTAGTATATATATAGTGCACAGAAAGAAAATAATTCAATCTGTAAACCTTGCTTTGGCACGAATTATTTACATAAAAAGAGTACAAATAGAACAATAAACAGGTAACGAAAAAGTTTAACCTTAAAAAAAGAAAAAGAGGAAATATTCTTGCTTTAATAAGTGTGTATGGGCGGTGCGCTTTCCGGACGATATGGAGAATTGGAACGATTGACGAGCCTACCGACACTAGAGGCTTGGTGAGCTAATTCTCGCCTTTTTTGTAATACAGTTTCCCGATGGAGTTTTTCCTCTTCGACACTATGCTTTGAATTAAAACCAGTTGGTGCTGAGTAATCTTGAAGGCTTTGATCCGCTAGCAAGGCTCTCAATTTTTCCGCTCTAGCGTTCCTCTCGGCCTTTTCCTCTGGTGTTTCGTCTCTTTTATAGTCATCAACCTCAGGAATGTAGCGGATAGGTATCGGAACCTTTTCAGGGATATCTAGGACTTCTCTTTCAAAGTCATTTGGATCAAAAGAGAATTCCTTTTGCTTTACAGACGACAAAAACGATCTGGGAAGAGACTGGGAGCGCTGCAGATTATAAAAAGCCGGTGGGGGAGGAGGGCGTGGTGGTTGTTCATTCGAGTATAGGCGCTCTTTTCGGGCTACCTCTCTCTTTTTTACTTCTCTAACCGTACTTGCCTTTCTGGCTTTTGCGGCCGTTATACCAAAATATCTCTTTGTATTCTCGTCAGCCTCGCTGATGTCAAAGTGAGAGATAGCCACCTCATTATCTTCATTTCTATGATCGCCATTTTCTTCTCTCTTCCATAAACTATTAAGGTCGGGTGTCGAATGTCTTAATTTTACCATTGCCTCCGATAGCTTACTCTGGCGGGTACTGAGCGTATCTAATACGCTATTCAATTGAGGCATCGAGCTAGGAATCGATTTGGCTGCCTTTAAAAGAAGGCTAGGAGAACTAACGCTTCTACTCAGGTCGTTAACTTTTTTAAGGGCCAAAATTTCATCTTCAACCAAACGACTTTGAGATGCTAAATATTCTACTTGAGAACTCGCATCAGCTAATTGATGACGAACGCTTCTAATTTCCGACTCTAACTTGGCCCGATGAGATGGTTGAGTCGTCCTAGCTAATGAACGTTCGAGAAGTAGTAGATCATCGTGTAAGGAAGTAACTACGTAACTTTTTTGCTGCAGTTCGACATCCAATTGGTGTTGCCTCTCTAATAGATCATTCATGTTCATATCCGTATGATTTGCTTGATAACTAAGATTTCGCCTATTTCTCTCTTTTAATTCCCTCTCCTGTCTTTGCCGGGACCACTCAATCATTGGCTTTGGTGCAGTCCACTCTCCTTGCTTAAGTTTATGTTGCTTGTATTGAGTCCGAAACATATTCTGCTCGCCATCATATAAACTACCTAACGTAACTAAATTATCAACAAGATTTATTAATGGGGCGTATACTTCTGTATTAACGCTTGAATTAGGCCTGCTTTGCTGTTTTAATTGTGCCTGTGCTCTTCTAAGTTGAATTAACAAAAGGACAAGTTCTTCTTGAGTTTTTCCTATCAAATCAACTGCGGAAATACTTAACCTACCACCCGGTTGCCACTTATTCTGAGTGTTTCTCTCCGGACGAGGCATAGGTGGTGTGCGAAGGGTTGAGTCTGTTTCCGGTATTGTATGCATAACTGTTGTATTAGATTTCGTCACAGGCGTGTAACGATCTGGCGATGGTGGTGGTTTCTGATGACGTAAATAATGAGGCAAAGGCCTGGAATAAATAGCTTCGGCGTTGTTATTATTGATTTCCTCATCATTAACGTATGTATGATCTCGACTTCTGTTCAATCGGCTTTTGTGTGAATCCAAATGCTGCCAATTTTCGCTGTCAGTCCCCCTCGAACGGATTTCACTCTTTTCCGGTGTTTTAGTATGATATTGGCGGCTAGAATCTAAATTAGTTCTCTCAGGATATGAAGGTTTTTCGTAAGGTTCGACAGAAGCTACTGATGCAGGAACACAAAAATAGCTTAAAGCTTCCATCCAACCCCTCCATTCTCGTTCGCTATCTGCAGCCATGTAGACGGCCCGCATACGATGTTCCAGCTGTAGATAATATTGAGTTTTTGTTAATTTGGATTTGTAAAAAGTGCATAAATTTGACAGATGCAGGATTATGTTTCGCTTAAAAAAGAACTAAAAAAAAACTAAAGGTATATATTACCTTAAAAGCGTATGGCTTTGAGAGGTCAGAACAAGCGCTAAGAATATAGGTACTTAAAACTAGAGATGCTAAGGCGTCTTTTTGTCCTGCGGTTTTCTCGTCTGTCACACGGAAAATCGAATTTACAGATTGAAAAGAGGCATGTGAAGAAGCGTAATTACCGTTGTAGATATGCAGGATGCCGTCTATTAAAGAGCAATAGCGCCATTTCCAAGCTTGTGAGCCGACGCCTTCCTAAGAATAGGAGAATATAACCTTCTTTTACAATACTAGTCAATAGCAATTTCATGTTTTCAATATAATACCTGTTTATACAGCCATCCACTAATAATAGATCCTGTCCTTTGCGATTGAGATCTGTCGGAAATGGTATAAATCTTAGAATGAGATAAGCCTATTTACTCTAAATTGACATAAAAAGTATCTTTTCTTTTTTATCCTTCCCGTTCCCTTCTCAGCCCCTTTCTTCTTTCTTACCTATTCAAGCCATTGTTCGGAACCGGACGTTCAAACGTTGTTACTCCACGGCGATGGCTGTTGAATGACAAACAAACAAATTTGACGTCGGTCAATACTAAAAAATATTCATATATGCTTATAATTTTATTTAATTATATCTTATATCACGTGACCAATTCTATATAAGTGTGATGGTTTTTTTTATTATAATAATAAGAAGTAATATCGAATGTTTAATTTACTTACTCTACGTAATATAAGGCTCCTGCCGCCGTTACTCCGCTTTCCCAGAAGTCCGGTAAATCTGTTTAAATAATCGAATATCGTGATAAAAGTGGCCTACAAACACTTGAGAAATTTACAACGCGACTCTTCTAGACGGTATCATAATGTATGTTCAATAGGTAAAAACGTAGGCCAACACGAACAAAAATAATACTTTCTACTATTTAATTATTTTTTGAATAATTAATTCTTGTAAAATATAAATTGGTTAACTGAATAGTTCTTACCTTCGTCTGGCATATAACCCGATTGTATACAGTATCCATTTGGATGCAACCAACTCGTCTCCCTTGAGTGCTCACTGAAAAACGATCATTCAAAAATAAATTGAATAGTTCAAAATGGTGGCATAAACTTGATATGTTACTTAATAAAGAAGATACGGCCATCGTTAGTAGCTGCAACGCTCCAAAAATCAGGCAAAGGGTCGATGCCGTACTGTCCTTTTACGGAAGACATTATCAACTCTTTATTTTTGGCGCCTGCACCTGCACCATTTTCCACGCGATTTGTTTATACGTGGGCAGATAAAATGTTAGAATCAACACCAAGCGAACTACACTTCTGGAGTGCGAAAATGGCCGCTAGAGGAATTCTATACGCGCTTCCATGCCTCTATACGTTTATAGTCGGTGTCATTTGGTAGCGCCATCAAGTGGTAGAGAATGTCCCTTACCAGTTTCTATTACTAGGAACGCTTAAACATGACACCGCAACAGTATTTAGGTACATTTCAATGATTGTAACAAAAAATCCAAGCTCTTTTAACATCATTTCACGTCCATTTTCAATTGAGTTTTGTTTACACAGAGAAACATTTCATAAATGTCTATTTGGAGGACGCGGTCACTCAGCTTCTTGAGCATAAAGATGAAACTCAAAAAGTAAATGTTTACAACTTTATGGCTGATTAGTTAGTATAATAATTCATTATAGTACAAGCACGTTTTAATATAAAAAACATTCTACTACAGTTTTCAGAGTGTAAAGAATGGTAAACACACGCTATTTCGTTCTTATTCATACGTTAGTGCGACTCCTCATAATCGCGCTAGTATGGTTCAAACATTTGGCTCTTGGTTGAGAAGGGTAGCAACAAACGGTGAATTATTGAGCATTGCTGAATATCATTCTTTGCTGAAATTAATATGTCCGGACTTCCCACTGTCAATCGTTAAGAAAGCAGCAAGGTTTTTCTATAAACCCTAATCCGAACTTAATCACTATTTATCTTCGCAATTTCCTCTATACAGAATTGTTTTAATGGACGACGCCACTGATTGTTCTATGTCGTTTACAGACTTTTTATATGCGTTCCAATTACAATTTGTCTACGACGGTATAGGCATAAATTATATTTTAATGATGTTTGCCTAAACAATATTTTCAAATAGAATTCTTAACGACTACTAAAGATATATTCCTCGGTTTTCACGACAAAGGCAGACGAAATAGTACGGGAAGTATAACCTCGAGGCCTGTTGTCGTTCCAACATCTGAAACGGAGAAAAGCGAAGAGGATACTAAACCCCAAGAATCAACTTCTCTAAATCTTCCAATAGATAGCTCATCATTTCTATCAACGTTGCTTTCAGTAGTTGAAAAGTATATGAATGATAAGTTAGTAAAAAAAAGAACGTATACGCTATATATCTGTATTTAAAAAATAACGTAAAAAAAATCCCAGATAAATTAAGTAAAGATGCTTCTCTTTTCCTTTTCTTTAGTACTTTCTCTGTAGAGCGTATACCACCGATATCGGTTCTGGAGAAGATACTGAAAAATTCCGAAAAGATAACCTATTATGAATTTTTATTAGCACTCACAAAATCGGATGATCTCAATAAGTCAATAGGTAGATTGCTTCCAAGAATGGAATTTGCAAAAATCCATAATTTAGCAGGAACTGAAACAGAAGTTGTAAGGTAAGATTTGTTCAGTAATACTGTATATAAAAATTTTCCTATTTATATATTTTCAATCAATTTATTTTAATTAAAATGTAATGAAACGTTTCTATACGTACTATTAAACAACTTAAGATGATAATAAACTATTGCAGTCACGTTTTTTCTACTGAAAATCACATGACTTTTTTTTTTCTATCAAAAACTTAGAGCTATATTACAAAACTATTTTGATTTTAATGGATTTATACTTAAGGCCTCTCCCACATCTCCTTTTTCTCTTTCTTTCACTCACTCACTCTCTCCTCTCTCTCTCTCTTTGTCACTTTTACCCCTGCACTACAATCTCCATATCCTCTTAATTATACAATAATTGTTATCTAGTCTTTTTTCCACTGTCCTATTATCTTGCATGTCTTTTCCCTACTTTTAAAATATATTTATAACAATATGAAATATATTTTATAAAACTAACCAAACAAAATAACAAACAAAAAACAAATGCAAATGCACTGTAGTGCTCCGGCATACCATTTGTACTGTACACATGGAAAAATCACGGATCAACACCAATCGCCTTCTGTAAGTCATAAGCACGTTATATTTACCTCTTTCAACAGATTTATTATGCATATATATTCATTATATTCATATATATTAAAAAAAACTACTCCTTCAAGTTTTAATATCACTCTATAGTTAATTATAATCATGATTGTTTTAATTGAATTTCTTCTCTTCTAAATTCAGCAATTCGATTATTTTATAATCACACTATTTTCTATTCAGCATGAAAAAGCAAAATGAAAAAAAAGATGATTTCTTTTGCTGCATACAAAAAGTATTGATTTGCATAAAAAATTAAGCGATATAACCACTTATTTATCTTTTTATAATTTCTAATTAAGATAAGAATTATAATAGCTTTGTCACAATAGTTTGATTTTTCCCTTGATCCATATCACACATTCTCCCTTGCCTCCCTCCTCCCCCTCCCTCTCTCTCTCTGTCTCTCTCTCATTCTCTATTCATTGAACCAGGCAGTATATTCCTCTTTTATATAGCTTTTTTTGCAACAGATGATAAACAATAGATACCAAGTAATTCTTTTATCAAAACACCCTTTTGTATTTAAAGAGGTATGTAACAGCTTCCTTTTCTCTCTTTCTTTTGAACAGCTCGAGGCAAGCAGAAGCGACACAACATCAAACAACTGAAGTTAATGACGAATTACGTAATCCTACTCAAGCAAAGAGCGTAATAACTGGACCAAGGAGGCGTTCAAGAATACAAGTCCACCAAGACAGCGATGATGAAAGCATTAGTTGTGGTAGTACTAATAGTTCTGCTTCAACGTAGAGTGCACTTAAATAAGATTAGAAATCAAACATAGACTTGCACAGTTTTATATAAATATTAAGTCACTTTTTATTTTAAAAGTAATAACTATGTAAATAAAATTCATTGACCGAAAAATTTGATCGATATTCCCTAAGTAAATGGATCTTTATTAACAGTTGAATTTCGCGCGCTTTTCTATTCCATTCATACGACTATAGTGACATCTATATGTAGACACTAACGCAATTGAAAATGGCTTCGAAAAGATTAATTGTTCTAATGTTTTCGATAAAAATTCGCCGATTTTGATCAAATGACTAGTCCGGGTAAACATTAAATATATATTTATACGTAATCACTTTAAAGGCAACACCAAACAGACACTGAAAAATCATGTTAGAGTCGCTTAGAGGATATCTATATGCAGCAACTGCTCCTATTCGACTAGTTTTTACTATTATAATCACCGTTTGCAGAACAATTAATACAGGAATTATTAACTTTCTTCACTTGCTTATTAAAATATATAAAAGAATACTATCTTTCTTCCAAGCCATACGGGATACTATTAAACGTACAAAGAATGGAATAAAATCTTCATTTTGGTCAAATATTGACAGACTGAAGAGAACATATTACTGGATATTATCATTAAGAAGACGATCTTTAGAATTAATTTGTCAAATTAGAATAGATCTGCTGAAATTTATTCAAAATGTTAAATTCAAAGCTAAGAAAAGTGTTCAAAGCTACAGAAAACGTATAAAGGCATGGGGATTTCAATTGAAAGACAGTTCAGTACATGTCTGTAAAGATAATTACAAGAAATTTATGAATCTGAGTCGGCTAAATCGGTTGATGTTACTTTTCCTCCTTTCTGGAATTATGGTCTTTGTTATATTAGTTATTATAATATTATATGATATTCACACCGATAACCTTCAAGGTGCTGCCAGTAAATGGAGAAATTTTATCAAATTACTAAAAGCTTGTAGATTTTACTTAAAAAGCGCTGCTCTATTTATACTACATCATAGTTGGATGACATTAATACTATTGATAAAGCTATCATGGTTGACCTTAAGCACCCTTTTAGTTCTATTATATAACATATTTTGTTGGTTATTCGCTAATTTAGTTAACTGCTCAAAATTTCTCGCAAAAGCTCTGCAAAATCTCTGTTTCGATTTCTACGAACATGGAACAGTAGCTTTATTTCGAGCGGCTATTTCTACTTTCTACTTTACTAAGGATTTTACATGGGAACTACTTCAGGCGACAGGGCGAAAGAGTATTGATATTTTAAAGGGAACTTCCAAGTTTTTATCTATTTCCTATGATTTCACTGTTAGTACTACAAAAACAGTCGCGGATGCTACTAACCAAGTTTCACAAACCACATGGATTTGGAGTAAAGTTACTTTTCAATGGATTAAATGGTTTATTATACAAGTTACAACTTTTATCGTCTATTTTTTTAATGAATGGGCGTTCGATTGGATAAAATTTAGTCTTTTAAGTCTATATAAAATGATTTACGCATCTCTACATATAGTCTATAAGTTTATGAACCAGTTTTTTATTTCAACCTGTAATTTTACAACTTCTTTCATAAGTCATATATACAATGGAACTTACCTAATGGTATCATTTGTTGTAAATTTCTTTACCGGATTTACTGGAGCTACCAGAGGCATTGCAAATGGTCTAGTCTTTGTAATTAGAGGAATTTTTTCAACAATAGTTTTTGGTATGGAAAGTACCGTTGGAGTTTACACATCAACTATGTCAAAGTACAACAATATCAGAGAATTGATTTTTATATTTGCCATTTCTCTCTTTTGCGTTTATTGCTCATCGCTAGCGTATGATAGACAACAAAGTAAGAGCAAAGAGGAGGAGGAGGAGGAAAGTGACGATGAAACCCTTGAAAAATTATATCCAGTGGCAAAATCTAAGCTAATGCCAACCTATGATAATCCTATGTTAGACGAATCCGATACGGATAGTGAAATAGGTTTTAAGGATGAAGTCGTCCCAGACATAAATACAGAGACTAATTCAACAGACGAGGAGTTATAATCTCATTTCTCTTATATCTCTTTTTTGTCTCATCAGACTGGTGCTGTGTAAAAACTATTGTCAGCTTTTCTCTTTAAATATACATAAACAAACCTACGTTATTGAATATGTTGCGTTTCTTTGCGTATTTGAATTTCGCGCCATAACAGGCGTGACTCTATTGCATAGTGAGTTTTCATTATTGCGCTATATTTCCGCTTCCGCTCTTGTGTTGTGAACTCCTTCGAGAAATTCTCTGATTGCAGTGGCAACATGGAAGATTTGTTGCAAATACCATCCCCCGGGAGCTTTCCAGACTTAACGTCTTACATGAATGTCGACTTCGATGTTGATGATGCTCTTCTGGGCAGTAGTGAAGTAACAACAACAGAGCCGAATTCTACGTCGCAAACCAATTGTCAAGTATGCGGGGATGAGGCTTCGGGTAATCACTACGGCGTACAATCGTGTGAGGGTTGTAAAGGTTTCTTTAGAAGAAGTATTCAAAAATTAATGAAATATCAGTGTAGTAAGGAGGGTAAATGCGAAATATCTAAAGTCAATAGGAATCGATGCCAATATTGTCGATTTAAAAAATGTTTAGCAGTGGGGATGAGTCGCGATTCAGTAAGGTGAGTTTCATAGAATTTAAAAAAGTCTTTTAAAGAAAAAAAATTTCACGACTCACTGACTACAGATACGGAAGAATGTCGAAAAGAACGAAAACTGTGAATGACAAGCAACAGAAAGCCATTGTTAATGATCAAACGAAAACGCAAGAAGAGTTGGCTGTATACGATCTCATATTGGCCGTTTCGTCAGCTTATACAGAACACATGTTGATTGCTGAAAATAAAATTCCGAAGACAGAGACTGTTATTCCACCTGCAGGGGATTTAATCGATTTGTTGGATTTAACGAAGAAAGTGTCTTCATTCGAACGGCTAACAAAATTGATTGGCTTAAGCTTGAATTCAGTTGCCGAATTCTTAAAATGTATACCGGGATTTTACAATTTGAGTACCAACGACCAGTTGGCCTTACTCAAAGGAGGTTTCCTAGAGATATGGATAATATCGATTAGCCGTACATTTGATACCAATGCGAATACCTTAACCGTACAAGATGGAAATCAAATAAGTAAAGATGATTTGGAATCGGCTTACAATACTGACCTCGTGTCTTGCCTCTTTAACTTTGTTGAAAATTTCATGAATTTAAACTTATCAAATACTGATTTAGCTCTGTTCTGTGCTGTGGTCTTTTTTACACCCGATCGAATTAATGTAATTGATAAAAGCGGTGTATCGGTTTTACAGGGAAAATTAATGGAGGCATTAAAAATGCACATGAGCAGAAATCATTCGACAGAACCCCAACTATTTGCCTCTGTTCTCTTGAAAATACCTGAACTAAGAATTCTCAGCGCGAAACACAATGACGCTCTAGAATACTTTAAGGAAAGAGACCAATTGTTATACACCGATGCAATGTTCGCTGAGATCTTTAATATGCATCCAGTCTTGCATTCAGAATGAGTGAACTATCTCCCTCTCTCTCTCTCTCTCTCTCTCTCTCCCCTTTGCTCCCCTCTCTCCTAATTGTTGTTTTTACAATGTTTTCTCGTTGGCGTGTTTGGCATTAGTGTTAATATTCTACTTTATTACAGCAATCATTCATCTTATTTACAAAAAATATGTGATATTGTGATTTTCTTTTATTTTACTTTTTTCAGAATCTATTGTCGAAAGATTGTAACGAAACTTAGAAATTAATACACGATTATTCGATAACAGAATAAGAATTTTTTTGAATATCTAACTTTTTTACTTATCCGCCTCAGTCTAGATGGCTGAAATTGATTAAGACTCTGTTTGCTTTTGCTCAGTCTTGCTAAAGATAAACTTCTTACTCTGATTACTCTATATAGCGAAGTGCGTTATGAAAATATATTTATCATCTCAATTATCGTCCTAATCTATCTTATCATTGAGACTGTTATCAACTTTATTCGTAATGATTTTTTTTTATTGTAGAAAAAAAAGGTAAAACTTATGGATAAGTACATTGATTAGAAATTCTATAGGCAAGAATCTGTTTGCCAGCATGATGCCAATAGAGAAATGCTATAACAACAACGATATGCCACAGTTGATGACTGCTTCCTACGAAGTCGAATGTACCTGGGCTAAATCTCTCAGGTATCTTTGAGATGTAGAATGTAAAGGCTAATATTGCTAATAAATATTCAACGACTACTTTAGGGAAGAAGAACTGAAATAAAATAAGATAAATGATTACTCATATTGATTAGATTCTTGTGTTTTTAGATTGAATGCATACTTTAACTATAGGATTAGATACTCCTCCACTAAGCCATACCCAATGAAGGCTGGGTATTATTCCATACGCACATATGAGAACATAGAGTATTATCCTAAGCCTATAGTAACGCGCGGTTAAGAATTTGGGTTTCATTTGCAAGCAAAATAATCCTCCAAATAAGAAACATATCGTAATTAAGTAAACATCTCTCCATACCTGACAAGAAAGAGTTATATTTAGATTAATGGATTTTTTCTGGATAATATTTGTATTATTCTTAAAGGTATATTTCTAATTAAATATACGTACCGACATGCAAAAGAAGGCGTAATGTACACCTGGTAAATAACAACCTAATAATCCAACTAGAATTCCATTTAAATCCAAAGCCAACCACCTTTCCGATGCTTTTTCAGAATGGCACATAAATAAATGATAACCAGCAGACGATAATAGACAAAATTGGAAGCAAAGTAAACCGATAGTTACTATAACATGGTCAGTTTTCGTTCCATGTAAACTTGGAATACCAATTATATTATCATAAATCATTAAAAAGAATATTATGAGACATCCTAGTACATGTGACCATATATTAATACTTTCGTTACTCCATGAGAATAAACTCCTCAGGCATAAATATCCTGGTAACAGGACCCTATAGCCTTCTTTTACGTAAGGATTCCCTTTCAGAAACGCGGGAATATCATCGTATTTATGTAATTGAATTGAACCACTTATCCCCGAATTACCACAAAGAACCTCAGGGTTATGAAGATCATCTATTTCAAGGATGGTATAGCTTGACCTGCTCCTCACTGTTAATTTATAGTAAAATATATATATACTTATATATCTATATATGAATATCATAATTCACTGCTAATTCTGTTTAAAGATAAAAATATTTACTTTGATTTTCCATAAGCGGGTGACCTCAACATTAATAAACAAAGTTTTTTAAACAAACACTAAAAGAAAACCAGTGTTGTTAAGCAATCTTAGAGTTTACTTCCGGTTTTGCATAGGGAGCATATAATATACTCTATATCTTTATATATAAATATGTTGCAGATAGTAGATAATAGACGCTCCTCTAATTTAAACATTTTGTCTTATTCTCTTTAAAGAAATGTAGATTATATATGAATTAAATACAATAGAATACAAAAAAAATTATATTATTAATAGCGATTAAAATATTCTAGATTTTAAATGAGGAAAAAATGAAAACAAACGTACGTTAAAGACAAAAAAGTAACCAAATTAGAAATAATCGATTTCTAAGAAATCATTGAAAGTAATTAATTTTAAATCTAAATATATTTATTATTCGACGTGTTAACAGCCTGAAAAAATTAAATTGAAAGCTCCAAAGTATATTTTTGTTTGTTAGTTACTTTATTTGTTGCTAACAAATAAAATGATAAATATACCGCTTTTCATAACTTTTGTAATCAATTACGGATGACCAAGTACCATAAATAGTTTCATATGAAGACACGAACCAACTTACATGTGTAAATAATTAATATATAGAAAATTATGACGCTTTTAAAACGTTTTGAACTAATAAAATTTTAAAAATATGATTTCTGCTGTTTTTCTATTAATTTCTCAGAATCTATAGAAAATGTTCCCATTTGTTAACATTGTTACCATGGACTTTGAACGATCGGATATTCCTAAATTATCCGATTCAATTGAGGATGAAAGTGAAAGTTCTAATGAAACTTCTCGTTTAGAAGTGTTGTTGAGAGAGAAGGAAAATGATAAACGGAGGGAAATTAATTGGGAGAAACGGCTTTCAAATTTAAATCTCGAAAGAGAAATTGATAAACTATTGATTAGTGAGCAGTATAAAAATGATAGAGAATTACATTCTATAAATAGCAAAATTGTTGTTGTTGGTGATGAAAAGAGTGGTAAAACTAGTCTAATAAAGAGCTTAAGTAGTTTAGAAAAGGGATTTACAATGAAGAAAGTAGACGGATGCAACCAAGAAGAACTTAGCGTTATGAAAGTTGAGGAAATAGCAACTGGTAATGTTTATTGGTTATCGTTTAGTGAAAGTAGCTGTGGATCGATTAATGGAGAGAAAGATATTGAAAAATACTTAAGAAAATCACACGCAATCATTCTTACATATTTAAATGATAATGAGAAACAGTTAAAGTCAATTAAACAATATTGGATTAAATTAATCCAAGGTTTTGAAACGAAAAAGCCATTTATTATAATATCGCTATATGATATAGATAAACCGTTTAAAAGGCAATTGATCAAATTCGAAAATAATAAAATTCTTTATATGAAATGTGATCTAGATGATAAAGCTCAAATGGTAACAGTATTTGAAGAGATATGTAAAAGAATTTTCATCCGTCCTAAAATTGATTCATTCAAGTACTGGGAGTGTAACCTATTGTAAATAGTAGTAGTAAACCAATCTTTAAAAGTCTTTCAAGTTGATAATAAAAAATAGATGATTTATAATTAAGTTTTATGACTTTTTACGCTTATAAACTGCTGAAAATTTAATATTTTCTTCATTATCACTCTTACAAATTTTTTAAGGGAGCAGGTAATACAACGCATAGACAATATGTTGCGTATTCAAGTTCTAATATTATCTTTAATTTGTTGGATATTAGTTTGTCGAGTTCAATCACAAGATAATGATAATATTGCTCTTTTTAAAGGAAAATCTATGTTTTCTTTCACCTGCGCTGAAACTACACCCTTGAAAGGCAATGCTTATAATTTTGATTTACCATCGAAAACTTATAAATACATTGCCGATGCTAATGACATTTTACCAAATGAAGCTCATAGATACTCAATGAATGAACATCAAGCAGCAAGAACAATTATATACACAAAATCTACTGATGAGTATGCTGATAATGAATATCACGATTGTATTAGGGAACTTGTTTTCAACACAGATTATGTCAAAAGATCTGTATTTGCAGTTTTAGGTTTGTTATTTATCATAATTAAATAATCAATATTTATAACTTTTTGTCTTTGTTTATATAGATAATTATGAATGTAGTGTAAATAACAAAGAATTGAAGATAATTAGAGGAGAAGATTTTCAATTTTCAGCATCATTGAATTTTACTCATATTTCTCCCGAGTTTACCTGCACAACTGAAGGCATAGGTTCAAGTTCGATAGATCTTTCAATAGATTATTATGATAATTCAACTGAAAGGTCATTAAAAGGAAAAATTACAGCGAATGTAGTCTTGAAAGATATTGGTTTAAATGGTTTAAAAGCCTCCTGCGCCTTCAAATATGACCACCTTGAAAATTTTAAAACAGAAGAAATCGAGCATATTGAAAATTTGCCTGCACCAGAAGGAATGCCTGTTGCGGTAATTTACAAACAACCAAAATTTTTCTTTAATGACGATAAAGAAAAAGTAGTTTGTAAGATTTCAGTATCCTATGAGTGTAAGATATTTTCATTCTCTTTTTAATAGTATATTCTTTAATTTTCCATTCATGTTCCTTACTACAGACGGCCCTGATAATGTTAAGGCAGATTTGCATCCAATTCTAGAGGATAGAGTTTTGTGTACTTATAGCGCCATCTTTTCAACTAAAAATCGAACTATATGGAGGGTAAGTAAACTTAGTTTACAAAAAATCTTATATCTACATAATATTTAATTTAATTTATTTTTAAGATAAATGGAAATGAGGTTAGTGGAACAGACGGAGATATTCTAAATATTACAAGTATTACAAGACCTGCCGATATCAGTTGCGAACCTTGTGTAGAATATTTTAATGGAGAGATCAATTGCACAATAAGTGGGATATTTCAATTATTAGATAGTAAGTTAATCAATATTCTATTATTTTTCTTCTCTTATCAATTCATTTGTCATACTTTTATTTCTGATAATAACAAATATCTAAACAATATGTATTATCAACAAAATGTTCCATACCAGATTCAACTCCACCGGTTATAAAACCACCAAGTGGAAGAAATTTTCCATCGAATATCGCCGTTTTTGACGATCAGACAAAACCTTTTAGATTTTATTGTCACGCCTATCCAAGTTCTCCTTTGGTTATTCATTCCTCATCATTTGGACCAAATGGAAATTTAATTGCCGACCAAAATTCTATTGTTCCGGGACAAAATCATAGATATAGAATGGAAACTGATGAATATTTTACAAGAATAATAGAGTATAACGCAAGTTCAATTGCAGCTTACGACGATAACATTTATCACGACTGTACAGTTCGTCATAATGAAACTCATAGAGCTGTTGTTGTTGTACTTTGTAAGTAAATTATATTTTGTCCTACGACAGAAATAATCTAATATTTCGTTTGTTTATCTCTTTTACTCTTCAGCCAACATGGAATGTCCAGAGACTTTTGTTAAAGGAGTTGAAGATACACAATTTAATCTAACTTACAAAATAGATTTTACTCATATTGAGCCTCTAGTAAAGTGTAATGCTAATACTTTAGGAACTGTTAAATATGACAAGAAAATTATTAGCAATGACCCAACAAAACCAATGAAAACTACTCTCATTGCCACATTAATATTTTACTTCCCAAGGAAATTTGGAACATATGCAAACTGCTCCTTTGTTTACGATAGATCGGAAAATATGTACCTATCAGAAGCCATTCATATTCAAGGATTTGAGCCAGCGGATGCGTATTTCGATTCACAACTACCTTTATGGGCTTATGAAGAGGATAAGCAAAGAGCATCTTGTCATACAAAAATGGAAATTCAGTGTACATTTTATAGAATCATTTTAAATTTGACAGATAATAAACAAGAACTATTCCATAGATGGACCATCCGATATTAAAATAACTGCCAATCCACTGGATCCGAATATTCTTAGTTGCGACTACGACGCCCGGGCCGACAGGTTCCTCTATGCAAATTGGCATGTAAGTATCATATAATTTTTAATTCAATTATCTTTTCTTCCATTCCAAAAATTACTAATTTTCCAGTTTAATGGATTTCCAAAATATAATGCAAGTTTAAGTTCCTTAGACGTTTCAAATGAACCATCTGCAAACATAGTTTGTGAACCGTGTATCCAATTTTTCAATTTGGAGATAAGATGTAAAAAAAGTGAATCATACTTTTGGAATTCATCAGGTTGCAAAATATTTACACTTGACCTTTTAACGATTAAACTTTATAACATTGTTCTAGTTACTACTCAATCCCCTCAAACAACCACAGCTACCCCTACTAGTACAGTTTCAACAACCAAAGCTCCAACAACCACAGCTACCCCTACTAGTACAGTTTCAACAACCAAAGCTCCAACAACCACAGCTACCCCTACTAGTACAGTTTCAACAACCAAAGCTCCAACAACCACAGCTACCCCTACTAGTACAGTTTCAACAACCAAAGCTCCAACAACCAAAGCTCCAACAACTAAAGCCCCAACAACTGCAGCTAGTACAACAATCGCTCCTTCACCAACAAGTGACGCTAGCAAACTAAACATTAGTACTATGTTAGGTCTCAGTTTTATAATTATTCACTTATTTGTATATCTGAGATTTTAGTTTGTTGTGTTAAATCACAATATAAAAAAGATAACAATAATAAGAAAAGAACGAAATATAACATATATTCAATAGTTTGTAAGCCTAGTTTATTGTAATTTATTATCACATATATAAAAAATACAAATTAGTTATATCATATCGTATTCGTCACTCGATTCCTCAACCAATGGCTGACTTGGTTTTCTCCTCTTCCAAGCTTCCCTTATACCGCCCATATTTCTTATAATTATAATTGCCATGATAGTAAATGCTATCCCCATTGCCATAAAATATCCTCCGGTTATCATGAACTATGTTGAAAGGTAACGCATCTAATTAAGGCATGGTGATAATTAGGTCTAATTAATACCTGTGTTCTTATGGATACTTTAAGACCGTGGGAATCGACGAAAATTAATGTCAATATTGTCTGTAGGAGAAGGGCAACAAAAGTATTACATCCAAAGACGAAACCAAATCTGGAAACCTGCAATTCATTTGAAATCTGGAAGCTATTATAGAAATAGAAAAATGTACATTTAAATCTTTTTGTTTATTATTTAAATTTAACCTTGCAACTGTAACAATAAATTGATATGTAGCCCGAAAAAGAATATATAATAAATAACATATCCAGATACTAGTTGTCCTACTAACAGCAAGTAGGAAGGCACCGCTAGTACAGCTTAACAAAGACAGGACAATTTCACCTAATTCTTTCCAATTAAAGTGAATAAATCCTGTAGATATTGCTACACCAGCACCTAAGAATGTTGAAACAGCATCAACACCGCCATTAAATGTTTCTGCATTGGTTCTATTCGGTTTAATTTCTTCGTATAAATTTTGTATATAATTTCCAACTTGAAAATTCCCACAAGTTGCTATAGCCCACCATATACTCCATTTTAGAATTGTCCTATAGTGTGAACAACATATCTATTTATATCTCTAAAATATAGATTTATATAAGTTATTTTTAATTTTCACCTATTTAAATAGCTTATCTTCCCTTCGTAATATAAGTTTTGAAAGTATCCTTTAATATCGCATCCAGACCGCCGTTCCCATTTCATGGGGAGTATTAAAGATATTACGAGAGCTACACTTACAGATAGTAATGAAATGTAGTTAAGTTCTTTATAATTAAGAACTTTTGTAGAAACGAAAGTTTGGGCTAATGCCGCCGACAAGAAACGGCCACACAGTAGTGCTCCTCTTGTAAAAGACGTCGCAAGCTGATAATTACTAGGCGCAATGTTAGAATAGATGTAAGTTAAGTAGGCAATTTCGGTGGCTGTTGCTGCACCGTATACAAACTGCATAAGTTGCATAGCTCGAACGCCGTTTCCCCATAATATAATGCACCATGTTAATATATAACATAGCCCTTCAAAGACAATTACAGGTTTATACTGTAAAGTGTCAGTGAGCAGGAATACTGGAATTAAAAGCACTAAATATGAATAAGTCCAAACAACGTAAACTTTATGATCCAAATCTTCATTTGTTATGTTTTTATAACCAATTAAATACGGAGTTAAAAATGGTTCATTTGGTCTAAATTCTTTAAAAATCCCGTAAAGACATAGTATAAATGTTATAATTTTCCAATTTTGTGTCCAATTACAAGTTAAATTCACCATATTTAATTAAAAGAAATCAGTCAATGTTCATTTATAAAATCATCTCTTCATAAGTATCTGTTTCAATTGTTTATCTAATTTGTTAGTTTTATACTTGATATCAACGGTAACGCCTTCCATTCAGTACATCTTTAGAATTATCTTAGTATTATTGCACTAGTCTTTTTCATTCATAGTCAGATGTGAGATATATTGTTTTACTTTTTTTTCGTAGTGATTTTTCTATTTCGTGTAGATTTAGTCCTATAATTTCATACGATATTAAACAGTAATTCAATGGTTATATCTACATAATATATGTATTGTATATCTTATCAATATATACTTTTAATTAATGAGATATATACCTTTATTAAGGTATAACCTTCGTAATAGTCTTCTGAATTATCAATTATGATATGATGTACCAATAACTCTTTGACATTCTTGACCCACTTTTGAAAACATAACGTTCAAATAAATCAATATTTATTTATTTATATATGGATGTATGTATATAAAGTTTAAAACTAGTATCTATTTTCTAGACTTACCAATAAATTAACTATATACTTTATATATAAGATATTAATAAAAATTTTAATTTACAAGACTGAAAATGGCGCCATCTAGTTGATAAAGAAAAAATCTAAAAGTTTTCAAGTAGGCCTAAATGTGCTGGTTGTAAAATAAAAAATTCTTATCTTTTCAAAGATAACGCAAAACAATAAAAAAAGGAGAGAAGAAAGAATTAAATGTAAATGATAAGTAGCAGAGTTTCTTTTTTTATCAAAAAAGTCTCTAAGTTGTTTTTTTGATTATATATTAGAATGCACTGAACCAAAAAGGATTATAATAAATTGAAAACTGAAACCATTGCAGAAGTAATGGTATATTTTGTCGTGAAGGGTTAGAAATGAAGACACTTAAATGCCTACGTTTCAACGGTAAAATTCAAAGGAACAAGCATAGCGTGAATAAAAAAGCAAGTTAAATAGAAAAAGTAATAAAAAAGGGGAGACAGAGAGTGAAAGAGAGGGAGAGAGGGGGTGGAATATAAAAAAAAAGAAAGAAAGAAAGAAAAGGAATTAGGGTATGTAGAATAGAATGAAGGGGAGGAGAACCGTATTACCAGAGGTGAAAATTTTACTATTAATTAGTCAAGATCTCTTTCGCCTTTCCCTCCTTCTTCCTCTTTTTTTTTATTAATCTGAATCACATACTTACAGCATTCTTTTTTTTTTATATATATAAGACATCCTTTGATAAAAAAAATCTTCCATTATTAAAAGATTGAACGCTCGCTCGCGCGCGCCTCGTTCATTCGAGCTTGCACTCGTGATCTCTCTCGTATGTGCACGCACGTGGTCAAAGGAATTTTTGACTGTTAAAATTCTCACAAGAAGAATTTTTTAGCGTCGACTAAGCTATAATAACCTGTGACGGTTAATCATCATATTTAAGACATTATTTCAATGGTCACTTGACCTTTTCATTTCACTTCGACGTTAAATAAAGAGCCAATAGGGCCAAAAAATGGGGTCTTTTTTCTTTACTCTTCGTATTAAAGCCCTTGAAAGAAAATAGTCCAGTTCTATGCTCCTTTCTCGTCTAATAATAAATAATAAAGTAATAAATATCGAAAAGAGAAAAAAAGGAATTTGATTAGGCCTATAAAGCCACCCGACACACATATATACATACACAAGCACAAACACACACACACACATAGATATGTATATATATATGCACGTAGTTATGCAAATTGAGGCAAATTCCTTATTCTTATAGTTAAAATCGCCAAAAGTGATATATAATATCTGATCATTGTAAAAAGTTCTTTTTACTAAACAGTTAAAGACTATAATAACTTCAAAGCTATCTAAAAAAAACCTTGAGGGAAAGTGAAAGGTTGTTTAAGGCACGTGTATAAGGCACATAATGTAAAGAATGTATTAATGGACACAGTACAATATCGGTACTTGTTAAGTAAAGTTGTATAGCGTTTAAAAACTTTCTATATAAGAATTTGTTCATTATTGAATACTTTCACTTTAGATTAAATATAATTATTATATATTAAGATATAAAAGCATATAGATACAGTTTTTTATATAAAATGGAAAGCATATATCCTTAAGAGGACTCTTTTTTCATCGCTAAGTAATAAATCTGGCGTTGACAAGCCCGAAAGGCTTGAAGAAAGTCGACTTGAGCGTTAAAAGCGCTTGTTTACTTGTCAAATGCCAAAAGGAATTTTTTCAATCCTTTTGAATAAAATAAAATAAAAAAAAGAAAGAGGGAAGAGAGAATAAGAAGTGTTAGAGGGCATAAGGTTGGGAAAAGAAAGAAAGAAAAATAAGATGGGAACTCCCACCCATTTTTAAGGTTCTACTAAAGGTTGGAACTTGTCCATGGGAAAGATACACATTATTTAGCTTGTTGTATAAAGAAAGAATTACGTCATTTGCAAATTAGGTGATTAAAGATGCTAGACGCGTGTTTATACGATTGCGTACCATTGTTTAAAAGTTGGTGTATAGTAAAAATAAATTGTATTATATAACCTAACAACCTAACCTTGTTGTTCACGTAAAAAGCTTGGATACCTAGCAAACAGAAGCTATCTGTAAGTATGAAAAGTAACGTTCATTACGTAATATTCATATGGATGCAAATCACTTGATGATGCAAAGGATAAAGTATTATGCTGAATTATTTTCTTTATAATTTAACATTTTTTAAACTTTCTACGTGTATGGGAAAGATAAACAGTGCTTAGCTGCTACAAGCGTAAGATTATGTAATATACCAAAAGATTATTTCCAAGTATCTTGGAATGGAAGCTAAAGAATAAAACACAAAAGTAACAAGAGAGTATTATATAGACAATGGAACCTGGCAATCGTGCATGCTTTTTTCGAAAACAAGTAAAAACAATAATCCAAGAATAGGCCTAACTTAAGAGATACAAACGTAATAAAATCTTATAGTATATAGTATCTTATCCATATAGCAGATTTTTATATGCTTCATTTTTTCTCCTTGAAAGTGAAAGATCAGTTATAGTTATTGAGGGACGAAGATCTTATCTATTTCTCTCTCCTGTTAACTCTTCACTATTGGTTTTTTCTCCTTCCTTTTCTACACGCTAGTTCTATTTATAGTTATTTATGCTAATTTTTTTCTATTTTAACACGTACGTTCGAACATTTTGCAGGAAGTATAGCATACAACTTTCCTCGATTCTTTACATTAACATAGTATAATATTACATAATATGTAAATTATACAACATAGCTCTTATGTATGAAAGCCTTTCGTTCATATGTTGAAATTAGTTCATTTCTTAAATTTGTCATGTTCACGCGTCATATTATACGAACCGTATGTTAAGAAGAGAGAATTCCTAAAGCACGTGGGAAATAATCTATAGAGTCAACCTGTAGAGGGATAACATTACCGAATAGCAGAGAATAAGAGAACCGTAGCCTTCGAATTGAATTGAATATTTCTATTTTCTTTTTGTTAAACTTAAAAGATACGGAGAGGTAGCTAAGGAATTTCTTTTATTGCCTTATCTTCTTTCCTTTTTTTATGAACGCATCATTAAGAAAGAAGAAAGGTTGATAGGAATGTATATCGTTAAGGAGTATAGTAACTTTATAGACCAAATGTGTTTATAAATAATGACTGTATTGTACTCTGTATATATATATGTATGTATATGTTACGTAACCTTTGAAAAGATAACATGCCGACTCTTTTTTATCTTGCTTTTGAACAATCGAGAGGTGCGGGATCATACAAAAAGTGCATAGTCGTCGGATAAAAAAGGCAGAGTAGAAAGGGAATTTTTTCGCTACCCTCTTAATTTCAATGGCTATAATTATTCATTACAACGCTCTTTTTTAACTTTTTATTACCCGTGTGACTCGTACGAATACCATAGATGCTTTTGCATTGTAATAAGCCTCCAATTGACCGAAAGAAAGGTAAAAGGCTAACCGTTAAATCACTCTGTAGTAATCGACATTTCAACAGCCATAATAGTATATATTTAGTTTCACATTAAATTTTCATTAAGGAAAAGGGAGTGGGGGTAAACTTAGTCTTACAGTTGAAAGGAATAGTAAGATAAATGATGTCTTACTGCCCGCTGACTTTATTTAAGGAGGTTGTAAAAGTGGTATGGAAAATAAAAGGATAAAGGTTGCGGAGATGAGTAAAGAACGAATGGAATGTTCAATTGAGACTAAACACTATGCAATATTCGAAAAAAAGAATAAAGAAAACCATTAAACTACCCAAAGGAATATTTTTGTTCTTAGAAGGAAAGTCGTAAAAGATAACCAAACACAATAGAATGTTCTAAAAAAAATAACGGGTAGATGGAAAGTTTCATAAGTGTGAAATAACTCAACCTGTCAGACTCTAATATTACGCAATAAGGTAAAGATAATAAATACTAATAATAATGAGTAATAAAAACGTTTCCTTTTTATTGAATGCCTCTTATATTGTTTCGTATCCGTGTAGATGTATATATTCTATGTAGACGGAGAAAGAATAGAAATAATCTAATAGGTTTCTGAATGGAAAGGTTAAGGTCGCGAGCCAGAAACGCGACATATGCGCCTATAACGCCGGCGCACGTGCTCAAATTCCCGGCATTCCTATGTTCAAAAGCTTCCTTTTCATTTTCCCGGCGCCGTCACCTGCCGATGGAACGACGTCACCTGCTCGTGAGGAATGTTGCGCCCGGCTGGCGCTACCTGTCAACCAGGAATTTCTATTGAATAATTCGCCTTTTTAACGAAATTCTTCTTCGTACTCCTCCCTTTTGCCCCCTCCTTTCTCTATTTACATGATTCTCTCGTTTGTTATTGTTTATATTAACAGAGCCAAATGGCCTACGTAAAGCAGGCTGTAAATAATTTAAAAACAAATATTTCTGGATTCTTATAAATAAGACCTCTAATTTTCGTACACTTCATTATTAAGAAATATGAATATTTGCATATTGTAAGTTAGTTAGTTTGATCACCTGTTCATTTATTGCGCTTTGAATATTGGAAAGAATTTTTCCGGATCGTTAAAGCATTCCTATAAAAAGAGGCATGCACGGTGAAAGGAATAAAAGGCAGGGAATAAAGGACGACACGTGTTACTTGGGGAAAATGTTTCTGGTAACTAGAAATTGGTGACGATCACGTAATTTTCAAATGAAGATGGCAATCTATTTATCGCCTAGGGAGAGTAATAAAAGTTGGGAGACGTTTGTTACGTAATTAACAGGTATATTGAACCAGAGGTTGGTGGTGAATTATAGAGAAATAATTACCATCTGGGATTACGAAAGAATCTCATATATTTTTTAAGTAGTTTTTATTCTATTCATGTTTAATACTATACATCAAAAGGCGACCTTAACGACTTTGTAAATACAAACAATCTTTTCGCACTATCACAGACATGCTTATCAGTTTTTATGTTTCTCATCTTCACCAAGATGGGGTGGGCATGTAAGTTATCAGTCACACCACGGTCGCCAAGGGCAATTTTCTGTTGAAGAGGTGGAATAGTCTGAAACAGGGCTGCATGAAGATTCCCTGGACATTCTTTGTGCTCTTAGATTGAAATTTTCTCTGCTATTCGTGCCTTGGAGTCTCTTTAAGTAGACGTTCAAGTGTTGTAGTACTTTTTGCTTAAAGTTTTCATTTAGTGTTGTTGATGACAAATAGGAAGATACATAGGTGGCGCAATGGACAAAACCGTCAGAGAATTTGATGCTTGAATAATCCGAACATTTGTTATTGTTTTGAAGAGATTTTATATATTTAACTGTCATTTCTAGGACATCAGCTTTTTCTAATTTTGTATAATGAGCAGGCTATATGAAAAAGAATTATAACGTTAGTGACGTCAGTTATTAATGGATTTAAATTTTTAAAACTTACATTCTTTGCTAATCCGTTCAGTACTAAATCCTTTAGTTGATCAAGAGATTTATTAATCCTATCTCGTCGCCTCTTCTCTATTATAGGCTTTTGAATCTATTCAAAAAAAAGTTTTATATTAGTAAGATGTTCATAAAATAAGTATTCTCAAGTTAAGGAATACAAGTAAATCCTAGAAACTGAAAATAGGAAAGTTACCTTTCGAAGATTAACAGGAGAGGTATGGATATTCTTTTCCAAACTCATTCTTTCGTTTCGCTATCAGAATGTACACTGACATTCCAAGAGTTTGGGGCAACCTTTTATAGAGCAGTTCAAATAGGCTCCTCCCACATTTCCTGATCTTAACCAATGAGCGCGCGGCTAACAGTTTAACTTTGGCGGCGTTCATCAAAAGTTTACGTAGTAGAAACGATTGTCGACGTAAATAGCAGGTTGTGGCGTTGTGAGCAAAAGAGAGACGTCTCAACTAAAGCACCTGTAGGAATTTTTCTATGTACCTATAGTTGTGACAGGAGGGGGCTGGAAGAAGATTTTTAAGGGTATGCCTTACTGGCAAAAAGCCAGTAAGCGCGCGCCAGGCCACACGACAAGCGTGGGAAAATGGCGCTTTTATTATGCTCCACATTGTATCGGCAATCTAGATCGAATGTTAGTGTGGGAAAGTCGGTTCTCTGCTTGTCACGTGCGCGACAGTAAACAAAGCCGCCTCTGGCTACGGTTACAGATGAAAAGATCCTGCATGGGAACGTTTCTAAATAGTGTTTATTCGATTTGCATAGCTTCTCCAGATTCTTATCCGTACGTGTGAGACTTTTTTAAAACGTATTCGGTTTCCATCAGCACGTGTTGCGAGTGCGTCCTATACGCGTTAGATTAAAGGCCGTTCTCCTCCTACTTTCTCTCACTTTTAAACCTGGCGTTCCTTCACCCCTTAGACTACCCCCCCTAAACACAGGAATGTTCATTTTTCACCGCCATCAATCTATTGTCTTTACCTCTAAACAACCTTCTTGTGATCTTTTGAACTTTTCCCGAAATTCCTTTAAAAACGGTAGTTGTTTAATTATCGGATGACTTTTGTCTTTTGTCAAACATTCCTATTCGTTTGATATTATGTAAATAGTAATTAATCCTAATGGGCGTGTTCTACGATGTAAATTAGAGAGCAAACTATAAGAGGGATAAAGGGTGGGAGGAAGAGAAGCGTGGGTGCATGAGGGCGAAATAATTGGACTACCGACCAATTTTTTTCATTTCTAGACCAATTCGCTAATTAATGTAATTAACGCCTGTTACCACCCCTGTTTTTTTTTGGGATGGTGTGAGAACGTGTTTGCGTGTTAGTTCTTAACTTTCAGCGTTAAAGCTGGTTGTTTCGTTCCTTTTCATCTTTTAAATTATGGCCCGTATAGATTTCGATACATCTGTATAATTCTTTTTTTTTTCCCCACTTGTGCTTGTGTTTACAGTACCTATGTATAAAACTATACAAATATACGTTTATATATATATGGTTACAATTTTTTCGTTTGATTCCTAAAGCGTTTCTAATCTGTATGGATTGCACGTGTGTATATATTTAAATAAACATTTACAATTTTCTCTTGCCTCTCTCGGCATAAAAAGTCCTGCTAATGATACTCTTTTCGTGGGCCTACCTAGTTTAATTCTACGATGAGAAACGGAAAGCCCATCCCTATTTACTGTTAGGTAACCGGAAAACGTTACTAGACAGTTTTATAGGCTTATTCTATTGTAAACTTTTGAACGTTTTGTAAATTACGCAATCTAACTATTCTCTAACGGATATAACGGCGTGTGCAAACAGATAAATAGTTATTTCTTATACGAGTATTGTAAATTTAAGCGTAGGCTCCCTTATCCCTCCTACCTTTTAGTCCTGGTTCTCTGCCCCCCACTGTCTCCTAGCATTCAACACCCCCGCTAAGTAATTCTCACCATATAGTTACTTTACCACTTATCTTCACTCTTATTTAATCTTTTACCTCTTTTTTAAATATTAAATCACTATCTCAGCTATTTTTTTTATCTCATTCCAATTATTACTTGCCCCTTTGTAGAATAATCCCGAAATTATAATTTTTTTAGCCAAGTTAGGCCTACACCCCCACTCTTTTTTTTCAACAATAGCTCCATTAAATCGAATACAGATTTTTTTTGATTGGATTTAAAGATACGTTTGACAAAAAATATGGCCGTTTAAACGCTTCAAACCTTCCATACTTAACTATTAAGATTTCCCTAATTTTCACCGTTGTTTATTTCTGTTGATCATATCTCAAGTATCGAACGAATTTTGTAGGCCCAATTTTATTTTATTAATAGAGCTATCTGAATTAGGTAATTATATACTTGAAAAGAGTCACGAGTTTCCAAACCATTTAATGTGTATAAATTTACGGTATACAAACTGCATTTATATATATATATTAGACAGTTATAAGCGGTATCTTTTTTTTAGCTGTTCATAAACTAAAACTGTTTAGGATGTAGCTATTTTGAATATTATTAATAATACTACACAAAAAAAAGAAATCATAGAGTAAAATGAGGTGGTTGCCATTCAAAATGTGAATAGCGTAACTTTCTTACCTTGAATAGATTATGAAATTTTGACAGGAAACCGGTAGACCACCCTGAACATATGTATATAGATATTTAGTAGAGTATTACTATTATATAATACTATAAGAATTTGTTCGGGTCATAAGTTGAATGGAAAAATGGGGCATTTACGTATACTAAAAGCGTTTGCTTTGAGAAGGCTTAATGATGATTTTAACACTGGTACACTAATATGTCACCAGAGGAGGTGCCTTTCGGTATTACTTTCACGTATTCAAGGAACCTTGAATGTCTTCTGATTTCTATTTAAGATTGAATAGAATTCGTATTTTATTACCTTTTTCTTTTTACAACAGTTTAGACCCATAAAAGGTAGGACTATTTTATTTATTCTAAACAAATTACGAATAAATTAAATGAAACTGCTTATATAATATTTTATGGAAGTGAAGATAAGATATTTAAGATTTTTAAGAAGGTTAAAATTATTCAAAGCACGAAAGAGTAAGATAGATAGAAAGAGAGAGAGAGAGAGAGAGAGAGAAAGGAAGGAGGAGGAGGAGGGAAGGATGGATGAGAAGAAGTTAAAAAGTAACCTTTTAAAGGATTATTTAATAAATAGAACAATATAAACTATATAAGATATCTTGTGTATGTATATGCCTGTGTCTTTTCGTATGCCTTTTTGGCTTTCTTTGATTCGATTCTTAGCTTTGTAGTTTATGTAAATAATTCCTGTATTTTTTTTTCTTTCGATTTTTCACAGGTGTATATATGCATATTCTTACTTCTTTTTTGCTAGTTTATTTAAGGTTTTAAAAAATGTCGGTTCTTGTATTGTTTACTATTTATCTTAGAATTTGTAGATACCGCATCTAATTTTCTTTTAGACGCATAAAGAAGATTCTTGGTGGGAAAAGAAAACTAAGATAAGCGTGCGAACGTTTTCATTTTCACTTTATCTTCTTTTATTTCTCTCTCACTGTCTTCTCTTCCCCTATCCCTATTCATATTCTTAACTAGACCCATTTTCGCCTCTTTAACAGCTAAACATCTCTTTTTACAGATTTATAACCCTTTAAATAAGAATAGGCATGGAGTAGTGTAGACTCGACATATCACCTCCCGTTAATGGCTATTAATTTTTACAACTGTCTTTAAATCTAGCACCCTCGCCCATTATACTCTCCTTTCAGGAATGCTCCCTATTGGTAATTCCTTTCATGTTACCGCATATAGATTGTTATTAACTTTGAATTAGCTCTAATTCACAATTATCATTAATTCTTCTACTATAGGTATTTGTTTGCGTCAAATTCTTTAAATAGAATTTACTATTTTCCTTCTATTCCTTCTATTAACCGCTAAAATGTAATTCCTGAACAAATTAACACGTATTCTTTTATGGGCATATGTATGTTGCAGTTGGCTCGTGTGACTATATATATATATATATATATATGTATATACTGTATATACTGTATATTACTGTAAAGATATGTCTGGGAAACGGGTCTAATTAAAACTGGTTATTTTTATATCCACAGAATAGTTAGCTATAAATCTATTCAGTAGAAAAAATCCCTTAACGTTAGTTATTACAGTTTAGGATTTATGGCCTTTCTTTAAGAAATTTTTTTTTTCTTTTTATTGTTGTTTCCACCTCACCTCATTAAGGCGTGTGCCGCCATCTATGATCAGTCCTACCGCTATATTGGCCTTTCGATAATAAATTCACAAACATTTTTTAAGTATTTTTTTTTTAAAAAAAATATTTTTCTTCATTAGAAAACTTTTCCCATGAAATTTTATTCATAAATTAGTAATGGAGAAAAGTTGTACAGTAATTAGATAGTTCTCTTTAAATACGCAATTTTTTTTATTTAGTTTGTAGGCTTATTCGTATGCTTGATAATCATTTCTGGGTGAATGAGGTACGGAGGTGGAGGAAGGCGCGTGGGGGAGGAGGGGAGGGGGGCGAGAGAGGTCACTGATCGAAGAGTGTTTTTAAATAATATAATAATAGTTTTACTATTGTAATGATATAAATAAGGATGTTCTATATATATATATATAGTGTATATTGATTTTAAAAAATATAAAAAAGGAAATGGTTCATGTATAGACCTAAAAATGGAAACCAATAATCCAATTTCGTGCTCTTATCTACAAGATAAAAAGATTGTTAAGAGAGTCTTTTACAGGGATGGAATAATGTAAACTTTTCTCTCTCTTTCTTTTATATTGTATATTGTAAATTTATTCTTACGTTATTCAATAAGGTCTCCACCCTTCCTTGCCGATTTCACTAAGTAAGAGTAGATTTTTGATATAAGACAACAGCTGGAAAATTTTAGTTTTTCGGGAACAATTGATAAATCTGAAAAAAGATTGATTTGTTAGTAAACACTACTAGAATAATTAAAAATTATCTACTTAATACAAAAATGTTCCGTTGTTGGTAATTATAATAGTATAATGATTGTAGTAGATAATAAGATTGAAAGTATTTGAATATAATTCCTTATTAGAAACGAAATTATGAACATAGTGGAAAAAAGGTAAGATAAATGGGAATATAAGTGATTAATTAAAAAAATTGGTAATTGGTAATTGGTGTTTTTTTCTTTTTGCTGATTCAAACAGTAAACTTGTGATATAGGAATATATAAGCTATTGGCATTATGATTAACATTTAATAGAGTCTAATGTATTCTCGTTGGCTATAGGTATTTCGAGTTTAAACGGTCATTTTTGGACCAATCTATTATCTGGTTTTGAAAGCCAAGTTAAATACTTGGACAAAATGTATGGCTCTGAGCAAAGGTCCTGAAGGAGTTAGAGTCAATGCTGTATTGTAAGTTTTAATATAAATGATTCAAAGAAATCAGAAACTCGTGGGGGGCAGTTTTACCTAACAAGATCGTTTTATAAATCCCCAATGGACTTTAACCAATTAAAAACGACTGTTGTGCAACAGCTATTCGGAAATTTATCGGTCGACTATTAACTACAGGTATTATTAGCATTCGTTTCTTCTTTTACGTTCTCCATTGAAGAACCGAAAACACGCTATTAAACAGATTCCAAGTGCAAAATAACTTCATTGATATATCGGTTTACTATTCCTGAAATATAGAGATAATTTTTCCCCCTTAAGAAAGAAAAGTAGAAAAAAACCTTTTAATTGTTTTGATTCTCTAGGTCACAAATGGATTTGACGCACTTAGAAATAGGGGAAAATAACTGATTATGATTAGAGCATGTCCTCTACAATGTTGTTTTTTCCATCTTCTATGGCTTCTCAGAGTGTGCAGAGCTATTCATGGAAGCCTCATTAATTGTTTTGTTGGAAGGGTTTATATAAGCTTTATGTTTTGGGGGGACACTACTTACTAGTTGTAATATGTTTGTATAGGAGAGATGTATTATAATTAACTTGCTGTTAAATTGCGGCTTATCTCCTAAAGAAACATGGGATAGAAAGAGTGCTAACAAGAGTGTAAGACAATTTCAACTGTTCCATTAGACACGTGGTGTTTGTTGTACTTGTCAGATAAAAAAACAAAAAAAATACATGTTTGTAATAACTATTTTCATATTGGTGCTGACACCTGGTACGTGGTGTACAAGAAGAAATACTATATATTTATACTGTATAGTCTATGTAGAAGATTTTTTTCTGGTGTAATTACTAGACTGTAGATGGCGTCCATTGAAAAAAAATAATAAATAAAAAAAATTTGTCAGAAGTGGGATTTGAACCCACGCCCGCATTCGCGGACCAGAACGCCCCTGCTGTGCTAACATATTGCATAGCAAGTTAATACTTGAGTCTGGCGCCTTAGACCACTCGGCCATCCTGACACTCTGATCGTTGTAGTATTGAAATTGTATACAATATCTAATAATAGGATTACAAAATAACTGACTAACGTTCATACATGTTTCAATAAAAAGAGAACGACAAGTAGTGAAAGTATTTAACAAATTTTAAAAGAAAATTTACAATCTACTTAAATTTCATTTATTAAAATTAACTTTATTAGAAAAAACATTGAATCCAAACTTTTGTTTTTTTAAAAAAAAAAAGATAAAAAAAAGTTTGGCACTTTTTTTTCTTTAAAGTTGTAAAAAGCCAAAAATCAAGATTGAATAATAAAACATTATCAACTATTACAAATCAACTTTGCTTAATCTTGGTCCTCTCTTCTTTTTCTTTTCTTCCCTAGCTTTCTTCTTTTTGTCTTTTTCCATTTTCTTTTGCATTTCTTTTAACTGTTGATAATATATAAAAAATTATATAAAACTAATGGAAGAGAAGAGAATTTAGTTACTTTGATTGTATCTTCTTTAAAAGGATTGATATAATTTTCCCTGGGCTCCACAAAACGAAGTTCTTGAGACACCTAATTAAAATATTAATATAAACATTATTAAATAAAAGAAAAGGAAAACTAACTAAATCCATTAGCATTAATTCGGGTTTATCATAAATTCCAGTTGCATTAGAAAAATTAACAGCCCATTTTGTGAGTACAAGCCATTCATTTTTTTGATTTAATAACCTTCCACAAATATCTGGAAATCTTAAAACTATTTCGGATAAGAATGCTGTATTTTCTAAAACAGTTGATAAGACTGGAAATTAAAGTAAAAATTAGATAAGATAATCAGAAAAAAAGGTAGATGATAAATAATCTAAATTTTACATTCTCTAACTGTAAAATTCTGTGGAATATCATCGCCGGGAATAAATCCACTCGACATTAATTGCACTTGACTTTCTTTAGTTACCTATAAATAACAACAATAAAAAAGAATAAATATTATAATATATAAACATTTCAATTATATATAAATTATCTATTTAACTAATAGATAATTTATATTATTATACATTTCTAAGTATCTGCTTTATTTATAAAAATATTCTATATTCTATTAATAGGCCTATAATTAATTATTTCGTATTTATTTAATTTCATTTCTAATTTCACGCTACTCTTAAAAACGTGATGGCGATTTAAACAAGATAGATAAATCTACTTCAAAGGATATTAAGCTAACATACTGTTACGTCTACAGTATACTTAAATATTAGTTTAAATAAATGAAAGTATGCAAATTTTTCACCGAAAAAAGTTTGTCAAATATAATTTGTATCATTTCATACTGTTTTTCAGATTTTGATATTCCAACAATATGCTTTACAGCTTCATGATGAGCCGAACGTTTCGCTTTTAATAAACCGCGATCTGTAATAGTTTTTAAAATATATTATAGAAAGAAAGAATCCTTTTGCTCTAATGGAACAGCAACAACAACAAAAAAAATTATTAATTACACATATCTATTGGTTCTATAGCCTCGTCTGCAGGTACTTTTTTGTTCTCTTTTGCTCCATTACATTCCTTAATCGATATTAAAGCGACTAGAAATGTTAAAACTAGTAATTTAATCATATATCCTGAATTTGGCATAATAGTCGTCTTCCACGTACCGCTTTCCGTTTTCTTGTCTGCTAGTGATAATAGCACCATCTATCGGATATTAGTTTCGTTCGTTCAAATACAGTTGTTCTAACAGGAACTAATTGTTATAGGAAAAGAATTTAATAAAACAAAAAGTAGCTAGCTTTTTTTCAATATGCCGTTATTAACATTTATGAATTAGCCATTTCGGTTTATTCTTTGTTATTAATTTGTAATGTATATACATATATTGTGTATTTAGTATATATACTGTATATAATACTGTATATATCAATGCATTTTTCTGCAAAAAGAGCGTCATCTACATCTTTATTCGAAAATTAATTATAGAAATATAATTATCATTCCTTTCGAAATGATAAATGATAGAAGGGAACAAAAAAGAAAAATAAAGAGATAACAATGCTGAAGAGAAACAAATCTAAATCGTTTATCATTTCGTTTCCCTTTTCTCGATATATTTGTACGTTTCTCTTAAATTCCGGTTTAAACAATAGGTAACGTAGAAAGAGAAAAATCGAGAGCAAAGTAGAAAGAGAGAAACGAAAGGAATAGATAGAATAAAGATTCTTTCTTTCTTTTTATAGTATATTCCTTTTTTTGTCAATATTTAAAAAAAAAAATCTCCAATATATTAGAATAAATTTTTTAACCAGTTTCTAGAAGAATACATCTTCTAAACAATTCTTTCAAAGTTTATACTGCACAACTCTAAACGATGCAGTACATGCTTACGAAATTCAAATTTCAAATGTTATATATATATATATATATATATAATGTATATATATATAGATAATCAATTAATAATATTCATATAATTCAGTTCTTTTTTGTTTTTTCACAACTATATAAATAAAACAATCAACTTTTTTTTTTAAACAAAAAAGAGGAAAAAGTTTGTAATTTAATAAAAATAATACATTTAATAATCTTTTTGGTTTCAGAGATAGAGATAGATAGAAAGTTAGATAGATAGAGAGAGAGAGAGAGAGAGAGAGAGAGAGAGAGAGAGAAGGAGAGATAGTCTCTGTACGATATGTGACACTATATTTTCTTTGTAACCGTGCATGTGATTTTTTTTTGTTTTTTCTTTATAATCTGCAATAATGTAGTTATTTTGTAATCTATCGTTTTTTGTCGTTCTTTTTCCGGTAATTTTGTAGGAACCAAAGAATCAATCATCTTCCGTCATGTTTAAAAATAATATTTTGTTTACTTCGTTTTGTTTGTTCTTTATTTTTGTGTGTTTGTATGTATGCATGTGTTTTTTTTGTGTGTATCTAAGCCCATATCTATAATTGGGGAAAATAATTTATTTAGTATAAATTAATAAACAATAACAGATTATAAACTCTACTTACCCTTAGAGTATAGTCCCAACTAGAGGTGCAAAGGGCTGTACCGTCTGGAGAAACTCGGACACAGGATACCCTATTGTCATGACCGTATAACATGCACAATCGCGTAGATTTTAAAGTATCCCATAGATTAACCACGTAATCATTATAACCAGCGAATAATATCCTACCAGATAACGAAAAATCGATAGAATTACACCCAAAGATAACACTTTGCTTTTTATAGGCGCACACTTCTCTATCTGCTCTTAAATCGAAGAGGCGACAAGTGGCGTCGTCTGAAGCCGAAGCTACTGCATCACCGCTTGGGTAAAATCTTACTGCATTAACGTCACTTTCGTGTGAATCGAACATTTGGGCACATTGCCCAGTTCTCATATCCCAGATCATTAGAGTATTATCGCAGCTACCGGAAGCCAAAACTGAACCGCATTCAGTAGGGGATAAATGCAGACTGGTAACATCACCTGTATGGCCATGAAAGGAGTGCATAAGAGTACCGGATTCAACGTCCCATAGGGCTAAGGTACTGTCACCACTTCCAGTGACTATCTGATGGTCGGAATGGGTAAACTCGCAACAAGATAGATAACTGGCATGAGTCCCAACTACTTTTTTCTTAGCTTGATCCTCTTCCATAGTCAAAGGATAAATTGTACACTTATTATCCAAGCCTCCACAGGCTATTAAGGTTGAAGAGGGTGCATAGCAGCAGGCCATTACCCAAGTTGTCTGCATTGAGAATGCATGCTCCTTATTAGTACTGAAAGCATCCCAAACAAGTAATTTTCCGTCCTGAGAGGAGCTGACCACATGACGTTTATCATTGGACCAATCCATGCATAGTACTTTCGCTAAATGTCCTTTGAGAACCTTTCTGGGTTTTAAAGATATGGGAGCTAGCGGATCTAGCCTTTGCGCAACTACATTGACTGCAACAAAACGGTATTTCAGAAAGAGTCGATACGTATAGCACACTGAGGACTATACATCATCAAAAAACTCACTGTCAATATCTTTAAGTTTATCCTTTTCCTCCTCCAACTTCTTCTTTAGATTTTCGGCTTCGCGTTGAAGAGAATCAAGCGTTGCTGACTGGTTTTCGACGCGAAGTCCCTCTGTAGCCATGTTGGATTCGATAATTGCAGTAGGGACAAACTGCACATAGATGGCGCTGTTTTTGCCGTCGGTTTGTCCTTTAGATATAAGATTACCTTCCTGTCAATTCATTCCAATTTCTATGTTAAAAATGTTAATGAAAATTATTTTTCATATAAATTTTAAACCTTTCCTCAAAAATTTTTGTCTTCTTCTTGAGATGAAGTAATAATGGGAATACTTATTTATTCAATAGGCCTATGTAGTTTATTGTAAGTGATTATAATCTTAAGAAATGTAATTTATTAACGGAAATATCGATTTTTCATTAAGAGAGAGATAGATAGAATAAGCCAAAGAGTAGAATTGGTTTTGTTGTATAAATATATAGTTTATTCTATTACATATACCAAAGCGCATAGCTATTATATAGACGGTGCACATACACATATATAAATATAAATTAGTACTCCACATATTCGGTATATATGTATTCTGCAATTACTTCAAGACTTAAATACAATCGTTTCTGAGCATCTTCCAAGTTGCAGAAGTATCAGACTTGACTGGTTTAATTCTTTTCGTTTTATGTTAAAATACATATTCCAGGCTTCGACAATTGGTCGTTCATATTTGTAAAGCTGTCCTTTCAGCAGCAAAAGGATATTGATACTAAAATAGAAAAAGAAAGATATATGTATTTTACAATTTGAATCTTAAAGAAGGAATTTTTAATAAATTACTTCGTTATTTATATCCACAAGAGTTCTTGATTGAATATCCGGCGGATAAACCTGGAAATTATAAAATAATATATAGAATATGTATGATTATTTTATTATTACTTACACTTTTTAATCCTAAAGGAGATGAAAATGCAGCATTCAAGACAAATTGAACTCCCGATAGTGCTAGAAATATTCAAATTATACTATATAGTATAAAATAACTTGTATAAATAATACTAACGATGATAAACAGCCGTAGAAGAGCTCGCTTGTTGTAAATCATTCTGTCTCATAGGTAACTCTTCTTTCACATTTGTAGTAGGCCTAAAATGAGTATTAAAAAAATTATTAAATTATTAAAAAAAATACCAGTATGTAAGTATGTAAGATAATAAAACTTGTTTATATGATTTGTAAAACAATCAAATGAAACGTAAACGAAATATCCAAGAACTTACAAGCTAGCAGGAAGAGTTGGCGATTGAGTTTGAGTGACTTGTATTGGAGGAAGTTCACAAATTTTGAAACATATTGCAACGTTATTTATTTCTCTGGAGGAGATAGTTAACATTTTATAAAAAAGCTATCTCTTTATATAGTTAACTTATTTTTCAATTACCCCGCTAATGTATATCCTACAGGAGCGCGTTTACTTTTGGTTAACAGGCAAATGTCGCAGATTGCAGCTGATGTAGCCTCTCTCGGTATAACTTTGACACATATTTGTTTCTTTTTTGTAGCTTTTTCCTCTAATTTCAATAAAATAAATGGTGAAATTATATTTAAAAAAGATTATAATATATTATACTTGTATCCATTGTATATTCTATAATAGAATATCCGTTTGGTGGCCTCTCCCTATCATTTTGAACAGCAATGTCAGCTAAGACCATATTCATTTGACCCTATTTAATTCAATAATAATTATTCACATGATTAATTTCAATGAAAATGTCTTATTTACAAATCCTGCTTGTTGTTTAGTGATACATAGATGACGCTTAGACTTTTTAAAAAATCCATCAGGCATCAAATCGCATTCTTCATTTCGATCCGACGAGTAAAACAACTGTTAATTATAATAAGATACAATTATATATTTATTTATATGGTCATTATATAGAAAATGTATCTGAAGAAAAAGAAGAAAAGCTACTCACGACATCGTAGTCGGGAGGACATTTTTGCTTATCTTCTATTATACCAATTTTGGTAATCGGTAGCCTCTGTTCCATTTAATTGTTTTCTCTTTTGTTTTATGATAAATGAATTTTTTAAAAGATTTAATTTCAAATTTTTAACGGGATATCTTGTAAAGCTAGCCGTTAGAAGCCGAATAGCTTACTGGAACAAAAAAATAATATAGATGGAAATCCCAATTGCTATGAGTCACCTCTGTGACGTACTGATGTTACCGGAAGTTATAGAAAAATATTAAAAAATAACAAAAATAATATTGTTAAAACTTTGAATTTCAAACAACATTAATGCAACGTACTGAAAAAATGTTTAGTCTTGTTTTGAAAATTTATATAAAGACAGTTGCTTAAGAATATCTTGTTTTCTGTTTAGTTTTTTTTTAAGGACACCGTATTGTGAAAATGGGAATCACTTACGGTTCAAACAAACTGTTAAAAAATTTACTTCTTATCGCTCTAATTGGAATTTATCGACAATGAATGAAAATAGCGACAAAGCTTCCGAAGAACAGTTGAAGTTAATAACAGTAAGTTAGCATGAAGTAACATTCTAAAGGTAAAACTCAAAGTGTTTCAAGGAAAAAGTGAACAAAGTTGGAATTTTCCGAGACGATTATCTGTTGAACCACCCAATTGAAGAGGCTAATTTAAAAGAGGAAAGAGTGAGAACATTAGTTGAGAAGACTTTAGACGAGCTAAAAGAATACGAAAGTAGGCTTGTTGTCTCTGATTATTCTTCAATTGCAAATCATATAGTTTAATCTAACAGCTCTCTTCGGCAATGATCCTCTTTTTCTGCTTGAAAAGGGTAAATTGCTGAACAAACATCCAGAAATTTCTGATGAGTGTGAAAAAGTTTTAACTAAAGTCGTTAAATTACGGCCAGAAATAGTAGAAGGATGGTCCGAACTTGGAGAATGCCTGTTTAAATTACGCAAATTCGATGTTTCGATGACATGCTTCCAAAAAGCTGTAGAAAAGGATGTATGAATTTTCAAGTTTTTCTTAATCTTAATCTCTTAGCTATCGTTGTATTCATATAATTATTTTTAATGATTATTTTATCCTTAAAGAGATAAATTTGTCAGCTTATTTGATAGAATAGTTCAACTGCTTTAGATAATAAGACTGAACAAATTAGATCTTATCTCTTGTTTAAAGATCATAATATTTATGTTTCAGGAAAACCGTAATAATCGTTTCTTTTAATAGCTCACTCATACACCCAGTTTGAGGCATTATTCTATGCTATTACGACAAGTAAAATATAAAGAACCCGAAGACAAGGATAAAGCAATTAGAGAGAGCATTGATTGGGCTAAAAGAGCTGTGGCTAGGGATGTTAAAGATGGCTTTTCGTGGCGTTAGTAAATGAATAGTTTACGATAATGGATTCAATACATGTATATTTTTTAACAGTTACGCTAGCGAACGCCTATACTGCTATGTTCTTTGCTACACTTGACAATGATCAAATTTTAAAGCAAATTTTTACTGCTTACGAGAAAGCTGTAAGTGTTTGCGCAATAGTTATCTATTCCCAATGCAATTAATTGGAAACTTGTATTTGCAGGCTGCTGATGATCGCACTGTAATGTGTCCTGATTTACATTATAATAAGGGATCTGTAAGAATATATTTTTATCTTTTGAAAAAAAGCTACTGTTCGATATTTTGTGTTGTTTATTTCTTTTTGCAATTGTTTTTATCAGATTTTGATGTATGAAGAAAGATTTCAAGAAGCTGTCGATAGCTTTAATCAAGCTGTACGTTTAGAGCCATCATGGCAGCAAGCAGAAGTTAATGCCAAAAACATTGTCACTTATGTAGATACCATCTCTGAATTCCTAGGGAAAAAAGTAAGTCTAACAGAGTAATAACTTTGGTATCTCGTCCGACTTTGATCGGATCATTGAACTATGTTATCCCAAAAAAACAGAACTTATTAGTCAATAATTTTGAAATTGGTCTCTTTTTTAGGGCAAACTAAAGCAAAGGCAAATCGACAAAATTATGAAGTCTTTCAAATTATCAACTGATTTAGGAGAATATAGCAAAAATATTACAACTCCGGCTGGAGAGACTATTAAGCTTAAGTACCAAAAATTTAATGAACTTAATGTTGGAAGAAATGAAAATATAGTAATTATGGGAAAAGTTATTTCTACAATAGCTAACGAAAATTTTTTGAACTTGTGAGTTGTTTTAGTATGCTTGTACATAAGTAATTTATATTCTCATTGATTATATTTTTGCAGTACTGCCTGTTTAATAGACGAAAATGGAGATTGTATATGCGTTACGATATATAATAGAAAAATGTCTTGGGGACCAAAAATTGGTGATTCTGTAGCCATTCCAGATCCTTTTGTCTCAGAAATATCTTTAAAAACAAACGATAAGGTATATCTTGATTAATTGTTATCAGTAAATTTAAAGGAGAACTATTTTTGACAGGAGTACAATTATAGAAATATCCGAGTTGATTGTCCGCTAATATTGTTGGTAAATGGAAGAAAAGTTGGCAGAGAAAACTATCTTTCCTCATCAATCTCTTTCGACGTTAAAGATTAAATCTTTCGTTGGAAATTCTACTTTGTTTCGTTCAGTATTTTGCAACTTTTTATAATTCTTTTTATAGTTTTGAACGACTCTTTGAGATCTAGTTATGCAACTAATGTGAAAGTGGATGCACAAGTAATAAGATTGCTTATTTACACTTTAATTTTTGCAATACAAGCCTACTTTTAAAAAGACAAGTTTTTTTTATTAATATTTAATAATTGCAAGCTTGTTTTTTTTTCATATTTCTATCTTTTTGAATAGAAGCAATTCCAACAGTCTTGTAAAATATAACATGAAACAAAATTAAAATATTAAAAAGAAAAAAAACAAACAGTTTTATAAATATACTGTAAAAAAGAAAAAAGAGATTTTCTTTTACAGACTATGGCATTATACATTTATAAACACCGTTTTCCAATCAATTTGAGGTTGGTTTTTGTTTTTTACTTGCTTAAATCAACCTCTCCTCACTAGCGAACAATCTTTTTAAAATAAATATGACAATATCCAAAGTGGCAAATTGGAAAAAATATTTAAAGTTAAATATGTCTATATTTCTAAAATTCCTAGTTGTTTTTCTTTATATACATATATGATTTAAACTCTCTCAGGAGGAAAAATTTAAAGCGGATATTAGGACTGAAGCAGCACTATCGGTTCTTGGACGAGATCTTCCACTTGCAAGCTTATTGCCAACTTGAATTATTGATTTCAATTTCACTTGAATCTGTTATGTAATAGAGTGTTTTTAATTTATAACTTATTGTTTTTGTTATCAGACAATAACAATTTTTTTTATTAAAGAGATAATTTACCTGCTTAAAGTTAGGTCGCGATTGCACATTTTTGGACCAGCAACATTGCATCATTTCCAAATAAGGTGGTAGAACATTTCCTTTAAAGACGTTTAGAGAGGGTCTTCGACCAGCAAGAACTAATTCGCATACTTCATCCTCACTGCTTATTTCGTAGAAAGGTTTCTCTAAAGAAATTACTTCGAATAAAACCATTCCGAATGAGTAGACATCTGCATAACCAGTTATATCTGAGTCCAAGATATTTGGATCTTCAAGAATTTCAGGTGCAGTCCACCGAATAGATTGTGGAAATGCGGACGTTTCGTTTTGACAGAAGCATTTACTTTCTTTACAATTTCTCCTAAACTGTTGTGACAGCTTCGTAACACCAAAGTCAACAATCTATGATAAAGAGAGGAATAATACTGTTAAGGTATCAAAAGGGATTTTACTCTTATCATCAATAAACTTGCCTTAACTTTTTCGTTGTTTGCCTCAATAAAAATATTTGAACACTTTAAGTCTCTATGTAAAATAGCAGGTTTGCAATTGTGGAGGAAGGACATACCCTCGGCGGCTTGAACAAGCTTCAAACAGACAGATGGCGTTAAACACATGTAATAGATGGCATGTTTGAGAAACTAGAAAAATTGAAAAAAGAGAACTCTTTTATTTCCTTACCAATTTGAGAACACTTTGAAAACTCAATTGAACATCGGTATTTCGTAATAAGTCTTTGAGTGTCTGCCCTTCCAGATGTTCTTTAAGAACGTATGGCTGCTTCAAGTCTAGCATTATACCAAGGACGCTTTCAACGTTCTTGTGTCTTTGTCGGCTGAAGATCATACGATTTAATTTTGATAAGTTGTATTGTATGATTACGTAATGCAACATTATTACGTAAAAGATACGTCAGTCTATCTATCAACAAGTGCTTACCTAAAGAATGTAATATTATCCTTTATTCTCTTCATATCTCTATCACTCATACCCTTGAAACTGCAGATTATTATTCTTTTTGCAGCTAACTTTCTTCCTTTCCATTCAGCAATGTAAGTATCTCCAAATAGTCCGCCTCCTAGTCTCTTACCGAGATCCACCTCTTTTTCGTGTATGAGAACGTTATCTAGAATCGGTAACTTTGAATCTTTGAACTTTTCAGATGAATAATCAAAAAACGCTGGAGGTTTCCTTTTAAACGGCATATATAAGGTTTTACTCTTCGAGCTATCCATACTGTTCAAGGTAAGTCTACTTGAATGATTTGTATGGATTCCTATAATGAAGAAAAGAAGAAGAAACATATGTATTTTATTAACTACTTATTGATATATTGTATTAAGTAACCTGGTAATGTACTCATATACGGTCTATAAGCTGTACCTCCTTTCCAGAAGCATAGGCCTCCAATGCAAACTGCAACAGTTATCAACGAACCATTGACAACTAACAATAACCACATGAATTTAGGATAATTTTTTTTTTGTCCAGTAGCTAAAAAGATAAAGAAATAATTTCTTTCATAACAAAATGAATACCTAAACTAACCTGTACTATTCAATGATTTGTTAATTTCTATTAAATGAGTAAATAGGAAGATAAAAGAAAAAAAAACTTCATATTAGTCTTTAAAGCTACTATTAAATATGCTATACTTTCTATACAAACCAGTTGAGGAATTGTTCAAATTATCTTTCATACAATAACCAGGACACAAACAGGAATGACTAAGATTAAAGTACTGCGAAGAAAAAGAGGAAAAGAAGAAAAGTATCGATTAAAAAAACAAGAATTCTCTTTTAAACTTTCAAATACTGACCAAACTTGTGCCAACTTCTTTCCAAAATACAAATTTTCCATAACTTTTTGGTAATTTATAACGATAATCACACTTTAGGTAGATAAATGAAAATTTGATGGAATTTGAATTTCTTCCGGTCCGATAACGTATTAAATAGTTATTCGAATACTTCATATATAATCTCTTACGTTTAACGGCTATTGTTGTATAGTTAATATGATATTCATTCTCTTCTTCGACATTTTCTTCCCCTTTTTTTTCTATAGTAGATTTATATTTACTGTTAGATTTTTTATCGCTCTCCCTATCTTCTAGATCATCTTTGTCATCATCTTCTTCCTCTTCTTCCTCTTCATCTTCATCTTCATCTTCATCTTCATCTTCATCTTCTTCGTCTTCTTCTTCTTCATCGTCATTTTCATTTTCATTTTCTCCAATGTCTATAGTATCTCTATCTTTAAATGATAACGGATTTATCTCTTTCGTTGCACATATCTAATAAAGGAAAAAAAATTGATTTTTTATTAAGGAATAATGCATTTATATCGGTGGTCTTTAATTTATCGTTGTATCAACAAATATTCTTATCAATATCTTTTATCAATCGAGTCAATGAGTTGGGATTTTATTCTATCATTTAAACTTTTAACTGGCAGACCATATTAAAAGACAAATAAAAATTAACTAACCTAATTATAGACCATAGTTTTAAGTTAATACTAAAATAATAATAGAGGTAGTAGATATGCGAACATTTATTATTATGCTTATTCTCAATTATTATCATCAAATCTTTGTTAATATCCTTATCATTAACTAGTTATAATAGTTTATTAAAAATATGTAAAATTCCTGTATGTTTGCTGTATATTCTATTAATATATACATCATGCACAAGTAATTTAAATAGAGAACGGTATTTATTATCTTCTCCTTATATTGTATACACTTTTGTGCTATATTTAATAGAAATTATATTGTTGGTGATATTTTCTAACCAATTCTAACCAGATTATTTTTAGGCCTATAAATCTGAGTAGAAATTTTAATTACCTATAGATTGTTAATTGATATAACAGGTCAAAAGTGACATAAAAGATATGGTTAACATTTATACGCTCTTTTATTGCACATGTGTTCAAAATTAAATTAGTAATTACTTAACTGGAGAGATTCGTTAGATTGTCTTATTTCGATTACATATTTGGTCTAATTGAGTCAATTGATTCTCTTTTTTTTTTGTTTGCATGTGTACTACAAAGTATAACCAAATGTTTAAAGATTATTTTACCGGATGAGGTCATTACAATGAAGGCGACATGCATTAAAATAATAAATAAAGAGAGAGAAAAATCGAGGTTAACTATTTTCATTTGTATAGAAACATAGTAGGCTTATTTAATGTCTTCGGAGAAATAAACTTATCTGAGTACAATATGTTCTATTTCTTTCATTCACTCACTCTCTCTCTCTCTCTCTCTTTCCTAGTACTATCAATTTTTTAGACATATATTTTTCGTACTATTTAAATAATAAAAGAATAAAGGAGAAAATACAAACATAGAACTACTTTGAATACACTACAACACTTTTTTTCTCTTTTTGCAATTCGTAACAAAAGAAGAGAGAAAAGGAAGGAGGAGAGGAAAAAAGAAAAGAGAAGGTTGGTGAAGTGGTGAAGTAAAATGCAAAACTAAAGAAAGAAAATATTAATTGTAAAGAATGAAGAAAAATAGAAAGAGAGAGAAGAAATACTGTATAAGCGTTCCGTTACTTTTTTTATATTAAAAAGAAAAGATAACAAATAATAGTAATATTGTAATAATAAAAAATTAGAGATACTTACTATGGCATTGAAACACACTGAACCAAGAGCCCAATTAGGGTGAACAGGTTGATTGAACGGATTGCACGGATTGAAAAAATAGGTCCAATTACCATTTGTCGTTACATATCTATTTTAGAGGGAAAGTATGATAAAAAATTATCGTCCATTTCTTTTTTTTATATATTTAAAGAAAATTTAGACGTTTTTAAAGAAAATATAAGTAAAAAAATGAAGAGAAGGGAAGAGAAGAAAGAAATATGAAGAAGACTAATAAATGATATAACTAATAAAGAATTATATTAATTACATGTTTTATTATTAAACAATTTAATAAGTTATTAAATATGAATTAAAATGAATATTTATAAGGTAAAATTATATAAAAAGTATATTTAAAGTTTACTTTAATAATTTCAAAAAGTAGCAGAAAATCTCTTTTAGATATATATTAATATTAATATTGAGAAATATAAAAGATTATCTACCTAGGTAAACCGTTAGTTTTTGCCAATCGCTGCAAATTTATTGCATATTGGCCCTTTCCAATTAGGCAATCATTCTTGTTAAATTGCATATACGAAGAAATTTGAACAGCATTGCTTAGAAAAAACAATGGAATCCAAAATATTAATAAACTGTTCATTCTGCATAACAGCGCCGATAGAAGTGATATAGACCATCTTTTGTCAGATTGGCCTGAGATTATTTTTATATAGGCGTATATAACAGCTGAGTGTTATAGCCTTGACCTTGACATATCATAACTCTCTAGATTACGTAAACAATTAAAACACGCTTAGTAACCAGCCAATTGAGAGTATGATGTTCATATATTCCTGTGCAAAGAGCACACCAGATGACACTACGTCATTAATATAATAACTTAAAAAACTTGGAGGAAGAGTAAAGAACTCTATCATGAGTGATCTTCACGCGTGCTTCTTTGAATACATATGTGATTTAGAGTGCGTTGTACGATTTGATCGGTTAGAGTTTGCAATTGATTAATTTTGTTAACTATACAAGCAACCTCTTGAAATCATTTTATTATGATTGCATCATGAAAAACAACTAGCAAACTAGAACTTTTCTCTTTTTTCCGTGCCATAGTTAATTTCCACGAAATCATCTTTATAGCATAATATGTTATTTATTATTATTAATTTCAAAAAAATCTCTATTGACGCGTATTTTTAACTTGATAAACATGTATGTATATATCTGTTCAAAAGAGTTTTTAACCCATCACTTTTTACAAACCTTCAAAAGGAATAAAAAATATCTCTAGAATTCTTGTCGATTATTTATCCAACTGGAATAGAAAGATAAAGAATCTTCAAAATGCTATTTTCATCTAACAATCATCCTAGAATAGTCTTTATGAATATTTATTACTTGCTAAGGAGTCTGTAGTGATATTAGTAGTGACAAAGATATTCTAATTTCCTTAACTCATATACTAGAGAGATCGTTGAACGAGTTAAAATCAATTTTATCTTTTTATTCCTCTCGATTTTTACTCCTGTTACACTTATTTTTATGGAATAACGATACTTGAGCGAATTTTATTTTATCGGATCCGATGATAAGTTCGTTAAACTTTACAATATAGGCTGGAAAAGTACTTAGTAGAAACAAAGAAGAGAGAATGAAGGTATAGCATAATGATCATATTACGATAATTGATTCCCGCCATTAATTTTACGATTAAGCTATGGAATTATATAGATTTGTTTAAACTTAAAAACAAGAGCATATTAATTCTACTATTTTTAATATTCTAAGTTTAAGAGAAGATTACATCATCTGTTGTCTTAATCGACTTTTTTTAATGTTTTCTCATATAGTTGAATCCTTTTTTTTATCATTTTATAAAAAGTCTTGAATATATTTTTAAGCCTATATAAAAGTGAATATTAAAGGACTTTTCGACTACTATACGAAAGATTAGAAAACCCGAATAGGCCTATAGATAGTTTTATAATTTTTCCTTTTACTTATTCGTTTCTTGCCTCGTTAGTTTATTAAGTAATTAATGAATAATGAATCTTAATCATTTTCAAGATTAATTAATCTACAATCAGAGAAAAGATTAGTTCTAGCTTTGATATTTTGATCGGTTTTTCACACTTCTAATTTGAAGAATTTTCTTTTTTCATTCTTTTAAACGGATGCTTCAGAGGCGCGTTTATTACGTTTTCTGCGTTTAATACCAGGAGCACTACTATGAAGGGATGTAGTTGGAGAGAGAACGTATGTTTCAAATGGCTGCTGCTCTCTGTAAATTTCCATGAACGGTTTGACAACTCTCCAAAGCTTTTATTTTGCAAATTGAAAAAATAACAACAAATTAAGGTTATTATGCAATGTTAATTGTAATATAAACAAACCCTTTCTTCTTGAAGGAGTTTTCTAGCGGCTTCTATGTCTGGGGCCATAAACCTATCTTTTGTCCAAGGCCTAATCGAAATTTTAAAGATTTATTACGTAATCGAAGCAAAACAAAGCTATGCTAACTTTACAACTCCTCTGACCAAATCATAAACAGCTTCAAGAGGTTTGGTTGTTTTTAATGGTCTTAAAAATTCAATTGCCTGACAGGCTGCTAATAATTCAATTGCAACAACAAATTCGACGTGTTCAACAATTTTTAATGCTTTCCTAGCAGACCATCCACCCATACTGACGTGATCCTCTGTACCTGCACTTGTTGAAAGAGTATCGACAGATGAAGGATGGCAGAGCCCTTTGTTTTCGGAAACTGTAAAATCAGCATAAAAAATATTATTTGAACTATAATCGTTATGTAAAATAGAAGGAATTAACCTAACGCTGCTGCAGTACAATGAGCTATCATAAATCCAGAATTAAGACCACCCTTTGAGGTTAAAAATGCTGGTAATTCACTCGAAGCTGATGATTATAGAAAAAAAAACTTATCAAACTTTGTCTGATGATATAATTTATGATTTACCAGGATTAATTAGTCTTTCTATTCTCCTTTCGCTTATGTTAGCCAATTCATGAACACCGATAGCCAAATAATCCAAGGCCTAGAAAGAACGTAATAGGAAAACTGTCTGAAAATTAATTCTTATTAAATTAGTTACCTTTGCTGGGTATTCCCCATGGAAATTACCAGCCGATATAATTTCTCCTTTGTCGGCAACTACCATCTGAAAAGAAATACTTTCAAATTAAACCTTCTTCAATTTACCTAAAACCTTACAGGATTATCGGTTGCGCTATTCATTTCGACGGTCAAAAGTCTTCTGACAAATTTGATAGTATCGTTTACTACCCCATGGACTTGAGGACAGCATCTTATAGTGTAAGCATCTTGAACTCTATCACAAAACCTATGACTCTCTGTAAAGATTTCAAGTTATACAAGATTTTGAACAATTTGCTATAATCCTAACCAGCAATCTCTGATGGAAAAGTATCAGAATGCAAAAGAGATCTAAATCTTTCGGCAACCAGTATTTGCCCTTCATGAGGTCGAGCATTGTGAATATCTAAACAGTGAACGTTTTACATTGTATTGCTTTGAGTAATTGTCAAACTGACTTACCTGAATTGAAAGCTTTGCAAGTGCCCTTCAAAACTTCCAAAGTCAAAGCTGCTACAACGTCAGCCTGTCTGGCGATTGCGTCGGCTCTTTCTACAGCCTCAACACCAAGTGCTGTTATGAACTGAGTACCGTTGATAAGTGATAATCCTTCCTTGGGACCTAGCTTAATGGGGGATAATCCATGGCTCTCCAAAACGTATTTAGCCTCGCCCCAACCGCATTCTGGACTCCACATTTTGCCTTCTCCCATCATTCCTAATGCTAAATGTGCTAAGGGTGCAAGATCCCCACTAGCCCCAACAGTACCTTTTTCAGGTACCCATGGAAGGCAGCTGCAGTTAAATGCATCAATGTATTGGTTCAAAGTCTTAAGCGAAATACCAGAGAAGCCTTTGGCTAATACATTAATTCTTAGAGCCAAAAGAGTTCTGGTTCTTTCGGGTGATAACGGAGCTCCAACACCTGAAGGAGTTCATGGTTATTTCTATGATATATAAATTGATAAAAGTATTACCAGCTGAATGAGATCTGATGAGGTTTTCTTGTAATTCTCTATAATTAACAATAAATAATAACAACTTATTAATGAATAATCATTAATTTACTTACATTAAATCGTCCTTTGGAATAACGACCCGAGCGAATTTTCCAAACCCAGTAGTAATGCCATAAACAACTGTTAAAAAAAATGAAGAAATGGTAGCGCCATCTTTTATTAAAAGTACAAATTTAAACAACTATACCTTTATTTTCTTGAACGATCTCCTCCAGCATTTGTCTGGCTTTTTTTACTCTACCAATAGAATCGTTAGAAAGCTATAAAGAGATAGTATAAAATATCATGAAGAATGTTTCTTTTTCTATTTGTATTTACGAAAAATAAAGAAAAAAAAACAGATCAAACAAACCTTAATCTTGATTTTCCCCTTACCCAGAAGGACTAAATCTTCGCATGACAGACTATTTCCATCAAGAACAATGAACTAAAAGAGAGCGAGAGAGATTTAATTACAAGAGAATTTCTGCAAGTTATTTAACGGAGAGGAAAAAACTGATATAATCACCTCTGAAGGTTCTTCGTAGCCTTTTCTCCTGATAGAAAAAATTTCATTAGACCCATTAGATAATGCTTATTCTAGAAACTCACACTTGCTCAGGTACATAAGTAATTTCGGGAGTAGCCAATTTTGGATCGGACCAATCGCTTTGCAAAACTGCAAAATAAAGGCAAATAGAGAAATAAAACTGAGAAAAAACTCTATTACATGTGTTACTTACCAACTGAAACAAAATCATTATCATCAAGAACAGATCGAATAAGATCATCATTATCAAGTAAAACACCTCCTTTAGTTTTTCGAATTTCTTCAACTTTTTCCACTTTATCGATAAAAGAATGTGGTTTAAGCTTATAATACTTTTTCACAGCAACTTCGGCAAGCCAACCAATATTCTCGGAACCATTTCCACAGGGAACTGCAAACCATTCCCCTCTTACTCTAACTGATACTTTCATCTTTCTTGTTCAAATAAGATATCTCTGCCTACTTTGCTTTTTATACTTTTTAGATAGGAGAATAAAGGTCGAAATTTGAAGAAGAAGGTGTGAGGGGGGAGGGGGGAAATTGGTAGTAAAAGTTGCTTTTAACCGATATTAATGTATTCAAAAATATCTTAAATAAATAGAATAAATAAAACAAAGGCTAGATCTAAATATTTTAATGAACATTTATTCGATAATATGTTGATTTTACGTAGAGAAAGGTGAAAACCCTGAAAGCTATTTACTTTTCGGACAAGCAATTAATAACGCTAAAACACAATAGTCAATTGTCTACCATACCAGAATAGAATGAAAATCTTGTATTACTTTTGTATTCTGAAGCAGATGGAAAATCTGCTCCACATCATTTATTTTATGTTTCTATTGTTCCTTAGTTAAAAGTTACTTTTATTTTAGAAAAGAAGACATTATTTTATGTGTAAATGTAACTTGTTTAGCTTAATTTCTCTAAAAAGAATGAAAAAAGTAACATAATTTGAACTTGATTACTTGGTTTATTTATACTTTTGCATTGTTTGAACTTATTTATTTAAACTATTTAATTAATGATATTAAATAGTACTCGTACCAGTTTTTAATTATTAATAATAAATTAATAATTTCAGGAAATATCAATACCAGTTTTCATAATTCTAATCCCACCAGATAACTCGAATCCCACGTGTGTTTGATATTCATCAATTATCGTTATACACTTAAAAACTTTATTTTTCTACGTTTTCAATTGACTGATTGACTGTATTTACATGTTTAATTTAGTAGTACTTAAAGATACTGTTATAATTAACCCATGGAATTTCAACAAACAGAGATTTACTGTCATTCTAGACACACTAAATAATAGATTCTCGAACAAGGTAAAAGATCAGCTGTTATTTTCCTTAAATTCCTAATAAAATCGTATCTCTGTTTCTTAAAACTTCTTTTTAGGTAATACATAACGTTGGTCTATGTCTTTCGGTTTGGGACTTATTAAAAGTAGAAGACAGTTGTATATTACCTGGAGATGGCGCAACTCATACAAATGGTTTATAAGCTATTAAATTTTCCTTTTAACCCTTTAAAAAATAATACCAATTATACACTTTACTTTTAACAGTAACTTTTCGTGCTATTGTTTATCGTCCATTTATTGATGAAGTTATTGTTGGAAAAATTAAATCGTGCACTAAAGAGAGAATTCAAGGTATATGATGAAATTCACTGAAATTTTATCCTTATAATTAACATGAACAATGTTAACAATAAATATATCGTTTATATTCATGTATATATAAAAAAAAAATTGCACAGTCACTGTGGGATGTTTCGATGATATTTTCATTCTACCTGAATACTTACAAGAAAACTCATCATTGTATCCTTAATATGATAATTAATTGATTATTTATATATAGTTTAACATATATAATTTAATATTTAATTATTGAAAAAAATTCTCTTTAATTAATTCAACAAAAAGTGATAGCAAAGAAGAAACTTGGAAATGGCAATATGAAGATGGGGGAGAAGCGCATGATTTGTTTATGGATATTGGACAGCAAATCCGGTAAGAAAAGTCAATTATACATGATTAGTTATGCTATTAAATGCAACGATAACTACAACTTAAATCAATACTTGTGCTTTATTTTACAGTTTTAGAGTGATTGGTGAGAAGTTTACTGATTTATCTCCTTCTGGACCTAGGAATGAGAATGCTGAAGAAATGGTAGAGCCTAATCTTACAAAATCGTACGAAATTACTGTAAGTTTACCATCAAAATTTGGCACTAATACCATCTATTTAGTTTACTCAATATTATGCTTGTATTTCGTTTTTTAGGGAAGTATATGCGAACCTGGTTTAGGATTAATTTCATGGTGGGAAAGTTGAATAACAGAGTTGTTTTCATTCTTTAAGAATCAGAGATGTGAAACAATTTTATAAACCTTCAAGAAAATTTATGAGTTTGTTATCAAGTCTATTTTTAATGCTCTAAGATAATCAAAGTTCAGGCTAAAATTGTTATGTCGTATATCTATGTTTCCAAACTGTTTTTGTAGACTTCCTCAAGCTTAGGATCTAAATAAAGGACAAGACATAAACCTTATTATCAGTCTTTGGCTTAAACGCCACCTATCGTCGTTTAATTACCTACATTATAAGAAGTTGGATGATGCTTAATGCAATAAACAAGATCCTATTTATAGATTAAAACTCTTGATATTATAGAAAGTAAAATTTCAATAAACCATATTTTTTTTTTTGCTGATCTGATTTATCCATTCGGAATTCTTTATAAATTAAAAAACTGAAAAACTCGTTGGCCTATAAGCATAGCTAATATTTTACGACCACGAAAAGCGCAACATCTTTTAAAGTAAAACACGTGACACATGCAACGATCGAGCTGTATACTTAATTGAAAGAGAAAAAAAGAGTACAATAGACAACAGAGATTCACACAGTTATTAGATATGTAAATATAATTCCAGATGTTTGAAGAAGAGAACTGGATCAATGCCCTTAGTCGATTAAAAATATTCAACTACCATCTTTATATTCTTATCAAAAACGAAATAAAAAGCTTGAGAACCGTTTATTTTCTAAGGGAAAAAAAATACTTAATTAAATCTTACATATGTTTATGAAAGAACGCTTTAAGAGGAAATTGAGAGGAAGAGACAAAGTGTGAGATAGCTCCAACGCAAGTTTAGATAGAGAGCGCAGTTTTCATTTGAACACGTATGAAGTAGTTAAATAAATTTCCTTAGTATTTTGTATTTGACCTTTATGGTGTTACCTTACTTTCAGGACGCTTTTTATTCTCACTCACTCTCTCTCTCTCTCTCTCTCTCTCTATCTCTCTCTTTCGATTTCTTAACCATTCCTTCTCTACCCGTATTTATCTATCTACCCGACTCTAGCGCCATCCATCAAATTTTCCTTTCTTTTTTTTAAATATTGCAGTTCGTTGTCTGCAAAACAGCTTACAGTGAGTTGGTAAGTAAAAAAAAACCTATATGAAAAATGGTACTATATACTAATATAATATACAAATATACAATTATTTAATATATTTTATTCTAAATAATCAATTACAAACTGAACTTACTTGTGTATATAATCGATACGATGTAAGCCTATAGGCGTTCACTACAGCCACATCTGTTCAAACGACGCGCTGGAAGTGTAATCGATCGTAAATTTTCTATTTATACCTTACGGACTAGTAGTTATTTTTTTTCTTTGTATTTTCTAGTTTTTTTGTTCAAAATTTTGTGTCTTTTTGAGTATTTTAGAAAGGAAAGAGAAAAAGAAATAAGTTTAACCCAAAGTCTGAAGAGAGAAGGTTAAAAAAGATAAAGCTTGAGATTAGTTAAAGGTAAACCGTATTTTATTTTTTAAAATATTACATGTTCTAAAATACCTTCTCTAATTTCAATGAAACAAGTGATATTAAAAAGCTGGGCGTAGCTGTTTTGTATAATATCTGTTACATTTTATCTTTAGTAATGAAAGAGTAAGATCTCTCTATATGAGTTTCTTATTTGTTTTCCTTTTGTTATTTCTTACTTGGTCTAACTTTTATTTTCACACATATACACACACATAATCTCTCTCCTCTCTCTCTCTCTCTCTCTCCCTCCCTCATTTTCTCTGCATCCATACCTAGCCTTATACATTTTTCCTCTTTAAATTGATCCCGAGTTGTTGTTCTTCTAAATTTACTTGATGGTAGTAAAGGTATTTATACAGCTACGCCTATAAAAGATGTATAAATAACATATATTTCTTCTTTTATCTTTCGGAATCTATATTAAATTTCTAAGGGAATTTCGCTTAAGGAGATTATCATTTCATAGGGATAAGAGAATTTTTTATATAATAAAATGACCCAACACTTTTGAAATGATAGGACTGCTTGATAGGAAAGAGTTAGAAAAGTTATATATATATATATATACTATATATCTTCCTGTTCGCTTTTTTTTTTCTTGGATGAAAACCAGTTGTCAATGATGGCGATTGAACAACTTATCTTAAAACGCTATAGTTCTTTAGATAAAAAAAACCTGCTTGTCGACAAAGCATTCCCTGCTCTGCACTGCATAATTCGAACAGCAGCTGTGCAACAGCAATAAACCAATTCTATATAACAGAGCACCTGTTCTACACTAATTCAACAACAGAAGATGAAATAGGTCGATATGGATTGGCTCATACTTTTTTCGGTTGTATTGTCCTGCTCGTTGGCGGATGAAACGATAGAAGTTGGGTCGCCGGAGCAAGGGACATCGTTTTTAATAATAAATTGGAGAATCCCTGCTAATAGTTCGGCTCCACATCCACGCTCTCCTTATGTACTTCTCTCCTACCGGCCCGTAGATTCCCAAGTCACTTCTTTCCTACCGTCTATGCCTTTCGCCACCGAATCAGTAAAGATAGATCAACTTCACTCAGAAATCGAATACGAAGTCTGTGTTACTGCAAGTGAGGATCGCTTAATCAACTTGACGGTTACTAAACATCTAGATTATGGTTGCGGAAAATTCAGAACAATCCCTTTGATTCGAGGGGATAATCTCCTGAGTGCATGTCTCGTTATCGCTTTTTTCTTATTCTTAATATTGGCTGCTATCTGCTGTTGGCGCGTTCACGCATGGAAAATAAGTAGAAAGAGTGAAGAACACGAGGAGATAGTGGATGAGCAAAATATAGAAACTTATGAATCGAGCCCGGCATTGGGTAGGAATAGAGCGTTCTTAGATAATCCCGATATACCATACATAACAACCCCTCCACCAATACCGAAGTCCATCTACGTTTGAAAATTCTAGTAACAGCTCAGGTTCAACCTTAATTGGATTACTTATGGGAATACGCTGTTTTCGATTTTAAATACGTCAGTTTCGTATTAATTCGAGAAAATTAATTTAATATGCCAGTCATTTACTACTTCGTTGAACATGTTTTGGCAATCAAAAGTATTAAAGCTGTAAAACGTCCCCATAACTGTTTTTTTTTTCTTTTCAATTCAGGAGACTCAATTTATGAAAATATTCACTCAAATTCATAACGAAAATATATGTAAATTTAAAAGCGTATCAATCCTGACTGTTTTCCACTGATGTGAACGTAGTTTATAATTTTATTGTTTTATTAATTTTTAAACGAGATAGGAAAAACTTGGAAAAACGTGACATTAAGCAAACTTCTCAGTCCAAAGCCATTTTGGACTCATTTTCGAAAGCATCATTATGTAATTCAGCAATGGGTTCGTCTTCAACTCTTGAATCATATTTCCATTTTGGAAATACACGTTTGTAAAGTGTCAAGAGTACTGTATCCATACTTTTAATTTGTCCGTCGAATACACATTTCATATGACCGTGTGTACCTGTTGTTAAGAATCTATATAATGTACATCGAATTAGTATGATAATTGGTTTTCATATTCTAATAGAGATTACTAGATAAACAAAAGTCAATCAAACTACTATTGCAGAAAACCCAAAGGTAATGTAAACAATATTCCCTACCTAAGGCTTCTTTAATGTGCCCTCGTCTTCCGTGCTTTGTTCGAAGTTCTACCGGTTTGAACCAGTCGATATCTTCCCGGTTAAAAAACATGTATCGCACAACAGCTGCTTTTCGATGAATTCTAAACGGGTGGCCACTTAAGACTATGCGTTTACAAACTATTCTGTCTGGATCAGTGTTTAACAATGATCCGCAGCCAACCATTTGTAAGTCGCCATTTCCTCTCATTCGAAAGGCTAAAGCGGGTGCAGGTCCAAAAGTTATTGGCGCGTAGGCTGTTGCGACTAGAGTTCGGTCAGGGCGAAAATATCTTTCTAGTTTATGTTTGTTTGCATTTGTATGTTGGCTGAAAATTGCCTCAGCCCAGAAACGTCGAAAACCTAATTGAAAGATTAGCTGAGTCTTATTTTTAATTGAGTCCGTTCCAGATTCGGAGGATCGTTTCAAAAGAATATTTACAACACTCATTTTCTGTTCGTGAGCTAAAATGCCGAAAACTGTTAGAGTACCCCGTTTCTTAGTGATTTCAATTGGAACTTTTTCAATGTGAATTCTAATATACGCTCCAGGTTGAGCTCCCTGTAGACTTTCTGTTAAGGTAGATAAGGCTCTTTTCTTTGCAGATTTAGAATTTGCTAGCTGAAATATTCTAGCGTAATCTGCTGGAAGATTCTCCTTAGGGTGCCAAGTTGACGTGCGAAAACTCTTTAAACCACGATACCTCTGGAAGCTGTTGGAAAAAATGTTTGCAATTATTTCATTTTAACATTTAGAAATAGATGTTACTGAAGTGTAATTACTTTTCCTCTTGTACAGCAAAGTGTAAAATTCTCTTTTTTTTTATAAACATATAAACAAACAAACCATTTAATCAACCTACACTTACAGCAGTGTTGAGTGTATAATATATATGTTATATGTTAAAATTCTCTATATTTTCTAATCGAAAAATATTTAACTTACCGTTCTCTTGCTGGAATATTATGAGGAGTATCCATTTCATCTGGAAACATTTCATCTTCTCTAGCTTCTCTCCATTGCTTTTCAAATTGATCTTCTTCCTCTAATATATTAGAAAGACAGATATAAGTAAATTAGACTATTTTTATCGATATCTTATATTACCCTGATCAATCTTCTCGTCATACGCTTTATCATTATCTTCAACAGCAACTTCTTCCATTTCTTCTTCGCTCTCCGAGTCCTTTTCTGCATTTTCCATTCCTTCTTCATCAGATTCTTCTTCGTCTTCGTCGCCTGCTTCCATTTCGTAGTCTTCTTCCTCGTCTTCTTCGCTATCTTCATCATCATCTTCATCATCTATTTCTTCATCTGACTGTAAAATGCCATTTATCTGAATGATTGAGTTTCTCATTGATATTTATCAAGTTAACCTCTACAATCCAAGCAGCTTGATAACCTGAGGTCCCTTTAGGTACTTTTTTCTTGGTTTTTATTTTCTTGTCTGCCTCTAAAAATTTTAATAAAAAGTCTCTGAATAATCAATAATTAATATTGTTTATAAATCTGTAACCGAATAATGCAGTTACTTTCAAAGTGCTATCAATATATTGTGTAAAAATAATCCACTGTTATACTCATTGAATCTATCGTGAAAATCGACAAATTTCATTGAATAACGTTGTAAACAACTTAATAAAAAAATATTTAGCTTTGTTTGGAGGTCCTAAATCGACTGTTAAGCTTTGGAAGCAAGCAAAAAATTCGGAATGGTATTTCTGGAACAAAAGTGCAATATAAGCAAATTCTACCTTCTAGTTCCTCTTGGGTGGGCCAAGTTTGTTCAGCAGCCATAGGATCAACTTCTGCTTCTGCTTCTAGCGATGGTCTTTTATCATAATTGCATGTCTGAAGGACTTCAATACTCCTCATTTCTCTAACTTCTCTGATGCAGTTAGGATCAGGTATAGATTCAATCATTTTTATACCGAAATCTCCATAACCAGGCACATGTACTAATGAGTTAGCCGTAAGATTTTGACTCCTCAAATAACCTGTAACTTTCAGCGTACCAAATCCAGGGATATCACCTTCATCCAATTCAACATTTTCAGCCAACATATGAGGCCGCATTGCTGTTACAGAACGTTCTCGTACTTTTAGATTGCATAGTAAACGTAGCACTTGCAGACATTCGTTATCTGTTGAAAATCCATATACTTTTTGATCAGGAAATCTATCAGAATATCTTGTTTTGAGCACATTTTTAGTTTTCGCATTAGCATCAGTACGAATTGTTGGTACTACAGTTGGTAAACCTTGACTAAATGCTGCATGCAATATTTTTCCTTCTCTTTCACCAAAATCACTTCCATCCGTAATCAATAAACAAACATCAGACACTCTTGTAACGTCTAATACATTCATAACAGTCATTTCAGGGAATATAAACTCTAAACGTTTTTTGAATCTAGGCATAACAAGATGTAGTAGTCCACTTTCTGTTTTCGAACATTTTCCTTCGTCAGATCCAGCTGACTGCTCTATTTGACTTAATATTTCAGCAGGCCTAATTTTTGGATTGAGTATAAGAACTGTAACTAATATAGGTGGTCCATTATCTCCTCCCAAACCCCGTTTCTTAGATAAAATCTCTTGACGTTTATTATGACGGCTTTGTTTAGCTTTAAGACGTCTTTCATCTTTTCCTAAATTTTTTTTTAATCTTCGGCTAATAACTTGAACACTCTGTCGACCTGCGTACAAAAAGCACGTGGTTTCAGTTTACAATTAAGAAAAGTAATAAAATCATTATAAAACAGTAAATAAATAAGACAAGGCCGTTCCGTACCTTTAGCTACCCTTTCTATCTCTCTCTTAGTTCTATGTTTTCCTGCATTATGTTTTTTATTCTGTTGTTTTAAATTTCCGGGCCGATGTCGTAAATTTCCCTCGGTCGCCATTTTGAAAATTTGTACAGGGTCTCACTAAATACCGTAAAAACATAGTTGAAAAATAAAAAAGTTGTAAATATTACAAAATTTACGCCAAATTCGGCCTACCTATATATAGTTTAATTATTTAAATCAGTAAATATTCTACAAGATCAATAAAGGACTGCGAGTAAATGTGTGAAATTAATATATACAAAAATAACAATTACAACTAAGAAACTGTTACACTAAATCTTTTGTGTTTGAGCCAGAAAGATTTTTTTTATATTCCTCAATGTTTGTTATATCTAGCATACCCTTATTGTTTACTGTTCTAGATTTCAACTCAAGATAAGAAATATTCAATAACTAATAAAAAAGAAGCTTGTAATGTTTACTTTAGCCCCTCTCAATGATCAAATCGAAATCAACACCTTTATACATAGATATAGGAAAAGTATTACTAATTGTATTAGAAGTTTTTATTTCAAACTGTGATGATTGGTCGGAGTTTTTTCTAGATCTTTTATTATCTGCAATAGCTTTCCAAGTTATTAAATTTTTATCATTCCCCTTTCTTACATTCGATACTTTTGAAGTTGAACTTGTAGTATTACTATTGTAACTTTTTCGTTCATTATTATACCTTGAAGTTTGTTTTGAGGCGTCCTTTATTGTTTGTAATGCAGGTGTTATTTGAGTAAATTGATTTTTTTGAGGTTCCTCATCTGGCGTCATTGATATGTTTGTTTGAGATTCTTTTTCTCTTTGCTTTATTATTAAAACACCATGTTGAAATGGATTTTCTGTTTTATCAGCATATCTTGTTGATGACTCTTTAGTAGTTTCTCTAGTTTCCATTGCATTTGAATAAGCTAACAAAAATTTTCTTATGCCCCTTTCAAAGCTTGGTTTAAAAAGGAATTTAGATATAGAAGATAGAGTAAATGATAATAGAATCATAATTATTGATATGATAAACCAGGTAGAAGCGTGGAAAGCAAATCTGTCAACCAAATGGTAACAAAACACTTTTTCAATATACCCAAACCAAATTGAAAAGAACCACTTTGGGTTAAGTTCTACATCTGAATAGGAGCTATTGGATAAAATCGACGCCAGCCCTTTCAAATCGGAGCAGTTTACATACGGGTTTTTAGAAAATTCTAAAAATGATTGATTTTTTCCTCTAATGCAATTTATTCCATCCTTTTCAATTGAACAATTATGTTTGTAACAAGGTATTACCCTTTCTTTTCTACTTTGATTAATATAGAAACTATTTTCAAGGCTACTATAATCCATTGAAATTACTGGACACACCATACCGTTTAGAAAGTGTGCTAAAAATAATGGAATTAATAATAGAATCATTAATTTAGCTGCAAAAATACGATAGATTTCGCTTAAAATAGCAAACGATATTCCAGTATAATGGGAGAACCCTGTTCTATCTATTGGCTGTCGTTTAGGCTTATAGAATTTCGTTGAAAATGGAATTAATAGTATCATAGTTATAAGATAAAGTAGTCCAAAGGCTATACCTAAACTTATATCTGTGTTATACCAGAAATGATTAAACTTCATTTCGAATGCTTCCACAAAATGTGAAACAGTTTTAGTATAAAATAATGACTTTTGTATGTTGTTGTTATTGTTGAAAAATGTCCAATTTCTTTCAGATTCCAACAAATTTGTAAACCCTTGAATAGAATTGTTTCTATGGGATAGTGAACTATTATCCATTTGAAAGTTATCAAGAAAATTCATTAACGATTGCGATAGGTCTTTATTTAAACTTCTAAATAATTTCGGTTGTTGAACTGCTACTAGAAGAAAGATGACGTTTAGAAATCCTATTAGGCTTATAAAAATGATAGAAAGGGTTACTAGAGAGAGGAAATATATTTTCTTGTTTCCTGTCAATGATGTTTTAGTTGTACACGAACAAGATGATTCTCTTTCGTCCATCTCTTCCTTTGCAATTTCAATAAATTCACGTAACTCCTCCTCTGTTAAACTTTTGGCTGTATTGCGAATTTTTTCTTGTATTTTTTTTATATATTGCCTGTGTAAGCAAATTTTAGAAAGTCTGTTACAGAAAGAACATAATGATTTCATCATTAAGGAGACGATTAAGATAATTAAAAGGAATATTATTGAAAAGAATGCCCAATCTTGAACAATAATTCTCCACTGTTCTTTCCTCTCATTCTTCCGAAAATTTTCAATTGGGAAATGATCAGGCCAAATGTAACTTAGATAAGAATTTAACAGTAGTTCAGCATTAGCTGGAGGAGGATTTATGTAATCTAGAGGCCATCTAGTGGCTATCCTAAACCAAATAGGTATGTGATATTGAAAGGAATAAATCTTGTTCCTTAATCCCATTAAATCGTTCACCAAAGCGATTTGGTGATTAACCGTAAACATAATTAATTATTTAAATATAGAAAGGAAACGTTTCTTTTTTTATTCTTTTATTTATGTTCTTATAATTATAGAAAAAAGAGAAATTTTAAATATTCAAAATACTAAACCTGCGTGTTAAAATAAAAAGAATTAATAGAGGAAAATATGGCGGATATTACTAAGCCAATTAAGGTTCGTTTAGTACAATTTGATCAAAAAGAAAGTAAAGAAAAGAGAGAAAAAAAATAGTGGGGGGGTGGTAAGCAGAAAAGGCAAAGGCAACGAATTCCTTTCACTTTTTATTTCGAAGAAAGTTATTGTAATACGGTTGGGAGAAATAATCTGTGTGTTTATGAAAGGTATGGGGCGGAGTTAATTAATTACTTATCAATCGGTAATATTGGCAGAGTTTTCATAATCAATGAAAAGCGATTTTGTATTTATTTCTCTTATAGTATTAAAGGTCATATTCGGTATTTGAGTCTTTATTATTCTTCGTTAATTAATCACGGTAATAAAGCAATAAATATTCCTTTTGTAAAAGTTTTTATTATACAATTAAATACAAGATTGAATCAAAAACGAGACAGAAAGAAAGTAGGAATTATTAGACAAAGGAAAAGTGTTTTCTTATACAAAGAATTAAATTGTATAAGATTAAATTTGTGGTCTTGGTTTTGGTCAATTTTCTTTATTCTAATTTCTGTTTTCGTTCATATTTTTATTTAACAATTCAATTTGAATTACTTGAATTAGGGAGGTAGCGAAAGAGAATAGATACAGAAAGATAGATAGTTTTTACAAGAAGAGAGGAAAATATCCAACTATTGCGTCATAAAGATTTTTAAGCACAAAGGTGTACATAAAGGAGTGGACAGGTAGAAGAAGGTAACGTGGGTGATTGACCTCATCAATGAACTTTTTTAGGTACAATTCTTCTCGCTTTCTATTTCTTCGAGGACCTTATTAAAGTCACATGACGCATCTGGTAAACTGCCTCGACGTTTTGATCGAAATGTTCTCAGAGCTTCCGAAGGCTTGTCTTTTTTATCATCGTCAATAAGGAAAGAGACACTCTTTCGCCTCAAGGATGGTCGGTCTGGTCTATCCACAACGTCTTTTCTAATTGGCTGTGGGGGTGGTCTAAAAATTTCGGCCTCTGTTTCTTCTGAAGATATAGATAATTTATTATCCCGTCGCCTTCTCAAGCTACTTCTAGGTGTTCCAGAGGGTGATCTTTTATCCGGTAGACGAGAGTTTTTCAACTTCTTAACCAACTGTTTCGAGTTAGTCGATCTTTCCTCCCCAACCATTAATTTAGAGACGGAGATTCCAATCTTCTTCTGCTTCATTTCCATAAATAATTGACGGTTTATTTTAAATGCAGTGTCCTCATACAATTAGATAAAAAAAACTTGTTTTTTTTTCTTTTATAACGATATATGGCTGTTTTATATGTATTTTATACGAATTATTTAATAGAATAATGAGGTTTTCTCTCTTGTTATTATTTTTTTTAGCAGTTTAGTAAATTAATTGCCGATTGATGAAGGAAGACTTTCAAAGAAAAGTAATGAATTTTTGTTGAAAAATATCTCTTGATTGAGAGTAGTTTCGCTTTAAGGGAGTAAAACTTGAATAGAAATGTTCTCTTTACAGCGTACACACCTCGAGCATAAAAACGCAATTATAAAATAGAACTGTTACAAGCGCCACATTGCGTTGAAAAAAAATTGGACGAGTCATAAGTTCGGACGACGTTTTTGATTGAATAAAGCACGATTTAAACACTATTCCTATTAATCCGTAGATTGAAATATGCCACAGTTTCTTTTCTTTTTCATTTTAAAGTATATTATTTAAAATGGCTCATATTTTTTACAAGAAAAGAACATTGTGTTTTCTCTTTAAGAGCCTGGATAAAGTGAAGAAAATTCTAAGTGAATATTAGTGTTGTCGTTATTTGCTTAGTTGCCATCAACAAGCTGATGCCCTAGCAGTTTTATATATGTATTTATACAGGATCGTTTGTTGATAATAAATCATTTTTTAGTTAGAAATAGAAACAAAGAAAGAAAGTTAACTAATTTTATAAGGGTCAATATAATTTACACTGAGGGTATTATAGAGTTTAATTGAGCGTGGCTTACAAGAACGAAACAATAGGTGTGAAATGAATAGGTAATAGGCTCATATATTGCAACTTTTTCCCTTTTTTTTACTAAGTCAGTCATTAAGGGGAATAAATAGGCCTCCTTGTGTTTTATTATTATTGTTATTCAAAGGAAGGGGCGGGAAGGCACGAGAATTAATTCAGCTTAATAAATACTATAGAATGCGATCCTAACGCATTGGTCAATATAATCTTTGTGCTATACTTTTCGAAAATATAGAACTTATATAAATACATATATACTGTAATTAGGTATATATGTGTATAGAAAGTAAGAAAGGTATATTTATGTTTAAATATATCGGATGAGAGTCTCATAAACTTTCATACTATAGATTTGTAATGGAAAGAATTTTGATATACTATGGTAAATAGTTTTCTCTCGATAATTTTCCTAGTAAATAATCTATTAATTTTAAGGTTTTTTAATTGTCTACAATAATTTCCGGATTAACCGGCTTAAATTGACATTTTTTTCATTTTGCCATAAAATATCAATATATTCCCGCTTTTAGATCATGATTGAGAATAGACCTTTGTAGGGGGTTAAACTCCTTAAAGAGGTGATACCAAGGCAGTTCCAATCAAGTGGATTAGGAAAACGTGTCGTCTAAAATGGCTTCTACTTGTTTTTTATGTACTTGGCCTACACCAACTGCTGGCATACACAAGACGTCTCTTCCAGCGTAACGTAACTGTTTCAGAGAAATGCGAAGGTCAATTTTTCCCAGAATGAAAACAATACATTTAAGTACTAATATAATGAAATCGGAGTTGGATAATGGACTCTTACTTTTTTGCCAACAATATTCTCAAATCTAGGGTTAATGAACGACCAAGCGCCTTGATTCTTATGTTCTTCTTGGCTCCATACGAAATCTAATTGTTTCATTTGTATTGGAAAAAAATAGAATGTAGCAAAGAAAGTGATAATAGATTGGATAGATTATCCAATTATGATATTTTTTGTTAAAAGTCTGTAATCTAAATAATTATTACACTGACCTGTAGCATTTTGGTATTTATCTAGTTCCTGTCTGATCGACTCAACTGGAAACGGACAAAGCTCCTATTTTTAGCAGGGTAAATAAATTCATTAATTTTCGCCCATTTATAAAAATTTTCTTTATTGCAAATAAATTTACCTCTAGTCTTATTATTGCTAGATCTTTAATTCCGCGCTTACTCCTCTCAGCATCAAGAGCGTAAAAGTGTTTACCGCAAACGAACACAATTTTCTTAATAGCTTTAGGATCGATTGTCTGCGTATCTTTTAAAACTGGTTGAAATGACGTTCCTGGAGCAAATTCTTCCAAAGATGAAGAAGCATCCGGATATCGTAGCAATATTTTTGGACTTGCCATAATTAATGGTTTTCGATAATTTCTCACCATCTATCGATATAACAATTATTGCTTTTCAATTACTCTTGTATTTTTTTGTTTTATAGCTTTGTTAGATTTTGTCAATAAAAAATCACTATTTAATTTTACCTGTCGTCGTAATAAATGAAAATATTGCGCTGGTGTTGTCGGATTTGCAATATGCATATTAATATTAGAACCGTCAACTTTTGAATCAGAACTATCGCACAATTGTAAGAATCTTTCTAATCTACAGGATGAGTGCTCCGGTCCGGCACCATCAAGACCATGAGGTAGAAGCATTGTTAGTCCACTTTGTAATAACCATTTAGCTGATAAAAAAAATAGCACATTAAAGAACTAGTTAAATTATAGAAGTTATGTAAGAAACTAACTTTCACCACTTGAAATGAAAGTATCGATAATTATTTGAGCCCCATTAAAGAAATCACCAAATTGAGCTTCCCATATAGGCAGAGTATTGGGATTTTCAATACTCATACCATATTCAAATGCCAATACAGCTTCCTCAGACAAAAGACTGTTAGCAATCTTGACAAAAAAGAAATATAGGAATTTAATAAAGTTAAGATTTTCTAAAATTTGCTTTTACTTCTAAAAATCCTTTCTGATTTTCAATTATATTATTTAATGGCACAGAAATTTCATCCGTTTCTTGATCAACAAGCATCGCGTGACGATGACTGAATGTCCCTCGACCGACATCTTGACCGCAAATTCTCACATTAAATCCTTGACATAGGATAGAACCGATCGCCAACGCTTCAGCTGTTGCCCAATCAAGCCCTCTACCTTCCGTTAATTTTTCTATTCTTTTTCTTATGTGTTGCTTTGTCAAAGTCGGGTGGACTTGCTAAAAAGAAAGGTAACTTATGCAGCTTGTTTTGCAGTATTTATAAATGAATAATAATTTACAATTGACGTTGGATATTCAACAGATCTAGCTCCAATAAATTTCAACAATTGAGGGTCTAAGCCAGTATCCCATACGTCCAAGGAATTAGATGGCTGAACTAAATTTGCCCATTTTTTTTCCAAGTGATTTGCTTTTGGAATGTAAGTCTCCATTTGATCGTGATTCTCAGACAAAGTCTTATTCCATTCGGCAACTTCTTTATCGAGTTCGTCTCTACTGCACACATTTTGTGACTAATAAAAAAACAGAAAGAAATATTATGAATTTAATAAACTCAGGATTTGTCGACGCGTAAATAAATATATTTTTAAATGAATTATTTTTAATCATTACACAGATTTCGGTGGCGAATAAGTTAGCTGTACTCTCTCGATTTCTTATTTTGTTGTACATAATCGGCTGAGTAAAACTTGGTTCATCTAGTTCATTGTGTCCGTACTTTCGATAACAAACAAAGTCAATAAAAACGTCTTTTCGAAATGTTTGTCTAAAATGAAGTAAAGAAACAATAAGCTATCAAGTAATGATTATTAAAGCTAAATAAACTAATTAACCTATATTCAAAGGCTAGACGACATGCTCTTATTACTTCTGATGGAGAATCAGAGTTTACATGAAGAACAGGATAGCCATTCATTTTTGCAATACAACTGCTATAGGAACTTGACCTATTGAAAAATATGACCTTGAAATTTTTTTCATAAAAAATTAATTCAGTGACCTTCCTCTGTTTGGTTCTGTTGTAAAACCAATCTGATTGTTTATGATAAAATGAACGCTACCGCCAATTCGAAAGTGAGGCGTATTCGATAAAGCCAACGACTCAAATACAATACCCTAAAAAAAGACATTTAAAAGCTTTAGGTAATCCATAATTCTTAGGAAAATTCAAAAAGAAATACCCTTACCTGACCTACAAAAGCGGCGTCCCCGTGTATTTGTAGACATAATGCTGAGTCACCTAATCTACTAGATGGATCATTGCTATAATCCCCGACAGCGTTCGATTGTTCTTTTGCTCGTGTTTTTCCCATTGCAACAGGATTAACAGCCTAATAAAGTACGCACACAAAAAAATATAAGGATTAAGAGGTGTTGAGTGTAAAAGTAATTTACTTCCAAATGGGATGGATTAGGAACCATTGAACAATGGATAGAACTATCACCGTACTTCAAGTCAATAGAGCTTGCTAAATGAAAAGAAGTGAATGAGGATATATTTCTCTTAATTTGAAGGAAACTTATTAAGTAATCTACAGACTTAGATGGGATAAAACGTCTCCATCACCGTTCACGTCATCGGGAAACTCTCTCATCCCATTCATCTAAAAACAATAGAAATGTTAACGTTTACTTCGAAATTTAATCAAATTAAACAAACCTTTCTAAACATAGAAACTGCTGGATATTCTAGTAAACAAGCTAATAGATTCAAGCGTCCTCTATGAGCCATGCAGATTACAACATCATCCAATCCATCTAAGGAAAAATGTAAAGGTCTAAAGATAATGTATTAAAAGTTAATTTCTTACTATTAGCGGCTAAATTGAACAATTCATCATAGAAACATATGGCACTTTCTCCACCTTCTGCTCCGTATCTTTTAACAGTATTAAATTTTGTAGCCAAAAAATGATCAAAAGCTTCAGATTTTAACATCAGTTTGGCAAATTTTACTTTCTCTTCTTGAGATAACTGGAAGTTGGTTGATTCTTCAAATTTTTTTGCAAGCCATTCCCTTTCAGTAGGACACTAGAGAAAAAAGATGTTAAGTAACTACAATTGAAAAATAGGGAATAACAATATATATATATATATATGTGTGTATATGAAATATTTACTGATAAATGCTCCAATTCTATAGAAACATTACGATTGCAATAAATATCTTCTAATTGATTTATAATCTCTTGAACAGTCATCTGATCTTTACCACTATATAGGAGGCCATTTGTCATAATGGATTCAGTGCTATTCTCCAAGCCATATTTTTCTGGCATAAGTTCTTCACGATCACTAAATAGAAAATTCTCCAGTGAAATTGTTTATGTTAAGAGACTGGCTTACATTGGGGTTTTCAATCCGAGTGGATCAACAGGCGCTTTATAATGCCCATGGGCCCGGTAGGCTTGTATAAGCCTATATATGTTGCTGTGATTAATTTGGTTTTGTAGTTCTGCATCTGTTTTTACAAAATACAAGTAGATTTAAGAGTAGAATATCGGGTTTTAAGATGTAGAACAATATCATATCATATTTCCAAGAAATGTGAAAACTATTCAATGGCACTGAATTCTAAAATGACTAAAGTAAATATAAAAATAAGTTTAAAATGTTCATTTTACTGTTTAGATTTTTTAAAGTGTACTTTTGCAATAAATCGATGTGTAAGGTTTCTCGTGAGCGCGAATATAAAGAAAAGAACAAAATTAAGCTCACTTTTCAATTCCACCTTGTTGGTTTCAAGCGTTGGTCGATATCCATACACCCCGCTGTTGCTGTGATAACTACTAGCTCCATAATATAACGAATCTTTTGTTTTAGCAATTTTTAACTGCTTTAAAATTGCTGGACGATAAAATTTGTGCAGACGAAACATCTTGAAATAGAAGATACCAGTTTTTATGAAATATTTCGCACGTTTCGAAGGACTTCACAACATTCCATTTCAGCGCGCTCGATCGTTGGAAAATTTTTCGAAACAATTTCATTTCTCTTGAAAGAATTAACTATTTATTGACAAAAACTTATAATATACCGATATCAAGATGCAATTAAAGCATCTGAAAACATTACAAGTCCCTCAAGTACGTAGATGTTATGTTTTTGTTTAAAATATGTACATTTGTTTATAAGTGTATTGTTGTATCTATACGAAATATTTTTGAAATAGGAGGGAGCAGCAAAGATATCTGCTGTGGCCTGGTCGCCTAATAATGCTAAATTCGCCGTTTGTACATCTGATAGAGTTGTCATCTTATTTGATGAAAATGGAGAAAAGAGAGATAAATTTGCTACAAAGCCGGTTGACGCGAAATATGGTAAAAAGAGCTATACAGTCAAAGGTCTGGCGTTTTCGCCAGATTCAACAAAGATAGCCGTTGCCCAAACTGACAACATCATTTTTGTTTATAAAATCGGTGAAGACTGGGGAGAGAAGAAGGTAATCTGTAATAAATTCATTCAACAATGCGCTGTCACTTGCCTAGTTTGGCCAGTTGATTCACAAAATATTGTGTTTGGCTGCTCTGATGGTAAGGTTAGAATGGGTAATACAAAGACAAACAAGTCGAATACTCTCTATAATACTGATTCTTACGTTGTATCTTTAACTACTAACATTAGTGGTAAAGGGATACTATCAGGCCATGCGGATGGATCAATAGTAAGATTCTTTACAGAAAATGATGATTCAGGAGAACCCCAAGGAAAAGTTTGTAAACACGCTTGCCCTCCTTACGCTTTAGCCTGGTCCACTAACTCTATTATAGCGGCCGGGTGTGACAAAAGAATAGTTGCGTATGAAAAAGGAGGAAGAGTTCTGCAGCAATTCGATTATTCTAAAGACGATGACGAACATGAATTTACTTGTGCAGTTTGTTCACCCAGCGGTCAATCTGTGGTTGTTGGTAGTTTTGACAGGCTAAGAGTATTGAATTGGTCTCCAAGGCGCTCAATGTGGGATGAAGCCAAGGCGAAAGAAATTCCAAATCTCTACACTATAACCGCATTAGCATGGAAAAAAGATGGTTCAAAAGTTAACGCAGGAACACTTTGCGGTGGAGTTGAACTTTTTGATTGTTGCTTGAGAAGAGCAATCTATAAAAATAAGTTTGAAATCACTTATGTTGGAGTATCACAAGTAATAGTCAAAAACATATCTTCCACTGCAAGAGTCGTTCTAAAATCCTTCTATGGTTATGAGATAGACGAAGTTAAAATTCTTGGAAATGATAGATATTTGGTTGCCCATACAACTGAAACATTAATGCTTGGAGATATGTCAACTGCAAAATTATCTGAAGTTCCGTGGCATTCCGGTAGTGCCAACGAAAAATTCTATTTTGAAAATGACAATGTGTGTCTTGTTTTCAATGCTGGCGAGCTCTCTCTGATAGAATATGGATCAAATGAAATACTAGGTTGTGTTAGAACTGAATTTATGAATCCTCATTTGATATCTGTACGGATAAATGAAAGAAAACAAAGAGGAGTTGACGATAATAAGAAGATGGCTTATTTAATAGATTTGAAAACAGTTGCAATAATGGACCTTTGCTCAGCAGTGAACATAGCTGAAGTTCCTCATGACTCCAAAATTGATTGGCTTGAGCTAAATGAAACAGGAAGAATCTTATTATTTAGGGATAAACGTTTAAAATTACATATGTTTGACATTGATAATGGTACAACCACCACAATACTCGATTACTGTGTTTATGTTCAATGGGTAGCAGGAAGTGATGTAATCGTCGCTCAGGGAAGAAATACGTTATGCGTTTGGTATAATGTAGATGCTCCAGAGAGAGTTACAAACTGGCCCATCAAAGGAGATGTCACAGATATTGAAAGAACAGACGGGAAGACTGAAGTTCTAGTTCATGAAGGAGTAACATCTGTGGCATACGCTCTGGACGAAGGATTAATAGAATTCGGTACGGCTATTGATGATGGAGACTATGCAAGAGCAGTAGCCTTTTTGGAAACTCTTGAAATGTCACCAGAAACTGAAGCAATGTGGAAAACTCTAAGTAAATTAGCGCTAGAGCATGAAGCTCTCCACATTGCTGAGCGTTGCTACGCTGCTTTGGGTGATGTTTCAAAAGCTCGTTATTTGAAAACTACTAGACAATATGCTAACAAAGCTGCCGAAACACTTGGTGGTACAGGAACAGATCACTACAAAGTAAAGGCCAGACTAGCAGTATTAGAAAAGAACTTAGCAGCAGCTCAAGCCGCCTATCTAGAACAGAATCAAGTAGATGAAGCTTTGGAAATGTACCAAGAACTTCACAAATGGGAGGATGCCCTAGCCATTGCAAGGGCTAAAAATCATCCTGAATTAGAAAGTTTGAAGAAAAACTATTATCAGTGGTTACTGGATACGTCTCAAGAAGGTCGCGCAGGCCAGTTAAAAGAAAAGGAAAATGACCCTGGTGCGGCTGTAAATCTATATCTGAAAGCAGGAATGCCCGCCCGAGCTGCAAGAGTTGTGGTATCAAATGACGATTTACTGGGTTCGTCCGAACTGGTGTCAAGAGTTGCAGGTGCCTTAACAAGAGCAGAATGTTACGAAAGAGCTGGAGATTTGTTTGAAAGGACAAGAGAATATAAACAAGCTATGGAATGCTATAAAAAAGGAGAATCTTGGAACAGGGCTGTTGAATTAGCACGTCATGCCTTTCCTGATAGTGTCGTTTCTCTAGAGAAATCTTGGGGAGATCATTTGTGTCAACTGAAACAACTTGATGCTGCTATTAACCACTATATAGAAGCTGGAGAAATTTTAAAGGCAGCCGAAGCAGCTATTGCGTCTCGTCAGTGGAAGAAAGCTGTCCAAATATTAGAACTACAAGATGAAAGCGTCGCTCAGCCATTCTATAAACAAATTGCAGAACATTACGCTAAGATTGGAGAGCATGAGCATGCTGAAGAGTACTTTGTGAAAGCAGCAGCCACAGAAGATGCGATTTCCATGTACAACGCTGCCGGTAAGTGGGAGGCGGCTCATCGTTTGGCATCTACGTTTATGAAACCAGAAGAAGTTAGCACACTCTATATCAATCAAGCTAAGGTATTGGAGAGTCAGGATAAATACAGAGATGCAGAACGTCTATATATAACCGTTGATGAGCCTGATTTGGCTATCACAATGTACAAAAAATTGAGAATGTTTAACGACATGATACGCTTAGTCAAAGCTCATAGACCTGAATTACTTCCAATGACTCACACCCATCTTGGTAAGCAATTCGAGGAAGAAGGGCAACTACGTCAAGCCGAACAACACTATGTGGCCGCTGGAGAGTGGAAGTCGGCAATAAATATGTATAGAGTAAAAGAATCTTGGGACGAAGCTCATAGAGTTGCACGATCTCACGGTGGGCCAACTGCTGCTAAACAAGTAGCTTACTTGTGGGCGAAATCAGTTGGTGGAGATGCAGCTGTAAAACTTTTAACAAGATTCGGCTTGCTAGAGGCTGCGATAGATTACGCAACTGAAAACTGCGCTTTTGATTTTGCTTTCGAGTTAGCAAAGTCTGCAATGAAGCAGAAGTTGCCCGAAATCTACTTGAAGCACGCCATGTTTTTAGAGGACGAGGGTAAATTTGCTGAAGCTGAAAAGGCGTTTATAACTGCTTCGAAAGCTAAAGAAGCTGTTCTTATGTATGTACACAATCAAGATTGGGATTCTGCTCAAAGAGTTGCTGAAGAACACGATCCAGATTCCGTTTCTGATGTCTTCGTTGGTCAGGCTAGACACAGCTTTGACCAAAAAGACTATCAGAAGGCAGAAGGTTTCTTATTAAGAGCACAAAGACCTGAATTAGCCATTCGATATTATAAAGACGTCGGAATGTGGCAAGATGCACTTAGGGTATGCAAAGAATACATACCGCATAAATTGCAAGCTTTGCAGGACGAATACGACAGAACAGTTATGGAGCAATCAACGAAAGGTATGGAAACTTTAAGCAAACAAGCTAAACAATGGGAATCTAGTGGAGAGTATGAAAGAGCAGTTGAATGTTATTTGAAGTTTGATCAGAGCATCACACCAGATTTAAACATTCTTGAAAAAGCCTGGACTAGAGCTGCAACTTTGGCCTTAAAATTTCTAAAAGCTGCAAAATCCTCTGAGGTGGTTAACATTGTTGGACCTCGCTTAGCTAAAATTGATAAACATTTAGCGGCAGCAGAATTATACGTTGCTGCAGATAAAGGCAAAGATGCGGTTGAGGTACTAATGGAAGGAGAACACTGGAATAAGGCAAAACATATCGCAAAAGAGCACGAGCCAAAAATGGAAGAGTTGGTTGATCAAAGATATAAGCAATTCTTAAAATCATCTGGTAAAGCGGATGCTTTGGCTGGAGTCGACGTTGTGGCAGCTCTTGATATGTATGTTGAAAAAGGTGAATGGGATAGATGCATTGCTACAGCTGCTCAGAATGGAAACAATAAACTTCTGCATAAATACGTTGCCCAATACGCTGCTAAACTTCTTAAAGGTGGACAAGCTGCCAAAGCTCTGAATCTTTATGTTGAGCATGGTGCCCCGCCTGCTCAACAAAATTTTAATATTTACAAAAAGATCGCCCTTGATTTATTCCAAGCCAGAGATATGAATACGGCTGACGCCTATCAAATTTGGGCCGACTTACGTAATGTTCTAAAAGATATTGTTGAAGCTCTAGAAAATATGGGCGGTGAAGATTCAGCTAATCTTAGTTCTCTCTTAAAGATTGCCCACTATTACGCAACTCGTTCAGCAGCATTAGGTCATAAATCTTTGGATACTTTAGCCGCTAAACTCTCAATCTCCCTTCTAAGACACACGGATCTCGTTCCCGCTGATAAAGCATTCTGGGAGGCCGGTCAAGCATGTAGACAAATTGGTTGGGAAGCGATGGGTTTTGTATTCCTTAATCGTTATCTGGACTTGGTGGAAGCAATAGAAGATGGTTCCCTCGATACTCTGGATCATAGTGATTTCCAAAATACAGATATACCTTATGAAATCCCTCTGCCCGAAAGATTATTTGTCGGCGAATCTGAACACGAAGAGATAAAAGAATGGGTTCTAGCAATTTCTCTAGATCAACGAGTCACTCACGAATTACCTTGCGACGAAAGAGATACATATGAAGGGTCTCTTATTTCAGTCAATGGTAAGAAATATCCACCGTGCCTCATTTCAGGTTATCCCGTCTATAAAAATCCTATGGAATTTAAACGCGAAGGGTTTTATGCCAACAAAGATGAATGGAATAAATTCTTAATGGCAACGAAAGTATCACACTCAGCATCTTGTCAAGACGTTCTGAAATTTATTGGAAGTTGGGCTGGAGCAACTTCAACACCATCATTTAATTTCCAGCAATAAATCGCTAAATTATTATTAATTATAACAAAAATGAACACTTTTCTTTATCTTTATCTTTTTCACTTATGTGACAATACAATTTTATTAATGATATGTTAATAATTTATCTAAGTGTATCTGTTATATAGTAAATTGATTAAAGATTATATCTATGTTGAAACACAACGTATATTAATTTATTTTCAACTTAAATTATTTTAATCTTTGTAGTTGGCAAACAACTCCTGTGCCTTTTAAACCACAATAACCTCCAGGATTCTTTTCCAAATATTGCTGATGATCCAATTGAGCCATATAGAATTTACCAGCTCTACGAATTTCCGTAGTTATTTTACAACCTTTCTTCGCACTGTTTTCAAGTGATTTCTGATAAGCATTTCTACTATTTAAAGCTTGTTCTTGTTGATCATCAGTTAGCGTATAGATAGCACTGCGATATTGACTGCCATGATCGTTTCCCTGTCTGTTTCCTTGGGTTGGATCATGATTTTCCCAAAACAGTGATAACAGTTTCTCAAATGTGACTTTTTCAGGATCATACACAACTCTCACAACTTCAGCATGATTCGTTTGTCCTAAATAAAAACAATAGTATAGTTAAATGACAATTGTCACCGAGTTGAAAATCTAGAGCAAGATACAACGCTATGATCACTATTCATTTAGCAATCATGACTATGCACAAAAGTTGAATTGTATAAATGATTATATTGCTATTATTACCTGAACAGACTTTTCTATAAGAAACTTCAATATCATCTCTTCCACCTGCAAATCCTACTTGAGTTGAGTATACCCCTTTCTGTTTCCAAAACAGCCTTTCTGCACCCCAATAGCATCCCATTCCGAACAAAACCATTTGCATATTTGAGGGAAATGGCTCATTTAAGGGAGTTTTTAAGACTTTATGCATTGCAGATTCCACTGTAAATATATTAATTAGCATTAATTTAATTAAGAGAATTGCTTTTAAAATATCTTATTTTGGATTTAATAAGAGAGACATAAAATAGGCTTAATTAGAATTGCGTATTGAAATATTATAATGAATTCAATAGAAAAAATAAATATTTGAAAGAAAAAACTTACATCCGTTGGAAGACATCGTTCTGCTGAACAACTTAGCAATAAATGACATAAATAACGACATAAAATTTGAACCTAATAGAAAATAGCAAGACCCCTCATGAAATGTTACAAAATGTTTACCAGTTTCTATTTCGCGCCTTAAAAATGAATATCCTAGAAAGTTTTTTTTCATTTTTCAATGACTATAATACAAATAAGAAGAAATTGTTTGATTGAAATTATACGACTTTAAATAAAAAAACAATTCAATTTTTGATTCTTGTATTAGTATCTCAAAAACTTGTTCAATAATTTTATTAGAATTTATAAGCTACATAATGAAGCACAGTGCTTGGAAATTTCATCCAGTATGGTATCCAGTCGGCCAACCATGCGCATTTATTTGTAATAACTAACCCCATGCCAATCCATCTCACACTAGGCGGCATTTTTCCATCGATATCTTTGAAACCGTATTCTGAAGCTAATTCTGCTGTAATAAGAATCCTAGAAGTTTTCTTATAAACATTTGGGTCTGAAAAGCATAAAATATTATTATATAAATATGCTCACATTCCATTCATATGTTTGTATTTACCAGATGCCAAGGCAACTATGGCTTTACCGGAAAATTCGGTGGATTCACTGTATTTATTCAATATCTGATGAAAAAAAGAGAGATTTAGTGTAACAAGATATGAAGGATGGAAAAAGTACAAACACTTTTAAAACGGTCGTTCATATTTTCTGCAGAAGTGAGTAACTCAGTTTTAACTGCTCCTGGCCAAAGGGATACACAAGTTACATTATGCTTTTTCAACTCTATACCACAATCAACAGACATTCTATCTAATGCAGCTTTTCCAACACCATAAGCAACGTCAAAGAGATAACTAAGTCCTCCAGATGAAGAAATGTTAATAATTAAGCCAGTCTTTCTCGGAACCATCATATTTGCGGCTTTAACTGTACAAATATAGTGATTTCGTAAGCCAACATTGTTTACAGTATCCCAATGTTCATTAGCTGGTTCCTTTTGCCAAAATTTCTTCTTTTCAACTGTATCTAACAATGTCTATAGAGGACATATAAAAATTATTGAACTTTAATTAGGACATAAATTGTAAAGATATTTACAGTGACAGCAGCATAGGCATTATTGACGAGAACATCTAACTTTCCATCATTTTCTACCGATATTTGTCTGAAGAGGTCATCGATGTCTGAATCTTTACTATGATCGCAAACAACTGGAACACAGATACCGCCTCGATTTTGAACTTCTTCCGCGACTTCCTCAAGGCTAACACCTTTCGAATCTGGCTTCGGTTTCAAAGTTCTACCAGTGATATAAACCTTAGCTCCAGCTTCTCCAAGCTGTACTGCGATACCTCTTCCAATTCCACGACTAGCTCCAGTAACTAAACAAATCTTACCTGCAAGTGCCATATTGATTTACAATATAATTCAATTTTTTTTCGGTAGAACCTAACCTAACTATTCTCTGTGCAAATTAGAGTAATGTCTAATTTTATTAAAATAAAAAATCAGTTCTATCAAGACTTGTAATATTTAATATTTGTCTGCTATTGGCTGACACATGTATTGTCGCTATTTCTGACTGGAATTGACAGCAAAATTAAAACCGTCTGCAATCGGTGTGACGTATACGGCTTATGTTATGTTTTTAAAAGTAAATCTAGTTCTAAGATAACAGTGCGTTGTCCATGAAGATGAGACAGACTAACACCATTTCTAGTAGTTTCGTTTTATCAATTAATACGTATTAACCTAAATACTATAGTATACATATCTTGCTATGTCGAAATAAAGATAACACGACTCTTTTCGTGTTTCAGTGAAAGGATTTGTTTTTAGGTTTTTTAAATTAAAAAATGTAGTACTTAAAGGGAAAAAATTCCAAATTTCAATGGAAACATTAGTTGAAATAGTTTCCGTTTCGTCTTTTAATGTACAGATTGAACATAATAAAAAAGATAATTATCTCAATTTGAATATATTTTTATTATTAGTTGTTCATTTTTCAATTGTAATCCTAAACAATTTGCTCAATTTGCATATTTAGAATTTGTAGGAGAAATAATGGAGTAAGGAAAATGGTAATTTCATCCAGTAGGGTACCCAATTCGCCAACCATACGTATTTTGTGTCGACTAGAGCCATGCCAACCCATCTTAAACTGGGTGCCGTTTTACCATCGATATCTTTAAAACCGTATTCTGAAGCTAATTCTGCTGTGATAAGAATCCTAGAAGTTTTCTTATGAACATTTGGGTCTAAAAAACACAAATAAAAATAAATTATCTCATAAAATGTGTTCACATATCATCCATCTATTTATATTTACCAGATGCTAAGCAAACTATAGCTTTACCGGAAAATTCAGTGGATTCACCATAGTCAAAGAACATCTGTTGAATTTAAAAAAAAAAGGAAATAGAAATAATTTAATTATAAAGAAAGAGGAAGAAAAGAATGACAAAATTACAAACAGTTTTTAAACGATCATCCATCTCTCCTGATACGGCAGAGATTAACTCAGTTTTAACTGCTCCTGGCCAAAGGGATACACAAGTTACATTATGCTTTTTCAACTCTATACCACAATCAACAGACATTCTATCTAATGCAGCTTTTCCAACACCATAAGCAACGTCAAAGAGATAACTAAGTCCTCCAGATGATGAAATGTTAATAATTAAGCCAGTCTTTCTTGGAACCATCATATTTGCGGCTTTAACTGTACAAATATAATGATTTCGTAAGCCAACATTGTTTACAATATCCCAATGTTCATTAGCTGGTTCCTTTTGCCAAAATTTCTTCTTTTCAACTGTATCTAACAATGTCTACAGAGGACATATAAAAATTATTGAACTTTAATTAGGACATAAATTGTAAAGATATTTACAGTGACAGCAGCATAGGCATTATTGACGAGAACATCTAACTTTCCATCATTTTCTACCGATATTTGTCTGAAGAGGTCATCGATGTCTGAATCTTTACTATGATCGCAAACAACTGGAACACAGATACCGCCTCGATTTTGAACTTCTTCCGCGACTTCCTCGAGACTAACACCTTTCGAATCTGGCTTCGGCTTCAAAGTTCTACCAGTGATATAAACCTTAGCTCCAGCTTCTCCAAGCTGTACTGCGATACCTCTTCCAATTCCACGACTGGCTCCAGTAACTAAACAAATCTTACCGGCAAGTGCCATAATGATTTACAAAGTAATTCAAACTTTTTTCAGTAGGAAACAATTTGAATATTCTGTTTTAAAAATTTAATAAAACAATTAATTGTAGCTAATTAAAAACTTTTTGTCAGATATGACTTGCAATATTTACTATTTTGTCTGTTATGTGCTGACTGATGTGTTGTCACTAGATCTGACAGAGCAATTGCCGGACTTAAACCTGTTGCAATCGTAAATTGAGGTCTATCTATTGAACTTTATACTATGATAGAAATTAGTTCGAAAGAATAGGTGCAATGTCCATATCAACAACAGGCCTATTCCTTTCCCAGTATTTTTTTTATTTATTTAATAAATTCATATGCATTATTTTCCTTTAGAAAAGGTAAAAAGATTAAAAATGTTCATATAAATGAATAACAATTGGTATGAATCAATTTAACAGTCATGTTTCAATGTGCCTTGACATATGAGTCGAGGCAACTTTGCATAAGAGTGGTATATCGCTCTCATCCGCATCAATTTGCTTGGACAACTCAGGTCTACTCAGTTGTCTTCCACCAGAACACTTTACAACTTGAGCCAAAATTTTGGATTTAAAGTAAATTTGTTGAAGGCAGTCTTCAACGTGCATGGCACAAAATTCCGATGACATTTTTAGTTTGTATAATTGAAGGACGGAATAGAGAAGATCTGACACAAGAGTAGAAGGCGTGGAGATTTCGTGGGCACAAACACGATCGGGCATAGAGGAGAGGCAAGTGTGCACTTTTATAGTAAAATTGTCAGTATCCGCTACAATGCAACATGCCTCGGAAACGGGTTCGTCGAGTATGTTCTCCTTAACATAAGCGATTAAGTCATCTATCATTCTAGGTGTAAAATTTGTCTCACTTGTCCCTTGAATGACGAAATCTGACATGTATCGATTTGTATAACCGGCGAATAGATTAGAAGCAATACCAGCTTCGACGGATGGAGGAGAATGTGATGGTTTTTTTGGTAGTGATATCTCTTCTAAATGATCAGTAATTGATGCAGTTGAAGGGGGCCTTATTTTATCATCTCTTTTCGGATTTCTGAACTCTAAACTACGAGGGCGAATTGGTACATGACTGAGATCGCATTCTGTTGAGCCGTCAAAATATTCGTCAAAGATAGACAATTCATCTTGTACAGGTTTCTTCTCGTTCATACGTCCCACAGATATTGCTTCAACACGTCTGGCACGATTTTCAATTGAATGAGGAGTATCTAAGCATTCTCTTTTCATTATTTCCTTAGGATTTGGATACAACCTAGTTGTAGGGGGTGATTTCTTCTGAATATTTGCAACAGGTTCATTTTTTGAGTAGTTAGTGGCACTTGAAGAAAATTCACTTAAATCAGGATATAATTTTGATGTAGCTGACATTTTTGGATTTGTATCTGATTCGTTAACTGGTGGTCGAGATGGAGTTTGCTCTCTAACAGTTGAACATCGTATAAAGTAAGAAAGAACAGTTATAAGTTTTTGGACTAATGATTGACGTTTTCCAACCACTATAACTCTAGTTAATAATGGTGGATCGCCGACAGCACCGTAGACATCACTAAAGGAAAAAGATAGTTAAGTTTATATTGTCAATTTTATTTAAATTATTTCTCTACCTTAACTGAGCCCAAAGAGGGTTATACGGATGGGATTTTGCAAGTGTGGTCAGCCATTTAGCACTATGTTTATTCAGATAGGTTTCGGATAAACCTGCATCAGCAGGAGCAACGGTTGGAACCCATGATAAATGCCTGGTCAAAACAGCCGTCAATAGGCAACTGGTAAAACTGTTTTATGTTTTAGAGAAAAAAGTAAACATAATTATTATCAAGTATAAAGAGGAATAATTGACACAAATGTATACTAACAATCCATTATGTTTCGTATCACAGGTTTTTGTTAAGAACGCGAGTGAATCCATAAAATTTTCATATGACTGCAAATCATTCTCTGATGCCATACTAAGCCAGAGCGGTTTTTTAATTCTCGGTGCTCGTAATAAGTCCCTAAAACCTTCTTTGAAATTCGAAAAAGATGTTAATAAAGCTGTTTGTAGGCTTTTAGGATCGCACTGGAAGGATTTTTCAAAGCTTTGAACAATTTTCCATGTATGATTTTCAAGGATGGTTATGTGGTTAAAGAAGAATTTTTGAAATTCATCCGCTTCTCTTTCGTCTGATGATAACGTGAAGAGCAAAGCTAGACCGATTAAATTCTTCCGACTTCCTTCACAAAATTGTGAACTGTTTTGGAGAAAACACTCTTGTTCAAGGCTGGTTTTCATTGATTTCTCATATCTTTTAATGAGAGAATTTCTTTGATGATAACTTCCTGAGTGAACGCTATCAGTTTCAGAATCATCGTCATCGTCACGAGAATTCTTTGGTAAATCACGTGGCAAGCTTCTCGCTGATAATAAATAATAGATTCATAAAATTTATATACAGTATTATAAAATATATATTTAAGAACATACTTTTCGATAATCTTCCAAAGTCTATATCATCTCCATCGTCATTTTCAGTACAAAGCTTAGGATATAGACGAGATTTGTACTTATCAGGCAAATAGAACAATTTTGTCATCATTAACTGATGATTTGAGCTATTGAGAGATAATTTATCAGCATTTGTATCAATTAATTGTATAATTACAATACATACTCAAAATTAATTTTATTAATTTTTAGCATTGGTTCTTTTGCCATTTCTAATGTTCCAAACATCATGTTACCCAACGTTCCATAAGGTAGAACGTTCTGATGAATAACAAAAAAAATGAGGAATAATGAAAAAATCCATTTCTCATAGGAAAACAAAGAAACTTGTACTTACTGATGAGCAAGATGAATCAAAGATTAGTTTTCTATCATTTCTCATACAAACCAATCGAATATTGGGCATTTCCCTGTAACAAAAAATTACGTAAATATTATTCACATTCACATGCCCTATTGAATTTTTAAGAATTGATTCTATTTATTGTTATATATCAATTTTTTACGAATTTTTACAAGTTAAACTGATCCTTAAACTTACAATTGAGTAGGATATTCATTATTATTAGTCCGATTTATTTGATGGTTCAAATTTGACCGTAATTTTTTAAACAAATTCATCATTTAGACGCTGTCACATGACTAAACACAAGAACGTGGGATAACCCAATAGTGATTGGCTGACTGTTCTGCGGCGGTAAAACTATCGAAATCTATTGGTGGATATTTTTAAATAAGAAAGTCATATGACTCGACAACGGTAGATGGCGTTAAGCTTCCGTTAAAAATTTCCCTGTCTGCGAATAAACAAAACAGTGTACATATGGTTACTATCTGTTTACGCCCTTAGGAAATCACGAGTAAATGAGTTTAGTTGGAAAGACCGTACATAAAATTTCTCTATTAGTTTCCATGTTTATTCTTAAAATAAAAACTCATAATAGATTTAGTTTGCAAAAACAAATATAAAGGTAAAAACAGTAGGAGAAGAGTAAATGTAATTAGTATTATGTTGAAAGCTGTTGGTATTATTTCAATACCGAATCCGTGTAATCTTAATACAAATTCAGTTTTAAATAAACACTTCTTATTGGTATCAATTTCATTAGAAAATCTAATTAAGAAATAATAGGTTGGAGGTCTTAAAATTTTGTCAGGGAGAAGATTAAAACATGGAGAATTCTCGTTACAAAACCACAAAAAGTCGTTATTCCTATTATTATATACTATACTATCTTTTTCAGCGTATATTCTTAATATCTTGTTCTCATTCTTTCCATTTATCCTTTCTAAAGTTACATTATCGAAGTGGCGAATATTCTCTAAGTAATTGGCACCACCACCTATCAATTCCAGAGTATAGTTACCCTGATATATTGTCTTATTATCAGTAATCCAATCGTAAATTGTGAACATGGGATAGAATCTATCATTTTTGTAGAAACACGGTATTCCATCATTACTCCACCAGCATCCTTTAGCCTTTTTCTGCAGTCTTCTCCATAGCTCTTTTCTACTCATTTCTGGATCAAAATATATTGATAGCGAATTTGGACAGCCTAAGTAAACAGTTAATATATGCATTGGCCTCGTTTTTATCCAGTTTTTCTGACATGTTTTAAAAGGACACAATAGCTTTAACTCTACTGGAATAAAATTTTTATCCCAAGTATCGCTTGAACTTTTCATAAGCCTCTTATTAATAAGTGATATTTGAAAGGTTATTGAAGAGTTGTACCAGTTTACATTTCTATTTACTGTAATTTCTAAAGAGCTGCTTCTTTCAAGCGTTCTTACTGACAAATGAGCTGATTCAAATGCCCAAGCGTCTAGCAGGGGCTCTACTACTATAGAGAATGAAAATGTTTCACCGTAATCAATGTGAATGTCGGTGGGAATTTCTGATGACCATGTTTTAGATAAATCCAGGTTTTCTAGCCTGACCGAATCTGACCACGGGCTAGAATGGGTCAGGGCATCCTTCATATTCTCTTGCCATTCATCGATCAAATTAAGACTATTTCGATTTAAATAGGAACCGTAGAAAGACGAGTCGTAATCTCGAATGATATGGCGAATAAGTATATTTAAAGCTTGAACTGAAGATATTGATTTTAGGGAACTTTTTGAATTAGTCTGATTGTCGAAATAGTTCATATTATCAATTATCAAACGAACTTCTCTTGTATACTTTCGTAAGCTTTCGAAATAATATAGGAACTGAATAGGATATGGATTATCATAAATGAATGAAGAGATACGCTCAAATTCAACTTTTACTCTCATGATTTCTTTACCCTTGACGATAAGCATAAGCTCACCATCTTCGTCAAGAAGACCACCGAGAATTGTATATCCTTTTATAGGATCTTGATTATCGAACGCCTTATTCCAATATATCGATGGATAAAATTGAACTAAATTTCCTGTAATCTCTTTAAACAGTAGTCTACCGTCCTTTGTTACAAGATAAACACGACTAAATCGATCTAAAATTACATCAATTACCGCTTCATTCGTTAGAATTTTCTCGTCACCATTGATACCTTCTATAGAGATGACCTTGGATCCGAGAAGATAATAACAAGGCGGATTAAATGATACGAAAGGTGAATGTGCGATACCTTTAAAATCACCTTGTGATCTAATCTCTCTTATGTAATTTTCTGTTTCTAAGCTACGTTTCACTACCCTATATTTTTGTTTAGTTCTTGTTAATAAAAGCATCTCTAAGCTATTTGATGGTAAAATACGAACATCTATAATATGACACGATTCATTGCAGACTCTCTTCAGTTCTAGCCATCTCTTATTTTCTTTTAACCAAATTTTTTCAGATGTAAAGCCAACAACATTGATTTTATTGACGGATGGCACATGCAGTGGTGTAGCTCTAAGATGCTTTGGAGATATATCCCTTAAATAGCTTTTATCTGATATTGTTTTATCAATGTTTTCGTCGTATGGAAGCTTGTACATATACAATTTATATAGGCCAGCGTTTGTTGCTAAAAGTAAACTATCGCCTAAAGATAGAGCGTCAAATAGCTCTATTTTAGAAGTGTTATAATGGAATTTCTTAAGGGATGCCCAATTGAAAAGGACAACTTGAAAAGTTCTAAAGTGGTCAATAGAAACTATAAGTTTTCCCTCTTGAGAGAGAATAAGTTCAACTCCGCCTCTTCCCCAAATATAATTGATTCTTTTAGGAGATGTAAAGTCATCTTTAGATAAATCCGTACTGCTTAGCCAACTGGGTAAAACTCTACCAGATATTTTATAGTGATATAAAGATAATAGATGATAGGATGAATCTTCTTTAATTGTAGTAGTTAAACTTTTCATTTTAACAGCTATGGCAATGCACCTGAAAGAGTTTCATATACTGTATTTACATAGAGTATATAGATAATGTTTGCTAATTTTTGCGATATTACTTATTTACGACAATAAAAAACAGTTAATATTATTAAGTTAAAATCTATTTTTATACTTTCTAAAGAGAAGAAAAAGCTTACTGTGTAGAAGCTATGAATGGTACAGGCGTTATCCATAATGAATTTTTTAACGAATTATCCAAAGAAACTAATGAGGATTGTAGAATTATTGTAAAGTGAGATACTCTCTTATTAAAATTCTCATGGGAGCGACACATTGGTTTCATCTCAACAATTGGATTTAATTCATTAATCCTATCTTGCCATCTTTCTACCTGTGAGATTTTATTAATTATATACAACTTTATCAAGCATGAATAATTAGGTAATTTCAAATTCTATTGATATAAATTTACATAAATGCCACGCTCTAAACAAGTCAAATCATGCTTTAAAGTAATAACAAATTGATTAAATATGGCTGGATTTATAAAGTACTTTTTTTTTTGTAGCGTTTAATTAGCCTCTATTTATTTATAGATGTTATTACTTTAACGTATAAAGGGCAGTAGGTAAACATTCCAGTTCCTTTGAATGGTGAAAACCTTTGAAAATCCTTTAATTTTCCAGTAACGTTAACAGGACAAGAAGAGGCAGAAATATTCTGCCCAGCGAACTGTTGATCTAAAATAAACATTGATACTTTCCACAAGCATCTCTTAGCTACTGCATATCTTAAGCAAAACAGTATTATCAATGGGAATTGTATCATTGCCATCTATTGATTGGCAAATATTTAAAAATTCTATGAATTTAATGAATATTATTAAGAGATTGTTCTTTTACGCTGTTGTTGCGTTTTTCTTTAATAATAATTATTATATTTCAAGACAACAAATGAGATTCACTTGTTAATAACATTGATTAAAAAATATACAATTTTCTTTTTAAAAATGCTTATCACGTTACGTTTCTATAAAAGTTTTGTTGATTTCATATATAGAAGTCACAACCTCTTTCTCTATCACTATCCTTAAAGTATCACAGACGATGCACAAAGAGAGTTGAATCATTGTAGAAATTATTAAAAAATAAAAACATTTAAGGAATTTGGCAAAGAATTAAAAGCCACAGAACAAAAAATATATGTGTAAAACATATAATAAAAGTTGATCGATTTCATGTGATTATGTTGTTGTTTTGGTGGTATTATACACTTTAAAAACATAAAATAAGTACTAATTGCTTATTGATGGACATCACATTACTTATTACGGAAAGAAACATTAAAACAATACAAGAGGATTGTTTGCAGTATTTTAAAAACAAAATAAAAATGATGTACAATATTTGTAAAACATAAATAGGCGAAAATAATATGTGCGTGTATATAGGTGTAAAAATGATCAATTTCATTGTTACGCGTTGCTTTGAGATCCAGCAGATCCAATTCTTACTTCATATTTATCACCAGCAGTGCCATTCCTCTTAAACCTTTTGAATATGTTTAAATTCGATAAGCTTGCTTTTAAATTTTGAGGTCTGTGTTCAATTAACCATCGACCTGAGCTTGTCGATGGATTCCTGTAAGCGTAGATAACCCAGCCAACTACACCAAATATTAATCCTAGTAGAACTAAAACAACAATTACAATAGCAACAACAGCTCCACTGTTGTTACTAGAGGACTTGCTCTTATCCTTCTTTCCGTGAGGTAGTGGCGTTGGTTTGGGAGTCCATCCTTCCTGATCACAACTTGTTGTATTTATATCCTAAAAGGAAGTTGAAGACTTATTAATATAATATATATATATATATATATATATATAGAGAGAGAGAGAGAGAGAGAGATCGAGAGAGATCAATTTAAGAGGAAGAACTCAAACAAAAAGAAGGGAAAAACGTTCAGTGGAATGTTAAAAAACTGAAAAAAAAGGCAAATATAAAATATTCCTCTAAATCGTAGAAAAAGAGGAACAAACACATTAAATTATATCATTAATACTTTAATTTAGCACTTTCAAAGTTAATTAGGTATTCAAGAAAATAAGACTACTATATTAAATTCGTGTGTTTTTTGTCTATTTCTCAAGGTGATGGTATTATATCTTATCTCTTTTATGTTATTTTTAATTTTATTATCAGTTTATAGTAGCTTCTTCCTTAGCCTTATTCTTATCTTTTTTATAGTAAACTATCCGTTTCTTTTGTTAAACTCACTCGAGAATTGTCTATAGTATTTGTCGTGTCACTTTTACAATTATTCAAGCTCATTTTCTGTAATGTTTATAATATAAAGAAAGAAATGAAACTTTAATAATTTAACAAGAAAAATGGAAATAAAAATTTAATAGAGGTGATTTAAGTTTGTTTTTTTAAAAAAGAAAACTTCAATTACAAAACTGGAGAAAAACAGAGATGAATGAAAACAAAAAGTACAAGTTGTTGTTGCTTTTTTAAAGAATTTCTTTTGTATTTGTGGAAGTGAAACAGTTTTCACTTACAATTGAAGTTGTAGTTTCTTCACGTTTGTTATTATCAGTAGTTTTCAATGTTGATTTATGCGTTGTTTCATCGGTATTTATTAATTTTGGAGAAGTTTTCATAATTGTAGAGAATTTTTCCCTTTGAATTGTCTTAGTTTGAATGTTAGTTTGTGTGCTAATATCTATTGTACTTTCTCTTTCAGTTATGGAGGTTATTGTACTTTCTCTTTCAATTGAGGAAGTTAATGCACTTAAAAATTCAAGAGTGGTAGTTTTAATTGCTTTCTTATGTTTTTTCTTTGTTTTTTTTTGATGAGGACAAAATGTTATTTTCTATTTAGGACAAATGTTAATTAATAATTATCGGCTAAGAGTAAATGAAAACTCTATAAACTAAGAGAGGAAAGGAGAGAAAGAAAGTATATATTCTATTTGCAAATATAATCTATCTATTATTTTCGTAATAAAACTGTAAAGGTATATTTTTTTGTTCCTTGTTTTTCGTTAAAGTCTCTAAACAACTAGCTATTCTCCTCACAATTTTATATTAGTTATATAAATTTAGGACATAAATTAAAGGAAAACAAGTTTTTTGATTCAACTACTTACTCTCATATGGCAACCATTACTGTAGTAAGATTGACGGAATCGATCGGTACCATCTGAACAATAGCCAGTTTCGGGACACCAGTTGCAGTCAAAGCCAATTTTAGCTGTGACACATTTCCAACAATCTCTAATTTGTATGCAAGCTATAAAAAAAGAAAATTAAATGAGAAAATAGAGCAACTACAATTTTCCTTCTTCTATCTCTTACTAGGTAATAGTTTTATTTCTACGGTTGTCCGATTTCCGATGTCATCAAAGCGTACATTTAGCGAATGATATTCGAATATTCGTCTTCTAATGATGTCTAATAAAAATTTATCATATTAGAATAAGAAGTAAATATATATATATATATATATATATATATATATATATATATAGTGTATAAAATTTATAGATATAATTTAAAAAATTACTTACTGCCCAGAATTTGATCTATATAATATGCATCAGATAATCCAACTGTAACTGGATGTTTCAAATCCGATATTTTTGCAATTTTTAATGGTAAATCCTTATAATTAAAATATATAAGACCATCGTTAAACCATACTACTTGAAAATGGAATGTTCCAGAGTTTTTATGATCTTTAATGTGTACTTTCCTCCATTCGGCCACAAAAACGGTCCTATTATATGCATAGTAAACAGTAGAATGTTCACCAATAGACGTATCAATATTGGCCATCAGAGGTGCCATGTATTGACAGCGGGTTATATGCTGATGTACAAAATCGCTTAAATACAGGAAACCTATTTAATTAGGGAGCGAAAATTGAAAATTTACATTAAAATTTCATAAATATTTTGATAATTTATAAGTATTACCTCCAGTTGTTATGGTAACTTTACTAATAAAGTGTCCATAGAAGATAAAATTATACTTTAACTCGATCGTCTATGCATTAAAAATAAAAAAGTAGAAATCAAACTATAAAATATGTATATTTACAGCTCCAAGCCTATGAGCGTCTGATAGAGATACATGTTTGACTGTTTCTAATCCCTTATTGGACTTATCTAAATCAATCCATTTATCATCGAAATCTTTCCCAGTCTTTATAGTATATTCGTAATATATCCTCTTCTCCTATGAATGATAAAATGATATGTTCAATTCAATCTTGATGATTAATATTTTCATCATAGTTGAATGTATACTCAAATAAAGCATAAAACATTAATATTGAACAACAAATTGATATTTTTGTTTGCGTATACATTCATTATTGAACAGTAAAAGATATACCTCCTCAGCAAATGGGTCTTCTGTAGTGACACCTTCCCCACGAGTTGTTGGAATATCATTGATTTGGGTAGTAGTCTAATAAAAATAATAAAAACCAAGAGAATTAAGATTTTATTCAGTAAATTATTATATTTCTTATTAAATATAACTATTTTAACAAAAATATAAATAAACTGTACCTCGTTGCTGACTGATCTTTTAACCCTCTTATTATCATTCAATTTAAACGTTTCTACTGAATATTGCCTATTAATATTCTCCAATCGATATTCAACAGCTGAAATATGCTTGAAATAAATATCGGTGATTTACAATTAAGTACGCTTTTTTCACAGATACATAAATAATACACCAGGTAAGAAGAGTTGAAAATGAAGATACCTGTCTATAGGCCTACGTGTCTTATTTTGTAGAGATGGTAATAGACCTAAATAATCACTTCTGAGCGAATGTTAGATAGATTCACTGAAGTAACATAATACTAAAAATATTAAATGTTGACTTCTTACCATGATTAGGCGTTGTGATAGAAGAAACAATGAGTATAAAGCTAAAAATTCCGATCGGTAGGCTTGGAGTCCATTTTGCCATGATTAACTTCCTCGTGAATGCTAGAACGGGGACTGACTGAATGAAAAAGGGGAAATTAAAGATGGCGCTGGTAAAAAAAGGCACTTTATACCTCCAACAGAGTATTTCTCTGGGCATTTAATATTTTCGAAATAAAGTGCCATCTATGGTGTTTATTTAAAACGAAATAATAGGTCAATTTTCTATTATCTGACGTATTGGATAATTAGTATATGGAAATAATTGAACAGATCGCAAGTGTTTTTATAAATTTATGAATGTAGGAATATTGAATAAATTCGCTTAAAAGAACAAAAAGAACTTTAATTGATTAAACTGTACATATTACTGTATATACTATATATTTATTTCTCGTTTATTGAGAATAGGAAGGAAAAGAACAATAATTCACTGAAAAGTTGATTGGGTGCTGGCGTAAGGGTATAAATCTTTCAACCCGGCGCTCACAGTTGAATTAGGCAACTCATTTACAACTTCATGTAAGCCTATTCTAGCAGCTTGTTTTAACACGCATTCCGCATTTTCTTTACAATACGAAATGAGGAATTTCATTAAGTTGGATTTTGTTGTATGACTACGCAATATCTCTTTTCTATGAAAGTAAAAAACAAAAATATTGATTTTTTAGTCTATAATCAAATGTTTAAATATACCTTTCACAAATTTTTGTGATCAGCTCATCGGTAAGTTTATAGCGTACTTTAAAATCTTCTATAAATTGAAAATCTGAATTTAAGATAATTCTATGGAATAGAATATTTGCCCATTCCCTTTGCATTTCATAAGCCTCTAATACAATATGAACGTGATGGCAATTCTTATGAGTCATAGCAAAGTTTAATGCTTCCTCTTTGTTGCAATTAACAATGTATCTCGTGGGTTTCGATGACAACAGAAAGATTTGTAAGGCTGATAATTTCGCTCTTCTTAGACAATTTTCAGCCAATTTTACGCAATCATTTTTTAAATATTCGCAAGAGGCTCTTTGATAATACTCTATTGAATTCTTTAGTAATTCTTCAAAACCTTTACCAACTTTTTCAGGCAGTGATTGTAGGCATACTTTAGCTAATTTTTCGTTTGCTTCGGCCATTTCTATATGCATACTAAAATTTCTCATAAGTAGATCGTAAATTTCACCATCTCCCGCCTCATTAGGTTTCAAATAATCTAGCAAAGCCGTTCTTAAGCTTGCATCGTCTCTTTCTGCTTTTTGCATTAACATGCCAAGCTTCCCATTGGACTTTAATACATCTAGTGCTTCGTACATTTCATTATAGCGTCTAATTCCAAGAATTAGTTGAATCTGTAGTATTGTTTTAATAGCAAAAAGAGTTTAATTTGCCAAGATATTAATTAAGATAACTATATTACCAGCAACGAAAATTCCTGTCTACTCGCCAATGCAGCAGTTAATTTTCTGACTGCTAATAATACATTACATATTCCTTCCGTATTACAGGAGATTGTGTGACAATCGTGAGCTTTTATCAATAGTTCAACATTTAGCGTTAGATGCTTTGAATCTGCATTTTCAAGATTGAAATGTGAGACAAAACTCGTCAGATCATTCCCTAATAATGACGGAGCTGGACATATTTGTATTAATTGACTAACGCTGACTTCTTTATCTGTTATATCTTTAATTAGACAAAAAAAGAATAAATAATTAATTATATGTGCTAGAGTCTGTTATTTATTTAACTTACGTCCATTTTCGAATGTTGATAGTATCATATCAGATAGAAAGTGAGCAATTTTCTCATAGCTTAAATAGCTAAATTTCATAAAATCTTTAGTTAAAGTATATTTTGACTTTAATCTCTGATTAAGTAAAAGTTTAACAACAGAAAGAGCGTCTTCTTTAACTACGCTATCGTAGGTTAAATTGACTAATTTCGATATTTTATAGGTGACCAATATTCTTTCGCAATAACCGCTAAATTCAGGATTTACAACTGAACATAATAATTCAATGGCAGATGTTACTTCGTCATTTAATAGCTCTTCGTCATCTTCAATCCAACTAATAACTATTAATTGAAAAGAATTTCATTGAAAGGGAAATGCTAAATTAGATTTTTTTTACCACTGGTACTCCTTGGCAAAGCGAACACACTAACAGAAGAATGCCGTTTAGGAGGTATTTCTTGTTGCCTTTGGCAACAAAGAATAGTTTTTAAATTCTCATCTATCGTATTTGGCGTAATTAAGGATTGAGCAAGACCCATACAATTCTATACATTTATAATAGAAATCTATACACTCTATTAACGATTAGCAAACTAAATACTTACGAGAACAATAGTTAAATTATTCTCAGGACAGTTTAGCGTTTGACAAAGTTCTATAGCTCTTAAAACATCCCCTTCCTCCAGAAGGAAGCAAACAATTTTCGATACTGCATTTTTTGTCTAAAAGAAATAAATAGAAAGAAAATTATAAAAGAAATATAGAATTGCTTTTAAACAAAAATAACAAACATCTTTATCAATTAAACTTTCATGTTCGTAATGAAATTCTTTTAGGTTGAGATTCTGTGGTAAAAATTCAACAATCTTACGAAAGAGCTTAGTTTCTTCGTCAATTTTACATATTTGACCAGTCTGGAATACAGTAGAACAATAGTTAATTAATATAATTTGTTATATAATATACAGTATATATATATAAAATCACCTTTTTCAATAATTCAATTTTACATTGCCAGTATTTCTTTGTAAAACTAGTAATAATATCTTTAGATTTTTCATCTAAACTTAGCCAATTTAACAAGAATTTTGTCAGTAGTAATTCTTCTTCAGCAGTTACTGACTCTAGTAACTCTTCCTGATAAAATTGTATAGCTTTTTCAATTGAACAACGATTAGTCGTTAAAAGATCATTAGCCCAAAACCAAAATCGACGAATAACGCTAGAATTTTGTCTATTTTCCAGATTTCTAGATTTAATTTTCTCGTATCTTATCTATATAAAGAATATTTTATAATTAAATGTTTGTTTTTGTCTTCTATCTCTTTGTTTTTAGTGTTTTTTTTTTATTACCTTTTTAAGACATATTGAATCGAGACTTAATGAATTTAACGATGCGAATGTCTTTGCATTTTCGTATTCATTAATTTTTAAGAATTTTTCGGTAATCTCTTCAGTTTCTCTTTTATCTTTCTCTAATAGTTTACTCGGTAAAACTTTCATTTTATACTCTTGGCATAGAATTAAACTTTCAATTATATTTTCTATGTTGCAATCTGCGACAAAATAGATTTGAAAGTAAAGTATTTTCTTTTTAAATTTTGTTTCTTAAAAGTATTATTAAAAAGTAATTAACCTTTTGGAAATATTTCATATTTGTTGAAAATGCGCATAACATCAATTGAAGAGGCTAAAGGTAGAATATCGGCTAATCTACCGGAAACGTTTGATGCAAAGTTTATGGTCCATTCTTGATCAAAGACAGAGCAATTTGTGTGCACTTCTGATCTTGGTATCTATAAAGAGACATAGATAATTAGTAGTATTATTGGATATTATTTATTATATGAAAATGTCTCTACACTAATCAAGAAGGCTTTGGCTTTCATGTTTAAGTTTTACGCAGAAATTATTAGTTAAGTGTGTTAGTTCCCGTGCAAGTTAATGAACGAAAATCATTAAAATTAGAAATTAATAGAGAATAAATGGAAAAAAAGAAGCCTGATAAAAGAAATGCTATTGATTTTTGATTGTATTTTTCCTGTTTGTACTAACGTAAAAATCCCATGGAATAAGAAATTCAGTTTCTGACTGTAAAGTTATGGACTTGATTTAAAGAGGATAAGATTAAAGAAACAAAATGAAGATTAAATATAAGCTCTTTTTGTTACGCAATTTCGTTAAGGTTGATCTACTTACGTCTAATGCTGATTTATAACGTTGCAAATGTTCTATAGATTCTTCCAAGTAGCATCCAGAAGAACATTGTTTACAAAATGTTAGAAAATGAATAATTGCTAATGCCTGAAAATAATTTAGATTAGATTAGATTATTGTCAAATTGACGTAACGTAATAATTAATCTACTGGTGTAAATATCTTGAAACAATTCAGCACGATTGTAAGATAACCGTCATGTATGAGTGTTAGCGAAAAGTCGGAGAATTTCTCAATGCTCAATTGATTGTTCAAGTCAAGACTTTTCGATTCACTTTGACTTAATAGATATGAAGTCATTGCAGTTAGTAGCTCGACATTCTGAAATAGGGATATTTGTTTAGAAATACGAATGCTTAAGACGTAAGCTTACCTCATAACAGCTCGCTATGCAAGCTAATACTGGATTTTTATATTCTATTGCTATATTTGATAACATTTTAAAAGTGTCTTGGTGTCTTTCGCATGCTAAAACTAAACCAAGCAAATCTTCCGATTCAACTTCTGATAGCATTTTAGCAACTGAAATAAAGGATAATTAATGAAAAAGATGTACTAAAATTCCTCTCTTTCCCACATTACAACCTTTTTTCGGAGTAATTTCAATACGACTTTCGTCAGTCTCGTCATCTGAAATGATATAGGTGATTAGGGATTATCTTATTAATTTCCTTCTTGAAAACACCTCCGAATATCTTTTGTTTAGTTTTTCTCGTAACTTTTGGAGTACTATCACCAGTTAGTGAAGCCTTTTGAACGTTTTCAGCAGTAGTTATTACATAATGTAAGTGCTCTTGAAGAGCTTTATTTGTAAAGAACTTGAGATATTCGTAAAGCTATAAAAGTGAATAGAGTTGTAAGTACAATGTTATATAATGTGTTATATCATACTTCTCTTGATGGATACTGATAAAGATGAGAATAAAGAATAAATGATAACCAATTATTATTACGGCTTGCATTTAAAAGAAATTTATTTGAGACTTCAACTGAGTATGATTTACAGAAAAGAGAAATCAAATTCCAATGTCTAAAGGTTTTACTATCCGATCTATAATTATTAAATATTAAATAATTAATTAATTATCATACGACAGTCTTAATTACTTACGGATCAAGTGAATCATTATTTAAAGTATTGACAGCGGCTTCTTCAAAATCTTCTAAAATATTCGACAAATCTGCATTTTGCTTCTCCATACATTTCAGTAGAGATGATGCTGTTTAATAAAATTTAAAGCTTTAAAACAATTTGCATAATATATTCATAAATTAGAAAAAATATGAATGAATTTTTAACTAACTTATATTTTGTTGTAATTTTAATTCTAGTGGTCGTTTTTCTTCAATAGTACAATTGAGTATAGCTCTTCTGTAATCATAAATTACTTTAGCTATCTGTAGGTGAAGTCTTAGTGAAAAACTTTCAAGATCTGTGGAAGAAATGAAAATATTAATATGAATAAACAATCATAATAATTAATTAAATTAGCATACTATTACCTAGCATTTCTAAAAATGCTACACAAGAAGCGGATATATCGAGCTTCGTAAAATTTTGTAGAGCTATTCTACAAGTAGTTCTATAAGTTTCTTTCAATAATCTGTAATATACATATTATAAAAACATCATGTAATGGATAAAATATAATAAAAAACCTTTTATTAATGCTATCTCCATCTTTAATATTTGAACTTTGTAAAAAGTTAAAAAATGCAAAACAAGGTCTGCTATGTTTGAGATAATGAACATAATTCAAATTAAATACAACTCCAAATCGTTTTGCGTAAATTTCTTGCGAAAAATGTGGACCTTTCTTAAAATCTATAAACAAAACTATATAAGATATAGCATTACTGCATGCATGCTTCATTTTTACCTTCATCTTTTGATAGACCTATTTCGTCTAGTGATGAATACTTTGTCTATAGAAAAGAATAATTAAAGAATTAATGTATATACTATATGAGAATAATATTAATAATACTTTAATTGCATCATTCAACGTAATATGTTTACTATGGAAAGATTTTTCATTATTTAGAAACCTTTGATACCAGTTGTAATTAGTCTCATCTCTTCCATCAATGTAGGTAAACTAATATTGTATGAATGTTGTAACATAATTAGTATACAGATATTAATTTAATAAAAAAAAATTACGTCTTCATCAGATAAAGATAACAGACAAACTCCTCTATCAATTTTATTGTTTTCAATCATTGCTTTCCAGGTTTTTATCTCTTGATTTAAGTATAACTGATTAGCTGACGCTATATTGTACAATTGTTTATCGGTATTATGTAACATATTTAAAGCTAATTTAATCCAGTTAATATTGAATTCCTCTAGTATTTCAGTGAATTTGTCCGATTGACTGAAACAAAATTAAATCAGTATGATAGTAATAACAATGGGAAATAAGTATATGGTATAAAAGACTAACTTAATACAGAGAAATTTATAAAATAGATCAGGTAAATCTAGATCAATGCAGTATTTCACGAAATATCTATACGCTTCATCAATTGTTAATGCTCCAAAATCGAATGGAATGTTTAAAGTGCCCAAATTCATAAGCGTTTCTTGACTTTTCGATAATCTTTGCAAGAATTTCAAGCCAGTCCCCTCATTCTTATCTTCCTCTTCTCTTGCAAATATACCTCCCCTTTTATTTGTAATATAATGAAGTTTTAATTTATTAATATAGAAATGTTTTAACAAAAGAATATTAACCTATATAGATAATTAAGTATCTCTTCCCTTAATGATAGCGTACCAAGTTTCAAGTCTGATAGAGCATCAGGAAATATTTGAGTGTTAAATGGCCAACGGTTCACTGTGTTTCTTTTAAAAAAATAATTATCTATCCATAATTTCAATTCTGTTTCCTTTGAATATAATACAAAGTATTTCCAAGCTGCTTTTGTAATTTGGTTACTTTGGAATGGGGTGTCTACAAGGTTAAAAAATTAGTTATAAATAAAACAATACTCACTAATTTATTTATAAAAGTATTACCGTTTTTCCTCAATATAACGTCTAATAGAACGAATAGACGAGTCTCTTCAGTCCAATTTTCAACCCAATCAATTAAAGTATTAGAGTAATTACCAGAAATAACATTCGAAGTGGTTTGTTTACTAATATCTGAACAATTTACATTGATTTTCTCGGCAATACTCTCATATTTTGTAATTAGACTTAATCGTAGATGACTTGAAGAACTAATTAAATAAATGGAAAAGGCTAAATCTAAGAAATTTTAATAATAATAATAATAAACTGTTACTTTTTAGCTGAATTCTGCAAATGTTGTTTTGAAATACTGAGTGATGGACATGGATATAAATCTTCTAATTTGTAGATATAATTAATAAGATCACTTTGAACTTCATCAAATAAATCTTTCTCTGTTAAAACATTTGTAAGATATCTCCTTAGTTTTTTATCTGGTGTAAATTTGCAAATTTTTCTTATTTCTTTTATCCAATCAAAACCCTAGTAGATTAAAGGGGTAAAAGAACATTTAATAATCAATTCTAATAGTAAATACTAACTAACTCACCAAAGTTAATAAAAGCGAGCAAGCATCGTCAAGTTTTCTTTGACATAGGTTATTATAAACTTCATTTAATCCCAATTCAACAATTGATTTATGAGGATCAGTATCATTACAAATCTTGTCTAAATACAATTGAAGAAATCCAACATCTTGTATTTTTAATCCTTGTAGTATAGTTTGCTGTAATATTTATTATTTATTGTTATTATTTAATAAAAATTAAACAATTTTAAAAAACCTCTTTAGATAGCATTGACCATTCATTCAATAATGTTATTTGTTTAGTATTTAATGGACAATCTCCTAATACTTGCATTGAATAATGGCGAGAAAATTTTATATCCTTCGTTAAGAGATTTCGAAATTTAATTATAAAATTCATTAATGAATCTAGACAAATGATAATTTTTGATTCCAATAAATCAGTAGGTTCTTCAATTTGCTTTAACATTTTTAATGAATTAACAGCATTCTTATTCATTTTATATAAATGCTCTAAGCATAATTTGAGCAGACTTTCGCCAAACTGTCTTGTTTGTAAGTTATCAATGTGTTCAATAACAGCATTTTCTAACAGAGATAATCCACAAATTGCCCTGGTTTCATCAACAGATCTTAAGTCAGTCAGCTTTTTTTCAATGGAAAACACTAGAAGAGAGACAACAATTACTTATTGGATAGACAATCATTTGACTACACTAACTATTTTCTTTGCTTCTCAGATAAAATGCAACAGTATCAAGTTGTTTATGCTTTATTCCGTCCTTTAACGCTTGAATTGGAATTGTATAGGTATCCCAATCGTTCATATTGCATAAAACATCAGCAGTTGAGGCAGATGAATGTATGATAAGCTGAGAAATTTTATCATTAAAGATTATTCAAAATTAAGAGATAAAAGTTGTTCTGCTTACTCTATTAACTAAGTCTTCTTGCCTTAAATCCATAAATATTCCTTGAATATCATTATTTGAATAAATTAAATGCGGAAACGTAATAGTCTCCGTTAAAATCATCTTTCCAAAATTAAAATGTGAATAGGAAAAACGGCCAGTTTTACTATTGATATCATATTCGTATAAACAATAATCGTTATTGGGAGTTTTTAAGAGAAATGCTATAATTTTAGAATTCATAACTGAAGAATCTTCTATTTCGTATGTACCATCCAAAAGCGTAAAATAATTGGAAAACAAGTCGTTATCTGTTGAATTTTTTGATTTTTTAAAGCCGTTAACTACTCTTTTCTCATCAACTGTTCTAATAAGTTCCGTCTTGGCCATGCATTCGAGTCCAACAGTACTGAACCATGAAGATTGTTCTTGAACATTTATACTAGCTGGTATGAATAAATTCCATTTGTATTTTAGAAAATATTTCCTTAAATCCAGTATAAAACATTTTCTAGTTTCATATAAAATTAAATATGAATAGTCCGTTGTCATTTGAACATTTTTGACATCCTTTAATTGATAATTAATACTATCTAAGCTTATTTCGGCGATCTTTTCCCCTGTGCTTAAATTATAAAAGTCTTTAAAAATAAACCTGCTAAGGAAGAAGATAATTATTTCATTGTTTCGAATTATTAGAAAAAAGATATCTAATTTTAGATTTTCTCTAAAAAAGGATACAGATAAATTTATCAGATAACGAAATAAAACAATGTCCATATATGGATGTAATCTTTGATCCATCGTTCAATTCTAATTGACTTCTTATATAAGGTTTTTGCCCATCGAATAATTGTAAACAGGATATATTTCTTGACGTTCTAATATAGATTGAATTCTTTTTATTATCCCAAATTTGTAAATCATACTCTTCCCAATCTGAAGGAAATTATTTTAAAAGATATTAACAATATTTAAATATTTTCAATTAACCTTCTTGTATACTGTTCAAAACGTCTTTAACTTGAATACTGTTTATATGTAGTATGCAGGATGCAATCAAATTGGAATCGATAGAATAAATTCGAATGCGGTAATCTTTTGAAAGGCAAACGAATTCTGCGATTTCTGGATTGTCTTTTATCCAAGAAAATCTAGAATATTGTAATTGATAGTACTTTTATTTACAAGTTTTATTGGAAAGATCAAATGATGTTGTACAGACCGATAATATTTTCCTTCGATTTTTTGCAGCGTATTGTGTATATAAGCTAGAGAGTCATCTTTAAAGAGTACCAATAAAATTGCTTTATTTCTATTCAAACTAGCATACGAAATGTTGGATATATCTATATTATCTCTAAATTTGCGCAAGCGAACAACTTGAGCCATTTTTGTCACAAGGGATCTAGGACATTTTGGTTTCAGGCAAAGCATAGATTTTTTTCATAGTCCTACATGTCATTGTCTCTAACCTGATTGGTCATTGGTGGAAAAAATTAATAGACCAATCAGCGATGAGAAGACAAAATGCAGAGAGGCGTTTTATTAAGCTAAATGAATATACTCTACTTACAATTCTTGTATGTAATGTTTTGACGCTAAGACAAAATCGAAAGTAGTTCCTATCTATTCTTCTCCACACCTCAATAGGCCTATATAAGAGCATTTTTTTTTCAAGTTTTGAAAGTTTTCCAAGTTATAACTTTTAAATTACTTAATAAAAACTATTTTTTGTAATTAACTAATGATATAAATCAGTCAAAGTTCATAAAATTAGATTTAGATCTAAACAACCCTGATTTAATTGTACAACAACATTTGACTAATTATAGAGATATGAAATGATCGTACAGGATATCTTTTGTGATAAAATATGTTAAGGCTATCATTACAATATATATATAAATTTATATGTAATATCGACTATATTAACCATATGATGCGTGGAGGTAGCAGTCATGTAGTAAGAATAAAGAATTGTTTCAGATATATATCATATCACTTTCATTGTTAGGAAAACACCTGTGTTTTATTTTTTTTGGGAGGATTTTTAATGTAAATTTTTATAACTCATTTGCAAACTTTCATTTGGTGGATTGAATTTAGTTCGCGTTCTGGAATAATGACTTTTTTAACAATTGTATATGCTATTTTAATAATAGTTGTCGCTGTTTTTCTATTACGATGCTTAGAAATATTTCTTAGATCTTTTCGAATTAAGAATATTGATAAGAAGCATGTTCTTATTACAGGATGTGATTCCGGTTCTAAATACTTAATTTTACACTTTTAAGAACTTTTGATTTATTTCATTTACTTTTCCTCAATAGGTTTTGGATATTTATTAGCCAAGAAACTAGATAAGCAGGGAGTTCATGTTGTTGCTACTTGTCTTACCGAAAAAGGTACGACAAAGCTTGAGGATGAATGTTCGAGTCGATTGAAAGCTGTTACGTTAGATATTACTGATGAAGAAGCCGTATCTGACTTGGCAGAATTCTTAAATTATGATTTAGGTGAGATTGGACTTCATGGTCTAGTTAATAATGCAGGAATTGGAGAACCTAGTGAGGGAGCGGACTGCCGTCATTTGATGGCTAAAGATCTCAGAGAACTATACGAAGTTAATACTTTTGCAATTGTTACAATGGTTAATAAGTTTTTGACTCTATTGGAGAAAGGAAAAGGTCGAATAGTAAACATGACTTCAATTAATGGGCGAATAATTGATCCTACTCTTACCAATATTCCTTATACAACGAGTAAAGCCGCTTCCGAAGCTATATCCGATAGTTATAGGTATAATTCTAGATATAAGATATCTCATTAATTTACTCGGAATTTTAAAACCCAAAAACAGAATTTTATTCAAGGCGTATGGTATTCCAGTGAGCGTTCATATTATTGAGCCTGGATTTATTAAAACAGATATTCTAAATCCTGATAGAATGAGGTCTAGCTTCGAGAGAGGTAAGTATAGATGGACAAAAAGCGAACTAGAGAAAGAGAATGAGGTTTTTGAGGAATGTGAGTGCTAAAATTTGCTATGTGATAAAGGGAATACTTTAATTCTTTATTCTATGTTTACATAGTTGGAAAGATATTAACTGTAGTTGATAAATTTGCATCTAAAAGGCCTGGATTAGTTGTAAGAGCTTATGAACATGCGCTCTTCTCAAAATGGCCAAAGAAGCGTTATAGCGTCGAAGTTGGATTGGATTTGATCGTATCATATCTTCCTTCAATAATTCAAGATGCTTTTGTCATACTTCAATTCTATCTAGTTGTAGATGCAGCATCAAAAATTAAACAATCGGCTTTTGATCTTAAAAATAAAGAAGAATAAGAAGATAAATTTTAAAATTAACAATCAAAATGCGAGTGATGAATTAAGATAAAATAACTAAATAACTTGTAACTTTTTGAATAATGATTTTAAATTGAATAATAAATTGTTAAAGAGAAAGAATACTACACAATCAATATCTTACATGTGGTGTATTTTTATGTATACATATGATATATAAAAATATATATATATCTAAGAGTTTTTATAAAACTAAATTTAGCCTATAAACCTTTAAAAAACAAAAAAATAATATTTGATATTGAATATTAATAGAAAAATAATAATTAATAGTGTTTGCATTGTTTATGTTTATGCTTTTGGATGGAAGAGCGTTATGTTAAGTATAGGAAGTAGTAACATTTAAAAAAACAGTATATAAATAACTATTAGTTGTTTAAACTAATCAAACCAAACCCCATCTAGATAAGTCTGTTATCCTTACACCATTTATTTTGTTTTTTAACTTATCATTCTCTTCAAAAGGCGAATTTTTCAAATTAAAATGCGTCTTTAATATTCTTAAAAGGCCGAACAGCAAGGTCAACAGGTAATCGAAATTCAACAGATGTTAAGCTTTCTAATGACCTGAGTGCATCGTCGAATCCTTGTAAAAAAAAAATAACAACATTTTAACAAAAAGAAAAATATTTAGAAACGCTTCTTACCAGTTTTTACAACGTAACTCCAAGGTTGATAATAATACTCGATTAACGAATGACTTTTTAAGACAAGACGCAGCCATTTAACAAGACTGCCTTCGCTTTTAGGTAAGAATTATTAAAATTTAGGCTTAATTATTATTTAATCGACCTACTTTAAGGCGTAGCATATAAAGGCTTTGAATTGCATATCATCAGATCTCTTTAAAGGACGGTGTGATGTTAGGACACTATCTATAGCGCTTAATAAATTTTGCTTATTAGTTATTGCTTTACCACCAACGATATCGAGATGAAAGGATTGCGATAGTTTCCTTGCAGGTGAATCGTTATATTCTTTTCCGTGCTTCATTTCGTAATATTTCAGAAAGAGATCCCAGGCATGCATCATCTTCGTCTGCTTCTTTGAACGCGTCGATAAACATCCAAATACCATTAAACTTGAACTTTGACCAATTTCCATAAGACCGTGTTGAAGTAAATCTCGCAGAGCGGGCGCCAATTCTTTCCTGACGGATAAGGCTAATTCTTTATTACATTGCATAATCGGTGAATCTTCCATATCACTTGTATAATCGCTGTCAACAATGTCAACTTTTTCGTCAATGGCAACAGCTTCAAGAACTTTACTTATAGAAATTTCCAATCGAGCTCTCAAATCCCTATTTATATGGTAAATGATGTAGTTTATTAATACAAAGAGAATAATATAATAACTAACCCCCAATGATTATTTTTCGTTGTTCTTTTAAGTAAATTTCGCTTAAATTCTTTATGTCCACATCCGAATTGGCTAAACGTAAATAATTGTAAAACTGTTAAGGCCTGTTTCATAATTGACAATGTTGCCTCTTTCATCGTCTGAAATAATAGGATGTCAATGACTTAATAGGATATATATAATGTTTATTGAATGCTAACACTTGAATGATTTTTCATTTCATTATTTTTATGAACTTGTGCATGATTATCATCAAAATTGAACTTGGAGCCATGCATTGGACAAGTACATTTGTGACCAAGAGGTCCTGGAGTTTGGGCATCGCCTTGTAAGAATGAAATGAACCTCTCTAAATCAGTAACTTGCGTTTTTAATTGATCAACCAGTTTTTCTTTTACTTTGGCTGGGTTGACTATTTTTCCCACAGCTGTGTCAACAATTTTCTTGAGGTCATCATCCCTGAAAAAAGTAATTGTATATCTATATTATATAGTTATAGCCATAACCGGAAAAAGGATAATCTCACCCTAATTTACTCATATCTTCTAATTGAAAATTAAGTTTTTTAGTTAATTGGTCGATTAATATTTTCTGTTTCTCCAATACTTTACTCGTCGGAAGATCAGCATCTCCTGTCTGAGAATTAGATAAAAAAAATCTCATTAATAATCGTATAATTTACTTTAATATTCATAAATTTAAGTTTTTCTTTAGTATTACTTCGTAAGCGTATGTTTCTAAGTCTTCTAGTTGAGATTTCAGTTGGTTTATTAATTCTTGTTGTTTTTCTCTTTGTTCTATGAATTTAGCTTGAAACTCTTTCTCATCCTTGATAAAATAACAATTTTAGGATAAGAGTTTTAATCAATTCTCAATGTAAACTTCTGTTTACACAGTCATACCGTATGTTCGTGAGGCGTATTTTCGTGATTTGCAACGACTCTAACGTCAGGAATTCCCATGAACGCAAATTGTTCAAGATCTTTTAACAGAATTTCTTTTTCGTCACTGGGAGCAGAAACAATTTGCTTTAATCTAAATTGAACTTGAGCAAAATGAGAGGTGACTGCCAAAAGGGAATTATTCAATTCTTCTTGTTCTTGTTCCATTCTGTACAACTCTTTCTCATCAAAAGACTTAATATCATCGTTGTTGTCATCATCGTCAGATAGGTCGATAGACTTTTTAATAGGAGTCCATTTTTCACAAGGATTATCCAATTCTTGCTCATCGAGACTATCGTAGCAGTCGTCCAGTCCAGTTGTTAAATGAATCCTTTCCTCTTCTACTTCCGTCATCATTTTAAGCTATTTTAATGGAAGAATAAATGAATAAAAGCATATTTGTACTCTTGTTCTTGATGAAACTAGCCTATTAATAACAACAAATGAGCGGAAACACTTAAATAATATGTACACACCGATGTATAGTCGACAACAGCAGTTACAAATCGATTTCTATGGAGTTAAATTCACTTTTTCTTCCTACATCCCATACACGAGGCATCGCCAGTGCCGCCATCTTTAACAATAATTTTGTTCAATCATTGAATGATGAATGATCTAAATATATACCGCAAATATAATAACTTATCTCTTCAACTGTTTAAAATACATTCTTCAAAAATTGATAAAAACTTTGTTTTTACTGATATTACAAAACTTTCATTTTTTTAAATAATATAATATATTCAATCATTTCCAATTCTTTAGTTTTGAATTAACGTGTTAAAAATATCATTAACACTGTAAAAAATAATTAAAAAATTAGAATAGAGAGGATGCGATCAACTCTTTTCAGTATAATATCAAAATAATTATTTTTATATGAGGGTGGCTGCCGAGTGCCTCTCTGTTGATATAAGTTTTAAAGTTTTAATAATATAAATTAGCTATTAAAGCCTTCTTTTAGAGATAATTTAGTAACAATTTATATTTTTTTTACAAATTTACATAAGTATAGGCTTAAAATTCTAAATATGCAGGATTTATGGAGGCTATGTCAAAAAAATAATATATATATATACATTCATTAAAATAGGGGAGGTACAATGACGCTATGACTTGCATAAATGATTAATTAAGCCTGTACAGATGTCTTAAAACTTATCGAACAAATATAAATATACCTACCTACAGGACAGGATAAATATAGAAAATAAATAAATATACAATATGTAGTATAGGCTTAACTCTTGTAGAGTAGGGAAAGAAAACAAAAATAAATCAATAATCACTGTTAAATACAAATTTGGTATGAATTTTTCATTGTCTAGTCTAGAAACCAAAGTTTACAATACCTATTTGATTTTTTTTTTAGCATTATTAATAATTTATTGCCTACTTAATTTGTTTTCTACTCGTCCCTATAATTCATCAGTTAAAATATGAAATTATACAGCTATGGCTTCGGTGAACGTATAAAGGAATGTATGAAATTTATGTATATATCTTCTATGGATGTGTTTACGAATAACTATTTCTAAAATTATATCTCTTCTAAGAATGGATTATAACACGATACATTTTAACGAATTCAGTGGTATGTTCTTTATATTTATAATTTTATGAAATGTTATTGTTATTGTATTTTAATCCTTCACCTCTAGAATATGTTCCATTTTGTATTAGTATTTTCGATAAGGAATTTGCACAAGCTCTCTCAACGAATGAATCTTTTGATCACATATACTCTCAATTTCCTCGTATTAAAAATTCAATGAAGAGAGAAGATCTTTATCAGGAGAATGTTCAATTAGGAAGAGAAATGTGTCTTACTAATTGCAGAATGTTCTTATTGGAAGCCCTTCGTTTTTATTCGTTAGATGAATTCTTAGAAATTTTTAAATTAAATGGGACAATGAAGCAGAGAGAGATCGCTCAAAAATCCTATATTTTAAATATTAACCTTTGTAAGTAGACATAATCGCTAATGATTCTAACGTAAATGATTATACGCCATCTAGTGGCAACAACAAATGAGAGATGCATAAAACACATTTAATCTTATATTTTTTCTATTTTCTCTTTCCTTAAATAAAAAAGGTAGAAAATTTTCGCCGTTGAAAGACGAATCAATTAATATATGGGGTAATTACTATTGGACAAAGCTAACTTCACAATTAAAGGAACTCTATTCAAGCACGCACTTCCAAGAAAAGAACATTCTTAAAAAAGAACATTTTTATAATAAAGTTAAATGGCTAATTGGTAATCAAACAGGTTTTTTACCGAAAAAGACGCTATTAAAAGATTTTCCTAATTACGTTATCGATAATGATAAATTAATAGCCGATTATAACAATACTCAAGATAATCAAATAATTGAGACTATCTTGAAAATTAATTGGAGGAAATTGGTAATAAAAGGTGCAAAAGGAATAGGAAAATCTCTTATTCTGAAGAAAATTGCAGCAAGTTGGGCAAGGAAAACGGAAGTTACTTCAAAATTAGTTCTTTTTATACCGCAGGCCTACAGAGTTCATGATTTTCAATCTCTTGTTAAAATTATATGCAGCGAACTATTGATTGACCTTGATCGTGAACTGTATTTTCATGTTGAAAAATTATTGGAGAATTTACCTGAGAACATAATACTGCTGTTGGATGACTCATTCTCAGCTGATAATCGACGAGATTCTTCTCACTGCTATCCTTATTTATCTAATTTTGTTGTTATTGCCACTAGCTCTATTAACCAATTAGAGGCGGACAAAGTACAAGATTTTAAAGTAGTAGAAATTGAAGAGGAATTTCTAGAGCAGAGCTTTAAAAAAGTTATAAATAGAGAATATTCGATAGACGCCGATAATCTAATTAAAGAATTAACGTTCTTCGGCCTCAATTTCTTCTTATTATTTCCAAAATATTGGTTTATTATCGTAAAATTATGGCAGAAGAGATTACCAGTTAATAATTTCTTTTTAAGCCTACTAAAAAGTTGTTTTGGCATCAAGGCAAAAGTTCTTACTGATTTATTGTTAGTATCATTCAATTATATAATTAATTTGGAAAATAAGGAGAACAACGGCTACCAATCGAAATATTCTGCTATCAACTGTATATTAACAACTAACGAAGAAGGTAATCAGCAATTTAAAAGTAATAAGATAAGAAATTTATTAATTGCCGAACACTTAATAAGAAATGAAACAGATTTACAATTATTCATTAAAAATCATGAGTTAATACGAAGCGAAGACGACACACTAATCTTTGACGTGATCTTTTATATTCTTTTGACAGTAAAGAACGCTCCTAAGGGTTTAGATGAATTAATAACCATTGAACCGTTCGAAAATCAATTAGTGATAATTATGCATACTGTTGAAAATTTTGATAGGAAATTTGAATTATTTAACTGTCGAGAAATGGTAATAAACTTGGAAAAGTATTCGACATATTACCTTGACAGACTTATTAGAAATATTAAATTTTTCATTTCCAAATTAAATAGAAAAGATAATTTCAAGTTGACTTTTAAATCTGATAAGGATTTAAATGGTTTTTGGAATAAAAGACTTGTTGAGTTTGTTAATGGGATATTAACTAACTTTACATCTAATAATATAAAATTAAGGGAACTATGCTTTAAAATTGGTCACGTTCCTAATGAAGAAAAGATTTTACAGAATATCAACAATTATAAAGAAAAAGAACACAATGATTTAGCTGTAATACTCTGGAATTTGAATGAAGACTTTTATCATTCAATCAATCAGTACTTAATTTCGAACCATAACGTTTATCTACTATGTTTAATCAAATGTAATGAATATTCTAATATTTTGGGAAATATTAGACAGAATAGGCTACAATTTATTGTTATTTATAATAGTAATAACATTGTTCCAATTCTTCCCTTAAAGGAGAGAATCAAATTGAATTCATTAATTATTGAAAGTATACATTCGAATATAAAGAGTATTGATGTACAGAATTCAACAAATGTTTCGTCCCGTAATTTCGAGAATAATTACAAGAGAGCTATAGAAATTTGCTCTAATTTGAACTTTGTTGATAGTTTAACCAAATTTTCTATATCTTTTAGAAATATTGCAACAGCTATACCTGCAGTTGTTAAATCATTAAATAATAAAGAAATTACCGAATTGTACTTGGAAGATTGCGGTATTAATCTCTACTTATTAATCGATTTAAAAAGGTATCTGGTAGATTTAAAGACTTTAAAATATTTAAATGTTTGCCGTAATAATTTGGATGGAATTGTATCGAACAATCTCAACTCTGAAATACAATGTTTACAGTTACAAAGATTAAATATGGATATGTGCGGTATATCAGACGATAGTATTTATTATTTAAATAATTATTTCTTCAGAAATAGCAATATAAAAAGGCTACAATTATCTTATAATTTTATATCTAAAAGTCTTAAAAGTCTATTACAATCAATTAATTTGGTAAACGAATTAACTATTCGAAGCAACGATATAACAAAAGGAGATTTATTGTGTGCTGTAAAACTCTTTCAAAGTATGGAAGAATTAAAGAAAATTGATCTTAGCGAAAACGATATAGAAGAATCAGCTGCCAATCTATTTGAAAATCTCGGAGGAAAAGTTGAAGAAGTTCATCTCGAATTTTGCGGTATTAATGAATTAACGGCAAAATATATTTCTCATCAGTTAAAACAACGTAATAATAATTTAAAGGTAATTAATTTGAATAGAAACTTTTGTATAAGTAAAAATTACGAATGTTTAATTGCAAATTATAAATGAAAAGTAATTAAATAAATATGAATATTAATTAATAAAGCGTTATTTATATTATTTTAATGAATTGAATCATAATATACACATCATCATAATAATAAGATAATGCCGAAGTCATATAGCAACAAGTAGATAATTACATACGTGACTTTTTTATTCGTTCATACAATGGTGAAGGAGCTTCTACAATTAGGCTGTAAAAGCATTACCCTTTTGAGATTAAATTGCATTACAATTAACCTAGTTTCCTAAAAGAACGTGACCCCATTATGTTATTTCTTACCACCTGTTACACTCCCAACTTCACGTAGGTTACACTTTCGTTTGTTAATTAGCATACGAAAAGCAGTCGAATTAATGAAGCAGTTGTAATTACCGGACTCCGGATCCAGACACATAAAAATATCTACCAGTGATTTCCATCAAAATTTCAAGGCATAATGCCTTTAGAAACAGAAATATATCCATCACACAATATTTTATAATAAATATCCCTCTATTTGGATCTGAAGGATTCTCCTTCTATTCTTTCAATTACAATACAAAGGCGTCTAAGTTTCTATTCGTTAAACTAACCATCTAATTCCCTTTGGTTTTAAATTAGCCCAATAGTGATAACGAAGTAGGTAATTGGGTAGTTGTTATTAAACTTAATTCGTTCTAACTCGAAACTTGGACGACAAATGCACCTGCTATTCGGAAAAAAGGAAATTGCAACGTTTCTTGCGCAGTTTGGTTAATAGCAATTTATAAAAACATCTGCCTAAAGAGTTTCGAATGAATATAAGAGAAAAAGTAAGAAAAAGAAGGGTATAATCAGAAACACAACCGACTTTGATCTTTCAATCATAATGATAACAATAACGATGAGTAATTATCGCGTCTTTGATTCGAATAATATAATCGTAGGTGGTCGGAAACGTGCGATCCGAACAGGTGATGTGTTCATGCGTTCTCGCACACTTGATTGAACATAATAAAATCTTTAGGAAACAAAGAATTTAGCGCTGACCAATCAGCGTCTAGTATGTAAATGAGGCTCCCGTTTATTAGTCTATATAAGAAGGAGTTTACAAATTATCCGGCGAATTATATCGCAATGGACGTGGGAAGTAAATTACCTGGTAAATCGGCTTTTTGTTCAATTTCGATGCTTATATCACCAACTCCAAGTGAAAATCGGTCTACTATATCTCAAACAAGTTTTCTCGGAATCGCTCAAAAGCATATAGCAGCTCTAGAGGAACAAAGTTTGAATAAGGAACTTTACTTCAATAACATGAAGGATTTTCAAGGAAATAGCTATCCAGAATTCTTGAGAAGCAATAACGAAATGTTTTCAATGGGTTAGTAAAAAGAGGAATGATAAACAAATATTGTTATTTTATTTAGGGTAAAGAGTGTAACAAAAAAAAAGGGGATCAACAGAAAAAATGGCTTTTCTTATATTTTAATCATACATCTGCAAATGCTTTTAGATTGACAAGGACGGAAACTGTCAACTTTAATAAGTTTTTTTTAAACTTCCGTTTAAAGAACCTATTATAAAATAATAAATGATATTACATATATATATATATATATATATATATATACTGTATATATATGTAGCTGTCATAGGATAAAATGTCTCATTTTCACCAATAATTTCTACTAGCAATTAAAAATGAATTCTTTTCTCTTTAAGCTAATTTAAATATTATAATTAATGATTTCTTATTTATTGAATTTCTTGAATAATCAGGAAATAATTCTTGTTACTAAAAAATTAAGGGAAAGCGATATTTGCATGTCTAAATTAGATTTTAATTAAATTAAGTAATTTATTCGCTCTCTATTTATGGCTTTGGACTTTTTTTTTCCTTTCTAAAGATGCTATTCTCTTAAATGGATCATTATGCAAATTATATTAATGTAGTATTAAAAAGGACATTCTTAGTACAATATTAATAAAGATTCATTTCATTAGAGAAACCTGAACTTTTTTTTTCTAGGTATATTAATTCTCTTAAGAGCTTAATTAAATAATGAAAGTGTAAAGATTGCGATATGCTTAAAAGATCCTAATATAAAAATCTCTTATGTAAGTGTCTTTTGATATAATGTACAATTCTTTTCTATAAACACAGTGCCCGCTAAGAGACGCCGACGAGAAACACACTCAAGACGACAAAGAACAACGTTCACATCGCAACAGACACTCAAATTAGAGCTCGAATACCAAAGGACCGGTAAGTATCATTTCTTAATTATTATTCAATAAATAATTAAAATAATCTTTCCTTTCCGTTTTCTTTCCCTTTTTCTCGCTTTCTTCTATTATTTTTCTATTATTAGCATTTTTCATAATAGAATATATTACAAGGCCAAGAAGATTTGAACTCGCCGAGCTTTTACATTTAAGTGAGACCCAAATAAAAATATGGTTTCAAAATAGGAGGGCCAAGGACAAACGAATCGAAAAGGCTCAAGTTGACCAACATATCAGGTAGATGATAACTTGAATTTATACATATGTATATATCTTTTTTTCACATTGCAGAGCTATCAATTTGTCAAGTTGCTTACAATCTGCAAATAATCTTCAATCTCTTTACAATCCGGCCGTTTCGACTTCGTTTCCTTATTTTTCAGGTGTTACTATGCCAGAAATAAGTAATGTTTCAAGGAAACCTACATACATATATTAAATATCAATGTTAATATTTAAAAAGACAAACGAATAACATATGTACAGCATATTTTCAAAAAAAACATGTATAAGTATGTTAAAGGGCAATGAACTTTCTTTTTTTTTAGTTTTACTAACCTATATAGACCTAATAATCTTAATTATATCAATATTCATCTAATATCCTCAAATGTCTATCTAGTTAATGTTGTAATTAAAATTTCTAATAATTAATGAGACGCTTTGAATTTCTTTTCTTAACATATAAGTATATTATTAATGACTAATAAATATACCTATTAATTCTTCTATTTATTAATCATCAATTACCAAATAACTTTAAAACTAATTATAAAGATAATTCAAAAATATTTATTAAGACTTCCGTAAGTTGTGATGACCTTTATTTACTTTCAAGGTTATGATAATATAACTATAAAAATTATTATAATAATTTCTAGTCAATTTTATTATCATTTTTGTTTCTTTACAGCAAAAGATTAATTTAAGAATCAAGGTTGAGTAATATGAGTTTAATATGAAGATTTCTAATCTACCATATTCCCCTTTACTACCTCCAATTTCTATTACCTTACATTTCATCCTTTAGCTAATTATATAAATTAATTTCTTCTTCTTGGATAGAAGAAACATTCCATGTTCCTTTTGAATTAAAATATTAAATATCAGTATTATAAATATCTCTGTTTTAAGATAATATTATAATCCCATGTTGGGATAAACTTCGGTACAACATTCATATTCCGAAACTATTCGAATTGCGTTTTGTTTTACAATCTCAAAGTTTGAATTATCATATTGTTGCAATTCGAGACGCTTAGAATAATCTTGGAACGTAATACTCATATCTTTTCCTGTGTGAATCCAGGAACCAAATATTATTGGGCACGTATGGGTACCATTGAAATTATCTTTACAATGAATCCTGTTTTTTAACATATAATATGTTTGTAATAAAATGTTAAAAATTGAATATAATCAACATTTACGATTAAATACTTTTTATAATATGTCTGCCAGCGGTTCGATTATATGATTTTCCTTATCCGACCTTATCCTTCCAAATATTATTAATATTAATCGCACTTTGTCAATGATTCTCCGAGGACCAAGAGAGTCTTGGATCGGTCCAGTTCTAAATATTAGTTTATACAAATGATTAAAGTCTCTCATAAAATGAATATCATTCATTTTTCGATAGGACATTCACAAGACTAAGTATAAATATAAGAGGATTAGGCCAACTTTTGGATGAGTCTTCTTTAAAATTGATTCCATTACATCTTCCCTTGAGTTTCTATATGAAAATATTTCTTATAATAAATTTATCATAAGGATTGCGTAAGGATATGCAGGAAAATTTTAGATTTTGCTAAAACAGCACTATAGACGAGAAGGACAGCGAAGAAGACCAAAGTGTTCTTATAGTGGCCTTATACTCATATAAATTTAATATATATGTATATATTAGTATATATGCAGTATATACAATATTTATATTGTTTCCTTAATTAACGTTTTACTGTTGATTTGTACAATTAATTAACTTTTCAGCAGTAGTTGGCAAGTACAATATTGAGGCTAATCCCTCTCATTAAAGACCCACAAAGTAACAACTAAACACAGTAAATATTATTAATGATTTCATTTTGAAGTCTATAGAACTTTAATGGTTTGTTTTGTTTGTCTTTAATAATTGCTCCTAAAAGAAGGAAAAGTTTCTCTTATGAAGTATTATATCATATTGAAATTACGTTATCATTTTAGCACAATAATGTACAATTGTAGTTCAGTTCGGCTGTTTCCTTTTCCTTTTCTTTCTCTTTTTGGTGTTAAGGTTACGGAAATGAGAAACGTTTCTAGGAAACCTCGCTTATAGTTATGTTAAATTAATATTTAATGTGCACAGAGGAAGCCGTAAGAAAACCCAACTATTTAAAGAATTTTCTTAATTAACCTTAAAAGAACCGAAAATAATACTCTCTATTATATAATCTCATTATATAAGTACTTTCATAAAGTTTATATATACAGCATACATGTCTAAGTAAATCTTAATGTAAAGTTGTTATCAAGGACACGAGCTCTAGTTATATACATTAAATATCTGTATTTAAACTCCTTTTCAAGTTGAGGTTCTACTTTTTTCCCTTTTCTTTACACTACTAAATCAAAAATTCCTGGAATATGAATTTATTATAATTCATTCATAACCTTGATCTAATGGCAAACAAGAAGAAAAAGGAATACATGTCCAATTTTTAATATTCAATTTACTGTATATATGCAGTTAATATAATAATGAGGATATTAGCAATTTTGTTAATATATCCCTATCTTTAAAGCTATTTTTAGAAATGACAGTCTATTAAGATAATTAATCATATTTAAATAATTGTTCAATCTGGTACTATCATTCAAAAACAGATCAATTCTTTATCTTTAGAAAATTGAATAGTTTAACTTGTGTTTGCGAATTAATTGATTTATATTAACTATACAAGTGTAAATTTAATATATAATGAATTATTTATATTTCAAAGATTCATTACTTTCAAACATTTTAATTGAAATCTATTTTCGATATGTAAAGTTCCAATCTTATTAAAAAGTCTATATTTTTTTTTAACTATTAATGCTATTAATGATAAAAGTTACTGTATATTTGTCATGTTTATCCTTTTTAATGGATTAGTTTTAAAATGATCATGAAGAGAGGCTGAAGCTGAATAAATAGAATCTTTCAATAGTCAATCAAAAACTTTTTATTAATATTCTAAGAATTCTTGTTTAAAGTTAATAAAAGTTTGTTTCATATTGACCAAGGTTATTGTGAAACGAATATAGTATAGAAGATAGTTTTTACATTATTTTAAAAGAGACCTGAAAGAGAAAGAATGAAAGAGGAGATATGGAATGGAATCAAGATTAGGAAAATAATAATTCTGATAACGATAAGAATAGTTTGAAATTCTTTTACTACAATACCAAGACATAGACAATTATTTCATTCTATTTGACCGCTATTTTTGTGATTATCTAATTACAATAATGGATTTATGTAAGCCTATTTCCTACATCAAAACAACTTTTGACTTGTAACGCCTCAATTGACAAAATACTCTTTCGGATGCCATAATATTATTTTATTCTGATATTAATATAATCAATATTAATAATAACAAACTCGATAGTTTAATTTTTTGCAATAGTTACTTTAAATGTAACATCTATGTAAGGTTCTGGACAACAACTATAGTGTTGTTCATGACGAAATGCACCAGATTCGATAATTTTATATTTGCCTGAGTAATGGCTTAAATCTACTTTCTTATCACCCTTAATGTCTAGGTCCATTTTGAATCCATCATAGGTCCATGATCCATATTTGAAATTGCAAGTATATACTTTTCCATCGAGTGTGCATCTGACCTATTTGTCGTTATGAAATAGATAAACAATAATTCAGAGTGTAACTAGTTTAACTTACCGTTATCAGTTTTGCTGGAACATACATGAGACTTCCATCGTTGTTAATCATTACTAGAGCATCAACAAGATCAATCTCTTTACGTGCCCTATTAAGGAAAATATAGTATATAAGAACCTTTTTAATTGTTAAACAGTTATTTACTTATTGTATATGGTAATATCAGGACTCCAAATCTCTTTAAGAGGAATATTTATAGTGTCTATATTATATTCTTCCGGTGACCACGATAGTCTACTATCATTCCATACCTGTCATAAATCAACTGTACGTTAATTTACCTGTTTTATTATCTCTATGACAGTGGAAAGAAAATAAAAATACTCTTTCTTCCCAAACATTAAAAGTAATGATGTCATCCTCAAACTCTATAATATCATTTATAGATAATCCAATAGAAGCACTAACAAGTCCAGTAGGCTTTACGAATTTGTTATAGCTTTTTAATAAATCATTGAAGAGTCTATCCCTATTGTTATGTTTTAAATAAATGTAGAAAATAACGCAAGAGAAGGAAGAGAATAAATAGAATAGATAGCATACTCATCACCGTAGACTTGTAGAAGAAGAATCAAATGGAAAGTAGATAAGAATAGCCCACTCATCCTGAAACGGTTTCTCTTGTATTGTTGAGGAAAAGTCCCCTATTCAAATATATATTACATATGAAAATGTGAAAATGATATAATTATGATAACGTGAGAGATGGAGAGAAATAGATAGATTTAAAAATTGGATAAACGCATCCGTTTTAATATATTTTAAAAAAATTCATCCTTTTCCGTAAACCTTTAGCAATAGAAAACGTTACTGAATGTCAGCTTGCATTTTTTTTCTCTTTCCCAACCCGTTAAATATACTTAATTACGTGACTTTTTGATTTTCTTTGTCCCTGACCTATTTATTCAACTTTAGGTTTATTGTTACAAAAGAGAAACTTTTCAACTTGAATAAAACTAATTGTATTTAAAAAGAAAGGAGTGAGGGCGGGGGCACATTAGCAATACGTTTCTCTATTTTAAATATTAGGTAATGCTTTTTCTTAGGCCTATTAGTTAAGTCTTTTTTTTGTATAAGAAATTGAAAGAGGAGGATATATACATCTACTCCATACAACAACTCTTAGTATTGTACAAAAGAAAATTGAACACACAAGCGGCTAAAAACACTTTGACAGTATTTTTTTTTATGGCTTGCTTTTCCTTTGCGCATACCTAACTTCTGAATAGGAATAGAAAAAGAAGAATTCAAAGGGATTAGGAATTACTTGATTTATAGAGTAGGAAGATGACTGAAGATTTCCATTGGAATAGAGAAAATATTGACCAATAAATTATTAGAAGATTTATTATATCAAAGGAAATAGATCATGTTGAGCTGGCCTGAGTTTATACACATGCTTCACGAACTTGAAAGCAATCGGATGAGAAACAGTACCTTATCGAATAAATGTCTACAAAATAGAAAGTGGTATCTCTTCCTTTTATCTTCCGCAACAACGCTTATCTTTGGAATTGTTTTAACATTGACGTTCAAATGTTTATACTTTTTATCGAAGAAGATCATTTTTGCTGGACGAAAGAAGAAAGAAAAAGATAATAGTACTGATTCAAGTAGATACGGAAGATCAAGTGAACAGATACGATTAGGTACTCTTATTAAAATACGAACTCAGCTGTTTATATCTGGACAGACATTGAATGGTAGAATATTGGTAAATATTGATCTCTTTGTATATATCTATAAAACTTAATATCTTGAATTTTAGATAACTTTGTCATGTACGCTAAGTATTGCATCCTTCATCATTTACTTAATAGATGAAACAAAGTAAGCGAACTTTCTACAGAAAGAATAAAAGCCAAAATATATTGGCTTTATAGTTCCCATATTGACCTATAAGTTCTAATTCTTTTTCTGTTGTAATAGATCGGAAAATGCTCCTGAAACTTGTATCAAATTTGCTAACAATACTCGGCAACAGATAGACTTTATCTTCCATATTCTATTTCTATTATATTTTCTAATAAGAGTATGAATAAATTTAAATATTCAACAATCATATCCAGTGATTTAATTTTACACTTTTTCCTATACATTTAAAGTTAATAGCAGCCGAAAATAAACTTACATTCTGGATTAAATTACATTCTTTAATTGATTTATGCACGATACCACCGATTTTCTTATCAATTTACCTTGACAGACAATGGTTAGGTAAATATCTTTTAATTCATTATAATTTATTCATAAATGATTTCGCAATATATTTATTAGGATTAAGATTTATGAGGGCTTTGTGGATTATGACAGTTCCGAAAATATTAAAATATTTGAACGTGTTACAGACAAGTAATGCCATTCATATGGCTCAATTACTGGCTTATTTAGTTGGATTTTGGCTATCTTCTGCCGGTTTTGTTCATTTGGTAGAAACTTCTGGTGATCCATTTAATAATTGGGAAAACAATCAGTACTTAAGCTATTGGGAGTGCTTATATTTTTTGGTTATTACAATGTCAACCGTTGGATATGGTGATGTGACCTGTGTGACCGTTATCGGAAAGTCATTTATTATCATATTCATAATTGGTTCAATGTATCTATTCGCTAGAAATATTGATGTTATTGTTCAAATTATCGGTAAAGCCGGTAATAATAATTGCTCTTACAAGAAACCAGCTGGAGTAAAGTAAGTTGGGTGTAAAATTGTTTATGAATGACGTCTAATAGATTAAAAATAACAATAATTATAGGCATTTGGTAATCGTCGGTTCGATAACGTACTATTCGGTAAAGAATTTTGTAGATGAGTTCCTTCACGTTGATTGGCAACAGAAAAATCTTACACTCATCTTTCTAAATAAGTAAGTATATCTATTAAAAATTATTTAATCTCTCCTTTTTATATATAAACAAATAAACAAACAAAAATAGACAGAAACCTGATTTGAGGACATATACAATCTTTAAAAAAAACTTTACAAACGTAAAATTCTTTATGGGAACGCCTATGAACGCCTACGACCTTGGAAGAGTTAAGGTATGCGTCTATTCATTTATATTTTTTGCTATTGATAATTTTATAATATTGAATAAAAATTGAATTAGCTAAAGGAGGCAGAAGCTTTTATCGTGATGGCTAATCCTTATACCGGTAATAGAGACGAGGAAGACGCTTCAAACGTACTAAGAGTGATAGCCGCTAAGAATTATCACCCAAAAATAAGAATTATTGTACAGTTGTTAAGCTATCAAAACAAAGGTCATTTATTAAATTTATCACCTTGGAGCGAAGATGATAAAATCATATGCGAAGATGAAATTAAATTAGGTTTTCTAGCGCAAAGTTGTGTTGCACCTGGTTTTTCAACTTTAATATCCAATCTATTCGTATTGAAGAACGCTAAAAACTACGAAAAGAATTGTCGACATGGATATTACAGATGGCATTCAAATTATGTAACGGGTTCCGATATGGAATTATATACTTGTAAATTCTCTGAATCGTTTTATGAATATACTTTTGTTGAAGCTGCCGAGTAAGTAATTAATAGTTAATTCTATTTTCAATAGAAAAAAATGATTAATTACTAAGAATATAATGAATTATAATATTATTATTCTAGAATTTGCTATACTATGTGCGATTTATTACTAATTGGTATAAAATCAACAAATTTCTGTGGGAAAAAGCGAATTATTATGAATACCTATTCGAAACATACTATTGGTCAGGATTCTGTTGGATTTTTTATATGTAGATCTAAGGATTCGCTTAGGAAACTTAATCATTTATGCAAATTATGTCACATTGATAATAAGATGACACCGTTGCAAAAATGTAAATGTAGACAATCGAAACGTTTGTATAGTTATTTCTCTAATATTTATGTATTAATGCATGATTTCGATAAACAGTTAGATTATTTGTTGATATTGGATCCGGATGTGACGGAAATATCAATTCAAACTTTCAATATGAACATCGAAATGTCAGAAAGAGAATTAATAAAGATTTCAATATCTTGTAATTCATCACGTTTAAATAGCTCATTTGCATATTATATTTTATAATTTATTCTATTATCTATAGAATTTCTGATAATTATTCAAATCGTGATGATATTTTCGATTTCACCGGTTTATTTCATTGGTGTCCAGACGTTCCACTTGAAAAAGCAATATGGGTATGTAATCAAATCACAGGCAATTCATTCAAACAATTATTATTGTTGTTGCTTATATTTAGAAAGAAAATCTACAAACATTCAAAAATATGAAAGATCATATCGTTGTTTGTATATTTGCTCATAAAGAATCTACTTCAATAGGCCTATGTAATTTTGTCATGCCACTAAGAAGTAGTTCATTTAAAAAAGACGAGTTAAAAAGTATAGTATTCGTTGGCGATAAAGATTACCTTAAAACCGAATGGCAAACTCTTAAAAACTTCCCGAATGTTTATATTAAACCAGTTTGTAATTTTATATTTATCTATTTTTTCTATGACAAACATGTAATATATGGGATATTATGTAATTTTCTAAAAGGGTTCACCATTAAATAGAGCAAATTTAAGATCAGTTCAATTGGATCATTGTCGAATGTGCGTCATTATTAAAAGCTATCAGACAATGGAAGATCGTATCTTAGCCGATAAAGAATCTATCATATGCACACTTGGAATAAAATCTATGAAATTTTATAAATTAGTTGATTTGGAAGGAGACAGTTTTTGTTGTCGTAAGTATTTACATTTTTTGTGTTAATTAATAAGATAATGGATTCTTTTCTATTTACTTTGAAGCGTCTCAAGAATCTGAGGAATGTTCACAGAATGATAATATAACAATGACAGGTAAAATGGTTATGAAAACAACAGCAAGTATCAATGAAGAAATCGATAAAAAGAGAAAAAGTAATATCTATCTTTTATAATTGTTACTTCCGATAAACGAACGTTATTGTCTAGGTTCTTCCTATAAGATGGAGATAAGTAGTTCAAAGGTACCATTGATAACGGATGTAGGTCAGCTGCTAGATTTCTCTATTCTATGTATTTTATGGTAATAATAACTTGTTTCTTTTTTTTGTATAGAATGTAATTCCAACGTTCGATTTCTTGATGTTGATAATTTCCACGACCCTAAACTACCTTTTAGAATGTCATTACCATTCGCATGCGGTAGTGTATTTACATCATCTCTATTAGACTCGCTATTATGCAATGTAAGAGCAACAATCTTATTATTCTGTCTATAATTTCTCTTTAATTTTCATATCTTTGATTTATATGAAAAAGACGTATTTCAATCCGGAAAGTATCAATATAATTAGAATTCTTTTAACTGGAGCCGTTCGACCAGAATTAGATCAAATGATGGCGGAAGGTGTGGGTATACTAAAAGGTTCAGAAAGCACTAAAGATCAATTAAGCAAGAAACAGTGCAGTATTCATCAATTATCAATGGATACATTTTTCAAAGAGTATATTGACAAGACGTATAGTGAAATGTTTCTATCTTTGCTGAAAGACTATGGTATTATATGCCTCGGCTTATACCGCCAATTGGAAACGGCTGAACAGTCTGGTTCATATGAAAGGTTTGTCATAACAAATCCACCTGGTTATATACTTCTTCAAAATACAGATTTGGTTTGTATACTTACATACTGTTATTATATTAATAAATTCCATTCTTATCTCCCGCCTCTAGGTTTATTGTATGGTTCCCTTTAAAACTCAAGTTGGCGATGAAAAGTAACAAACTTACAATCAATGAAACATACTGTTTTTTTTTTATAAAAAAAATATATTTTTATTATCTTTTAAACATGCTTTTTATTTTTTTTATTTCAATAGTAATTTCCAAAAAACAAGTAAATAAAAATAGTGAAACTGTATAAATATATATATATATATATATATATATATATATCAGTATTAATATATACGTATATATTAATATATTTAAAATACATGAATATTTTCAATGTTTTCCTTTATTCAAATATCTGAATTAGTAACAACCTGGAGCTGGTTTGAATTTTCAACGTTATTTAATTCTGTTGTATTCTTTTCGACATTAATGAAATTACTTTCTAAACTCTTTAAAAGTTTATCTCCTATTTTTGTTATTGCTAGAAAGAATATAAAACCAGCTCCTATAGCTCCCAGAGATAATCCTAACAGTGAACCCGTTGGTTTAATAATTATGAATGCTGTAACTATTGATGCTACATCTACTATGTAAACAAGAGCGGCTAAAACTAATCTGTGAAAATGGGTACCAAAGAGTGAACCTATTGGAGCTCCTACGACTACAATTGGTGCGCAAACCAAAAAATAATCCCAAGTAACTGTTGAAATTCCCTCGTGTATAAAATTTCTCCAAAAAACTCCAAAAAATGAATTAAATGCCATAAGAACTACAGATGTTGGTGTAGCAACTTTCTCAGAAACTCTAAAGAGTAGTGTTAGTATGCTAAAAGAGCATATATCTACACCACTGCCTGTAAATGATGTAAATATCCCACCGACAAAACCAGTTAACAATAGTATAGGATAGGTCCACCATTGCAGATTTACTATTTGCCTAAAAGTTTTCCTTTTTTTTCTAAAATTTAATAAGAAGAGGGAAAAAGCAAATGTAAACCAAATGCAGACAAACAACATCTTTTTCTGCGCTGCTGTTAGTTTTTTATCAACGAATTCATAGCCAAAAATACCACCACCTATTGCTCCTATGGAACAGAATATTATAGAATTGTACTCGACTTGAACTTTCATGAAAAAAATGCTGAAAGAGGCGCAAGACATTCCGCATGATTGAATTAATAATGAAAAATCCTTGGCCTTTACAGGATCTATTTTTAAAAGAAGAGTCATCACTGGAAATGCAACTGCTCCTCCTCCCTCGGATGTCATTCCAGCAATAATCGAACCAAAAATCATAGTTAGAGTCATAGTATATCCAGTCGTAAATTTTTCCCAAATCGAATGCTGGATAGCGTAGGAAAACCACAAAAATTCAACAATTAAAAATGGTATTAAAACTGCTATAATTCTTCTATATTTCTTCAAAAATTTACTTCGTCCTCCGAAATGTTCACCTCTAATAAATTCCTCATTATCTTCATCATCTCTTTTCATTTGTCCTATTGTGCAATGGCACAAAATATTATTTATATCTCTTTGAAATTATCAATATATAGTCAACAATGTCAACAAACCTTCAAAAAAGTATTTAATACACCAAACTTTCGGTCCATTCCTACAACAGTTTATTCTATCTTTAATAGTTTCTTTCTTGTTCTCTTCCATTCTAGCACAATTCAACTTCTGATATAAGAGACGGTCGACGCAATATATAGTATACGATTTACATATGAAATCAATAATAGTACCTCAGTTTCTATACAACTTTTTGAAAACTTGTACTATCTACTAACAATGAGCATTACAATGGCGTTATATTAAGTTTTCTATTAAAAAGCATCAAAAGTATCTTCTCTATAGTATTTAGAGAAAATTATCTATCGATTTGCTAAAATTCTAAAGCCTTTCCAAATTAAACAATAACTTGTTAAAGATCATAGAAAAAGGATGATTTATTACATTTTTCCTATGTTATTATATGTAACAAATTTCATATATTTTCGTTAATACAGTTTTGAGGTTGAGTGACCCGAACTCGTTTTGAACAGGTCTCACCCAACAAATATATAATAGGTGTCTTGAACTAGTATATTCTTTTGTGTATTATACTCAAAAATGTAATCCTATATTTAAGTTCGTATTGAGATAAATTTCAACTTGACATAAAAACAGTACGAGCTAACTGAATTCCCTAAATTACAAGTCCGATAATCCTTATCTATTAGGAACATTGGGATTATCTTAAATTTTTAAGACGAATATAACAATATAAAAATTATTAATCATTTAAAAGAAATTATTATTAATACTCTTTTGAATTAATTATGCAATTAATGGAATAGTTTAAAAAGTGATGATCAAGATTAGTATTATCGATAATACGATATTTTCAAAATATTTTGTAATATTTTGTTAATCTTCTAAAGTGTTCTTCACCTTTGTTTCTTACAGACAAGAAAATTTAGTTTGGATATTATTAACTTATTTCCATTCATATATGAATATTCAATAATCTAATAAATAGATAGAAACTTTGTGTAATTACGTATTTCCGTTATAAAATATTCATTTTTTATATAGTCTTTTATATATATATAAATTTATATATATGTATTTTTTAACTGTATATATACTGTATATATATATATATTATTGTCATAAAAAACTAATTAGCATAAGCTTATCAGTTAAGAAACATTCATTTCTGTACGTTTTTCTCTTTCGACATGAACATAATTGTGATTTTAACAATATTACATGTTTGTTATGGGCTCAACTTGACACCATCCGTTAGCTATGGTATACCTTTTTCTTATTTTTCTAACGTTCATCTATCTTAAATCATCTTAATAATATCAAAATATTTCATACAGGTAAACTCTACGTTAAAGAGAGCTTATGTAATAATAGTTTTAAAATGGAGGAATCTGGATTTGAAGTGGTCAAGCTACATTCTGCATGGTCATCAAATGAATTTGATAAAAAACGAACATGTATAGCAACAATTCAGCCTCCCTTGAATAGAGGACTAATAATAACTATTGTTGATATGAATAAAGGATTAGAATTGTGTAAAAATAAAGATAAAAATGCTCTACTTATTGAAACTAGGAATTCTTGTAAGTTTATTCGAATTCCCTGTAGTGTTCACATTCATATAAGATATATTTTAAAACATAAACTCTTCTCAAAAAGCTTCCACATGTAAGAAAGATTTAAGAAAAATGGGAATTATTTCTTTACCAAACCAATTAATAAAAGTAAAATTAAAGGATAATGATTTTGGATTCAAATTAATCCTTACAACATATCAATCTCAAAATAAACAAGATGTTTGTCAACCAAATCAATTTCAATGTATACATAATGGTATTAAAAATTGTATAAATTCTAATCTCCAATGCGATGGGTATAATAATTGCGGTGATAGCAGGGATGAGACTTGGTCTTCGGCAAATTGTTTTTTCAACCTAATTTTGGATCCAATTCAATTTTCAGTTCTAATTTCAATATTTATATTATTTCTCATTGGAATATCAATAATATTCTGCCTTTGTTGCTTTAAAAAGAAATCTCATAGACTGGTTTGTAAAATGTGTTTAATATGTAATACTCTAATATATAATATATATTATCAGGTTCAACAACAATTTGGCGGAGTCACAACACCGTTTATAAGTTCAGCTGACAAAACATTTGACTATGATGAAGCCAATCTAAACTATGAAAATATCATAAAACCCCCAGCTTATAACTCTCTCTTTCCCTACAAATGAACTATTACGCTCTAAATTGTATGGCACTTACCTGTTTAATCGTTTTTATAACTTCAATAACCTAAAAATTTGAAAGAAATTGAAAAACCTGTTTATTAGTAATAATTTTCAACCAAATACAACAAAATATTGCTTTAAACTAATTAAAAATCATCACATAATTAATATATAATTAATTTCAATTGTTTCATTTATGTAATATTTGGTAACAGTGCTATTCTTATGTATAAAAAAAAAGATATCTATAAGGCCTAGAATATGCTCCAATTACGTCAGAGCTGTTGAACAGTACTTTATTAAATACTAGCGTAACCATGATACAAAATGTGAGGGCCGCGTGGCCTAATGGATAAGGCGTCTGACTTCGAATCAGAAGATTGCGAGTTCGAGTCTCGTCGCGGTCGAATTTTTTTTTGTCAAATACATTTCATTTGCATAAGGCAGGTGGCGCTACTATACAATCAACTTCGGCAAAACTTTGTGAATTTAGAATATTTGGTAATAAAATCATAAACCGATTCTAAAGGAACGTCTTTTATTTCGATTTTTCGCGAATAACATTAAGTACATAAAAGCCCCGTTCAAAAAATGGCAATTTAGTAATTTTTGCGTGTTTTTTTTTGTCTCTTATTTTTTTTGAAGGGAATTTAAATACATATTTTCAATAAGCAATCATGACTTAACGGTCAACTTCACCAAAAACGATATCCAGGGTTCCGATGACAGCCACAACATCGGCTAACATGAAACCCTTTGTCAGTTTGTGAAGGGCGGCTAAGTGAGCAAATCCTGGCGCCTTGATTTTACACCTGTATGGTTTATTGCTACCATCAGAGACTAAATAGACACCGAATTCTCCTTTTGGTGCTTCGATAGCTGTATACGTGGAACCTGGTGGTACCAAATAACCCTCCGAATATAATTTGAAGTGATGGATTAGTGCTTCCATGCTATCCTTCATTTCTCGTCGTTTAGGAGGAGCAACCTTGTTATCATCTACTTTTATTTCACCTTGTGGCATCTTATTTAAACATTGCATGATAATATTCATTGATTGCCTCATTTCCTCCATTCTAATTACGTAACGATCAAAACAATCGCCATTGACTCCTATTGGAACGTCGAATTCAACTTTGTCGTAAGCATCGTAGGGTTGAACTTTTCTTATATCCCACTTTATGCCCGATCCTCTAAGCATAACACCGCTAAATCCCCAATTGAGAGCGTCTTCAGCCGAAATAACACCAATACCCTCTAAACGTTGCCTCCAAATTCTATTATTTGTTAAAAGATCGTCGATTTCGTCCAAACGTTGACCAAACTTAGTCATCCACTCGTATATATCATCCATCAAACCTAGAGGTATATCTCTATCGACTCCTCCTGGACGAACGTAAGCAGCATGCATACGGGCTCCCGAAACTCTTTCATAAAATTCACATAGTTTTTCTCTCTCTTCAAAGAACCAAAAGAATGGAGTAATGGCACCTACATCCAAAATATGAGTACCAATACCCATAGTATGATTCATTAGTCTTGTTATTTCGCCAAAGAGTGTTCTAATCCATTTAGCTCTTTCAGGAATTTCTATATTAAGTAATTTCTCAACAGCCAAAGAGTAAGCCTGCTCATTGCACATCATAGAACAGTAATCGAGTCTATCAAAATACGGTAGAGCTTGCAGGTAAGTTTTATGCTCTATCAATTTCTCAGTGGCTCTATGAAGTAGTCCAATATGAGGATCAGCTCTCACTACTGTTTCTCCGTCCAGAGTTAATACTAAACGCAGTACTCCATGAGCCGCCGGATGTTGGGGTCCAAAATTGAGAGTTATATTTTGTACTTTCTTGTCAGTTCTCTGTTTGCAATCGAAGATATGCTATGTAATATAATACATAATTTTGAATGTCGATTGTTTACCTCGAGTCTCTTTAAGTTTTTTGGAAGGGTTTTCCACTTGGCCATCTCTTCATTAGCCGGGTATAAGACTGGGGATTCGAATTTTTTGTAATATTCTGCATCAGGATACCAGCTAGATCCATGGCGTTTTGATGCTACGACTGGAGTGGCAAAACGAAGTGGGGTTAACAGAAGGCTGGCATTTTGCGCGACTTTGTTAATAACCTTTGCCGCCATTTTGAGAAAACTTAGAACATACAAATATCGTATCGGCTAATATCGAAAGTAGCGATGCATTATCGTAATCGATATCGCTCTTTTTAATAAAATTCAAACTTTTTTTTTTGCCTAGTTAGCTTTCATTAGTGCAATAAAAATATTGTACTTTAATGTAGTATTCAATTACAAGAGAGCAAAATATTGAAAACTTTGTAAGACAGTAATTAATAAAGTACTGCAAAATGTAAATTTATTCGATAATATATTCCATTTATTTAAGGTTTAAGAGAACCATATAAACATAAATTTTAATGTTTAACAAAATAAAACAAAAAAAACAATAAAACAAAAATCAAAAGAAAATTTTCTTCAGCAAAACGAAACGCCGGGAAAAATATCATAAACAATACCAATTATCGCTCACTAAACACTTGAACAGAATTGCAGTTAAATAATAAAGACTTAAAGAATTTTTACTTATTGAACAGTCCTTTAATGAATGAAAATGAAATTTTTTGCATTTGGCAATAATATAGGTAATCAAGTATGCTCAAAATCTACAGAAAGTAAAATAACTAGCCCACATCGCTTTCTGATGAAAAAACAAAGAATTCAATGTTGTTGTGAATGTGAACAAGGAAATTCCGATGAAGACAGTAATCAAACTTTACCAATTATCTGTATAACATTCTCAAAAATAGCTTGTATATTCAATGGATATGGTAAGTATACTAATATTAGTGTATAGTTCAAATACAACTAGAAAAACTTCTCCAGTTTATTCTACAAAATCAACACCTGATGTAAATTTTGATTATCCAGTACAAGATTGGAATTCTAATCTTACTCATTCGCTTAATATATCAAAAGATAATCTGAACATCACTGACTTGGTATCAAATACTACTGTTCAAGTTAAAACTGATAAAAAACAAACAAATTTAATATCAATTCACATGACTGACTTTCAAATTTATGTTAAAGATTCAAAAGGTTAGAATTAAATATTTAGAATGGATAATATAGTCTATTATTTGTTATTAAATAGGTCATTGTTATGAAATAATTAATGTATTGGAGAATAATCCTGAAATATGTCAGTTGAATATCTCATCTATTAAGTCAGTTAGTTGCGGTGCAGCACATACCCTTCTCCTCGATGAAGATGGTGTTGTTTACTCGTTTGGAGATGGAAGGTATTAATTCAATTCCGTGTCGAAAAACAAATAACGAATATATTCTATAGTCGAGGTCAATTGGGTAACGGAACGACAGAAACGTCAACAAATCCTGACAAGATCCCTGCTTTAATGGGTATAGATATAAAAGCAATTTCAGCAGGAAGTTGGCATTCGGCAGTTATCACATGTAAAGCGGACTATATTTTAGTTTAGGAAATTGTTCATTTTAAATTTTTCATTAAGCCACTGATGACTTATACACGTGGGGATGGAATGATAAAGGCCAGTTGGGATTTCCGTCAAAAAAAAATAAACATAACCACAAAGAGGAAGAAGTTGTTAATATATTATGTACACCTCATTGGTTAGATATACCTGAAGAGGAATATATAAACAACATTTGTTGCGGTTCTCAACATACAATTGCATTAACCGGTAGGAGGAACAATCTAAATAATTATTCAATTATCTTTTAATTCTTTCTCAAGGATCTGGAAGAATCTACGGTTGGGGTTTGAATAAATACGGACAATTAGGATTTAATGCAGAATCAGATTTTGTAGATAAACCGACTGAATTGATATTCTTTAGAGAAGAAGAACTAAAAATTATTAACATATTTGCACGTCATTGGACAACTATAATATTAACTGAATAAGTGAACAGTATCCAGTTTATTCAGAAATGTATTGTATACATATTAATCTCTTTATATTGTTAAGTACTTTTTACCGTAAAGCTTGACTTTATTCTCAAAAGCGACGCTCCTAATTGGCGTTCCAATATCGTAAAATGGATTCATAGAAATCTATAACGGAAATAATTTATTAAATTCTCTTTAATTACGTCAAAATATTTAAATAAAAGGATACTTTAACATAATGTTCGTAAATATCTTGGAAGAAGTTCTTTATGCCATCGTCATTTTTCACATCATGTAACATTATAAATCTTATTCCTTAAAAAATTGATAAAAGCATATAGGCTGACAATAATAATCTTTTTTGAAAACTCACTACTAGCTGTTACAAAAGCTGAAATCATCCATTCGTTAAATTTATCAATATTCTTAAAGTACATGGAATTCGTATACCACATGTGCTCATCAATTATATCCAATGAAGCATGCATGATAAATTGAATAAGATGGCCATTATCATCTTTCTAGAGAATATTAGATAAATATTTTCTCCCCTTTTTAAGGTCATACAAATATACTTTATACCTTATAGCTTGCTCTTGAAAATGGTTTAATTTCAACTTCAAATATAGGAGAATCTGTTTTATTTACAATAGCAAAGTAGTATGTACCATTAGCCATTTTATTTGGACTTTAACTGTAGACCCGTACAGTCGTATACATGTATGTACAAGGATGCTTCTGACTGATATATATGTATATATATATATAAACATATATATATATATAATTACACTGTCTAATATGTATTCATTATAAGATCTCAATAAGAACTTGATGAGTTTTGTTCTTATTTTTTTTTTATGCATAAAAACTTTATTAATACTTTAGTTACTATAAAATTGAATAATGTTTCCATCGTTAATTATAAGATATTGAATAGAAAACAATAAAAAAGGCCTATTTTGTAATATAGCTCTATATTCTTAGCAGTATTATCTATTATCTCAACGCCTACTTTTCTTCCTTCCTCTGTATTTTTAATAAATATTGGACTAATTTCTTTTGTTTAAGAAGAAAGAGAACTTCTATTGAAATTTCTTTAAATTGCTAATAAAATATCAAATGTTAGTTGAAGTTATTTATCCATTCAATATCTTTATTGAAAACTCTTTACAGGGATAGCGAATTGCGAGATCTAATTAAAAACGATAGCTATGAAATGATTAAGGATATTGATGAACTGGTTTCCAAGTTGTTATCTTTAAAAGTCAAATCTGAACGAATTATTGAACGGGCGGGAGCGATTGAAAAAAAAGCGCAATCTTCGATACAATCTTCATCAGATGTAAGCAAGGAAGATGAAGTGACTAAAGAAGATTTAAAACCGATTAAATCAAATATTCAAGATCTACCTAAAAATACCGACACTTTGGATCCTTTGTCGATTCGTGTCAAAAGACTAATTGAATTTACAGATATTGATAAAAATCTTCAATTATGGAAAGTGAAAGCGGGATGCACAAACCTTTGGAAATGCTATCTAATACTCAATGGATCAATATGGAATCCTGACAATTCAACATTTTCAAACTTCTATGAAGCTATTGTACACGTGGAAAATGGGGATTGGTTTAATAATTTTGACAGGGTATTCCAAAAACCTATTCTTAATGACATCTTAAGAGAGCACGAGAATTATATAATACAGGTGATTGGTGAAAAAAGCAAATGCGTAGATGCTAAAAGATTAATATCTCTATCGAAAAATTTTGATTCAAAATATCATATAACGTCGACAGAAGACCATAATAAAGCTCTAGTTATATTATTTAATATTCAACAGCATCTTCCTTCTTTACAAAAGGAAGACTTTAAAAGTTCTTTAAGATGTAACAGGGAATGTAAGATTTTAAGTTATTCAATACTTCCAAGTTATACTTAGCAAATCTACTGCAAAGTGAAAAATACATATATATTTATACTGTATATAACTGTAATTGAAATTATTTGTATTCATTGTTAATTTTGTAATTTTTAAAATTATCAATGTCTTTCATCTTTGAGATAAATTAACAGATTTCCTATTCAAGCAAACTAACGTTTCCAACAGAAATAAGATACGGTGTTGTTATTTTCTGATATTGAAAATTCTTTTCACTACTAGGTCTAAAAGTAATTTTCAGCTTAGATAAATCATAAAGACCAGCGCATGAGAATGTTGCAATTAATTTACAATCGAGATAACTTTTTGATTTTATCTTTTCGCAAAAGTAAACTTGTTTACTCCAAATAAATCTTCGTTGACTATCCGCCTTATAATCTTTAATTATTTCAACGCTAGAAGAAATATATAAAAGAGATTAAATGCTATTTCATTATATATTATAATTAAAACTTACTTGTTATGATTAGCATCGATGATAGTTTCAATATCTGTTTCATAGTTATTATGCAATCGAAGGATAACAGGAACATGACAAAGGCGTCTGTAGGGAGTATATATGTACTAATATATACATATTTATATTTTAATAATGTTAATAAATTACCTTGGCTTAGAGTTAAATTCGTGTGCAACCTTTTGAGAATAAATTAATTGAACGTCAACCAAAGAGTGTTGTGTTGAGGAAATAGATGGTTTCAAATCAATTGATACATTATTTTGACCTAAAATATTGTTATCAATTTCCCAAAACGCTGAAAGTATAACAACATCTTTCAATGATTCCTTTTCTTCTGATCTTTTAAACCAACAAAAAGAGTCAGTATCTGTTTTGGAATCTTCTTTTTCAGCGCCATTCAAAGTTAAATATATCATTTCATTTTCTCCCTTTCTCAAGCAAATATCTTTTATTTCTTTATCCAATCCTTTGGCTTCTATAGTATAATTTTGAACACATCGAATCTCCTTTAATTGCACAGTCTGTTCAAGCAAAAAAAAAAAATAATAAGATATTCTTGGTATTAGATTGTATATCTAATTAACAAACCTTATTCCCATCATTTTCGATACAACATTGAACAACCTGAGGAATTTCTTTCCTATCGCTATCGATAATCATCGCCGAAATCAACAAACCCGATACAGTATTGAATATTACATTTTTCCTTAATGTTCTATATCTAAGAAAACAATAATTAAATATATAAAAAAAACAACTGAAAATAGTAAAAAAAGTATCATATTATAGACGTACTGATTATCATCTCCTAAGAACATAAATATTAAATGTATTATACATTCTCCAACTTGATCCGAAGCCCTTACAAAAGCCTTTTTCACAATTTCTTCCCCTGGTTTTATTTCATTGTGCAACAGTAAAGTATTATTTTCCAACTCTTCACTATCCAATACAATTAATAGGTGCGATGTAGAAGTCGCCAATTTAATAGCGTTAACCGTCTTATTTCCAATATTCTTTATGCTTAAGTTAAAATTAACAATTTGTCCACAAACTAAACTTTCAGGTAGATCACTCATAGTTAGCTCTACCCTTGGTAGATCTTCTGTAATTTTTATCTCAAATATATTCCTCGGAATGGAGTCTGCATTGAAATATTAAATGGAAAAAAAATATTATATAGAATTATATTGAAGGAAATATGATTGCTAGCATACCTAATTTGACTGATTGTATACCGCGGACCGTAACTGGCTGTTGTTGATTTGCGCTGGTACACGATAGCTCGTAAATCAAACCGGTTATTACCAATTTACCAATTTTATTGGGTTTCACTTTAAGAATAAGAGTTTTTTCATTTTCCTGAAGAAGCATTGTAAAATTGGATATAGGCTCTATGTTTACAGCATCCTCATCTGATTTGTCATCAAATTTCCATAGTAATACAATATTTGTCATGACTAGATGAAGCTTTAGACGTTTTTTAAAGGTTAGCTCAAAGGCCAGATCCTCTGTCGATGTTAATTATTTAAATTAATTTAAATTATATTATAAATATTGTTAGCAAACCTCCAACAAATGCTGTAATCGGCCTTTTTATTTTGCCAGATACTGCCGAGTGACAGAAAATGGAAGCTTTTTGTGAAGGGATCCCAAGTAATTTTTCCAAGCTTTCAAACTTTTTTTGATAACGGAGAGTGTGATGAACACTATCCAACTTGGTTATCTGTCCAGTTGAGGAGGGTAGATAAAGATGAGCCCGCGACCAATCAATTTCAGGTATAGATAGCGATGGAGGAGGTGAATCTTTAGTCGCTAAACTCAAAACGTACAAATACTCTCTGAAATAGGCAGCTTGTTGAGCAGGATTTTGCTTTGAATAAGAGATAAGTTGTTCGAAAGCATCACATGATTTGTCGAGATATTTAAGATTTGAGCATTGACGTCCAATAGTGAAGTTTATATGGTCTTCGGCTAAATTCCAATGTTTTCCTTTGTAAATTAAAAGTGTTTGGCAGTAAGCTCTGAGAGCGTGTAACCGTTGACCAGCTTTACTATATCTATGTCCAGAAAGTATCATATGGAATGCGTATTTTCTTGTTTGGTTGCGACAAGAAACCCCGTAGTGATTCAGATAGCAATGAGCAGCCTGTTCAAGTAAGAGGGCACTGCATAAATCAGAGTCTTCACTTGTCATTTTTATCAATTGACTAGCCGCTTCCGTATACATTTTTTTAAATTTTAATACTTCAGTCAAGAGTAAAGTCGATCTAATAGCTAAGGTCATTTGTCTGCATGTATATGCGTAAGTATTAATAGCAGTTTCTATATTGCTAGAGGGAATTTTCCCTTGCATGAAAGCAGCAAGCTCGCCCATTTCCAAAGCACCAGCGTAATATAACCATGCATGATCTGAATTGAAATTTCTCTTCGCCGTATGGTACATATTTCCCGCTAGTTCGTACATATGAAAAGCAAAAGCCAAATCGGCAAGTCGTCTAACTTGCATTTCCGGAGCTTCTGTTGTGTAGACAACATTTGCAGCATTCGATTCTCCAGAATTCGAACTCGAAGAAGCAGGTTTATTCTGCGAACCAAATAATTTCCAAAATCCTCTCTTTTTGCTTGCTACTTGATCACTAATTTAATAATAATAAAAAATTGATTAGCATGTTGAAAAAATTACATATTTAAAATATGCATACTTTAGAGTTTGAATAGATTTTTCGGCCCAAACAATTAGAGATTTTGAAGCAAATTCAAAGATAAAAGCTTTTATTCTATCGTGATCCTCAGTTGATAGGCAACATCCATAACTTTCATCTTTAGTCTCAACCATATTGAGGCTTCTTAGACTCGTTACCGATACAGACGATGGTATACTGATTTCATGTTCTGGAGATTCGCCTCTCAATTCCAAAGGATGACTACCAACTGGAGAATCTCGTTGGTCACCAGGAGGATCAGGAATTTTTGGTGTTACTGAGCAATTCCAGTAATTAATTGGTGCCGACTTCTCATCAATTGGATTTCTTGAATTAATAACTAGCATATGACATAGATTATTTCCATAAACACTTCGCATAGACTCGATTGTTTTTTCGGCCCTGTTTGTTTTAAGGATATATGTAATAAACTGTCTATCTTTATTAATAACAATCCACTTACTTTGCTTGATGAGGTGATGATGCATCGTGTAACAGAACATAGTAGCGCAGAATATGAGTTGAGAACCATTTAGATTGCTTACTTTGATACTGATTTTGCTGTTGACTATGAGTTAGTGCATTAAATTGTTCTATTGCATTATCCGTGGCAGACGATACAACAAAAATACAAGCTAAATAATTCTTTATAAATTCATGATCATAATTAGGACAGCAATTCATGAACGTTTCTCTGAATGCTTCGAACCAAGGGGTTTCATCTACAAAATATAGATTAATTAGCTCTATTGATAATTGATTAATTATTTTTATTCACTCACGAGAAGGGCGGAACTCCAACCCAGTACTATTGAAATACGATCTACTTGAAAGAGTCACAGTATCGTTTAATAATTTTCTTGTCATCGAGGGTTGAGGGGCAGAATGATTGATGTCACGTAAAATTAATCGCAAATTTGAAATGTTATGAGGTACTGCATGAGTGTCTCTTATTTCGACTTATAAGATAAAAAAGGCTCAGTTTATTAATTTTTAATTTATAATTAAATTTAACAAACCGTCAGTGGAGAGTTTACAAAAAGGTTCAACCATATCAGCAAAAGAAAGATTATTTTTTGCACATACTTCAGCGGCATCGTTGCTGCATGAAACGGCTATTGTTGGTGAAAAAGAATCTTGGATGAATTCTACGGCGGACAATTTACAGTTCGCCATAGCCGATTCAATGATATCAAGTATTGAAAAGGAAAGAGGATTACTCCCAAGTCTATATACTAAATTAGCAAAATACTCTAAAACGAAACCAGTTACCAGTTGAATTTCTCTCCAGTGTAAAATATTCTCTTAAGTGATACCAGGTGATTTTACACATGTGACGTCACAAATCAATACTTTTTGGCGCAAATCGGCATTTGCAATTTCTGATTATTACAGCCTAAGCTATGGCATCAAGAACATCTAATGAAATAAAAGAAACTTTAAAGCTAGCGAAAATAGAAGAATCCGATTTAAAATCATTCAGCCAAACTCTTTACTTTTCCAAAGAGTTTTCGTCCTCAGAATATTCTTTAGTTGAACTGCCGCCAGATGTAGTTCTGGCTTTAAAAAATCAAGATGAAGTTTGTATACGAGGGAGAAAAGACGACAATGCAATACTATGCACCAAATCCAATACTTATACTGTAAAGGAAGCTGAAGTATCAAATTCAATGCTATTATCAGACAATTTAACGTTTCCGGATGGATTTAATAATTCGAAGGATGTAAACTATGTTTCGTTAAACAGTTTAAATTTTAATTATTATGAATTAAAAAAGACGGTTGCTAACAAGAGAAGAATTGAACAAATTCTCAAGGATAATCCATATATTGGTAAAAGCTCTGAAAAAAATATGACTAAATATACAACAGAAGATCTTAAGAAAGAGATACAAGCCAGCGAACGAGAAATTTTGAAAGGACTTGAAGATATAAAAGCCTGCGAAATCGAAGGATATTGGAGATTAATTAACATTGACTACATTAAGACGATATTGGATGCCATAATCAACTTTAAAGAAGAAAATTCTTGGGAAATTGATGAAATTGACTTTAATGAGTGTAGCTCTGTTCTAGGTGAAATTTACCCATCGACGATAATTGAACATATTATTAAATCATATTTAAAAAGAGAAGATGAAACAAATCGATATACATTGCGATCTGAGGAATTTGTAAAGTTTATCGCTATATACTTATTAACTAATGCTGCTGAGTTTAATCTAAAAGAATTTTTGACTGTTTGGAAGCAGTTACTTCCTGAAGGAATAGCAGATATGGCAAAAGCTAGTTTACTGAATGGGATAGCTTTAGTAAGAGATCAGGGTATTCCAAGTATTTGTTATTTTCCTATAAGCAAACTACCTGAGAAAGTTGACGAAAGATTTTCTGCATTATTCCAAATGAAAGAAAAGTGGAAGTTTGATGAAATTTTACCATATATTCGTGATTTAGATGACGATGAATCTAAATTAATATCAATTCTAAATAAGTATACCAGATCAAGTCAAGTTGATGGAGTGAAAATGTACAGTCACAAGCATATTTGAAAATGTCTTTATAATATTTCTTTAGGTAGGAACTTTTACAATCTAAAATAAATAATACAAGATAAAGACAAGTATACTGTGTCGTTTCTTTCAAGTTTTCAAACTTAGACCGTAATAGGATGAATACTTGGTAATACCATGAGAAAAGATTATAAAAGCGAAGAGAAATACGGTTCCAGTCATTGACGTTGCAAAATAATTCCCTATCCGGTTCTGTTGGCCAATAGAAAACAGCCAAATTGAGAAATCAACATCCGGTCAAGCTGCATGTGGTTTTTGGAGTTTGTACCAGTGATATAATTATAGACAGCTAGTTAGAGTGTAATTAGTTATTTAAAATTCTTTACTATAGATAATTAATAGATAGTCGAGCAAGATGACAAATTCTAAAGAAAATAAGGGACCCAGTGTATTCAAATTTTTTATCTGCTTTACCGGCATCTTCTTCTCCTATCTCTATTACGGAATTCTCCAAGAAAAAATGTAGGTCTATTTTAATTACATATCAATTATACCTTCGTTTCTACAATTCGTCAAGAGAAAATAAAAAGCATTTCAAGTAATAAACGGGAAAATATTGTAGCCATTTAAAACATTGTTTATCACATTTTTAACAATTGCAACAAAGCAGATATAGGGGATTTTATGAGCTGATAACAATATATTCACCCATTTGTTCTATCAGTATAAATAAAAAAGACTTTTTTCGCTTTAAAAACATGAGCAACTCTTTATGAATAGAGATAAAAGTACTGATTTTTTTTTTTACAATTTTGTGATATTATTAATATTCTTACTACGAATAATAAAAAACTATTTATCAATGCTTGTAAGTTTTATCAAAATATAATTGTTATAATATTTCTTTATTGATCATCTGATGTTATCAGTTAAAGCGTCAGCTGTTTTTAAATATACTATTTAATAGATATAATTTTGTTCCTCTAAAGTAGAATGAATCTTCCCCTTCTGTGAAATTAGCATATTACGAGTTTCAAAAGGCCTTTGTATAGATATTATATTTTTAATACGTAAAAAGTAAAAAGAATACATAGATGGCGCTTTTATATACTTTAGGTGCGTTAACCCCCTTCCCGCCTTCTCCTTTAGGTCTAGAAAAAAAAGGGGAAAAACGAATAATTGACAAATGCATAATAATGAATTCTCTGAATAAATTATTTATAGTAATAGATTGATATATCTAAATATGTTTTTATACAGTTTGTTCTGCTGAATCTAAGTTACATTTTCTTTTAATTAAATGATTATATTGCCTCTTTAAAACGGAAATATAGTATATTAAGAATATAAATGCTTACATAGTATTCTAAATTTTTATAATATGGCAAACTTAGGATAGGAATTTTCTTGGTATTTTTTGTTCTGTTCTCAATAACCCAGAAGTATAAAAATGTTCTATCTATAGTTTAAAAAATTAAAATATAATAATGCAGCCTATATAGAATAAAAAAACTTGGGAAAACTATTTAGAACATTTAACGCATACTCTTCTATATCGGACATGGAACAGCTTGAGATTAGGGCAAAGTCTTTAAGATAGAACTACTAAGTATTTTTTTATTTAACAAGGAGCGACTATTACTTGTCTATATATATTTTATTACATTATTAATTAATTGTATGCTATAAATATTACAGAACAAAAGGGAAATATGGCGATAAAAAAGAAAATTTTCGTTACACCTTATCAATGGTTTTTATTCAATGTATAGTGAATTCGTTAATTGCTTACATGGGTAAGTGCTTTAATTCCATAATTTAATGATATATACGTGTAATGTATAATAAATAACAACTAATTGAACAATAGACTAGGTCGAATTTTTCAAAAGATATTAATACGGTACAATATCTTAAATAGATATATTAATCACAGGTAAACAAGTAGAAACTGAAGATTATATAGTATATTACCATTATAAAATAAATATAAAAATATATTATAGCTATTACAAATAGTCTTTCAACTTTTTTTCAATATACAATGAAATCAACATATCAACTCATCAATATTGTTTCGAGAAATGTTGTCATAGGTTAGGTGAAGTCCGTTTAAACGTGTTCAATATCCTTGATAAACAGACATGCTAACGTGCCAAGGGCGTTACTATTTATTCGTCCAATTCATATTTTACGACACGTATTCATTTATATTTATACATATGTATTTCATAGTTAAATCCTTTACCTATAAAAAAATATCTTTAGAACTGAATTAATGATCGTTGAACGTCTTTTCGTTTGTTTGTTGGTCTATGCGTCCATTTAAGCTGGCCCTCTGTGACTGAGTTGTTAATGTCTCAACGTAATAACTCAACCAAGAGACCCGCTCAACGGTACAACTTTGATTCAATTGAAAAACAAAAATATAAAACAAAAAATAAAAGCGAATCAGCAAGAAGAAAATGAAAGTAGAATAGAAAATCCTAAAGAATGTAAAGGTTCGTCGAGTGTAACAAAAAAACAAAATCAGAATGAGCTGATTGAGTTACAAAGACTAATAAATACGTTGTATCTCAATAGTCCATCCTAATTCTATCATTTCATCTTTCGAATTGCTAAAATATAATATTAAAAAAGAATATACAGTATATTTATATTATCTATACCTTTACTTAATGATGTCGTAGCAATTTCTGAGCGGCTTTGCGGTGGAATTTTACTTATAAGCGATAAATGCAGCAATGTGATTGGCTGATAGAAGTTAGATAGGAAAATAACCAAATTCTTTCACTGGGTATAATACGTTAAAATTCGTGGGTAAATTATGTAATATTCCATAAATTTATTTAAAAAAAAACTCCTTTGTTCTTAAATATATATACTGTATATATATATATATAATTATAGAACAGGAGTACTAGTCGTCACATATGTTTGCATGGTTATGTTTTTAAACACTATTTAACTATATTTTTCTCTTTGTAAAATAAATTAAAATCAATATTATGAAATTTTGTTATCCCCACTTAATTTAAATATATTACATTGATTCATTTAGTATACCGTATTTGGCTGGTTTGTTCGTTAATGACAAAAACTCTCTTCAATACTAGTAAAAACCCCAAGGTCATTTTATAATGGCTTTTACTAGAGCTCTTTTATTTAAGGCTAAACGATAAAATTCTATTCTTTATATTTTATTCCTTCGTTGTCGTTATTAATTTAGTATTTCGAGCATTGACACAATTGTATTGTTGTTTTTGTTTTTAAACTTTCTCAAGACATAACCGCAAAATTCTTAGGCCTAAAATAAATAAAAAACATGGTAAAAATTACGCAGTTAGAAACTTTATAAGAAAATATAAACTGTTTTCTTGTTTTATCTTTCCTTGTCGCTCTATTAATTGTATTACATCAGTGTTTCAAAACAGCCCCCTTTTTTTTTTCTCTCTTTCTCTCTTTATCAAATAATTTCTTTAGAAAAAGAAATCAATAGTCATAGAATGACTCAGTTTCACCGATCATCAGTTGTTATACGCTTTTATACAAATTTATTTTATTTTAAGAGAATGATTGTTTTATTAATATGGTTATAGGAAGATCAGGATTAACCGTGTCTCTATCTTATCATTTAAAATCTATTTTAGTTGAAAATCTTATTGATTTTAAATTATATTTTAGAAAATCAACCAAATTATATAAACAAATTCCTTTAAATAGGACGATTGTATTCAAAGGAATGGAAGGAGGAGAATACCCCGATACCCCAAAAATACTATGCTGCAATGTCTGTAACATATCTTGGAGCGATGTTGGCTAGCAATCACGCTCTACAATTTGTTCCCTATCCCACCCAAGTTTTGGGAAAATCTGTTAAACCGATACCAGTTATGATACTGGGTGTTTTATTGGCTGGAAAGAGATACCCTTTAAGGAAATATTTATTTATTGTTTTGATAGTAGCCGGGGTAGCATTGTTCATGTATAAAGAAAAGAAAGGAGCAGCGACGACCGTCGGATTTGGTTTTGGAGAAATACTATTAGTAAGTATGATCTCTTGAATGGACAATATTATTGTGAACCTTTAAACACTAAAAAAAATCTTACGCAATATTTCTGATAAAATAACCAACCAACCATTTTAGCATAATAGTCATATTCAACATTTAGCCTATAAAATGCTTACAAATATATTATATTTATTTTCTAGACAAGTTGGAAAGTACAGAATAGTCTATTATCGATTTTCATTTATAACGACTATTTGACCTTGACCGTCTGCTTGATTAAATGTTTAAATATCATTTACTATTCGTATGTTCACTGGACATTTTTACTTCCTTTTATTCGATTTTAGATTACATCTCTACTGTTAGATGGCGGCACTGGCTCAATTCAAGATAAAATTCGTTCAAATTATACGGTAAAAACTTTTGGAATGATGCTTTTTATGAATGTCTGGTCTGTTTTATATTTGGGAATTGGTAAGTGAATTATCTCTTTAATTAAATATTTCGATTATCCTTTGATTATCAATTTAAAATAATATCTATTTTGTAGGTTTACTTTTAACTGGTGAAGCTTTTTCATTTCCTGTATTTTCATTTAAATACCCTTCTGTTCTACTCCATATATTTATATTTTCGCTCGCTAGCGCAGTTGGACAGGTTAAAATATAGTTTTTATTAAATTATCATTGAATTATTAATTAATTAATTAATTAACTTTTATCCTTCTTTAGTTTTTCATCTTTATGACAGTCACCAATTTTGGACCATTACCTTGTTCAATTATTACAACTACTAGGAAATTCTTTACGATATTGTTCTCAGTTTTCATTTACGGACATCCGATGATCATAAGACAATGGATAGGAACAATATGCGTATTTATTGGTCTTGGTCTCGATTCCGCTTACGGAAAACAAAAGAGGAAGGTTGAAAAAATAGAGAAAAGTTAATTCTTTCATTTGGCAATAATGTCTTTTTATTTATTGAGAAAAAAATCCTTTTGGTGTTAATATTGGCTATCTTATGTATTACTCTCTCTCTCTCTCTCTTTCATTTAAGTCTTATCAAAATGACAAATGAGCGATTATCTCAAAAAAAAACAATGAAAAAAGAAATTAGTAGAATTTTTATTATGTAAAATACATGTTGAATTATCTAATCTTAATAGGTTATTTTTAATAAATTCATCGTTATACGAAATTGTTACTTTCCCCTTCCCCATCTTATTTATAGATGCATAAAACTATAAAAAAAAGATGTATTTTCTTCCTTACATTTAGTAACTAAATTTTTTTCCATTGTTTTCTTTATACATCTGTAGTTTTGGTGTGAATTACGCCATTAAACTTCACTTTTTTCTTTAATACTCTACTGCAAATAATTCTTAGACATTTCCTACGAACATCCTCTTCCGTATAAAAATATATAACGAAGAAAATTAGACCCTGTAATCCAGTACATAAGCAGAATAGAATTTGAAAAACAAAGCGAACTCTTTCAATTTCAATAATTTTAAAGATCCATGTAAGGCCCATTGATGTAAAAAATGAAACTAGACTACAAAATATCTTCATATTCTTCTCCTTATCCGACAATGTTGTCCTGTGCTTAATTTTCTTTATCACTACACAAGTAATTCGAAAGAGAATCAAGTAATTAATTAAGAGCATCAGTAATAAGAATGGTAGAAATCCTATGTAATAAGCTTTTTTATCCAACCAACATCTATTTATAGAGATGGCTAACATTCAATACTTAGCTAATAGAATATAAATCACTTACAAAACTCCCTTTTCAAATAGCATTTTGTAATCAACAGCAGCAATAACTCCAACGACGATAGATGGCATCGCTGTTCGAAGGAGATAATCGAAATTATTAAATATAGCTCCAGTTTAAGGTAACAAAAAAAAAATAAAACAAACTCCAGCATGGTAAAACACATTTGTATTTAAAATGCAATATCCTTGCTGTATTCTTATGAACGAAGTTTAAAGGATAAAGCGTAAACAGGTAGAATAAAATTCCCAATTCTGCCATCCAAGAAATAGAAGCTAACAAGAAATAAAGTATAATAGCGGACGCAATTGCGCATCCAATATCAGTTTCGCTTCTACTTATTCCTATAATATACGAAATACCCAAAAGGCCTAACGAAAGAGCCAAATTAAATTTTGAATGTTGTATTGTAGTCTTTCTAGCAGATCTGATTGAAAGTTTAAAATATAAAGACTATTTTGTTACTCTAAAGAAAAAATTAAAGAACTATTGTTTAACCTGCAAAAAGCGTAAGATATAATTATGCAAACTAAGCATGGAATTGACAAACATAGTCCTGTGAATAGAATCTTTTCCAGAATGATATCTTCTTTAACATATGAACTTGTAATCTAAAATAAAAGATCATTTCATATAGAATAAATAGAGATTCTGTTTGTTGATTTCTTTAAACTTTACCATTAAAACGGCTAGATGAGCAGACGAATTAAAATTACATTTAACTCTAGTTTCACCGAGTTCTTTTACTCTACTTTTCATCCATTTTCCATTAATAAATTGTCCACAATAACAAATTGTCATTAATTTCGATTTTTCTTCAATATATTCATCATTTAAACTAAATTCAACTTCAATATCTTTAATCGTAGTAGATTTCTCGAAATATGGTTTCAAAATATTGCTAATAATTTTAACATTATTACCCAAATTTAGAAACTTGGAGGTTCTATACGCAAAGATGCTAACACGTTGATTTGCTTGAATCTTAGTTTGGTGAATTTTTAAATAATCTCCAATATTTTCTTTTTTAACTGAATTCATAATTATTTTTGTTCGATTTCGAGGAAAATAATTCAATTTTCTATCATAAATTAAATTAATTGATGATAGTAAAATATTCATCTCTATTGCCATGGTAATACTTTTACTAACAATGAATTTATTCTTTGATAATGGAATAGTTTTAGAAACATTTTCCATTGTATCGGCAATATTAAAATATATATTTTGTACATTTTCATCGTTATCGGCGTTACTGTTCAAGTTATCGACAATGTAGACCATTTCGTCTAAACATTTATGGTTCGTACAGAACGTCTCAGTCTTGCGAAAGGTTTCATCGATAATAGACAAAACTTTTGTGGATATATTAGATTTCCCTATTAAATTATTTGTTTTCTTTAATATTGAAAATGAACTAGTACGATCGTTGAAACTTTTACTTAAAAGTTCAAGAGCTATTTCGTTTTCTGACCAATTAAAAATGATAAATAACAATAATAATTAATTATCAACTTTATTAATAACTTACCAGTTTCTTCGATTCCTTTATTAAGATTTCTAGTAAGATTGTAGCTATTAATAATAGTTGAATAATTCATTAATAATGGTAAGAACAATATTAAAAAATTCCACATTTTAAAATGTGATTAAACTGTGTTTTTGTACTGGAAAAAAAAAAGAATATAAGATTCCTTACTCTGTGCATTTGGTATGACGCGTAGGTAATTGCAAACTAATTGACAATAATTAATCATAGTAAATATAAACATAATTAAATAAGTAATTAAAAGTCATTCATGATAAACTTTATCTAACGTATTTAAAAAAAGAAAAAACCTAGCTATTATCATAAATTCATATCTTTTATCTTTTCAAAATTCGAAACAAAATAAATAATAAAGAAAGGGAAAAAAGTTTATTATTGTAATAAATTATGCAAATTTATTCAATGATAATGTTTTCTTTATCGTTTGATGTTTTATATCAGTATCCATTAATAAGAAGAAAGGTTAGAAATATTAATTATTGAGTAGTTATTATATTGGAAATGGTGATTTTTGGCTTTCTTTAATTTAGAGATGGATTGGTTCTCCTTGTTTATTTTCCAACGATTGTTTACCGAGGAATGCTTATTGCGTACGATTAGAAAGTCAAGCTATCGGTAAATGTAAACTTTCATTATTAAAGGTAATTAATTAAAATCATTAATCTCATACAATTAATCCATTTTCCTATAATAATAAAAAAAGATTGCTCTGAAAAGTGATGAAAAACATTGGATAGAATTTAGTACATTCGTTCAGTTGAAACGTAATGATTTAATTACAAATAAATCATCAATTGATAAAGGAAAATCAATATTTGATTATATTTTTAATCATTCTCCATTTCAAAGACCTAAAATAATAACTTTAAAAAAAAATCACTCTAAACTTGTAAGAAGAAAACTTAAAAGAAAAAAGTCTAAAAAGAAATTAGAATAACATTTTATATTTATTTATTTCGTTTGTTTGTTTGTTTTACATTCATTTGAAAAACAAAATAAATTATTTATTATGAATTCATAAAAAAAAAATAAGGACAAGCTAAACTAAATTTGAGCGATAATATAACAAGGAATGCTGACGGATGAGAAGCTATATACACTTTCTATATATATATATATATATATATATATGTTATACATATGTATAGATAGTATAGAGTATGACTTAATGTTTTTAAGACTAGAAAGTTACACAATCAAGAATATTATGCACAAAAAAATTCTTGAGTAAGAATATGTTGTTCCATTTCACTTCCATACTTTCGTTAGAGAAAGAACAATTAACAAAACAAACGTAATTTGGTGGAATATATATAATTTGGTAACCAACTCATTTCAAAATATAAGAGAGAGAGAGAGAGAGAGGAATTATATAGAAGTAAACATTGAAAATTTTGGGGCTATAATCATTTTCAAAAAGTTCTGTTCAGTTATTTTAAACGTATACATTATTAATATCTTTTTTTTTAAACATCATCAAATATTCCTCGTGGGGGTCCACCATATTTTGTGTAATTCGATGTACTCAATCTACCTGAATCAGATTGATAACCTCCCAGTCCAATTGGAGCACCGTCGGGGTTACTATAACTAGAAGTTGGATCTTCTAGCTGGTAGTTGTTATAATCAATAGGTTCGGCTTCTCTTAACAACTCTGTCCGATCGTTCTTCGAAGATCTTTTACTTGCTAAACGATCTAGTTAATTTATTGATATTGTTATTATTTTTTTTAGATAGAAAATTAAAAAGTATATAATAAATTACTTTTCCAGTTTCCTTCCTTAGCACTTTCTGAAGGTTCTGACTGATTTGGTGGGGATGAATCACCAAATCTTTGATTCCACTCTTTTCTCCTTGTCTCCCAATCTTCTCTCCTTTGTAACCTTCTTCGTTCTAATAAACAAACGAAAAATATTTCATTTCAATTTCATTCATAATACTGTATAAAATAGAATAAATAAATTGATCTGTTTACCTCTTCTTACGAGATCTTTGCCTTCGTCGACCAATTCTTGAGTTAAGTGATCATCCTCAACGAATTGTTCAAATCCAAAGAAATGCAAAGCTTTTGAACACAAGTTAAAGTATGTTGCAACGCAAAGTAGAACAATTAATATTGGAAAGTATATATTAAATCCATCTGATATAAAAGGAATAACATCCATATGTCCCATGATATTCGTATAAGCTGTCTCCTCTTTTCTTTCGTCTTTCGTTATATGAGTATCTAGATGAATCAGTCCCAAGAAATTTAAACACATTGGAGGAGTAAGTCGACATAACATCCTGTTCGAAGAGAGATTTTTCTCGAATAAGTCATCAAATAAAGAGATAATAATAATAAAATACATACATTCCGGCAAAAATAAGGCTGTTAGCATTTGTTTGATGATCGGGAACCAAATAATAATAATTGAATATTCTAACTTTAAATAGAGTTGAATAGGCGCAGAAACACAAAAATGTTATAGTCAAACAGGACGACAACTATTTAAAAATATTTAATTGCATTAAATAGTTATATAATGAATTCTAATATACATACTTCTACATAGAAATAACCAGAATTCTTGGCAGCAGCCTGAACGAATAGTGCAAAAAATGATAAAACTGGCTTCTTAATAAAGAATAAGCATTCGGACCAAACGACCATAAATGATAAAATACACAAGCATACTGCTAGTATTTTCATCAAAATAGGTCGTATTAAGCATTTCCAATACCATTCTAATAATTTGAATATAGAATAAAGAAAGCATTTTTCTTTTTAATATATAACAATATGTACTAATTACCGATTTGAGGTGTAATAAGACGCCTTAGAAAGGAAACAGGTTGATAATCAACTCCGACTGAATGAACAAATTTTCTGGTACTACTTTTCTCATTAGCCTCTAAATCTTCTAATTCAAAGGCTCTTTGCAACGTTTCATTCCACTGACACCTTGCTCTTTCAACGTTATGAGTTGCTAATTTTTAGGATAAAGAAGAAATTATACATAATTGATCTCCTTTTATATAGTAAATCTTACCTTTTTTAATATTTTTATGTATTCTAACAAGAGACTTTTCCGTAACAACTTCGGAAGCTGAATATTCTTCGAAATCGTCTGTACTCCTCTTTAAATTTTTGGTCATCGACTCCGGACACTGTACAATAATTATCATAAAGAATCAATTTCATTTTTCTTATAAAATAATATACCTTTTCCAAAATAACATCAACGTATTTTCTCATTGGATTTGTATATTTTACAGTTTCGGCTATTTTTTTAATATCCTTTTTTTTATGAAATTTTTAAACATTTAAATTAATATTTTAATAAATGAATTAATATGTAATTTACATCCAAAATATCTTCTACATTCTCTTCCGCTTCGGTCTTTTCTGTACTCAGTTTAGCCATTTTAAAATAAGCGTGGGCTAATTGATAGCCCTGTTTGCTTGCATACCAATAGGATCTTGGAATATCGACTAATCCATAACCAAGTAGTAAAACGAGGAGAAAAAGTCCCCATGTGTTACTTGCAGTAATACCAATGACTTTTAATTGTGACCTGGTTAATGAATAAAACACTTTTATAGTGAATTTAATAATAAAACACTAATTAACGCAAACCCATTTATATTTAGTCCGGGTTTAATAGCAACGTATACCAAGCATATACCAAATATGAGTAAATAAGTTCCATAATAGATGGCATTTTCGAATAGAGCAGACTTTATTTTCCTCCAAACAGTAAAATCGCCAGCATTTGAAAACGATTGCATCATAGGAAGGAGGATCCTGTTTTTTTTTTTTTAATTTTTTTTGTAAACGTCTGAAAATGTGTTATTTATCAGCAGTATACCATGTTAAGAATTGCGATGTCCAATAAACAACTCTCCAGAGTACAGGTAATACTGTTGGTGGAAACCAACTCCAAGGTTTCTCACATACTTGTTCAGGAGAAATTATTTGAGATGTTGATAAAGTTGGCTCGTTAATTATTGTTGTTGTTAAATTCGGATTCGATGTTGTATCAGGCAATGGTGAGTTATCTTTTAAACATTGTCGATAAAACGTCTGTTAATTGTTTAATAGAGTAAATTAAGGCCTAGGGTAACAAAAAAAATTATTGTAATTCTATACCGATGAAACATCCAAAGGTAGAACGAATATTATCATGAAAGAGAAGTACCAAGCTATGAAACAAGCTACAGTAACCAAAATATGCTGTTTTCTGTAATCTCCATATCTGTGTAGCATGAGAGCAGCTACACAGAATACTAGAGAAACTTCTATCGTTAGCGGAATGACACTCATGCTAAAAAAATAAGAAAAGTGTGTTTCAGTTATAACTAATTATTTATACACAGTGATTCAGCTTGTTATTTAGCAGCTTTAATTTTTGTTTCAAAAGTATTCTAAACCTGAAATTTTTTTCTCTTAATCTTCAAAACATAACAACTTTTCTTAACCGAAGAAAATTAGAAATCAATGGCACGAATATAAAATATTGACCAAAAGGATGACGTTGTCTATTTCATATTGACAACGGCAGACATTTATACCACCAACCAGTTTTGTTGTTCTTTTCTCTTACAATGGAATACAAACCAGTTGAATATATTTTTGCTTTATTTTGCAATGTAGAAAAAGAAACTGGTTCCAGGTTCAATATTAGAACCCTTTGACCTTGAACTGAAACATTTTTCATGATCGTTTTTAAATCAATAAACACGAGGTTAAGGATGCACAATGTTAAAAAAAGGTCCAATTCTATCTAAAAAACCTTTACGTCGACAATTTGCCACAACAACTAGATTCGCTGATTCAAGAATGACACAAAAATTCACAGACGAAAAGCTTCATTTTAATTATGAAGAAACTGTTATCAAATTGAACAATTATTATGGAACAGGTTTGTTATGAAATATAATGAATACGTAAAATTGTAAAATTGAGTCTGTTTTCTTAGTCAAACGACAAATTCTCAGACATCAGAGTCCAACAACAGGATTATTTCCATGTAACTTAGCCGATGCTAGTTCAAAAGAGGCTCATGTTAGAGACAGCGTTTATTGTGCAGCATGCCTGTGGGCATTATCTCAAGCTTATAGGTAGGAAAGTAGTTGAAAATCTTTGAAAATGTCTATTGTTGAATATTCATATCAATAGGAGAATTGATGACGATAAGGGGAGAACATATGAACTAAGTCAATCAGCTGTAAAATGTATGAGAGGAATCCTCTCTTGTTGGATACGACAATCTGATAAAGTTTGTAAATAATAAATACATATATTTGTATCAATCACAATTGTATATATCCATTCTAACTTGAACAGCTAGAAAAGTTCAAACATCATCAAATTCCGAAAAATGCACTGCATTCAAAATTTCATTTAGATACTGGAGATTCACTATATGACAACGAAGAATACGAGCACCTGCAGATTGATTGTATAGCTTTATACATACTTTTTCTCATTCAAATGATTCAATCCGGATTACAAATAATTTTTACAACGGACGAAGTAAATTTTATTCAAAATCTAGTATTTTACGTTGAACGAGCGTATAGAACACCCGACTATGGAATGTGGGAAAGAGGTATTAAACATCTTTATTAATACGATAATAATGCTTGTTTTATTATTTAATTTGTTCTCTTTTCTTATTTAGGAACGAAATATAATAATGGATCGAGTGAACTGCACGCAAGGTAACTTTTTAATGCCGGATTGCAGTAAAGAAATAATTGTTTCTTTTTTTTTTTTTTAAAAAAACAATGAAAAAATGATGGACTTGCATCATTTACAATTGTTTTACTTTCTTTTCGTCTTAAAAAAATCATATCAATTTCCTTTAATACGTTACTTTGAGCTCGTAAAAATCATCTTTTTTATTTAATGTAAAAAAGAGAAAATTTTACGTTCTACATAGATAACTAAGATCGTCTTGCATGAAACAAAATCTTGTCACAGTTCGCTTGGTTTTGCAAAAGCAGCTCTTGAAGCTATAAATGGAATAAGTTTGTATGGAGGCGTTGCCCTGAGGTCAAGCGTAGTTTTAATAGACATCGATGCGCATTACCGGAATAGGACGATATTTTTTACGCTTCTTCCCCGTGAATCGTCTTCAAAGGTACATATTGTTCATCGAGAGTATTATTAAGAAGGACTAACCAATCGTCCCAAATGTTTATGTCATTCTGCAATCAAAAAAAGAGAGAAATCTCTTTATGTATATGTTATATTTCCTCAAAGTGAAATGATTCGATAGCGTTATTTATTTATCCTTCATTATTATTATTATTAATTATATTTTACTATTTCATATGCTTTTCAAAGGTGTTTTGACGTCAATTTAAGAACAATTTTATTTTCTTTTTAATTTTGTAAAGGAATCCATTAATTTGCTTTAACAGTTCGATTGGACATGCTAAAGCTGCTCTTGAATCGATTAACGGTGATAATTTGTTTGGAGTAAATGGAGCTAGGTGGTCGGTAATATTTGTGGATATAGACGCTCATAATCGGAATAGAACGATTTTCGATACTATTTTACCACGCGAATCCGCTTCGAAGGTTCGCTTCTTTTGTGCATGCTAAAAACAAAATTTTATCACTTATCTTCTAATTCTGTCTATATCTCTCCTTATTGTTTGTTTGATTGTTTTTCTTTCATATTTTAATTTTATTCCGCTAGTTCAAGAGGATTAAAAAAGATATCACTATTAATAATTAATATTATTATTATTTTCGTATAAAATTCAAAAGAAAAAAGAATTATTTTATTTATTTGCTTGTTCCTCCTTGTTTATTACTGTAATGTTTGTTTTCGTTTATGTATTTGTATAAATCCTATTGTTTTTATGTTTTATTCTTTAACACGTAACACATATCTGTACAATTGACTTATTATTGCTTATATTTATTATATAATTTTCTTTTTTTCAACATTGAACTCTTCCAGAATACCGATGCGTCACTTTTACCAACAATAAGCTGGCCTGCTTTTGCCATACACGAGGAAGCTTTAGTTAAGAAAACTCACGAAAAGATATTAAGAAAGTTAAAAGGAAAATATGGATTAAAAAGATTCTTAAGAGATGGACACGGTACTGTTTTGGAAGACACTAGTAGAAAATATTATAAATCTGCGGAAATTAAGGTAAATATTTTAAATAGAATTTGTACTAGTATTTTTTTAAAACATAAATTATCTTATATTTTATAATAACAACAGACTTTTGATGGAGTTGAATGCGAATGGCCAATTTTCATTATTTATCTTTTAATTGATAGTAAGTAAACTAATTTATAAATTGACTTTAATTAGTTAAATTTCAATTTTATTTACATAAATTACCTTGCTCTTTCAGGTATTTTTAGAGGTGATCAAGAAAAAGTTAAAGAATATCAAGAACAACTACAACCGTTATTAAAAGAGACAAAGAATGGTAATAAATTCATGTATATACTACAATGTATATTTATATCTATGTATATATATGATGTTACAGGAGATATAGTGGTTCCAAAGTATTATTATATACCTAGCGATTGTATTGATGAAGAAAAGGCTTGCCCCGGAAGTCAGACAAAAATTGCCAGTAGTGAAGGAAGAAATGAAAATTTATTCCTTTGGGGACAATCTGTATACATTATATCACAGCTACTAGGTTTGTATTTGTCTTAATAAATTTATAAACAGCGTTACGTTACCCATTCAATCATAGCAAACGGCTTACTGAGTCCGCGAGAATTAGATCTTATTGGACGGCATTTACCAGCTCATAAGAGACCTAGAACAAACGCCAGATATTCTTCTTTCCAGGTACCCACCTGGTTTTCGTGTTTTGGATGGTTCCCCTCCCTAATTGCTCTTTAGCCGTCTAACTATGATTTTTTTTTCACTTGTTATAATTATTATTACAACTTCAATTTGTTTTCATTTATTTTTAGTAACCTTTCACCCTATCTAGTTTTTGTGTTATTTTTCCCTTTCAGTTGATGGTTTGCTAAATATAAACGAGCTAGATACGATAAGACGATATCTACCTGCAGCCGAAAGGCCCAGGAACAGTAGCAGATATTCAAGTTTTCAGGTGTGTGAACGTATCTCTGTGTTGCCTTGCTTTTTTTTTTTACCATTTGCACTTTCTAAACATTATTTTTTTTCTATTTTCTTATATTATTACTTTTAAATTTTACAACAAAATTTGCGTGTTATCTTCTTCAGAGAGGTTCCGTTGAACAGGTAAAAAAAGAAGCTCTTTTTCGTCTAATTCACCTTTATTGTGTTTCTTTTTAAACTGATTACGCATGTAAATCAGTTTAAAAGGTGCTGTTTGTATTCAATTTTTAGAAACCTAAATTTATCAAAAATCCTATAGAAAAAAAAAATAACTATCCAAAAGTTAATTCAAGAATAGTCACTTGCAGCACATTCGTCTGTCGTCTATTTATATACTATATTAAATTTTAGAGTGATATCTCGTCAATAATCCTTATATGTCGTATTTAATTCTCAAAGAACTTTTTTTTCATCCAAATATAACAGAGTTCACCGACTGATCTCGTTATACAATGTGCTTTGATTTCCGAGAGTGTACGACTCCAGCAGATGTTAGCCACTTACGGAATTCAATCTCAAACACCGCATCAAATTGAACCTTATCAAATTTGGCCTCCTGGTCAATTGGTGAAAGCTTACGAGCAATTGGGAGTTAATTCAAAATTAGGTTTATCTGGAAGACCACCTAGGCCATTTGGAGGTTTAGGTAGTGCTAAAATCTATAGAGCGAGTGGAAGAACTTTCCTCTGTTATCCTTTGATCTTTGAAATATCTGACTTTTACCTATCTCAAGATATGCAGGTTCTTATTGATGACGTAAAGGTAAATAGTAGTAATTAGTTATTTTTCCAAGAAAAAATATTTAATAGTTTTCATTCGCATTTATTCCAATATAGACTGACCTAACTTTCTTAAGTAAATGTTGGAAGTTAGCTGGTAGGCCTACTTTCTGTATGATTATTCGTGAGGATAATATGAAGTTTGTATTCTTTTTTTTCTGCATTACTTTAATTTCATATTCAAAGAAAATATTAATTTTTCTTAACATTCAATAACAGAAGCCCAGATTCTAAAAGAATATTCGATTTATTGGCAAACTTCAAAAGAGGAGATATTGATAATTTAAAAATTAGAATAGGAAGACTACAAGAATTTATATCCTCATCTTGTATTGAACATCTTGACTTCTTGACTATTGATGCCAATGATAAAAGCGTGTTTAAACATTTTCAAGAAAAAGACTATGGACAAAGTCTCAAGAGTCTTACAAATATACCAAGATTTTCTAAATTTGATGAGGCTGAAGCCTGGGTTGAAGAAAGTGTAAGCATGAGTCTTTAATTAGTATTTATGCCATTCTTGACAAAAGCAAAATACATTTATTTATTGATATAGGAATTACAATCACGCCCTTCGTGGGACTTAATGAAAATGCTCCAAGAACTCGATAATCTATTTGTTCAATCTCAAATCCTTCATATTCTTCTAAAAAGAGAAGGCTTATATTATAAACTTGATTCGTTTACCGTTGAAGAATGGTTACAAAATGTTTGTCACAAAGCTGGAACACATCAAATCTGGGCAGTTGTTAGATTATGTTCAGCGATGCTTCAAAAAATGGTGGATAGTTTAGCTCCTTCAATAACAGCAATATTGGTAAGAGGCAAGCAAATAACTGTCGGATTATTTAATAAAGAAGAGGAGGTGATAGATAAACCATTAATACCTGCAGAGATAAAAAATATTCTCTATTCAAAGTGCTATCCCTATGATTTAACGCAAACAGTTCTACAGCAAGAGTTAATAATATATATTGCTCAGTTACTATCCTCCGAGGCGGTTCTATTTGAAGGAATGCTTAAGTTAAGGATTGGTTGGATAATAAAGGCTATGCAGCTGGAATTAAATTATTCGTCGGCAGAGGGAAAAAGGATATCTGTGAATTCTCTGCCCCCTAGCGAAATAAAATCTTTATTATATGGTGTTGTTAAAAAATTGTCGCCCGAAGACGATTATCGTAGTGTAATATGGAATAGACAATTGGACGGAGCTTTGAATCGCGTGCCAAAAGATTTTTATGACAAAGTTTGGTTTCTACTGGAAAAAACACCTGGGGGAATAAAGGTTGCTGGATATCACTTACCCCAACAGCCTACGTTATCGGATATGACGAGATATGAATGGAATTTTTCATTACTTGTAGAGCAGATGTTAAGTAAAATAGTTGAACCAGCGTATAGGCAAATGATAGTGGAAGAATTTATGATTGTAGCGACAATTCTACAGAGAAATAGTGAATTATCATTTCAAGAGATTGTTAACCTTGATAGAATACTTCAAGAAGCAATACTGTTATTTGCCAAAGAGAAAGGAGCGGAGAATAAAGAAGAAATGGAAAATATGAAAGATTTTTACAATACCCCACCTAACGTGAAAAGAGGAACAACAGGCTACATTGCCAGAGCCGTTATTTCTCAATTACTAAATGGAGAAGTTTTAACATCTCAATCCCAATGTGCCATTTCTTAACTTAAGAAAAAGCAGATTTTAATTTTTTTTCTTTTAATTCTAACGTTAAATAATTTCGTTTTAAAATTTAGAAAAAATGTCTTTTTCCTCTTTTGGTCTAAAATACAATTCAGTTTTTAAACTTACCAACATCAAGGCTGCATGATACCCTCATAAAATATACATATATATAATGTATAAATAACAGTTATCTTTCAAGAGCAATACTTAACCTATAACATAAAAAGAATAATCTATAAAATTACAAATATAACCATATTTTGACTTTGAATTGATTCCAAAGTTTTTTATTGCTATTAAGTTAAAAAAAATTAATTTTATAACATTATTTGATCGATTAAATGAATATCTATGCTGTATTTGGCTGGCAATTTATCCTAACCTTTAACAAAGTACGTTAAATCGAACACAGGATGTAGGGAATAAAAAGTTCAAATGATTTTTCATATTCCTATTCCACAATTAAGTATTTAGTTGTATACAAACTTGAATCTAAGAGGATTTAATGCAAAATTAATAAAAAAAACAATGAAAAATAAACGTTTGAAATCATTACCGTGATAGTGACTGAGGCAAACCGGCTATTATTGGGCCATACCCCTGAGAATTATCATACAGCTCGAAAAGTGGAGCTGCAACAAGCTTATAGTTTCTAGGGACGGCAAATAGTGCTGTGTCGTTTAGAATTTCATCATTATTGATATTATGTATATCGCTTAAATTTCAATTCTGACCTTTTTCCGGAAGCTGAACTAGAAACAATCTCTTATGTTCCTTCGGTTTAGTAATATGAGCCGGTAAGTAGGGATACTATAATGTAAACAGAAAAATTATTATTTACGCGATAGAATATATTTTGATAAACAAACTTGGGGTGGTTCAAAATTTGGCCTCCACCAATTTCCAATAGTATCTTCTATTACCCATTCTACTGGAACATTATCTTGCCTTCCTAAAAGATCTGTTAAAAATCTTTTGAGGCCATCTACTTGATCTTCTCCCGGCTTAAGTTCACCACCCGGTAATTTAAAGAAAGACTGTCCTAGTTGAAGAAGCAGAACATGGGGCAGACCGTGTTCATGAACAATTAAAACGCCGTCGACGCATCGTCGCATTCCATCTTTTTCATATTCTTCTCTCATACGTGTAAATCTAGCTTGAACCGATGTATCTTTCTCGTATATAGGATCTTTCGTACCAAATGTGTAATTGGTTAATGGATAACTAAAAACAGAACACGGTTTAAAAGAACTCTCCGAATATATGACACCCGTCTAAGAATTCTATAAAAAGTAGAGTGCTAAAATATAAACCTACAGATTTATCGCCCGTTCTATAGTTATAGAATTGGAACTATGCAATTTTTGCTTATCAAGAGATTGGGGCCATCCTGTTCCAGGCCCTGAAGAACTTCTTCTGGTTGCAGTAGACGCCATTGCTAAATATCCCTTATAAGCAGATGGCGTTACACTAAGAAATCAATGAATTTACACCAATTAAAGATCACTTAGTTTATCTTATAAAAAAATATTGAAAAAAAATCGTTCAAGTGAAATTTGATTCTAAAAGTAAAGCAATTAGCTATATAAAGAATATATAGAAAAAGAAAAAAGAACAAGAATACTTGAACAGAGGCTTTTTTGTTTATTTTTTCAAAAGGCATTCAATTATCTTGAATCGATTTAAAATCAAATTGAATACGATGAAAATAAGAAAAACAATATTCAAAATAGAATGAGACTAAGACAAATATCTGCTTCACTAAAGTATGTATTTAATGACTGACTATATAACTATATGTCGTATGGAAAATTGTATAAATAGTCCACAAGTTACAAGTTACTTTTACAATTTATATATATATATATATTTATAGATCGTTATCAATGTTTAACGCTGAATAATCATAATCTAAACCTCAATCCATCTTAACAAGTCAGAGTTATCATCATGATTAAGTTTGCACGAAAGTAAAAGAGAAAGGAATACGGCATAAATCGTTATCAATCGTTATTTTTTTTTTCATTAGCAATTGGGCCTCCGAAACGTGTATTAAAACAATCAGAAGTATTATTTATATTTTTCTTCATAGTTTACAAGCACGCAAAAACATGTAAAGATCGTGATAATCACAGAACCGTACAGGCTCCTTTCTTCTTCTTTTTCACCTGTAGAGCCGCTCTAGTTGCTGTTTCGAACACTTCCCGAACACCGTCCTTCGACTTGGCAGAACATTCCAAATAGGCGTAGGCGTTAATTCTATCAGCCATGGCTCGCCCCTCTTCGGGCCTTACTGGTTCTTGTTTCATCTTCATTAGTTCCCTTTTAGTCTGATCGTCGTTGCGCAAGTCCTTCTTATTGCCAACGAGTATAATGGGTACATTGGGACAAAAGTGCTTTACTTCCGGAGTCCATTTTTCAGGAATATTTTCCAATGAATCAGGACTATCGATACTAAAGCACATGAGAATCACGTCCGTATCTGGATAGGATAAGGGACGCAGACGGTCGTAATCTTCCTGACCGGCCGTATCCCATAAAGCCAACTCGACCTGTTATTATCACGTAAAAAAGAAAAACATGTTGTATTTTGTTTTTGTAAAATACAGAGGAGAGAATTGTGTTCCGACCACAAGGACATTAACATGAACAAAGAATTTCTTATATTTTACGTATTTTCTTAAAGCTTAAGTAATGGGCATACAATGTTAAGCTGCATGATATATTTGGAAAACGACACATATAGAACGCTGTATAACTTGACTAGCTGTCCCTTTAAATAATAAGGCATTTTCCCCTCTTCTTTCTCTTTACTTGCAAAGCGGCCCTAGTAGCCGTCTCAAACACCTCCCTCACACCATCCTTAGTCTTGGCCGAACATTCCAGATAGCCAAAAGCGTTGATTCTATCCGCCATCGTTTTGCCCTCCTCATTCTTAACTGGCTCTTGTTTCATCTTTTGCAACTCTCTTTTCGTTGCCTCGTCGTTCCTCAAATCCTTCTTATTACCAACAAGTATGATAGGAACATTTGGGCAAAAATGCTTAACTTCCGGGGTCCATTTCTCTGGAATATTTTCCAGAGAATCTGGACTATCTATACTAAAGCACATTAGGATCACATCCGTATCAGGATAGGATAGAGGGCGGAGGCGATCGTAGTCTTCCTGTCCGGCTGTGTCCCATAAGGCTAATTCGACCTGTAAAAAACAAGCAAATGAAATAATATAACAAGAAATAGGGGGAGTATAAATTAGAATAAAAACCAAAAGTTAAGGGGGGAAAGGCAAGATTCTGGATGTTAGTCTAAAAAACCGCAACTATTCTAAATTAGCTATGACTAAGGAATTTTTATTATTTCTTTTCTATTTTAGTTCGTTCTTCTCCAGTCCAAACAAAATTATCATCATCATGCTCCATGCCATTAAGTTTTATTATATCGCTACATTCTGTTCTTTCACTTACCGTCAATTGTTTTCTTTCCTTCTTCAAATTATTCTCCATAAATCTAAACGATGAGCGAATAGCTCACAAAACCCCCTTTCTTCCCTTCCTCCTTTTAAGGCTTTGTTTACCACAATAAAAAGAACTCGAAGGAACAAAGAGAAAGCGCGTAAACGCGAAAGGAACGAAATATTCTTTAAAGAACGCCAAAAAAAAACAAATAAAAGATCCTTTTTATAAGCACGTATAAAGACGTAACATCGAACGTATATGCAGAAATGTTTTTCCAAGCCATTATAGGCTATTCGTAATAGTAATGATTTGACAAGAGATTTAACGAACGATAAGGAGAGATTGAAAAAGAGAATGAAGACAATATAATAAAAAAAAATAAATTGTACTTACTTGTTTACCATCCACTTCAATATCAGCCACGTAATTCTCGAATACAGTTGGTACATATACTTCCGGGAATTGATCCTTAGAAAAGACGATCAACAAGCAAGTTTTACCGCATGCACCGTCGCCCACAATTACTAGCTTCTTTCGGATAGCCGCCATCCCTAACAGGTGTACCGAAAATTTCGTACCTATTCAACCGTTATGCATACATTAGTAGTATAAAAGGTATTGGAAAAGAATCAAGGGTGGGGGATATAGAAAGATATATTCCTACGTATGAATCACGTGAACTATCTAGGCCTACACGATGTTTTTTCGGGTACCATTAGCATAACTCGGTCATCCAGTAGCTATTCACCGTTTCCTCTCTGCTATATATTTCTATTTAGGTTATATAGGTTGAGTTTAGCATTCATTTTGGAATGATTTACTTGCAAAATATGCTACATTCACTTGCAAAAATAGAAATTTTTAGCAATACGTATTAATATATATCGTTTGAAAAGGACTAGACAATAAATTTACAGGCGATTCGACCGACCGGTAATTTATCAACATAAATTTACTTAATTTAGAACAAGTACGCTTACTTAGGGATTAAATACAAGATTATTATAGTATTCTACGACGGCTACTTACGTCCTAATACAGTTGAGTTTCAAAAAAACCGTTGAAGATCCTTGTGTGACTTTATCGACTCGTTTAAATCGTGCAAAATGTTAACAATGCACAAATAAAAAAATCAATAAGGAACTGTGCAGATATTCCTCATTAGATGGCGCTATCGTCGCTCTCTTACCTTGAAACTTTCAAATAGGGATGTGGAACTTGGAATTTTTTTCTAAAATTTTATAATTTTATAAATCGATCTAAAATAATTCATAATTTATTTTAAAATTTTCATTCAATTTTGAAACCTTTTACAACTTCTTACAATTTTTTTATAAAACAAAACCAAGAGCGATAATATAGATAATTATATACCAAAAATAATTATTTGAAAGAATAGAATCGATTAGGAAAAGTTTTTTCCGCAAGATAAAATGACTAACGATTAGCAAAGAAAAGATGATATCAAATTAGATTAATAGATATATTGTTATGAAATTTTTCTATATTATATAATATATATGAATATATATATAATATAATAATCTTACGACAGCAGAAATGATAGTCTAATTGACATCGCGACCTAACGAAATTTCAGGCTGAGAACATAAAAAATAACAGTATTTTTTTACAATATGGTAGACTAAAAGACTGATACATGTCGCGTGGTATATCCTTAAATAATTCTCATAATTTATTTTACGATTTATAATAATAACGAAAATTTGTAACAAATATAATACTGTTCAAAGTATATAACAGATTGCCAATCAAAACATCTTAGCTGCATATTTTCTAATTATACATGTGTTTCGTGTATGTTTGTTGAGTTGGTTTTTTGTCATGATTATTCATATACCGCCTAATTTATTTTTATTATTGAAAAGTATGGAATACAATTTACAGAAAAGGCTATGAAAAAAAAAGAAACTTTTTTCTATTAAAAGTTATAAATCAGTCCATACAATCAACTTGTCTCTTTCGACTTTGATCACCTGAAGTAAAATGAGGGTGAGAGTGAAGATCCCGTTGCATTCTTTTTGTTTCTTCTATATATTGATCCAATTCTTCTACCTGAGCTGGTGGAAGACAATTGGGAATGTACTTTGAGAAGATCTGGGGTCGACTTAGAGCATATTCAGGCTTCAGATTATGTAGGTTCTTAACTATTTGATGGAGAATTAAAGGCGTAGTTTCGAAAGGACGGTTCATAACTTCTTGTATACAAGCTAGAAAAAAATTTAATTATATTCATGATTTTTTATTTATCCCCGCTCCCTTTTTATTTTATAATTTTGTAAATAAAGAGGCATTCTGATGCAAGACATTTCATGATAACACTTATTTACGACTATATGTAGCTATCAGATAACGTCGCGGATTGTAATTACACAGGGAAGTTTTTAGCAGTTTAAATGTAAACTTGTGTCTATTTAATATGTTTACAATATTCATTGAAATGATAAAAATGTAAATATTTTTGTAAAAAAGTAAATATTTTCGAATACAGCACGCGGATAAAACCACTTAAACTGCATTAATTCAACTCTGGACAATTAAAACTTACCAAACAAATGCTGCTCGTGTCTGTCTGCAACATGCTTAACAAACAATGCATACAGCTCGTTATTCAAATCTGTTCGCAACTGAAGTTCAATGTAGAATTTGTTCTGTAAGATATTAAGCATCTTTTACTAAAGTTCTCAACAAGTATCGGCTTACTCTTTAGAGAATACTATTATTCATTCTCTACAGTCGTAAATAGTTAGGTTTTCCAAAAAAGAGAACGAAGAAAAAATTAAAAGAAATAGTACACAAACCATGTAATTAAATATGGGCACGATTCCGTTCAAAGCACTTAAATATTGGCATAAAAATTGATGAAATTTCTCGACGAATTTAGCTGAAGTTGAAACCTAAGTGAAAATACAGCAATTAATGAAATTTGTAGAATAGAAATATACTATGCTATACAACCTTAGAAAAATTCCCAATTTCATTGGAATTAGTTATTAAGTAATTTGTTAGTATTTCCATCAAATCCGTATATAGTTTTTCAGACTTATGGGAGCAAACGCATTTATAAACGCAGGTATACATTTGCTCATAGCTTATATTAACGTAACGTCGATCTTGTGAAACAAGCAATTCATTTATAGAGGTTTTTAGTCTCGGCCAGACTTCATTAGTATATCCTTCGTCAGTCAGGCAACTCATTACTGAAACAGAAAATATATTCTACAATTAAACTTTCTTCTTCGAAATATATTTAAGGTATAAAGGAAAGGTCGTTGTATTTACTGGAATATTTCTTTTTGTATCTCTTTAAATATAGACAATATTTGTAATGTATAATTTAAATATTTATAATTTTGAAGCATAAATAGAGAGGCTACTGTATATTACATCTTTTTAAATAATTTTATGTCACTCTTAACAGCAATATGCTCGTCTTCACGCTGTAATTGGGCAAGACCATAAAAGCAGATAAGAAAATGAGCTGAGAAAAGCTAGGAATTACTTGCTGCTATTTGGCTCTACTTCCAGTCGTATAATATCCTACATCAGGTTCAAAAAGAAAAAATAATCAAACTATAGACTAACATTTACTACTTGATCTCCATGTCTTGCGCTCGTCGTTCTCGGAATTATTATTCTTCTCCCCAGAATTTTGGTCTGGACTTTCCCATTCCATTGTCTTTACAAATGCCAAATGCTAACCAGTCTTCAAGTAATCGAACAAATCAATACATAATTCAAAAAAAAACTTCAGGGTATTTAATTAGTTAATGAGGATATTTGGAGAATTAGACAGTATAGTATAATATAATCTTAACCGGAAGCTATCGAATGGAAGGTATTATACATAGTGACATCTATCGAGAGTTTATTTTATAAATATTATTTTAAAAATTTGATAATATTAATATACAGTATAATCGTTAAAAATATTTTAATGTCAAAACAAAATAAATAAAAAAAAACAATAAAGAATTTCCTCCAAAAGGTGGCATTATAAATAACCGGAATTATCGTAGAATAGTCAAAATCTCTTATAGGCTTTATAGAAGTTTTAATTTGTGGTTAATACCATCTTACGATAAGTCACAAGTGATAATTGAGAAATAGAATTAAATTATTTCATCATTAGGGGAAGTTTTGATTGTAGGCTTAATTTTAACAGAAAAATATAAAAGAATTTGATTGACCAATAGTCATTCAGATTACCACGTCTTTACCGGAAAACTGGTAATTTTGCAAAGTATCCAGCATGGTTGAAGAACGAATTTCTCTTCTTAAAAGTATTGGCTTAACTGAAACTAAAGCCAAAGAAACTCTTCAAAATGAAACTGTAACCTCTAATCTAATATCCATTATAACAGAGGTAATTATTTTAAAGTACAAGAACTATTTCTTGTAATTTTTCCTTTGTGAATATCTTATCTGAAATTGTATCATTTGTTGTCTTATTTTATCAGGCAAAAAACTTATCCGGCAAGGATGGCTTTAGTAAACAACAAGGAAATATTTTGTACGCCATTGGGACCAGAATGAAGGAACAAATAACTAAACACCGGTCCATGCTTGTTAAGTATGTCGTGGAGGACAAAATAGCTAGCGATTTACAATTTACTTGTAAAGCATAAATTCATTGCTTTAGACTATCGTAACTAACTCATGTTTGAAATACCAGCCGCTCTTGACTTTTTAATGGACAACGTGGCAGGTACCTTCGACATTAAACAATTCGAAGAAGCAACTGGTGTTGGTGTTCAAGTAACAGGCGAAGAAATTGAAGAAGTAGTAGAAGACGTTTTGAAGAAGAACCACGATGAACTCTTAGAAAAGAGATATCAATTTAATACTGGAATGCTGATTAGAGAGGTTCATTTCAAGCCAAACTCATTATTTATTTGAATTCAATGATTAAACTTTTCAAAGGTTCGCGATCGTCTTAAATGGGCTGACGCAAAAATTGTCAAAAGTGAAATTGAAATTCAACTTTTGCACTTACTTGGTCCCAAGACAGAGGAAGATCTTAAAAAAGGAAAAACGAAAGTAAGAATTTTCAAAACCATTTAGTCAAACTAATAATCAATTTGAAAGGTGAAGGCTAAGGTTGTTGGCACCGAAAAGGATAAAAAACCAATTTCTAAACCTGCTTCGGAAGAAAATGACACTGGAGTAGATTCCAAGGGAAATGTCAAAAGTTTCTCGGAAATGGCAGGGGCTGCTTTACATTTCCATAAAGTAGGCGAAAACTATAAAACTGATGGTTATACTGTAACTCCTGAAATCATGCAACGTCTAAAAGAACATTTTAAAAGAATTAATGGACAGGTAAACAATCAATCTCTATCAAAAAATAATTTTATTCAAGCAAACTACTTCAGGTCAGAACACGATTTCCTCCTGAACCTAATGGAATCCTTCACATTGGTCATGCTAAAGCTATAAACTTCAACTTTGGTTATGCAAAAGCCCATAATGGTATAACATTTTTGCGATACGACGACACCAATCCAGAAAAAGAGGAGGAAAGGTTTTTTGTCGGCATTAGGGAAATGGTTGAATGGTTAGGTGAGTCAAATTTTGGATATGTTGAAGAAAAATTGCACTGTAAACGAAACTGCGAATTGTTTTATTTTAATTCGTTGTTAAAGGATATGTGCGAAATCATCCAATTTTCGTTAATTTTCCAAAAAAATAAACAATTTGATGTGTTTATTGTAAATAACGAAAACTTTCCATGTTTTGCAGGATACAAACCTTACAAGATTACACATTCATCTGACTACTTCGACGAATTATATAATTTAGCGAAGGTACTAATTAAGAAAGGTCTTGCATATATTTGCCACCAAACGGCGGACGAATTGAAAGGTCACAATCCACCACCATCTCCCTGGCGAGAGCGACCTATAGAGGAATCGTTAGCCCTATTTGAAGATATGAAAAATGGTAAGATTGATGAAGGAAAAGCAACGTTGCGTATGAAAATGATAATGTTGGATAGTAAACAGGACCCTGTTGCTTATCGAATTAAGTTCAGTCCTCACCATCGAACAGGAGATAAATGGTATATTTATAAATATATGAAAGCAAAAATCATGTATTTTATTCAAATTTCATGCTAATAGGTGTATATATCCAACATATGATTACACCCACTGTCTCTGTGATTCGATAGAAGATATAACTCATTCATTATGCACTAAGGAATTCGAAGCACGCAGACCTTCTTACTATTGGCTCTGTAACGCCGTAGATGTTTATTGCCCTGTACAATGGGAATATGGAAGGTTAAACGTTAATTATACCGTAGTATCAAAGAGAAAAATTGGAAAATTAATTGAACATGGAATTGTACGCGACTGGGATGATCCTAGATTATTTACACTTACTGCTCTCAGGCGCAGAGGTATACCCCCTGAAGCTATAAATTTATTCTGTGCTAAAGTTGGGGTAACTGTTGCTCAAGTTTCTTTTGACCCTATAATGCTTGATGTCTGTACAAGAAATATTCTAAATGTTACTGCACCTCGTGCCATGGCTACCTTAAATCCACTGAAGGTCAACATTTTGAACTTCCCTGCAAACCATCCCCGAACAGTTAAAGTACCAAATTTCCCAGCCGATGAATCCAAAGGATATCATAATATTTCCATAACTGAAGTCCTTTATATTGAGGAAGAAGACTTTCAAGAGGTTTGTGACAGATGTCGGAAAGTAATTTGAATTAATATTTTAATGTCTCCAGAAAGATGATAAGAATTTTAAAAGGCTCACTCCGAACCAGCCTGTTGGACTGAGACACTGCAATTTCGTGATGAACGTTGAAAAAGTTAAGAAAGGAAAAGATGGAAAAATTTGCGAACTTGATGTTCGAATTACTCCGGTTAGCGAAACGGCGAAACCTAAAGCCTTTATTCAGTGGGTTTCTGATCCTGAAATATGCCAAGTACGAATTTATGAAAGACTATTTAAACATAAGAATCCTGAAGACCCTAGAGAAGTTCCCGGTGGATTTGTAACTGATTGTAACCTTGACTCCCTTAAGATCATTCCAAACGCTTATATCGATAAATCTGTCAAGAGTGCTAAAGTCTACGATAAGTTCCAATTTGAACGATTAGGTTATTTCAGCGTTGACACCGATTCTGCAGATGGAAAGGTGGGTTTTATACCATAATTCTATTATTTCATAATTAACGATAACTTTTTCATATAGCTAATCTTCAACCTTACTGTCACTTTGAAAGAAGACTCTAAAAAAAATCCGTAAAATACGAAAATAGACTCGATATATAAGTACATTTGCTGTGAAGTAAAATAAACAAACGCTTTCGAATATAAATGAATTCACTGTTTATTTAAATTATATTTGGGCTGTTAAATAAAATTAATGTAAATTCATCTAGGACATACTTGGAATATACCGTTAGGTCTATTTGCTACTTTTCTCCGAATCTTGTAGAGCTTTGACAAATCCTTCAACGTCTCCGTTCTGTGCAGCCTGTTGGGCAGCTTCACCTAATTCGAACTGAGCTATTACTGGTCCTAATTGTCCAGTGGCTAGAGCGGAGGCAAAAGTCTGTAAGGCCTGTTGAAAATGGGGGGAACTAACTGTCGCTCTTAATTCGTCAGTTGTTCGAGGTAAGCTCTCCGCTTCAGGAAGATGAGGCAATAAGGCTTCCCGGTGAGCAGGATTCGATAAAAGAGGAATCAATGCCTCTGGTGTCAATGCTGATGAAATATCGACACTTTGACCAGCAGGTGCCATGTCAGTAAGCATGCTCTGCAAGTCAGATAATTGAATCCTCTGAGCCCTCTGTTCGCTTCCCTCATTGGATGGAGCGGTAGCTGCAGTTGCTGGTCGTGCCCCAACTTGCGCTGAATCAGCTGTTCCGCTTCGGGGTCCAGGAGAAGATTGGACACGTGACGGGGTTGTTGACTCGGACGTCGTTTGACCAGAGCCAGGCCTTCCAATTATTGCATTTAGGTTGCTAGAATTAGGCCCTCCACCCATTCCTAAAAGTTGAATTAGTTGTTGTTGGTTCATGCCACCTAAAATATTCGATAGCTCAGGGTCAGCAACATCACTGGGTAATCCACCATTCCCAGTTCCTCCTCTGCTACCCATTTGGGGTGGAGGATGGTTGAGAAGCTCGTTAACTTTTTTACAGTTGTCTTCATCTTTGTCTGTCTTTGGTTCCTGAATGTATGATATCTATATAATAAAAGCTTTAGATCCCATAAAATGATATTACCTGGACCCAAAAAAATAATTTCCGAGTTGAACTTTTAAACTTCAGTAAAAATACTCTACCAGTCTTACACTGAGGAACTCTTCGGAATACCGTATCATCAGGAAATATGATCAAATCCTATATTACAGATCAATTAAAAACTTTGAATTAAATTTATGATTGGTGGTGCTTACATCTTCAGGTTTATTCGATGTGCGGTCCTTCCAGCAAAAATGCATCAAACCATCTTCGGATTGAAAGATGTAGATTAAGCCTATAGAGTACACAAATAGCAATAAGTTGCATATATTTCATCTAATTAAAAAAAAAGTAAGCTTCTTAAGCTTTAAAAGTAAATTTATAACTTAAAACTTATGAATCACTTTTCACAAGTCATCCTAAAATGATACAGCATCGCAAGAGGCACACGTTTCACCTAATCTTACTAACCTTTACGCTTATCCGGATACACTATCTTGTCACTTGAATTGAGAGTCATCTTGCCAGCCCGGAACTCCAGCAAATTTTTGCTTTGAGACCGGGTTGAGCCGAAAAGTGCACCAGACGCCATTTTGATTACTCAGGAAAAAATTTCAAAATTTAAGTGCGCCATCTAACGACAGCATGTTAACCAGTTCTCGTAGAGTTTAAATAATCAATTTTTGAGCTCTTTTCGACATAAATTACAAAGAAAGATTATTCAGAACTTTCCTCGATATTAAAATAACAATAAATCAGTTTTGTATAAAAAAATTGGAATATCAGTAAAAAACTTTTATATGGTCGCTTTCTAACAATCTATACTCTGAAATGAAAAAAAAAATTTTTAACTCTAAATTGACGTTTAATAGATCAATTTACATTTTGATCAAATCACTTTTATTGATATTTATAACAAACAGACGAACTTTCAATGGTGGTAAATATTCTTCGAAGTATTAAGTTTGAAGATGGACATCACTAACGTCTAGAACACTTTTGATTTTGGAAAAGTTGTGAAATCAACCGGCGTCTGTCTTAAAGACTTGTAGATATTTCCTGATAACAAAACTAAACTTGATATGTCTAACAACGAAATATCTAAAGAGGAGGTTGACCAATATGACAGACAGATTCGTCTGTGGGGAATAGAAGCACAGAATCGGTAAGCCACTACAAAACTATTATATCGCCCACTTTTATATCGTGTTCTGTTGTAGACTTCGGAATGCAAATGTATTAATAATCGGCATGGGGGGATTTGGAGCTGAAGTTACAAAAAACATTGTTCTTGCAGGAATTAACTCCATTGTTCTAATGGATGATAAAAATGTAAGTTTATAGAATTCTACCAACTAAATATCGATTATATAATGAATCTTGAATTTCTCGTAAAAAAGGTGACGATGGTTGATGGTAGTTGTCAATTTCTTATTGATATTACTAAAGATATCGGAAGAAACGTAAGATTTATATAATTACAAATTCACAATTGAATTTCTTGAAAACATTTAAATTTGCAACTCTAGAGGGCGGAATGTTCAGTCTCAAGAACAAAATTACTTAATCCAAATGTAAAGGTCTCCTTTATAGCGGAAACCATAAAGAATCTTTCTAATGATTATCTTAAAAAATTTGATGTCATCTGTGCTACGACTGGTTCTCAGGAGGATATAACGAGATTGGATGAAACCTGTCGAGAAAACGGGACCGTCCTCTTCTTTGGATGCGTTCAAGGAACCTTCGCTTATTATTTTATTGATGCAGGAAGTCATGAGTACACTAAAAAAACTATTAAGAATCAAGAAACTACATATTCGGAAGATGTTCAGGAATTTCCTAAATTCTCAGATGTGCTCGAGACTAGAAATCCGTCTACATTACTCATTAAAGCCTTGGATTTTATTACAGGTGTAAAAAAGCCTATATTAATGGAATTCGGTGTTGCTTGCGCTGTTATCGGTGGAATTGTCGCTCAGGAAATAATTAAAGCCATTTCAAAGAAAGATCCACTGTACAATAATTTTTTTGTATTTGACTCTCAAGGCGATGGAAGTGGCCAATTTTACAAAGTGTTAAAAGAAAAATATCCATGTCAAAAGTTTGATTGAATTAGTTAAAAAGAAACACATTTACTTTATTATTGAAAAATATCTAAAACGTTTATTCATTTTGAACGCAAGTTAGTGAAACATTTATTCAAATTTATTAGAAGCTTAGTTTCAGAATCGTATTGGAGCGTTTTGAAAAAACTAATATTCAGATTTTCACTTTTGTTTCTTTTGGCCCATTTCATTTGCTCTATTTGTCATCAATTCGTGCTGCAAAAAAATGAACATAAACTATCTAAATATACAGAAAAATTTTATTTTACAAAAAGCTACCAATTTGGGACTTTTTCGAGCAATCATTTTAACATCTTCAACTGATACGGTATTTCTTTTAGCATGTTGAGCAAAGAGTTCAAGATCTCTTGCCATCATTTCACTATACTTCCACGCAGCTTCTGTCATTACAGCAAGCACTTTTTTTTGAAAGGATATTTGTTGTCTGTCCGCAACTTCTTGGCAAGTCGATCCTACCGCAAAATGAATAGCTGCCTTTAGTCTCTGTAATCAAAGTTTGCCGATCAAAATTAATTGATTTATAATAAAGCAAATACCAACCTTCTTGATAACGTCTACTTCAGAATCAGAGTCATTTTCCCCAGACATAGTAATTTGTTCTTTAAGTTTTCAATCTGGACCTGTAGAAATTATTTAAATAGAACGTCCTGCTTTTGCTAAGTACATATTTCATAAATGAAGATCTAATGGTGCAAACTGACAATGCTAAAGAGCGAGTACATAGGAGAAAAGGAATGGTATATCAATAAATAATAATTTATACCTTATACTTTTAAACATACAGTTTATTGCCTTCTAATAACAATATACAGAAGTAATCAGCTATTCTAAAATATTAAAGTGAATTAGTTTTATTTAGGTAGAAAGACCAATACTGCGGTAAGGTTCGCACTTTAAAATTTTGGCGGGATTAATCTGGTAAATTTGCCAAAATAATTTTTATTGAAATTTTATTAAATTATCATAAAACAATGATTTGTAAAATATTATTAATATTAAGGATTATTTTAAATCATATTTTGCCGAATCAAAAATAATAAAATAAGTGCGGTCCTTGAAATCGTAGCCGGAAACAGCCTCTTTTTCGCTAACTGCAAGCATGGTCGGTATATCAGACAAAAATTCCAAAATTTTCATAGTTTTCCTTGATATTTGGAAATTTCCCCTCTCTCATACCTTAATTATATAATAAAGAATCATTTGTAACTACAGCCTCCCAAAAAAGCCGACCCGAAAGGAAAAGGAAAAGCCGCCCCAGCTAAGAAGAAGGAAGGATCCTCTGGTGGAAAGGCTAAGAAGAAGGTGATCATTTCGACTGACTGTTTTAGCGGTTGTTCTCTTATGTAATATTTTATTAACGTTTACAGAAGTGGTCGAAGGGAAAAGTCCGTGACAAACTCGATAACTTGGTTCTCTTTGACAAGGGAACGTACGACAAACTGTACAAAGAAGTAAGTGTAAAACATTGAGCGAAAACGTAATAGCATCATTTTTAAATTAGGCGAATATTTTCAATAATGTAACACCTTCTTTTGCAAATCAAGTAATCAACTTAAAAAATTTATTTTGACATTGATCTTGAACTAATGTCCTTAACCATGCTGTTTTCAAAATATCAGCACGTTTATTATGTTACTATAGTAAAGCATCCTAATTTTTTTCATCCTACATAATTATCTTTCTTGTATAACAGGTACCGAGCTATAAATTGATAACCCCCTCGGTTGTTTCCGAACGTTTAAAGATTCGTGGATCCTTGGCCAGAATGGCCCTCCGGGAGTTGCATGAAAAAGGTGTTATCAAAGTTGTTTCGAGACACCATAGGCAGCAAATCTACACCAGACCATCTAAGGCCCAAGAAAGTTAAATTAACAGATAAATTTTTTGAGAATACAGTTTGGTGAATGAATACTTCTAGCACTTGTACAAGCTTTTTTTTAGAGCTAATCAATTTTACTTCTAGAGGAGTTAACTTACATGATATACTAAAGGCGTACTTACGGTGAAATTACTTGAACAAACGAAATTAGTATCTCAATGTCACATAAGTTGTGAAAATTGAATTATCGAAATGTTTATTGGTGTTTTTTACTATAGAGGATAGAATTCACTCTAATTTATTAAAATAGAGATGATCAATATTAAGACATTGAAAGTGATACAAATACTCTTGGATATATTTAGACGATTTTCAAAGACACTTAAAAGAGCAACTAACAATTTTAATGGGTGTGTCAGGGAATACAATAGGGTAAATTTCCCTAGATATTAATATCCAATAGGCGTCTTTTATGTGAAAGGAAATTACTGAAAGTACACAAATATTTCTTATGAACAGAATAAACTCTTAGCAAGTCGGTCTTGCTGTTCGTGTTGTGCACTCTTTCTCGTAATACTTTCTGTCACTATTGCTGTTCAAGCTCTTTAAAGTATAGCCAAACTGCAATGAGCCGTTTGGAAAAGTAAATCCAGTACAATTTGAGTGAATTGAACAAATATCTGAACACGACTTTAAGGTATCACAGTTTATACCTTTCATTTCATACTTGGTTGTTTGCAATAAGTTATAATAGATAGAACCTAATTTTTGACCAAAGATTTGTATATCAAGCTTTGGTAAACTCCCATTAGACGTCAAATGCAAGTACATGCCAAAAGTAGGCTTATAACATTTGATTACGTAAGTATATACGTTATCAGCATTTGGGACTTGTAACCACCTTCTTGGAATATAATAATTGCATTCAGTTGCATTTAGTCTTGATCCTTGAGGTGAAATATCTATATTAATATTATTCGTTAATGGTTGCGTTGTTTTAAAAACTATTGATGTTATATTTCCGCAACTTTCCAATTTTAGAGAGAAATTCCTATAGCCATTCACAGAGAAATTTTGCAATACAGGGATTTTTTCATAGACTTGGTTACCGACCATTTCTCCAAAAGCTACAGAGAGTATATACAGTACATATATATATATATATATATATATATATATATATATAAAGCTGTTTGTTTTCGTTTAATATAACAATATTACATAATAGGCAGAAAAAGAAATGACCTACCAACTGGATAAATAATGCCGTCAATCGGTGTTTCTGGAATTTTGTTACCGTATATGATAACTTCGCATATTGTTAATTCAATAGAATTAATTCCTGTTATGAATGAAATTCTTCCAGTATTATTACATTTAAAAAATAGCGGCCAATTAACACCCTCAGTATAATTAGTAAATGTACACTTTCTATTGGAATTGAAATCGTTTTGACCTGGCCAATTTTGAAGTATATAAGTATGTAACTTGTCAATAATGCCTGCGAATAAATAAATAATACAAATATTAATTTCAATAGCATATTTATATTTCAATATAAAAAATATATATAGTATAATAAACGCAGCATGACCTATCGGAGTTTGAACGTTTAATATAATTTCTTGAAATTTTATATGACTATAGTTGAGGAAGTAAAAGGCAATCCAGGAACTTTTGGCATTTTCAAATTGAAAGCAAATGTCACGTGAATAAAAGTCATAAATGTTTAAAGCATTTTTGTCTATAGTTAGAGATAAGTTTTGATTGAATTCATCATAATCGGAAACGTCAACTAAGCTAGCATCGATAATTTCTAAAAATATAAATAGTTTTAAAGTGAAAACTTGCTAGTCTTTTTTTTTTCTATTAATAACTACCTTCGTTATTTACCTCCTGTTTGCCAAATATTAATAATTCACATATTTCAATACTTCCGTTTATCGTACTAAATCTAACAAATCTTGCTTGTTCATTATCATTACAAACGAAGAAGAAGGAAGCTCCAACATGCTTTAATATATCAAGTTTGATGTTATCATTAATACAAAACTTTTTATAGAATAATGAATCATCGGATAGTTGTTGAAAGTCTATTAAAAAATTAATTGTGTACTCGAATGATCTAGGTTGAACAAGCTGGGCTATAAAAAGATAAAATAAAAAAAAAACACATCACAAAATTTTAAAACATCCTTGTGTTATATATAATTAGTTTTTACCATATCCATTTCTAGCGACAAAACCAATTTTTTGTATTATATATAATTGTAATAAATCAATAATTAACCATTCTCTTTCGCCAATTTCGGTTACAGAACATCCGTCAACCCAAAAAGAATCTCTACTATTATTATCTACCGAATAGCCGGAATATCCTCCCCTATTTAAATACTGATAGACGGATGAAGACCAACTAGGCTTATTTTTTGCAATATTTGGATAATCTACAGGAAGAAAACGTACTTTTTTCACGACAGTGATAGCTTATAAGTTTATGATACAAACGATCATCTTCTACATAAAAGCCATAGACGTTAACTTCGCAAATTCTTTCGCTATCTTCACTTGGATTATTATTTCTTTCTTTTTTTATAAGTACAGTATTTGATTTGATTGTTAAATCATCGCAAAATATTTGATAGTCTTGCTCTTTATTTGTTTTACCGCAGTAATTCGTTTCATTGATAGTAAATATATCACTTTCTGACTTTTTCAATGAGGAATAGATATAGTAATCATATAGATTTGTTGTTGAGTTTTTGTAGCCTATTTAAGATGGTCAAAAATAATGGAAATAGTGTTATTTAATAAAAGATATAAATACTTTTTGATGAAGTTTGACACATTGACGTATTAAAATACGTTGTTCCAAGTGTAAAATTACTGTAGAATTGAAACTTTGGATCATATTTATAATTAATTGGATTATTTAATTCTTCCAAAGTTGGCTTATAATGTAAGCTTTTTGTCGTTGTACCCGATGGTTTAATGTCCACATCAAATGTCCAAAATCTTGATTTCCATATTGAAGTATGAACATAAACGCAATGGCTTATACTTCCTTGGCTTGTCGACGCCGATCCAGTTGCGTACGGTTTAAGAACTTCGTATCCTTCGTGCCTCATAAAAAATCTCGCTAATCGAAATATTTTCTATTAAAATTTTACGCAAAATTATTCTAATAGTTATAATAACCGTCCTCTTTAAGAACGAATAGTTCTATACTATAAACATTGTAGATTGCGTTCAGGAAAACTGCTAAGTAGGAGGGAGATTGGAAAGCGTCGAAAGACGTTCTGTGTATACTTTTGGGAAGTTGAATATCTTTAAGTAGGGCAGAGATAATGAATGAAAGGAATCTTATATCTTAATGATAATAATAGAGTTAAATATTTGTTTAATAATTACCTATTGTTTTATAATCTTTTATTATACTGGCCTGAATCATATATAGATAATTGTCAGCTTCCTCTTTTACTTGTACAATGAAACCGGGAAGTAGTGTACTATTTACGTCTCTGTTTGTCAATCTCTCCGACAAAGGAATACTTGCTTGTATATTTTTAATAGAACCAATACAATCGCTCCCATGTAAACCGAAGACGTCATTAGCTTGTATAAGTATAGGATTCACTAGTTTCAAGGTACTAATGACATAATTTTTAGCCATAGGCACTTCGTAAGCGCTGTTTATTTGATATTTTCCGGAAATGAGGCGAGTCCAAACACCTATACAGTTAGCAATATTTAGGTTTAGTTTTTATTATGATTAGTAATAATAATAGAATACAAAGAAAAGGCTTAAAGTGAAAAATGAAAAGCTGTTACCGAAGTAACATTGTTCATTATTTGCTCTGATAAACTTCCATTCAACAATAAATCCTCTTTCATTAAATGAATTGTCAGGTTTCTTAAATATATTAATACCATAGAAAGAGTTATCATTTTCTAGTGAAGGTATTGTAATATCATCCATTTTGTAATTTGGAAACGTTAATACATTTTTACCAATTAAACACTCAATTTTCATGATTATTAAACAATCTATAAGGCAGTTATTGGTATTTAAAAGTGTTGAAATTAAATTTTTGCAATAAAAAAATTACCAATAAGGATTATTAATTGAAAGTAGTTGAAACTATACATATTATCCGTTTGACTGCAATATATTGAATGACAAATGAACTGGTTTGTCAACTTAAGTATCTATTGAATTAATATTCTTCCTGTGTCTTTCCTAAGGTCAATATGAAAAATGATAAAAACTCCAAGGTGAATAGGAGTTAGAACGGATTTACTAACTAAAAGAAGGAAAATCTATATTTATAGATAAATTACGTAAAAAATATCTTGTTTATTTATATTAAAATGGTATAACAGCTTTAACAAAAGAATTATCAAAAGCTATTGTTTCTATCCAAGAGGAGTCGACTTTCCATCGAATAGGGAATTGAATATTTCTTAAACTAACAAATAAATATATATAATGTAAACTATATAATATTAGTTAATAATCTAATGTTTTAAATTATTAATTAATTACAATCATCTAATTAAGATAGGCATTATTAATATTCATTAATTTAATTTCTATTATCTGTAAAAGAATAACTTTTTGTCAATATTAATCTTTATCACTTCTATAGGCCTATTAATAGAAAAAGGAAGAAAAAAAAACAAATATATATACAGTATATATAAAAGTATTGAAACTTTCCTACGATCATTACAGAGTAGAAAATGAGTAGGAAAAGAGAAGAATGGGTAGATGATGGAACACTGCGTGATTTTAGTATTCCTGTATTATCATTAGAGAAAAATGATGAGGATATAAATGCATTTACTACTAATTTAATATCGGATGAAGAGAATGACTTTTTAAATAGTATCTTTAGTATCCCCAGGGCACCAGGTAAGTGCTAGAAGATTAATTCATATTTTCCTAATGATAAATAACGCATGCATTATTTACTTCAATATTAAAGAACACGAAAGATTGAGAAGACGATTTTGCACATGCAATACATCAAGCGTAAGAATCAAATATGGCGAGGAATATCGTAAGTAATATATGCTTTGCTTAACCTAAGACACTGTATATAGTTATACAAGAATCCAACATTAAAAACATGATTAGTACAAACTAATACTGTTATTGGTTATAATCTCAAAATTTATTGTTTATCTGCCATATCACGTATAACGTATCACGAATTTACTAATAAAACTAATATTTAATGCCTTGAAAGTGCAGAAAGATAAACAAAATATTTCTTCCTAAATGAAATATCTAAATTAAGGAAGTAAATTACTTTTTACTACAGCCTATGTTAGAAATGAAAGAAGGAATAACCAAATTAACAATAGAAAAAGTCTGAAAGAATACTCTACAACAATAGATTTTCAAGACTTCAAAAAGAATTCTTCTTCTTCTTCTTCTTCTTCTTTTTCCTCTTCGTCAAATACTTCAATTAAGAAAATCTTTTCTACTACGACTTTAGCAGTGCAGACTGATCCTTTGATTAGCTGTTCAGCTTCTACGCAAACTGATTCTTTTGACGATTATCCAGGGAATTTCTCATATGAAAGACAGTTTGAAAAGTACGAAATACCTAGTCTAAATACTATGTCAATTTTTAAAGCGTCTCAAAATCCTCAATATATTAATTGGCTACAAAAGAGCCAAGTCTCAAAGTATATTGGTGTGAAAGAATTGGCAACAGTTACAAAACAAGAAGAGAATTTATTGCATTTGTTAGCTGCTGCAAACGAAAAGGAAAATAACGTTCTTCATAAATTTCTCTACGTCTTATTGGAAATAATTAAAAGTCATCCATACTTTGTATGGCACGAAAACAGATCAGGTCAAACTCCCTCTGATATTGCTTTCTCAAAAAACAACGTTCAAATATTTCAATGGATACAAGAATCTGGCGGCCATTTTAGAATAAATGAAATAATAAATACTGGTGACAAGAAATTAGATATGTTAAGGATAATTCTCAAAGATGTTAAATATCTTCCCGAGCAAATTCTAATTCAAGCAATCAAAGCTCATATGGAATTTAAAAATTGTGGGAAAACAATACTATTTCTTTTTAGCGAATTTCAATTAAATCTTCAATTTATTGACCAAACAATAGGTAAATCTTTACTCGAACTTTTACTAGAAACTGCAGATTTAATGTTAATTGAGAATGTTTTTCTATCATTAAATCATAAAATATGTAAAGAAATTTTACGTTTAAAAATGAATAGTTTATTGAAATTTGTTCAAAAACAACGTTTATTCAGTAAAACTGAATTAGAAAATCTTCAAAAGATTTTCAATTACATTTTAAATCAAAATTCAAAAAATACATAGCATTTTTTTTTACAAACTAAAGCCTATCTATCTATCTTTTACTGCGTCATTCTTTTCTATAAAGATTTTCAGCCTATATTTGAATTTTTCTGAACAATCTTCAAAAGGGGAAGAGCGGCGAGTGAAGAATTATTTTAAACTATACAATTGCTATTATCTTTGGAAGATGATGGTAAAAGTTGTTGAAGTTCCATATCTTCTGCGCTTGTTGATGGCCTATCATCGGTTTCGCCACCTGTAAATTTAGTATGAGATTTTCCAGGTGTTCCTTGAGGAGTTAAAAATTGAGGTGTTGAATTTGCAATACTTTCAATTTCCTCTTCATCCGGAGTTTTCTTCTTCTTTAAAATACTTTTAACTTTCTCCATTGATTCTAGTGTATTTCGTCGTTCTCTCTGAGGTTGAACGGAAAAAGTTATCTCATCTCCGTCGTTGCCGTCGTGTTCAGCTATAATTTCATCTTCAATTGCGTCATTTATAAAACGATTCTCCAATAAAATTTCATTTACGAAACTATTCTTTCGATCTCTCTTAGTTAGCGATTGTTGTCTTGCAAGAGTCTCTTTATGAGGAGAATCTCTCGATCTTCTCCCATCTACAGACGAAGTTGATTCCATAATTGGAGTAGGAGGTGACGCTTTCGCCTGATTTCTCATAGTTTGAATCTATTTTGGTAAAAAAACGATTATGTTATTATTCAAATAGTTAAAAATTAATTAACTTACAAGATTTTTCAATATTTCCCAATCGCCAAATACCATTTTTAAGGATTTTTTTAATTCCATTAAGTTGCATGTACTCAAAACACTTCCGGTTATATTTTGATCAATGATAGTCTTTTCATATTCTTTTACTTTATCTTTATTGAATTGTTCAATCTTATACAAAAGTTTACCAATATCTCTGGCTGAATACTTATAGAGAGGTTTTGCTGTGAGAAGATTCTGTAAAAGAATTAAGGAAGAAACTTATTGCTTCAATATCAATATTAGTTGTAACAAAACGAACCTCAAATCCAAAATATTCTTTTTCGATTGGTGTCAATAGACCTTCGTCTTCCCTAATTCCATGAGTACTTCCAGGAAAGGATGGAGGAACATATGACGTAAAATTATATAATGGAGGTTGATAATGAAATTTCGGTGTATTTCTTGGCTGTATGTTTTGTTGAGCAGATCTATTAGTTTCCCCACTGTAATTTCTTCTTCTGCCAGTTATAGGCCAAGGTTCGGGGGGAGGAATAGCGTGAATCATAGGAGGGTGAGAATTATAGAAATCTTCGGTTTGTTCTTGTTGATTTTGCATTTCTAGGAAACATATAAATTAGATCATTAAACATTGAGTTCAACTAATTGAAGAGGCGTTCATTACCTAATATTAATTTCCTTAAAAATGGATCAATATTAATAGCACATGGCAAGAATTTCTTCAAATCTGCAACAGTTAACTGAGGCGAGTGATTCTGTAGGAAAACCTCTAGTTTTCGGGGATTTCTATCAATCTCTAACAATGGTTCCACTTCCTTGGATTGAGGCATTTTTTGTATAACCCTATCTAGAACAGCTTTCAACGTTACGCAATCCTCTATTGTTTCGTCATCGTCGATTTCGAGAATAACCCAGGACATTCTGTAAGGCCATTGTTCAATAACATTTATCCAAGCTGCTAAACGAAACCAGCTAAAATCAACGTCGTAGGCTCGTAAAAGACGTCCAGTAACGGCCACAATATTCATTAGACGTCTCATATTTCTTGGATTGACGTCAGAAAAATATGAATTTTTTGACAAACTTTTGGTCAAATCTAAGTTTGAAGTTTGTCGATTTTGTAGTTGAAAACTACTCATAAAATTATTTGAATCCTTGCCCATTCGAGATTTAGAAAAGCTATCTCTTCTTCGTGGAGTACTGCTACCCGCCAGACCACTCTCCGAAGCTTCTCTTTTTCTATTAGCCATCAAACGGCCAGGTGCCTGACCTTGAAGGAAGAATGGCAAATGAACCAATGTTCTTAAATAATCGTGACCAGTTATAGAAGAATCTCTGAACAATCCAGATAAATTAGATTCAATTCCCTTGATTATAACGTGAGGATCAACGGCCAAAATTGTAATAAATGGATAATGAGTATCGCTAAATAACATATGGACTGTATCTAAAACCTAATTTGGGAGAATTAGTATTCAAATGAGGTTGAATGATGGTAAAATAAAAGATAAAAGAGATGCTTACTTGTAACAGTTTGTCTTGTTCACAACTATCTAAACCGTCAATGATTACAACTAATCTCGTATGTTTGTTCCTGAAACTGTCCATACATTTTGTCATACTGCTTACCATTTCAACTTCCTTTTTCATATTTTCAATAAAACCCTCTAATCGTATCGAATTCCTATCATTCGATATTTGATTTAATCTCCTTCTTGGAGAGACAAAGATTTCAACTATCATCCTTGACCATGTAAATAGATGGGTTAATACTGCAACTCCAAGGATTCCGGCCAAAACGGATATGACAACTATGGATGCTTTATCCTCCCTTAACTTTTTAAGACCATCTTCCTGTTTAATGAAAACTAGTAAGAGGGAAAGGCAAACCACGAGGCAAACAATGAGCACACCAACGATCACAAAATAAGGAACGCAGCATAATTTCTTGAAAGTTCCATTCTCGTGAGCACTTTTAGGTTTGAATACTCTATATAATCTCGTACAGAGAAGACCATACTCTTGCTCAAGTGATTTACATAGAGTTGTTATCATTGACGAGATGCTTTTCTCGCCTACAACTCCAGCCATTCTCGCATTGTTTGTAAAGAGAAATTTAACGTTTGCCGTCTCCCTGCTCCTTCTTGAAGGTTCATGACAGAATAATATTTGGGCGAGAAGTTGTAGAGAATCCAATTTTGAAGCCAAATATGTACTTATATTAAATGCAAGATTCCAATTTTTCTTATGACTGCCATACCAAATATAGAATAAACTCCCATAGATTATAACTAATAATCCGCTGCCGACTCCTAATCCTACCTTCCAATTAAGTCCAAATCCCAAAATATTTCCAATAATTAGGCAAAAACATAGGCAACAAACCAACTGAATGATAGTAAATTCGAATAATTTCAACTCGGAGTGTTGCGTAAAAGCTCTCATTTCCTCTTTTAATATGAAATAATAGAATATTGCGTGTAAAAATTGATAAAATAATAGAAATATTCAAGATTACTTTGTAGTTTGTCAATCAGGAATGATTTGCCACTACCCCATTTGGCGTATAATCCAACGGTTATTGGTGTATTTAAAGTTGGTTCACTTAAAACATCGGCTATTGTACTACTGTATAAGTCGTAACCCTGTATTGATTCTTCGGCATTCAAATGTCTCGCGCCGAATATTTGTGTTATAATGCTTTTCTGATGAGTTGCATCGATTTGATAAGGAGTCTCTCCCGATTTATTCGGTCTATACAATAGCCTACTATCTTTGGGATTTCTTAGCAATAATTCAGCGATACGTTTACTCCGACTGCGGACTGCAACGTGAAGAGATGTATCTCCTCGCCTATCAACAGCCGATACTCTCGCTCCTGAAATAGAATAGTAGAATTTTTACATCTTTAAACAATAACAAACCCTTATCTAGTAAAGCCTCGACTAGTTCCGCGTTCCTATATCTTACAGCCTTCAATAGAGCAGTATCTCCATCTCTAGTTTGTAATTCTAAATTAGGGTTCCAGGCTAACAAAATTTTTGTTATAGTATTATGGCTCTTTTCAACACTCCAATAGAGAGCTGTTTTATTATCAACTCCTTGAATATCTATATCTGGATGCCTAGACAAAAGCAGATTAACAACTTCCTGATGTCCACTTTTGACCGCATGAATTAGTGTTGAATCGCCATACTAAAAATAAGAAGGGAAAGGATTAAGTTAAGCATTAATTGATTATAACAATATAGCAACCTTATCGGGAAAATTAATATAAACGCTTGGATATTGAATTAATAATTGAACGATATCCGTATGACCAGCTTTTGATGCTAAAGTTAAAGCTGAAAATCCGTCCTGAGAGAATGATAATCAATTGAAAAATGTATGCAAAACTCAATTAGGATAAGCTCACTTTATCGACTGCATTTATATTTGGATTATGATCTAATATGTGTTGAACACATTCAACAAAACCACCTTTGGCTGACATCATCAGCGCAGTGTATGAATTCTATTGGAGAAATGGAAGAAAAGATGTTTATATATAGAGAATCTGCAATTTTTTAAGTATTTTCTTCAAATTTTACCATTCCGACATTATCAACGCTAGCACCATTGTCCAATAATAGTTTAACTATTTCAACGTGTCCCTTTCGCGAGGCCCAAACTAGTGGAGTATTACCATATTTATCAGGACTGTTTACTTTGGCTTTTGCAGCTATTAAATAATTAACAATTTCTGTATAACCACGACCGGCTGCCCAACTCAAAGGTGACATATGATACTGTCGATAAAAAACGATTTAAATATAGAATTATTAATTAGCTAATTTAAATATTATGTAAATTATTTACATCTCCAAAAACATTTGGACTCGCTTCGTGATTTAGTAAATGGCGAACAACATCCGTATGACCCCTATAACTAGCCCATGTTAAAGCTGTCCATCCTCCCTGAAAGAAACATAGCAAATGTTAATAAATCTGTTTTCAATTATGTTGTTTTATTTAAAAAGGAAACATTCCAAAGTAATTTGATAGCTTTTCCTTTTTGATTTTCTATAAATGTTGGTCTCTTTAGACGAACAATTTGATGGAAAGATAAGATAATAATGATAAAAAGAAAAGGGAACTCACTATATCTTTGTGATGTACGTCAGCACCGTGATCAATAAGTTTTTGAACTACATTTAGATAGCCATTTTTAGCAGCATTTAATAAAGCAGTCCAATTATCCTAATAGGGTGGAAATAAATTTAAATATTATCTATGAATGAATGAATGGAATGAATAAATTCAATTGGTTTATAGCAGATTTAATTACGTTGTCAACAGCGTTAACTTCAATTCCTTTCCGTATTAAAGCCTCAATAATTTCGCATGAACCATCTTGACTTGCTATCATTAGAAATGTTTGTCCTTCCTAAATATAGATTATGTATAATAAAGATGTTTACCAATGTGTAATATAATTAAATATAACCTCATCTCTTTCATCCAAAAATACGTGCTCATTATCCAATAAATTTACTACTGCAGGTAAATTCCTTTCGTGAATATGCTTGAGTAAACTCTGCCCGGCCAGGGTGCTCATGTCCGTAGAGGTTAATGTCCCTGCCATCTGAAAGTTCAAGAAGAAGTTCATTATACTTTCGTTGTTAGGATATCATCTCCCCTCAATCAAATTGAAGACTACGAATCTTACTAGAGAATTGATAAGATTAGATAAGAATTTATTATTTTAAAAAGGATCCTGGTTTGCGATTCGCTACATAATCTAGTAATATAGAGTACACCTTTCGTTTGTCATGAGTGATCAAGAAGCTTTCTTTAATAAAATGACTAGGAATTTGATATATATTCATTGTTTACTTGTTTTACAACTCTTTCGCTTAGAATATACTCATCAAAAAGGAAACTACGGAGTAGTATTAAAGAATATTCGTTCGAGTGACATTCAAAAAACGCACAAATATTGGATAAAAATCGATGGATCGTTATTTTAAACTTCTTATATCAGTTCCTTACACAAATATAATATGAAAATTATTACGATTGCGTTTGAATTATATTAAATTGCTCACCTTTACTAAAATTTTCCACAATTTTTTATATCACTTGTGAAATGTAAACGACCATGACCTTTATATAATCTTTCATAAAAAAAACTATTCCGATTTTATGGACTATGCAATGTTACTTGGCAACAAAGACGCCATACAGGATGGCAGCTTCTAGGAAATTTGTTGATCAAAAAATCAAGCAAAGGAAAGTGTTAATGTTCGCCAAAGCATGGTGTAGCGAATGTAAACAAGCCATAAAGATTCTTAATGAATATAAAATGCCTCCAGATACATTTGAAGTATTAAATATTGACTCCAGACAGGATTGTTCAAAGATTGAGGACTACTTTCAAGTTTTATGCCTTACCGATAGGCGTAATGTACCAAGACTTTTCATAGACGGAAATCATATTGGAGACTTGGAAGTTATCAGAAGAATGCATGAGGACAATAGGTTAAGAGAGACGTTGATTGAATCGGAAGCAATAAAGTCATAAACTAATTAAACGAATATCTCTGCATTAATCAAAGTGGCATATGTATAAATAAATATGAATATATGTATAAATATATAACGTTGTAAAATGAGCTCGATTTTTTCAAATAAAATCATTTTTATTTCAAAACAACAAACAATAACAAATTCTTTTAATTGATTAATCTTCATTAAACGTATTTGATTAAAAGGAATAATATCTACATTAAAAAATCAGGCAAGTATAACGAAATATTCAAACCTTATATCTATATATATCTCTGTAGATTACCTCCTTTTATATCAGATTATAAACTATGCCACTAGTAATTACTTTAGTTACAATTGGACTTTTTCTCTTTTCTTCCAATGTTAACGTCCATTTTTTAGATATTTATACATCTTGTATAAGTGTTGTATGTATATATAAATATATATATATATATATATATAAATGTATATATAAGAATTTTATTAATAGTCCTACTTAATTAATTTTACTTTAAAATAGCATAAAGTTTTAATTAAACGTCAATTTGAGCGTTTAATATTAAACTTTTTTGTTCATATTGATTATTGGCATCTATTTTTTAATTGTATAAGTTTCCTTATGAAAGGAAGAGTGTTAGAAAGAGAATTTAGGTCGTTAAACTTTGCTGTTCTCTTACTCATTCTTATACCTTCAACTTCTATATTAACAATTATTTTGCAGTACATTACTAAATTAACGACTGGAGATATAGACTATCTCTTTCAATGCGTTGTTGGCTCTTCTAGCGTTTTATTTGCCCTAAAAGTTATTATAAATCACGTAAATTCCAACCGCAAAATAAGCTTTTTAGGAATTTTATTTATGAAAAGGAAGTACGGAGTTTGGGTAGAACTATTACTAATTTATATTCTTGTCCCTGATTCAAGTTTCCTAGGGCATATTGCTGGAATATTAACTGGAATTGCCTACTGCAAAATGAAACTGGCTAAGCCGTCCTATGTAAGAAATGCTGTCAATATGGAAGAGTCTAAAATATCATTTTCGAATAGACAGAACAATAAAGATGACTTAAATTTATATAAATAATTCAATATATATTTATATATAAATATTCGACTATAGCAAATATGAATATGATGTATTTTCATGATAACAATAGATAGCTGTCTCTTTTTCTTCGTATTTTGCGCAATAGGCTTATAGACGACAAAGAGAGACAGAAGGATAGAATTACATCATTGTCTTAGGATATAAATTTATTGAAAACTACTATACAATGTTTACAAATTGAATTGACATAGTTGTTGACAATACAACAACAGCAAAAAAGAGGGTCTTTTTCTTATTTAGAAACTCAATTAAAACTATTTTGATAGATCGAGCAAGCACTATGATTTGGGAAAAGACGACAAAAGCTACTCCATGATATATTCGGTCCGAATGGCGAACGTTTAGAAGGGCCATAATTTTTCAAACATCCATAAACACCAACGTTCTTACACGGAGTAGAAAAGGTAAATCCTTCTTTTATTCCCAGACATCCGTATGGATGATTTAAAAATAGTTCGCAAAGTCTTTCCTTATCAACGTAAAGATTAGACTGACATAAATAGAAGAATTTTTATGGATAATTAGATCAGAGTATATACAATATATATATATATATATATATATATAGATTGATTCGTAGATAAGAACTTACCTTATCTATAAAGCGATTTAAAAATCTTGATTGACCATAAGATATCGTTAGTAGAAGGAAAAGGGATAAAGAATATCTTAGCATCATTTTTTTAAGGTTTGCGAGTTGGAGAAGAAAATTTTTACTCTGAAGAATAGAGAAGAAAATCTTTACCTTTATATAAATCATACTCCTCCAGAAAACTTTAAAAGCTTACTTAACGTAATAATATGAATTTGCAGCTTAATTCAAATGTGTCGCATAATCGATATTTAAGTTTTCACAAGAAGAGCTGATGCAAAACTTTTACTCTATTACGCTATTTTAGCTTTAAGATGATTTTAACTGATTGTTAAGTTTTTCTCAAATGCTGTATTTCTAAATTTTACTACAGAAAGTAATATTGAAATTCTAAGAAAAAAAAGAGAATAAACTCTATTATCTACTATAAAAATTATATTATTTAATCAATCATTTTCTGGTAAAATATCATCAAAGGCTTTCCGATATTTGGAGAATAGTTTTCCATGCAAATTTCACATCATTCAAACAAGTTTTGTATGCGCAAACGGCAAATCTTAAAAAATATACTGATTTTGATGACGACGGAACCAAAAATATTCTTCCATCATTGTTAATTGCATCATGCAATTTTCTATTCATTTCATTATCACCCTATGCAAAAATTTATTATAAGATTCTAAAGGTTTAATCTTTTATCCTCTATTTTATCAGTATTATTTGTATTTTACCTTTAAACGAAAGCATACCAATCCTAGAATTACTGGGTGAGTTACTTCAAATTTGTCATTAGAACGAACAAGAGCTTCAAACTCCTTTGCTAATTGCACGTGCTATAAAGAAAAATTCTATTTTAATTATATATCATATATAAGAAAAGAAAATTACTCTTCTAATATAGCTTTGTAAAAATTCACTTCCCAATAAACGTAGCACAAACCAAATTTTAAGCGACCGGAATCGTCTTCCTAGAGGTATTTGCCAATGCTTTAAATCAAAACATGCTTATATTCTCATCTTAGTCTTGAATATACCGAATAATCAACTTACTCTATAATCTGGTACATTTCCTTGTTCTTTATGTTTCAGATAGAGAGGATCAACATTGAAAGTTTCAACCAAATACTTGTTGTTCTTCAACCACAATGTAGAACAGTCGAATGTTACTAAAAGCCATTTATGAGGGTTAAAGTTGAATGAGTCGGCGAACTAATGATATGGATATGCTATAAATAAATTAAGACATGTGAATAGTTACCTCTACACCATCAAGAAGTGGTCGAAATTCAGGACAAATGAAAGATGATCCAGCATACGCGGCGTCGATATGAAGCCAAATATCATGCTTCTTACCTAAAAAATCACGCGTATATATATAATATATATTATGTATATAGTACACAAAATAGTAAAGATATTTACAAACAGGTCCAACTTCTAGTAGTCTATCAAAGGCACAACTTGGTGTTGTCCCCAAAGTAGCTACAACGTAGAATGGAATTAAACCATTGTCAATATCTTTTTGAATCATTTCTTCCAATGCTTCTCCAGTCATCTCTTCGTTTTCATTACTTGGAACACTTCGAAATTCAACGGCGGCCAATAAACAAGCTCTTTCAACGGATGAGTGGGCTTGATCAGATGCGTAAACCACAAATTTTGTTATAGATTTCGAAGAATTAATATGTTTGCTTAAGGCTTTACTTCTCGCTGCTAAAAGAGTAACAAAAGTCGCCTCGCTTGCTGTTCCTTGAATGACTCCACCTATTTAGATTAAAAAGAATTCTTTTATATTAAATTTATAGAACATAATAAATGAGCAAAAGAACCTCCTTCTCCAGTTGATAAAAACTCTTCAGGTAACTGAAGCATCTTTGCCAACCAATCCATCATAACGCCTTCCAATTCGGTGCAGGCAGGACTAGACACCCAAGAAAATCCAATACAACCGATCGCATCGGACAACATGTCAGCCAAAATAGATGGATATGAATTTGCCGTCGGATAATAAGCATGAAACTGTGGGGAATGCCAATGTGTAACTCCTGGCATGATGACTCTCTCGATATCTTGAAAAACTGTATTCCAGTCTTCTGGCTTTTTGGGAGCGTCGTCAGGAATTAATAACTTTAAATATCCAGGTTCAACATTGGAAAGTGGTCTTCGATTCTCTATATTCTCCAAATAGTCAGCAATATAATCGATCATTTGCCGTCCACGCTTACGAAACTGCTCTGGGTCCATATTTAAGGTTGCTATAGAAAGAAATATTTAAGAGTGACGGTGCTAATTCAACGCTCAGTGGTCGATGCTAATGACTTTTTGTAGTACGGATTTGGTGGCATTGACGTTCTAAATTACTAATTATATGTTATGAGAAAGTAATTATATTGCATGATTTTTCTCCCCATTGATTCCCTCTCCTGGTAAATAATTTCACTAGTTTTAGTCATTAATCCTTCCATTATAACCAAAAAGTTACATTTATTCTCTATATTTCTCTCTCTCTCGCTCCCTCCCTCCCTCTTTCTTCTACTCCACACATTAAAATATATTAATATTCATTTCAATAGATTATATAAACAAAACATCAAAATATCGACCAGAGTGGCGATTGTTTCTATATATAGACGCCTTTTTTCCACCCACAATTTACGTTAAAAGCTTTTATAGAATGAAATGACTGTATATTGAATATATTTTTCCAATAGATAAAATATATAAACACAATACTAATAAATACTTTCTTTTCTTTGAGGAATTTAAAAGAAGATAGATATAAAAACTTGACTCTTAACTGCGCATTAAATCTCTCTTTTCTAGTCTTTAAACCTGATTAAATACTGTTTTATTTAAGAATAGGATAATATTAATGTCTTCTTCTATATAAAGTCTATACAATATACAATATCAAATAGCATAGAGAAACGCTAAACTGTCGTATTTGTAACCATAAAATCTAATACAAAATCTCTCATTAATCGGATAGGAAAAGAGAGATGGATAAGGTTGATAGAGGCATTTAGGACCTTAATTATCAAATATTACTGAATTTTAACCAAAAAGCATTAATTAATACAAATAAGTTTATTAAGTTATTGCATCATTCAATAGTGTTTCTCTACTTACAAAAATTTTTTACATGAGGTCGGTGGATCGTATTGCAGTTGGTGAGTAGCAAATTCCGATTGCTGTATCGCACTATTTCCCCAATCGATACATTGCAATCAAAATGCAAAAAGGCTTATTGTAAATTACCTCTTTTTTTCTATGTTTTGCATAATTTCTATCGATTTCGATATTGTAAGAAAGCTAAGACGGCGCGACATCAACTAGATAAATAAAAGTCATAATTTTCTAAAAATATCTAATTAAGTAACGATAATAATATAAAAAAATTATTATCTAAATAGCAAATAACCTTTGTATTGCTTTTTTTTAGAATATTATCCAACATATGTTTCTTCTTTTTTTTCTTCTTCTTCTTTAATTCTATGGAAATTCTATACTAAAGAATTTTTTATTCTTTTATTCTATTTAAAAAATATTTCTAACCTGTAAAACTTTTTACTCATAATAATAATTAATAGTTTTTATATTACGTAATGAGCGATAATAAAATATCTTTTGAATTCGCGTACTCGCTATTCCGAAAGTAATTTTTTTGTTGGAGGTGTATCGTCAAAGCGTTTTTATCCTTAGGTTTGGAAAGAGAGAACTTATATAACCTACAAAAAGTTGTACTTACTTATTCTAAGAGAATCTATTCTTAATTAAAAAACAAAGTTTAACTTTAATGAATTATTGTCAGAAGCTCTGTCAAGTTCCCTTCCAATATGGAAAAAGAGGAGGTGAATGCGCTATTTTGATTAGTAACTTAATATGATCGACCTAATGACATATATTCATCTCTTCTTTTAACACATGTTTCAGTATCACAATTTCAGGATAACAGCTCTAGAAATAATAAAGTACACGTGTAAAGATCAGTACAAACAAATTGCTCGTCAAAAGTACAGTACCCTTAAAACGACTAGACAATTGTATAGATACTGTAGAATTTCTTAACAATAACTTGAACCAATTATTTCCTCTAGATGGTACCCTCCCTATTCAAATGCATAATTTTCCCTATTTAAAAGACTTTATAGAATACAAGACCTATCATTTTCCACGAAAACGCTTCAATCTTATAAATTTTAACAATTAAAACCTATAGAAATATTTACTTTTCTCAAATAGTCCCACTTTTTCAAATATTTCTTTACTATTCAAATAATAGCCATCCACAAAATACTATCATAAAGAAATATGAATATCTTTTATCATTTAACATATAGCTTGAATTTAATAATATTCTTTTTCAAGTCCTGTTTTACAGACACAAACTCGACATTCATTTGAACTTGAGTTAAATTCTAATTTTCAAGAGATAGTATAAATATGTAGTACAAGAATTCAAAACGCCATTCAAAAAAAATATATAAGATTCTACATAATATCTTTGAATTTAAATGAAGTCTCAGGATTCATAGCCTTTCTCTAAGTGATGTCATTGATAGCTCGTTTATCACTTTCCAAGCATAATTGATATCATCTGACGTTGTACGTTGCGAGCACACGACAAATCTCAAATAGTATCTTGATTTTGAAGCTCCTGCTATTAGATATATTCTTTTGTCCTTATATAAAGCATCGTGTAAATTCTTTGTAAGTTGATCATCGCCCTGTAAAAATTCCGTTTTAGTAAGTAACAGTTCTTATACTCCATCATTATTTTGCTTCTATTTTACCTTCAAACGGAAGCATACAATTCCCATTGTTACTGGATGAGTTATTTCAAACTTTTCACTAGAACGAACGAGGTTTTCAAACTCTTTGGCCAATTCAACGTGCTAAATAAAAGAAAATTATATTCTAACTTTGTGTTGTAATTGACAGATAACAGCTTACTTTTCTTATATAACTTTGTAGGTTGTTGATCCCCATTAAGCGCAGTACGAACCATATCTTAAGCGATCGAAATCGTCTTCCTAGAGGTATTTGCCAATTCTGAATTTCAATACATTTGTAAATTTCTTGTGCTTTTAATGTTTAAAAAAAACTATTACTGTACCCGATAATCCAACAACTTTTCCTTTTCTTTACTTTCGAGATATATTCGATCTACATTAAAACTTTCAACCAAATATTTCTTATTCTTCAACCACAATGTGGAACAGTCGAATGTTACTAAAAGCCATTTATGAGGGTTAAAGTTGAACGAGTCGGCGAACTAATGATATGGATATGCTATAAATAAATCAAGACTTGTGAATAGTTACCTCTACACCATCAAGAAGTGGTCGAAATTCAGGACAAATGAAAGATGATCCAGCATACGCGGCGTCGATATGAAGCCAAATATCATGCTTCTTACCTAAAAAATCACGCGTATATATATAATATATATTATGTATATAGTACACAAAATAGTAAAGATATTTACAAACAGGTCCAACTTCTAGTAGTCTATCAAAGGCACAACTTGGTGTTGTCCCCAAAGTAGCTACAACGTAGAATGGAATTAAACCATTGTCAATATCTTTTTGAATCATTTCTTCCAATGCTTCTCCAGTCATCTCTTCGTTTTCATTACTTGGAACACTTCGATATTCAACGGCGGCCAATAAACAAGCTCTTTCAACTGATGAATGAGCTTGATCAGATGTGTAAACCACAAGTTTTTTTATAGATTTCGAAGAATTAATATGTTTGCTTAAGGCTTTACTTCTTGCAGCCAGCAACATTAAGAATGTTGATTCACTGGCAGTTCCTTGAATGACTCCACCTATTTAGATTAAAAAGAATTCTTTTATATTAAATTTATAGAACATAATAAATGAGTAAAAGAACCTCCTTCTCCAGTTGATAAAAACTCTTCAGGTAACTGAAGCATCTTTGCCAACCAATCCATCATAGCAAATTCCAATTCGGTGCAGGCAGGACTGGACGCCCAAGAAAAACCTACACAACTTAACGAGTTTGATAACATCTCTGCCAAAATTGAAGCGTAACAAGTACCACTTGGATAAAATGCGTGAAAATGAGGTGATTGCCAATGGGTTATCCCAGGCATGATAATCTTTTCAAGGTCTCCAAAAACATTTTTCCATTCGTCAGCCTTTTGCGGAGCCTCCTCAGGTATCAATGATTTCATATAGCCGGGTTCAACATCGGGTAAAGTTTTTCTTTGATCAACTGTGTCAAAATAATCAATAATGTAATTCATCAATTGTTTTCCCCTTTCCAAAAACTCTACTGATTCCATTATGTAATTGTTTTTTTTGTCGAAAAAATTTTGATTTTTATATTCAGTCCCAACTGAAATGGAATTTTGCTGAGAAGCTATATATATAGACTAAGTATAACAAGAAAGTTCTTATATACCCACATTCAAAGATTATTCATATTAATAAGCGAATTGTTAAAAAATTGTATTCTTTAGGCTTTTATTACTTTTGAACTAAATATGTGAAAAGATATGTTTTATTCAATTAAAATTTGAATCTGTGACGTAAAACATTTTAATATGTGAAGGTGAACGATCTCTCGATAATAAAAATTCACTCAACAATGACAAGTTCACAGTTACCGGATTCTATACCACATTTTTCAACAACTATTCAGTTTTATCCTAATTATCATCCACCAAAATTGCGTGAAGTCTTTTCATAAGCTTGTTGTTATTATTGTTGAGGCTGTTGCTGCCAAATCATTGTATGTTTTGAAAGGCTTATTTGGGATTTTGTCTAATTTCCTGAAAGAAAAATTTCATATAAAGTTTAGACAAAAAGAAATTCAATTTTTTTAATATTTATATGAGCGATAATACAAAAAATACAAGATGTTGGGACATATAAGATTAATTCTTCATCGAATAAGCTCGCAACCTCTGTACAAACATCTATCATTTTCATTTATAGTCAGATTGATTCTATTCAGATATGGTTTATGGCATGATAAACATATCCGTCCGCCTTATACTGATGTGGATTATTACGTGTTTTCTGATGCTGTGAACTCTGTCGCCGAGGTTCAGTATACTTCTATATATATGATCTATATCTCTTCTATTTCCGTTATTGTTTCAATCATAGGGAGGTTCACCATACGATAGAGCTACATATCGATATACCCCTCTTCTAGCATGGATCCTTTTACCCAACTATTACATCTCACCACATTTCGGAAAAATTCTCTTCATGATTTTTGACATCATCGCCTCTTACTTAATATACGATATTGTGTGTTATTGTAAAGGATTTAACCATAAAACAGGGATTATGAGTTCCATGGTTTGGCTATATAATCCAATAACTGCTACAGTATCAAGCAGAGGGAATGCTGAAAGTTTAATGGCTGTTCTTGTTCTTTTAACTTTAAAATACCTTATGAAATGTAAAGAAAGTATGAAAAATTTGTGCTTGACTGGTTTTTATTACGGAATATCAGTTCACTTTAAAATTTATCCAATAACTTACGCACTTCCGTTTTATCTTGTTATATGCAGTGATTTAAATAAGAAATGGTGTCTCTTTGGTTATCCAATCCTACCTGATTGGAGAAGAATCAACTTTATATTCTGTTCAGCATCAACTTTCATACTTTTAACTTTTATTGGCTATTACGCGTATGTATTAGCATATTGATATATTATTAATGAACGTATATTATCGTACTTTAGGTATGGTTGGATATTCATTGAAGAAACATATCTTTATCACCTTACCAGGAAGGATATTAAACACAATTTTTCCCCATATTTCTATATGTATTATTTATATACCAACACTAATTGGTCAAAACTATTATCTCTCGTTGTTTTTATACCTCAATTAACTATTTGGATTGCTTCAGCGTTTAAATTTGCTAAGAAAATAGAATTAGTGTGTTTTGTTCATACTTTTACTTTTGTAGCATTTAATAAAGTTTGCACTTCTCAGGTAAGAAACACTATTTAAATTATTTAAAATAAGATTAACTTCCTTGTTTCAGTACTTTTTATGGTATTTAAGTCTTTTACCATTAATTATACCTTATATGAAAATATCTGTTTTTAAAGCTGTTTTTCTAGTATTGGCATGGATAGTTTCACAAGTAAGAATCAATTTTCATCATTCTATTCTCTATTCACATCCATCTATACAGGGTTTATGGTTACAAAATGCCTACTATCTTGAGTTTTTAGGAAGAAATACGTTTCGTGGAATATGGATGTCCGGACTTTTTTTCCAACTTGTTAATGCCTTCATCGTATTAACAGTTGTACAGTCGTACAAAGATAAGAAATCGAATGACAAAGATAAATGAACATTCAAAAATTAATTTGAAAATTTCAACAGCATTGGCATTTCTTTGAAATAGACGAATAATGCAATCGAAGAATTGTTTCGGGTTTTTATAAAGATACTTTTATTTTATAACAAAACATCGACAAATACAAAAATTGACTTAAGAATAGTCTATTTGAAATTAAGTGTCCATATCTTCGTCCTCTCTATCTCCGTTTGCGGCCTTTGCTATATCTGTAGACAAAGCGTAAGAAGAAATCTCGACTTTTGAATGAAACAACACTTACCCATATGCACATCATCTCGGCCAGGAACTTGTCCTGATTTTAGCATAGCTTGAAGTTTTTCTACACTCTCCATCGAATCAGCATTCTCAATTGCTTTCTAAGAAGACAAAAAAAAATAAATAAGCTAAAAAAGGTAGCAAATTATGGTAGTATTACTTTGATGAGATCTCTTTCCTCTTTCTCTGCGGCCGTTCTTTGAGGTACTTTTACTGGTTCGCCAGGTACAAAAGTATTGGACTTCTTTCCGAGATCTTCCGCAAGAGCTTGACCTTTCTTGCCTTTGAACATTTTAGTTGCTGTATCTCTCTCCTTACAAGCAAAAAGTAACACGGTCATCACTTGTCAATATTTTATATTATAAACTTACAATCTTTCGAACTCTTTGAAAGTCCAAAATGCGCACTTGGGGCAACTTATGAATTATATATAATCTGTAATCTTTCTTGTTGGCTATAGGATTTCTCATGAAACTATAAATAAAAATAATGAATAATTAGGCAAAAATATTATATTAAAAAAGTTTTTATGTAGAGCAAACATACCTGACAGTTGTTAATTTTTTTAATTCTTGTAAAGAATCGATATCTCCTAACTCCTGAAGGTTATTATTTGTCAATATGAGAGTTTCCAAATTTGGTAAGCATTCTTCAAGACCAGAAGCAATTCGCCTAATAAGTTTAAAATGTATTATAAGAAATCATGTGTACATTTAAATTCCACACTACTTACTGTATTCTATTATTGCCCAGAAGTAAGTTTTTCAATCGTCTTAAAAGTGGAAATCCGTCAAGTTTTCGAACCTCATTGTCAGTCATATCAATAGTATCGAACTGGTCCTATATTGTACTAAAATTCTAAGCATTTAAAATCAAATAACGAGATACTAACCAGAGTTGCTCCAAGATTTTCAATCATTGGAAATTTATATCCACGCAGTTGCAATTCACGGTCCCTCACGGGGTTAGTGAACTGCTCGGCTTGTTCAATTAAATCAACAGTCAATTTTACCATTTTTTATCAATAACAAAGTATTCAATTACAATAAATATGTATCGGCGTCTACAAAGCGATATTACCTCAATATCTAAAAGACGACATTTTAGGGATATTCCGTTTCCGGGGAGTCAGAACGCGCATGCGCAGTAAGATAACACTTGACGAATAACCTTCCACTATTTGAATTTCAAGCCAATTTGAAACAATTGTAAAGATAAGCATAAAAATTCCAAATTTAATGCTCAATATAAAACATTTCGATCTGTACATTCAATACTTTATGACGTATTATATCAACAAATTATTCTTTGCAAACTGTTTAGAAAAATACGTCACTTAGTCATTTTGAAAGATTTAATATTTCTTGCATTCATGTATAGGGAATTAAATCTTAAACCTAGTAAAAAGAGAGTCGAAACACAATTTGTCTCTTTTACTAAATCGTCTACAGCTGAATTAAGTAGCCCATTAGAAAGTTATAAGATTAACAAAGGTAAAAGAATATTCAAACTTCTAACAGACGATGATCTCTATCAAAAGTTTGACGATTTTAGAGAAACAAATCCTTTTTCAACAAAGCGTAAGTATACGAAATAAAGAAGAAATCTTTAATTTCTTATTATAAATAATGAACTTTAGCTTACGAGGTTTTAATCAAGCGCCTTGAATCTAAGCATTACGGAGCCAACAAACTCAATAAACTTCGCTTTTTATTTAATGAAGGTTTCTATAATTATTTTCATTATTAAAACTAATTTAAACACTAAAAAGTTAATTAGAATTGTAAATTTCATTTCCTCAAAATATAAAAACAAAGATGGCGTCCTCATAAACAATAGAACAAACGAACCTATTAAATTTGAGAAATTTAAAAAGAAACTTCAGGAATCCATTCGGAAAGTATTGCAAATTTATCTCCATCAAGAATATCGTATTACAGAGTAATTATAATCTTCTTTACTTCTTTCAATGTAGAATATTAATTTCTACATTTATGAACAATTATCAGAAGAAAATATGGGTAGGTTATATGTACCAGATGTTCTAAGAGAAGATTTGCAAGATATACAATCTTGTTGTAGATTAAAAGTTAATAAATAATTTTTAAAATTATTAATTTGAATATTATCTTATAAAGTAAGTTTTTTTACTTTTTTTTTTTAGAATTATGAACCGAAGAGTCATTTTATCTATGCAACAAAAAATTGGCATTTCGCGAAGAATTTAATAATCTTTTATCCATCTCCACCAGGTATTCCTGGATTTTGGAATAGAAGGTTTCTATCTATATAGCTTTATAACTATTAAATTTTAATTAAAATTGTTATTAGCTGGTTATTAGAAGATGGAGTGTCTTTGGAAAAAGCCTCTGTAATACCATTTATAGTAAGAGGTCATGCTGATGGTTATGGGTGTCTTCTTCTTATACCCTACTTCAACGTTGGTAGTAATAACAAGCCCCTTTTAGGCTCAGAAAATCCTTTGAATCATGTTAAAACTTTCTGGTCTCGAATTAGTGAATATGCAAGAGGAAAAATATTTATAATTGCTCATAAATCAGGTTGCGAATTAGCTTTAAAGCACGCAAGTATTAGATTGATAATACTAATTTTATTATCTATGAATTATAAACAAAACAGGCTTTTAATCAACCTTCCATCTTTGAAAAATATGCTAAAGGATTAGCCCTTATTGATCCTCTAATTTCTAGCATTTTTAAATCTAACGACTATTTTAAGCAGCTTCTTAAAATGGTAAAAAAAATACAAAATATAATATAAGTAATCTATCCAGTACGATTCTACTTTTAAAGCTAAATATCAGATCCTGGTCAACTTCAGATTTACCTCTTAATGAAAGAATCGAGGATTTACCTCTAATTGTCGATGGTACTCACATATCCATTGACCGTTTTTCTGCCGGTAAGAACTAGACAAACTATAAATCCTAAAGAAATTAAAATATGTAAGTTTAACACTCCTTTAGGTACTTTATGCGAAGCAGATGTACCAAAAAATACTCTGGGGTCAATCTTTAAATATTTCGAATGTGTTCAACGTAGTCAGTCCCTTCCTCATCGATTTATCATTAAAAATAAAGTGGAAAGTCAAAACGATTCCCAACAGATAGATAAAGATAAAACATATACAATTGAAGCAGAAAAGAGTTCTCTTTTAGTTGATCAAACAGAAGAAAGTTGAACAAGTTGCATGAATTTATCGAATATTTATTTGTAAAAATCGTTCTGTAAACTAATATAAGTTTGGTATTTACAAAGGATCAATCACTTCTAGCTGGTTGTAAATTAATATTGATCATATAAGATATTATGATGAAGAATAAAATAATTTCTCTTCATTAAAACACTAGATAGGCTCCTTTATACTTCCGGTCAAAGATTTCAATAATACAGCATCATTTAATTTAAAACTTTGAACGTATTGTCCACTTTTAAGAGTTAAAGATATTTTTCCTTGTCGAGTCATAGTAATTACAGTGGTTGATCGATTGAAAAAGAAATTAAAGGATGACTGACGATAGTCAATTCCAATTAAACGTAATTGAGCAGTATTTTCTGGTAAGATACACTTAAAAGTCAGACGATCCGGATATAATCGAAAACCGCCATAACCGAATAATATATTTTGTAAGAATCCTCCCATTCCTATTTTAAAAGCAGTATGATTAAAGTAATATAGTCCTTTTATAGCCAAATATTATCGCTTACCTGTTAAGAAGTTTGCCGCCGATTTGGAAACGCCTTGAACCGTCTCTGACCAAACCTTATAGAAAATATAAAACAGTATAGGCTTCATTAATTTTAATTAAAATATCCATACCTGATACTCATTAACAATGTAGTCCAAATTTTTCCTGAAGAATTTATCGGCTGCCTTTGTTTCATTTAACTCAAGATGACCGATACTGTGCATAGACCATGTCATTGCTGGACCATTTGGATCGGTTACCTATGAATTATTCATGAAAAGCTTATTACTATATGCATTATGATGAAGATTAATTAGTTCATTTACATTTTCGTATATTTTTAAATCGTTAATTTGAGTACTACGCTTCATTTGAACCATCAATGGATATTTTAGTAATACAACATCAGCTTGCTTTACTTTTCTTCCTATTGTATAACCTTCATATTCTGGATGATAATCTCGCACTTGATCGTAAGGTTTAAATAGTTTGTTGCTAACGTGACTCCATCTATCAGTAATATTAACACCGGCTTTAGCCAAAGCTGACAAAGTTCCTCGAATTGACAGATCAGCGATTTCATTAGTATAAATGGAATTATTAACGTGATCATTATATTCATCGGGTCCAAGAACATCTAATATTTCATATAGTCCTCTACTTTTGCTATAATTACTCCTTGAAACCCAAAAATCGCATATGCCTGTAAGTATCTCCTGATATGGTCCATTGGAAACTTCAGAGTAGTTTCCTGACGCGTACAAGTACTGTAAAATCGCGAAAGCAACATCTCCAGTGATATGAATTTCTCGATTTCTCGGTCCATCAGCAGTAATTGGACATGCTTCTATTCCTGTAAAAGCAGATTCCCAAGGGTATCTTAAACCTTTAAAGCCTGATAATTTTGCATTTTTGGCAGCGAAGAGTTTCGTTCTATTTCTCGTTTCTACAATCATCTTTCCCCAGTTTTCGTGTAACATTAAAATAGACGGATACATCCACGTTTCTTGATCCCAGAAGACATGACCCAGATAATCCTAAAAAATTTATATAAAATATTTAATTATAAACAATATGACATTCATTTCTTACTTGTGCTTCTCGTCCAAAAGGAAGACCTGAAGGTGATAATCCAATAAAAGGGCTCTTGGGATTACGTCTAACTGGTATTGAACTGTAGAGATAGTATTGAGAGCCGATAACAGCTCTGCTTAGTTCATCATCACCGTCGATTTCAATTCTTCCCTCATTCCAAACCTTTCTCCAGGCATCTCTATGAATTTGATAGAGACGATCTTTCTTAATCAATTTTTGGGCTGTATTCATATAAGATATTGATAAATAACTTTTAAGCTTTGACTAAAAGCAAAGAGATAAGAATAAACCTTTCTTGTAAGCCCTGAAAGTGTCTACTTTGTTATTCGAGATTGACGTTATAAAGAACCATTTAGTATTTAAAGGCTCGTCAGCTGATACTTTCATTTTTCTAGATTTGTCATAGAGAATATGAACTTCTGATGGAGGAACACCTTCTACCTCTATTGTATTCACATGACCAAATTTATAAATAACATCATCAGGGACATTAATAGTTGTTCTCTGAAAAGTTATATCGTCTCCTCCGTGCCATTTGATAATATCAAACTCTAATTCAAGATCAATTTCTTGATATCTATGTAATTCGATTTCAACAACCAACAATTCAGTTATATCCCTATGAGCGTAGAGTTTATGCCTTATTTGGAAATTTCTGTTCATAATATGCTGAATAAAAGTACCTACACAAAGGTAAAGATTAAGGTACCGTAGGAAAAATATTAGCTTTATATTGTACTGACCTTCATAGGCATCTAAGACGTATTGTCTCACGAACGCACCATGATTTGGTTTAACACCAGTGATATTAAAAGCACATGTTGTTGGAATAATAGCTCTATGAGTATCTCCTTCCTTTGCCAAACCATTGTATAAACCATTTACAAAGACATTTGGTGAGTTTACAACAGTTCCAAGTTGGCCATTGGCAATAGATGGCCATTCTCGCTGTTCTTTAGGCAAGCTGTTTATAATTTAAAACAGGTTTATTATTTTTCAAAGAAATTAAAACTCTATTAGTATCCAAACACTTACTATCTTCTTGCAAAAATGTAATTATCTTTTTCATGTTTTAAAGGTTTTAAGGGCTTAATATCAACGAAAGTGGTCCTATAATAAACTCTAGCTTTTCCTATGGCTGGAACAAATCTGAACAGGTTTGTTTTCGATTTCAGTTTCCTTGGAATAGTTGAAGAATTAGGAGATGATGTTGGAAAAGTTTGGTATTTCCACCAAACTATAGGTTCTCTTCCAATTGGTCCTAGAATCTTTGTTTTTTTAATAAGACGCATTCCCATCTGATAGTCCACATGTTTTTGTAACAATTGTCTTGCTTTTTCTGCCTCTTCATTTATCCTTTCTACATGCTCTTGTAATTTTGGTCCTGATAGTTTATCAGATAATCTATGGCTTTTTAAATTTAAATCTTCGTCTACCCAATAAGGATTAGGAGCTCTGGGCCTATTGCCATTCGTAAAAGTATGAACACTACTTCCCTTCAACGGTGAGTAACTTATAAAGTATATGAAGAAAGTCAGCAAGATGATAATCCACATGATGATTAACCTTTTGTAATATTTACGCATTAACGTCAATTTGATCATGGCTAGGTGAAACAATTCTTTTTAAGGCAATCAAAAAATATTTTCATGAGAGATCTTTCGCTCCAAATTAAAAGCAAAGGCTGCAAGCTATAGCGGCTTACTGTAGAATATTTAAGCTAATTGAACAGTATTTCATTAGGCTAAAAATACAAAGTTTAAAGCTAAAAAATATTTAAACACCTCCTACTGTCTAGCAGACGATTAAATACAACATGACTCAACTTAGATCGCTGATTGGTCGACATAATTTTTGGCGCCAAACTAATTCAAGATAATTAAGAAAATATTTAATCAATAAAAGAATAGGAAATTTGTATTTTTTAGAAAAAGATTCCGTGTAAATAAATATTCATGAATTAGTAAATATATTAATAATTGCAGAGAATGAGAGATAAATGATCAAAATAATAGAGTTCAAGCTTCCTATTTAGCCTTTCACTCTGGTTAAGCAGTCAATTTGTAAACTCATAGAACTTTTAGCGTCAGCAACAATCTTTTGGGCGTGTTTAGCTTCACTAACGCTGATTTTTGGTGCAACTTCGTTTAATCTTGTTAGAACTTTTTGGGCAACGTAAGCCTGAAAAGCAGCCTTTAAACATTGAACATCAACTTGACATTGTAGAGCACCAGATATTCCCCAATTTTTTATCTTTCCCAATTTCTTTGCATACTCTCCTAGAATTACTGAACAAATTGGGGTTAAAACATCTTGAACGAGCTGCTCTCCAACAAGGCATATTTCAGACAATATCTGACAGACGGACACAATAAAATAGGTTACATAAGGTCTTGTAGACGTAACATTTTGAATTGAATCAAAGCCGCTATATTGTAGCTGTTCAAATAGTTCACTTAAGATGGGTTTAGTCTTTAAATCGATGTAATCTTTTAGGAAATGCATTCTTTGTTTTTTATAAACTTTCGAAGCTTCAATATCGATGTTAGAGCATTCAATTTTTAAGCATGCTTCCATTGTATCTTTCAAGTTTGGTATCACCCTATTGCAAGTATAATCGCAGTTAGCTAATAGTATAACCAAATGTTCTTTATCGTTGGAAAGCTCCTCCAAAACACTTGAAAAGGATTTTGACAAATCTACTAGTAATTTCCTTATATTTTCCCCCTCTTTAGGTTGAACTTTAAATATCTGTGGTTCTTGTGTGACTATTTCTCTGATTTGTTGAAGAACATCAGTGACTAGAGTTTCAAATAATCTGGGTAAATGACTTCCTTTACCGTCATCTTCAACATTCCAATCTTCTCTTTCTTTGAGAATAGCAACGTCTCTCAGAGCATTTTCCAATAGAGATTTAGTACATGTGATTCTGACATTTAGGCTGAGATGCTCAATTATAGTTAAGCATTCTTTTGGCAGGCAATCTATGTTGCTTCTAACACTTTGTAATATTCGAACAGCGGCTGGAGAGGATTTCCCCTCAGACGTCTTTTCTGTCGAAGCTACGACTTGTCTAATTGTTTCTGAGTACTTTCTCAGTATATCAAGAATCAGATTTTTTGCGTGCTCTTCACTTGACTTAATAGACGCCAATCTCCAAAGTCGCAAAACATACAGTACTAGTGTTGAACTTAAACTTTCAATTTTCTTTAAGCTTGATGAAGTTCCCGTATTATCTAATTCTTTCATAATCCATTCTGCCAAATTATTTATAACACAAATCGAGGCTTTATTATCTCCCGCAGCTTCTAAGATATTCAAATATCTCTTCTGCACTTCAAATGGAGTATTCGGACTACTTTTAAGTTTATTTAAAAGAGATTCCCGAAAGAGTGCCATCCGTGTTTCAACTTCTTTAAATACTTTTTGTAACACTTCCGGCACTCTTTCACCGTCCCTGGCCAATTGAGTGCGAGCTCTAGAATAATCAGTAATAACTGCCTCATATCTTCCTCTTCTCGCCTCCCTTTCAATAGCTTTTGGTAGCTCAAAGAGTAATCTTAACCTATTTAAGGCCCCAAGTCCAGTTGTGATATTTTCCGCTCTTTCTCTTCTACACAAAACACCTTCGAATGCCGCCATCGCCGTTAAATTTGCCTTTACAACAGCTTCTTCAAGATGTTTAATAATAGAATTTTCCATTTGATCCTTATCTAATTGAAGTTTTAGTTCGTTTAGAGCATTTTCACAATCAATTAAAGTTTTAATGTGAGTTTTAAATGACATTAAAGGCTTAAAGCTTTTGGAAGTTGTAGAAGCTCTGAGCTGATTGACACCAGCTTTTAAATCTTCCATCGTACAACCAAAGGCATATTTTTCTAATAAATATCTGACAGGATCAAAATTTTCCCTATCAGTATCTCCACTTTTACCAGGAAAGTAAGCTTCGAGTGTTGAAATTTCGAACTTTTGTTCTTCGCTCGATTCGTCGGCAATTCTTAAAGGATCGTCATATTCCATACCATCAGCAGCCATTTTTGAACGCTAACGGTAAATAGACAAATAATTATTAATATAACAATTGATATTTATAACAGGTAAGAACAATTTTCTAACTTGTAAATAAGCAGTCCACATATTTGTTTCGTCTACCCAATGGTGAGTTTCAGTTTGCAGTCCAACTATGCTTATTTTGCACACAAAAGTTACCATAGAAGTTCCTTGCCCGCCAGATTGTGTTGTAATAATTACGGATCCTGAAAGGATATAAAAAATCGATTTGAGTTTAATGTCTCGTAATTAATTAAGTAGTTTTAAACTTTCAGTTCTATCAAATGTTGAGTATGAGTTAAAAGCACTATGTAATTTAGCAATAGTTTTTTTTACCTTCAATATTTCTAGGTCGGCCTCTTTCTACCACTCCCATTCTTGTAACAAGACATTTTGAGGTAGAGTATTCGAGACTTGCAGTGCAATCTATATCACATATCTTGATGCTAATCACATCTTCCTGATTTTGTCCAAGGTATTCTCCGCGAATTTTTATTTTACATCCCGGTCCACCTTCAACAGGACTTATACCTGTCACAACAGGTTTATTCTTTATTTGTACTCGTCCTTTTTTTGCATTATCCATAGTGTGATGGACTGGAAAGGGCTTAGAAGAAAATTTTACTAGCAGACGCCCATTGAAAATTATAAACCGGTCGGTGACCGTTCACGTTGGTACCAGTATTAATTAATTTATCGTAGCATTTAAACAACTGACCCAATTTAGAGCAAGTAATTTTTTTTGAATTTATTCAAGGAAATAATAAAATAAAATAAAATGTAATGAACCTCTAAAAAAGTTTGAATACTAAGAATTATTCTATAAAATTATTGTACCACGTGACTTGAACACATCGTGTTTTTTTTTATCTTTTCATTTACTTCACTTATTCACTTCTTATCTCTTATTTTATAATATAATTATGGGTAAGTTCGAATTTTCAGCTACCGTGAAAGTTTACAATCACTATCATAACGTATTATTCTCTTGTCAACGAAAGAGACTAACTGAAACTCTTTAAGCTCTTGCTTGAGAGAATCCGGTATACGGTTAATCTAAAGTATTATCGTAGATCTTATTGTAAATAGTTGAAATAAAGCGCAACTGATATTTTGTTTAAGTACGTTAATGTACTTCATAACCAGAGTGCTCCTTATAATGTATTGGCAAGTGACTGGAATTGATTAGTTATTATATGATATATTTTTACAAAATAAATATGATTTAAAATTCTTGCAGCTTCGAAAGATATTGATTTACCTTCAACTGATGAACCAGAAGCAACTAAGATCTGGGTAGGGAATTTCCCTTACGGAACAACTGAGGTAAATTATTTTAATTTTTCTATCAGGATATGAAACAGAAAAAGTATATTTTTATAGGCGGATTTAAAGACTCTGTTCAATAACTACAGCATACATAAGATCGATATAGTTAATGCAACGGAAGCTGGAAAAACGTTAGAAAGAAATCTTTTTATTAGCTACTATTTTGAGAAAAGACTTTTTTCTTTATATATCTATTTTATCTTATAGGGCTAGCGCACTTCTTTTTGTCGAAAAGGCTGACTTGGCTGTTCGACAGATGGACGGTTTCTCTTTCAAGGGTCGTCCGCTGGGAGTGAGGATAGCGAACAAATTATCGGTTGACCGTAAAGCTAGTCATAACAAACTTGATCGTTGTCGTTCACTAGTGCAGCAAATTGTCCCAATGTTGGATCAGGTTCTGGATGGATGCCAATACTGTGGTGTTATTAAGACGATGATGAACGAGCTAAATTGGGCTTTACGTGAGGATACTAATGTTTCTAATTTAACTGTACCACCGAATCATCAGGGCCACTGTCCAAGTGGATTTCCAGGAGTAGGAGATTTTTCAAATCAAACGTTTGGTCTTCAAAGACAAATGCTAGGGAGCCGCACTAGACCACATATGCAATCTACTGGGAGGGGAGGGGGCGACATGGGACATGCATGGTAAAGAAGTTGTTGAAGGATATAGACGAGGACATAGTTGAAGGTTTATATCACTAAATTATGTTATTAAACTCTTTTGTTTACTTGTAAATGTACTAAGAAATAATTAAATGCATGACTTTAATCATTTGTTAATTATAACAAATTATTGAATACAGCAAGTTTTCCCTAGTCCTGATTTCCATTCAGTAAGAAAACGATCGAAGAGTAAGGAAGACTAATTACCTTCCATTAACAATCAGAATCGTTAATTTCTATTTCAATCTGATGAAGACGATTAAAGATTTTTCGATCATTTTATTGAAAAAACTCTTACCATTGTCACTTTTTTTTATATTTAAATGATATTTAGGTTAAAAGGAAGTAAGGTTTGAACAAGGAATTAGTCCTCTTGATCTTTAGGCGTTTCTTCGTTTGATTCTATATCTGGTACATCTTCGCCCTAAAATCAGTAATTTACTATGAAATGAAGTATACCAGAAAAAATACTGAATATTTATTGAAAAGGAAACATACTTTAGCTTCTTCTCTCTGTTTTTCAGATTTTTCATCAGCCGCCAATTGCCATTGAGGAAGAATGGGTGTTGTTTTGGGCACGGCTGCAAACTTGTCCCTGCAATCAAATCAATTCGTTATTTAATTATTCGTTAATTATCTACATATCAGATTGAATAAATGACGTACTTGCTTAAAAGAATACCCTTAATTGATGTTATATCCGATTTCATCAACTCAAGGTTATCTGACGACATCTCTCTCTATAACAGAGAAAAATTAAGTTCTTTATATCATTCCTAGCATTATACCAACTTTTTGCGATGTATTTATGACTATTTGCTTCAGAGAACTTTCTTGATTTTCCAAACTCGTTTGTAAGGTCGATAAAGTGCCTTGTAACTTTACAAGTGTCTCCTCCATCGATCGCTTTAATTCACTGACACTTGCTTCTACAAGCTCTAAACGTACTTCATGCTCGTCTTTTCCAAAGAGTTTTCTCTTTAGAAAAGCCTAAGAAATTCAAAAGTATCATTATTGATTAACTGATCAACTATAATCCTCATCTAGAGAAAAATAAGAATCTGTAATATGTTGTTTTCTTTACCTTATAAAATTGATAGATAGCAAAAGCAACTCCCCCAAAAATAACGAATCCAGCAAGTGAGTCTTTACCTTTTTGCCAAAAAGATTGAGGCGGTGGTTGGATATATACTGGAGCTACAGCCTGTTGTGGTACATTTGCTCGAGAAACGGCTTCGTCTATTTCTTCATTAGTAAGACCTGTTCCAATAAGATTTTTATAATTTACAAAATTCATATTCAATGTTGCAAACCCTTCTTCAGAAGGAAAGCCTTCTTGTGTTCCATTGGACTGCCTGTCACTTGAGGGTTTTGAAGAAATTTAACAGCATTTTGAACCTATATAATAAATTGCTAAAAACACGCTTTTTATTTGAAAAGATACTTACCAAATGGTCCCGAAGGTTGCTTTGTTTTTCATCAACTACTAACTTATCGGCCATTCTATAAAATTATTGAATTATCGCTCATAAAAATCTCATAATTTTGTCACAGATATGAAGGATTATATAAAATAATAGGTAGTTTTGAGAACGATGATGTCACCAGTAAATTTATCAGACACGCGAGGTCAATTAATGGATCACCAAGAACTGAAATAGCCTGTAGTTCGAAGTTCATCAATTGGCAGGAAATGATCCCATTGTATTAGACCTTCACCTTCACTGTTACCAACTTGAACTGAAAAGTCAGAGAACGATACGATAGAAAGTATTTCTTCTTTTAAGAAGCGTTCAAATAGTTGAAACAAATTACCAAAGAAATTATCAATCAATAGTCAGCTTGACTTCCCACTTTCATACAGATTATCCATTTGCTTTCTAAATCGTAAACAAGTTTAGGATGATCTAACCATTACCAGAAAATATCTTATTATTATAAATAATATTCGTAAAAAAGTTGTTAGAAATATACACTAGCTTCTACATTTTTTATATCTTTATTGTTTACAATTAATCCCTTCGGGAAAATTTATGAAATTGAATATATTGAACAAATGAAAAAGCAAATAAACGAAAGGAGAAGATAGTTTTCAGATTACTAAAATATTTTGAAGAGTGCTTTAGACTTTTAAATTAAGATGCACTGCACTTTTATTTCAACTTCAAAAAATTTTTACCGCTCCCTCTCATCACAGTGTCCAGTAAGAGGAACCCAATTCGATAATAATGTTAACTCCGAGTTTTTTCTATATATATATATATATTATAAATATCTGAAAGTAGTTTTAAAAATAAATTTGTTTTAATAATTGAAACTGCTATTTTTTATTTGGAAAATTACTTTTGTAAGAAATAGCAAAGTCCTCGATTCTTTTTGAGTTTTTTCATTGAGAAAAGTTGAAAAAATGATTATACTTCGATCGTTGATGAAAGCGACCTTCACATTGAATTTATGAAATCTACCCTGTCATTCCATTCTGCTTCAAAATGGCGATGCATGTACCGAAAGCGCCGGGTTTTTCCCAAATGCTAAAAGATGGTGCCCGTGTAAGTATTATTAATATACGTAACGAGATATTAAGTTAATAATTAGTTAGGATTGAAGAGAAAATTAAATGTCGTATGATTATATTTGAAAGCACGTGCTTAGCGATTATCATATTCATTTGTCACTATTTCAGCACTATAACGGTTTGGAAGAAGCTGTCTACAGAAATATTGATGCCTGTAAAGAGTTGGCACAAACTACTCGTTCAGCCTTTGGTCCTAATGGGCAAAATAAAATGGTGATTAATCACATCGAAAAACTCTTCGTTACTAATGACGCGGCCACTATTTTGAGAGAGTTGGAAGTTCAACACCCTGCTGCCAAAATGCTTGTTTTGGCTTCTCAACAACAAGAACAAGAGTGTGGTGATGGAACAAATTTCATTCTAATTTTTGCAGGAGCTCTTCTAGAGGGAGCAGAAGAACTTTTAAGGATGGGCTTGGCCGTTACGGAAGTTATCCGTGGCTTCGATTTGGGTCTGAAAAAAGCTCACGAACTATTACCCTCCCTAGTTTGTGGCAAAGTAGAAGATCTCCATAATAAAGCTGAAGTCTTGAAAGCCGTTAGAAGTGCTCTCATGAGCAAACAATACGGAAATGAAGATTTTCTTGCTGGCTTGATCACCGACGCTTCTCTAAGTATAATTTACGAAAAACAAAGATTTAATGTTGACAACGTGCGTGTTTGTAAAATCGTTGGAGGTGGTTTATATTCATCAAAAGTTGTCCGTGGTATGGTATTCAAAAGAGGAGTCGAGGGTAGCATAACCAAAGCCGAAAAATGCAGAGTGGTTGTCTATTCTTGTCCTTTGGACATTATGCAAACTGAAACTAAGGGAACGGTTTTGATTAAAACAGCAAAGGAACTTTTAAATTTCAGTGCAGGAGAAGAAAATGTTGTCGAAGCTCAGATAAAGGCTATCGCTGCTACTGGAGTTAAAGTTGTCGTAACAGGAGGAAAAGTTGGAGATTTAGCTTTACATTATGCTAATAAATATGGCCTACTGGTCGTACGTCTCTTGTCTAAATTTGATGTGAGAAGGTTGTGTAGAGCTTTGGGAGCCACACCTCTACCAAGAATTGGTGCTCCTTCTGCTGAAGAATGCGGCCACTGCGATATCGTTCGAGTTGACGAAATTGGTGACACCCCTGTTGTTGTATTTGAGCAAGAGAAGGAAGAGAGCGCTGTCTCAACGATATTACTTCGCGGTGCTACTGATAATATTTTGGATGATCTAGAAAGAGCCGTTGACGATGGCGTTAATACTATCAAAGCCCTCACTAAAGACAACCAACTTGTTGCCGGAGCTGGCGCCACAGAAATAGAGTTAGCAAGACAAATGGCTGAATATGCCGATACCTGCTCAGGTTTAGAACAATACGCTTTACACAAGTTCGCATCCGCATTGGAAATAGTTCCAAGAGCTCTCGCCGATAATTCTGGAGTGAAATCCACCGAAGTCATCTCGAAAATGTATGCTGAACATCAAGCCGGAGAAAAATATGCTGGCTTTGATATCGAAAGTAATCAAGCATCGACATGCAATGTGGTTGAGAAAGGTATTATGGATCTTTTCATCACCAAATACTGGGGTATTAAATTCGCTACATCTGCTTGCAATACTATTCTCAATGTTGATCAGGTATATACATATTATTTATTTATTTATTTTGTTATTACTTCTCATAATTCCAATTTGTTTTTTTCGTATAGATCATTATGGCTAAGCAAGCTGGGGGTCCTAAACCACCACCTGAGAAAAAAGATTGGGACGAAGATTAAGATATCTCTTTCGCTTGATTTATACTTGTGTTAGGATGAATTATATTAATACATGCGAGTTGCTTTTTGAACTTTTATTATGTCGTAAATTTTTAATTTCTATAGATTAGGTATTTAATAATGCAAAAAAAAATACTACAATTATACAGTATATAAAGATGCTGAGTTTAACCATGGTTATTACAGACTTAAACTCGGATGTATTTACATAATATGTCTGTTTAATATGGTGGAACTACTGGTAAGAGAATTGCAAGAGAATCGTTTCTCATCGAGATTTCGAAAGAATTATAAATCATTTGAGAAGGTTAATAATTACAACAAGTTTAAACTCGCCAGGGCAAATTTTTATTATAACAATAATCTTCAGAAACCAATTTGCAACTCATGTCATTCGGAATACAATACTTTAAAAGGTTGTGTAGATTCTCATAGCAGTTCGTGTAGATTTATACTGCTATTTATTGAAGAAATTGAGAAAAATTTTGAAAAGTATAAGAAAAATCCAATAAAGTATAACGAAATTGAAACTAGAAAATTATCTTTCTTAAATGCGACAAAACAATTAAAAAATATGTCTGAGTCACTTGCAGCTTGCGGATTTTATTATATGCAAGATGAAGATAAGGTAAAATGTTATAAATGTGAGATAGTTTTATATAATTGGATAGAAAAGGATGATAATCCTTATAAGATACATTATAAGTTTAATGCCGATTGTGATCATCTTAAGGAGAAATTTGGTAGTGATAACAGCATGCAAAGTATTTCCAGCTCCCATGAAGAAAATAATTCAAATCAACTATATTTATATGAAGAAGAACCAAAATATCCTTCAATGAGATTGTTTAGTTCAAGAAAAAAATCATTTTATCAGTTAAAATGGTTTGAGGAGAGTTTGATTGAAGAATGGGCAACTTTTGGATACTTTTTTGAAAAATCTGATCAAAAGAAAGATTTTATAAACTGTTTCTTTTGTGGATTAACCATAATATTCATTAATTCATCTAAAGAAACAAAGAATCCTTTGTTTTGGCAAAGGAAGAATTTTAACGCAAAATTTTTACATGAAAAATTATTCCCTAACTGCAGCCATATGGTTAAGAAATGTGGGAGAAATTTCAACTTAAAAGATGAAGTTTCAACATATTTTCGAAATGATAAATTTATTTCCAGAGATGGTACTTTCAATTTAAGTAGAGAACCTGCAAAAGTGTCAGAAATATTCAATGTCGACCCTAGGGAAACTCGAGCTAGATTAGATACTGCACTTTTACAGATACTTGTAGATTATGGTTATGAGTGGGATTTATTAATAAGAAGTATTGAAATAGCAATGAAACGTTATTATGATTTTGAAAATTTACTACAGTTAAAGAGTATTGTGGATAATCTTGTAATTTTAAAAACTAATGATGTAGCTAACAAATTAAATATTCCGTTAGATTTATCTCCAGCAAGTACTGATTTTCCCCCAAAACAACCCAGAACCTTACAGGATTATAAACATGTCAATGGATTGATAACTGAAGCAAGACGTTGCAAAAATAGGAAGAAATTCTGTTCAAATTTTGCAAACACAGTGATTATCCCATGTGGCTGTTTATATACTTGTAACGAATGCGCAAACTCTATTATATTTTGCGCGTACTGTGGAAAACTAATAAAGTCTACTTTGCGAGTACTAAACATGTCATAGTGTACCAAGCAATGTTTGTTTTGCACACAAGGTTTTATCTCATTTGTCAAACTGCGCATGGTTAAACTGAAACCACACTTTTTGTTACATATATTGTGAATCTTTTATAGTTTCGCTTTTATATTTATGTTGCACCGACTAGAAAGCTTCGTTGCTGTAAACGATAAAAAAGTTAGAAGAATCAATTTGGCAAGAAATAATTTTTTGTTTGAAAATGGTTTGTTGATTTGTAAAGAATGTAATCAATACATTTCAAGTTATGATCAAGATTTAGACGTTCAATCTATTCATGAACAATCATGTAGTTTTAGTAGAAATCGTCGTGTTAATAAATATAAGAAGGAAACTGTTGAGCGAATATTTAATAATTTTAAAATGAAGTCTGATATAAAGGATAATATGTTAAATGAAGAAAATTTACGATCTACGGTCAGTTTTTATCTTTTTTCTTTCTTTATATTTAGAATAAAAGACAATTTTCAGATTGAAATATCCTTGGAATATGGTTTTAAAAATTGGCCTTCAGAGATGAAGGAGCTTGTTCCAAAATTAATTGAAAGTAATTTGATATATTTAAATGTCGCAGACATTACATATTGCGTCAGTTGTCATCGTACTTTTGATCGTTGGAAAATAAATTCACAACCGCTAACCAGACACGCCCATGAATCACCAAACTGTAAATTTATCATACAAATGGAGAGTAATATCCTTAAAGATGTTCCAGATGAAATTTTGAAAGAAGTAACTATAATAAAAGAAAATATAAATTCCAAATATTTCTTTGAGAATAAACATAAATATTCGTATATTGATAAATATCAAGTTAATTGGTATTCTAAGGAAAAATCCTACGTTTCCTATAATAAAAGATACGAATCTTTCACTAATTATAATAATTTAAACACTCGATCAAAACAGTTGTTAGCTGCTTGTGGAATCTTTTTCTGTAGTCAGTTTAAAATGAAATTCAATATAATTAAATACTTAAAAATTAACTATTTTCGTTTTTTACAGACAAGAGAAATACTACCGTTTGCTATTATTGCGCAACAGAATTTAGAAATTGGTTAAATAATTCAAATCCTTTTATAGAACATTCTAAACATTTCCCAACTTGTTTATATCTAATATTGTTGCTGGGCAGAAAATTTATTATAACTTATCAAAACAGCAATTATTGCGAAAACGAAAGTAAACTTACAGAAGAATATCACTTAAGCGATGGCTTTAGAAACGTTGATCAAAGAGCAACAAGAGCATTGATTGATACTCAAGAGGTAAATTTATTAATTGTTCACGGTTTTGAATGGAATAAGGTTTTAAGATCAATCGAAATATGTCAAAGACAAGAAAAAGATTGTCTATCACTTCAAAACGTTCTTAAAAACGTCGAAAGATTAACTGAAATACAACGAGAGGAGGATTTATTGATTCCCGGTTACAAGTCTTCAAATGAAATTAATAATCTACCTACAGAAATACCTAAATCTTACGAGGAACTGAAAAAATTGAATGAAGTCATTGAACAAAGCGGGAAGTGTCAAAACATTAAAAAAAGATGTTTAAATCAAGCAAAGATACTTTCTTTGCCTTGTGGTTGTATAACTTCATGCGAAGAATGCGCTGACAATATTTTCTATTGCCCAAGATGTCATCAAATCATACGATCTATGGTGAAAGGTATCCGCTCCTAAAAGTACTATTTTATACATAATATATAATAAACAACCAGCCTCCTGAATAATTATGATCAATAAAAATACTGTACAAAGAATTGATTTAGTTTTCGAGAAATAATATTTATACGAAATAAATAGGCTGAGATTGATTTTAATATAAATGTTTCATAGAGATTTTTTACTTTATAGTGAAAAGCTATATAACATCTTACAATCGTTGTATTTTCCTATTTATGAATTATTTTAACTTTGATATAAATGATATAACCTTATAATGGTAAATTTGTTTATGTATTCAAATAAACTGAATATGGAAATTTGTATTTATACTTTCACTATATAATTTTTGCAGAGATAAACAAAAAATTTGAAAATTCCATTAGTGCTTTAAGTGTATTTATAAACGCAGTGCGGTAAGGTTAATTTCTCTATTTTTCTAATTTACTTTTTTAATGTTTTAAAATGAATTTTTCTTTAGAATCACTCCAAAAATATGTCGGAAGATCCAAGTTACATAGTTAAAGATGCATATTTAAAAGTTAAGAATTTAATGAGAATGGAGCCCAATGTCGATGATCAAATCCTGGCTATAATTTCGGCTGGATTTTTTATTAATACGGACGGAGTTTTCTTTTGTCCATTATGTAAATCACAATCCTATGTATTTAGTAATTATCCAGACGCCTTGTCTAGACATTATGAAAACTGCTCATTTATTCTTAAAGGAGGATATTGGAAAGAATTTTCTGTAGAAAATAGTTCCATAGTATTTAAAACGCGTCATAAGCCATATTGTCCGACTTTTAGGCTATTCTGTAAAAGACTAAGGTCATTTCCAGATAATTTGCGATACAATAACAAAAAGACTTATTCACTGTTGGCCTGTGCAGGATTTTTTTATGACGGTAGGCTTAACTTTTAAAGGTGGTACTTGCTGTAATAACAGTATTCGTATTATAGAGGAGGACTTCTTTAAGTGTCATCACTGCGGAAAGATTTTTAGGACTCTTAATTCAAAATGCCCACTTGAAGATCATCAAAAATGGTACCCAAACTGTTTTCTCTTGAATAATCTAAACAACTATAATAGTAATAATAGTGTCAAAGAAATTATCATTAAACCAAAGACCACGAAAAACCTTGTTCTGCAATCTATTAATAATGGCCGTGCATGGACTTCAATATCGAAGCTAATACGCGATTATAATAGTGTGGGGGATCCGCCTCCAGAAGACACACCAAGGCATTTTTGTGAAGCTTATGGAATTAAACCTTTAGGATCTTGGAGATGTTACGACAGTGGGATATACCGAGATCTTGAAAGAGGTGGATGTCAGTTCAGTAGTTTTGCGGACGCTTGGGAATCTTTCTACCAAATTAATAATAGAGAGCCAAACTCGTCTGAAGAACTCAGATACTACTTATGATGTCTAGATAAATTAGAATAAATAATTTATATACAATTTTCAAGCATTATTTATCTTATTGATTTAAAAATTTTTTTTCAAATTTTTGGAAGTTTTTGCATTGTCGAATGTTGTTCCCAGTTTTCCCGCCAGCATTAGAATCTATAGATTATTTTGGCTGCTTAAATCGGATTTATTACCCAAACTTTATCTCTACTAAATTAGTTATTAACTATTAGGAAGTTGATTTGGAATAAGTTCTCCAGAATACTTAATTTGATCAAATTGAAGGCTTTCGGCGAGCGATAATAAAAGAAAAATAAATATGGAAGACACTCTAGCTACCTTTATTAGAAGTCATAAAAAAAATAATAGACTACCCAACCAAGCTATAGACAAATTAACAAAAGATGAGGTAATATTGCTTATCCATTTTTATCAGCTTTGATTCCAGTTTGATTACATAAATGTAATATCTTACCATTGCTAGATTCGTTCTCTGATAGAGCTAGCTTGCTCAAAAGGTTCTGTGACAACTTTACTAACAGCTTTATTTAACGGTTTGAAATGTAAATATACTATAAATTGCGAATTTTTAAACATGTTACTTTATAGCAATAAATGAGGAAGAAAGTGATGATAACAAACACAAAACATTATGGATATATAAATCTTGTTTGTCCTTGCTTGACGAGGATTCTCTAGATCCGAAAAGTTCGTCTGAACTATGCGGAATTGTTCAAATTCAGGTAACAAATATAACTGCATTTGATAGAATAAAACCAAGTACAATTCGATTATAGCTGGAGAAAGCATCAACAAACGACCTAGTTAGCCTTTCGTCTTTGTTTATGTCTACTATCAAACAGAATACTGTATCATCTAAAAGTTTAGAAATTTTACCGACAGTTTTGTCGATTGTATCTAAAAGAAATGCAGTTGAAAGTGGTGAAAATTCATTTACCGGAAAAGAATATAAATCTTATTGCCTAAATTCTATATGTGGTTGTAAATGGGATAATAGTGTAGCATTAAAATTGGGATTAATATTCCGAGAAGTTTCTTTCAGTCCTGAAGAATTAAAGATGCTACTATTGAAGTTTATAAAAATTTTTCCAACGTTGTCTCTAATGGATTTGCCACCACTTGTGTATAATGTTTTGGCTCTTTCTTCGGAAGTTAGTTTTTCCATTTTATCGTTAAAAAAAGGATTAATGTATTATAAATCTAAATAGGGACATAGAAAGTATGCCATTGAAGGAGTGCTAAAATTTATCTATGAATTATACATCTTGAGTGAAAATGACACTGAGTCAGTTTTGCTTTAGCTTTTGATAGTATAGATTTTATTTCTTTTCTTATTAATAGAGTGGATTCCTCAACAATAGAAGGTAATAGCCGCAAGAAGAGTGACATACGAGAAACGTGCGGGACCCTTTTACTACATTGGTCTACAATACTTAATCAAGACTCTGAGTTTGGTAAAACACTAATAAAATTTTTGAAAGTTTGTATTGATGTGAAATAGTCGAATGGTCTTATTTAATTCCATAACTGTAACAGACATGTAAACTGTCATTTTTGCTGTCACCATTCACTCTTTCGTCGGCTCTTGTTGCGGCAAAGATTCCCAGATATAGTGATCAAGTATGAGATACAAAATTTAGCAAATATCATATTTTGATATTAGTGATTTGCATCGTTTTTTCCCAGATATATGATCTATTGAAGAATGCGGTACTTACGGTAAATAGGGAATCTATCAGATCTGTACATAGTAACTGGTTCAGAAAAGAAGTTTCTGAACATATAGATATTGATCAAACCATGTCGGACTTTGTAGAAAATTGGTTTGTTACCTCCCATAATAAAAAACAGTTAAGTAACCCTTTTAACTGACAGCAAAGATTGGGATCAAGTTTGGGAAGAATTAGTAAAATTTGCTTTTTCTCTATTGGATGCCTACGGTCCAAGAGGTCTTGCTGTGAAATGCTTAGGACTTAATTCATTTTATTTTTCTGATCGTCAAAAGAGCTGCTTAGTTGGTCAAAACTTATTAAAGCAATTTTTCAAGGTTTGTCACTTGTTGATGACAAATGTGCACCATTAAGTCTCTTTCTTTTCAGATTCAACCTATGACAAGAACCGAAGTTTTTGTGAAAATATTAGATAAAATTATTACAAAAAGTTCCACCTCAGCTACTCCATATTTAGGTAGATAGATATTGTACATCACATGTCTCTTATAAGAAAGTATTGTTTCAGATGTTTTAAATTCTATGGTAGCATGTGGTCCACAGAGTATCTTGGGGGCTCTATCTCATATCAATGAAGTACTTGATCATTTGAGTCAGTTGCCATTTTCAACTTCCATTGAAGTTGTGACAACAATTGCCCCATTAATGACATTGGATTTTACATTGAGAGACAGCGTATTTATCGTGCTAAAAAAATTACTCTTTAACAAGTAAATTTTCAGAATTTTAGAGAAAATCATAAATTATTTTATCTTACTCATCAGATCCCCAGAATGTCGTCAAATTGGTGTTCATGGTTTACTAACCGTTGTCAGATCTTTCAAGATTCTAGGAGATGTCAGTTTAAGTCAATGTTCTCAGCCGTTCTCTCTAAGCCAGGTTTTCATACTTTAAATATTACAATTGACTCTTTAATATGAAATCAAATCAATAGATTGATCAGAATTCGCAAACTCCTTTCAATCAATCAGCAAATGAGAATATTTGCTTGGAAGCTCTTGCAAATTTGAGAAGGGTACTTGATCAACAACCAGCAGTTCGGCTGAAGCTATATGAAGTATGGCTTTGTTTCACATTTTAGACATCCCATATGCATCTATTTTTTTCATATTTCCCTAGGGAACTCATGATTTGATAAAGAAAAATCCCTCTCTATCAAATAATATTGTATCAGTTCTGTTAAATCAGGTTGTATCTATTATATCTGAACTTTAAGTACAAATTAATATTACAATGATTCCCTCAGGTGAAAAAATACTGTTTAATGGATGAAGACGAAATTGCTGCAATTAATTTTGACAAATGCATATCAACAAAAGAGAGTATTGCCTATGTTCAAGAACCATTCGTACGTTTCACTCTGAGACTCACTTCATCATAAGATAAAATGTGTTAAAATTTCCAGGGCCAATTAATTGCGGCACTCGTCCACTCCTGCATAAAAATAGAAAAAGATGTAACTGCTGACGACTTTATACTAGATGAGGATGAAGACGAACAGAAAATGTCTCAAAAAGCTGAAGATTTTTTAGTTATATTTTGTAAAAAACTGGCGTCCATGACAGTTGAAGATTTTGATTTGGTAACATAAATTTCTATTCGAGATTTTAATAGTTTTAATCGTCTCTTAATTTAGACTTCTGAAATGGATTTTACTGATAACACTCAAGTGGGAAAGAGAAATCAAATAACCGTGTTTTTGGTTCTGAATACTATTGAAGCTTGTCTGGAGTACAATATTAGTTTTCAGGGCTACAGGTAGGCTAAGCTAAACAAAAACTTAGTATAATAAGTTACGTTCAACAGTATTAATGCTTCTGAAGAAACATGTAAATTATTTGCTCTATACTGCAAATTGAGATCATTTATGGAAAAATCTGCAAAAAAAAAGGGGAATTCTGCAACCAAGTGTCCGATAACTTCGGTTTTATCATTCAGATTTATTGTATTAGTAACAAAGACTTTATTCTGGTAAGTATTTAAATGAATAGTATAGTGTCTAGTAAAATTAAACATATTTAGCGATAATGATCCTGATCATCAAGATGGCTTGAAACTACTTCGAACTAATGAAGAATTCGTCTTATATATCGTATCATGTCTGGTTCAAAAATTATCTACTCTAGCTTCTAAGGGAACTTGTGATGGACCTGATGGAAAATTTGAAAACTTCATTGTAAAATTTTTGTATAAAACTTCAAAGTAACTTGTCATCATTTTACCATTATCGTGCAAATGAACTAATATTTCTTATAAAATAGGTTTTTATATAAGATAGCTTTGAATTATGCTGATGACAATCAGATGGAATATATTGATATCAAAAAGATAGGGGGTTTCGCTATAGAAGGTTTGGACTACCTCTTTCAAGCTTTCAGTAAATTCTATCCGGAAAGTTTGAATCCAGTTTTAACTGATATAGGTTAGCAAAATGCAATTTTGATGTTGTTTCTTTAGTTTAAAATTCATTCATTCCAGACAAAGCTTTGTCTCAAAGATCCTCTTATAAGGATGCAGCCATCAGTGCCTTCATAGGACGGCTTCAAGGAATACTTTTAAAATTGACCAATATGGATAAAGATGCGGTTCACATTCTTAGTATCATGAATACTCTTAGCTACCACCTTCAGGTCGGATGTGAAACTATGACTGAGTTCGAAAAGTGGTTAGATGAAACATGCAGAGACATTAATCTTTGTAAGAAGTAATTTAGTATATTATTTTGCATGTACTAAAATTTCGTCTTTCAGCTAGTGAAATTGTATTTTTAAAGTCCTTATTTTCTATGACATTTATGATCAAAAGAAGAAATTCAAACTTGGATCCTCTATTGGAAGTAATGTGCAGTAAACTACAAATAATTTTTGGTACTAACCAAGAAAATGCAACAATTGATGAAGACTCTCAGGAGGATTTGTATTCGTGTCTTAATATTAGATCGGGAGGGCCAATTTTAAACAACATTTTGTCCGAATTGGAGAAGGAGATGGAAGATATGAAGCTGTTGATTGCTATGCTTAATCATCAGCTAAAAATGGAGGAGGATTGTGGAGAAAAGTCACAAGAATCTATTGAAAAGAGTATTTGTGGAAAATTGTTTAGGATGGCGAACTCTTTACAAGATTGTATGCAAAGTGCTCTGCCATTGAGTTGTATCGACAGTATGATTAAAATTTCGACGGAAATTTATAACACCCTGAAATCCTTTACGAAATATGTTTGTATTTCAACTCTACTTTTTCTTACGTTAATAATTCTATAAAAACTACAGTTTATCGACGCTCATACAAGTCTCAAATACGTTTTCCCGAACAAGTTTGAAAGATTGAATAGATACCTGGGCAAAGATTTTAAGAAAGCTTGTTACGACTTTATTAATTACATAAAAGTATTTTGTTTTTCCATTTATAGTTTTTATATAATTAATAAATTTTTATTTGCCCTACAGAAATCTCACCATGAAAAAGCTGTTGAAAAGAAAAACGTGGACGCTCGTACAACAAGACAAAACAAATTTATTCCTCGACTTATACTCGAGATGGAGCAGTTTGAAAGTCGACTAATAAAATTGGATAAAATTACAAAGAGAGATTTGATGTCAAATTTTAAAATTAGCACAGCAAGAGATTTCCAAATTGATCCAGAACTCTTAACAAATGCTATTGAAGCTCAGGTAAGGACTAATCAGTTACAAACTCAACTAAATTTTATAAGTATAGAGCGATCCGGAATCAAGTTCGGATGACGAAGAAGTTATAGAACCACAAGGAGAAGAATCAGACGAAGTGGTGGCCTCTCAAGATGAAGAACAAGAAAATGATGTTCCAACATCCCCAAAAAGGCAACGATTAGATACCAGCCGACAATCTTCAAGAGCAGCTTCTCAAGTAAGCTATTATATCAGGTGTGGCCAAGACTTAAGCTTTGTACTTTCAGATCTCAAACGTATCAAGGATTAGTAAGGCTTCTAAAACGTCAAGAACATCATCGAGACCAAGAGTTCTAAAGTCGATGGACAAAAGCAAAGTTGGCAGAAAGAGAAAGTTAGGAATGAGATTGAATACGCGATAAAGAGAATAATTCGACTTATTGCTTTTCCTCAAATACCCGCTAACTATGTTTAACACATATATGACAATATATTCTCAGATTTAACTTGCAGTGATTTGCTAAATAAACCTAACTTTTATTTCGAAAATTATATTGGGTAGCTAAAAATGCATTGATAAGAAATCCAGATAACTGGTTGTATCATAAGCGATTATAGTTAAGTAAAGCTAAGACAACTCTTTTGTAATTGTTTTATGTTCTTTTAATCATTCTCCCGTCCGGATCATCCATCAACCCCTCAAGTCTGGCTTTCTGCGTAATATAAAGTAATGTAAAAATAGCAAATTGTTAAGGTTAAGAATAAAAAATCTTACATCTATTTTGCTTAGAGGATTTTTAAGATTTCCTCTTGATTGTTTATGAGGAATATAAGGAGTAAGAAAAGCTTCTAATCTAACGGCCTTTCGTGCTGTTTGTTGGCACCCTATCAAATGATTAGATTCTTCCGATCTATTAGCTTGAAATCTTAATCTCATTAATCGTAGTCTAAAAGAGGAATTGTTGAAATTGTATATAATTATTAATAGAGATATTTTCGCAATTATTACCTATTTCTAGCTTCGGCAGCTTTCAATTGTCCATATAGTTTTTCATGCTTCTCATTTTCATCTATCTCTTCCGGAGGTATATACTTTTGCCTGAAATAAAGAGAAAGATGTTCCGTTTTTTTTGATCATTTAAAAAAAACAAATACAAACTTTTCTTCCCTTTGTTTTTGTTCATACAAACGCTTTTTAATGGAACTTTGAAGGTCAGTAACCCTCTTTGATGGTTCTTCGTACTGTTTATTAGGATTTGTATGTATATCAGCTAATTTATAAGAGTAAATATAACAAAATTACAGCTAAATAGCGACTTCTTAAAGTTGGATGCAATTTCTTTATTTCTTGTGGACTTAGTTTTTTCCAATTATGAGGAACATATTTATCACCATTACCTCCATCTTCTGCTCCCTAAAAAGAGATTCGTCTTTAATAGAATAAGAACAATATAACTATGCTTGGGCAAATGTACATTAAATTTAAATATATATGTATTAATAGTACGAAATAAAATGGAAAACTTGTACCATATATAGAACAATTAAGTAATTGTCAAATTGGTAAATGATAAGCTAGATGTTGTTATCTATCTATTCAAACAACATTGGCTGATTTAATCGTTAATTAAAATAAATATTTGAAAATATTATACCATAATGCCGTTATCAACATATAATTTTCTATTTAACTATATAAAACGAACAGATCTAAGATTGTTTATCCCGTTGTTATGCAGCCTATTAAAATAAAAACTGGTTAGCCTTATGGAAAACATACGAAACTCGAATAGTTTTTTTTTCAATACAATTACTCTATAAGAGTAGCTTGCATAATTTCTAAGAATTGAGTTTATTCTCTATTTAATCAATAGCAATTAATAAAATTGTTTTGTTTAGTTTTTCAATGAATTATATAGTTTGAAAGAAATGATTATATGAATGAAATAAAGGTGAAATAATATTATCTTATCAATAAACTAGATAGATTATTCTGCTGTGGTTTATCTTCAAATCGATTTGAATAAATTACAGCAGTATTTCCAACTGTTATTTTCGAAAAAACTTATTGTTAGGGTATATAGGATAAAAGCAAAACTATTTCAATATTGTGTTTTATGAATGTTTCTATTATTATGCAATATTTAAGTTAGACTTCCTATAAATCACTATTTACTTATATATTGTTACAAAAGGGTAGTTTACTTAGTCAATATGCACAAGATGATATGACAATTAAAAAACGACATATGTGTTGATGCTTAACCTCGAGCTTTTCTAGAGGTAATTCAAAGCGGTAATCAAACTCTAAGGTTTCAGGCGCGAAATATCCTGGAACAGAACACTTTTCAGCCGATTTCCGGATGTTGAAAGTTCTTGAAATTAGGAAATAAACATGGCTAAAAATTCGACAGGTAATTAATTTCTGATATTCATAGATTTAACTATTTATAGTTATTTTAAAGAAATGATAGAGAATAGTTAATATTTGATAAGATTAGTAAATAACAGGAATATTTCATAATTAGATATAATATCGCCCAATTAAAATGATTTGTTTTTTAGGTTCAGATAACCACCTTCATATTATGTGGAGAGACAGTGCTTGGACTCCAATGCTGAATCCCTCAAACATATTAGAATATTTTTCGCAAAGTCCTTTCTATGACAGAACGTGCAATAACGAAATTATAAAAATGCAAAGGTTGAAAGTTAACCAATTACAGAATATGACTGGAATCGAATATTTTTTAATACATACCCAAGAACCAATTTTCTACGTAATACGTAAAATTCATAGAAATTCACCAACTCAGAGTTAGTATAAAAACAAAAAAGAAAGGAAAATACATATATAACCTCTAACTTATTTATAAAGTTATCTTTCGGAACAGCATCTACTATCTGTGATTACTACATAATAGATGGTTCCATTTATCAGGCTCCGGATTTGTCTTCTGTGCTCAACTCGAGATTGGTAAATTGATATAAATAAATTCATTTGTATTTGTTTTCAACACATTTTTCTAAATACTGCAGCTAAACGCAACTCATAATCTATCATCTGCATTTGCTGAGGGTAAACAAAAAAGAAAATTACTATAAATATAGATATAATAAGATTATTAATGTATTCATATAGTAAGATCATATTTCCGTTATCATCCTTCTGTTGGATATTGGTGGCAGTTTAAGAATGATCTCTCAGAAAGTAAAGCAGAAACTGTTCCAAAAAATGAAGATTATGGATCGTCTTTTCAAAGGAATAGAATAGACTTATTATTGAGAGAACAAGCGAAAAAATATCCACCTAAAATATCACAACCTCCACAAGCTGAAAATATGCAATTAGTGGAAAATAATCAAACGGAAAAGAAGAGCCATTCAGGTTCATAGAACATTTTATATAGTGATTCCTGTGTATTTTTTTTCATTACTACTGTTTATAAACGAAAATGATACAAACAAATTTATTTAAAACAGTTGCAGAGGATTCTAAGCCCATATTATCTAATTCATCAATGCCGCCTCCGGGAAAAAAGCCAAAAATGATGATGCATTAGCTTGGGACCTTCTTGCGAACATAAATTCTATCATTTGAAAAAAGATTTTTTAGTTAATGTATTTTTTTCTCTTTTTCGTTAGAGATTTAATAAAGAGACGCTTTAAGTTGATCGTACAATCAATGACTTAATCAGCCAGGAGATGTCGCTAAGTGTTGCCAGTTCGATAAAATGTACAGTATATTCTTCCATAAGCAAACTGAAATACCGGAAGTACCAAAATTCGAGTTTACGGGGAAATTAAAAAAAAATATGAGCTAAACTGGCTTACAATTTGAAATACGTTTTGTCTCAACTCATTCCATCGCTCAATAAAATGGAACATATCAGAACACCGAAGGTAAGGTTAGACGTCTAGATTACACATCTGGAATGAAATTTACCACTAATTTATATAGTTAATAAAGAATGGGGTTAATAATGCGAATAGTATTATTAAGATGTAAAGTCGAGCAATGATCAATCTCGGTAATAAGATAATTTGTGTTAAAAACGCCCCCTAATTAGTATAACTACTTGACGAGACGACTGACAACAGATGGCAGTTTAACGCCATTGCAGATTACTTGCAGTCGCAACGACAAGAGTCATTCGATGAGTAGTAATCCGAAATCTGCTTTGAGTGAACTTATGAATAATGCCCACTTTCAAAGAGCCTTTAATGCAATAAAGCATGGTTCTTTACAAGACATTATACCATTTCAAGATATTTGGATATTCGAAGATGGAACGCTTAAGGTTGAAAACTATATTTTGTCGTTAGTTTGCAACATTTTCAAAGTATAGATAGCGTATAACTTTCCAAATAAATGGAAAGTTGCCTATATTCTTTAGAGAACTGTATTGTTTTTAGCAAGATGGGAACATACTAGAAACAATCTAATATTAAAAAACTGCGCACTCAGTTTAATTTACTTTTGCTGATTCCTAGTTTTTCTTATGTATTTCATATTTTATTTAAGTTAAACTAACAATTCTTATAAATATAAATAAAGACAAAATTGTAAATGGGGAGAGAACGTTGAGAGAAGACAAAGAAAAACAATAAAGGAAATAGAATTGTCTTAATCGATATTTCATTTATATTGAAAATATTTACATAAACATTCCTTCATTATTGACAGGTGGATAATGTAAAATTAATTGACGGTGTCAAGAATAAGAAGCAACAGGCAACTGTATCCGCCAAAGGTACTCTTTACCTGACAGCTACACATCTTATTTTTGTGGACTCTTCGGCGAAAAAAGAAATATGGGTATCTATACATGTTTCACTCTTTCACTCCTCTTAATGTAGCAGATAATAGGAAATCTTTGTAAACATTGACAAACCAAGTAAAAAAAGAATGTAATGTTTTTTTGTATATATATTACTGATAATTAATACCTTCCCCAGTATTTTGCAAATATACTTTGCGGCTTTTCCTTTTAAGTGTATATCAGGTTTTATTTATATTGTTTCCAGTTATAAATCTGTATAGTAAGTTTTTATAGATAGAGAATATCTTTTTTATCATAATTACGTAATATCATTGAACTAACTAACGTTTATTTGCTATTTTTACCTCACAGATTTTGCATATGCATATTGGAAGTATATGTAAGCAGCCCTTAAGTCCTAATGGATGTCCTCTAGTTATACGATGTAAAACTTTTCAAGTGGTTACTTTCATAATACCCAAGGAAAGGGATTGTCACGATGTATACTCTTCTCTTCTTAAACTTTCTCAACCCGGTAAGCTTTTACGGAAAATAATTAAGTTAAAATCAATTAAATTAACGTCTATAAATCTTTCGAATCTTGAAAATAACAGCAAAATTCGATTTTTTTTGCTCGCCTTTTTCATCTAGTTTTATTATTCATACCTTTAATTCCCATTTATACAAACTGTATTATCTACGTTTTCCCTCTTTCCACATAATGCTAAACTATTATGTGTATGTATGTATATCTAGATATATATATAGATTATAGTATTAAGTATTGATTAAAACATCAAAACTATGCCTTTACCTTTCAACTTTATTCTGTAAGTCGAAAGAGAAGAAAGCAGAAAATTCTCACATTATACCTGTCTACGTGTAGTGTATTAATTGCTTTGATTAGAAATGGCTTTTTCCTTTTATGATTATGTAAAATTTGTTTATCCTGTTTTCGTTGCTATTATTCAAATTACTCCACCCTCGCTTTTTCTCTCCTTCTTTTCTCTTCTTTCTTTCTAATTCTCTCCAGCCTACTTCTAATCAATTTAATTATTTTGCTATTTATTTCATCGTGGCGCTAATAGACCAAAGATCGAGCTAATAGTAAAAAACATAATAATAAAGAAATAGCTGTATTAATATAGTTTTACCTGTTTGTCTCGTTTTGTTTGCTTTCTTTAATAGAAGTTATTAGTAGTCAACTTATTCTTGTTTAATTAATTAAGATTATTCCTTTTGTCTTTTACTTTCAAGAAAATTATAACAAAATAAAAAAAAGCATAGAAGATCCTGAAGAGGATTTTAGTCTATTATTCTATTTGCATATCATATAAAGGTCTATAACTTGTGATTGTATGACTTGTTTTTTTTTGTTTATACAGCGGAATATTCTCAACTTTTTGCTTTTCATTTTACACCTTCTAACGACTTGGCTAACGAGAGTAAAGAGTCAAGTTGGGAAGTGTTCGATTTGGAGAAAGATTACGATCGTATGGGTATTAAAGACTCAAATTGGTTTAGATATGACGTAAGTATTTATAATTAGAAAAATACAAAAGAAATGAGATTTTTCTCTTCCCTTTCTCCACCATTTCAATTTCTTAGCAATCTTACATAATTTAACATTTAGTCAAGCATTAATCCTATCTATTCCGGTTTCCGATAAGGAAAGATACTTAACGAAGAGAAAGTCATTTCCCATTCTCCATTTACTTATTATTTTCTCGTTATACAGCAAACAATCAACTATGCATTATGCGACACTTATCCAAGATTTATATACATGCCAAAAGGAGTATCAAAAACTCTAATAACTGGAACATCAAAATTCAGAAGTAAAGGAAGACTTCCTGTACTCTCCTACCTACACGAAAAAAGTTCGGCAGCTATCTGTAGATGCGCACAACCATTATCCGGTCTAACAGCTCGTTGTAACGAAGATGAAGAATTTCTCCAATGTATTATTTCCTCAAATAAAAACTCCAGTTACATGTTTGTAGTAGACAATAGGCCTATGGTAAGAAAGACGCCATTTGAATTTTGTTTTTATTAAATATAATGATAAATTTTTTTAAAGATTAATGCGTTGGCCAACCGCGCCAAGGGGAAAGGTTACGAGAACGAAAGCAATTATCAGAATATTAAATTTCATTTTGCTGGAATTGAAAATATACACGTAATGAGAAACTCATTGAATAACCTAAGGGAAGGTTTGTTTCAAAAATATTGAATTAATTTACAAAGTAACATCCTTAAATACCCTTTAGCTTGCGAAAAAAGAGACTTGTCGATGACTAGTTGGATTAAAGCCTTGAAAGATAGCGGGTGGCTTAAGCACATAAAAGATATCTTGGATGCTGCTATCTTTGTTGTCGATGCTATAAAATCTGGAACCAGCGTTTTAGTGCATTGTTCAGATGGCTGGGACAGAACTTCTCAAACAACGTCTTTAGCTAGTATTATGCTTGATCCATATTATAGAACAATAGAAGGATTTCAAGTAAATATTCTTTCTTAGATCAACTCATTATATAAATAGACAATTTATATTATTAATGATAGATACTCATTCTAAAAGAGTGGCTCTCCTTTGGTCATAAATTCTCTGAAAGGTGCGGGCATTTATCAACAACAGACAGCAATGAGGTTTCGCCAGTGTTTTCCCAGTTCTTGGATTGCGTTTGGCAATTAACACACCAATTTCCAAAAGCTTTTCAAGTAAGTGAAAGGAGAAGAGATGATTATTTCTCCATATTTAAAAATTGTATATAATAATTTAAATGATTTCCTACTAGTTTAACGAGCGTTTATTGTTCGAATTGCATGATCATATTTACTCATGTCAATTTGGGAATTTTATCGGAAATTGTGAAAAAGATCGATTAGATCTAAGATTAAGAGAGAACACATATTCTTTATGGAGTGAATTACGTGGAAAGTTTAACGATTTTCTAAATCCCTTTTATGAGAGAGACGAAGAAAGTCATACGGATCTGAGAATATTGAAACCTGATACATCACCTTCTCTAATCAGGTCAGTAGGCAAATGGAAAACATATTTTTTTACTGTCATGATACCAATCAGAAAGATGATACATTTCTATTAAAAGGTTTTGGAGAAGCATGTACCAAAGATGGGATTTTGGTATTCAACCTAGAGAAAATGTCGCTGATACTGTTAATGCTCTGAAGGAACATATATTCTCTTTAAAGGTTATTGACTTTCTAATTTCGTATTGTGTAATCTATAAAATGGATTTATCCTGATTTCTATAGGAGCATACAAAGCTATTGGAAACTAGAATAGGAACTCTATGTAATTTATTAAATAAAGAGGAAGAGAAGATAAAGGATTCAATATCAATGATTTCCTCGTCGGAGTCTATGGATTTTAGTACCTTACAGGTTCGATTTATCAGTCTAAGATGATGTATTGATTCTTTTGTTTCGAAAACAAATAATAATTTTCTTTAATAGATATTGGACGAGTCTATATCTGGTCCAGCTACCCCTTCCTTAACTAGTCCAGATGAAAGTGAATCCGGTTTTGAAGAATCTTCTTTCATCCATTCATCGTCTTTAGAATGCTTACAAGTAATTATTACATATACAGCATATATATATATATAACTATCCATGGTATATCTAATGATTTACATCTTTAAAGGTAGGGAACTTAATTAACGAATTGCGATCTGTTGCTGTCGATTGGAGGTCATTAAGAAGTACTCAATGTTTCAGCTGTACGGCTCCTCTTTATCATAATAATAAAAAGGTTAGATAGATATACTAATTTATTTCTCAATATGTAGAAAACGTTCTTTACATCTTTTTAGAATCATTGCTGGCGATGCGGTAGTTTATTCTGTGAGCGTTGCATTGGCAGAGCTCATTCACTTCCAGGTCACATACGACCGATTGCAGTACCAGTTTGTAAAACCTGTTCAAGACAATTAGGCCAAGCGAAAACTCTAAGTGAATCATCTTCAATGGGATAAAAAGAACAATAAAAAAGTATTGTTAGATAAAGATCAATAAGTTTTCAACTATATATTGTATTCTTTGACCTTGTCTTCTCTCCTTCTACTCTTTCTTCTTCTCCTCTTCTTCCTTTCAATTCGTTTGTTTCGTTTTAAAGTGTTTGTTGTATATTTTACGTTGTAAAAATTTGTTAATTTGTTAACTGTAAAATATTGCTATTTGTCAAAAAGGTCACATTAGATCAATGGATATTTTGATACTGATACAGTTTATTCTATACCCTTTGCAGAATGATTTTAGAAAGAATACAAAGCAATATTTAAAGTTTTATAATGAAATATTAGCATCATTTTCGTATTTAGACAATTCGCGAATTGTTACATTACTTCCTGAACATACAACAACTACATTACTATCCTTCGTTAAATTAGGAATTTTATTACTTTGAAGAGCTGCAATGCCTACAGATCCAGATGCTTCAACCTTTAATCCACTCTTAAACAAGTCTAAAACCGCTTTACGTATCTCGTCCTCGTTGACGAGAACAATCTCTTCTACGGCTTTGGAGATGATCTGAAATGGTATTAGTCCAGCATTTGGCGGCATTAGTCCGGCAGCAATGGTAGGTGGATTGTTCCTATTTAAAGTTTGGGGTTCACCTTTTCGCAGAGATTCGTACATTGTTGATGCATTGACTGGCTCGACCCCGAATACTCTAACGGAAGGTTTAATTAATTGAAATGTAGCTGCAACTCCTGCAAGAGCCCCGCCTCCGCCACAGGGTACTATTACGACGTCGACCTCGGGGTAATCTTCCATTATTTCCAGGGCTATTCCACCGTATCCAGCTAATAGTCGTCTATCATCATAGGATGGCAAATAAACTGCATTCGACGTGTGAACAAGGTCTTGAACGGCTCCTTCAAGTTCTGATGTTTTACGCGTTTCAACTGGAACGCCTTTTGACCTGATATACTCCATGCGTTCCTTCGGGGCCGTTTCTGGCATAAATAAAATGCCCTTTCCTTTCTTCAGCTCAAGCATTCTAGCAAATGCTCTTCCATAGTTGCCGGCTGACATGGATGTATAAGTTAAGTTGGGGTCGCAATCCATCATTTGATTGGATACTCCTCGTAATTTATAAGACCCTTCATACTGTAGACTCTCCATTTTACAGTGAACCGTGTTCGATAGCCCTGGAACAAGCTGCTGAATATGTTTGAAGAGGGGAGTTCGTCTGACGAACCCCTCTGTGATAGTTCTTTGATAGCATCGTTTTATTTCATCTAATTCAAGCATATTGTCCTGAAAGCACTTTAAGAGGTCAAAGTGCTTTCAACCAGATGTCGCTAGTTATAGCTTGACACAAATTTATTTTATTTTCCTCTTAGTCGTCTCCTTCACTAAGAACTAGGATAACAATATTATACTTCTAGGCCTGTATTATTCCACATTTCAACGATTGGTTTAGAATTCAGCTGAGACCAAGCGAAACGCGTTACAGACGCATTAGACGCCCGACGGCTAAGGGGCAAATAATGAAGAAATTTTCCGCCCAATTCCTATTGATAACTACAAAAGAAACTGTATATTAATTAAAAAGCCGAGTTTAAAACCCCTTAGAATTAGGGTTAATCCAAAACTATTCTAAGAGAGAAGAGGAAATAAAATAGGCCAAGGCAGATTTCTCGCCTTACGCTTCGTAATTTGTTAAGCGTAATTAAACGAAAATTTATTACTCTATTCCAACGTTTCCTATCCACTGTAATTGTTCCATCAAAGAGAAATAAAGAAAAGAAATGCATTGAATCACTGAATATTCGTTGAGAAGAAAAATCATTTTCCTCATAAAGACTTTGTCATTTAATGCATCATTTAATAAGCAACATGCTATTTGTAATATTATCATATTTCATAAATATGTTTTTTTTTCTCTTCTTTCTAGTAAAATTAACAAATCCGCGGGAACGCCACCTAGACGGCCGATGCTACCGCAGTCAGACAACAACGATATGTTGGGCGAATATAAGTAATGACTCGCCTTCCTCCTTCTTCCATACATTTTATGGACGCTTCAAAAGAACCTGGATTATTATCACCATCCTCATACGAAAGGGATGTTATCGAGGCGTTCTCCACTAAAAGTGATAACCTTAAAGTTCAAGTGGTTGAGAAAGGTGGCTTATTATATACCTTGAATAATTCGACTTTAGACTTGTGCAGAACTTTGGAGGAGAGAGGTTATTTGGCCAAAGTCAAGGTCGATATTATCCGTTGTTCTGATGTTCCTACTCCACTACTAAGTTTGATGAATCCACCAACTGGGGAGACGCTAATATCAAAGCGTTAGTAATTTTTTTCCCTAGTCTACCGACAAGTAAGCTTTTTATATAAAAAATGAAATAGAATTATGGTCAAGTATCTCTATTAAAAAGACGTCGTCAACTTTTTTCGAGTAGACGCTCGCTTGGAAATTCTATTAATACCTGTTTAAAGGAAAAAGAATTAAGCCCTATTGTCAACGAAGAGGGGAAATAGCTAGTCCCCCTTTTAGCTTGCCCCTTACCCTACAGACAACTACCTCTTCCCCTTCCTTCTCCCACTCCTCTTAATATTTTGACGCCTTCAGTTTTTTTTTTTTTTTGATACTCAACGCTTCCCTTCCCGCCAATTGCAAATTCACGACCTGTTAGGCGACAGTAGGTCATTTAGAAAAGGTTTTTTTTTCGAGGTATAGATAATCTGTAATCCGTAGAGAGTAATAAATTATCGTTCAATTACGCGTCGGCTGACGTTGAAATCGATCGGTTGAAATAAACGCTATAATGTTTATACGGAGCGATTGAGCGAGGTTGTTGATAAATAATTATACGATTATTCGATGACTAATCAATAGGAAGCGCTCGTTTAACGTCCCTAATCGATTTGCCTAATAGTCTCCATCAAATATGTCAGTTCGCGCACCTAGCTGAACCATTCTTAACCCTCAGGGTTATTTTTACAAAAGTTCCATTTCATTGTAGCTAAACAGTATAAGGGTGCGGCGCCCAAGGGATATCATCGTGTACCGAAAGACGATGAAAAGGAAGACGCAGGTGATGATAATGAAAATGAAGATGACGACGACAACGACGACGACGACGATGATGATGATGACAGTGATGGCAGCTTTACCATATCCGATTCGGAAGCGGGTAAGAGCAACCATTGAAATTAGATAGTTAAAACGATTAATATCAGAAAAAGAGAGAGAAAGAGAATAATGACGATCCATTCTATAAGTCATTCTGTCTTTTGTTTTCGCAGAATTCGAAGATTCAGATTTCAACGGAGAATTATCAACTGGGGAAGACAATGGAAGCGAAAACGATTCCTTACTATGAAAAAGAGATATTAACAAAATCAGACGATATTCGAACAAACTTCTTTCCATATTTTTTAACTTGTTTTTCGGTTTTTTGTTTTTTCTCTTTTTTCTATTTTTTTTTCAAAGGAGAAAAAAAGAAATTTCCCCTTACCTCCCCAGAAAAGAAAGAGAGAAAGAGAGAAAGAAAGAGAGAAAGAAAGAAAGAGAGAGAGAGAGAGAGAGAGAGAGAGAGAAAGAACTTTAAGATGAATTTTACGCGTCTTCCTTCTCACATACTCCTTCCCAACATTGCTATTTAATATAACAGATAAACTAAGAAGAAGCATGAACCAGATATATATATATAAATACGATATTTGTTCATTAATGAAATACAAAAAGACAAAAAACACAATTCAAATAACTGATAAATATTTTAAAAATTCACATATTCTCTCTTCTTATCTTTCGATAGGCCTACATAAATAGAATTTAATAAAAAAAAAGCAAAAAAAAAAATACTGAAACACCAATTATACGTCTTATCGCGAAGGAAGAGAAACGAAATAAATGATAGGATGGGAATTGACGGGTGTTTTTTTTTCTTTTAGTAACACGTAAGAAAAATTATAACTGGAAAGAAGTTGAAGAAGACAGCAAATTCTTGTTTTTCTTTTTCTTTCAAGACCGTTTAGACTGTGTGTAATAAAGGAGAAAAAATTGGGAAAATATCTGGAAAGAAAAATGGAGTCTTTAGTTATATTACTAATTTTTATTCAGTTTATATCGTTAAGTTATGGAAGGATTTGTAGTCCTGCGAAATTTAATTCGGATGTTGCAGATATGTATTTTGCTGGAAATGCACAAGAAGGAGCTGACCAGGCCATTTTTTCGTATAGAGGAAAATTAGTTTACGATTACCTAGAAAAACGTTGGGCGTTCGATAGATTCGACATTAGGAACGCGTCTAATAACCTTCGAATAGTCGTCGATCATGGTAAAGATAGAATGTTCGTTAAAACTGAAACGTATTGCGTCGTTAGTCCCGTTGGCGATGTTAAAATGTATCCAGCCTGTCTTCCCGGTATGAGACGTATTGAATTGTTTTAATTTCTTTTATTAGAGACTTTCTGCATTTCCTAACCATTTTAATCAATTAATTAACTGTAACATAGATAATGCCACTAATCACGGACCTTATTCGTACGCAACTGGAGAACATAAAATTAACTTTGACTATTATTCTTACGATCTTATGGGATTCCCAGTCAGATTTCTGTTTAAGGTTAATGCTATGGATAGTAGTTTCATGCAAGATACATCTTTCGGGACCGTTCCTAATAGTTTGTATATTTTTGTTTTCATTTAATTAAGATTAACTATATGAATCTCTTTGAACTATTGAAAAATTTACAGACTATCTGATTTACGAGGGTGAAAGTCCTTGTATACCTTGGGAATATCCTACAAGGGCTAAAACTGGGGATTGTTGGAAAAGCCATTTCAAGAAGCAAAGATCCATTTTTGGATCAACACTAAGTAAATTATCAACCATATAAATGAAAATTTTTAATTAAAATTTCTTAATCTTATCTTATAAAATAAAGCTGGACAGTTAGCGAATCTCAGATATACTAATACAAAATATGGCATTAAAGGAGTTGAAGACTTTTTTGATCTACCAGACGGTTGCGAAGTAGTTGAAGAATGGGTAAGAATTCTCAATCGATTATATAAATACAGGGGGGTGTTATTAATGCTATGTTCCGTCCAAATTTCAGGGTAATAGGGTGAAATTTACGAGCATCGAGAGGTTCCTGTTGATGCGCTTTAAAGAAGACTAACCCGTCTAGCTGCTTTTCTCTGTCGCTGATTCCTTTATTTCCCTCTCCTTATTCCTCCTACTGCTATTAAACCATACATTAACTTTTCTTTCGTATTTTTTAACAATTATTCACGTGATAATAGAATTAATAGTAGATATAATTCTTTTTTGTTATTTGTTGTCGCTTTGTCTAGATTCAATAGTCCTCTACATAGTTCATCGAATATAAATATAATATATATTGTATATTATACAAGGGAATCATTACGTTAACTTGTTAATTAGTAAATGGTAGTTCGTCTACTTTTCTTTTATTATTCAAGTGTTCATACTAATGAGGAAAGAAGGCTAGCAAGAAAATAGACAATAGATAGAGCAATACACCATAGGAGACCATTAAGAGAGAGAGAGAAAGGCCAATACCAACTATTTCAACTGTAAATAATTCTGTCATTAAATCTTTTTTATTTAACGGTTCAGGCCTTTGAAATAAAGAAAGGAAAATGGAAAATGGATTGTTCTGACTAAGTTTCCCATATTTTTCACTCTCTCCAAATATCATGTAAGCTTAGATTTTGTCCTCACTTTATACTCTCTTCATCATTTTCTCCCTTTGTCTAGAGATTAACAATCAATGATTGCCTTCCCCAGTATGGAGCCACCATTTTCATTTCTTTAATTAAAGATAACAACAATATCTATAGAAAATTTACTGTTGTCGATTCTTCTTATTCCCCTTCTCTTTTTCGTCTGGTCTTCTTCCAGCATTCTCCTCCTCCTCCTCATAAAAGTTCTTTTTTCAAGAAAATGATTTATCAATTATAATCCTCTATTATCGATTTAGAATTTTTTTGTTCTCTTTTTTTTTTATATAGAAAAAATGCATTAAATTGGATCGAAATTTTGACTTCTATACAGAATTTCAAGGTAAATACCAAATAGAATTCTCTTAATTTGTATTCTATTGACTTTTTTAACACGGAACGTAAATAAATATGGAATAAGCAACAGTAAAAATTTGGTTTAGTTCAGTACCGCATTAAATGTACGCCAAGCTTTTAAAGCACACGAAAATCGTGTTATATAACATTTATGTTTAGTCTATGAGCTTTGTATAGGCCATTAGTAGAATGAGAATAGAGAAATGTCGAATGTTAAGAGGAATAGGTCTTTGCGTGCATTTTTATATATTAGAAAATAAAGAAAGGAAGAGAATGGAGACAACTTAACCAAACACCCTTTCCTAAGTCTCTATCTCTCACTTTTCGTTTATGGAAGTAACCTTATAACTTAGGGATTTTTTTTATGATCTATCGGGTAAAATATTTATACAGCATTATAATCTCAAGGATGAAAATTTTAAATTCTATTCAAACTATTGAAAGAGAATATGATTATTCGATCGTTCTCTTGCGAGATATTTAACCAATTCACAAATTTCGACAATTGTTCTACAACCTTTTTTATGTTCCATCAAGCGCCATCTATTATAAAACTTTAAGCGGCAGGAGGGAAAAACAGCTTCAGCAGTCATATTTAATTAATTTTTCTTTAAATCATAAGCATTTATTGTTTAAGTATATACAATATTAATATGAAAAATATGTTATTTCTCATTAACTTTTCTCCCGAACAGTTTCGAAGCTTTTTATAAACGAAAAAAATTCGTTTAAAATTATGATTTTTAAAAAAATGACTTTTTATTAATTTAATAAAAAAAAAGAATAAAAAGAATAAATTACTGAAATTTGATAAATTCTACTAAAAATTTATGTATAGCTTTTTTTTTCTTTATTCTATCCGCCATATTAGGTCTTTAAGGTATATTTGGGTTACACTAATTATGGCAATTTGTCATATAAACAAAGGCGATATACTGAAATGGTCTCCGCAACCCAAATTAGCCCAAATAAGTTTTTTTTTGTTTCAAAAAAGCGTGCCATTGCTTCTTTGGTCTACCACTTCTTAGCTTCTTCAGGTTTACAGATTATCGAAGAATCTGCAAGTTTATTACGATATTTGAAGTAATTTATATCAATTATATTTTACTAATACTAATAATAACCAATAATTAGCGGTATACTAGCAGCACCTTAACAAAAAGTGAATTAAAGAACGTTTTTCCCCCTTCTAGACATTATACTCAGACTTTTTTTTCTGTTTCTATTCAAAGATATTAACTACGAAATTTTTAGTTCTATTAGACACTAAATGAATTATTTAACTGTCTATACGACGATTCTTCTATTTCTTCTTAATTATTTATATGTATAACAAAAGGATAACATTAAAATTATAATTGTCATAAATTACATTCGCTTAGTTACACTATTTGAAAAGGGAATAGAATTTTTGTATTTTTATTTAAAGTTAATTTGTAAATTATTCATATAAATATAAATATTTTCAGATATGGACAAACTTGTAAAAACCATAAAGGCTTCTGGTGTTAATACCAAGCAGGATGATGATCTTATAGATAGATTAAATTCGCGTTATACTGTTATTATAATTGTTGCTTTTGCGATGATTGTTACCAGTCAACAGTACTTTATAGGTAAACCTCTCAATTGTTGGGAACCAAAACATTTTACTGGAAGTCATCGGAAATTTATGAACGCAATATGCTGGGTGAATAACACTTACTATTTACCAAAGGACATGCTTATCGATCATAGTAAGGAGAAAAAGACTATACCTTACTATCAGTGGATTCCGTTTATTTTACTGGGGCAAGCTTTTTTTTTTTATTTACCCTCACTCTTCTGGCATAGCTTGAACCAAAAGGCTGGAGTCGACTCAGACGATATACTTAGGGCTGCCAATAAGATTTCTTATTCTAAGAATCCAGGAGACAGACAAAAGATGGTGGACCATTTAACATCACAAATTGATCTCTTTTTGGTTAAAGGAAAAAGAAAACCGCCTCCTAATGATGGTACTCTCCTTCTCAATAGGAGGCATCATATATCCACCTCTGATATTTCGTCGGTCAGCCAACAGAGCCGTAATCAACATCCTGGAACTTTCGACTGTCTTTTGAAGTTTGCTGGTAATATTTTCTCTGGACGATTTAGTGCATACCTCCTCACTGTCTTCCTCATTTCGAAGATCTTATACGTTGTTAATGTCTTTTCCCAAATCCTAGCTCTAAATGGCGTATTAGGTATTAACTATGGCAACTTTGGTATTGGATTGTTAACTGAAGGAAGGAGAGCTCATTGGCGTCACTCCTTGTCTAATGCTTTCCCCAAAGAGACCATGTGCGATTTTAGAATACGACGCGTCGGAAATGTTCAACAATATACCGTTCAATGTGTTTTGCCAATAAACATGTATAATGAAGTAATTTATCTCTTCCTATGGTTTTGGTTTATGGCAGTTTCTATTCTTACTGTTCTGAATCTACTATTCTGGCTCGTGAGGTCCCTACTGAGATGCGATAAAGTTAAATATGTACTGAATCATATAACTTTTAACGTTGACAAAAATGGTCGGATTTTCAATAGATTCCTCGATGATTACCTAGGTCAAGATGGAGTCTTTTTAATAAGATTGATCGGCCATAATTGTAATTTTATAACAACGAATGATATAACAACTGCTCTATGGAAAAAATATGAAGAAAGAAATATTAGCCCAGATCAAGAAGAATACGCTAGAAGTGAAGTTTAACTTTATTCTAATTTTTTTTTTATGCCAATATGATATTATCGTATAATACTGATTTAAAGAGTGATTGTATGCTTATGTGAGTAATATATCTGTTATATTCTTATACATTTGGTATACGCCTAAAGTATCATGAATTTAAAAATCAAATAAAATGCTTCTTATAATAAACTGTTGTCTATCTAATATTAATAAAATTTGCTATAAATTACTTTAAATTAGGATATGTTTTTACCAACCGCAAACCAATTTTAGAGTTTTTTTCCCTTTAATCTATCTATTAATAGATTCGTCTATTTATTAGTCCTGCATCAGGATGCATGTTGAATAACTGGTAAATTAACACCATCATTTTAGGCCTAAATATAACAATACTGGATAATTGCTTTAAATTAAAAAAAAGGATGTTTTTCTTTATTTTAATTAAAATTTATCTTGTCAAATATAGAATATTTTTTTTTATAAAAAAACAACATTATCCTTTTTATTTTCTTTGCAGTCCTTAGGTTAAAAGAACGTTCTTTATGAAGTATGTTATGCCAAGTTCTTCAGAATAACGAATGACAATAAGAACTAAAAGTAGAAAGCTTTACGAATGAAAAAAAAAGTACTTATACTACTTTCAACGACTTATTCTAAACAAAAAATTGTTATTATCACAATTCTTTTCTCATGTAAAAACGAAAAAAATAACATTATTTTCCCTAGAGAGTTGATAATAAAAGTTTCTTTATTACAATTTACATGTATGTAAACTGGTTAGGTGTTCCCGTTAAAAAAAAACTCTCCGAAAAATTGAACAGAGTCAAGCCAAGTTAATTTAAACCGGTAACTCTTAGCCTTGTGGCGAAACGTTCTTAAATTGTTTATAAAAATTCGGCAAGCATGTTTCTTAAAAATTGTGCGAATGTCGCGACACGACTAATGGGAATATCGAGAGGTGAGTAGAGTTTACCAAGCGAATTAATATTTAAATAAGTGAGCATAAATTTCTGTCGAAATACTATAGGCATCACATTGTCTTGTAAGAACTTCGCTTGTGCTGAAACTCTTGAAATCTAATCTCTTTAAAATCTCTTAGTTGATTTTATTCAATTATATAGAGTATTTATACCTAATAGTGGCCTTAACAAACTTTTTGTCCCATGCTTCGTGCTGAACAGTAAGAAAATCTAAATATACTCTTTGGAGGTCAATTAGGTATCAAATCAAATCTCATGAGGTCCAAGGAAGCCCTAAATTGGAATAATTGATTTAAAGTTTTGTAAAAATTCTCAAGTGGCACGTTTATTGCAAAAAAAAATGGATAGTATTAATTTACTTGTCAAAATCAGACAAAAAAATTTCCTTTACATTTATTGTAATTTAGCGGAAATTAGATGAAAACTCCCTGTAGTTCTTGCTATATAAAAATAGATAATTCTTAAGAAATTCCTAATACAAATGAATTATTGCATTTAAAAAAAAGTCCACAAATATCAACAATAAACGAAAACGCAAATTATAGGTTTACTAATTATCTCTATTTCCCTTAATAAATAATATATCTCTTCTGTGACGACAGATTTAATTATCTTTTGCACAAAATTAGGTGTTAGATGAATATTTGTACTGTTTTCAGTTCACTCTTCGGCCATAGTCCCTTCATCACTTCAAGTGAGAAAAAACATACAGACCGAGGTTGAAAATCAAATAAGCCAAGGAACAGCCGGACGTTTATTCGCCGTCGTCCATATTAAAGGATCCCAATATAAAGTAACCGAAGGGGATATTATAGTTCTCGGAAAATATCATCTCGAAGCTGATATTGGAGAGAAAATTCGTTTAAATAAGGTAAATTCTAATTAACTATTGTGTTTTCATTTTATAAGCAATCAGACTTAATTTCTACTATTGTCTTTTACAGATTTTACTAATTGGAAGCTCGGATTTTAGCCTTGTTGGTAGACCAGTCTTAAAGTGAGTGTTATTCATTCTGACACTAAGAAGATCATATCTTTAATTAAATTCTACAATTAACAGAGAAAACATGGCCAAGGTTGAAGCAACAGTCATTGAGAAAACGCTAGGACACGAAAAAATATTTTTTAATTATATACGCCGAAAAAGTCACAATAGAATGAGAAGTAATATTTTTTAAATTCTTAACTAACTCTTTCTTTTCTAATATAAATTTTTATTTCATATTATTCTCAGTCCGACAAGAAGCCATGACTCATTTACGAATCAACTCGATAGAGCTAAATTCTCTAGAATAACTCTTTAAATTTCCATTTAGTTAATTATATTTGTACAGTTGTACTATTTTTCTTCTTACACATAAATAAATAAGTTAATTTACGAGTTGACTATTATTTATAATTTCTTTTCACCTTTTATACAGTTTGAGGTTTACATTTAGTATTATTCATAATCTGTTAATGTTAACTAATTATTCATCAATCATCGGAAAGTAATCAAATTTTTTAAAATAAATGTAGAATATCTATCATTTCAACATATATTACATAACTTTTCTGAATATCCATAGGTGGGTAAGCTGATATTATAAAGGCAATAAATAAATTATTCAATTCAAATTTATTATAATCTGTTAGAGGAATTCTCATTTAAATTGTAAAAGAAGATGAAAATTGACAATTGTGAAGCCAAGGGATAAAAAAAAGCTTCTTATGGAATTAAAAAGAGGGTAAATAAAATTTGATGATTCACAAGTTATTTTTACTTCCGAAATCGATATTGTATGCCGGCTAATGAAGAGATTGTAGGATTACGGCTGAAATTAAACTCCCTTCTCAAATATAGCTAATATATCAAATAAGAAGAGTCGAAAAAGGAAGTTGAAATTGATCAACCTAACAGATAATCTCTCTCTCTCTCTCTCTCTCTCTCTTTCCATCATCTTTTTCGCAGCAAAAACAACATTTGAACTACTGAATGAAAAATAAATACGTAGAGAAGAGTGCACTAATTTTTTCCACCCAAAAAAAGATAACTTATGATTACACCTAGAGGAAGAATAAATACCTTATGATTAAAAACGTCTATTATTAAAAGCTTTCAACGCTATCGCCATCTGCGGGCTAATATTAGATTGTTAGAAATATACCTTCATTCATGCGTGTGCAATTTATACACAAACGTATATAAAGTGTTGTTTTGCATATTATAATTGATTAATGGCAGTAGAGGACGACTAACAGTTAGGAAGATAAGCGACTAGAGATAATCGGAAAAAATGGTATTTATTTTACAAAGAAATGCCTACAGACTAACTGCTAATCGATAACTCTCGTGACGCTTTAGGCGTGGTGATAAAAAGAAAAGACTCTGCTGCTAGACAAGGGTAAACAGGAAAATAATATGTCATCTACTTCAAGTCAACAACACTCTAGATCATCTCTAAGTTCAATTTTCTCCAAGCAAAGTTCAATCACGACTGACGATGGTGCAGCTTTTGGAGCTTGGGCTCAACATAATTACTACGATTTACCAGAAGAGCCTATTAATTTTCCCATGTCAAATAGACCACCAAGAAAGGAATCATCATCATCAGTCTCTTCAAGCAGTCTGTCAAGCACTGAACAATTTGACAATGCTTATTCAAGAAGAAGGGAATGTTTTGAAGAGAAATCAAGTTTCGAATCAAGTTTATCGTCGACATCAAATTTTGCCATTCCAGCAGAGGATGTCCTGATGAATTTGGGTTTCGGGTCAACGCCTAATATTTTACCCGAAAGATTCGCGAAAGAATGGTATGAAAAGATGATGAAAACCCGTATGAGGAAGTTAGAGGAAGCCAAAAGGCGAAGAGGTCAGTACGCTAACCAGAAACAAAAATCTTTGCCAGTTCACGAAGAAGAGGATGAAAAAAAGGAACTGGAAACTATTCCAAAAGTCTCGAAAATCGAGAAAATTTTAGAAGAAAAAGAAGTGGAAACCAAAGTTGATGATGGTAAAAAATTAGTATCTCTTCCATCAATTGTTGTCAATGAGAAACCTACAATTGTTCAACAATCAAGTTCATCACTGGAGGTTGCCGAAATTTTTCGTTCAGACGACAAACAACCCCCGTCTAGACGTTTATCAATAAGAAGTAATGAAGACCGACTATGCCCTCCTTCTCCGTCCGCTTACGGTTTGTCACCAAATGCCTTGTCACCGGTTACAGTCATTGAAATGGACCAGTTGGACAATATAAATGACACAGAACAACCTGGGGAATTATCGGCCATAAGCGAAGAGGAATTAATTTATACAATAACAAGTCAAATCACTAATCAAAAAGAGAATATAGCAGAGAGACGATCTGCTTTTACCTCTACCAACTCTGCAGACCCAGAAGGCAAAATAGAAACAAATCTAATAATGTTTACTCAGGATGTTGCAATCCAAGAGGATGATGGAAGAATTTCTCCAATTATAATGAGACCAACACCATATTTTGAGGAAGACGATCAATTCTGTATTGTTATGGACAAGTCTACACAAACAGTGATGCCTTCCAATGAATGTAAAGAGGTACAAACGAACAAGGTTCATAAATTATGTATAGGAACCCAAACGGCTCATAACTGGCAAAATGGTGAGGACAATAGTGCTGAATTTGAGTCTTTCGTTATACTTTCATCAGTAGCAGTTCAAACGGAGGAAACTCTTACACGATACAAATCCTCTAAGAGTTTAAGACAATTTAATCATACATTAGATAGATTAGCCGACAAAGCAAGATCCATAAATGAGCAAAAAATTGATGTTTCAGCAGTAAAAACACAATGGTGGTTTGATCAACTATTGTCGCCGAGTATTGAAAGGAAAACGTTAAGTGAATACTTAACAAATGAAAAAGAAGATGTTGTATCCAGCTAAAAAATAATCGATATTCAGCCCTAAACAATTAAGGCCCTTTGTCTTTAAATTAAACTTAATTTCTTCTGTTTAGACATCAGGAATGTGGTAAAACCCTAATTACGAACACTCAAGAATATTAGCATAAGCATAGTATTGTAATTATGTGACTTTGTTCCTTCGTTTACACTATTATTATAAATATTCTGGTCTTAAAAAGTTATTTATCATCTTAAATATCAATAGCTTTAATTTATTTTAAAAAAAAAAACAGAATAAACTTTATTCCAGATTTTTATTAAAAACTAAAATGAAAACAAACTGGAGATTATAATATAATAAGGTTTATTTTTTAGAATGACATGATTTGTTCCATTTATGGAATGGACTCGATGACACAGGCCTTTTTTAAACTTTAATTTCAAGCTATTTTGAGCATGTAGAAATGATTAATAACGATATTTGTAAGGTAATTAAATATCGATACAAATGAAAACTGTATTCTTAACATATTGGGTATTAATTTTAAGCATAAAGGCCAGAATATCGCTTTACCAGCTCTCAAAAATTCGTGTTCATCTAAAAGCCTACACTTTTCTTTTAATAATTCTTTCATGCACCAGATGTCGTTAATGTTAGGAAATATGTAACCAATAAAAACTGGTAAAGATTTTGCCAAAACTTTATCAATCACATGACAGTGATAAGCTTGTTGTTCTTGTAAATATAATAAGTGGATGTTTAACGGTACGTATCAATTTCGAAGAATTGCCCATTGATTATATACAAATCTAAGCATTGAGCTAAATATAGTTTTAAATGATAAGTTAGCGAAATTCCTTTAAGAGTTTAATAATTTTCCTGTACTTCCTCCCACAGCTTGAACATGCCTATTTTGTACTCCGTAATTTCACGCGGATCAACAATTCTTGCACAGTATGCTGGATACAGCGGAAATTTTACAGATGTTACTCAGCAAGTGTTAACAAGAATCTCACCTGACAGCGACAGGATGACCTATTCACACGGAGAGTAAGTGTGAGAAACATTCTAAATCTAATGCGAACTTAACTCAAGTATTCAATCATAGATATTTATTTCATTACGTATGCGACAAAGGTATCGTGTATTTGTGCATAACAGATAACGTAAGTATCTTAGATTAATCAGATAATCTTTTATTCAAGTTGAAGTTTTGATCATTAAGATATTTAAAAGAAAGAATAATTCCTCTTCTGTTTTAAGATATTTTATAAAAGACATTGTACTCAAATAGTAATTTTTATTGATCAAAATACATCTTTGTTTTTATCTAGGCATTTGAGAGGTCAAAAGCTTTTAATTTCCTGCAATATATTAAAAAGAAATTCGAAGTACAATATGGTGACAGGGCAAAGACTGCATTACCATTTGCCATGAATACAGATTTCTCTCAAACTTTAAAATCTCAAATGGTAAATATTTTATAAGATATTGAAGAAAATTGGTGAAAATTTTTATTCCTTTTTTCCTCTCTCTAGCGACATGTTTCCGCCGGTGGTTCTCCTAGAAATGATTACAGTGAAAAATTGATTAAGGCTCGGAGTGAAGTGGACGAACTTAAGGGAAGTCTCGTTCGAAACATAGGTCAGTGTTTTTTTTTTAAAAGAAGCAAATAAATATGTCTGTATATTTTTAGATGATTTGGCTCAAAGAGGTGAAAAACTAGAATTACTCATCGATAGAACAGAGGAATTAAACACAAGTGTAAGCTAATTTTTCTCCCTTTTTTGCAGATCTTACATATTAACCTAAACATCTATCTTTTTTAATTAGTCAATGACGTTCAAAACAAAGAGCAGAAATCTTGCAAGATCGCTTTGGTGGAAGAATGTTAAGTTAACAATAATTATTGTCGTTATTTCAGTGGTAAATTACTTCAGTTGTAGTCTTTGACTTTACTTATTGTCTAAAAGTTTCTGTTTCTTTTTTCCAGGTAATTCTCTATATTATAGTATCGATAGCATGCGGAGGCTTAGGATGGCAAAAGTGTGTTAAAAAGAAGTAGAATAGTACAACTGACTGCAAACTCAACTAAGCTGCAAAAAAAAAGAAACACTATTTGTTTATGTTTATTAAAAAATGATAAATTATGTTTTTGACTATAGAGTATTATTTACAATAATTTTCACTTGACATACTCTAACATATCTTACAAGAGGTACATTTTAAAATGGTTATTTTAAACGATGTAGTTGTTGTCCATCAAATAGTTTGGTGTTATCAAATCATTTATGATAATCTTATTTTACTTGGTCCAACTCAATTTTGGCATGTCGAAATGTTCTGTCATTCCATCTAGATGTTTATTAAATTTCTGAAAATAGTCAACGATTTAGAACAGTCTAGTCTTTGTTGCTTTGTAGATACTTACAATAATTTTTTCTTTATGAGTCAAAGCCGCTCGTTTCAAAATTTTTTCATCAGCCTAAAAATAGGATTTTGTAAGAATATTTAACAATAAGAGTTTAGTTTAAAAATGAACCTTTTGCTTTTGAATTCTTTCATAAGCTAATTCAGCTTTAGTCTTAGTTTCTACATAGTCACTTTCCGTATAGTCCAACTCTTTGGTTCGTTTAATTTCTTCTTTTAGCTCTTTACTCTTTTTCTTCTTTTTTTTCTTTTTTATACCATGATCATTCTTTAGTTTAAGAGATCCTTTAGAAACGTTTTCATAATCATCCGACATGTTTATAAATACGACAATAGTGCCCTAAAATGGCTGCCGTTATTTTCGTTTATAAAAAAAATATTCATATAAAGCAAAATTTATATTATTTACTATTTATTAAAAACCCTATTTTTTTCTTAAGTATAGTACAAAATTATTTATTGTGTATAATTTGTTTCATTATCACTCACATTTACTGCGGATTGATTGCTGAGCTTTACTTCCTGTTGGAAATATACGACGAAAAAGTTGTGAAAAGGTGAATAGTTTATTTGTTTCGTTATGTTATGTCATCTAAAGCTGATAAAGAATATAAATAATGATTAGCTAATTAATTAAGTACAACTTTTTATAAGGACAGCTAAGATATTGCAGTCTTTAGAATAGCGGAGTTTTATCGTCTTAGTCACACCCTGACGGTTAATTAATGTACTTGTTTAGGGTGGTATTAATTAAAATGTATTGAATAAAATTTAAAAAATAATCATAAATAGAAAATAGGCTGCTGATGATTATTTATTTATTATATAACTAGGTAATGATCAAAGTAAAATGAGCGCCTCAAAGAATTTATTCATGGCGTTAAAAGTATCTCAAGTACTATCTATATTGTTTAAAAGTATTAAAATAGCTGGATCAATATATAAGCATTAAGAAGATACTGAAAAAAAAACATAATTTATTATAGAAGGGCAACAAATATTGGACAAAATAAAACAAAAGAAACTTATATTGAAAAGTGCAATATGTACCGTTATATGTTATCGCTTTAAACAGTCTACATAGATTGAATGGAGAAGAATCTTTTTCAACTTTCAATTAACTCTACAGTAGCTTCTGTTAATAAAAATTTTTCAAACATATTTAAGAAAATACAGGAAAATGAGAAGAATTAAAGAGTTCTTCTCAACCAAAGAGCCGAAAAAAAATTCAGGAAGTAATTCAATAGTTGAAATATCGTCTCCAACGGCAGTCACGCATAAACATCATGTAACATATGACGAAGGGACAAAAACCTTTTATAATCTACCAACCGAATGGCAAACGCTCGGTTTGAATCAAATTAGGTACGGAATAGTCTGTGATTTGGTCGCCGTTATTTATGATTTATTATTTTTTGCAACGCTACATATCATCATTTTTTTGTTGATTTTATGTAACAAAAACATTTACCCACTACCTTAATGGATTCAAAGCTTTTAGAGTAAAAATTTAGCGATTTTAATGTGGCATTTGGAACAATAGAAAGCTCACCTGATTGCCAATTAAAATTATTCAATCAGTTGACATTAATCTATTAGTTCATTTGCTTTTCTAATAGTAAAAGGCATGTAAGTGGTAATTAGAATTTTTGTTCACATTACATTCCATACTTTTATCTAATATTTTCCTGAATTGGAGCGTTTTGGATACATCCACAAGAATGAGAAAAGAAACAAGGAAGTGAATACTCTTCCATAGCTGACTTTTCTTTAAATGTACCTCCCCCCTCCCTTTTAAATCCTGTTAACTTTCGGTAAAATGTTCCATCATACTTCTTAGTTGTTTTTACGCATGTTTTTATTTTTATTATTAGAATAAATACTACTTCCCTTGGTTTTATCTAAAGAGAGTTTTTCAGTCATTGTATTTGGTTACAATAATTTATTGTTTGCTGGTGATTTATGCTTAAACGATAATTTTTCGCTTTTGCTTTATATATTCACAGCCATGGCATTATCATCATTATTTAAAAGTAGTAAAAAAGGGAAGCACTACATTACACCCACAAGTCCAACGTCTATCAAAGAAATAAGTGGTCCATCAAATTTTAAAAGACATATTCATGTGGCTTTTGACAAAGAGAAACAACAGTTTACGGGTCTACCTGATAATTGGGAGCAAATTCTGAAAGATCATAAAATTACGTATGTGCTTTAGCTTCATTATTGAATAGTTACTTTTTGTATCGATTTAATTTTTACTTTATATACATACTACATATATATTACATGTATTTAAAGGAGGGAATAATTTGAAACTTTATTTCCTGCATGTTTTCAACTTTTACAGCAAGGAGGAACAAAATGAAAATCCTCAGGCAGTTATTGATGCCATTCACACTTTTGAAAGTAATCAACATAAACCTACTAAATTTATGAATGAAGAATGCCAGTCAAATGATAGTTCATTTGAAGGAGATATGTTAGTGATTATTTGCTTATATCTTAATATATCCTATATTCTTAAAATCTTCTTCAATATAGTGAAGGTGAGATTTCTGGTTTCGTCGCTAAAGCACCTGTAAGTCAACTTTTATTTATTGACTATAAAATTTATTGTTTAGGGTAATATAAATATAAATAGATTTCATACTTTTATATACTATATAACCTATATATGTAGAAATATGCAAGTATCTACTAATATATATATATATATATATACTATACTTTTAAATAATTGGGCTATCGGTAAAATATTTGTATTAATTTTTGTCAAATGAATTAGGAACTTACCGAAATTACACATCCAATATCAACGATAAATCAGGTTAATTAAAATATATTTCTTTACAGGCTTAACCTAACAAGCTACTGCTGAGTACTAATAACGTCTAATATATTATTTTTAATTAACAATTCCTACATCTTCTTAAGCTTCATATGCTTAAATATTATTTTATATCCTTACGAACAGAATTCAAATAGAATAGAATGTAATCCTTAAAGTATTCATTTTTCTAACTTTACCTCTTTTTTAAGCTCATTGAATAACATTTATATCAAACGAAATAGCTTAACCTTGTTTTACCGATCTGCGAGTTCTCTCTTTCTAAATATGTTAACACATATACAATAGAAGTTGAAATGATTGATTTCTTTTTTATTTATAACAAAAGCTTTTATAATGAAAATTTTTACATGTAAACATTGTTTTAAATGTCTTATTAAATTGTTCTAAATAATTCTAATAGCCTGTAAAAGCGATTAACGAAAAGGTTGAGAAAATTAGCATAGAAGGTTACAAGAAAAATGAAGCTAATGATTTGACACGTCACAAATCGATAAAAAAGATCAAGAAGACTGATGAACAGATTATGCAGGAATTAGGTAAGTTAATTAAAAAGTTTGACAACTGTATAGTTTAACTTTTTGTTTTCTTTGCAGACGAACTGGTTAATAAAACTGTAGACCCGTTAACAAGATACGAAATAAAAAAGAAAGTAGGCTCAGGGTAAAGTATATCCTCTACGTTTTTAATTCTTTTTTTTCACTCTTCTTCCGTGTGAACTATTTAAAATTTAACAATAGGAACCTTTGAATTTATTCTAAGTAGATTTTCTTTTACAGATATAGTTAACATTTCAATGTATGTCTATTTTTAGTGCATCCGGAACTGTCTGTGAAGCTTTGGATAAAAAAAATAAGCAATTGGTAGCAATAAAGAAAATGGACTTGAATAATCAACCTAAGAAAGAATTAATTATTACAGAAATTAGAGTGATGAAGGAATATCACCATGATGCTATTGTAAATTTTGTTGACTGCTTTCTAGTTGGCAAAGAATTATGGGTCGTTATGGAGTTTTTAGCTGGAGGAGCTTTAACCGATGTTGTTACTGAAACTATATTAAGTGAACAACAAATTGCAAGTGTATGCAAGAAATGCCTTGAAGCCCTTGAATATTTACATTCATTATGCGTTATACATAGAGATATAAAATCTGATAATGTTCTATTAGGAATGAATGGCGAGGTTAGTGATATAGCACAGTACAATGCCATTAAAATATTCATAAAATTACTTCTCTTTATCATTTACACAGGTAAAGTTAACTGATTTTGGATTTTGTGCTCAAATTTCTCAAGCTGCTGAAAAGAGAAATACTATGGTGGGAACACCTTATTGGATGGCTCCTGAATTGGTTCAACGAGCTAAATATGGTAATAAGGTGGATATATGGTCTCTGGGGATTATGGTTATTGAAATGTTGGATGGCGAACCTCCATATTTAAATGAACAACCAATTAGAGCTTTGTACTTGATTGCTTCCCATGGAAAGCCAGAAATTAAGAAGAAGGATATTTCCTACGATTTACAAGTAATTTGACTGAGAAATTACAATTTGAGAGAACATTTATGAATAATGCATTTTTAACTTTTTCAGGACTTTTTGGATTGTTGCCTAAAGGTAGAAGAGGATGCAAGGTCATCGGCGGCAGAGCTATTGAGACATCCATTCATTATTAAAAATGCTAGCGACGAACAACTTAAGCAATTGGAACGAAACATTACAGCAGCAAGAAAGGCTTTACAAAAAGAATTTTAAGGTTGTAAAATAACAGCTGCATTATGTGATTTCAATTATATATATATATACATATATATATATATATATGTGTGTGTGTGTATAATTTCTCTGCTACATTCCAAGATTTTTGTTTTGATTGATAATATTCAATAATTTGTCAATGTTATTTTAAAACTTGTAAAGTTTTTTAAGATGTGCTTAAATGTTTAAAAAACTTAAGCTTTTCTCCTTTTTTCTTTTAACTCACCAGCATTTTTATTTCGATAGATATTCATTTGTTATTCAGGAATGTGTACATTGACTAGACAAGAAATGAGGATATTGTATATGGAACACTCTCTTCTTCTTTTAGGTACATTCAGAAATGTAAAATATTCGCTCATAATACTTTATCGTAACGTAATTTCATTAAATTCAATACAAACAAATACTAATCATTATGTGATTATTTTTATTGGATACGGATATTGTCCTTAATTGTTCCTTTTTTGAAATAAATTTAAATAAAACAAAATATTGTCAATCATTTAAGTATATCGTCTAATGTAGAGGTTGATTGAAGTACTTTATTAATTATGTAATTAGATTAGCCATATTTATTCTCGTCATAAAGCTTTTTTAAGTTAACACCCACTTATGCCGGGAAATTTTACGTCGTTTGTAACTTCTGCTTTCCAAATTATAACTTTTCCTGTACGTTTATCCAGTTTTTTCATAAATCCTTCTATAGGTTCTTTACTTTTTTCTTTGTCATCGTCACTGTTCTTCGATAAGAGATCGTCGATATCAGAATTAAATCTATTAGGAGAATTATTTTTATCCTTATCAATAGATTTGTTTTCGGGACTTTTCTGGAAATTACAATAGGCTTCACAATAGCAATTTATCGTTTGATTACACTTTTGTAAGCGTTCATTATAGGATTGGCAGCGTTTAAAATCTGATGTATTATTATTATTGTTATTATTAATACTTCTGCTACTTTTATTAGTATTGATCTCTTTATGATTTTTCATTCTTTATTATAGACTTTTCTAAACTGATTTTAAAATAACTATGACATTTTTCAAAGTAAAAACAGCAAATTTATAAGAAAACATAGGCCAAGCTTTTTTGAACAGATTATAAAATATTCTATTGTTCTCTATATTTTTCTATATATTTTTCTTTCTATTCATATTACTACCTAACTCAATAACATTAGGATTAACTCGACTCATTCTTTGAATGAATATACTAATTTTAATAACAAAGAGAAACTTAAAAATTTTAAACATATATCTATGTGTACTATTATTAAAATTTAAGTTTATCGAATATATTTAGACTAGCTATTGTTTCTTTAATCATATTTTATTTCCAGTATAAACTTCTTAACTCTTTCTTTTATCGTTTTTCATTTATGTTCTGAATTTTTAAAAAAATGACTGATTTTATCGTAAATATCGTAATTGCTTGTTATAATTGAGTAATAATAGAATAATTATGAAAATTGGTTCGAAAAAAAATATTTACGAAAATGCGTTTATCGTGTGACAACTTCCTGTTTCCAATGTGATAAGTATTTCTTGCAAAATCGCTCAAATTAATCACTAAGGAAAAATCGTCTAATTTTGCCATTAAATTAATGGAAAGGGATTATTTATTAACTTAATTTTTTGGTATGAATTAAAGAGGTTAAAGACCTGTTGTAATTCTCCCAAATATAATAGACCAAAGCTGTCCAAAAATATTTAGTTTGACTGTGATAGTATAAAAGTGAATATGGCTTCATCAGCTAAGAAATACCATCATATCCGTAAGTTTTAATAAAAAATTTTGTTTTGTAAACTAATAGTTCATTTTTACAATTTGTATTCAATCTTTCTTTAATAGAAGAGATTGTAGCCCACTCTTCCAAAGTTAACTGTGTTGCACTTGGCCAAAACTCTGGGAGAGTCATGGCTACTGGTGGTGAAGATAAAAAAGTTAATTTATGGACCACTGATAAGCCTAATTGTATTATGGTAATTATTAAATTTATTTGTTTTTGAGGGCGATAACGAAGAGAAAAGTAATTTTGTAACATTTTAATAAGTAATTTTCAATATCTTTTGACAAGAAATAAGAATCCATAGAGGATGGATTCAACCTAAGAAAGGCTATAACGGCTCTTGACAGTTTTAAATTTATTTGAATGTCTTTCAATCTCTTTATCGCTTTCTATTCATAAAGAATGCATTGTGCATTGAATGGAATTGAACTAGAACAAACTATACAGACTCTCTCGGGCCATACAAGCGGCGTGGACTGCGTACAATTCAACAAAACTGAAGAACTTGTCGCAGCCGGTTCTGCGTCTGGTTGTTTGAAATTGTGGAATTTGGAACAGTGCAAAATTGTGAGAACTCTGAATGGGCATAAATCTAGCATAAAAAGTATCGAATTCCACCCATGTGAGCGTTTTGTTCTGAGTGGAAGTACCGATAGTAATATAAAATTATGGGATGTCGAAAGAAAGGGTTGTATATTCACTTATAGAGGCCACACCAACGGGATTAATTGCGTTCGGTTTAGTCCTGATGGAAAATGGTTTTGTTCTGGATCTGACGATTCGTCAGCAAAAATATACGATATTTCCTCTGGTAAACAAATAGCACAGTTAGCCACTTCGGCTCCGGTGAAAGCAGTAGAATTCCATCCAAATGAGTTTTTGTTATGTTTAGTATCTACGGATAAAACACTAACATTCTGGGACATAGATGTCTTTAAATCAATTGGTAGCAGTCAACCATCTGATACTACAACTGATTATCGTTGTTTAAAATTTCATCCGGCCGAAAAGTGTGTATATGCTGCAACTAATGATTATTTAAAAGTTCATAGTTGGGAGCCGACAGAATATTTAGACTCCTTGAAAACAGGTTGGGGTGCCATTAGCGATATGGCTTTTTGTCAGGATCGTATTGTTGGTGTATCGATGCTGGGATCAAACGTATCTACTTATATTGTTGATCAGAATACTTTGCGACCATTTGGAGCTTCTGGAAGGGATACTGATCGTACAGAAAAGGGAAGTTCAGACAAGCGTAGGTCATTTGCAAAAGATGAAGCATTTCAAAGAAGTAACACACCAAAGGAGGATAAATTTGAAAAAGAAGATTTTAGAACGGAATCACAAGATTCAGACAAAGCTGACATTAAAAATCTTAACGAATATAGGGCAATGTTCCAACCTAAAAAGGAGGAAAGAAGACCACTGACTCAAGGGGGCGTGAATCCAGATGATTTTCTACCGAAAAAGGTACAGTCTACTGAACTGGCTAGATCTGAGATACCAATAACATTAAATAAGGGGCACAATTCAATGATTGGTGTCCTACAAGCAAGAGCTAAAAACCTACAGATTGTACGAGCATTATGGACGACGGGAAATATCCGAACTTCTATCGAAACGGCTGTAGGAATGAAGGATCAATCCATACTCGTTGATATATTGGACGTTATTATAAAGAAAAAGTAAATAATAAAACTATTTTCCTCAATTATTTGCATACTAATCATTTTAATCCATAGCTCCTTGTGGACTCTGGATTTAGCTGTTATTCTCTTGCCCCATTTATTGCAGCTTCTCCAAAGCAAATACGAAAAGTAAGCATAATTTTAAAACGATATCTTTAAAACAAAAGGTTAATATCATGAAAATAATCTTACAGTTATGCCATTGTTGGTCTACACTCGGTAAAAACCATCTTAAAGTGTTTTGGATCAGTAGTAAAGGCTAACGTATCCGCTCCACCTGGTGCTCCAGGCGTCGACATATCAAGAGAAGAGCGTCATGCTAAGTGTAAAGAATGCTATGATCTTTTGTGTAAAGTTCGTCACGTTATCGATTCCCCCCAACCACCTAAACACTTGATTAAATCTGCCTCCAAATTAAAAGAAGTTAAATTTCTATTCCAACAACTCGACTGAACAATTACGTTTACAAAGCTGTGATCACATGTTTCTCTATTCCTTATCTTTTTTCTTTTGCTCTTCTATCAGCAACTATTATCTCTTTTATTTTCTCTTTACAATTCAAACATATCTTTTACTTAAATAAAAAAAATCCACATATTTTTGCAACTTCCGCTTTTTTCCTCTTTTGCACACAAGATAGATAATATTTTTAAATTTTTTCTTCAATTTAGGTTATTTATTTTTATTTTTGCAAATTTAAAAGAAATAATGTTAATGTGCTTTTAGCTATTTTATTAAATTTAGCTTAAATTAAGGAATTTGTCACTTTTTATGTGATAAACCTCCACAAAAATAAAACGAGTTTGTTTGATCATTTGAAAGAAAATCAATTTTCTAGTTTAAACTTTCCTATAAAAGGTTTCCTACAGAACTTAAATAGAAAGAAAAACCTTTCTTTGTACTTGAATTAAATCGTCTTGACTTCGGTTCATATTATTATATTGTTTATTTATTCAAATGGGTCTCACTTCACATACAAGTGACAAATGGTCAGACGGAAAGACCGCGTTTGGTAGAGCGGTCATCTGTGTCACATGTTCATGTGCCGGCATTGGTATGGTTCTAAGTACTTCAAATTTATCGCTTTCGACGAAAACATAATCAAGACATCCATGAAAAGATGCTATATAATTTGTGTAATCGGGGTAACCAGTGGCACTTTTGAACTTGAACAGCGATTCAAAATTCCAATTTGGAACGTACTGAGCTTCACCATCCGAAAAGAACGCTTTATGATTATTATTAATTTTTCCATCCTGTAACAATTGAACAGCACCAGATAGTGGATCCGAATTGAAATCACCGCAGAAAATTATCTTAGGTTTAACGTCCTAAAAGGATTAAAACAAGATAAATATAGTATATTTCAAACAAAAAATAATTATCAATAAATTCAAATTTTGTTTACTTTTAAATTCTTCAAAACCATTTCCATATGTTTAAGGCTTAAATAAGCTTGAATAACCCTTATATGATCCGCGGTAGGATGAAAGTATGAATGTGTATTGCCGATTAAGATATCATCTCTATTACCTCCTTTGCATTTTACATGTATGAGTTGTAAGGTGTTCTTTCTGGGCATAATTTTCTCTTTTAATAGATCTTTAGAAAGTATTTTATCTTTAACATCCGAATTGTAATCTTTTTCAATACAATCAGCCAGATGAATGCTATAGTCAGCTACAAATCTGAAATAAATAAATAAATAAATAAACAAAGAGTTATTAATACTTAAATTCACTAATTTATTAATACTCGAATTTGTTTCTATTTATTAAAATAGAGCATCCTTCTCCCGTACTTTCTTTTTTTTGCCTAAAGAAACATTCAAATCCTAATATATCGAACTTTGGTTGTAAATCGTTATAAAAGATTTTCTTATCTAATTCTTGTAGGCTAATAATATCAGCATTGAAACCTTCAAATAAGGAAATTTTGTTAGATAGTTGAATTATTAATATTGTTATTATTTTAATTACCAATTAATTCTTTTATGTATAATTGTTTCCTATAGTCAGTTGAAAGGGCGTACGCAGGGCAATATGGATATAAAACTGCTTTACTATAGTCTGTATCAGCGTATAAACCAGCCAGTACGTTATAGGTAACAACTCGAATACTGTAATAAATAGGTATTTGTGATAAAAACAAGAAAATAAATCAAATATTTAAATGAACCTATCTTTATCACAAGGCTCAGTCGTGTATAAATGACGTTCTTCGAAAGGACATACGCCTGGTCCAGCGCTAATTGTACATTTAGACTCTCCACTCTTTTCCTGACCATTTTTATCCTTATTCCTTGGTAAAATTGTACATTTTATTCTACAACCAATATCGTTAACGGATGGTCTAAATTCTCTTTCGTTAGATAATTCAACCCAACTTGTGGTTACAACCCTTTTACCATTTTGTAATTCTACTTCCTTCTTCACTTCTTTTGACCAAGTAAACTTTGATATTTGAAGGTCCGTAAAGTCACTTTCAACTCGAAAAAGTATAGGAAATCCAGCAAGGATACTACTTGATAAATTAATACTTTGAATAGTTGGTATGTTAACTTCAATCTTAAACTTTTCATCAGCGATCTTCATAATTCCGTCTTGTTTCCAAGCGTCTCCAGTTTTTGTTGATAGGTCTATAACTTGATCACCTTCTAACAGAGATATATCAATCTCAGTCGGTGATTGAATATCCTGTTTATTTTTCTTTTTTGATGATCTGTTGAATTGAGATTTTTTATCCAAATTATTCATTTAACCAATCAAAAACTTACTTTTCAATCCATTTAATAAGATTTTGAGATAACCTATTGATTGTTTCTGAGAGATTTTCGGTTTTACTCCGGTTCATATTAAATTCCCTAGTTTTATCATTTAATTTATAAGTAAAATTAATATGAATTCTTTCCTCATCGTCAACGTTTCTAACGTAAACAGTGCTAAGAGACATATTGTATTTCAGACGATAGAGTTGACTAAACAATTTTCGTCCTCGACCAAGTATCATATATGAAAGACTATCAATCTTTCACAACACTGTTGAGAACTTGTTATTTCCTATTGTGCAATCTAAAGAGCATGGGCACAGTTAAAAAAACCTCCACGAAATTCGAGTTTGAGTTACCTGGTAGAGAGAATATTTCTCATAATCGGTGGATTGAACTCGAAAAAGTTTATTCATCTGTTTGCGCGCCTTATAGAACTCCTATAAACTTATTTTATAGATTTATTGACAACCACTAAGAGTTATCTCTTTTATTTCTTAAACCTTACAATTCTATACGCTCGAATACAAAGAAAAACGAAATTTTCTAATAAAGAATATATTTGCAAGTAATTAATATTTTTCTAAACTTTCGCATTTGATTTATCAGATAATTTATTTCATGTTTAACAACATACTCTCAGGATTTTCGAGATAATTTTTCCATACATTAGAAAATCTGGCAATTGATGCTCCGTCAACAACTCTATGATCAGCCGACCAAGAAACATTCATAACATTTCCAACTTTAACATTTTCATTTTCATCAAAAACTGGTATTTTTCTTAACTTTCCTAATGCACCGATAACAACCTATATAACAAAGAAAGAACAGTAAGTTATGAATTGATTATTTGTTATTTCAAATATTACTTGATCAGGCATTAAAATTGGAAAAGCATAAGTTCCACCAATTGTTCCAATATTTGAAAGAGTAAATGTTCCACCCGACAGATCGTCTTGTCCTAGTTTTCCTTCGCCACCTAAACTAATTAACCTGTTCAATTCGACGGCAACTTGCAGAAGACTTAAATTTTGAACATTTTTAATGTTAGGTACTATAAGGCCTTGAGGGCTATCCAATGCTAAAGATATATTATGATTAGAGTAATAAAGAATATTTTCACATTTTTCATCAACTGAAGCATTCATTTGTGGATATTCCAATAAAGCCAAGGACGCAGCTTTGATAAAGAATGGCATAAATGATAACTTTACGTCATACTTCGATGCAAGTGATTTCAATTCATTTCTAGTTTCGATCAATCTGCTTAATTCCAATTCGTCTTTATACCCAAAATGTGGAATCTTTAGTGCATTAGTCATTGACTTCACCATTGCTTTTTTCATTCCCTTTATTGGTTCCTTTTTATCTGCCTGTTCATGATAATAGACATTTAGTTGTTATGTAACATTATAAACAAAACTTTATATTCAATAAGCTATAAAAAATAAAACTTAACAGTTAAAGGTGCTGCTGGAGTTGAAGGGACAAAAGTACTTGGTTTCATCGTTTCAACTGATTTCGGTACTGCAGGTGTTGGTGAAGCGACTTCTTTTGGTTTCGCCGTGAAGTTGTTTAAATATCTCAGAACATCTTCCTTTAATACTCTTCCCTGTTTACCTGTTCCAGCAATTTCAGACAACTCCAGGGAGTTTTCAACAGCTAATCTTCTAACTGCGGGTGTTGCTAAGATTTTACCACCGGATGTAAATTGTTCCACTGATGATACTTCAGCTGGCTCTTGAGATGATTTAGATATAACTTGATCGTCAAAATCAATTTGACTTTGAGAGGATTCTTCATCCTCAACTTCAATATCAACTAAGGGATTTCCCACAAGAACAACATCATCAATCCCACAATATAATTTCCTAACAATTCCATCATATCTACTAGATATTTGAGTCGTAGCCTTATCACTCTGTACGTCACATAATGCATCAAATTGGGCCACTGTATCACCTTCTTTCACGTGCCATTCTGTTATAGTTACTTCCCTAATACCTTCACCAATATCAGCTAGTTTAAATGGAACGATCTCGGCGCAGTAAGAAGTAGTATGAAAATATCTATTCTTGACAAAATTTTGGCGGGGAGCTAGGACATGTCTTATATATGTTGAAAGCTGATGGTTTCGATTTATCTGTAGATAGAATTAACAAAACAAAAAAAAATTTTAATATGTAATTATCATTAAAGAAAACAAAGATATTATTTCTTCCCTACGCAAAGATAAAAAATAAAGCTATATAATTTTGTCGAATAATAAATTGCTATTCAACAAACCTTACGATAGTGGTTTATAAAGTTGAAAATTAGACCTCTTCGTCCTAGAGCCGCCATATTTATACCGCACTGAAGTCAGGCACACTACACGAGACAGGAAGTAAACAGCCATTTTCATAGTAATCGTTTGGCGCTTATTTTATAAATTATTATTATATATATTATATTCATTTTACAAGATTCAGATAATTCTTATATTAACTTTTAATATAATTCTTTACTTAGCACAAATAATAGAATAAATTATAAATCAATTGAGTATCAAAAATAACTCTTTCCGTGTATTATTAATCGAGACTAATATACATCATTTATCGGGCTCAAAAACAAAAAAATTTGATTATTTAGTTGGCTGAGAAACAAAAACAAATTTGATAATACTAACAAATAGCTATTTTTTGTTAGAATAGTCTACTAATGTATCACCCATATGCTCATTATGGGATTTGAAATTATTCTTCTTTTTATTACCCCCTTTCTTCGGTTTTCTTTTGATAACCGGCCGCTAAAAATATAATATAGATTGTCTTAGATATCTTTAAAAAAGAATAGAAATATATATTTATTGGTTATTCTTACCGTAGCTTCTCCCATGGTTGTCATTGCGTGAATACCTTGCTTTTCAAGATATTCATCAATTTTCTTTTCATCCGTTCCCTCCAGAGGAATGGATCTCCATAATTTTTGTAAACTTTCATCTACTTTAAATTCAAACGTTTTGTCATTGTAGAATATCACTCTTTGCTTATCTTGCGGCCTTCTAACATATATGATTTGATCATTTAGATTCTAAGAAAAACAGAAAAAGAGACAGATTTAGAATAAAAAAACAATGATCTATTTATAAATTACTTTAAGATGCTTTTCAGCATTTGGAACGCTTTCTTTTATATCTACTTCAAGGATACCTCCTAAACTTTCTTGATCGTATTTCTCTAAAAGTCTCCTTAATGATTTTCTATCTTTAGCTTGATATTTTGGTCTAAATTTAAAGAATTGACCAGGTTCTGTTTCTATTTTTGGATTGTTTGGCAGAGCCTCATTTGCAAGCCAATGTCTAATTTTAGGTCCAGCGTCAGTCTGTCCAGTTTCTTCTAGAATTTCTTGAATGTTCAAAGAATGTGTGTCGCCTTGTAAATGCCTATCCTATATTTCAATTATTTTGAAAAGTTCAGTGACAGTATTGTTTGCCGAAATATTCTACCTACTTTCATATATCGAACAATTTTAGATAAAATACTGAATTTGTACTGAGATGTTCCAGAAGTTGACTTGTAATCAAACATTTGCGATACTGTGGATATAAATTTCATAATTATTAATAAAAAAAACTACCGCAAAAAATAACACACCTCTTTCACTTTTTGCTTTTTTGTCTAATTTATCTAAACGATCAAGTTCATCGTCTGCTTCATCTTGCCTTGGCCTCTTCTTCCTTTCAATCCCAGGATTAGCTTTCGCTCTTTTCAAGAAAGCAGTCCGTTGCTTCACTAATTCAGGATCCATCGTTTGTAAATTTACACTAAGTATATTATCGTTCACGAACAGCCAGTCAATTAGTCGAATAGTACAAAACTAAGATGATTAAAAAGTAGGGTTCAGTATAGTGTGTAACGCAATTAAATTACTGAACAGATGAATTCTGACAGGCTTATATTTTTAAGAATATTAATGTTTTTTATCGAAAAGTATTAAGCACTATAAGTCTGTCAACATATGAATGTTAATACTAAGATGGGAGCGTCACAAGACTCTTGCTTTTTTTTCAGCTTGTCTAGTATTCGTTGAAAAAAGGTTTTAAACAATAAAAAATGCCCCGGTAGTTAATTGAATGGTCAATATAAGAGTTGTTAATTTGTTGCGTCGGGTGATGTATTAAGATCTCAACGTCAATGGTATTTAGTTATACCCATAGGAACCGCCATTTGCTTTCCTATATTTATGTTATAGGTCAAATTATCAAAAGCAAAATGCCCTTCACAGAGGAGGAATGGTTGCCAACTTTAGATGAATTAGAAGTTGATGAAATTAATATGAGCTCTGCCCCTTTGAAGGCAGGAGCTCATTATTTTGGCAAGTATTGTGAAAAGGATTGCAAGGTTTGTTGAGTGATAATAAATAAAGGCTGTACGTTCGATCGGTACCTAATTCTGTTTCTCAACCTTTAGGAGTATATGCTATGCAGCTCCGAAGAAAAAGATCCTCGAAAATGTCTAAAATATGGAAAGAGGGTAACTCGTTGTGCTATCAATTTATACACCCAAATTCGAGAAAATTGCGCTGAAGAGTTTACAAAATATTGGCAGTGCATTGATCATGCAGATGTTAATATGAATTTATCCTGGTTTGTAAGACTTTCAAATTCATATTCCACAAAATAAGACTTTTTTGCTTCATAAAATTTAGGTGTCAGGCGACGCAAGCTATTTTTGATCAGTGTATGAAAGAAAAATTAAACTTTGAAAGGCCCAAACTTGGTTACTTAAGGTATGCTGATGGAATTTTAATACATTACATAACAACTAATTAATTTCATAAAATGTTATTATAGCAAAACGAAAGTTCTTGATTCGAGCAGGCCGCGTCCTCAACGCAATCTGCCGTTACCAGATCCTGTTCCAGAATTACCCGACTCTGCTGATCTGCCAGCAAGTGAGACATCTGATAAAAGAAAATTTGGAAGAGCAACTGGAACTTTTTGGAATGTTTTGTGGTAGAACTGATACATCGTCTAATAGAATTCAAAATTGCTTTATATATATTGAAAGAAAACAGTTAATTGAAAAACTAGTAAAGTTATCTTTGCAAACATATTTTTATCTTAAAAACCATTGTATAACCTACTTAAAAGAGATATGCCATACTTTGAAAAGTTATGATCGTAGAAAATAAGTTCCCATAACCATGGATTACGGTTTTTTTCATCGAATTATTCACTGATATTTATCGATTTAAAAATGATCTTATCAGTTATCTAAGTAATATTTTTTTATAGGACCACTGTAATTACTCAAGAGTCTTGTTAAATCGGCAGAAATAAGCATTCGAACTCAGTTTATGACAGGTTCGGCATCTGTCTTCGATTAGTTTCATAAGAAAAGCAGATTACATCAGGGAACCTAACAAAAGTGCATTTCGAAAGTAATATTTCCGGTTGACATGTCCAATAGCTCAGATAGCAGTCTTTGAAACAGGAAGGTTTGTGCTCAAAGCCTATTTTTGATTTGAAGGAAGGATTTTGAACAAAAATAAAGGTAGTATTTTAAAAGAATTATTGAACTAATATTTATTTTGTTTAAATGAAACTAAAAACCGTCTAGTTCTGTTGCACAATAGTTACCATGGCTGAAGAAAATCAACTTGATATAGGGACTTGTGAAGGACCCAATGCTATGTACGTGAAACTTATATCATCTGATAATCACGAATTCATTGTAAAAAGGGATCACGCTTTAACTTCTGGCACGATTAAAGCTATGTTATCCGGCCCAGGTAATAATATCGATTATTGGCACGTCTCCCGGACTACTAAAACGTTTTTTTAAAAACACAGGTACTTTCTCTGAACATGAAACAAATATGATCAATTTTCGCGAAATTCCTTCTCATGTGTTGGAGAAAGTCTGCATGTACTTTACATATAAAGTGCGCTTCACTAATAGTTCAACTGAAATTCCTGAGTTTCCAATTCAACCAGAGATAGCTCTTGAATTGCTTATGGCTGCCAATTTCCTGGATTGTTAGTGTTTTTAAATACATGTCAGTGTCAGTCAAATTTTTATTAAAAAGTCTTCATTTAAAAATCATACCTTTTATTATGCTTTGACTATAATATTGCGCATATTTTCGAAGATTTACCTCGAAGTTGAACAGTGGATTTTTCATCTGCAATCTTTAAAAAGGAAACCTTTCCATCTTGACAACCAATCACCACAATATCGCTCGCGGTAAGGTCGAAAGCTAGAGGTGTACTATGAGTACTAAAACGACCGAGAATTGAGCTAGTTGCAGTACACGCTACAGTTAGTTGTTCACTAGAAAGAGATAGCCAGGCGGCTTTCCTTCCATCAAAGCTAAGTCGTGGATAAGTATAAGGCCCAAGAGAATCTTTTACACCATTTCCTGATTCAAATTTGGCTATAATCTTTGACATATTAATATCATAAACAGAACAGTCTGCATCAATACCCTTGGAACCGTCTTTACAAACGTTTAAATTCCTATGGGGAACAATATTCAAGGGCGTCTCTTTCGGACCGTTTAAATCTATGCTTATTTTCACTAATCGATCATGGGGATCAGTTTCAACTACATAAAATATATCAGCATCTTGAACTACCGTTAGGGAATCCTTTAAAATGTTTTTCTTTGTTAAAATTAGTTCCCGTTTGAGATTATAGACGGTAATAGTGCAAGATCGACCTTCAGCAGTCTGAGGATATTGCTGTAAGAGTATTACATAATCATTTAATGTTGTCTCCACAGCAGAAAATCCTCCAACTTTATTTGGAAATTCAAGTATCTTGCAGCGTTTCTTGATGTCCCAAGCCATTGTGGAAACATCCTGATCAGGGGCAGTTTCTAAATGCGTTAATAAAACTCTTGAATTTGAAGAATTCATTTGTAATGTATAGCGTTTCAATCTAGCAACATCAATTGGAATACTCCATAGGTGGCGCCCAGAAAGCGAATCCCATATATTCAACAAAGCTTTCTGACCAAGTATCCAATCCCTCGTTACGACTGTCTTCCCATCATAGGATATTATTGGAGGTGTAGTGAAATAATTCTGAGCATCTTCGTAAACAGCTGCTGGCTTTGATAGAATGCAACAATTTTCTGGATCCCATACCCTAGTCTCGGTGGATTTTCCCCTTGTTACGACCACTGGAGGAAAATTTTTCGAACACGAAACAAACCTACAGAACCACTTCAAATTCAAAGGCCCCACTTCGACTTTTCTTTCTAATAATTTAGGAAAACTCCATATATCAATACTTTTGCTTCTTACACTGCTAATACCAATTAAATTTTTCATTGATGTAGAGAATACGCCATCTATTGTTAATTTTGATATGATGGAGTTGTGTAATACCTTACCATTAATAATATTCAGAGCTAACAAATGATAATCAAATCCAATGATAATCTTATCATCATCGTAAATTGAATAACAATTGAGAGAATGTTTTAAATTGTGACTGTAAGATTTTAATACAACGTCAGGTATTGTTAATTTTGAAACGAACTTGTTCATTTTCAAATCCCAGCATATAATTGTAAATTTAAAAACGACAAAAAGCCATTTTTCGTGTAGGAAACAATCTCGAACTTCTTCGGATTTGACATATTTTCTTAAATCAATTTTACTCATTACTCCTCCATAATCATCTTTATCGCATGATAATATATCAACGACTTTGTCATTCCTCACTCTATAAAGAGAATCTGTTAGATCGTGATAGATTGATTTGAAAATTGGAGTATCTGTTTGTATAGTTTTAACTGTAGTAAAATCTTTCAAGTTTAATAATTCTATTTGATCAACTGATGTTAGAATTATAAACGAATTTTTATCATCTATATGAAAATGATGGGAGTTTGTGTTGGTCTCGGCCAAAAGGTTACCGCTACTCCAATCAAACTTTGATATTATCTTATTTTTTATAAAGATAAGTAAATCATTCGCTTTGCTCCATAATTGCATATTCGTTACAAAGCCTACTGATGGGAAAGACTTAGCTAGTACAGTTGTTCTTAATAATTCGCAAGATTCCAGATGTAATTGATACACTCTATTTATGTCTTCGTGAAAAGGCGCGGCCAATGTAACTCGTTTCTCAGTCTTGTCTAAATAATAGACTTTAAGCTTTGCAGAAAACCCATCATCAGTTAAAGAAGGTAGAGGTATCTCTTTGTCAATTACTCCTGTTTCAAGATCCCATACTACTAGGTCATTGTTATCAGTTATTGTTGATATTCTACTTTTATTTAAAGAGCTGAATATAATATTTTCACCCGGTCTTATATTGTTATGCTGCAAGGAAAATATCCTAGCTCCTCCTGGTCCAGGATAACATTGATGTAGGGGTTTAATTATGCAATCTTTAGTATTTAGGCATTGCTTAATTAAGTCTTTTAATTTAGGTCTTTTGTCGTCAGCCAGTTCGTATAATCTTCCAATCAATTCAACGCTCAAGGTGTCTGGCTGAGTAAGTAGAATGTTTCGAACCGAGCTCAAACTCTGATAAACAAGGGAACACTCTTCATCGTCTGAGACTTGTCTAAAATCTTCGATTAAGTTATTTATACCAGTCGCCACTAATTTTATCTTTATCCATTCGTAATTAAATAAGCATTCACTAAATAGAAGATCAAACTGCTTAGATAAGGTATAATGATAAGGTAAAAAGTATAATTTTCTTAGGTTATAATTGATATTTGTACCATTTCGAAGGTTAATGATTGGTTGATTAGGTACGTTTCTGTGAGCAGAGCTATTATTTGATTTCAAGTTAAAATGCTTTACTTGCTGCTTTGTAAATTGAAAAGGTTTCGGCTTATTATACCAGGTTCCAGAATAGAACTCACTTAGAGTTGTATGGAGAATCTTTCTCTGATGTTCAACGTACATACTTGTTGCAACCTCTATAAATTGACGATGATACCAGAAATGAACTGTTGTACCATGAGATTCTCTCTCAGTGAGATAGGGAGATATACTATGCCTCAATCTAGCCCAGAGGAATGATGGTATACGTCTAACTGGAGGTATATGGTATTGAAAAACTTCCCCCAAAACTTCATCATCCAAAGATAAGACATCTTGCATCTCCATTTCGCTAAGGCCTTGCGGGTTACAAGTCAAATAACCAAGTGCCCTGCAAACGAATAATCTTCCATATTTTTTCTCAAGCTGTTTAAATAACTGATGAATTGTTCCTTGTACAGAATTTTCAATTCCAAAAGTATTTTCATTTTCCTTTTGTTTAGTATTGCCGAATGATTTTTTTAAGAGAAATTTTGTTCTCTCCGGGGGCTTTACTTTTTGAAAGGATTTCCATGTTAGAGCACTGTCGAATGCCAATTTTACAAAAATTGGTAAACTACAATGCGAAAACATTTTAACTAGATAACTCTCTTGCTCCTGTGTTATTTTACGTTTATACTTTGTCAACCATACTTTTATAATATCAATTGATAATTGACCACCCAATATCTTTAACGGATTGTAATGAGCATTCGGTAATCTTTCCTTTAAGTTATCTAATATTCCATATTCTTTCGATAGCGTTGATACTAAGATGTAAGTATTTTTGGGTAGTATTAAAGGTAACCAGCTAAGTTTATGAGCACCATCTTCCACAGATAGTTGATCAATGGAATCAAGTAATAAGATTAAAGGGCTTTTCTCTGTACTTTCATTTAAAAGTTGATAAAATTGTTTAATTAATTCAGAAAAATCAGACGTTTCTGTGTAAGTTAAATTGAAAATTTTACTAATTTGTTCGCATATCGATCTTAAAAGAGAGCGAATATTTGAACTGAATGGAGTCGTTCCCAGAAATCGAACAATAACAATTGGTTCCACGTTGGGAAAACAGGTTGGAATCTATTAATATAATTATAAAAGGTTAATTAGTTTTTTAAAATACAAGGTAAATGAACTCACTAATTTAGATAACATTGCCATAACACTGGTTTTACCACAACCAGATGGCGAATGAACGATTATAGGTGTATTAGACTCTTTAACTTGATTTAGTATGTTTGTTAAGAACTGTTCTCGTCCCTGGAACATATTTATTCGGTTAAGAGCAGAATGTAAATGTTGAATTATCTCGTTGAAGAGCAATTGGCTTTCTTTTCCAGAATCTAGAACATTTTGTTTTGTCATGGCATCGTCTATTAAACGTGAAATAACTTCATAAAATTGATTGGACACTCTGCTCAAATATTCTCTATGTTTCACTTCATTAACTCCTTTACCACCGCAATTCCATTTAATATTCGACCTGGAAAAGTAAAGAGCTTTCATGTCTTATCCTAATGAGAAAGGGAGTGTAACTACCCACTTGAAGATTAATGAATCTGGCATCTTTTGAGTAATATTATCTCTTAATGCAGATAAGGAACTCTGAGCGTTTGTATCTATTTGGTCATCTCGAATATCGATATAGCGCCAAACTCTATCAGCAGGATGCTCTAAATGCTCTTGGAGATCTTCAATATGTCTGATAAAGCAAACACATCCATCAAGATTTTGAGAATTTTTTAGACCTTCCATAACTTCTTTTTCAGTCACTAAAACAATAAGATAAAAACTTAAAATACACAATGAAAAGCCTCTGTATATTACAAAGCTATAATTTAACGATAAACAAGAATTTTAAAGGTCTCCCTTACTGGACATAAAATACATTTTACAGTCTTCTTCTAACAGGAAACCTTCTTTGACGCAATAGCTACCCATAACTTTTATAGCGTTAGTTAACTGTTTTTCTTTCGTTCTCCATTCACCAATACTACGAGATCTCTCCGTCTTATCCTTAAAAGAAAGTGTATATAACGTTATACTCGTCAAAGAAAATCTTTTAAAAGGTTAATTATCTTTTACCTCTGATAAGAAGTTGGGATATTTTTCACTAACTGAACAAGCAACATACTCTGATTCAAAGGCATTTTCGTCCAATTTATACCATTCCTTAAGGGCTTGTAAATCTTCTTCTGAATTTAAGATTGTTGCTACCTTCTCAAAAGCAATAAAATGCTTCTCAGGTATTTTTCGGGGAAGGGGACAATATCCGTGTTTCTGACCCAAAAAAACCTATAAAACTATTCAATAAAGTCTCTGTCTTGGTTTATATTCGAAAACTGGAGATACATACAACAAAACTAGGTCCTATAGAAAGCTTTTGGCATTTTTTTATCTCTTCTATACATAATAATTCCGTTTCGTGATCTTCCACAGCCTGATCTTGTATTCCCCACCTCAAATCGACTAACTATTGAGATAAGATCCTAAGATAATCTAATATGATTGTTTAGTAATTTTTGTGTTATTTTTTACTTGAAAATCGCAACCGTATTGTTTTCTACAATAATCGCTTAACTTTGGATAAACATCCATCATTAAGATATTTCTTTCGGCAGCCATATCTATTTGGAAAATATAGTGTGTGATTAGAATTTATATACTTAAGATATCGTAAAGAATATTAGATTAGCAACCGGTAAAAGTTGATGATATAAAAATTCTTATAGATCGTGAGCGATCCTGTGGAATATTTTCCAACTTTCCCCTTAATATCCTATTTTTATCGCTGTCATTCATTTTTACTCGAATTCTTGACTTTTATCTATTAAATTTATAGAAAAAAGAATATTCTGCTGCAGTTTACATATTTTGCTATAGCAACAATGTAAATACTAATAACTAAATAGGGGGCGCACGTGTCGCCTGGTTTTAGAAAGTAATCTTTTAAATATTATTTTAAATAACGAAATAGACATATAAAAGTCCAGGCAAAATGTATTCAAAGATTTATATATCTGGAGTTTGCATTAAAACACTGAATAAATAAATTCATCATCGGAAGAAATTAGTGCAAACGTCAAGTTTGCAAATAGTAACTCAGAAATAAAGTATATGTTGACATGTCTTTGCATCAAGTATTTCACTTATTTCCCAGAAACCGGTGCTCTTGTAGCTGAAGGTATTTGGAATACTGTACCGCATGTTGAACACAAGGGTCGAAATGCACAAAATACTGATAAACAAACGGAACATACGAAACCGACATGCACGAGTCGTCTATGACATGCACAGGCCACTTGAGATTGAACTTTTGGGGCAGCTGGCTGTCTCAAAGTGCTTCTCAGGGAGGTTTCGACCAGCGGTGAGCACAGTAGGTGTTGGAGTAAAGCTTCAACAGTTTGTACATTAAGAAGAACTCCTCCAGTCACATGGCATAATTGAGATAGTAGGGAAGCTTGCGAATCCTATAATAAGGTTATTTATAACTTTTGAGAAAAACTTTGAAATATAAATTAAATTACCTTATTAATGACAATACCATCTATAGTGACACCAAGTTTTTGAGCTGTAAAGGCTATGTTCATTAGGTGCATATATTGTGCTGGGCTGTCATCAGCAGCTTTCAGCACTGTTATTCTGCTCTTTAAGGATCGCTTATTAATACAGCATAGTGCAGTCGAAAGAGCTGGAGCCAAGTTACATTCACTCTTTTCACATTCACCTGCTAGTTGTTGGATCTCGGTCTTTATGATGTTATTCATTTTAACTAATTGTTCTAATTTTCCATCACATGACGTTGACGGCTCACTACAAAAGAACATTACAAAGAATTAATAACTTTAATAAAAAATTTCTGAAAAACTTGACAAAATTTTTAGATTATTTATACAATTTTTTTATTAAAATATTAAAATATGAAAAGATTAGTTCACAAAATTGATTTATGCTACTAGTTCTACCTCAATTCTTTGAGACCAGGTATTTTTTTTTGAGGCCACAAAACTTTAATGTCTTTACCACAGACTGCTATCAAAGATAACTCATTATTAGTTTTCATCAACAGGTGGGCATTGCAATAGGAAATTACACCATCTATACATGCTCCAAGTACATCCTAAAAGTAGACGAATTTAAAGTTTTAAACGAAAAATACCTAAAAATTGATATAGTATAATTACTTACACCATTTCTATACTCTGTTATTTTACGTTCCCACCATATGGGGTTTAAATCTAAAACAACAACCAAAAAATTACTAGAGCTATTCATTTTAGAGGAGAAAAAAATCAATTATTTTATATTGCAGTAGATGGCACTGCTCAGTGAAATAGTTGGCAAAACATTCAAGCGGTCCTGAATCGCTTAACAACGTCGGCTTTTAAGACGGTAGGATGGAGAATTTGTGTTCGAAATTATGTTTAAGTTTAATTTTATCATTTTATTGCAATTAAACTAATTTTCTTTCTAATAATTAGTTTCTGATTGACTAGATTTACTTTTATGCTTCATTTGGATTTTTAGCTTGTCCCGCTCTTCGTATTTCCGACATTCCGGTTTTGATTGAGAACGTAAATAAAAAAGAACGTTAGAAACAGAGAATACTTTGCAATGTTTTCTTCGAAAAAGTTCCCATCTGTTGGGTCTCTTTTCGGAATGAAGAAGAAAAAAGATGAAAAGAAGAATGCAAAGTATGATCATTATAACGTTGCTTGCTAAATGCTTTTTTTTAATGATTAGTTGTAATTTTTGCAATATTCATCAAATATCACTCATCTCTATTAGGTACGAATGTATGGATGGAGATTACACAATTAAATATGACATAAGAAGATTTCCACCAGTTCACTCGGACGCTATTTCAACGGTATCTTCCATTCAAAACGGATTATGTTTGTCAGGTTCTAAAGATAAAAGCGTCATCTTATTCGATTTTCATATCGGAAGCACTGTAGAAAAGTGGAAACACGATAAAGAAGTAACAAAGGTTTATATTCTTATTTATCTTGTTTGCTAATATTGATCGTTTGTAAAGTGATGTGTGAATAGAGGTTTGAATAATTGAACAGCAGTAAATGGGTAAAAATCAATATTACTCTATTAGTAGCCCTTTAAGGATTATTCCCTAAGAGATGAGAAACAGTAAACTAATTTCAAGTACTTTTCTTTATGTAAATTTATTCCCCTAACGCTTGGCCTATCTAACTATGAATACCGAATGTTCACGGTCAGGTCAGTTAAGCGTCGACATATAATTGTAATTAATTGTAATTTACCAGTCAATTATAAGAAAACTCCATATTTAAGAAGAAAATTCCAATTTTATGCAAAAGCATGACCGAAAAGTCGATTTTAATTTCTTTAATTAAAATAAAAGAAAATCCCACTGACTAATGATTTCACATCAAACATTGTCATCTGATGAAGTTTATTCAACTGTTTAATGTAAACATTTTCGTTTTCTTTTCCGTTTTGCTATTATTATTATCTTTATTGATATCTTGTGTTACGTCGTATCATTTATTATCATAAAAATACGTATAATTCAATATATAAGTGTATCACTCTCCTAAGAGTCTTCATATTTATTCTAAGGAGATGAGATTTTTTTCCGCTTAAAAACGGATGATTACGGGTTTGGAGAGGGGAATTTTTCCCTCTTTTACATTTGGGAAATAATTATTTTTGACTTGATTTATTATAACCCACGGCAAGATTTTATACGATTTTAAGTATTTTGCAAAAGTACTTACAACGTTGAAAGGTAAAAGCGGTTTTGCTGGATTGAAAGGACGGACGTTTTGTATAAACAGAATTATCTGAAATAAATCGTGTGAGAGCGTCGTTTACGTTGTTATATTTATTGCAGACAACCTACGATCCAAAGTCTGATACATTCTATTCTTGTTCACGTGATACTACTATTAAGCAATGGTCACGTAATAATAAAAACCCTGTTAATACCTACAATGGGCATTTTATGGTGGTCACTGGCATTGCTGTTAATTCAGGTTCGTAATCAAGTATAATCTACACTCTGGTGCAATGTTTTTTTTATAATAATAAAGGGTTATTCCAATATCATCAATGCGTCCAAATGTTCAGTTAAAGTTACAGTATACAACTACATTATCATAATAATGTATATTTATATAACTAATAAATATACAGGACAGCTAATATTATTATATATCTGTATATACAGTATATTATATATTTATATAAATTAGCTCATTTTCATTTAATATCAAATAGAGAAAATATATTCATCATTTTGATAAATATCTTGTGTAATTCAGCAATTCTATTTAATTAAATTTAATTCCTGTGAATTAGACAGAAATATAGACTGTTATTCATACATTACTTATTGTATACATGCAGCGAATGTCTCTTTTTGCTGTATATTTTAAATTGTATTTTTAATATTAAAATGGTGATGATAAAAAACAAAAAAACACAGAAGGTAATTAACATGATCTGAAAATGTATAGTAAGGCTTTTGTGTTACTGGAACACTCATTTAAATATATATAGTACAATAGACTAACTAAGACTAGCTTTAGATCTTAAAGGGGTTTTTTAGTTTGCTATCTACAAACTTTATGTAAAGATAATGAATTTTTTTTTTTAAAAAAAAATAAAGAGAATATAGATGTAATCTTTTTCTAATGTCTTTGTTTTTGTAAATACTGAAAGTAGATGAAATGAAAGGAAAATATAGATAATATGTTTCTAATATTACTTACTTTTATATTCTGTTTTTGTATTTTATTTCAAAACGCTTCTTGTTATTTCTTTTCAAATAGATGGTGAAAGGCTATGCAGTGGTTCAAGAGATAACAGTCTAAGAATTTGGGATACTAAAACAGCACAATGCATTAATCAGAATTGTATATCAAGAAATTTGGTAACTCATATTAAATGGGCTAAAGATTCTCATTTAGTTGCGCAGACAGGCGAAGATAAAGAATTAAGGTAGTTCAATTTGCTTTGTTTATTTGTATGCATAATAATTCGGTACATATTAGATTTGTATGTTTTTCAACTAATCTTCTGAGGATTGTTTTAGAATATTAAAATAAAAGGGGGAAAGAGATATTTAAGAGTGTGTCCACTCAAAAGGGAAGGAAAAAAATCCCAATTTGAATTCTAAGCAATAGAAACAGAGATGACTTTTAGTATAAAAAAAAAACAAATTCACTTAACCCTATTGTATCAAATTCCATTCTTCAGAGGAGCGTTTTTACGATATATATCTATTATTATAAATTTCAGTTACCTGTTAAAAAAAAGGATTATTCATATAGACTGTCGAGTTTTCATAGGAACAAAGGTTTTTCCTAGAAATTTAGCACTAGTCTTAATAGTGAGACCAAAACTTAATATGCGCTATCTAATCTAGCGACACTATACACCAAACCATAGATAGCACATTATAGGAACATATTAGATTTCCAATTATTTTTAATGAGCACCTATAATATAAATGACTTCAACTATGAGAAATTTTAGTTTTAATTACAAAGGGAATTTTTCCTATATAGAATGATGCATATTAAGCTTCCGGTTGGCACGCTTTTATAGGGTTTGATCACGTGTAATCTCTCTAATGTTAAACGAAGTTGTTCTACTTGAAAAAATTCGTAATATATTCAATAAGGATTACTAGTGAGATTCATCTATTTACGTTCTAAACCTGTTAACATTGTACATCACCAGGGAATACTTAAAAGAAAGTTGTCTTCACAGACGAATACGTGTTATTTTAATCCTAACAACGTGCATTGTTTATCCAGAATCTGGGACGCAAGAACTCTTAGCGTTACCGTAACCTTTCCTAAGAAGCAGCATATACAAATGTGGTGTGATTGGTCCGAAGATCAAAACTCTTGTTTAACTTGCAGTAATGGCTTTGGTGGAAATGGATGCGAGGCTACAGTTCGTTGTTACTTTTTTCAAAATTATAGTTTAAGAAAATGACAATATGCTTTACAGTTATGGGATTTAAGAAATGCGAAGCCAGTATCAGAATTTAAAGGTCATCAGGAGAGTTGTTGTTCTGCAATTTTTGCGCAGAGTAGCATGTGTGATAGGCCATGTATTCTGACGTCAAGTAATGACAGCACAATTAAAGTTTGGGATTATGTCACTTCAGGTAAATATTTTACTATTCTTAACGACAAAACCAAGAAAATTGATTCTCAGTATTCACTATTAAAACCAATCCTGTTAAAATAGGTTTTTAGGAAGCATATATCAGCTACTTCCTAAGTAAAATCATAATTATATAATAAAAAAATGACTAAAATTATTAGTTCATAAATGATCAAAATATGAGGCTAGCAAGTGGAGAGTTTTTCGTGTTTTCTCTGAAGAAAGAGAACGAAAAAGCCTCTTTCTATCTTTATAATGTCAATATACAGTGAATTATTTATATTATAAAAGAGGAATTGTATAATCTATCCAACATGTATAAAATATTTTAAATATTCACTGCTGTTGCATGATATAGCAACATAAATATGATGTGGTATACTTAAAAGCAACTGCGTGATATTCCCTTTACAAAATCATCTTTCTTTATCTGCAATATGCTAAATTTAAGCTATTTCGAAGTAATATATGCTAGATTTTTTTACTATTTGTGATTTCTTTCCCCTTAGAATGCCTATCAACTATGCCTCTTCCCGCATCTGGTCCTGTAACTAGTCTTGCCTTATTTCCTGATGCAAGGTAACAATTTTATCTCGTTTTTTTTAATTCCTTTTCGTTCTTTACGAATTATTTATCGACAAATAATTTAATTGCGGCGATAATGTGTAACTGAAACGTTAAGACAACGTCAGTATAATCACTACTATTTCCTCCTAAACCCAATGGTAATAACTATCTTTAGTCGTCTAGAAGACCTATTACTAGACATACGAAGACAGTTGATGGGAATTTTATTCATCTATTCATGATGTTATTGGTCGTTTTTTTTTTATATATATTTTTATATTGCAGTTTATTCAGTGTATATTAATTCTATTTTGTTATTTTGAAGTTTGTGCGCCTCTACTTTCCACTGTGGAGTTCAAGTTTTAAAACTGCAGAAGAATGCAACACTCACAAGATTTGCACAGTATTAAATATGAAAAATTGCTAATTTATTTATTTATTTACTTGTTTGTTTGTTTGTTTGTTTGTTTGTTTTCTCTTATTTTTTTGGGATGGTCTTTTTTTTTATTATATTTTATTCATTTATTTATTGGAAAAGAAAACATAGAGATAATAATTGAAAATATATAGACTATCTATAATTTAAATTAAAGTACAAAAAGATATTAAACATTTTAGTATGTCAAATTTGCCGCTGAACAGTTTTTTCTTAATACTTTGGTTGACTAATACAATTGCTTACTTTTAAACATTCTAACCTTTAGAATTACTAATACGACAAAAACAATAAAAATCAGTCTTTTAACAATTTCAAAAGAATTTCCTATCTTATATACTTTTACTAAATTGTAATGATACTGATCTATTTTCATTTAAGTTTACATGCTCTTCAAAGTACCTTCTTCTACAATTTCCATTTGCTAATCAAAATTTTATAAATAGAAAATCTCTTTATCCTACTTTTACTTTCTTCTGTGGAAGAAAATTAAATGGTTGCAGTACTTCTTACTTTATAATTTCTTTAATAATCATTGAATTATATATATGGCTTAATTCTTCCATGACCTTTTATCTACTATATACACTGTATACACAAGCATGTACATATTTTGTAATAGAACTATCAGAGTTCTCATTTGGCTAGTAATATTGTATTGTTTTATAGATATTCATTTATAGCTTTTTCTACATATTCAATTAATTTAATATATTAGAAAATCAAAATTATTTTTTGAAAACAAGGCCAATGTTTTGCTTATAAGCTCTTTCTAGTTAATTTATCTGAGATACTGTGGGCGGGGCAAAATCAAACCAACTGCCACCTTCATTCATAAAATGGTATCGTCTGCTAGAAATTTTGTTTTCGTAAATTATCACTATGCTTAATAAAACAACGTAATATTAGTCTTGTGTGTCAATCAACATATCGAATATTTAATTTGAGATATAAAGGTTGTTTTCTTTTCCGAAATTTGAATATTCAAATCACTAGAATTGGGTATAGGAATTAGTTACGAAAACAAGGCTCTATTGCGGACGATATTGACTAATTTCTATGATTGATAGTTGAAAATCACTTGTTCTTTTCTTTTGAGCAGTATGAACAACAGAAGGTGAGTAGATATAATATTTTATTCAGCAAAAGATAACTGGTATATGTTAGCACTCTTAAATTTCTTTAGGCAATTGTTAAAAGCATCTTATCTTCTTTGACTTTTTCTGATGTATAATATGTCAGATCTATCTGTTTCATATACATCTAAATGAAAAGATATCAATAATTTATTATCGTTGTACTCATTTGATAGATGAATATATGTATTGTGAGAATTTAGTAATGATCATATTTAGGCAATGACATAGTAAGAAGGAAAAGTGATTTTTATCTAATTATTATGTAAGAATCAAGTATTAAATAAATCTCCTTTGGAACTTTCGTTTGCTTTCAATTAGCGACCTATCTTTAATGGATCTATTTTTATCTGAATTTCAATTCTTTGCCTGTAGTCAAATATATAAACTAGACTATAAAATATCTTAAACCGCAGAGAGAATATAGAGTTTCTAGTTTTACTCTTTTCTTAAACAATTTCTTCTTTAGATGGTTCCACCCTAACATTACTGGAAGAGAGGCGGAACATTTACTGTTAACAAAAGGAGTAGATGGATCTTTCCTGTGTCGACCAAGTGAAAGTATTGCCGGTGATTTTTCCCTGTCTGTACGGTAAGCCTATAAATAGTAGATCCTCTGTTAAAGATATTAAATCTACGTCATTTTTTTTTAAAGGCGAGGAGACAAAGTAACGCATATTAAAATTCATAATTCTGGAGAATGTTACGATCTCTACGGAGGAGAAAAATTCGCTTCTCTAACAGAATTAATTCAACATTATTTGGAAAAAAGCGAAACTCTTAGAGAAAAAACAGGCGAAATTATTGAACTTAAAAGTCCTTTACATTGTATAGATCCAACAACAGAACGGTAAATATATTTATATATATATACTCATTCGCCTTCACTCTACAAAAAAAACAAAGCAAACAAATTAACAATTAATATTAGGCGATAACAACGTAAAAGTAATTTTTTTCATCTCTCTGAAGGCAACTTTATTATAGAAAGACAATAAGCCGATTATAGGTATTTTGTTTGTCAATAAAAAAACATATTATATTCTGTTTTATTTAATTAATATTAAAAAAAATCTCTTATCTTTATCTCTAAATAATATATTTTATATGAAAAGTTATTTTTGAGTTATGCATTTTTACGAGCTTCTCTTTCTCTTTTATTGTCTTAAATCTAATTAAAAATTTGTGTTTTTAGCTGGTTTCACGAGTCATTGACCGGCAAAGACGCTGAAAGTTTACTATTAGAAAAGAATGCCTCTGTCGGTAGTTTTCTTGTCCGAGAAAGTCAAACATCTGGTGATTTTGTCTTATCAGTTAGAGTTGAGGATAGAGAAGTAATTCACATCAAAATTCGAATATCAGTAAGAATAAATTTATTAAATCAAAACGAATGCTTTTAACAAGTAATTCATTGAATAGAAAGAAGCAAAATTTGATATAGGTGGTGGAGAAATGTTTAATTCTCTATGCGAATTAGTCGAATATTATCGTTTGTCTCCCATGGTTGAAACTGGGGGGAAAGTCATATTCCTAAAAACGGTTAGATATACATTTGAAATTTTATCCTTTTGAAGTCTTTATAATCAGTACTATGATAAATATTTATAGCCTTACAATACTACAAGAATAAGTCGTTCTCTACTTAGCGAACGCATTAAAGAGTTGAATCAAGCTGGGAATCAGGAAGATAAAAATGGTAAAAAGGGATTCTTAGAAGAATTTGAGGTTTATATTTAATATATATATTTGTATATATGGTGTATAATATCTATATTTTACACTTACAGCAATTAGGTCAACAAGAATTTAAGGAAATATCTCGTGAAGACGGCAAAAAATCTTGTAACAAATCAAAAAATAGATATAAAAACATTCTACCATATAATAGAACAAGTGTAATCTTAACTGATGGAACTGGAGAAGATGGAGACGACTATATAAATGCCAATTATATCAGGGTAATCTTTCAATTGATATAATATTAAAATAAACAAGTATTTAAGTTGACAAGATAGTGAATTTGATATTTTTCTAAAAGGCTTCTGCTTGTTTGGCAACTGCTGGAGATATATGGCTTCCTAACGATAGTAGTAACGACCCCGATAGGTTATCAACAACCTATGCGGAGGAGGAACCTGCCTATATAGCCACCCAGGGTTGTTTAACAAATACGATTACAGATTTTTGGAGAATGGTTTGGAATGAAAATTCACGAGTTATTATAATGACAACCAAAGATTCAGAAAGAGGAAAGGTAAGTTGTTTGTTTTATTGCCAAATTTAACTTTTCAATTGATATTTACATTTCTTGAAATATATTTCTAATTCTAGAAAAAATGTGCTATATATTGGCCAAAAAACGTCAATGAGAAAATGGAAAGGGAAGCTAAAAGTGGCAATATAATAATAGAACTCATACAAGTTGAGGAAAATGACTTTTATATTACTCGACTTATGAGAATAACTAAATGTGGATTTGTAAGTATTCTACGAAAAAAATAAATATAATTAAAAATAGGTAAATTGATATATTTTATAATTTTTATATGTTTTTCTGCTCTAACAGACTGAAGCTCGTTTCATTCATCAATTTCAATTTAAAGCTTGGCCGGATCACGGGACACCGCAAGATCCCGGTCGTGTTTTAGATTTGTTGACTAAAGTTGACGAGGCTAAGGCAAGATATCCTCGTACCGGTCCCATTATTGTTCATTGTAGTGCGGGCATTGGTCGAACGGGAACGTTTATAGCTATTCATATCCTAATCAAGCAAATAGAGGATGGAGCGGAAGCTATAGACATACAAAAAACTATTCTGGCCTTGCGAGCTCAAAGGTCTGGCATGGTTCAGACGGAAGCCCAATATAAATTCGTCTACAAGGCTTTGGAACATCATATAGACGTAATTTCAGTCAAAGATCAAGCTCATAAGGCCGCAAAAGAAGCCGGCCGAGAATACCATAACGTTCAATATAAAGCAAATGAGGCTGGTTTGTCTAGATTAGATGACAGAAGATTTAAATCAACGCTTACCCCACCTCCTTCCGTTCCTCGACGAATTCCTCCCATTCCTCCTCAAACCGTTGACTGATTTGTTTTCCCAACAACTTTCTTTTAGTATTTCCCCTTTTGTGTCACACACTAATAAGACAGGCTTTAGAATTTATTAACTTTGATAATTTTTAATTTTTAGATAATTTAAAATTTACAATAATCCTTTATTTTTTCATTTATTATATAATTAATTCATTTTCCAATTTTAATTAAACAGTATATACAGTATATATATATATATATATACAGTATATATTCTTTTTTTTAAAAAGAAAACGAAGCATTGACAAATGTATAGAGCAATTACGTGCTTCGGTATCTTACCCCTAAGCAATACCAGCGATTATAATCCTTACAATTGCTTAGACTCTTACCCCTCGTTCGTTGCTTACTATTACATACCTTATTAAGAGTCGATTTTTATTATGTAAGAAACTCCTTGTATTTAAGCAGTGCTTTCTTAAATGTTTTGTGTAATTCATATTTTAGTAGAGAAGGGGCGGGAGGGAAGGTTTTTCTTTTTTTTCCAAAAATTTTATCATATTTTTACAGATCACAGAGAGAGAAAAAAAAAACAAGTACTTTTTTAACAAATTTATCATGTTTACTGTAAAAATGAAATACTACTTGACTTTCATAAGTTTAAGATTTTCTTTTATTTTTTTTTTTTGGCCTTTTAAATTGATTTTTCGTTTTGAAGAAGAAAAAAAAAACAGTTCTATTATTATTTTGATTTTGATTTTAGATTAAAGAAACTTAAAGAGAAATAAAAACAGATTTTGATATTAATAGAACAAGCTAACTAATTTCCTGTAAACAATTGGCTAGTAAAATTTATTTTTATTTAAAAGCAAAGTCTCCTCTCTTCATACTATTCAAAAGAAGTGTTAGTATCGTTTTTCTTCTTTCTCTATATATATAACTGTCTCTCTCGTTATATACCTTTCTTCTTTCACCTTCCCCTTCATCTGCCGCCCACCCCTCGCCCACCTCCTCTCTTTCCTTATATATATATATATAAATTTATATATATATATATCCATCTCTCTGTAATAATCTCTATCTCAATAACAATATAAAATAATATTAATAAAAATGTTTGCAATCGGATTCTAAGGATGTTTCAAAGATGATTATACTTCTTCTTTGTTATTTAATAAAGAAGATTAGTTAATTATTCTCCGTAATCTTCTTACTTGAAGAAAATTGAGAGGAGAGAGTTGGAAGTGACAAATCACTACATCATTAATCTAATAGCTGCAATATTGTTTAAAAGTTCACATTTAGACTTAAAGGATTTTATTTTTTGAAAATGATTTAGGAGAAAGAAAGATTTTTCTACAATATATAATCAATCCTTCTGATATAATAAATACTCTTCTCCTCGTCGTTTCTTTTCCATATTATTACTATATTACTATTTTTATTACTAAAAAGGAAAACCATAAAGAAAACGTTGTCGGAAAAGATTTTTTTGAAAAATAAGAAAAAATCATTTCTGACAAATTGCTGAATTTTTTTTCTCTCACCTCGTCATATTTAATCATTTGTTATATAAATAGAATTTGCACTCTGATTATTTTCTTATTGAGGAATTCACTAAGAATGATGAAAAGCTAATATACAGTATGTATACAGTATGTACATATATATTACCTTTAAATAATAAAGATATAAATATTCATATTGTAGGCTGTAAAAGTAAACAAATTTGATGTTACAATAGATCAACGATTTTTGTTTGATCTCTATAAAAATTAACGTAAAATTTAATAAAAATATACATTATTTGTCGTTTTAGGTGTAGGTTGGTCACATGGTTCATTATATATCATTGTAGAAATATTTATACACTATATTTCATCCATATTGGACAAAATTTAGTATACTCAGAAAAAGATTGTATTGAATTAAGTGGGGTTAAGTGAATCGTTTCCAACGCCAAAGTAGGGTATTGTTTACTTCTGTTTACTTTAGAATCTCTCTCAGAATCTTACCTATTACATTCGGAATAAAAAGGTTAACGAATGATTCGCCCAAAAAAAGCGACCAAATTTTCGATAATACGACCTACTTTACAGACATTTTGGCCTTTATACGAGGAGATTTTCGTTGAGAAAGAGTCAACCCTAGGGCAATTCTCATTTTCACTGCTTTTAGAATCTTGGATGATTTTAATTTAAGAAAAAAGTCATAACTTTTGAAACGACACAAGAGACTTATAATAATATTACAGCGAGAGTTCCAATTGTAATTGAATTAGCAACTTTTACGTCTTGTAATAAAAAAAATACAATTGCATAATATCTTTACATAGAAACTACAATAAGTTGTATAGAACTTTTCCTTTAAAAAAAACAGTCAACAGTAGTAAACAACATAGGAACGATATTCATAAAAAGATACTTCTCTATATCCCAATATTTTTGACGATTGACGCGTCTAAAGATGGCATATTTGCATTATTAAAAATAGATGGTACTATTTTTTTAATGACTTATTAGTATCAACACGAATAATCAAGTATATTGGACATTAAAAGTACCAGACATAAAAAGGCGATATAAAGAAAAATCATATTTCATTACAGTAGGAAACGCTTCCAAAGAAATAAATTTACTTGTCATGCATAGTCACACTTCTCTAGAAAGTTATAAAAACTATTCGTATGTATAGCATACAAATAACATATGAATGATATTCAAATCAGATTACATTTTTCAATAAGCCATGGACTCATTATTATCTCCCGATGCGTTTCTTTCCATTAGGATATTTTCATCCATCTTGATATCTATTGGAAATCTTTCCAAAGTATTCTTTTTACTAGATTTTATATTTTTTGCAGTGATCCAGCGGTCATAGTTTTTTGCAGATAGGCGAAGCTTCTCAGAAGCTTCAAAATGAGAATTGATGAAAGCAGAATCACAAGGCAAGATACCTCTTGCGTTCATTATAGATGGATTAGCATTGTGTTCCAATAACCAATCTATAACCTGCATGTTTCCAACAGCAGCAGCTCGATGTAGAGCCGTATAGCCAAAAGCATTGCATGAATTTATATGGCAGCCAGCCTCCAATAGTTCATTTAGAACAGATAAATCAAGCACGGAGGACGTAAGAATTCCATGAGTAGCTAGATAAAACGGAGGATCTCCACTGTTCGTCGTCGACCAGATGTCTCCTTCTAACAAAAAATAATTAAAAGTTCACTAACTTAACTGTTTTAGTAAGCTATTAACACTCTGTAGTGATATTAGATTCAACCAAATTACTTTTGTGTAAAGTATATCGAATCAACTCCTTGTTTCCGCTGAGACATGCCGCCAGGAATATTGATAAACCTTCTCTTTCAGTGCACTTTTCGTTCACATCAATTTCCTTTGATTCAATCATGTTTTCAATTGCTTTAGAGCAAGAGCTATCTGCTTTCTATAAAAATTCCTCTGATTAAGTCTAATTTCCTAATATATAATTAAAAAAGTAAAAAAAACCTTAATCATATCAATAAGTATTCCGCGCGCATTCTCTAACTTACGGCATCTAAATTTTCTTCCCAGATTACGAATCATCAAAAACGACACTGTTTTTTCATAAAATAGAAATTCTACATTACATCAACGATTACTTTTATACTAGAGAAAATATTAATAGAAAGCATGGAGCTTCAATGTCTTTAATCTCCGCCTAAATAGAAGGATACACTTTCATATGAAACTTCTCTTAAAACAATCAGTATAATTTATCATAAATAGCATTCGTAGCGCTTAACTTCAATCAAATACAAACCATTGTAAAAGCAATATATTAAAAAAACTGATGCGCTAGCTACAGTAATCTCTCGAATAGATATTTCCTCTTTTTTTATTCCAAATGTTTCAATAATAGAAGAAGGCACTTGTAGCGACATCTTTGATGTTCTCTCAATATAATTTATATATTTTCCTTAAAAAAAAAAGGATTATTCGTGTTTTCAGAAAAATTAAATTAATCAAGCAAATATATAATAGTTGAATAAAGGTTACCTGTATTTATATTTTTGGAGACGGGCATGATATAATCGATTACTTGACTTATAGCCCCTTGAAAGGCATTTACATTTGTTTTTATGACTCGTACTAATGTTTTCAAAATATCTGACATCTTTAGATGTAAAAATATGAAATTTCTTAGGTTAGCTCAAAAACAATTCTTAACTTTATTAAATTTGCTAAAAAGTTCGACGTCTTTTAAAACTGAACTTCTTTTCTATTAGAAATTAGGAAACCTTGGTCTAATTCTAGTTCTTTAAGAATTTCGAATGTTTAAAAATATGGCGGAAAGTGATAGCTCCTCACTTTTGTTTATAAAGTTGTAAAATATGTAAAAACGTTTATTTATTTTTTTTTGTAAAAAAAAAGGCTGTTATAAATTCTGTATAAACAAATTTAAAAAAAAATTGAATTTATTCAAGTTTTTATACAATAATTTAATGTATATAAATAAAAAGCGGGAAAGAACTTATAAATACTGTGTACTTTTATTGCATTTTTATAAAAATATTCAAAAACTAAATAAATATACAAAAGTTTATAAATTTAATAAAAAATGTAAAAGTTAAAGACAAATATTAAGAAAGAAATAATTATAAATATATATATATATATAAGTAGATATCTAATATTAACTTATTATCAAAAAGCCTCGTTTTTTATGGACAGTCTAACTGGATTACTTTTCGATTAAGCCATTATTATAGTAGAAAATACTCCCTAAAAATCTGCAGCGAAACGGATGTAGCACTGGCTTCAAGTGAAATTAATAAACAGTGTCGAGATAAAGCAGCTGCATAAGCATTTCGTTATTCGACAGCTGACAATCAAATACTAAAGTTGTAATATGGATTTCCATAGGGTGTTATCGATACAAAGTCATGTCGTGTCTGGATACGTTGGCAATAAAAGTGCCTGCTTTCCACTTCAGGTTTGTTCGAGATTTTTCAACTGTTAAAAAAATTCTGTTTGTTGAATGATAAAGGGAAGAAAATGAAACTTGAAGTAAAATCTCTCTTTTCTAATTACTTCAAACTTAAAGATTTTATTTATAGGATATGTTATCGGAAAAATAAGTTAATATGTCTATAAAAAACCTATATTTATCTTACAATAGGTGAAACCTGTAGATAATTGATAAGTCCAATCTACTTTTAGGATCAATTGTCTATCTATCACATTTTACCATTATTTTACTTATGTTTTCTTTCGTTTTGAAGGTTCTTGGATTTGAAGTGGACACTATCAATTCAGTCCAGTTTTCCAATCATACGGGTAATATGCAATTAATATTTTATAAAATATTATTACTTATCTCTTTTCATTTTGATGTATTGATTTTAACGAAATTTCTAATATTTTGCATAATAAATTTCTAATTGTTTTGAATATATCAAATGTTCTTTTGTCTTTACAGGCTACAAAAATATAAAAGGTCAAGTTTTAAATTCTGATGAGTTGAACGATCTCTATCTTGGATTAGCATCTAATAATATTAACAATTATTCACATCTGTTAACTGGTTTGTAAACGGTTATATATAATATTGATAAGACATATTAAATTGTTTTTCTCCATTTATTAGGATACGTGGGTTCGGTATCTTTTTTAAAAAAGATATCTGAATTAATAAAAGACTTAAAAAAGACTAATCCAGGGCTAATTTACGGTACAGAGATACATTTCTAATTTTATACATCTTTTCAATTTAATTTAACTTGGACAGTTTGTGATCCGGTACTTGGTGATCAAGGAAAGTTGGTCAGTACAATGTATATTATATAGTTTCTTAGGCATAATCGATGTTTTTTTTGTTCTCTAACAGTACGTTCCAAAAGAATTAGTTCCCATTTATCGAGAAGAAATAATTCCGGAAGCGGATGTCCTCACTCCGAATGACTTTGAAGTCGAGTTTGTATTAAAAAAATTTAAATTCCTATGAATGTTTTAAAATTTTTATACGCTTTTTTCTATTAAAGACTGTTAACCGGAATAAAAGTACGAAACGACGCAGATGCAATAAAAGCTTTAGATGAAATTTTAGGACTTGGTGTGAAGATTGCTATAATTAGTAGTGCTGTTCCTGAGAATTCTGATGTGATGTACAGTTATGTAAGCAGAGTTATCGGTAAGCTTTAAAAAGTAATATTATAGTGTAGTGGGAGAAAGTTGGCTTAAAAGGGAATCTAAATCAAAGTGTCATACTTGTAAAAAATTTTATATTTATATTTCTTCTATTATAAAACACTCTTTATAGTAGCAAATTGAGTTTCTTAATGCTTCTTCAAGAGCTTTTGGGACAGATAGAAAATCCGCGACATGTGATATATAATCAATTATAGACGATATAAATAGAATAAAGAGCTAGACCTACTATAAATACTATATTCGATCTCCTTTAACAGATGGAAAGAAAGAAAGATACAAGGTCAAGATTCCCATTCTTGACGAACATTTTATTGGTACAGGCGATTTATTTGCTGCCCTTATGTTAGCTTGGCTTGTTAAGGATCCATTAAAAGTTATAAGCGATCTTCATATCTTACGCTATTTCACATATATTTGTTTTCTTGTTGCAGTTAGCTTTAGAGAAAGCCATATCAACTATGCAAGCTGTGCTTAAAAGAACACTGAAACATGCAAGAGGTTGTATAAAAATGATAATTTTTCTTAAATTATATATAGTCTCTGTTTATTCTTTATCAGACTTATCAGGACCAGGAAATAAGCCTATTCCAGCTCAAATAGAACTGCAGTTGATTCAGAGTAAAAGAGATATCGAAAATCCTGAAATTTGCGTTACTGCTGTTCCCTTAGTTGTTTAGTTTGTTAAATCTAAAAGTTTAGCGGACAATGTTTACCAGAAAAAGTTGTTACTTCTTAAAAACTTCAGAATTTTTTTTTTAGGAAATAAACATCGACAAGTTAATTATAACAGATTTATCTTTTCGTTTGTTTTTCCCTTTTCTTTTCGTTTAGGTTAATAAATAAGAAGGAATAATTACTAATACCTATAGGACACTGCTTTTGTTTTCCTTAAAGTATTAGCGATAATTGGGAAAGAACAACACTGATTGGTTATTTAAGTTATTCGCGAGAATCAATCATGAATATTCATTGTTAGCTTCAATACCATGTTATTTAGTGCCTAACGATGAAAACTTGTATAATAACAAATAGAAAATAACGTTTTGAACGAAGATAATCATATAATTTTTTAGTTTAAACGATATTTTCCTTTTAAACCTTCTTTAATTTTGTTTATGTCATTTAAAAAATATTATTAAGAAAAGAAATATTTTATAAATTACTGAACGATAAAATAATGCCTCCTGCAAAACAACCACAACGAAGAGTTTTTATAGCGTAAGTTATTCTAGTTTTTATTGATAATTAACAAATTAAATAGTAAAATTCCATTCATTTATTAGCGACAGAAGTATTAAATTCAGATGTTGTTTACAAAATACAATTCTAGATGTTCTAAAAAGTCGAAGTGGATGGCAGGAAGGAGGGTAAAAAAAATAGCATACTATTTATATAACAATTCAATAGATGGATAATTGACATTTTGATAAGAGGGACGTATAATATACTTTTTTCCATTTTTTAATACATATAGAGAAGGCGATTGGGACTTCTATTGGTGCGACGTTATGTGGATAAAAGAATTTTTTGATCATTACTATCTAGGGGAACAGATGAGAGTTTGTCATTTTAGAAATCATTACGAACTTACTAGAAAGAATCTTATGGTGAAAAATCTTAAAAGATATAGAAAAACATTAGATAAAGAATTTGGAAAACAAGAAGCAATACAGTACAACAATCAAGCATTTTTATCATTTTCTTATTCTCTAATTGTTTGTGTGTTTTTTGCAGATGTGATTTTTATCCAATGACATTTGAATTACCATCGGAATATCATATATTCGTTGAAGAATTTAAAAAGAGTCCAGGCCAAATATGGATAATGAAACCAGTCGCTAAATCTCAAGGAAAAGGGATATTTCTTTTTCGTAAATTGAAAGATATTACAGATTGGAAGAAGGGTGAATATCAACCTCAAACTGGTGATTCTGCAAGAGAAGGTCCGGAAACTTATGTTGTCCAACGATACATAAATAATCCATATTTAATTAGTGGAAGGAAATTCGATATTCGAGTTTACGTTTTAGTAATGTCGGTAAGTAAGCCTAATTAATCATTAATTCTTTTATCTTTTAACATTTCTTCCTCTATTATTAGATGTACGTTAATTAATGAATTCTTCCTTTTTTCAGTATGTTCCATTGAAGGCATGGTTATATAGAAGTGGTTTTGCCAGATTCTCGAATACAAGATATTCATTGGATGCAATTGAAAATAATTGTTTGTATATCGTTATTAATATATATTCATTGACTAAATTATGGAAATAATACCTCCATTTAAGATGTTCATCTTACAAATGTTGCTATACAAAAAACTGCTCCCGATTATGATCCTGAAAAAGGTTGTAAATGGTCTATGCAACGTCTAAGACAGTATCTGTTAGCTAAGCATGGAGCTGAGAAAACAAAAGAAACTTTTGCAAGAATGGATCAAGTGTTCATAAGAAGTCTTATGGCTGTTCAAAAAGTGATGATTAATGATAAACATTGCTTTGAATTGTATGGTTACGACATCCTTTTAGATGATGTTTTAAAACCGTACGTGTTACTTTAATTAATATGTTTAAACTACTTTTAAAGGAAATCTATTGTGATTATTTAGGTGGTTACTGGAAGTTAACGCGTCTCCATCGTTAACGGCTAGTAGTAAAGAAGACTACGATCTAAAAGTAGGCTTATTACAAGATGTCTTGAATATCATTGATCTTGAAGGAAGGTTCGCAAATGCAAATTGATTATTATTTCACCTTCTTATTATTATTATTTAAAAGGTTAACTGGTAAAGAGAAAAGAGTAGGAGGATTCGATTTAATTCATGACGATGGTGTTGTTTACGCGGATGATGTTACCTATGACGCAACGGGAAATTTATCGCAAACTCCAAATTCATTTTTGGGTTGTCATAACGACAGAAACCAACAACTTCAACAATTATATAGAAAAAATCAGTTACTAAGCGAACAAAAAGCTTTAGATAAGACGTAAACGGAAGGGAAATGGAGATTATTTTTATTTGTAATTTGTATTTATTCACCTAAATCAGCTTTTATATTATGAAAAAAAATCTGAAGGCGGCTGAAAATAATGAAATTATGCAAATTTTTCAATAAATAATTTACATATGTTCTTACCAATGGTACTAATTCCGTTACTCTATTATCGCTAACAATATTATCTTCATCAGTATCATCATCATCACTATCATCATCAATAGCTAATAATCTTCTTGTATAATTTTCAGCAACAGATTGTAGACCGTTCATTTGATTTTGCGATAACAAAGCGTAATTTTGCATATAGTTAGAGTTTGAAGTTGTTGCATTCTCCCGATGATAATTATATAAGTTATTTGAAGGATTTTCTTCCAAGATCTCATCATCTATTATTATAGGCGTATTTGTTTGAGTGTTGGCTTGAGGTATTTCACTAGTTTGAGAGTTTTGCGGTTGTTCAATTATTTCTATATCTCCATCACCTAATTTTTTATATTAATATATATAGATTTCTCCTTATATTAGAGAATTGTAAAAGTTGTAATAAGTAAGCTTACTGCTAGAATGCCCAGCTTCACTACGAACACTTCTAGGAGTTCGTCTAGCCCTTGAACGTTCGAGCTCTCGTCTTTCATTTGTCAATCTTCTTGGTTGTTTCCTAGCCTTTGGCTCATAACTCTCCTAAAGATTTTTAGATGAAGAAGAAGATGGATAGATAGATAGATACATAGATAGATAGATAAAAAATAGTTTATTAATTTCCCATACTAACTTGACGTCTTCTCCTCTTATTCTGGTTTGTTTCCTTTGTCATCGTCTTTTGACTTTTATTATTCATCTCTTTCTTTTCCAACTGACACTTCTCTAGTATTAAAAATTTACAAACCTAAAAATACTTTTTACTAAAGAGAAATTTAAAAAATGATGACGCAAACCAGACTATTTAGTCAAGTTAATTAATTTATTCATATATTCGTAAATATTCAAAAACAAGCTTTTATTGAATTTGCGTAAGTATTTTTTTTGAATTGAATAAAAAGAAATTCATTATTCCTTTCTTTAATAGTAAAAGATTAAAGAAGAAATAGAAGAAGAAGAAGAAGAAGAAAAAGAGGATGATGAAGAAAAAAATAAATAGAAAGAAGAACACTTAGTTTTTCTGTTTTTTTTAATAATTTTTCCTCTTTTAAAATATATTTAAATGAAAGTTTCTGCTAATTCTTGTAATGCGAGAGCCATTTTGAATTCAGCATGATTCTCTGGTAGATTTTTAATCAATTCTTTTAAAAGTTGAAATGTATGAATAACTTCAATAGAAGGGAATCTTATTTGGTTTATATCCAATGTTTTTAACCATGTGGATACGTAGGGTGAACAATTGGCTATTCTTTGTACGCTAAGGGAACTATCGCAATTATAGATATAGTGGGCAAGTCTTTGACCAGCTATTAATATAATTTGGGACCCGATAACCGAATAATCTTCCAAAGTTTCTAGCATCTCTATAGCTTTTTCATCGAAACCGGAAGATAACATTTGTACAATATGATGCCTGACGATTGAGTCACTCGAACCTAACAATTCTTCAGTTAGGTCAAGAGCAATCAAAGTCCATTTTTTATAAGTATCTTCATCCTCTTCGGTTGGTGTATCATCTCTTAGACCCAGCTTTAGTACGCTATGAGTAACAATCTTTGATATAAATTGTCTTCTGCTAGCTTGAATAGTCTCTTCAATATCGGTAGGCAGTGATGCAGTTGAGTTAAGAGGTTTAAAGAATGCTGCTCTTCCCTTATTATCAAATAAACTCAAGGGTTGCACAGATTTTAAAGAAAGTTCAAAAACAGCTGAGAGTAGAAGAACCAATTGGCAATGGTGTTTCAATATAGCCGATGTGACATCTCTTAGCTTTAATGATAATTCGACTAATGAAGATTTATTTTCCCTTTGCGAATTCCAGACATTTTCATCGCAGGACAACGATCGTAATATCGAAACAGATGCTCCCGTTTCTCCAACTCTCTTTGTCTATTAAAATATAATACATATTATATATATTGTATGTATATTAGTATAAATATAAAGTACATACATTACTGAGCAATTTTAATAATGAAAGAACTGATTTCAAGTATTCGCATACAGCTCCGTTACTCATACCAATATCTTTTCTACATAATCTTTCTTTTGGTGCTTTACCAACTTTCTCAACAAGATAGCATGCAGCTGATAATTTCTTAACAAAGAACATATCCCACATAAGAACGGCTACGCCGTGTTGTAAGTCGATATTCTCTACTTTCTCTAAAAATTCAATCGATTTTTGTATACGATCAACAACTTCGGTATCCTTCGACCATTGTGTTGCGTATTCCCAAGCGCAATTTGCGAACAATATATCGTCGTCTAAGCTTGTACCCAATCGTCTTTTCGCTTCATCTAGACGATCTTTTTTTTTTTTTTAAAAAAAACTAATAAATATTATAAATAAAAATTATTTTAATAAGCTTAAACCTCTTAGAATTTGATTGAATTTTTCCTCAAAATCATTAGCTTCTACACTTTCTTCCTTATTTTCGTTATCTTCGTTTTCCTCTTGTTTTATAGGTTTAGAGAGTGTTGAAACAGATATATCATTATAACAAATCCACTTTGATACAATTTCGGCAAGACTTCCTAATAAGAATAAATAACAAATTTTACAATTTTTTATTATTCTCTATTCGTTTCTATAGTTACCTTTACCACCTTCTAAAACTTTATCAACGGATATGGATACTTCACTCTGGAGTTTCGATGCGAATAGCTGTTGAACAGCCAGTAAATCTTCTAATTGTTTCGTTATTGTACCCCATCTTGCCTGTTCAACAGTAACGGCTTCCCAATCTCCTTCCAGCCTATAGTCGTCTTCTGTAGTATTATCTCCTTTCTTTTATTTTTAATAAATTGTTTTTACAAAATAATAACTATTTTAAAATATACGAAAATAATTATTACCGCTTCACGTGCTAGATATTCAAAAGCAACTGCTCTAGATACAATTGTAGCAACGAGAGCCGAAGGACAATTTGAAGAAGAGCTAAGAAGACTTCGTACTTTTTTCCAAAAGTCTATTTCACCATTTTCTTTAGTTTTTAAATAATTTTTATCTACAATAGAAAATAAGGGAGAAATATATTAATCAATATTGACTATTATTATTAATTGAATATATTGACAAACCTGTTAAGTTTGTAACACATTTTAAAAGTATAAATAAATTTTTAGAATTCATTAAGTTTAAATTATTGTCGTGTAACCAAGTTTCTAATAATAGATTCTGTAAAAACATATATTATATTGATATATTATATACTGTATATGTTCAATTTCATTTACTTACAAGTAGAATATCGGATGGTATACCACTCTGCATAAGTAGAACATTATAATTGGACGGCACAGGTCCTTTTAGAAATTGACCAAATAGAAAACGACTTAGATTATATTTCCTGTCATCCGTTATGCTTTCGTGTAAAGCTATTGCCAATTCGGATTTAGTTCTATCTTCTCCTTCGCTTTTTAGAACACACTATAAATATATATATTCTATATTAGAAATATCTCTTAAAAAAGACTATCAACAGACATGAAAGCACTTAAGAAAGTCAACTGTTGACTTAAATAAACTCTTCTCTGAAAATTGCACTCTATTAGCTCCGTGGGATTGATCAATTAATTTAAGATCATCTTGAAGTCTTTTAAATTCTTCTTTTGTTAAATATAACAACTTTGCAATTTCCTATTAAAATAACACATGTTTTTTTTTATAATATACTGTATATTAAATGATAATACTTCGTAATCTTCTTTTGTTTCCACTATCATTTCCGATCTAATTGAAGATGTGTTTGACATATCTTCATAAGTTTCAACCAATTGTGTACTTAATATGCAGAATTGTTGCAATAATTGATTCTCATAATCTAATAAATGCCTGTCGTCATCTTCCGATTTATCATTTCCTTCCAAATTCTCTTCCATAGCTTCTAATTCATCTTTGCAATTTTTCAAACAAAGTTTAATAAATTCGGATGATAAATAGCCAGTTAACATAATTCTCTCCAATGCTTGCTGTTTAATATTTGCAGTTTTAATGTCTTTTAGCATCTCGCTTACGCTATTAATAAGTTCGTCTGCCATTGATGAAAAAGGAACAAATATTATTTAAATTATGAATATTAATACGATAATTTAAATCTTAGTTACCCGTTGATGAGACGTTATCCTTGAGTGTAAATTTCAATTTCTTTAACAAGTGTAAATCTTTAACCCTTCTGCTGTTTCCTCCACTTAATGATAAATGGAATGGAACGATTAGAGTTTTCACCGTGCCGTCAACGTCTATTAAGAAAGCTTTAGGCCAATTCATATCTACATAAGTTGTATTATTCATTCCCAACATATCATAGTCAATTGACACTAATTTGCAGGTTTTTGATACGTTGAACGCCGCAACGCGAGGTCCATGAACAGCTGACCATATCTATAAGGGAAAGGAGAAAAATTGTTTATTTATTTTTAGAATTAGACGCTTTTTTGGAGCGCCAGAATGTAATAAGATATTCTTTTTGAAAAGAAGCCATTACTTCAAGGATTCCTCTCCTGGGCGCTAATATTGTCAAGAAGAGAGTACGCTTTAATGATTTATCTTCATTAGACGAAACGTCCTGCTTAACACATATCCATGCAATTTGAGCATCTCTGTAGCCCTTCCAAATCCTTAATGCATAGCCCTGATTTGCATCAATAATCATCACTCTACCGAAGCAATCCGTTGTAGCGGCTAATCGACCGTCAGGTGACAAAACGATACTTTCGCCAATTCGACGTTTGTCTGGTAAACCAAATCTGGCGGCTAGAGAAACGGCTGGCTCGATTTTAGGTTTCTTTCTTTCTTTAGATGAGTCCTGCTTCGACGAAAAACCCAACCAGCCACTAGCTGCCGATATTTGACTATAAAAGGCACTTTTTAATTTACTACCAACAGCGTGAACGACGTCAGATAATAGCGGTGGAGTACTGCCCTCAATTGCATAGTAAAAGGCCGCGTAAGGCATAGAACCCGTACATATGTATTTGTATGAAGAAGGAGGTGTTGGTTGGATAGATACGTTAAAACCTCCTATCAGTGAAGCGAGCGACATTTGTGAATAGGCTGAAGGGGAATATAATCCGCAGGCAACATAATCTGTGATAACGGCTTGATCCGTAAAGTTCCACTTCTTATATGATAATGGTGGAGGTGAGACATTTTCAGATCGTGCAGCACTACTTCTGCAGGCTCTTAACGATTGATAAAGACTGAATCCGTCTATTGAAATGAGGTTTTTCCTATATAAAATAGTAAGTTCTTCGTGCTGGACAGGAAACGAGAAAAGATGTATAAAGATCTATAAAGATTTTAGTATAAGCAAACCTTTTCTGTATCAAATTCATGAAAACGTGGCTCGAAAGTCCTACATTTTATACGCCTTACAGCAACATCGCAAAATATTTGGGATAAAAGAATAATTCCAGTCTAAATTAGACAGGAAAGATAATAATTTCATTCATAATGATATTCTATTAATATTAATAAATTTTGACATACTTCTGTATAGAATCGAACGTATCCTGTACTAAAACCAACAATTACGCAAGTCCAATCAGGTCCTACGTATGTGCTTCTCTTTAACGATGCAAAGGGCAGACAGAATAGACATGTTATTTCCTCGCTATTACAATTATCATTGAGTAATTCAATAGCAGTTTCTTTCTGTATTATATTACAAAACAAACCCTTCTTCTTCTGTTACGCATCCTTCAAACACTAATGAATATTTTGCTTCGGTTCCCTTTCTATCTTCTGCGTTGTATTTTTCTGAAATTGAATCAAGTGATATTTTGTTAGGGAAATTTATCTATTATTCATAAATATTGATTACGTGATAGAAGTACTAATTGCTTTTTCTTCGCAAAAGCTATCATCTGCGCGTTAGGTGCTGTTGTAAACAAGCATTGATCGAGCCAATTATCATCTTTGTCCTTAATTAAGTTTTCTGTCTCTTTCTCAGTCGTCATCTTAACATCTTCGTTGTCCCAACCCCAGTCTGCGTCATTCCAATCCCCAACGTTTGCGTCTAATAGGTCATAAAATTGCATATCGAATTTAAAGACAGAAACGAAAGTGAAATACTTTACCATCTTCTTTCTTTAGAGAGTGTTGATCTTCAATAAAGAGATACTTTTTTATAAGATCAACGTCCCTAAGAGAAGCTAAACATTTTAATTCACTTGACATAGCTGCTACCTAGGAAAAAAATTATTCTTTCGTTACAAAATCAGCCCTAACATCTGTCGAGCTTTGTAACGCCATCTATAGTGCTAAATGAAGTTCATCCGCAATATGACTACGTCAAATTAATTCCAAATAAGGTAGAAGAAATATTATTTATACCAGTTTTTATTAACAATTTATATATATATAGATATATTGAGAAATAATATTTAAAATTTCTAGTTGCATATCCAGAGGTTACCGACAATGACAATGGCAAGAAAAACCCTACTAATATGCTCCGGGCTTACAAGCGTACTAATACTTCGATGGTTAGCACATTCGATAATAAAACGTCAAAAGAAAGCAAAAAACGAGCAAAAGAAACTAAAAGCTCAGAGTAAAAGAGCCGAACAGTTAAATAACCTAAAAGCCGAATTAAAGCAATTTTCTTTCGAAAAATCAGAAGAAATACTTAATCTAACTGTTCCTGAACTTCTAGAAAAGTTAATCAAAGGAGAATTAACATCACTGCAGGTTGTTTCAACCTACCAGGTTAGCAACTCTAAAAACATTATACTAATTTTTATTAAATTATATCTATAATCATTATTATTCGATAATCGATAATTATTCAATTTAGAAAGCCGCGTTAGCTTCTCACGATCAAACAAACTGTCTTGTAGAAATTATTAACGAAAGCAAAGAACTCTGTAATAGTCCAATACAACAAGGTAACACTAAAGACGTTCTCTAAATTTTTAATAAACATATATAACTCATACAAATTCTTCTAATATGAAGGACAACTACTATACGGCATTCCAGTATGTTTGAAGGAAGATATTGGCCTTAAGGGTTATACCACATGTTTTGGTTGTGCTAAGTGGTTAGAACAACCCCTAATCGAAGATTCCGTTATAGTTAAAGTGCTTAAGCATCATGGAGCTATTCCATTTGTTAGAACAAATCTTTGCCAAATGACATTGACGTACGAAAGCTCCAATCCAATTTATGGTGAAACTCTCAATGCTGTCCAAAATGATCGAAGTCCCGGCGGTTCTAGCAGTGGTAATGGAGCATTAATCGGAAGCGGGGGAAGTCCTATAGGAATCGGCTCTGATATGGGTGGTTCCCTGAGACTACCTGCACATTTTAATGGCATTGTCGCTCTTAAACCTTCCGTTGGTAGAGTAAGTTCGAAAGGTTGTAAACCACTCTTTCCCGGTAGAGAAATAAATCCACCGGCATATGGACCACAAGGAAAAGATGTTCAATCAGTTGTTTCCCTTATGAAGGCTTTAGCTTCGAATATAATGTATGAACTAGACGAAACAATTCCACCGCTGCCTTTCAACAACGACCTATACGAATCAAAGAAAAATTTCCGCATTGGTTATTTCGACTTTAATGGGGTTTTTCCAGCTGTTCCCGCTGTAAAACGAGCAGTAGAGCACACGAAGAACATATTATCAAACAAGGGCTATGAAATGGTAAATTGTAGTAGTTGGCATGAGCAAATTCAATTTCAAGTTGGAGTTGAGCTGATTACTGATCATACATTGATAGACGGATGTAAAGAAATGATGGCGGCACTTGATAATGAGGAACTAGATGCTTCGTTCCAACAATTTATAGGATTCCTGAGGATGCCTAAATTTATCCAGCGTCTAATTGCTCACATGGTTTCTCTCTCAGTATGTTTCTTTTCTTACCAATTTTAATCTTTTAATAATAAATACAACCCTTTAAGGATCAGAGTACTGGAAGGATTTTGGCTAAGATGATAAATAGAGACGCCTCAGTTACTAAATTATTTGAACATGGTCGAATTAAACAAGTATAAAGCTTTTTTTTTTGCCTTCTCATTAATATCGATCATATTCTCTTCCATATAAAGGAATATAAAGAGAAGATTCGTTCTTTATGGGAAAGTGAAAACTTAGACGCTATTATATGTCCACCTTGCGGTGTTTACGCACCTCCCCCAAAAAAGTATATGAATGCTGTTGGACGTACGTATTCTTAAAAAACAATCTAGCTTATCTTTTCTAGATTGAATAAAAAGAGTATAAAGTTTTTTACTCCTGCTTTGATTTTTAGCCGCTACAACTTATGCCTCTGCTTGGAATATTACAAACTACGTGGCAGGTGTTGTTCCAGTAACAACTGTTAACGAAAAGGATGAAAAAGATCTTGATCAATATCTGGAATCTAACAAAAGCAATCCACTCGCTAAATTAACTTGTGTAAGGACAAATTTCTAAATCGAATGTTATAGAGTTTGCTCTAATATTGCTGTATCTATTTTTGTAGGAGGGATCCCGAGGAGGTGTCGGTCTACCAGTTGGTATTCAAGTCATAACTCCACCATTTAGAGAGGAAACTTGCTTGAATATTATGAGACAAATCGAAAAAGGAGTAAAATATTAAAGATACTGAGAGAGAAAAAGGTGATACAGATAAGAATGAAATTTATTAGATTAGTGCCTAACATTTATCTTTATACTAACGACTTTTGTTTTTTAAAAAAGAAACAAACACGAATCATCTATTAATCTTCTTTTCTATCTCCTTTGAATATATATTCATTATTTAAATTTATTTGCTGTTTAGTAATTCTACTTGATGTATCCGATAGTTCATCCTTTAAATCTGTTCTATCAGATTTTTCTTCAAATTCCGAAAGTACTGTACTTTTTATTATTTGGATACTTTCCTCTTTGTGGTCGGAACAATCTGCTGTTTGTGTATCTTTTTTAGAGTTTGAATAACTTATCGAATCAATATGCAATTGGCTTGCAACGGCCTTCTCTCTATCCCTTTCTAACGAGGTTCCAGAGTTATGCCGTAAATCTTCGAAATTCAATGAATGACCCTCATTAGTAATATCACTATCGCGTCTGTCCTTCGTATCACTTTTGCAGCTAGCGTTTTCAGGTGGAATTTGATGTATTTCTTGTTGATTATTCTCCTCAGTTTTGAATGTATCATTTGGTAATCTATCTACTTCCCCTCTTAATCTCATTCCGTAATCCTTTAATTCGGGTGATTTAGGACTGGAACTTTCGATTTTCACCTCTTTTCCTTTATCATTTTGAACTGTAACCTCAGTGTTTAATTGAGAATTCTCAGAAGCTTGAATAACTTCGCTAGACGTATTATTTTCGTATAGTTCCCTACACTCGTCTGTATTTAATCTTTGAGAATCCTCCATGGTATTCGGTGTCAATCTTCCACAGTCTTCTCGAGCTTCTATCAACTCTCCTTGGTCTTTATCAAATTCTTTAGCTGATTTATCGGTACTTTCGAATGTTTGAGATGGGAGAGTCATTTCAGAAATGCTACAGAATATAAACGATGCTCTCGATTCAGTATGAGAATCTGTTTTGCTAAATTCTGACTTTTCTTTGACAAGATTTTCAACAGTTGCCTTGACTCTCCTAATGCCCTTCTCATCGGGTTTATCGACAGAACTATGGAGGAATTTTTGACCAGTTTTAGGATGAATATCGAATTTTTCAATCTGCCTGATAACCTCATCACAAAATGAGTTATCTACATTCGAATCTAAACCTCTAACGTCATCAATTTCAAGTCCTTCGAATCTTTTACAAAATTCGTCTTCTACTAACCTCGAACTGTCGAACCGTTCTGATATATTTGTTCTTAGGAGGCTTTGTATCAGTCTTTCGCACGAATCGGTGAGTACAATCCTTTCTAATTTTGGTAGTCCTCTTTTGATATTATAGTAAACTTGCTTGGGGGTTGTTCCTGGAAAAGGAAAGTGACCTCGTAAGCAGACGTAAAGAACTATTCCAATACTCCATAAGTCGGCTTTAGTAGCGACGTATTCGCGTTGCAGCAAAACTTCGGGAGCGGCGTATTGAAGGTTACCAACAAAAGTTGTTGACCAAATAATTCCCAAGGCTCTTGGATCATTTAGATTATCCGTTGCTACTCCAAAATCCGATAATTTCAAACTATCGTGCTTATCGAGAAGCAAATTTGAGCATTTAATATCTCTATGAGCTATTCCCTAAAGAGTTGTACAAATATTTGGCAATTAATTCTTAATTGGCTTTTATAGTTATTATAAAAACCTTATTGTGTAAATAATCTATGGCTTTAGCTAATTGTGCAATCCATACTCCGACAACCGGCTCTGGTAGACGAAAGTGGCGAGTAACTTCATCTCTAACGGTTCTGCCAGATAATCTCTCCATGATAATATATACCCGATTAGCGGTCTCAGCCCCGGCCACACATTTAACGATGTTCGTATGAGATACTTTAGAGGTTATTCGTAGCTCTCTCTTGATAAATTTATCAAAATGGACAGTTCTTCCTTTCTTAATTAACCTAGCTTTATCATATATTTTTATAGCTACTTCTTTACCAGTTTTTATAGAATATCCAGATAGAACAATTGCTGTGCTACCACGTCCGATTTCAACATCATTTCGATGGAAACCTAGAATTTCTAAAACAGTTTTATCTTTTTTACCAATACTACATTTGTCTTGGGAAATTCCTGTGCTAGATTTATGCCAGGTTAATACTTGGAAGAGACGCTTAATAAGATTGCCTGAGCTAGATTTTGACAATTCCTCCTAACAATATTGTTTGTATTATTAACAAGAATCTCCTAATCGAAATAATCAGTTTTACCTCTTTTCTTACTTTACGAGTCTGCATTTTTTTTAAAAAAAAAAATAAGATATTTTATAAATATATATTCAATTTTTAAAAAAGTTATGAAATGACGAAGATATAAATAACTTGTTCTCGGTTGAGAATAGAAATTCAAATAATTGATATACACTGTATATAAATATATTAATAAACGAATAGAACATATTGCTTTCAATCAAATTTGTATATTTTTCCCTTGTTCTTCTCTCTCTCCTTCTTTCTTTCTCTTCGCAAATAAAAAAAATATTCAAATGACAAGGAAATAAAAAAAAAAGGCAAAATGCATTGAAAAAGATAAATTGTATAAAAAAACAAAGAAAAAATATCTGTACAGAAAGAATTGAAGCGAATCAAACTTATAAGTGCTTTTTCTTTTCTAAATTATACATATATACGTAGTTATTATACTTTAATCATAATTTTAATATATATATATATATATATATATACTGTATATATATTAAAAGTTAGATTGTTTGTGTTATTTTTTTCTCTCAATCTTCTTTTTTTGTTTAGTTTACAAAGCAAATATATCGGAATGATGAAATAATCTAAAACATTGCACTCTCCTTTATTTAAAGAGAAAAGAGCAAAGTGATATTATTTTCTTGTAGTAAGAACGATGATTAGAATAATAATTGCCAGTAAAACTACTCCAATTATAGCTATTATGCATTTCTTCTTTCGACTACTCGTTTGGTAATCTTGCGCTTTAGATAGTTGCTCTCTAGCCTGATCAACCCGATTCACAGTATTATCAACATGATGCTCAATACTATCTGTTAATTGGTATAGGGAAAAAAGATTAAAAATAAAAGATGAATTTAATAAGGTAAAAAAAAACAAGTATTATTAACCTATTACAGTGCCCTGTTCATGTATCATCATTCCAAGTTCTTTAAAAATTTCGTTCACTCCAACTATATCACTCTAAAAAGAAATTGAAATACAAAAAGATTGTGCACGTTCTAAAATGTAATTTAAAACTATACCTCTAGTTTCTTTATTTCATTTTCTCTTTCTTTCAATAAATCTAAATCAACATTTTGTTCAATTTGTATATTCACTTGCTCAGTTCCTACATCGACGAGTGGTTTGTCATTCTCTCCTGAAAATGGGTTATTATCGAATCCGGAACTGACTCTTGCTCTTCGAAAGCTCTCTTTTTCTTTATCTGAGAGTTTTCTTTGAACTCTTTGAAATTTATCCAATGCTGACGAAAATTCATCGGTTATCCGATTCATTTGTATTCTTCTTGATTTCTATTAGAAAAGCATTACAAATTATAAATATTTAATTAAAAATTAAAAAGAATAAACCTACAGCCTCTGACTCGATAGATGATTTTGGTAACATTTTAAGCTGTTTAACCCATTCGGAAGTCTCTTTTGCCTGGTGATTCGTTCCATGTTGCAGTTTATGACTACGTAAAAATGGGAAAAAATAATAAACAGAGAAAACAATTCCAATTAGAATAGTTCTAAATAAGTAACTATATCTTTATAGACCGTGAAATTTTTTCACAGTTGTTAAATGTTAACTGAATGTAAATAAAGTTAAATGCGTAATTTTACTTACATTTTATTCCTTAGTTCTTGAGTATCCCTTTCTGTGCTAATGAAATCGACGGATCTTTCTATATCAACAACTAAACATAGGATAAAAACGAAATTGCAATTAGTTTGTTGAGATTTAATACTATAAATAATGCATATTTATATTTATCTATATATACCATTCTTATTTATTGTTCGAATATTGTTTTCTACCTTATTGATCAATCTATGATATTCATCTCGACCTGTAAATAAACAATGACTTAAAAATATTGTTTTATCAAAGCGATTCACATAAAAGGTAGAGATTAGACAGGACCTGCACCAACGCCTCCTTGATACGAACCCTCTCCGTAGTTCATTATTTCTTATTTCTGTTTCGATTCCTTATTGCAACCACAACAAGCAACAATCTGAAAAGATTGATAATTTGAATGAGAGAAAAAATGTTGATTTTTTTTTCCAAGCCTCTCATAATGAAAATGTATTATCATACCTCAATTGCTAGCTTTACTAGTTAGACCTTGTTCGTAACGCGTAGTAAGAAGAATTAGTAGATTTTAAGTGGTTTAACCAACGGCTGGGTCAAATTATACCAGATATTTGTGAGTCAGATTGTGACTTCCAGTCACATGATGACGTCATGAATATTGAAGAGTTTATTTTCGTACTTTTTGTCAGACAAATATTTTTATATTCTTAACTATTAAAGACATTCAGAATATTTTTTATTAAAATACGAAAACGACCCCGCCCATTATTCTAGGTGGCACCATAATTTTGGGGGGTTCTTAAATCAGCTGGAGAAAAGAACTCGCTTCCAATCTTTTTTAATATAATACAAAGATTTAGGCCAAAAGCGCATAAACACCAGGGACGATTGCTCAATTTAATTAGATTTCACCAATAACTACGAGCGTATCGAGTTCATTACTCATAAAGAAAGTAGAACTATTATGTTATTGTGTGAATTCATATTTGAGTCAAAGTGTTATTTTAAGTGTATTTGGAAGCAAAGAAAATATACATTGATATAAATAACTATATACAGATACATATACGTATAGAAAAGATTGGCAAATTTATCATTACATTACTTAGTTTGTGTTTCTTTCCTTTTTTATATATTTGTTGCAAGAGTGCATTATAATCTTATAACACCTATAGATGGGGTAATTGACAAAAATGAAATAGAATTATCTCCTTTTATTTCTATCGTTGTTTTTCAAAATTCATAATAAGGTTACATATTATCATATTATTCAAATTTTCATTCAATTTTGTATAATTTTTCAATGTAGTATAAATAACGTAGAAGTTTTCCCATAGTAGAAAACTGCAAAATATATAAAATATATAGTTATGGTTTAATAAGTATAACTATTATAGACCTTACCAAATTACAATAATAATTTCCTCTAGTATTGAACGTGTAGAATATTTTCAATTAGATCTTCAAGATGTTGTCATTATTTAAATAGGCTTTTAAAAAAATGAAAATAAGCCCGCGCCATTAATTAATATAGATACTTGGATTGTTATTTAACGTATAACTTACTTAACATATCCTTATTTTCTAATATTAATGATGCTATTCGATTTAGAACTAGCTTCAACATAACGAAATTATCCTATAATTTTATAAAAAAAATCAATTCGCTTTACTATTCGAATAGAATAATGTTGGTAAAAAGGAAAAGAGAAAGAAAAATCTCCTACTAGAATATTGGTCCAATCTTGTTCGCAATCCTTATACTTATATTCTAGAACCATATTAATCTGATCTTCGTTATTTAAATATATTTCATTCTCTTCCAAAGTAATGCAATGCCGAAATTCCATCTAGAATATTAAAGTAAAGGGAAAAATGATAGATTAGTCTTAGATGTATATAAATCTATTATATATTTTATATTACGCAAAGACAATAGCTGAGATTATCATCAATTTTCCTAATGATCCGACCAATAGACTTAATTAGTTTATCTGATATTATAAGCAGTGGAAAATAATAATTATTGATCACATATTTTTTTAATTGTCTAACCAACCTATAGATAATTCAACTGGTTCGAATAGACTGGACCATTCGTAAAATTTTAAAGCCATTTCCCCAAAAGACTGTACCTATTTTAAAAAATCTATTAATTAGTTATCTATCTTAGTTTTAAGATCTTTTTGTATATACCTTAGAATCATCTGCTGAAAGTTGTAAGGCTCCGAGAATCTCGTCGTAATTTTCTAATATATTTCCAAAATCCTTCCGAGGAAGTTTTTTCAAGGACCTGACAAAGATCAAATAATAGTTTATCAACCAGGTCTGTAAAAGAAAACAAAGAATGATTATATAGGTTGAATGATAGACAATTTGGTTAAATAATTATTAATAAATGATAATGACAAATTAATTGTCTTTTATAGTTTCTTTACCTGATCCAATTTACATTTTGCCAATGATTCTTCAATTTTGCCACAGTCCTTTCGTGCCTTATAAAATGATGTAGTCTTTTTCATAACGTATATTTCTATATATTCATGTAAAAAAAACAAAATAATGTACTCTTGTTCTATTTCATTCTTAACCAGCATTTAAAACTTACCAGATAATCTTTTTTTCCAGCAAAGTACTTTATTCAAACCAATAACGAACTTCTTCAATCTACTTAGTAGTTTCTGAGAAAAATACATTGAAGTTGTTTAAATTTCTCGTGTATAATTGCCTTTTATAGATGTAATTCAATAACTTACTTTCAAATAACTTGCATCATTCAGCCATTGCATAAACATAAGTTTCCTGGATACTGGTCGTACTGGTCTTACTGATTTTACAGGTTTTACTGTTTTCATTGTATCTTCCATCTTTATTAATGATATATTCATCTAATATTCTAATATTGTTCAATTAGTCGGAAATTACAAATGTTCGTTTTGCCAAAAAAAAATTTCACTCGTAGTATTTAGAGTAGATATTTATCAAGAGAATGATAGTTGGACAGGCTATACGTTAGATATTCAGGTAGAGATAATGGAAAATTTCCAAGTAAATATGTTAACAGGGTCTATTCGTCGTCGAACAACACTCGCAAATGACGATTCTAAACCCATTAAAAACCGATTTTAATTAACAATATTAGATAATTGAGTAGTTATTAGTCTGGCAAATTGAAAAGTAAGGGCGAATCGACAGTTTCAATTGAAATTTGACATAGTTTTTGACTTGTCCTATAAGAATTTAATTTAAATTTTACACTCTGGCCCCCTCTTAATTCTCTCCTTTCTGCTTTAATTGTCTGACCTTGTTACTTTCAATGTCCTTTTGACCTAGTTAACTTAAAAAAAGTCAAATATTTACTTTCCAACCGAAGATTAATGATTAAATCATGTCCACGAACGAGGCCATTGCTGACAGACAAAATTTGGCAAGCGTAAGATATGCTCAATTCGTATAAACTATCTCTATTTTTAGTGCCAAAAAAATGTCTGATGATTGATCGAAGTTTCTCCGATCCTTTATTAACTAATCTACTGTAGAGGACATTTTTTATAAATATTCTTTCTATTCAATCCGTATCCTTCTATCTACCTTCCCGCTCAACCCATTTCTTTTTCTAATTTGACGAAAATAGATAGAAAAGAATATTAGCTTATACTTGTCATATTTTTTATTGAAGGATAAATGACTGTAAGATTTGTTACAAAATTGAAATTTCTATTAAAATGAACGTAACAGAAAAATGTAAACCTTCACCAAAATTAAAAATTACTTCTAAATTATCGAAGACTATAATTGGGAGAGAAAGATGTCTTACTTTTTAGATTAATGTTCATTCTCTGTCAGAAGAACAAAAGAAAATCACTTGAAAGAGCAATTAAAGAATAAAACTAACCTAGATAGATCAATAACTAAACGAACGTCCGAATGATTCCAATTCGCTAAGTCTCTTTTCAAAAACTTTTTCAGTTCTATTGTCACTATTCACTTCAGCAATTAATTCTATTATACCAAATGCCAATTTGTCCTTTTTAGAAAAAATTTCAAACGACGAGTCAGTGAAGAATGAATGCAAGAGAGAGAGAGATAGATTGATAGATAAAATGAGAAACAAGAATAGAAATATTTATTAATTTCAATAATTCTATTATTTACATATCATATACATTTTATTTTTTATAAAAATAATGAATAATAAATTATTCCTAACCATATAATGATCTTGTTTAGATTGATGAGTTGGTGATTCTCGTATACTATTAACTAATGAAAGAACTATTTCACTTTCCGTTATTATTCTGTATACAAATTTAAATCAAACGCAAGTGAATAAATATGGAATTAATAGAAATTACGAATAGAAGAAGCAGTGAAAAGAAATGGAATGTACTCAATAATGTTCTTTTTTTTTTATTATTCCTTTTCATTCTGCCTTACCTGTCTTCCTCATTTATTGCTACATTTGTTGAATTTGATTGCGAATTTGATACTATGATTTAACAATTAAGAATAATTAGTAAAGTAAACTATGATATAAGTATATACAATATATATATAGTTTATTAAATACCTTTTTTCCAAGCAGTAGCGAAATGAGTATCATATTCTATACATTCTTTATAAGGAAATAATACAAGGATTCTTATTTATAATTCGTTATTTATTTAAATGTAATTGGTCAAACTTTTAAAGTTTTCTCTATTAATTATTTCACTTATTCTCATATTCTCCATTGTTGATAGAAAATTGACTTTTTTACAAAAGGAAAAAGAAACGAAATGGAAGTAATTAAAGAATGTTTGTATAAAAAAAAATACCAATTATTTTTCTTTGTGAATTAAGTTTTCTTAGTTCGTTTTCTCTCCATAAAAGGAATGAATGCGGTAATGTCTATATATATATAAAGAAGAGCATATGATAAACGATACTGTAATATATATTTAATAGAGAATTTATATTATTAATTACAGTTAATTTATTATCAATTTCGTTCAGAACTTTTCTAAACTTCTTCACTAAATTAATATTATTGATATCTTTTGTTTTAAAAATACTATAATTAGTTTGAAATTGATCAAATGCACCTGTAAAAAGAATGGAATGTTTATAGATATTTTTAATTATGTTTATGAAAAAAAGAACTACTTGAAAATGAAATTATCTCTTCGTCTATACAAGTTGCTTTCATATTTGATGAAAGTAGATCTGAACATAAGACACAGTATTCACATTATAATAAGAATTTAATTATTACCACGTTTATTACCTATATTACCGTATCTTTTAGATATGGATTGTAAATTACAAAATAGTCTTTCAATTTCATTAATTTGAACCTGAAGAATAAGAGAAATGTATTGGAATATTTTGTCGAGTATACATTTATTCACCTCTAATTGATTCAAGCGATTTGGAATTTCTTTCAAACCTTCACCAGCTTTCGTTATATTAAGCATTTCATTTTTGTTATCATAATCATTTAATGTTGTATGGCTGGCGTAGACTTCTAAATTCTTTGAACCACTCTAAATAAATGATATACATCATTAACAAAAATTTTAGGATATATCTTATGCTATTTGATACGAAAATACCATAAATTTCTTTAATTTAAAATGGTATTGTCGAGTTATTATGATACTTTGCATTAATTTTGATTGATTATCTTCAATACCATCTAAAAATATAAATATGTTAATTGTTATTACAGTAAATTTAATAGGTTAATTAACATAATAATTCTCCTATTCTATGGAGAATGCATCCTATATGCTTCACCACATCTATTATTACTTGAGCATGAAGCTAAAATGTAAAACGTTATTAGAAGTGATATAAAAATTAACATTTAATTTATCAACTTTTGTATCTTCGAAAAAGTTCAATAAACGATCTAGAGTTGTTAACATAACATCGTAATGATTTTTTCCACAAAATATACATATTCTTCTTAATAACTAAAAGAAAAAACAATGAAATTAATAGAGTTAAAATAGGTTTAGAAACAAATATATATATATTACTTGAAAACGATGCAAGACTAGAACTTGTTTCCTCCCATAAACAATTTCTCCAATAACAGAGCTAATATTCACTGAAAATTTATCTGTTTAAACATTAAAAGAAGATTATTAACAGTTTAGTATAAATTAAATGAAAATATACCAATCTTTTCAAATTCCAAATCAAACTTCTTTTTCAATACTTTCCAATCTTTCTTTAAAAAGTGTGAATAGTCCTGTAATATTGAAATAATATATAGACACTAATATTTTATATTAAAATTCATCTACAAACCTTTAATATAGTAAGCTGAGATACATAATATTGAAATTTTGTATCATAATCCATTGTTTCTCTATTCTTTAATTTTGGCATCTTTTTAGATATTTTTTAATAGTAGTAAGACTTTGAAAACTCAAAGATTCAACTACAAGTAAAATAGAATTCTATACGTTTCTCTTTTACTTTATTATATTTAACACCTATATCAAAAAAAAGAATACTTGCTAACAACAATTATACCTATGTTGTTATAAACATTATTAAAGAATATTTACTTATTATAGGATGATTGAATTTAGAAAATAAAACTTTTGACCTTGATAACCGACGTTATAAATCAATTAGCAATCTTTGGGGAAGAAGTAATAATATATTATTGACGAGAATTTAAAATATATGAACAATATTTCATTTGTAGAGAAAAGGGAACATTAGAAAAGAGGAAGACTGGGGAAAAATATTCCATCCTGATTAAACATAAGGGAAATGTCGCATATATATATATAGTAGATATATTTTTACATCTGCTCCCAAAAAAAAACGATTGTTCGTAAGGATTCGCTCTTTGAAAAGAAATTTTTTGTCATGGAAGACTCGTCTTTCTCTTTTTATAGTAAGTTCGCTTAACCCTGACTAGTCCAAAAATTAGATCGGAAGTCAACAATAGTTAGTGTAATGAGAGATGTTTTATAGGAAGCATACCATTCTCACAAAAATTTGTAAAGGTATTGTAAGCACATACTTAGGTTTGTTGAATAAATATCATATTTTCCAAAAAATTTTAGACGTCCTCCTTTGTGCTCTTTAGAAGATAATAAGCCTAAAAGGGTTAATAGTATTACAGTAGTAATAATGTAATAATAAATTTTTTTAATATGTGTTCGCTATTTTCATTTAATTATTTCAAGATCAATTGAAAGGGTAGGAATAATTAAAGATATATGGCTTTGTTTAGCATTAACAAAAAGAGAGAGTCGTCTCTATATAATAACAACAATTCTAATTTCTTACAAAAACAGCAAGAGACGCTTGAAAACAAGACGTTTCTTAATTAACGCTGCAATAATATTTACAAAGGTATAAGAAAAAATAGATTAATAAATATATTAGTCAATATAAAAGAAAAGATTATACTGCATATAATACTAATACTAGATAGTATTGGTTGTATTTATCAATACAAGCACGTTGTTTTATATTGTCTTACAAAATGAAAATTACTCTTGGTACAGGCGTCAAAAACCTCTTATACATATTTTAGTAATATTTTAAATATTTAATAGAAGTGAGGGAGAGAAAAAATAAGAGAAAAAGTTACTTCAAAGCGTCTCGTTAAATTATAAAATGTCAGGGGAGCTTGACTATAATCATAAATATTCAATAGTTTGTTGTTTATTGAAAATTTTATATGACGACAACCCTTATCCATGGTAAAATGTACATTTATTGATTGAAGACTTTGTATTTAATTTGGCTAAAATCTTTTGGGAATGCGGAAATATATTTAGGAGTATTAAACAAGCTTTTAAAACAAATTTTTAATTTGAATTCTTTATAAATCAGTCAACTAAGGAAAGGCTTTAAATTAAAGGGAAGAGAATATAGTTGATGAGAAGAGACATTCTCCTCTCATGTTACTCAAAAGAACATTGGAAAGAGAGAGAAAAAAACAAATAAACGACAACTATTCTATATAATATTATTTAAAACTTAGCCGAGACGGTCCCTGCGTCTATTTTAGAATCGCTTGGCGTGGCATTAATAGAGAGTACTACTTGCAAATTACTTTTACATGTAATTTAATTCACTCTAATTTTCTCAGGGTAAAATCTATTTTTTTTACTGTAGATTGTAAAAATTTCGCGAACCAAATTAGATTAGATCAACGGCTTAATCGACAACACCCAACTACTACTTAATATTATATAAGACACGTTTGGGTTTTTTATCAATCCTCACCATATATAGACCTATATAGTTTGCTGCAGAGAAAACCAGTTAAGATTAATGCGTGCAGCTAAAAGTTGAAAGGAAGTTCTCTATAGTGGTTACGAGAAATGATTAATTACAATCCTCTTCCAAAAGAAATATACATCATTTCCACAACAGAGTAGAGGGCGTCGTAGTAATTAATTAATTTATGTAATGAGAAAATTCAAAATCAATTGTTAAGAGATTCCTCACGGCAACAACGAGATTTGTATTCCAAAATCAGTATAACATGTTAATAGTATCTTTTTTTTTAAATACAAGGGTTTTATGGCGGTAGAAACAAATAAACATTGACTAAGAGGAACCAATTTAAAAAAATAATGACAAATTTTCTCAGTCACCTCGCTTTTCTTCTTTAATTTTTTCATTATTTCAAATATGCATTTTGGATAAATATAAGAGTTTTGGAATGTACATAGAAAAAACATTTTACAAGATATAACATTGAAAAAAAAATTGGTCCGATTAAGGTTTTTTCTTTTTAAATAACAATATTTTTTTTTTTACATTCACTGTTCATCATATTAATGAAAAACAAGTATTGTCTATTATATTACGACAACGAACCTTATTAGAAACATTACAAATGCTAATCAAGTAAACAGACGCTGCCACTACCGGTGTCCAGGCTATCGGTCGACTTCCTCATCGGCTGAATTGCTTCTGGCTAGTAGCGTCCTAGTTTCTGCGGCATCTTCATCGGTATCAGGGGTTGTCGTAAAATTATTTAAAAAAGTCTGACCACCGGACGAATCGACTTTGGCTTTGAGTACTTTAACAGAAAGTTCCGCCAAGTCAGCATTTAAGTCATTATTCTTCTTCTTCCCTGCCCGACTTTGGGCTAATTGCTCCATACCTAAGGCAAGTTAACCTCATATTAAAAACCGATAATAAAAAATTTTCATCTATTAGCATATAGATTATATTGTCGGGGCTATGAAATGCTTTCGTTAGTAGGCTGTTATAAACTCCAAATGGAAATACTCTATGTAAAGCAGCAAAAACAGAATAACGGTTAATTTCGAAAAAGCGAAACAAAAAAAATAACAATAAAAAAAACAAACTAAAGCATTAAGGCCTTTTGTAAATAAAACGTAAAATTAATAAGCCTGTAATCCCCTACACCGCAGTAGCTTAAATTAACACCTGTTTCTATGATATACATCATTCTCCTGTAATTTCAGTTTTTCGTTCATGTTTTTTCTTCTGCCTACTTAAAGATATATAAAAAATTTTTTTTCTATTTCATCTTCAGTTATTTATAAAAATGACATTTAATTACCTCAGGATTTATAATAAATGACAGATAAATAAAGAAAAAAAATTACATAATATCTTACCTTCTTCGTGTTCCCACTCCAAATCGATTGAGCTCGATTCTGAGAGTACTCGCTCCTTAGTCAAACTACTAGTTGTGCTTTGCGTGTCGACAGGCACTATAGACATAAATAGAAAAAACAGTTATTCGCTTAATAACTATATAAAACAAAGAATTGAGCGATGACGAAGGGGAAAATAGAAACATTACAAGAAAAGACCAAAGATATATTTTATACTTGACAAAAATTCATACCTTGGGAGGCAATAGCTCTCGTTCTTGCGGCCAATGAGCGAGCTTTTACACTTTCCATAAACGTTTCAAAATCTTCTTCACCAGCTCTAAATTATTTAATAATAGAAAAAAGTTAAAGTTTGGCAAATGGTACTAAAGTAGATATATTGTTATACAAATAAAGTATAAAAATGATTATTATCATTATTATTAATCTACATTATGTTTCTCCTTTAATTATTTATTAACGCCCATAATATGCCCTACCATCGCCGCATATAGCACGTTTTATCCGTACAACTAGTTATTAATCCCACGGCAATGGATATAATGTGAAAGCGCATGATAAATCGACAACGTTACTCTTCATTCGCTTCCGCTGAATTATATCTTTTACCCTTCCCCTCCTTTTGCTTTCTGCCGCAAAAACAAGTCCTCAGGGGAGTTAACATATATACTGAATATATACAGTAATATCATATTAATATTATACATGTGGGCTATATAAAATAAATTTAATATTTATCCAGTTTTTTATTAATTGTATGCCTATACAATAATTTTATATATTTATATAGAGTTAAATATATATATATATACTAATATATATATTTATTCTACCTTATCAACTAATACCAAAGAGAGTTAGCTGGAAGGAAAAAAGAGACTGGATACAAAAAAGAAAAAAAACCAACGCAAGGAGTAGGCGGCGTTACCCATAATTATTTTCTGAGACGCTACTCGTTTTATAGCAAGGAGGGAGAGAACAATCTTGATTCTTATCGATCGTTTACGAAAGGAAAAAATCGTTAATATCGTTAAAGTCACGAAGTCTAACCGCCAGTCGATCGTTTCATTTGATAACAATAAAGTCAACGAGTAAAATAAGATAGGGAAAAGAAAATGGAAAATAAGGGGGCAGTACGAAAAAACGAAAGGCTAAAACTAAATAAACGTTCAGCCCCCCTCACCAACGCTAATGCGACTAAATCGTGTTTCGGGCCTGACGGCTAAATGCAGATTGCGAAAGGCGTTACTCCTAGGGCAAAGTAAAGGGAAACTTACACGTCCCAGTCTTCTTTTTCGTCCCCGAGCCAATTGGAAGTATTTTTCACTTTTTGTTCCTTCATTTTCTGAGCTTTAGCCACTCTGGCAGCCTCTCTTTTCGCTTCGTAGAAGGCCTCTTCCTCCATTCTTAATTCTTCTTCTTGTTTGACAAGCTACATTAGGTGCAAAATAGAGAATAGTAGAATATATTAAAATTATTTAAAGACAAATAAAGAATAAATAATCCGGTTAATTTAAGAATTTTTACGGTTCGACTAGTGATAAAATATCCGTGAAGGAGGAAGCAAAAAAAAGTGAGAAAAAAAAGAGGGAGGGAAAGGAGACTAGTGAAGAACGGAGGGAAAAAAATCATTTTTCGCTTCATGCATAAACTAAAATATTTCGCAACCGTTCCACTTTTTCGCCCATTTTCTCGTCTAAAATAATAATACTCTTCCTTGGTTGTCAAGAATACCCTTTTTTCTCTTTCTTTTTTTTTTGTTAATTATCACTTACGTTTCTTTCAATTTCTCTATCTAATAATTTCTGATGAGCGACGAGGTCGTTGAACCGTTTGGCTTTTACTAATGCTTTTTCTTCATCCGTGACTACGCTATAAAGGAGGAACAAACAACAACAAAATTTTTTTTTTACGTGCAAAAAATTCTCTTATAAAGTGTTTTAATTAAAAAAATAATAATAATAAAAGAGTTCAAAGAAAAATAACATCAGTGAGGAATTCTTGCAGATTGTAGTATAAGTATACGGCTTAAAATGTACATATAGAGATCTAAACATGCTTAAGTAACATTGATTAACAGACTATCTAAAACCGTACCCATTTCATGTAAGAAGAGACTGTAAAGGGCGCAGGATTGAACTGCAAATGACCTCTGCAAAAAAAAAATCAGGCATACCATATATAACGATTAACTTTAGTCTGCCAATCAGGCCTAGCATGGGGCGTTGAAAAATGTCACTGTACAGAGCAGATAAGCCTTAAGGATATTATCAACAGAACTCTAAACTACCTAAAAATAAATAGAAGACCGAAAGAAAAAAAAACTATATTTCCCTCTTAGAAAATAAATCAATAAAGATGCTTTCGTATATGTTACGAAATCAATATTTATTCACCAACGATTTATTTATTATTTAGATAGAAAACTGCGACGACTAGGAACTTCAGTTAATTTGAAATATTCTATCGGGAAATGGTAAAGTCGCTAGTAAGCCCACAAAATTATCCATAAACTGAAACAGTTATGACTAATTATAAGAGACGTTTCTATAGAAACTAATGTCTATGAAAACATTTCTATATGTCGTAAAATTTTATAAAATCCATTCATCATAGTAAGCATGGAAAAGTAGAAAAAGTAGCAAAATAGAAAATTATTACCCTAAGACTTAAGCAATAGCTCGTTTCGTGCAAAATCTTATTTAAGAAATTGTAAACTATATGAGGTTAAGAACGATCACCCGCCTGAATAATAGCAGTAATCACAGTCGAATCGACGGCCTATCGTTTTCAATCCGAGTTGGTCATTGCTTAACGAGCTAATTTCGCCATATTGATAGAAAAGAAAAAAGACCGTCATCTGTTATAGCTTTAAATGTCACGTAGCCTAATTCTCTATACAAGACTTTCGATTTTCGGATTGCAAACAAGAAAGTGTTTACTTAAACCGGTCGTTGCTCTTCAGTAAAAACGGGGGAAATTGCGAGGTTTTGGTACTTACTTGCAAAGTTCGTCAGCGTGTTGTTCCTGTATATTTTTGATTTTTTGATTTAGCTTTTTTGATACTAGCCCTTGGAAATTGTATTTATGTTACTTACATTGTCAATCAGCTGGTCGAATTCAATGGAGAAATCTTTTTCAATATTGTATCTTGTTCGCAAGTATTTCCTATTTGCACAAAGTTAGTCCTTTAAAATTTTATCTTATAAGGTAGATAGATGGAAAAGAATATTCGTTAAAGAGGAATTTAATAAAAACAAAGCCATAGGGGCGGTAACCAATTGCGAAAAGTAAAGTTGATATTGCACAAGCACATATTCTTGATTTCTACGAAAATTAAGAAAGGTACCTTCGGTCGAATCTCCCCAAGCATCTGTCACAACAATTACCCATCCTTCTATTATCATTCAAAGGTAATGAGGAAGAAAACTTGAGCGGAGAATCCCGTCGTCTGTTACTGACACATGCCGGAAATGATATGCCAATTGCCAAACAACTTTTTTTTTGCATAGTCTGGACCAAGTCTTTGTATGCAACAGTGAGTATCAAAGTAAATATTAGAATACCGAACCACACTAACAGTACTAAATTCCATCGTTGGAAGGACAGCATTACAATTATTTTAAATTTTAGAAGAGACGCAAAGGGAAAATTTGTCTAATTCTATGAATATTCTAAAATTAATTGAACGTAACGATACTTTATTTATTATTCCTACCGATCTGCTCCCTAAGCTTTATTAAACTCTGTCCAAATTACACGACAGGGAATTCAAAAAAGATAATGAAAAGATTTTTACTATCTTACTTCCTGTGAAGTAAACGGTACCTATTGCAAATCTAAGAATTGAATAAATTATTAGAAATTAACTATTCCAGCATTTTCTTCCGCAACTTTACCGACAGAAATATCACATTGTTGATTAAAGAAACGAGACAAACGACTCTCTCACAGGTTTACTTATGATACGAAAGTTGAATGCCCTTCCGGGCTTTGATACTAGAACTGGTACTTACATCAAAGTGTCAATAGCACAATCATTACAAGAAATTAGTGGCGATTATAAAGGTCAGGATTTTAGTTCTAATAATACTTCATATTGAAAAATGTAAATAGCGGCTAATTATCACTTTTACGAAATTTAGTCAGTCACCGTATAGAAGTAGCTGGTCGCATTATAAACATAAATAGGAAAGAATCATTCCCGAGATATTACCATAGTAAGATTACAACAATAGCCTTCTAAATTTAGAAAACCCTTTTTTTTCAAGTTGAAGATGGTAGTGATGGCCAAATTCTTTGTAGGCAAAAAGCACCTTTACAAGATGATTCTTTTATCGAAGGTTCTCTTTTTTTTCTCTTCTCCAACCATAACTTTTTTTAATATCAGTTTTTCTTTTAATGTTTAATTGATAATTTAGCTAAAGAAAAGTGTAAAATGGAATATTCTCAATTTCTACCTAAATTTAACGATGATTTTACTATTGGAGAGTTTATTAAAATTCAAGGATCACTGTTTAAAATGGATAGTAAGACCGCTTTAGTTTGCGCTAAGAATATCCGTAAGCGTATTAAATTATAAATGAAATACATTTAATACGAATAAAGTTTTCAGGTAAAATATCTGAAAAGGAGGTAGAGCAACATTTAAGAATTGCAGAGAAACTAAAAATAGATGTTTATGATAAGGATTTTATTTTAAGAGAAGAACTTGATGCGTTTAATAATTTAGAGGGGCTATTTAAATTTCACTTTGGATCGAAAATATTAAAATTCATTGAAGAAGAGATTACGTCCTTTAAGACATTTGATGATGAACTAATTATTGGAAATTTACTTTGTAAGGATACAAAAAATCGTGCTGTAGAATACATTCAATCCGAAAGACAATCATTTCGTGTTTATAACTCTGGAAACAATAATAAAGATGATAATGATAGAGTTACAGAGCTATTTAAAGAAATCATTCAAGATGCTTTAAAACATCTGCTGGAGGAAGGAAAATTGTATAAAATTTCCGATTCGGAATTTCTTGTAAGTTTTTATGGTGTAATTCTATTTATAAATCTTGTAAATTTCTTCTTTCAGACTACTAAAAACGATAAAGTCCTTTATAAGCAAATAATCGACTGTCTACCTGCTAGTAAGTGTATTTTGGTTTTTTTTCTACCAATCGATTGTAAATTTCCGATAAAACTGATCTATTTTTCTCTAAATTAGGTAATAGTAAGGAGGGGATTCATTGGAAATCTATAATGGCAAAAATAAAAAATTACAATTTCTACATTACTAAACAAGCTCTACTATATGCTTTAGACGACCTTGTACAATCTGCAACGATATTTCCATGTACAAACCACAAGTACAAGTTGGTCTAACAAACTTAATAGTTGATAAAATGTATTAAATAAGCTTCTGGGTGGATAAATTTAAATGTTGTCATTAATTTTGAAAGCACGAAAGAAAACATACGCAACAAATTTATTGCGTTATTTTGTTTTGCTCTCTTCCTCCCTTTTTTTTTTTATTAAAGTAGCATGCTATATTGTAATCTCAAAGTTTTATTTTTAGCGACTATTCTTTTACAAATTGCTTATTCTCTTGAAATGTCAGTGCAGAAGAAATTAATTCATATATCAGAATTGCCAATATGGAATTTAACGCATTACGAAAGATTATCTCGCAATTTAAAAAATATTCTAAGAAATTCAGATTTTAAACTAATATTATCACATTTAAAGGAAAGCACTGAGCTGTTAGTTTTTAATCTACCGTTTCTAAGACATTTTTGTAAATTAAAGAACTCTTCTTTATGGATAAAAACGCACAAGTAATAAATAGTCCTATATTTTTTCTAGTCACTCTTTTTGATTTAATATTTTTCATACATTTTTAATATCCAATTAATTTAAGATTGTGTGGTGAAAATGTAATTCTTAACTTGAAGCCAGACCTTCCTCTAAAATCAAGAGATATACTAAGATTCCTATTTGAAATGCTGAATATCTTGGAAATTAGGCCAATCTTTATAATCAACGACAGCTTTATCGAATTTGGTAAAATTAATCTGCTTTCAAATATTTTCTGTGAATGAGAGAAAGAACGCCATATTTTTTCTAGATGTTAACGATTTGTTATTAGAAAAGAGGTTAGATATTGTTAAAATCTCTGACGTTACTGCAGAATTTGTTAGCGACCTTTCAAGAAGCCGTCTTTGTGTTATTATAACACTATTGAATCAACCTTTGTCGCCTATTTTGAAGAGAATAGAAAATTCTATTATCATAACTCCAACAGACAGATTAGCCATATATAATTTGCAATCAAAGATGTCAAAAAATCATTATCTCCTGGTCTTTCATGAGGTTAACTTATATTTTTATTAAAAAAAAAGAACCTTAACGAAAAGCCTAATTAAATAAATGAAGGAAGAGAAGTAAAGTTAAGTTGATATTAATTTCCTCTACAGGAACCTCTACTGAGAGATCCCTCTGATTGCAAGGAAGAATTAAAATTCTCAATAAAAAACAAGACTTTCTGTAATAATAGACTGAATGACATAAGAAGAAAGAAGAATATAAAATTTATATTTGTTGAAAGTCATAAGGTTTCTTCAAAAGCCTCACAAAATGAAATGGAAGGATTTTTTCACGAATCAATCGACAGATTTAGCGGTTAATCCATTTGAGAAAAGGGTATAAAACCACTTAACATCTTTTCCTGTTTCTTTCAACAGATAACACGCAAAAAAGCCATCTAGCAAAATTCGAATTTAACACAGAAACGGGTAAAATAAAAACCATCAATTTTTTATCATTAATAATGAAGAAACCGCATCTTCAAACTGTCCAAAATCAAATTATCGTAATAAAAAGGTCAAAAATATCATTTAATCCATTTTCCTTCAAAGTTTGGTGCTTTATAATTGGATTTACTTTGTTAAAGACAGTGCTCATTTATCTTTTCAACAAAGATAAAAATAGTGAGGATAGAAGAATTAATTTGGGAAAATTGTCAGTTGGCTTGATTTGTTGTTTGTTAATTCTATTCTCGAAACACATGCCTTTTTTGAATTTGGCTATTATATCCAGATTCTTGTTATTGATTTACGCTTTTTTTTGTGTTTTCATTCGCCTCTTTTTTTTCGGAAACTTCGTTGTTTTCGCTTATTCTGCTTTATCTAGAAATAAAGAAATCGACTTGGGAACAGAATTGTCGGAAAGAATTGACAAGTTTATATCGATAGACAATTGGCCCTGCTCTTATTGTACTAATTCAGCTAAAAGTTGGAATGAAGAATTCGATTTGTTAACCGATCAAACAGCCTTAATAGGTCTCTACAATCAATCCTGTTCGTCCATCCCTAGCGATTGCCTTGTATTCCGAAAAGAGTCGGACAGTCAGTTTAACATGCCTGTTTGTCGATATAGTAAAAGTGATCGAAAAAGGTCATTTGCTGTTGGTATAATTCTCCTATTATATTACTTCTGTGTATTATCTCTCGCGGGATCGATTGTACTTATTTTACTGTACTGCAAGGAACTTTATAACCCAACAGAGGAGTTAGCTTACGAAACAATAAAATCACAGAAAAAGGTCCATAATTCTAATAAATATAATATTTTTACTGATTAGTGATATCAATTTACAGAAAAGGCGTAAAATTCATATTCAACACGTCCTTCTTCTTTTAAAGGAGGCCAAAAAGAGACTGCTCAAAGAAATACGTTGTCCCTTCGCAAAATTATCCAGATTCAAGGCTTCTCTCTTATCAAATAGAGTTGCTAACAGAGGAAAATATTAACAAGTTTTATATTATTTACATTAAGCTGTATTTTTTTTTCATTCTTGTAATACATTTGTTTACTAACAAAATTACAGATTTTCTGTATAGTCTATTATTCTCTATGCCGAAGTTTTAGTGTCTGGAGTTTCTGTTACTCCATACTTTTTATTCCAGCGATCAATATATTCTAATTTTGCTTTTTCTCTCTTTGCAAAATAATCAGGATATTGCTTCCGTTCTGATGGATGCCAATGATCAATTAACTGAAAAAAGGGGAATTTTTATAGTTCTTTGATTAGCAGTAATTATAAAGCATTTACGTACCCAATCGGGCACCCATGGTTCCCTTCCGTAAGCTACGCCTCCTGGAGAGTCGGGATCTGTAGGAATTGGTGTTTTATTAATAGAACGCTATAGTAAATAATGGAAAAGATAATACATTTTATTGGTTGAGGATGCGCTTTCAAAAATAATTCATGTTCTCCGGCTTGCAAAACTTCCTTAGCCTTTCGAACATCATTTATATCCTTGTTCTCATCAAATCGTTGCCTCAACAGCACAGCATGATAGCGGTAAAGGTGCCTGAAATCAAACAAATGACCTTCAGGTTTGAATGCGAAAAAACTCGAATCTAATCAATTTTGCCGAAGAAATAAAGCTCACCTCTCTATATAATATGCTTGTAAATTTCTTAAACTCTCCTTGTACAATCGTCTGACTCTAGCAGCCTGAGAAATAGCTTTTGTTTGCAAATATGCCATATCCTCGGCGGAAGTGTCTGCAATCGATAGTTTCGTATAAATATTCTTTTATAAAGGAAAAATATTTCTTCCAAATACAAAATAATTATATTCTTTTCGTTAAATCATTGTATAACTTTATAACCTGAAATACGAAAATAACTAATAGAAATATAGTGAAATTCTGTGCGCTACTTTAATTTTTCAATTTTCTAAAATTCTTTCTGGCCTTAATTGTAGATGGTTACATTGGAAATTGAACTCTAATTATACTATGGAAATTTCTGGTGACCAGAAACCTGAAAATTTAGGTAGAGCGTTCCCTAGAATTTCCTGGCCGCCTAGAATTCCTTTTCATCATTCCCCATATAGACAACATGAAAGAAATACAAACGGCAAGAAAAGATCTATTTACAGGTATAATATTATTATTATTGTCTTGAACAGAAAAAGATAGTTTCTCCACACACTTTGGTTCTTTTCCGTACAAAAAAGGTGCCATATGCATTGTTATGGTAGTTGGTTGAAAGAAATCGTGCAATTCACAATTTCCCATATAGGCCTATAAACTGTAAAAAAAGTTGAATACTTTAGACGAGAATGATGATAGCTTGCAAAATAGACAATTCTTCTAAACGTTTCGTGTTGTTATATTTTATAAGATATCATTTAATTTTTCATATCTCTTATCACACAGGAAAACAATTGATTACAATGCTTCTATGGCTGTGTATTTGGAAAATCGAATCTGGCAAAGAGATAAAAGAGATTGTCATATTATTCAACCTGACAAATTATACTCTCCAAGCGTAATTTTTTTCTTGCTATTGTTGAAGAATAAAGTTGATTTCCTTATCCTTAAAATATAGCTAACCCCAGCAATAGATATGCCCCATAAGCCTATGAATGCAGTCTGTACAAAGTTTATACGACAGTCTACAAATAAAAGCAAATGTCCAATTTTTCGCGTTGTGGTTTGTAAATATTCTACTAATGTAATTGATAATCTAAGCTTAATATTATCATATAGTGGACACCCGAAGGGAGAAGATTAATTACAGGTGGATCCAGTGGGGAATTTACACTCTGGAACGGTCTTACATTCAACTTTGAAACTATATTACAAGTTTGAACTATTGTTACAAAATCTAGAGAGTATATTTCATATTAAAATTATATTTAGGCTCACGATTCCGCTGTCAGAGCAATGATATGGAGTCATAACGATCAATGGATGGTTACAGCTGACCACAATGGATTTATTAAATATTGGCAAAGTAATATGAATAATATTAAAGTTTACCAAGCTCATAAGGAATCTGTTCGCGGCTTATCGTAAGTTTCGTAAAATAAGTGGAGAAAAAAAGGAAAGAAACATTTAACTTTGTAAAATATATTCAACAGATTTTGCCCATCAAACGCAAAATTTGCCACAGCTTCTGATGACGGTACTGTTAGAATCTATGACTTTGTCAGGTGTCATGAAGAACGTATTTTAAGAGGTTTCCCCTTTCTAGATTTAAATAATTAAATTTACGCGTCAAATTAATTTTAGGTCATGGTGCTGATGTGAAGTGTGTAGATTGGCATCCTCAAAAGAGTCTAATAGCTTCCGGCTCAAAAGATGCTCAACAACCAATCAAACTATGGGATCCAAGAAATGGAAACGCCCTAGCAACAGTGTAATAAGTATTTTATCCCTTATCTTTGCTACTCTTATAAATATTTTATTATAAACAAATTTAGACATGCCCATAAGAATACTGTTATGCAATTACAATGGAACAAAAACGGAAATTGGCTTCTAACCGCATCGAAAGATCACTTATTAAAAATTTATGATTTGCGCAACATGAAACAAGAACTTCAAGTGTTTAAAGGACATAAGAAAGAAGCTACGGGTAAAGAACAAATCTTTCATTTCAGCTCAACACTTTCTAATTGAAAACCTATTAGAAATTATATTCTGATGACTTTAATCATTTCTTAGCATGCTCTTGGAATCCAATACATGAAAATCTTTTTGCTAGTGCTGGTTCTGATGGATCAATTTTTTATTGGATGGCCGGGTAATATTGCTCGCCAAAAAGCCCTTTCAACTAAATCTGACTTTTCTTTTAGACAAGAAAGAGAAGTTGGCTCAATGGCAGAAGCGCACGAAGGAATGATTTGGACGCTCTCCTGGCATCCTTTAGGTCATATACTGGCTTCAGGATCAAACGATCATTCAACGTACGCTCTCATTTTCTTTTTAAATTTAAAAGATTCAACCTCTTCATTATTGGATTTTTCTTTTAACATGTTGATACTATCCTACAGGAAATTTTGGTCCAGAAATCGGCCGGGTGATTTAATGAGGGACAAGTACAATTTGAATACTTTACCAATTGGTGTTTCGGAAGATACTGATGGTTTGTATTTACATTAAAGACCGACATTCTACAAAATTTCCTTAAATTATTTATATAATTTAAATTAGATTTAGAAGCAAGTTATCAAGTTGTACCAGGTCTGGGATTAGATCAATCGACAGTTGACCAAATAAATCAAGGCATAGAAGAAGGTTTTAGAGCCATAATTATTCAATTAGGAGTTAATTAATTAATCTCTTTTCTCATAATAAATAGACGATAATGTTATGAAAGAGGCTACAAATCCTGGAGTAGCTATACCAGGTCTCGATTTTGACGATATTAATTCAGACAATACGGAAGCAGCTAATGCTAATATGTTGCAAAAACGTAAACAACCATACGTCAAGCCTATTCCCAAAGACTTTCAACGATCATGGATGGATAATGGACCTGCTATGAATCAAGTTGGCCTCCTTTCTCATATTGAACATTCTTGGGGAATGGACAATGGCAGTTACAATGGAGGAATGCCTCATATCCCGATGAATAATTATCAAGATCATGTCAGTTCTAAGCCAGCACTGTTACCAAGACCAGATTTACCTCCAGCCCCTGGCGACTGGATGAATGATTGGCGAGACGGTCCATCGTCTTCGAATATGATGATAAATAGCTATGGTCCTCGTGACGAAGAAGAGGAGCGAATGATCGTTGAAGATCGAATAAGGGTAGAAGAAAGAATAAGAATGGGGGAGAGAATGAGGAACGATATATTAGATCGAAGGGAAAGTAAGATACTACTCTTAGTATTTCTTTAATTTATAAAAACATATATACTTCCATAAAGGTGAACAAAATCCAAGAAGAAAAGGTCGGGGTGGATCGAGGGGTAGACGACCGCCTTCTCGGGGCGGTAGAGCATCAAGAAGAGGTCGAAATCGTTAATTAAAATCAAAGTTGAATCCATTTTCGTTCGTTAAATTATAATAATTTTTATAATCATGTGAATGAATACAGCCTCCTTTATAAAAAAAAACAACTGCAAACATTTAATTAGCCTCATTTTATTCCTTTAATAATTTCTCAAAGGTAAGCAATCAGACAACAACAAAGAAAAAAGTTAATATCGTATCTTTTTAATCCTATTGCAAGACGACTTACAGCTTAATAAGATCCTATTTCTCGATTACCAACAAGTCTAAAAGAAGAATGAAAATGATAGACAACTAAGAATTTTTGTCCAAAATTGAGGCAAAACTAGAAACCTTTCAAAACAATAAGACCAAAGCCATATAAACAAGTAATTACAGTCGGAAACGATTTGCCTTCTTTATAAAATAACTCTAGATGGAGAATTCCTTGTAGAATTTTATGTTATTTAATAAAAATGACAATACTTTGAAAATATTTGAAAAAAAGGGTTTTAAATTTAAAAAAATAAAGAAGTTCAGGGTCTGGGGGGGAAATAAATAGGGTTTAAGGAAAATGGTGAGAAATAGCAAATTTAAACCAAAGCTTTGATTAATAACAGTTAATCCTTATTATCCCGTAATCGTTATTTAGAAGGAAGTCATTAGTATCCATGTAGGTCAGGCTGGTTGCCAAATTGGAAATGCTTGTTGGGAATTGTATTGTTTAGAGCACGGCATTCAAGCAAATGGATCTATGAGTCCTGAATGGGAATCGTCTGTCGATAACAGTTTTCAATCATTTTTTAGAGAAACCGGATCAGGAAAATTTGTTCCTAGATCTATATTTTTAGATTTAGAACCAACTGTTATTGATGAAGTTAAAACTGGTGTTTACAAAACTCTTTTTCATCCTGATTTTATGATAACTGGGAGGGAAGATGCTGCTAATAATTATGCGAGAGGGGCTTATAATATTGACTATAATAATACATTAGACGAGTTTGAAGATGCGATTAGAAGGCAAACTGAAGCTTGTGCAGGATTAGAAGGTTTCTTCATATTTCACTCTTTCGGGGGTGGTACCGGAAGTGGCTTTAACAACAGAATATGTCAATCGTTAAGTGAAACTTTTGCTAAAAAGAATAAATTTGCATTTTCAATTTATCCAGCCCCTCAAATTTCAACAGCAATCGTTGAACCTTATAATGCTGTTTTATGTACTCATCCAGCACTTGAACTAATTGATTGTGAATTTTTGTTTGACAATCAAGCAATTTATGAAATATGCGATAGGTTCTTAAATGTCACAAGACCTACTTACACTAATTTGAATCGTTTAATATCTCAAGTAGTCTCCAGCATTACCACCTCTCTAAGATTCGAAGGTTCAATTAATGTTGATCTGACAGAATTTCAAACTAATCTTGTTCCTTATCCCCGAATCCATTTTCCATTGACTGCATACGCTCCAATAAGACCAGTTGAAAAGGCATATCATGAGCGACTTACTACTTCAGAACTGACTAAGTCTGTTTTTGATCCTCTCCATCAGATGGTTAAATGCGATCCCAGAATTGGAAAGTATATGGGTACTCTTTAAAATTTAAACAATTAGCTAATTATTTTCAGCTAATTTTTCCATTTTTTATCTCTTTTCCCTCCTTTTCCTTAGCTTGCACGTTACTCTATCGAGGTGACGTTAACGCCAATGAATATATGACATCAATTAACAGTATCAAACAAAGTAGAAATGTCAAGTTTGTAGATTTTGTACCAACTGGAATAAAAGTAGGCCTAAATTATCAACCGCCTGCTGTTGTGCCAGGAGGAGACTTGGCAAAAGTTATGAGAGCTGTCTGCATGTTGTCAAATACAACGGCAATGGCTTCAGCGTGGGGAAGACTAAATACAAAATTTGATCTTATGTATAGAAAGAGGGCATTTGTGCATTGGTACGTTGGCGAAGGTATGGATGAAGGTGAATTTTGGGAAGCTCGAGAAGATCTAGCAGCACTTGAAAAGGATTACGAAGAAGTTGGCTTAGATACAAATATTAACAGTCCATCAATAGAAAGAAACGAAGAAACGGTATAGAAACTAATGCAATAAAGATAAATAAAACAATAAAGAAATAGTAAATAAATAAATAAGATTAATTTTTAATAAACAAACAAAAGGAATCTTTTTAATTTTCAGTCGTAAAAAATATTAACAAACAATATTTTTTATAATATTTTTGTATCTATAAAAGAGAGATAATCCAATGAACGATAACTCTATCTTCTTCGTTTTCTTTAGTATTTGGTGTTCTTTTCTTTTTCTAATTTATATTTATTTTTCGCTTATTTAATAAAAAACGACTGTATGTAGGAACATTCTTTGGCATTTCTGTTCTATTTCGTGTACAATTTCATCTATATCATTATCTAGGTCATCTGATTCTGCCAACTGTTTAATACAAGTAAGTCATATGATAATAAGAAATATACATATATATATATATATATATATATAGAGTCAGTTAGCTTACCATAGCTACAAGATCACATATGATAAATGCACCAATTGTTGCTTCGTCTTGATTATCTTGAATATCGAGGTTTAGTATGTGAACGCAGTCTTCTGTGGTTGTTCTCTCTTTGCGAAGTTCCAGATCTGAATCATAAATGTATTTTATACATAATACTAAGGAGATTAACTGCTGTCAAACCTTCCACGACTTGGTCATATACTCTCTCCTCACATGTGATTATGACATCGAATTTTTCATGATAATCTTGGAATCTTTCAGGAGCCTCTTTGATTCTTCTATTCCTATCTAACATGTGCAATAGACCATTTTGGGTATAACTGAATGATAGAAACATTCAGGAAAGATCATATTTTAAATGTAAAAATGTTAATAAATAATATAACTACGAGTCGAATTTCCATTAACAATTTACTTGTTAAAAAAATATAAAAGGATACAAAGATTCATCTTTTTGTTGCAGGTCTCTATACATTTCGTCGTAAGATACGTTAAAATCGTATATATTAGGTTTATCGGCTGCTTGGCCGGGTAGCTTTACATGATTTCCTGAACCAAATGATTTTACCCTGAAGCCTTTCTTTGCCAGGAAATTGTGAGCCTCCATACTCCGATTTTGATTACTAGAGCAAACTACAGCTATTCTTAAGCAATTAGACGACATGTTTTAAGTTTATTATCAGTCAAATTTAACAATATCTCTTATAACTTAAGGTTGCCGGTTTGTTTTGTAAATTGCAGAAAATCGGGTATAACTAAACTCCGTTCTATGTGTTCGCTAAAGGGCATGTAAATTCGTTGGTTATAAGAAGAAAACAATGTTAGTTCATTTGGTTAAATTTCTCTTTATAACGAGCTTGCAGAAAGTTACTATTTATTAAAAATTTGAGGAAGATGAAACCAATTAACCATATTAAAATGAATAATTCACTTAATAGCCTTTCATAAGTATTGTACAAGTGCAATTTAGTTAGTCCTTCCCTTCAAAGTTATTTTCGTAATCGTACTACTTGTTTTGAAAGTTGCAAAAACTTGGATTGTTATCGTCTCTAGGTCTTCTTTTCGGAGACCTAAAAAAGCTAGACACAATGCTGATCTTTTTAGATTTTTGTAAACAAAATAAAACTTCCTTTATTAAATCTCATATCCAAACTATGATGAAAGATAAAAGCGAAATTAGTCATATGAAAAGTGACTAAGAAATATCAGTTCTCTATGAAAAACCATTGACTTCCAGATAGTTCGTCTATTAAAAAAATGAAAAAGGAGATCAGAAATCTGCGATGTTTGAAATTTCAGACCATGAATGTATGCTAAAAAGGCTGTAACATTGGAAACTACCCGTTTATAGAGTTAAAATAAAAGCGAAGACTACCTTTGTTTCAATTTTCTAAAATTTGTCCTATTAAATGTCACACTCCTATCTATATTTCCTAGTAAGGGTGTATTTTCCAATGTAATATAAACTTTAAGTTAGTAGATCGTACTGTGTTTTATCGTTAGTTATATAACAAGATAAAGTAAGTAGTAGTGTAAAATATATAAATGATTTATTCAGAATTTAATACCATTTTTTAGTGCATGTTTTAAGTCTGAAAACGATATTTTTAACAAGATGACGTACTTCATTTCTGAACTTAAATTCTTTCCTAAAATAAAGCAGTGCTTCCTCCTCTTAACGCCAAAACTAAATGCAAGACGGATCCACCGATAACTTTATAGTCAGCCGCTGTTTTATCATCATTCATTTGTTTTCCACTAAAAATTAGACGCTGTTGCGGGGGTGGTATACCCTCTTTCTCTTCAACTCTCTCCTTAATTCTCTCCACCTAAAATTAGAACTGCTTAAAGACAAAAAACATATTTAAAGAAAATTTAACCTTATCCGTCGGTTCAATATCTATTTCAATCTGTATATGAGAAATAATTATATTTCATAAGACTACAAAACTTTGAAACTGACCTCTTTGCCTGTTAGTGTCTGAAAATCGAAAATAACGGTTATTATCTGAAGAGTATGCTCAGGCGATAATTTTACATACCTTGACTTTTATAAGCATCTTCTGAAATAAGATTTAAGTGATAAGACTCGAAAAATACTTTATTGCACGAATAGAAGAACTCGTTCGAATATCGAATGAGCCGTAAAGACGTAGTACCGCAGAAAATTATGAACAACGCCCTCTGTTGAGTATGCGATTTCCCAACAAATCATTTTTCATAGGCTAAACAACAATTGCCATAGAATTTTTGTATTGCACCAATTGTTGGCTTCTGAGAGCTTGTTCGAAGAAACATGAAGAAGCACCAAACCAAAATTGGGCAATGGCTTTCAACCAAATTATATTCTCCTTACGATAAGCCTATTAGATTGAAAATTTCAAGTGCTATTTGATAATAAATGAGAGGAACATCTAAAATAAAAACGTTATCCAAGTAAGAAATCTTTCTTCTGTATTTTTTCATACAAAGTACAAGAATATACAAAAATTCTTTCAAAGCTTTTATGCATATAAGAAAGCATAAGTTAATTTTTGTTTTGCTTTAGGCGTATATGTTAAGTCCAAATGATATTAGTTTGGAATATAGCTGCCAGAATACTCAAGCACAATGCTATAAGCGCTCTGCTAAAAGACTTTGAAATATGTATAGGATTAACAAGAAAGTTGCATAATTGATTACTTCATTTATTCATATTTCCTGGTATTAATAAAGTGAGCTAATGTTGGGTATTAAATGGTTAATGTTTTGAATATGAATATCTTGTTGGAAAAGACTTATAAGAAGTTAATAAGATGGATTGAATATTATATGAATTGAAAATTATAAATAGAGAAAATGAAATTATTTCTAATTTCAATGTGAAACGGGAGATGTCGCTTTTGCTAGAGGAAACGGAAATAGGAACGTTCGTGGAAGAAGTGGTATACTCTTTCGTCATTGTTTACTCTTTTATGCTGTGAAGCTAATGATCTTATAAAACGAAATGGATAAGCTTTTAAAACCGTTCCAGAGACTTCATTCTAGGACCGAATCATCTCAACCAAGTAATTTTAAATGACATTCATTTTATACGATGTCAGTTTATTTGTTTTCTTTGCAATAGAAATTTCAGAGACATGGACTAATGCTTTAGCACAAAAAGAAGGTGTTACTTTTTGTTTAAAATCTCTTGGTAGTATGTTAGTAGAAGAATTAGAAGATGGTGTAAGTTACGGCGAATCAGTTTCAGCCGAAACTGTTTCTACAATTGTCAATATGGTATGCCTATAAAATACTAAGCAAAGATATCAAGTGCATTTGTTGCATTAGCTAAATATATTTCCTTATTAAATTTAGAATAAAGCAAAAAAACCGGAAAAAGTGAAATTAAATATTACTCCAAACGGAATTACGGTTAAACATGGGTCGGAAGAGCTGCAAACTTTTACAGAAATAGATCGAATAAGCTTTTGTACAGCTGATCAAAAACACGAAAAAGTATTTGCGTATATAGCAAGAAATAAAGAGAATGAAACTATGGAATGTCGTGCCTTTTTGTGTAATAACAGGAAATTGGTATGATAAACAAATAATACAAGTTTACAATTATTCTGATTCTAAACAAAACTGACGTCATATTGTATTTATTTTACAGGCGCAAGCTGTTACTTTGACAGTTGCGCAAGCCTTCGAAATTGCTAAAAGTCAATACGAGGAAGAGAGAGCAACAAGAAAAGCCGAACAACTACGAAAGGTATCAGGAGTATTTTATTTACTTAAATCTTATTAATATTGATTTAAAAAATATGTTATCTTTAAAAAAAAAGAGAGCTTTAGTTATTCTCCTATCATTTGAAACGTTTAGCACTATATAATTTATTGTTATTTTTCTATTTTTACCTCTGTTACGAATCATGCCTTGGTGGTGATTGTTGAAACATGCCCGAAAATAGTCGATGACCCAATTCTGTTAAAGTGTGTCGGGAAAACATTAGTAGGCCTACACGAAAATAATTCAGTCTGGTTTAGCGGACTACGCACTATGTGCACTTGAAAAAAATACGGCTTCTTTTTATAATATCATAATATTTATTTATATCAGGAAAATGATGAAATAAACAAGAGAAGGCAAGCTAGCAGTGCCATACCAATTACTCCATCTGCAGGCTCAAATAAACAACAAAATCAGGAAATATTAAAGAATAACGTTAATGGAACTGAATTTGATGTCGATAATACGTTTTCTGAGTGAGTTCGATCGTTTTATTTGCTACTTAATTTGCTTGCACTTACTACTATTTTCTTTCTTTATAAAGTTTTGCCAGACAAAGAGCTTCACCGGCAACTTCGCCAAATAATCCTTTCCGGGGTTTTCACTTAGGCCTACATGAACGAGATTTACACGAAAATTTTGACGAATATGCCATGGGAAATAAATTCTCTCCAGGAAGTCCCAGAAGTCCAATCATGGGAAGTATTTAGGAGAAAAGAACTTAAATACCAGATAATACCAAATTTAGAGTCTCGGATCTTAAAAAAATCTGATTAATTTTTTTTTAAAAAATTAAGGATTAGCCTAAAAAACAAATGAACCAATGTATCGTATACAAAGAAAACTGGTACTTATACATATATTTCTCCACTTCTCTCCCTCCTTACTTTTTTAAAGGCTTTTTTTTTATTTATTTTTCGTTTTTTATACACTGCACGATTATTGTTTTTTTTTAATTATTTAAATATTTTGTTTCCGAGATCTGAAAGTTTATTGTAAAAAAAAAAAAAAAGAAAATAAATAAAAAAAAAACAAAAGAACATAAGAAGCTTTTTGTGAAATCAAGTCTGCAAGAATTGTTTATGAAAGAAAAAGAAACAAATAAAGCAAAATGACACTTTCTCGCTTGAAATGCTAAATGTTAAAGATGTATTTTTTCTCAATATCTATTTCTTTTTTGGTTTTATCAGTCACTACCACTACCTCATTGCTGTATTGACTGTACCATAAATTTTTATTATTGCTTTTTTGTATTCCAGCGTACATCAGTAATGCAATTTTTTTTGGGTTATATTTAAATATGTACATATATTGAATAATTGTACCGGAAATAGGCAAAAAAGCAAACAAAAAAAAACAATTAAACAATACAGATATTAAAGGAAGAAAATGGTCTTTGATTTCTTTTCTTAGTTCGGTGACATTGTTTTATTGATGCTCGACCAAACTTTAAGACCTACAGCGCTAAGTCGCAGCTTATTTTGTGTAACAGCCATACTTCTGCTTGTCAGTGTCTTTTTGTTTTCGACAATAAGAGGATAATAATTGGTTGGCATTTGAGCAGTTTCTTCAACTCTTCTTCGGAGTTTCCTAAGAAGACTTTCATTCAAGCTTCCGGTTCTCTTTAGGGGGCAAGATACTTCCGGACTATTCTCCTCCTGAAATAGAAAAGCAGTGGGGCGGAATGATACATAGATCAGAGGTATTTTTTGGTGGGGGATCAGTAAAGAATTGATGAAAAAATAATAAAGCAAGGAAGGTGGGAAAAAAAAGACTTTCATGTCAATATGAATCTTGAAAAAAGGGGAAGAGTTAATAATTTTTTTAGTAGTGCGAGGAGTTAGACGTGGACGATGTAGAACGAACCCTCACTTTTGGTGCAGACGGTGGTAGTTTACGCTCTGGATCATATTCAGCACAATTTGACTTCTTATTTATCCTTTTCTCGACCTCTTGCATAATTTCGCTTTTCCATTTACCTGAATTAACAATACGTGATACACTATTTGACCTTGATTTTGACCGAGATCTGTCCTTCATCGAACGCCTTTCGTTCGAATTTCTATCTAAGCTAGAACTTCTTCCTTCTTTTGACAACTTCGATTCGACGCTAACCGATCTGGATCTGACTTTAGGTGGTGAGTTGGACGGTGGTGTAGGAGCCTGGGCATCATTTGTAGGTCGAGCAGATGTTGGACGTTTCTTGCCGGTTTTCGATTCTATAGATTGATCTATTGTATAAGTTTCACCAAGATCTGGTTTTTTAGCTTTCTTCCAATCGTCTTTACTGGAAATAGGTTTTCTTGACGGCGAATCATCGCCCCGCCTACTCTTAGAACCCTTCGGACCCGCTTCAGAAGGTTTAGGTGAAACATTACTGACAATTTTCTTTTTTTCCATTTGCTGACTTAAAGCATGTAATTGCTGAATTGGGCTTGATTGATTATTGGCCATTCCTGGAACAGACAATGAAGAGCCGCCATCTGGTTTCTCATAAGTTTTAAAGGGAACATTACTATTTGATGATCGAGAACTTCTTCCAGTTATATTTATGGCCACAGGTAATTTTGCTTTAGCGGGAGGAACATTTGGTTCAGTAGGCATTTGACGCCTCTTTGAAGATTCTACTGGCATAGTAAAAATTCCACTATCCTCCTTTACTGTTTTTTCACTCGACTGTATCTTTTCTATATTACCAATCGAATGTTGTTGGCCTTCAGAAGGTTTAGAACCTTCTGATAAGCGTCCCGAATTTACTAATGGAATAGTCCTATTACCGGGTCGATTTGATCCGCCTGAATTGCCGCTTGTATCCTTTTCAGATAGTGATCGTTGTCGTTTTGGTTTATCTTCCCTCTTATGAATGAAAACAAAATTGGAGGGAGCCGATTCACCGCAAGCTGTTAATGCTCTTACGCAGACTCTGTAAGTAACTTGCGGTTCGAGGCAGGTTATTTCGGCTTCTGGTACTTTAGCAAAGAGAATTTTGTCATTAATATAGATTCTGTAACCGAAAAATTCATCACCACTGATTGATACTCCATCCCATGAGATGGTTGCTGTAGTAGCACTCTCAGCTAGCACCTTCAAATTTGTAGGGTTGGACGGTTCAGGCGGTAGACTGGCTATGTCTAGAGATAAACAAACACTAGTCCTAACTGACGTTACTTGTGTTGGTTCTTCATTTTCATTTGGATCTTGCTTTTTAACAATACTCCTTAGCCTGTCCATTTCTTGCCTCATATTTTCCATTTGTTTTGCCATTTCGTCTAATCGACAAGTCAATACACTAGAGGCCTGAGAGTCAGAACCAGCTACGGAGTCTAAAGTATCGGCTAGAGTTGTAGCGTCAATACTCTGGGCTACTTTTGCTTTCCAATGCTTTAATTCGTTCACATCCTTGGCTAACTTCTGCAATTGTATTTTTGTCTCCTGGTTTGCTTGGTGACTTTGGTTTAACGCTCTTATATGAGATTCGGATCGCCTAGCTCGAATCTCTTGACGTATTTCTAAAGCAAATGGGTTTTTGTGCCTTGTTAAATATCCTCTGAACGCCGATTGAATCTTTGTGGCTGCCTTTTTACGAAGTTCGTCCGTTTCTCTAGATCTTCTTTTCCGTCTAGTATGTCTTTGTGGACTATTTGTCGGTGTTGTGGACGGAGTTGAAGCAGAACTACTCTCAGATCTTGATCTGCTAGTTCCTGTCCTGGTAGTGACACCATGAACAACATTTACTTGAATATCACCAGCCATTTTAGCAAAAATTTTCTTTTTTAAGTTTGAAGATTCTTCTTCAACTGATTTCTCTAAATCTATATGTCTTGCCGTGTTGTCAGACCCAGTAGACGATAGCATTAGCGACTCCAAATTTAATGGTTTTAGAGGTGAGCATTCCAAATCAGTACTCAGTGGAATGTACCGTGACTCCCCTTCCAATAATTTCGTAGAATTACTTGAAACCGCCTCGTCTGTGCGTGGGTTGTTAGTTGGCAGCGGATTACTATTTCAATACGAAAAATTATTGAACAATCTTACCTCCACTAACGTCTTGCAATTTCATATCGTCTGACAGTCTATGAGTATTTTCGTTCAAGGCTGGGCGGCAGGCTTAATGAAAGATAAAAATTGTAAAATAAGAATAAAATATTTATCATCTCTTGGCTGAAAGCCAAAAGTGATTTAAGAAAAAACTGAAAGAAAATCAATTTTACCAGGGACTCTTGCCCAAGGTGGCGCTTGAACGGAGCTTACTTGCGGATCGGGGGGTTCTAAGACTAGATTACTTGATTGTGCGTCTTCTTCTTCTCCAACCTCTTCTTGTCTAGTAAGATCAGATCCGGGCTCTTCCAACTCTCTCTGATGTCGTCTTTGCTGTAATAATACCCTAGAAAGTCGAACTTGATCTTCGATCGAAGCTCTCGGAGATATTGGACAAGCAGTGGTCAGATAGTGAACAAGTTGTTCTTGTTGACCACAACGGAAGTAGCGACCTTTACCCTGACTATATAACCATTCGGCTAGTAAGCTTTCCTTCTCGCTCACACTCTTTCCGTCCAAGACGCGAACGTTCAAACACCAATTAATAACAAATGGCCGATAATCAAACGGTCTGCTGTTGTCAAATGAGTCAAGGTAAATATTGCGTCTTTGGCCAAAAGCCAGAATGTACATTACTAAATCTACGATATGATTAAATAAGACTAATTTCCAAAAGTATTTTAAAAGAAAAAAAAGTTTTAATAAGCGATAAAAAGGATACGCATTGGCGATTTGAACACATTCGTTGTTCATAATCGAAAGCCTTTCCAAGTTCGTAAAATGGCATAAAAACATAATATTGTTCAAGTCTGCTATTGAATTGTCATCCAAAGAAAGAGTAGCTAGAGACCTAGGCAAGCATTTAGGCGCATTTTTCAAATTCGAAATTTGATTATTATGCAATAGTAATCTCTGAAGAGATTTTAAACAGCTAATGTCTGAGAGAACTTCAACACGATTGTATGAAAGATCCAAGTAGTTTAAGGAAGTGCAGTAGGATAAGTGACCAAAAGTCACAATTAGATTGTTGGAAACATTCAACCAAGTCAAAGTGCTGGATATACTTCGAATTCCCTCAAAAGCCGTTAAACGGTTATGGCATAAATTAAGGAACGATAGTTTGCAGAGGCGAACGACGCCTCCCATATTATTAATTTCATTGTGCGCTGCTGACAAGTGAGTTACGTCCTCGAACGCATCCAAGCCAACAAGATTTGTTAGGGAATTGAAGTCTACCACCAAAGAAGCAGGCCATGTTCCACTCTCCCCTGCCGAGGGCCTTATTTGATTGCATCTAGTAATATTCTTCCTGCTGGCATCTACAATCCCTCTTTCGTTGGCCGCTATCGTCAGCATTCTAACGGCGGAAGGATATATGATCGATAAATCTGTACGTAATAAGAGTATTCATTTGAATTTGAATAGAAGAACAGACCACAATAACACTACAGGTGATAGTATATGAAGTTTGCTTATCCTACTTTTATAATTCCAAATTTCTAATCTTACAATTAAGAATAAGTATATTTGAAAAATATTCCTTTAATTAGGGAACAAATGCATTATGCGGACACCACATTGTTCGAATTAATATTCCTGAATACCTTTTAACTTTCAAATAGGCCTCTTGTTTATGTATAAAAAGTAAGATTTACTTTATTTTTATCAAGGATTACGCTCTTCAAGTGCTGTTAATAAAAGAGATTGTAGGGTTATATAGGCCTATTAAGAAAAAGAGAGAGAAAGAAATAAGGGGGAGAAATAGTTGAAGAGATTGGACAGTCGCAAGGATAGTTTTGATTAGTCAGAGGGGAATAATTTTGGTCGTAAAATGTTTTGGTTAGCTTATGTAATATCATATAAGTAAATTTGATATTAAAAATAGCTGTTACAGAACAACCAGCAATATACAGCTGATTTACTTGGTTACTCGGTTACAAGTATGAAAAAAACAGATCAGTAAAATTTAAATGAGACATATCATCTTCGTCAATTAAAAAGATTAGAAAAGTATTAAAACAATAAAAATATCTAACCTGCATTAATTGCATGACGTATAAACAGAAGCCTGGAATACACCTAAGTGTAAAATACTCATAAAGTCTTTGTATGTTGTATCTGTTTAAAGCACGTACAGACAAGTTTGAGACTACCAGTTACAGGAAGTTGTGCGAACGAAGCGCCACTTGTCAATAAACTACTTCCTACCGCGCTTTTTTTGGCGCCATTTTTAAAAATTATCGTTATAAATGTAATAATTCTAAAAATTATCATACTTTAGCGAAACTATCATATATAAGTAAAGAAACACGATATGTCTTTTTTAAACATACATTCATTTTTGGATTAATTAAACAGATCGGTGTTTGCTATTTACTTGTAAAGTAAACCATTCACTTATGCATACAAAAATGAATAGGTGGCGCTTCAAATAAAAATTTGATTCAAAAATTTTCAAGCAGTGTATAGCGCCATCTATATATAAGAAAACTAATCAACCTAATAGTTTCTAGACGAACAGTTTTACAAATAAAAAGACTTCTTATAGTCATAATACTAAACATAAAGTCTAATCCTATTGTAAAATTATTTCAAAAGAACGACAAGTCAAGACGTACTTATGACATTAGGAAAAAGTGGTATTAGAATATAAATACTAATATATGACTATATATCTACTAATATATATATATATATATATATATAGGTGAGACATGTACAATAGTATATAATGGTATACTTGATAAAAATCAGACTGACGATCTTGTTGACAATACAAAAAAAATTAGTAAAATTGGAACAAAAGATGTAAAAAGAAATTTAGTTCTAGAAAATAAAGGAAATCCGTATTTTTTTTATCTTTTACTTCTTCCTTTTTAATTAAACGCATCTATGACTTTTAATAAGATTTAAGCTTTTTACGTAGATGCTGTTGAGTCAGTATTAAATTTATATAAATAGGAATTGTAGAAGGGTTTTATCAATAGGTAAGAATTTACGGCAATAAAAACGGATTTAGCTATATAAATTAACTTCAATATATTCATTGATGTACTCTGAAAACCGCCCTAATACCTAGAATAAACAGGTGATAACAACAGGTGTTCAGTGTCGGGAGACACGTGTTGAATGAAACTTTCAATTTCTCTTTGTTCTCCTTTGTACCTTCTTCATGTAAAGGAATTTATATTTCATTTAAACAATCACCTAAAAATCTGCAATGTTTTGTTTAAAGCTGTTTTATCATAAGCAGATCTAATCTCACCGAAAAAATGTATTGTTAAAATCTGTGAACAAAAATCTCTGCTAAAATAATTGTCATTTTGATGTGCAATTGCGCGTGCTACTACGTGCTTATATATGGAAAGTTTGAGGATATTACAAAGTAGAACAGTTCGCTGCATTTGATTTTTCATGTACTGGTAAATTCAAGGGAGCGTAACGTTTCAAATGTGCAGACAGTCTTTGTGCCGTCGAGCACCTGCCGTCTTCTAGGAATGAGAGGCGTTTAGGTGTATATTTCTGACAGCGTTCAAAAGCGTTTAGACCATTCTGTTCGGGTACGGTTAACCACCTGCCAAAATAAGGAAGAACAATGCTCCTTAACTTCAAAATGCTCACACACGTCGTGGATAGCTCCCTCTTTCTCTGAGAGCCAACTTAGTTGGTTCACAAAGACGCTTGACGCCTTCTGCTGCAAAATTTCTAGGTAATATACCCTTTACGAAACGTTGATTGGTTAATTCGGCACGTGTATGCAAATGTTCCAATTGCCGTTTTTTCTTTGTAACGGAATTTTTGCAGGTGCATTTTGGCACGATGCCTCGTTCGTTTCTGATCGGTGCGACAAGGAGAAACCTGGAAATGGAATTTGAAAAACACTGTAAGTTGTTCCATTTTTAATATTACGAAAGATATAAGTCTATTAAATATAATTGGTCAATTTTAAGCTTAAATAAAAGTAGCTAATAATTTACTTAATTTCCATTCAGATAATTATACACAACCATTGGATTTAAGGAAAAAGCCGCTTAAGAATGACAACTACGTTCCATGGAGATTTTGGGAAGATAGAGAAAACGTTCCAGTTCAGAAAAGTGAAATGAGTCCTCGAAAAGCTGCTTTAAACTTGAGCCTTTTAACGCATACTTCAAATCTTAATTGTTCAAGATGTAAAAAGAGTTTTTCTAGCGAAACGAATTTAAAGAAGCATTCATCAAAATGTTCAAGGGAGGAGATTAATTGCAAATTCTGCGATAAAACCTACACTTCCATTGGCGCTTTAAAAATGCATATACGAACTCATACATTACCCTGCAAATGTTCCTTTTGTGGCAAGGCGTTCTCACGACCGTGGCTTTTACAAGGTCATATTAGGACTCACACAGGAGAAAAACCATTCAGTTGTAACCAATGTTCAAGGGCATTTGCCGATCGTTCCAATTTACGAGCGCATTTACAAACTCACGAATGCGTAAAGAAATACTCATGCCAAACCTGCTCAAAAAGTTTTTCCAGAATGTCTCTTTTAACAAAACATAGAATAACTTGTATATAGAAAGGGAAAAAAAGAACGTATCGAATAGAACAAAATATTTTAAAATGTTCTATTGACAAAAGAGGGCGCTACTAAACAGAATGTTGAACGCTGATTTTTCTTGTGCTGAATATGATATAAGATTAATTTATCATTAAAGAATTTATGTAATGAATATGTTACTATTTGTCTATTTTGTTGATTGTTTTTATTTTCCGAGTGTAATACTCTAGTCGTAAAGAGCCCTTATGAGTTTATCATATACTTTAGAAGTACGAGTGTTAAAATCTAGTCTGTTTGAGTGCGTATAAATACATTATAGGATTTAAAAAAAAACCTATGCCATTACTTTTCTCATATACTTAAATCGATAGCTTACCTTTCCCCCCTATTTCTTCAAAGAAATGACAAAATAATTCAGTATATTGAACCGATAAATAGCAAGTGAAGCTTAGTTATTGTTTTTCTTATATTCTATTACTTGACGAATATGGAAAGTATAAAAATAGCCTGTCGTCTCCTTATGCTCAAGAGATTGTTATATATTGTTCCATATTACATATATATATATATATTTCTTAAGAATTGGAACATGGTGTCTTGATTATTGGACACTTGGTAGTGAATATTGAAATCTTTTATCAACATCTGTATAAAAAAAAACATCACAAATCCATAAATCAAATCAGCTTTCTTTGTGAAAATGTATATTTTTTTGTATGGAATATTCTATTTTTTGTTTATTTCATTCTAAACTCCTCTTCAACCCTTTTGAGTATAAGGAATGTGAAGTAAAATAGGAAGACTTTTGAAGAACTGTTTGATGTCTGCTTTGGATTTTGAATAGATACATATGACATAAAAGAGAAATAGGAAATTGTGCAGACTACTTCTTGTTTGGTTAGGGGAAAATTTTTCTTCATAAAACTATATATATATATATATATATATATATATATATTATATATATTTTATATATCGGGTGACATAGGCTTGAATATAATCGAGTAAACAATTTCGAAGAGTTCTATTTACTTCAGACGAGTAAATCCGGTTAAAAATTGTTTACACCTTAGCTAAAAGGGGAAAGAAATCGAGAGGGATAAACTATCAATTGAATAAACGCTATTGTTTACAATAGTAGATCAAGATATTTGTCCCTAGGGGATAAAATGCAAATAGTATCTTCTTTCCTAATAAATTTAAATAAAAGCCGCTAGTATTCATCCAGTGGGGTTGAGGACTCCGTGTCTAACCAGTCTTGTTATTTCTGAACTCGGATACCAACCACTCTAACTTCTTCACAAGACTGCGGCCATTTTGCAGACGTTTCCGTCCGTCTAGAACTACGAGGAAAACTGTCGGATGATGTTAAAGTATTTTACGACGTGTTTTTGCTAATTTATCAACCGTATTTGATCAAAAGAAGTAAGCATAGAGTTTTCCATTCATATTTATGTGCAAATTGTTAATGAGAACTTTGCGGGGAATATATCTCGATTATCTGTTGTTTACTCTCATTCTTATCGACCACTGTCTTTCGTATTGACGGATGCTATACTTAAAACGATTAAAAGGCCCCCGTCTGATGACTAGATCAATCAAGCAACTTTTTAGTTATGCACCAGTCTGCTTTCCATGTTTATGATATCAACATCGTCAGAGAGAGTATTCCAGCGGCGTTTCTTACCAACGTGGGCGCCGCAAAGTATATCGTGTTGCTAAAGGTATCCTTGTAAGCCAATATGCTCAATAAAGGTAGTTTAGAGAGTTGATGAGAAGCCAAGTGTACTGTAATAATTTGGTTGCCTTAGCAACTAATTACGTCGAGTAGATTTACTGTTTTTGATGTGTTGTTTTCTTCAGTTGACGGCGGCATGACGTCGAACTTGGACAATCGCATAGTTAGAGAAGGTTGGCTTTGGAAAAGAGGTTGGATTTTTTAAATTAATTAATCAAATTATGCTTTATTACATTCCTTTTAATTTCTAGGGGAACATATAAAAAATTGGAGGAAGAGGTATTTTATTTTACGTTCTGATGGAACTTTTCTTGGCTACAAGTCAAGACCGGATCCTTTGACAATAAGAGAGCCTCTAAATAACTTTACAGTCATCAGTTCGTGTTTTCTGACTGAGTTGTTTAATTTTGATGCATTTCTATTATCTTGTGTTGATTTCCAGATTGCCAAGTTATGCCTCAAGAAAAAGTGCGTGCAAACGCCTTTTGCATTAGAGGTTTGCAATTAACCGTTATTGTAGAACGTTTGTTTGCCGTTGACACATCGACTGAAAAGGATGACTGGATTGAAGATATACGTAAAGTATCTGAAAGCTTGAAAGATAAAATGGAAGTCGATGAACCGAGAATGACCCGAAAGATTGGATTGGAAGATTTTGAGTTTTTAAAAGTTCTTGGTAAAGGAACATTTGGAAAAGTTATATTATGCAGACAAAGAGATTCTAATCAATTTTACGCTATCAAGATTTTGAAGAAGAGTGTCATTATTAAGAAAGATGAAGTAACACACACTCTAACAGAGAATCGTGTCTTACAGAGATCAAATCACCCGTTTTTGACGGTAAGCAGAGAAAACTACATTATATACTCCTCCGTTAAAAGCACGCCTCAAGTTGTTTTTTTCATTCCGGGTGCATTTCTCTTTAAGAAAAGACGCTTTATTTTCAATGTACTAGCATTGGGTTAATGCTCATTAAATGCTTGTTTTCCCTGTTATAACAAAAGAAATTGCCATATTAATGAGATAGGAAGTAGCTTTTTTTAGACTGTCGTAACAAGTATAATTGATCCATCCAAAATGTCTAATTTCCTATTTTTTCTGTTTCAATTTTGACAGCAATTGAAATATTCATTTCAAACCCAAGATCGTCTTTGCTTTGTCATGGAATATGTTAACGGTGGGGAATTATTTTTCCATTTGTCCAAGGACCGGTATTTTGACGTTGACCGAACACGATTCTATGGCGCGGAAATCATTTCAGCGTTAGAATACCTGCATAAAAATGATATAATATACAGGGATTTAAAACTGGAAAATTTACTCCTGGACAAAGACGGTCATATTAAAATAGCCGATTTTGGTTTATGCAAGGAAGAAATGAACTATGGTGCCTCCACTAAAACGTTTTGTGGGACTCCCGAATATTTAGCACCCGAAGTTTTAGAGGACAATGATTACGGTCGAGCTGTCGACTGGTGGGGAACTGGAGTAGTTATGTATGAAATGATGTGTGGGCGTCTGCCGTTCTATAATCGCGATCATGAAGTACTTTTCGAACTGATTCTGTTGGAAGATATCTGCTTTCCTCGAAACATGAATGAGGACGCAAAGTCTTTATTGTCTGGCCTCCTTGTGAAAAACCCTTCTAAGCGTCTGGGTGGAGGCGAAAGTGATGCTGAGGAAGTTAAGCATCATAAATTTTTTGATGGCCTTAATTGGGATGATCTTGTTGCAAAGAATATTAAGCCTCCATTTAAGCCGGAGGTAGATTCTGATACTGATACACGATATTTTGATCAGCAATTTACTGAGGGAGAAAGTGTTGAGTTAACTCCACCTTCATCTCACCACGACTTGAATGCAATAGCTGAGGAATCGGATATTCCATACTTTGAATCGTTCAGCTTTCACGGAAGCCGCGGAAGTTTAAATCCTGATCGATGCTTTTAAAGTTACTACTGTACATAAAGATACGACTACTAACTTTTTATAATGCCATAAATGTTTAACTCTTGTAAGTGTGCACATTTTAAACTTTGTGCATATTTTCAATAATTTTAAGACGCACACATAAATTTACTTTATCGTGAATCTTTGTGAACGTTTTCAGTTCTCATTTAGCTTTCTTTAATCACTTCGTGCCATTTTGTCTGTCTTTAGATTTAGTCAGGTTGAGAAGCGCGATTACTCTATATTTACTTATGCATTTTCATTATCGAATAACCTACTGTTTCAGTGTAAATGAATATCATAATCTAAAATTAAGAGATGCTTGATTGTTAAAATTGTACATTGTTCATTTTTCTTTAAATTTTAGCGATTAATTGGCTTTAAGAATTAGATCAAAATGTCTTTTTTTCAGCCAATTGCTCACGTTTTATGCTTAGAAAGCTTTCTTGCAAAAATGTACACGCATCTGTAATTAGCAAGCATTTTCAACTTCATAGAAAAAGGGGAATTTGAATAGAAACTTTTAGATTCGAATTTTTTTATGATAATACGATGATAATTATATTAATTCATGAAACGGACAAAAAAAGTCTGGTTTTATGTAAAAGAGAGGAGCGGGTAGGGGCGGTGGTGGGTTATACGGTTCAATGTTCGGTGAAACACCAGGGGAGACAAAGTCATTGACCCTTCGATTGGTATATACAATATGACAATAACAAACATTGTAAACAATTTGAGAGCAAGCTATATTTTAAAAAGTAAGTTTACACCTGCAATCTTTATTAAAAACGTGAACATGCAAAGTGCTAATTGGATGGATGATGACAAATACAATGACCACTATCAGTGTTTCTGAGGGGCAATTATCGATTACTGCGCAAACAAAAAGCATAATATTAGCTTAGTAAATCTAGACGTTGGAAAGGGGAAAGATAAGATAAGACTTAAGGATATTTTGTTTATTATTCTCAAGTAAGCTTTTTCCGATACACAACAATAGAAAATGAACGATAACAAATCGGTCAATGAACCTGGAAGGAGCGTAGTTATTTACAATACGGAATTTATTTTTAATTAGTCGATGTATTCTGCAAGTTTATCAGTTTGAAAGGTGAGAGGTCGATAATCTTATTGTGCCTGATAGAGTTCTTTTCCGCGCGTTAAAACCGTTTATTATTCGTTCGTTAGAGATATTTAGTCCCTTCAACAGACAGCTCTTTGATCTTTTATTACCTATAGGCACATCTGTAACTTTTTCACATTTAACTATTCTATTCAATATATTCTGTCACTATATCCTTTTCAACTCCTTCCATCAAAGGCTTTTCCATTGCTCTAACAACCGCGCAACAATCGCTTTTTTTCTTTAACCTAGAATTCTTTCTCAATTCTATATTAACAAATTCTTTACTATCCCTTTTGCTGTGTGATGCATCTTGATTTTTCGTAATTGTAAGTCTACTCTCCGAATGTATATTCGTGTCTGTTTCAAATTTTCCTATATTTACTATGTTATCTCTTTCAGTGACCTCGCATATTTCTTTCTTAACCTCTTTTCCTATCGACTTCAAGTTGGTATTTATCTAGAACATGTTTAATTCGTACCCTCTCAATTATTTTTTGCTATGAAAATTAAATCATTTAATCGGTACCTGGACAATTCTATTTATATCATTAGGCAATGCTATACTAGAGGTGAAGGCCAGTGTTTTTTTGTTATATTTCATTACCTTGATAGTTGATTGCTCATTCGATGGAAATTGTTTAGCCAACTCTACTAATTGAATTAGAGGCTTTTCGAAATTGAGGGAATAATTGGGATTCTCTCTTGTCATTATCTTCTTAGATGATTTCTCCTTTTCATTTTTTATTTCCTTTGTGTCTTCCTCCTCCCCACTTTCCTCTATCTCAATCTTTTCTCCCTCTTTATAATTATTGTCCCTATTCACATTATCTTCAATTTGAATGGAAGAGGAGCGGTTTTCCCAGGCGTTTAATTGTACGTAATTATGATTACTATTCTGATTATACGATTCGTCGGCAAATTTAAGAGTTTTGTTCCTTAATCCCCTGGAATTTAAAAGTATAGAAGGTTATATTAATCATATCTAATAAGAGGTACCTTTTCCTCGCTTCCTTTATGTGTATATTAAATTGGGTAGGGGAAGAAGATCTATTGCGTCTTAACCGAATTTTCGACGGTTCTCGCTCCTCTTCGTATCTAGAATCAAAGCTTGTTGCAGGCGTTGAACTATCGTTAATGGGAACTATTTTCGGTGAATAGGTTATAAAATCTCTTTCTCTATAGGAGTAAACATTTTGATTATCTTTAATAAAACTCTCAACGCTCTCTTCTTGGGATAATTTAGATATTCTATATCTTTCGCGATTGGGTATATTTCCAATTCTTTTATCCTTAGACCTACTATCAACACGAATATTTAATTTTGGAATTTTCTTTTTATCTGTCCTTGACACTGATCGTCTTGTATGGTTTCTATTAGTAATACAATCATTAAGTCCTCTCGTCGATGAGATATAGATTTTATCCTTTTGTCGAGACATCGGAGATCTACGACGCGGCCTATAATGATCGATTTTCATTTGTAACCTACTGTCTACTTTTCGGACTTCCTTTTCAGAATACACATTAGGCTTATAATAGGACTTATTTCCATTATGTAATGCGACACCGCTGTTTACGTTGTTTACTGAAGCAAGTTTGTTATCGGTAAACCGAGGGATGTCAGAATGGCGACGTCTGCCTTGATAGTCATTAACATGAACGTGTACTTGAACAGGCGATAAACCTCTATTAGGATACAATTTACTATTACAAAACCCGCGGCCATCTCTATCTTTAATTCTCCTGCTAGACTCCGTTCTAGTTAAGAGACGCCCATCTTGATAATCCATAATATGTTTAAAGTTAACATCCTCAAGCGTATTATTTTCGCAATAATGATTATTTTGATATTCTGTAAAATCATCTCTACAAATAGAATGCTGATTTGGTTGATTTTCGCAACAAGCGTCATTACAACGAACTTCATTAGGCCTACACTGTTTATCTTGATGGCAATTCAAAGCGAACAAAGCCTTCTCCAACCTTCTCTTTTCTGAATCAACATCATTCCGAAAGGACGCTGTAGCCCTAAAGCATTTTTTGGGCGACTGATAAGAGTTCAAACAATACGTTTCTTTTCTACATCTATTCAACTTTTTCTCGACGCTGACCTTCCTTTTGGCAACAAGTCCTTTAATATCTTCTAGATTTTCCAATTTCTTCATGATATTTCTCATACAATAATCATAGTTCTCTTCTAATTCTGTTGCAGAATAATCTTCGTACATTGAGTTTTCTGCTTCATTAAGTTTACACCTTTCCTTCAATTGTCTTGATTTCGATCTACTTCTCGATTGTTTTCTAATTTCCTTTTGAATACCTTTGATAATATCTTGAATATCTTTCTCTTCGTATCTCACCTTCGGTCTATCAACAATTTCATCTGTTAACTCCAATTGACACTTTGAAAGCGATTGATTAGGATGAATTGTATGCTGGATGTTATGGGAAGATATTTGACCCATTAGGGATGTTCTTCTTAGTGAACTTGTTAATTCGGTAAGACAAGGACGATCACCTTCCCTCGTAATATGTCTGGATGTGGTTTCGTTGTTCATATGAGAATCTCTCGTAGGGTCAATACAATGACCTCTAGACATATTTGAGATGATTTGATTAACCTCTTCACAGATGTTATGAACTGTAGCCATTCCCGGTAAATAGGAGGTTGATTGGTAATTAATCCCCTGATTTGATTGTCTTGGATAGGTGGTTATATCGTTATTCATTAGTAAACTTATAGGCTTTTCAGGAACTTGACCAATTTGAGCTGATGGGATTTGTGATTGACTAAAGTAGACCTGATTTTGAGGTCGAATCGTTCTATCAATTGTATCCATGGATAAGCCTGAAGATTTTTTAAGATTTGATGTAATTGGTATGGTAACATCATCTCCCTTTGAAATAAGAGTAGGATCATCAGTAGACATCGAAGTAGCATCAATAGCAACACTTTTACTTTCTTTTCGTCTATTTTTATCACTCTTACTTTTTTTTTTATCTTTCTTTTCGTCTTTTTTACTCTTTAGCCTCCTTTTCTCATTCTTTTCCTTCTTTTTGCTTTTACTCTTAGATTTATCACCATCTTTCTCGCTTTTCTTCTTGTTATTGTTAGTATCTAACTCAAAACAGCTCTGAATGGAGTTGGCCTTCTCCCCATCACAATCTCGAAAGGAGAGTCTATTGTCAGAATTTAAAAGAATATATTCTGAATTTATTATTTTTGCTGGTCTAAATTCCTGCTGTTTGTCTGAATCTTCCTTAGACAAACTCTTAACTGATTTTTCCCGACTAGATCTAGTTTTAGGATAATAGTCTACATCTTGTAGCCTCTTTAAAATGGAATTGGAGCATGTATGATTATCGTCAACAAGATACGATTTATCTAGGTTTTTTTCTTGCTTATGCCATTTTTTCCTAACAAGAATAGCCGCCCTCTTATCATTCTTTAAATTAATTTCGTGAAGAATTTCATGATTTGGCAAATGTATATTTATACTATGATTGTCGGAATCTTCTACATCAGAATTCGAGCCCTTTTCCAATTGGAACTCGTGATTAGGACGAGAAGCCTTCTTTAATTTCAATTGGCTATCATTTAAAAGGTCAACTTTAATATGATGACGTCTAAGGAGATTATCAATACCTGGAAGATTTACGTAATTTTTATCGTCGATTACTACCTATATAAAGTCATGCGATTCAGAATAATAACAACCGTTAACTATGAGGATAGTAGCAAAGAAAACGAATCAGTCTTTTTGCTAATTAAATGAAGCTTAACAGTCTGTTTTAATTAATAACTCATTAAGTTTGTTTATTAATTCTGAATCACTTTCCGACGATGTCATGTTCGTTTTATCCCTATAAGCATCCTTTTTTTTTAAGGTATGAATAATTGTCCGTAACGGTAGGAGTATTTTAGATTTGTTTGCCTCATTAACAACCGTTTCTCCTAAGCTGACTTGAGGCGGTATATGTTGATCTTTTAAGGTTTCAACTTTCGACTGACAACACGACCTTGATCCTTCAGGTAATCGATTTCGAAAAACGGACGAGATACGATCTAAGAACTTCTCCCTCCAACCCTTATTAGCATTACTTTCATCTTTAACTCTTGGTTCTCTTTTAGGTTTTTTCTTAGAATCGGGATTATTATTAGATAAATTTTTTATAGTTGTTTGTAAATCTGTTTGTAAAATGAAAGAAAATGATTCATTCTACGCTAATTTGATGATAAGAGAAACATTTACCTGATAAATTTTGATCTTTTACTAAGTTCTGCTTTGATTTATCTTTCGAACGGACAGCATTCGTATTTAAATTCTTTGACAAACGCCTACGCCTCTTTGAGTTAGAGTGATATTTAGGATTAACTGCTTCCCTACCGAACTTATCTAACTTTACAGTTGAATTACGTTTATTACGATATTGTCTATCCGCATAATGATCAGATTCGGGATAGGAATATATACTTTCCTTCCTATTTCTATTTATCGGTGATAATACATCTTCCTTATAAAAGTAACGTCCATTAATCTTGTAATAATGATGGTTGACTTCATCTCCTTTATTTTCTCCTAAGTTATATTGTTTCCATTTATCACAATTATCTACGAGACCTTGCCGTGTAAGATTTCTTTTATAAAATCTAATCTTTAAAGGTAAATCTAATGAGTTTGGATCAGATAATATTGTATTTGTCGACACGTTAGAAAGCGTTGACAAAGTTGACGCCAAATTATATGAATTCGTAGCGTTACTTATAGATAATATTCTATTATCTTTAGTTTTTCTTCTACTTTCAATTGGTAATGTTAAATTTAACCTTTCGGCGCATATTAATTTCGCTATAACTGTTAAACATTCATCTTCGACTAATTTATTTAGACGCTTCGTATAGAATTGTTCCATCAGACTAGTATTGTACGTATAACCACTAGATGGCGTTAATTGAAATTTATCTGATGTTTCAGCAGTTGTAGAACAATAGGAAATCGTCTTTTTATATTTATTATTCGCTAGCATATAGCATGATGAAGATTTTTGTAGTTTCTTAATGGGATAATCTCCTCTTTTTGGGTAATTAGTTGAACATTCATAAGATTTTGTGTATCTCAATTGCAGCGAAGAATTAGATATTCTTTCGCCCAGCCAATCATCTCTAAGGAATGGTTCAAGATATTTTGAGTTTTTATTGACCTTTAAATTAATTATACGAGAGCTTTTCTTCCGCCCCAAGTTCCTTGGGGAAGAGTTGATCTCCTTCATACTTTTTAGATGAAACGTTCTCCTATGACCAACATTACTTTTCTTATTAAAAGATTCTGTTGTTGAGCAGCTTGTTGAAATAACTTGAAAGTTTGGTGTTTGTTGAGTTTTTCGAAATTCAACAGATTTCAGCCTATTTGAGTTTTCTGTATGAAAATCAAAGTTTTTTACATCATCTTGTGAACTTTGAAAAATATCTGATAATGATTTATCATTTTTCCTCTTTCCTCTTTTTTCATTTTCTTCCCTTTCCTCTTCTGATGTCTGGTGATTTTTCTTGCTCTTCTTTTTGTCTTCTTTTTCTGTAGGCATTTCTTTAAATTGTGAATGAAAGTGTGACGAAACTAACGCGTACCTTTTTCCTTCATTTCCTGAATTTGATCATATTCTTCCTTCTCTTTTTTATCATCTTTACATTTCTTTATTTGGGTTTTCTTTACCCTTTGTTCTTTCTTATTCTTACTCCTCTTCTTTTTCCTCTTCTTCTTCCGTTTAAAGGTAGCATTTTTTATTTTTTGTAAGATTCTCTCAGCTCTTCTGACTGGCCTTATTTTCTTAGAATGCTTTTCTTTCTTATTCTTCCGTTTCCGCTGCTTTCCCATTGAGCTGAAGGATGTTGACTTTTTGGAGTCGTCAGTATCAAATGAGCCGGTTTCATTCGTTCCTAAATTCCTATACCTTTTACTACCAATTGAACATTTATTATACTTTTTATGAGCTGAATAGGATCCACCTATGAAAGTTTTCGATATTTGATCCTTTCCATCTGTTGGATTTCCAGTACAACTTCCAGTTGCTCTCTTAGCACCCTGATAAAGCCATTTGATAACTCGTATCGTATTTGGACAATTTGGAGATAAGTCATCTCTGTTCTCTAACGATCTCACTTCTCCTTCAACAGGATTTAGACGGTTAGTAGATGTCACATTCGTACTAGTTTTAGGAGGTTGATAAATTCCTTGAACCGCTGAATTTTTATTAAAATTCCGGGAATTAACGTAATTAGAAGAAACTTCTGGAGTACTACTCCTAGTGAGAAATATCCATTTGAATTAATAAATAATGATAATTTAACATATATACAACCTCCGTCTATTGATCGTTTGTGGATGGTATTTCCTGTTCTTCGATATATCATTTTGACTGTTATAATCGTACCTAATTCGTTTTATAGGCGGTTCGTAATCTTTACTTAGTAAATTATTTTCCTCAAAAGATGGAATATCTTTAATACCTGTCAGACTATCATCCTTTTTTTTACACCTACAGTTATAAATTAGATTATTCCAAGGTCGAATACGGCGATGCTTTCTATTGGTTTGTAATGTTTTATTTCTAGTTAATTTAGTCCGTACTTTATTACCATAATCGACATAATTAGGAGAACTCGTTAATAAGTGAAAATTTTTTGATTTATCTTGTAAATCAATATTATTTCTATTGAAATATTCGTTAATTAAACTACGAATCTCCCCTCTATAATTACTTGAACAATTATCCATTAATGTAGATCTATTACTATTCTCCTTAATTTTCTTCTCGAGTACACTGTCTAAAATAGTTTTTAATGCTTTAGGATTAAGACTTGTTTTATGGTTAGGCCTATAATTGTTATTTTTATTCCCTAAACTTCCATCTTCACCATACAAAGAACTTTTATTGAAAAAGCAGTTTTCAAGTCTACCATTACGATATTCAATAATCAATCGTTCGTAATCCGATGGTATTGCATCTCTATCTTTAATCTTTAAGACTATTTTTGGTACTTGTTTATCATTTTTCAGCATTGTTTTTTTTTTATACATATATGATTTTTTGGTGTTATCTCTCAATCTCTTTTTTTTTATAATAAATTATGACGTCACAAACATAATGAAAATATTTTTAAATGTAAATACAGTATATAAGTCATAAATATTCTTATATTATTGTTGTTTATGATATAGAAAAACACTATAAGTATAAAAAATAAGAGGAGAGGTTCCATAATTAATAATAATGCAGCAATGAAAATTGAATAACTAACTGTTCAAAAAAAAGAATATACAAATATGGAGAAACATCTACAAAGTTTTTCTCTTAGTTAATGAAAATAGTCTAATTCCAACGGGACTTTCTTTTCCGTCCCTCCTCCTTTGGAGCTGCTGCTGGTGGAGGTGGAGGCATCCTTTCCTCTGGACTTTCATAAGTTTTCGACATTTCGGAATTAGTTGCAGCAACAAAATTCGTCTTATATTGAGACTATTTTAAAAAGTGTAAAAAATTTTTTAATACACAAAACAACAAATAAAAACTACTTACTGAAAAAGCACTCTTTAACGAGGATATTCTGTTTGTTTTCTCTCCAGCTGTCGCCAAACTCTTACTATAACTAATAGGAGGTGGTATGTTGGCACCAACACCACCGACAGCTCCACTATTCAAACCACTACCGGAAGATTTAGGGCATCCTAGCCCAGGTCTAGCTCTATATCCCAGACCAGAACCCCCAAATCCTAGTTTCTTGGCCTTTCCTTGTTTAAATCTATTCTTTTTAAACCAAGGGTTTTGCATAGCTATTTCCAGCAAATCATTTGGTACTTCTTGGTCCACAGATTCTAAATTTCGCACTAAATGACCGGCAAAATCTTTATCTTTTGGTGTAAGTAATGTAAAAGCTGTTCCCTTCTCTCCTGCTCTACCAGTTCTTCCGATACGGTGTGTATGGGTATCGATATCTCTAGCAACATCATAATTAACTACTGTTTTAATGGATGGTATATCCAATCCTCGAGCTGCTACATCAGTAGCAACTAAAATAGGAACATCTTTTCGTTTGAAAGAAGTTATAACTTTGTTCCTTTCGGTTTGTTCTAAATCACCGTGAATAAGAGCAACTGAAAAATTTAATCAAAACGGTTAAGAATATGTGAAAAGCTTGTAAAATCTACCAGGCAAACCTTTATGATCATTTAATTTTAAATTCTTAGCCAATTCTTCACTATTTAGCTTTTTTGTAACAAAAATAAGGACACTACCAATCGATGTGAATTGAACCAAGCGAGAACAAAGCCATGTCCATTTCGAGGCAGGATTTTGAAAAACTTGAACATGTTGAGTAATATCTTGATTTGCCTAAAATTTTACAAAATACATTTAATATAACAAAAATAAAAGAGAGTTCATTACCTCTCCGATTGCTCCTTGAATAATTCTAACAGGATCGCTTAATATGTCACGGGCAAGTCTTTCAACTTTTTTCTTAAATGTTGCACTAAATAGCAATGCTGTAAGGGAAGAACAGACACTACAATTAATAATAAATAATTCACATTTCAATAGAAAAACCTTACTTTGACGGCCAGGACGAACGTGATTGGCGATAGATCTTACTTGAGGTTCTAGAAGGTTATTCGAAATATTATATGTATTGCTAAAAAGTTTTGGTTTAAATAAATGCTTACCGAAACCCATGTCAAACATTCTATCAGCTTCATCAAATACCACAAAAGTTACCCTTGTTAAGTTGGTTGATTTCTTTTTTACGAGATCAATAAGACGTCCTGGAGTTGCTACTATAATTTCAGCACCTTCTTGACAAGCTTGTTGTTGCTCCCACATAGATCCACCACCATATGCGCAAACAGTATGAATGTTATAGGCTTTTCCAAATTTCTTACATTCCAAATAAATTTGCTGCGATAATTCTCTTGTTGGCGCAATTATCAAGCCAATCGGGCCATCACCTGGTTTCAATTCTGGTTGATCCATTATATGAACAAATAGGGGCCATAAAAATGCAGCAGTTTTTCCTGATCCAGTTTTTGCTATACCTATAACATCACGACCGGAAAGTGCAGCAGGAATAGCTTGTGCTTGTATAGGTGTCGGTTTAGTGAATTCTGACTTCCTAATTATTTTTAATAATTGCTCATCAAATCCAAAATGAGCAAAACTGCAGACCGGATTCGGCACTTGTATACCAGTTGCCTATAAGATAATCAAAAGCTTAGGGGAATGAATTTTTAAAGGCTTAAGCGTATCTATTACCTTTAGTCCAAGGGTTCCCCTCAATTTATTAACTTCAGCTTTGGATAAAGTGGTTATTTCATTATGCTCCTCGTAAAAGTTCTTCGTGAATGGTTCATAATGTATTTCATCGTGATTAACAGGTGGTAAAGGATCAATAATCTATTGTAATCGATATTTTAATTTTTCTGTTTTTAAACTTACGCTAAACTTTACCTTATATTTTTCAGGTATAATAGCGTTGCCTTCGTGATCGTATTCAATATCAGCTCTATCATCGTCTTCCGGAAGACCAGCTAAAGGATTTTCCTCCATATATCGAAAGTAAGTTTCCATATCGTCTTCCTTATCAATATCGTCTCTTACTCCTCTACAATTACAATTTTAAGATTGATTCGTAAAATATCATATTAACAAGTACGCACTTGTCTTTTTTGGCATCTGACGTTTCTGTGCTGGTATTAGATTGAGATTTTACTTCTTTCTGTGTAAGAGATGTTTAGTTCTAACGTTCTGGTCTACGTATGTGCAGCTTATTGAGCAGAATCATAAAAACCTCAATGGTTTGCATAAATGCATCCAAGGCATCGTCAGAGTCAGAGTCATCTCCGGTTTTCTTGCCTCCAGGACTTCCAGGAGCGGGTTGATATAAATCTTGATTTTCATCATCGTGCTCAAAGTAACTATAAAAGCTCAATATAAGTACTGCAAACTCTAACTCACAATATCATTTACAGCGCACCTTTCTTCATCACTATACTTCCTTTTACCTATATGAGAACCTCCACCAAATGTTCTACTCCTTACTTTGCCAGTTCCGTAGCCCATTTCCATGAGCTGAGTTTCAATACCTTTACCTATATTTTACAAAGTTCATATTAGAGATTTAAGTTTATTTTATTATGCTCTTACCTTTCTTTTTGACTGGCTCATCGCCCCTTAATTCCTTTGGCGGGGGAACACAACTAGAACTCCCCGAACTGGGCTGAAATCTAATAGAGAAGCCTTTCGATCTGCCCCTGTTATACATCTGGAAAGAAAAGAAAAAATTATACATCCATCCTTCCTCTGACTCTAATAGGCAATCTTTGTATCACGTAAGTCGAAATACGTAACATGCAAAGTGTAACTGCAGGAGATTTTAAAAAAGGGGCCTTGCTTTAGCATAAATTAGATGACTGAGTTAATTTTTTAAAATACCCGTATTATCGCTCAGGTGGATTACACAGTTAAGGAATATATTAGCAATCCAACAACTATTAAGCTTAGTGTATGAAAACTATAATATCTAATGCTGAATATTGTTTTACCGTAATTAATTTCTACATATATTATAACGAATAATTCGAAATTTAAAAGTACTTTGAGAACAATTAAAAGAATACTAATATACGATTATAGCAGACGTATTGGTGACAAAAATTAAAAAAATTTATATTAAAATTTTTATTAAAAAATAATTTAAATAGTCTAGAAAAAACATTAAAGAAAAATATTTTTTTTTTAAAATTAAGTGCGGTCTGGAGTTGATGAATCACACACAGACGGATATTAGTTGTGCTCCGACAGAAGAAAACTAGAAGTATCAGCCTCATAAACTGTACCTGATTTTAATTAACACTAATAAAATATTGTTTTCGCGATATAATATTGAAGAATCATCTATTATAAGAAAAAATGTCTTTGTTCGGTAAATTATTTGGTGGTAAACCCAACGACAAGGCTCCCTCACCTCAAGAGGCTATTCAGAGGCTTCGCGATGTAGAAGAAACATTACAAAAAAAATCAGATTTTTTAGAAAAAAAGATGGAAGAAGAGCTTAAGGTCGCGAAACAAAATGCCCAAAAGAACAAAAGAGGTAATATTTGTATTACTGTTCGGTCTTATTCTATTAATAAAATATATTTTGTAGCTGCTATGCAAGCACTAAAAAGAAAGAAACGAATTGAAAAGCAACTTCAGCAAGTAGATGGAACTCTTTCCACAATTGAATTTCAACGAGAGGCCTTAGAGAATGCGTCTACAAACACTGCAGTCATGAACGTTATGTCTGTAGCAGCTAAAGCACTTAAGGGAGTCCACAAAAGCATGGATGTTGACAAAGTACACGATCTTATGGATGAAGTTGCTGAACAGCACGAAGTCGCTAATGAAATTGGAGACGCCATCTCAAGACCAACTGGAATAGGCGCTGAAATTGATGAGGATGAATTAAACCAAGAATTAGAGGAATTGGCACAAGAAGATCTTGATAATCAACTATTAGAGATTGAAACTAAGCCACAAGACATGCCTGAAGTTCCAAGTGATGTCCCTGTCGCAGGTTAGAAAAAATTCACGTCTAGTTGTATATATATATACATTAGGAAACATTCTATTAACTTTAAATTATTGATATTCATGAAGGATCTTCCCAACAACCTTTAAGTGAGATCCTAGTAGAAATAAGACAAATTTGAGTTTCTTTTAAAACTTCCCGGTTGTTTCATTTTTTATTGAATTTCCAATTGTTATAGAATCCTAACTAAAAAATAGTAGAGCAGTTGGGAAACTATGTCTTACAATAGTTAGAGTAAAATACCTATAGAAATTTTAAAACCAAAGGAATTCTGATTTTCTGTCTCAAGTGATTCACAATAGGTCATATTTTATCATGACTCATTCATAACACTATCTTTAAGGTGAACTATCGATAATTTTAAATTATAATCTGAGTAATATTCATGTGCTCGAATTTTTATAACGGACAGAATAACCACCTATTTAATACTGAATCAAAGGCTAATGACTAAATCAATTTTAACTCATTTGTTTAAACTGAATAATCGTTTTTAGATATCTCACATTTAAAATAAACTAACAATAGTTAAACAATAATTTCATGTATATTGTTTAAATAATGATTCAGGAAGTACAAACTTTGCAAACTGTTTCAGTGCCGCGAAAGACAAAGAAAGAAGATGAAGACGAAATGGCTGAACTCACTGCATGGGCTACTTAAATTGAAAAACTGCAAAATTTTATGATCAATTTCAAACAACTAACGTGCTTTACTAGCGTTATTAAAAATTTATATATACGTAATAATTACGATTAAACAATAAAAAAAAAATTGTTTTCATTTTAATGAAGTTCTGTACAACAACAATGAAAAGTTAAAATGCTTAAAAACGTATGCTATCGCTTGTAGCGCCTAGGGGATCTTGACCTGGATCGCGTTCTCCTAGTTTGCCTATCATGAGATCGAGATTTAACTCTACGATCTCTTCTGGAATTTTTATCATTATTGTTTCTTCCTCGTTCGGCCGATCTCGATCTTGATTTTCGACTTTGAAAATTCCTATCGTGCCTCAATTTTGATGTACTTGAATCATTTTTTTCTCTGTATTCGTCACGGTTTCGTCTAATACCTGGGGAGCGTGATCTAGATCGTTGCTCTCTCTTTGGAAATCTCTGCTTTCCATCATACCTCCTCTCACCGGACCTTGATCTAGACCTACGGATATCTCTCGAATTATAATGTTCACGCCTATCTCCAGTCCCTCTTCTATTTGAATGAGACTCTCTCTCCTGTTTAAAAGTTCTTTCAGATTCAAATTCTTCAGTTTGCCTTTTATCCCATTTAGAATTCCGTCTACTTTCAGCGTCTCTCTCTTGTTTAACAGGTCTTTCATCCCATTTGCTATTTTCCCTTTTTATATTAGCTTTAACGTCTGCCTTTGACTCGAATTCACTATCTGTTGTCGCAGAATCATCGGAACTTTCTGCTTTTTTAGCTTTCTTTTTCGATTTTTTTGACTTTTTTTTTTTCTTTTTTGATTTTTTCTTCCTTTCGTCATCGCTGGGAATAACTGCTACTGGTGCGCAGCCTTCCATTATTACCTGTTTCGTAGTTTCGTCTACGTCGTCGTGTAGTTTTACTTTATATTCTTCAACATGATCTACTCTGATTGTTCTTCCACATATTTTTATACCATTTAAATTATCGACTGCAAGAATAGTACTTCTTTGATCTTCGTAACATAAGAAACCAAATCCTTTCATTTTTCCAGTTTTTCTATCCCTGATTAGATTAATATTTACAATTTCTCCGTACTGTGAGAACACACAAAGAGCATCACCCTCGGTTAATTCGTATGGAAGTCCACCTATAAATATCCATGCCGAATCTTTATACTTCTTATGCCAAGATCCTGAAGTTCCGGCAATCCCGGCCTCAAGTTCTATTTTATTTATTTTATTAAGGTTTTTCACGTTACTGTAAATAAAAAAATATTAAGAAATATACTGTAGAAATATATTGTTTATAGTTAACTTACGTTAGGGGATTCATTTTACTCCCTATTCAAATTTCTATGTCTGATTATCGCAAAATTGTCGTTCAGACGTTTTCTAGCCGACGAATTCCGTGCGGACCTCTTTTCACACAGATTTTTTTTAACCAATCAGGATCATTGATAAAGACGCCAGACTTTGGTCTACTTTTAAATTTATTCCTTCCTACAAATTATATTAAAATAATTAAGCTCAATTCTTTATTTTTACAATAGAAAATAACGATATCAAATGAAATAGCAAAAAATGCTGATAAGAATTATATTAATTTAATAAAGCTTTATTCGTATTGCATACCATTTTTAAACAATAATGTCTTTATAAAGAAGATATTTTAATAAAAATACTCTTATAAATGTCACATATTTTACTGCTTAAATATATTAATTCTATATTTAGAGTCAATCTATGATGTTGGCGAACAGATGTAACTCACTTTGTACATTCAAATTTTACATCTATAACAATAGTTAGTACACTGGCAATAAAGTGGGAAATAATTAATTGATCACATGATCAGAACAGCGATTCTTCACCATCATTTGAGGGTAGAAAGCTCTAGAACATGCTTACAATAATGTTCTTTTGCTTTTTATGTATTCTCTACCACTGTTTCGATATTGTTCATTTTGTAAGAACATTTTCAACGGCGATTAAACCTAAGAAAAGGAAATGTTACAATACAAAGTTTATTATCGAAGATCAAGTTGGCTTAAGAGATATGGATGAGCAGTTTCATATGAATAATGGAAGATATTTCTGGCATTGTGATTTCGGAAGATTGAAACTTCTAGCCGAAACTGGTAAGAGTTAATTATAACTAATTTTGAATTAAAATATTTTACGTTCGAAAGGAATGTTAGAAGTTATGGAAGGTTTGAAACCAAAAGCTTATACATTAGTTGCCGCCTCAACTATTCGTTATAGACGTTCTTTAGAATTATTTGAAAAGTTCACATTAGAAACTGAACTTGTTCACTTCGACGAAAAGAATTTATATATACAACAAAGAGCAATTTCTTTAAAAGATGATTTTGTTAGTACGATTATGTTCTTTAAATTAGCAATTGTAAATAGTACACCAATTGATGTCCTAAAAGCAATTTCTACGGATAAAAATTATACATTTGAACTATCTTGTCCAGACTATTTAAAAGTTTGGATGAAATTCCTGGAAAAGAGCAGTGAAGATATACAATTAAGAACTAAAACTATTTAAAAATAAATGTATATACTTACTAATTGTATAGGCCTAGAATATTTTTTGTTAAATTATAATAAATAAATAAATAAATCCATCGAAGACGAATGTAATTTTTCAAATTGAAAAACATGATGATCTACTTAACGTTTAATCAAATATTATTTCGGTTCTTTATCATTCATAAGATATATTGTTATAATGAAATTGTAGATAGAGGTCTTAAGAAGTTAGAAACGATTAATTCGACTAATTGTAAGCTATTTTGGAATGAGAGTACAAAAGGTTGCGGTGATGATTGTATTATTAAAGGATATTATGATAATGAACAATTGAAACCTTATTCTTATCCTGCTATCCGTAACGCTAATTTATTGTCAAAATTAAGTACCAGACCTAATGGTTTACCAAATGAAACGTCGTTTTATACTGCCATGCTAACTACGAAGACGGAGGATGACCTACGTCATATCTATGCTTTATCTTTAGCTTTGGAAGAAGAATATTTAAATAGAGATCGAATTTGTCTATTCTTTTCAAAACATCCAGATAGGTTAAGATTTGTTAATTTAGGAATAAGACCCGATTACTCTTGTAAAGAAAGATGGGCTGCCTGGTATCTTAATATAAAGCCGGGCTATCAGGCAAATGTTGAAAGAAATGTAGAAGGTTTACTGGAACCTGTGATAACGTATAATGACGGAAAATGGACAGAACCTTATTATGATTGTAGAGGTACAGATATATGGATGGTTACATACAGTTCTCCTGTATTCAAATACGAAAATGGTACTTTCTATTACTTAGGATCTTCTATTGTAGACGTTGGATTAACAAATTTTGACGTTAATCAATGCGATCAGGAGCATAAATCCAATTCATCCGTTATTGTTAATCTATTTAGAGGTACCCATAACTGTGATAGAAATAGTACAGATTGCAAACCTATAAAAGGTTTAGGATTTCGAACAGGAACTTTTGAGTGTATATGTAAAAAGGGATTTTACTTCCCTAATTCGTCCAAAAATTCCTTAAATACTTTAAATAGAACATTTTGCCTACCTTGCTCAGAAGGTTGTGAAACTTGTATTGACAATTCAATTTGTATTATTAAATTAAGTAAAACTCAAAAATGGATTTTATTATGTTTTTCAATATGCAATCAAATAGCTTGCGTCATAGCATCTCTACTCCTTTTAAAGTCCTATATAAAGATTTCAGATTTTCAAGGAAATCAGATTAATCTCACCCTCTTAATGAACTTTGGTTTAACAATATTAAATACTCAACTCTATTCAATTTATTATGAACCTGGTAACCGGACTTGTAGTTGGTCAATTTGGGTCTATAATATTGGATTTTCAATAGCTTATTCTACTATACTACGTCGAATTATCAACGTATTTAGGTTGAATTCTACGCCTAGAGTTGGACCTGTAAGAGCCACATTTAGGATTCAAACTACATCTATGGGAATAAATAATCTTTTAACATTCCCAGTTGTAGGAATGTTCCTACTACTTCTCTTAATTTGGACCATATCTGGCAAGAAGTTAGTTATCGAAAGAGAGACTTCGAATAGCCTAAAATACTTAGAATGCTATACCAATAGATATGAATATTTTCTTATTGCGTGTAGAGTGTGCCTACTTTTAAGTATTTTGTTCATTTGCTATCTGCTTAGACGTGCTACTTGCGCTTTAGATGAGCAAAAACATCTGGCATCATGCGTCTTAAATGTTCTATTTTTTACTAATGCATCATTCATATTTAAGAAGATACTAGCTGGAAATCCCTTAAGCATTTCAGTCTTAAATTATCTAGATAATTTAGCTTTAACTATTTTTCCTTTATATTTTATATGTTATAAATGGTTAATAGCATCTAGTGCTGATTTTGAAGACATACCTCAAATAAGGAAATCATTAGCACCATGGCAACATTCAAAGTATACTCAAGCGGAAGATACAGATATAAAAGATTCACGTATATTTCAGATTCAATACAATAGTATGTATGATCTTTGCCAAAGAAATTCAGCACCAAATGTATTAATGACAATTTGAAAAGCCTATAACCTTGTTGTCTTTTGGTGAATTTCATCTCAGATAACGATTATGACGTACCTTAGATATTTTAAATTTACAATTTTGTATATTATGATAACAAGTATCGTTAATATATATATATATATATATATGTATATTTATTTGCTATAACATGTTACTTTACTAGGAATAAAGCTTTTGTTTGCGCTTTTTTATTTTTACTATTTCAATACAGGAAGTTAAAAGCATTTTTTATAAAATATGCTGTTTCATTGATTACATTATGATTATAATTTCTATTTTATTTGGGATAAATATTATAATTCTATCTCTAGCTGATAATTTTGTTAAACAGTCGGAAAGATGCTTATCAATTAATCCATCGGATTTTGCTAATATTCATCAATCGGAAGTAACAAAATGGAAGACAGATACATTATTCCCAAAAGGGTATCCAGATGTTATATATAAAAATATGAAAAATGACGGAGAAGTTCTCTTATATTTTACAAAATTATTCGGAGATGGATCCTGGCTTCCTATTGAAACTTCTTATCTAGAAAATAGAATATCAAATGCTTTAAAGTCAGCCGTAAGCTCCCAACATTTTACCAATTCAGCATTAAAAAATATACCAAATGTACATATTAAAGGAGATCGTCCCGATAATATTATGAAAGCGTTACACTCTTTCTTCTCAGATTTAAGTAAAGAAAGAGAAAAGAAATATAATGGAAAAAATATGAATGAAAGTTACTTGTCAGATGGATATATTAACTCAATGTATAAAGAAATTCTTAACGTTCCTATCTTGTTCAATCAAACTAACAAATATGAAAAATTCAAAACTATCTCATGGTTTAAAGAGATTCTTTTGGATTTGAAATCTGGTATTAATGGATATTATAAAGTTTTACATAGAAATGAAATAGTCACTTGGATTAGCTGGAAAACATTAAATGAATTTCATCGTTTTTTAGTTTGTCGCCAATGGCCAAAGATTGACGGATGTCCAAAAGTTTGTGATAATGAACAAAATTCATGTTCAAAATTGGCTGGAAGTATTGACGATAGATGTAGATTTGAAAAAATAGATTATCAGAAAAATAAGAAAGCGCCCATTCCCATTTTACCTGGTATATTCTTAGGACAAAAGTCATGCAAATGTCAAAAGGGTTTTAAATGGGAAAATGATGGCAAGTAGAATAAAAATGAATTGTTTACAGTGTTTGATTGTCGATAATTGCTCCTTTTTCATAGGAATGAAGGAAGATAGTGGACAATGTATAGTGGATATTTCCATAGAACCATTCAATAGTCTATGCGATTCAGATACAAATCCTTGTAGTAAATTGAATACGAAATCTTGCCAAGTTGGAAAAAAAGGTAACATAGAGTGCATTTGTAAGGACAAATATATGCCGCCAACATGCCATCATCTTATTGATTACTGCACTTATACATCTGATAAAAAAGAAAAGCCTGGGAGTTATTATTGTGGCTCAACAGGAGTCTGTGTACCAATTCTTGGTCAAAAAAGATATAGATGTAAATGCGATTTAGGTTATACTCACGATCCGTCAATTATGAAACCAAATTGCGCTATGAAAAGTGATCCTTGTTTTGAAGTTATGTGCTTAAACAATGGTCTATGCTATACAAATGGCATTAGAGCATTGTGCATTTGCCCTAGCTCATGGACTGGTGAAGATTGCAGTATACCAAATTCTAACTGGAATTCATGGAGACAATGGTCAGCTTGCTTTCCAACATGCGGAGCAAATAGCAAATCAACCAGAACGAGAAGCTGTAGATTTTCAAGGGGAAAACCTTGTCCTGGGAGTCATATTCAATACAGATTATGTTATGAGGAGTCTTGTATCATAAATGGAAGATGGGGTAATTGGTCTCCTTGGACAGAATGCACCCATTCGTGCAATGGGGGTAGAAAAGCAAGATATAGAGATTGTAATTACGACGGTAATTTCATTACAAGAAAGACTAAATTAACAAAATGTGTTGGCTCTGATACGGAAATTGGATTTTGTAATGAACACTTTTGCCCCGCTAAACTACAAGGCACAAGTATTGATATTGAATCTACTGACGGAGTATTACCACCGCTAGAAGTGGATATTAAAGTAGATCCAATTAGAAAAGAATTAACTATAGCAGATTATCTAGGTGAAAGTTCAAATGAATTCTTGCTTAGTCTTATTGCTATATCATTTGTAGTGCTCATCCATTTCATTGGTTTATTATTAATTGGTATTTTAATACGTAATATTAGGAATCTTCAATTTAATAAACTTTTTAAGCCAGACGATATTAGAGAAATGAGATTAACTGTTGATCAATTTAAACAGCCTGAAATTGATGTAACAGCTGATTTTATGGCACAACTCGAACAATTAATTACTCAAGAAATTGAAAAGGAAGAGGATGTACCGGTTAAAGATGAAAAAAATGAGAAATCTTATGAAAATTCTTCATATTTTTATTAAATTCTTTAAGATTTATTGTTGAAGAGTTTTGTTCATTTTCTATCAGTTACAGAATAATATTAGAGTGTTATTTCTTACTTTCTAAGAAATGTACCACGTACTTATATACTATCATGAAATGTAAACATTCTTGTTTTGAGCCACGGACGTGTTTAGAAAAAAAATCAAAAAGAATACGGCACCCAGTGTTCCCAGGCGGTCTCCCATCCAAGTACTGACTGGGCCGTACGTCATTTAACTTCGGTGATCGGACGAGAACCGGTGCTTGTAACGTCGTATGGCCGTATTCTATAGTAGTTTAGTATTTAACGTATTTAAAACCACCAATAAAGCCGGATTTGACTAAAATGTTCAAGTATTTAAGATTGTACAGTATAACTATACACTGTGTAATTAATAAATACACATATAGTATTTTATTTTTTGAATTGATTTCTTAATTTTATTAATAGTTAACAAACTCTTTTGCAGCCATTCTTGAGTAAACGACGTCATTTAGATTCGAGTGTGCAAGCTCACTTTCATCAATTTTGTATAACTGTATAAAATATAACATTATACATGTATCTCCTTTCAAAAGAAATATATTATAGATCCACTAACTTGCTTAATAACTGGTATATTTGTAAATGTTCCTATTGAATCAACTTTTACCGGATCACCTCTTACTCTGGAACATATCTCATCAATTGAAGATTTGTCCTTTTCGCTAATCTCTACTATTAGAATAGAATTAGCGTCATTTTCGACACCAAAATTTTTAAAACTTTCAGTAATCTGTATAATACATACAATTATAATGACAATTTTTAGTATTTTTTAGGAATTGTATTCTCACGCTTCTACTAGCAGATAATGAAAATATTATTTCAGAATGAAGAGATTTTGTGTACATAGTTTTCCCGAGATAATTACTTAAAGCTTTATTTGCTGCTAAGAGAACTTGAAAAGAATCAACAATCTGAAATTGAAAAGCACCTTAATATCGCTCATCTTTTTAAATAATGGATAGACTTACTGCCTGAGGTTTTAATAATGTAGCATTTATTTCCCTTTTTATAGCCATATTCCTTATCTCTGAACTATTTGATACATTGTTAAAAAGTACTAAAGAAATGATATAGCTATCATTAATAAACGAGTTTTGCGCAAAAATCTCCATGTTTATCGGGTTCTAAACAGAATAGTGTTTAAATTTATAGATTACAAGTGTAAAAGTTTTCTCTTTCAGAAAAAAAGAAGAACAAAAAATACTTCAGAATTATAATTGTTTTATGTGAAGTTGTAACGAATAAATCGAAAATTATATATTTATTTATGCAATATATATTTATTCTGAAAATACTTTATCAACTAGATGCCGTTCTTAGACCTACCCATTTCTACGAAAAAGTATCCTATTGTAAATATCCGTTAAATAGCCGCAGTAGAAAGGAGCCGATTCTTGTTTTTAGTGAAAATGTCTTTAGAATCTATTCCAAAGGATTTAAAAGGACTTAGAGCATGTTTATTATGCTCTCTGGTAAAGGTAAGATATATTAATTTATGTAATATTGATAGAAACCTCTCAAAATTTGTCTTTATAGTCAATAGATCAATTTGAATACGACGGCTGTGAAAATTGTGAGGATTTTCTTGAAATGAAAGGGGATAGAGATAGAGTTTTAGACTACACGAGCTCTAGTTTTGATGGGTAGGTATTTTTTTTATATATATTAACTACATATCTAAAGAAATACATATTTTGTAATTGCAGAATTATAGCATTGACTTCTCCAGAAGAAAGCTGGGTTGCCAAATGGCAAAGAATAGATAAAATGACTAAAGGAATATATGCTATTTCAGTCACAGGAGAACTTCCTGAAGGAATCATTAGGAGTCTGGCAGGAAGAGGAATTAAATATCGCTCCCGCAATACCAGTACTAAATAGAATGTTCAACTCTTTTTCGTTACATTTCCTGTAAATAGAATATTTCATCATAAAAAAAGATATTTCTCTACATTAGTTCGATTTTATTACAAAACAAATATTTGTAAGTTACGAAGATATTCTAAATTAAAAAAAAAAATATATATATATATAAAGAAATATAAGTTCAATGAAAAATTTAAGCTTTCAAGTTACTAAACGATGATTTATCTTTAATCTGCTCGCAGAAAAACATAAAGAAATACAAAATATCATCCAAATTTGTATCTTCATCATTAAAACGGTAAACTTTAGAGAATTCTTTTACGAAATAATATATAGATTCAATTGTTGCCAAAAAGGTATCTGGTTTTCCTTTTTGCGGTCGCCAAAATAGTGTTTTTTTATCTGGTATGCGTACACGTGCAAGGTTCTTTAATCTATCATCTCGTATGATTTCTTTTACTTGGTTCCAAGTGCTATCAATGAAAACAGCTTTTTGTATCCTTTTTTTGGAACGCTTTGCAACAGGCTCATCGTCATCCCTTGAACAATTATTTCCCCCTTCTAAGTATATATCTTCTAGACATTTAGCATCATCCGAAGGAAATACCAATACGCAATCTGATGCATCATAGTCAGGAAAAGATGGAAAAGTATGAATAGTAACGTCATCTGGGGACAGTACTTTTGCATGAACAGCTGTACTCTTTCCATCAACTTCTCTAGAATGTTTAATTATATCTATTTTCAATGGTAGAGTGACATTTGGAATTTTTTTCTCTATACTTTTCATAGGAAGATAGCAATTGTAACAGAAATATTTTCGACTTTTCTTGCATTTGCAACATTTCTCACGATCTTTCACACAAATCAGTGGTTCAAATGAACTGATTTTCAAATTCTTTAAATCCGCCATTTTTTAGCAACTTTGACATTAACTTCAGGCTATTTTTCTAAAATTGCGTTAATATTGCACGTTTTTAAAAATAATTTCGTTAGGTACATTAATTTCGTAAAGCCGGTTGGCCTAAGAGTAGAGCGGAGTAATTTTATTTTTTTTCAAGTTATTATTTTTTCAATATTAATTTTTCTTAAAAGTAATTTTAGCTAATAGACGATCCAAAATATTTTTATTTTATCGTAAAAATGCGCATATCAAGTACAGACTATTTCTCAATAGATCACATTTGTGGAAAAAAATGAAGATAAATATTTTGCTCAAAATAACGTTACACTTGGAATGAACTTCAAGTTGCTAGTACGAATCCTATTGGTGAGGAGGGTAGGTAGGATATGGTAAATATCCGGATGAAGGTGGTTGTTGTTGTTGTTGTTGTGGTGGTGGTTGATAATACGGATTATATCCTCCAGGCATTGGCATAGGCACATATCCAACTTGATAGCCGTATGGTGGAACTGCTCCTGGCTGAGCTGTTGGAGGAGCCGTCGGCTGATTAGGATATTGCGGTGGTGGAGGTTGGGATGAAGCTGGCGGCATCCCTACAACACAAAATTTTATTTTATCATTGTAAAGACTATTCTAAAATAAATAATGCAATGCTCCGAAACAAGGAAGAGAAGAATCATATTATTAGGATGAAATAACATAATCTATTACGTAAAATTATAATAATGTCAAAAAAAAGGCCAACAATTAGGAAATCATACTATTTCTGCAAATTAAACGATCACAATCTGGATTGTTGATATTAATATGTAGAAATGCTTACTAAATTCAATAATAGGTGCCTTTTTTGATTAACATATGGGTAGGTTAAAATTTTTGTTATTCTTAAAGCCAATTTAACCAGGGGTTCAAGTAAAGCGTAAAGAATCATTTGCAATATTTGATTTGGGTGTCACAGAAAATATATGATTTTCTTTGTTTTACCTTCACCTCCCCTAGCTGCAGGTACAGGAGGAGGAGGGGGTTTACGTCGAGGTTTTATTTCTGATAGTAATTAGTTTTTGTATGTGAAATACTTCTTAATAACAAAATTTATACGCCTAGATTTTTAATACCTGGAGGTGTCGTAGTTTCAGTTGGGAGGGGGGGGATTGGCCTAGTCGGTGGTTTAGGGGCTACAGAGAAGATTGATTAGTAGAAAAGAAAACGTAAACTAATTATTCAAAGCCAGTAAATCAAAAATTCAAGTATAAGCGTAAGCGATATATTTTATACCTTGAAATTTAGGCGGCGGAGGTCTAGCCGGCGCCTGAGGTTTACTTTCACCTAATCATAACGCGAAGAATCATAAAACGCTTAATTTCTTACATATAATTCGACAAATACAATTAAAGAATAGCTGCGTTATTTGATTGATTAGAGTAAGATGTTAAAAAAAAGGAAATCAGAGAAAAAAATATTATGAAAAATACCCACCTCCAACACTTGTTGGTGTTTGATAACTAGGTTGAACAGGGGGATTAGCGCTGGTTGGTCTTTGAATTATATTCCTTTGTACATCTGCCATAAGATCCTCTTTTTCAGTTCTACGAGCAAAGCACAGGTCACTAATTTTGCTTTGGAATTTAACTAGTAATTCTGTTAAGTCATTGTAAAATTTGGTTCCTTCCACCAAATTTCCTTTGAGCTCAACAAATAGATCAAATCCAGCCGCCAGTTCTTTTAGCATTTCTTCTCGACTTCCGGCGTTACCAGATCCTGCAGATGAATATACTCTCTGCAAATCCGCCACAATCCTTTCTTGATCTCTAATGCTGGCTTCAACCTGAAAATTGAAATGTTACCATACAATAAATTATCTTTTAACATTTGAGCTATATATTATTACTTGATTTCTCAATTCAGAGTATATTTTCTCCAACTGAGAATCTGACAGTGACTCAACATTGATGGCTCCGTCTTCAGCAAGGGCTCTGGTAAATTGGTCAACAATGTCTGACCTGCCCTCTTTTAATTCTGCTTCAATTGCTTGTCTTTCCGCCTTCAACGTTTCAACCTTTGAACATAGTTGTCTGACTTCGTTGACAACAGGGGAATCTTTGAGGGACATGGATCCTCCAGCTGGCAATTCTTTAGTAATTTCTGCATCTGATTTACTTAGTAGACCAATAGCTCTTTCATATCTGGCTAATTTTCCTCGGACTGTCTTGTCAGCTGTTATGGCGTTGTCAATTATTAGTCGATATTTGTCTGCTTCCTGTCTCAGTGGCTTAGTTAATTGTTCCGACGGTGTTCTATTCCACTTTTCTAAGATTGGATGGAATATAAATGCATCAATATGATATACAGACTTTTTTTTATATATTACAAACCTTTGAATTGCTCCCGTAACTGCTTATCACTTTGTGCTTCCTCATCCAACATTCTGACACTTTCTTCCAGAAGTTCATTATTTCTCGTCAACAATTTTGGTAGCTCATTCATTTGGTTAACTAATCCACTGATACCACCTTCACTTCTGACTTTTGCAGATTTTTCGGATACAGATTGAGGTAACTTCGATCCACCGGAGTCTTCTAATGCAGCCGGAAGATTCATAGAAGCCATAATTCCATTTAGCGTATTAGTAGCTTCTCTTAATTTTGAAACTTCAGCATGAACGATAGTATCTTTCTTTTGTTCAAAGACAACAATTCCTTGATGGACAGCTAATGGGACTATTTTTTCAAACAAATCGGAAAATCTTTCTGATAGTTTGTCACAGTCATTAAATAGAGTTGGTTTAGCAACCGCAGCTCTCTCAATTGTTACTAAATTTCCATGATCTGGAATTCTTGCATGATAAATAAAATCATTATCTTTTTCGGCATCTTTAAGAGCTTTTGATATTCTTTGATAATCCGAACCAAAGGGGAAAAGACCTGCTCCTGCCCTACTTTCAGAGGCCATCATTAAACTTTTTGCCTGCTTCAACCTAGAGAGTTCTTCTCCGTATTCTCTGTTCTCCTTAGCAACTTGAGATTGATAGTATTCAGCTAAGGAATGAAATCCTGCCTGTTTTCCAGCAACTGAATTAATCCAATCTTTATTCCACATATCTCTCAAACTGGGTAGTTGTAACATGCGCAAAGCTTCTGCGTATAAATCCGAAGCTTGCATACACAACTTTGCCAATGCTTTGGGTTTCATTTTGTTATCGGTGGCTTTAGCTAAAATAACATCTTGAGCTTGGGCAAGCATAATATTAGAAAGTGTTAAAAGAGAATCAGGATTAATGTCCAATGTTGGGTCACGTTGCAGCATTGACAAAATATTGTCTTTAAGATAATTCAAAATTCCAGCACTTTGTTGATAAAATTTTGCTGCAGTTTTCAATCCATCTTCACTAGAAATGTTTTGACAAGCAGCAATTTGACTTTGCAGAGCGGCTATATTGTAAAGAATGCAAGCTTGCTCGTATCTTGCAGATGCTATAGCTAAAGAGAATAAAAATATAACTTCAAACTATTGTAATATGGAAGGTACTAGTACAATGGTCCCTGATGTTTGGTAGATAACTTTATTTGTGTTTTACTATCAGGAACTAAAAACGTGACACGATGTGAACTAAATATAATTAATAACTTGAAATATCAGCACGCATACGTATTTGATGACTAAAACAACGTGCGTATTGATCAGAGGCATTTCGCCTGTGAGTCATACACTAGCGTTAGGATATATTTAGATAATTAGGCCTATAAGTTTCCAGATTAATTGATGCCAATTCTCTAAATGTTAATAAATATATTAATTACAATAAAACGCTTCACTAACCAAACCTAATTATTAAATAAATTCTTGTTTGAATTTTAATCTACTCGTAGAAGCTTTTAGGAACATTTTAGAGTTTCATATCTTTTTCTCCCTTATGAATTCATGTTTACTAAAAATATGTAACGAAATAGGTTAACACTACTTACTAAGAGTTTTTTTCCCCGAAAACAGCGATTCTTTATCGAAAGCATCCTGCCATTTAAAATTTATTCTGACAGAATTTTCTGCTATTGGAAATTTCGCTTCAATCGCCTTCAGTTGATCATAATATCTATTTTCATTTATGAAAAAAATTACTCAATTTTTCCACTAACTATTTGAAAGGATAAAATGATGACTCAACCTGTATAATACTTCTAACGCTGATTCGTGTTTATCATTCCATTTTGAGACAACATTCTGCCTTAAACGATTCAAATCCTGCAGAGGAGATTTATAATCGCTCTCTTGAATATTTTCAAAGGTTTGACTGATGAACTGACGCAAAGGCTTCTCAAAGTCTACTTCCCAAGTTTTTTTCAACGGTAAAGATATGTATGCCATCTTGGATTTAGGTCATGTGACACGACTGTTTTACTTTCTAATATAGAGGGCGCTTAGATTGTATCTCTTCTAGTGCTGACTATGAGATTCGAATCGGCGAATGGCAGTTTAGAACCAATCCGTGAATATATATACGCGGTATAACTTGACCAGTCTAAAATATCGAAAACATTCTATGGTATCGAAATAGTTTCGATATCATAAAGTTTAAATACCAAAATGATCCATATCGGTTGAGGTTCGATAAGCGTCAGCAGGAAGCGTACCGGTAGGTCTCGAGAAAGTTAAAGCCTATTATAGTTTTGTGAGATTTGGATAATAAAAGAATTCTTCACTTCCCTAATAACAGAAAAAGCAACTAGGAACGGAATGAAAACTTAATTAACTTATGTCCTCATGCATCAATCAAGATTTTTACTGGCGAATAACGTCTATTTTAACTTTAATCGAAAAATTTGTGCAGTTCTTTAATTTCGTTTTGGTGCTATGTTTTATAAAGCAATCATACTTTTTTACATTAGTTTGCTACATTTAACGTTATCTCTTAACAAAGACAACTCATGCTCCAAAAAATCTCAATCTTGCCAAACTTTGAAGAATTCAATTTGCCTTGGAGAGAAATTACCATACGATAGCATCAGTCTTGAATTAACTGGTTTTAAAAGTTTGAATGAATCGTTAAAAGAGCTAAACAAATGGACATTTCTATCAAACATACCGCAATGCTGGAAAAGTTTACGTCAATATCTCTGTTCAGTCTATTTACCAAAGTGTAACAATAGTATATTGTCATTTCCAAGTCGTCAACCATGCGAAATCAGTCAGCGACCCTGTCGAATTGTTACAGATTATGGTGGATGGCCAGATTATCTGCGCTGTGATAATCCTCATTTCAAAACTAATTGTCCCACATTATACGTAAGATTTTAGACATTAATTATGGTTGAATTTATTTTTTTAATATTTACTATAAAAGGAACTTCGAAGATTTCGAAACAAAAGTAGCTGCCCTCCTCCACTTGTATCAACAAACGAAGGAATAGATACTTTCGATAAGATAGACGGATGTGGAATATCGTGCAATAGTACACTTATTTCTCCTCAGGAAACAAATAGTTTTCAAATAATGATTGCTACTGCTGCAATTATCTCACTATTAGTTAATATATTCAGTCTGGTAAGTTTCTATAAACATATTTTAAAGTTAGTCTACTAATTTTTTCATTTTTAAACACTCCTAGGCAACTTTTGCAGTTGATTGGAAACATGCTAGTCGCTATCCAGCAATGATCATTTTTTGGATATGTATATGTTTTTGTATAAATAACCTTGCTTGGTTAGCTCAGTTTGCACCAAATGCTCGAAAAGATATCATATGCAAAAGGGATGGTAGCTTAAGGAAAGCTGAGCCTCGTGTAAGGTAATGATAATTTTCATACTGTGTAAAATGATATTTTGTGTAAAAATAACGTCTATTTTTCTTTCAGATCTGAGGAAACAGTCTCATGTACTGTTGTATTTATTTTTATATATTTTCCAATAATAGCAATTCTTGTTTGGTTTGTTATATTTGCATATTCATGGAATTTAATACATAAAAGAGTCGGATACGGAAGAGAAAAGGTAACATTGTAAGATTCCTTTTAGTGTCACGAATTTATTGTGTTATTTATCACTTATATCTCTGTTTTTACTTATCTTTATTTGTTGTTCTCTGTTTAATAGTTATGTTTTTGCTATTTAAAGCATTTACATTACATGAATAAGAGGATAGATCGCTATGGCATTTCTTTTAAAGTATATTTTGTGACTAATGGTCATTTCATATCTTCCGACCTATGAGCTAATTAGTTCTAAATGAAATATATATATATGTATATACTGTATATACAAAGTCAATTAGCTGATTGAACAAAATTAATAACTGACTGAAAAGAACGTTGAAAAATTTTTGCTTATTCATCTAAGATAAGCCATCTCTTATCATTTTCAAATTATTAAATAATATGTATAGAGTTTATTAATTGTTATATCAGATTTGTTACAAATAAGTATAAAAAACCCCTTTCCTTTAGATTTGTCACTCTTAAGAGATAATTTTACTTATCTCATTAACCCATCCCTGTCTGCAAGATGCGCACAAAATGACTAATCGGAAGCTTCGTGATCTTCGGATAATCGGATTTTCTTGGAATTATTCGTTTCAAGTCAGAAAAGTTTAGAATTACTAGTGATTTTTTTAAAGTAAAATGCTACAGTCATACCGAATTTGTGCATCATTCATTAGAAGTCAATTTCAAAGTGTAAAGAACGAGTGATGGCCATATCTTAAGGGTGTTGTTATACCGGATATACCTCATTCAGATTAAAATTTCAATATGTAGTCTAAATGTCTATTATGTATCTATATATCTTTCGTTTGCGTTCCAAGAGATCAACTTCCTTTCATTTGAAGCCATTTTTTCATTGTTCATCAGTAGTAAGGTTCTAAGAAATTTAATACTATCAGTTAAACCAGTATTTAGTAATCTATATCACGTTCAATAAACGAATTTGAGTCATTTTACTTTACCATTATTTTAAGTAAATGTAAATATTTTATTTTTATAGGTTACAAGACATAAAACTCATATGCATATTGCAGTTTGGAGTATAGCCTTAATTTTTACTGTATTCTGTCTACTCTTCTCAGTTGTTGATAGTCGTCCGTTAGAGGGAATCTGCTTCCTCACAACTTCAATGCTATACAGATTTCTATTCCTTTTATTTCCTGTTATTATTGCTACATTTCTTGGAAATTATTTTCTGATAAAGGGAGTGATGCTCTTAATTAGTTTAAGGAAAAGTTCTGCCGCAGTTTTAGGTGATGTAGCATCTGGCAGAATTCAGGACACCATAATTAGGATAAGTTTGTATTCATTGTTGTTGAAAAGGTGATTTTCTAATTCAATTTTTTTCACTTCGTTCAGCTCTTTTCATGTTTCTTTCACTAATAATATTGGGAATTTCTATTGGTATTCACATATATGAATGGATGAACGAAAGATTCTGGCACAAGAATTTAAGGGACTATATACTGTAATAATTTTTTGAGCCTATTTTAATTCCTAAACGTATAATGTATAATTTATTTTTCTTCACTTAGATGCGTCAATAAGGTTGATTGTAAAATTCCCGAAGGGCCAAATATGGGTTTAAAGAAAGTTCATGTTCTGTTGAATTTCGGCGCAAGTATTCTCTTAGCTTCTTGGACATGGACCAAAGCTAGCTTAAGAATGTGGAATAGGAAAATAAAGAAAGAGGAGAAAGTACCAAAGAAAGTAAAAAAACACAGAATGATTGCGCAAGCCTTTCATAAACGCTTTATGGCTCAGAATGGTAGACTAAGTGTTTCTTATTACTCAAAACATGATGATCCTTTAGGTAAATTATAAAAATTTTATGTCATTATCTATATAAAGAGTTTTATAGGACTTCATATGGAAGATTCGGCTACATCAAACGAAGTTTCATCTAATTGGATAGCATCAATGCCTCGCTTATTAATGAGAAGAAACGCGTTAGCAGTAACAGTCTGTAGATACGGCAATAGGCATCATTCTGATTCAGGTATAATTCTTTGTGACTGTTCATGACATTTCTATTAATATTTTGTTTTATAAGAAATCTCATGCTCCGGTCAATCTGCTGTATCAGAATTGTCGAAGAAGAAACTTAGCAAAAAAACAGACGATCAGATAAACTGTCCCTGCGGACGCCTTCACTCAGCTGCTCTGCAATACGATAGTAGTTCAAGCGTTTATCAGCAGCATCAGCTATATGCAGCAGCAGAAGGTTATAGACAAGCAGATCTTGCCCTTGCAGCAAATGATCCAGAATATTCTGAAGACGAAGACTATACAGTTTTACCTGCAATAACTAAACCTACAGTTTTATTTAGAAAACCCAAAAAAAGAACAATCGAAAATTTACACTACAGAAGTTATAGCTCAAATAGTATTCAAACGCAATATCAAAACGCTGCTTTAGCCGCCGCTTGTATGTACCGACCGCCTAACGTAGGGTTCAGACCACATTTTGGAACTTTTAAAAACGTTAAACCGGCTTCGAAAAAGGAAGAAACTCAATACAAAGGCCCACCTTTAAACGAAAGTTTTTTTGAAGATGCTGTTACGCTAAACAGTTATAATTATCTCATGCGAAATTGTAATAAAGAACAAAGTTCTAGCGAAGAGGATATACATTCTTCGGAATGGTCACCTAGCGAAAAGAGTGAGGAATTCGTTGAAACTTATCCATTAAAATCAACCAATTCAGAACCAATACTTAGCGACCTAAATATTAATGGCGTCAATGATCATAGGGTTTGATGAATGAAAATCAAATAATTCTGAGATTAGATGAAAAACATTCATTTTAGAAAATATTGTTCAGTTTTTACGATTATTATTTGTCTCCTTTTTGTTAACTGTATATTTTTATATCAGTAAGACGTTCAGTTTTTGCTTAAATTTTCAAAAGAATAAACTATTTCAGATGCTTGACTTAGTAATTAACAATAGTTTATCTTTCAAGAGTGAAATTTCAGCTTACTTTCCTTTTTTTCTGGTCAAAACTTGAACGCCTGCAAAGGCATCATCTTCATCTGAACTGTCTCCAATGTCCACAATTTTCCTGTTAGTAAAACTAATTTTCAAAAATAATATTTTATATTAAAAGTTTATTAACCTTTTTGGGGGAGTAGCACTGGAAGTACTTGTACCCAGCATAGAATCAAGGCGTTGTTGTACACCTCCTCGCTTTCCTCGGCCTCTTGTTCCTCTTCCACCTCTTGAGCCTCTTCTACCTCGCTTTGGAGGCTCCACAACTTCGCTAAACAAATCATCATCAGGCGAACGCTGTGATTTACTCCGTCCTCTTCTAGCTGACACCCCTCTTTTACTGGTCATCTCCGGAGACACTTCAATGTCGCTGTCCTCCATTGCATATCCCTTCTGCGATTTTTCCTGTAATAACTTTTCTAAGTCATTTTCATCATTGGCATCGCTTTCCTCGCTATCAGTTTCCTTTTTTTTCTTTTTCTTCTTGCTCATTCTAACCAATTCATTTCTTATGTTAGCAAGATTTGCATCATCTGCTATGAGTTTCTTTTCAGTAGTTTCTAATACGTGATTTATTGTAACCATCAAAGCATCTTTTTCTTGTTTCACAACAAAAGCATTTAAAGCAATATTCATCATCTTCTCGGTCAAGAGCAATAGATTTTTCTGTGTTGGGATTTTTTCAATAGATTTCTGTATTATAATTTCAATAATGAGGAACTTACTTCAGACTTTTGAAAGTGCTCTTTTATTACGCCTTCCACTGTAGCTGTTTCAAGTTTTTCTGGTTTATATTCCAAATCAATTTTAACTTCAGCTATTTAAGAAAAAGCAGGATAAACATAAAAATACATTATTACTGCTTTTGCAAAAAATGCTAACAGTTTTTTTCTCTTCTTTTTGCTTCTTTTGCCTTCTTAAAAGATTTTACAATATCCCTAGGATTTGCAACTTCATGAACGAATCTTTGACCAAATCTAGGAAAACTAAACGGATCATATCCTCCAGAAAAGTCCACACGCAATCGAATGAGGGGTTTTTGAGGTTGCTTGCGATGTCCAGTTATTTTGTTTTCTATAATCATTATTTTATAACATTAATATTAGAAAATAGTTACACTTACTAGACTCTTCAATCATTTCATTTACTACTTTTGTGCAGTACTTCTCAACTTTTTCATTGACTTTTGGATGGAAAGGTTCTATTCTTGTTTCAGATAGTACTAGATCTCTCATTATGAAAGGTCTTGTTGATTTTAGGGGTATTGGTGTGATATTAAAGTTACGCCCAGGTTTCACCTGCATTAATGCTACGTGCTTATCAACAGTTTCTCCTTCAGCCAATTGCGTAACAACCGAGGATCCGGGTTGTATAACGTAAAAGTCCTGCTCACTGTTGAACATAGGACTTATTTGACATTCATGTTCATGACCCCAAAACACTAGATCAAGAAAGTTGGGTAAAAACTTTTCAGGAATATAGTTGGTTGGGCCGTGTGAAACTCTGTTTTGATGTATCACGAAAACGTTCATCCATTCTTCCATATTCTCTTTTGGTCTCATAAAGTGCACTGTAGTATATTTTTGTATTATAAAAATTATATTATTCTGTCAAGCTACCTTTTTGCTGTGTAAATAAACGATGGAGACGCTCATCTCTCATTGCTCCAAGTCCATACAAGGCTAATAAGCAATTCTTTTTCTTAAGTAATACAGGTGACATGTTAACTTCTTCTAAACTTGTCTGTTTACCAAATAAATTGATTAGTCCAGCCGTTGAGAGTTCGTCTAGAGCGCAGAGGTTATCAACACCAGTTGGATCATCATGATTTCCATGAATGGAGAAAATCGGCAATGAAATGTTTAAGGATTCATCGTCAAAATTAGCGACTGGAAATTTTGATTGTGAAAAGTTTAAAGATGGATCAGAAACCATTTTGAAGTTAACTTCTTTATCTCCAATACAAAACCTTCTAAGTAGCTCCATTGTCTTAACAACACATCTTCGAGAAGGTTTGTTTTCATGAAACAGGTCTCCCCCCAGTAAGACAAAATCTACCTAACAAACTTCTTATATTAAAACTTGCAAAAGTAAAATAAGGAATAGTAGCAAAAAGCGACATATTAAAGCATTTTTTTCAACAGAAAGCAAATAAAAAGTCTTTAAAAACCTCTTTTTCAACAGCTATGTGCAGAATTTCCTCAAACGTGTTTATGGCATCATCTGCAATTTCAGCATCTTTTTCCCCTTGACCAATATGAATATCAGTAGCTAAAAGAATTTTAAACAGATTTCCATCTTCACTATCGCTCAGTTCGGAATCTGACATTTTGTAAGCTTACAGCTGAGAAAATCAGTGTAATTTATTATTCAAAACATGAAAATTTATCTAAATAATGATATATACCAAAGATTTCAAGCTGTGAGATCAATTTATCTTACTTTATCGGTTGTTTCCTCAAACTTACAAATAGTATACCAATATTGCGCTAATTCTGTATGTTTCGTAAGATGTATACCAGTTTTCTCAGGAGTGTATTACCAGTTTAATGAATAGTAATCATTGATACATTTAAAAGGATTATAAAGAATCTAGGATTCGTCATTTACAGTTAAACCTGGCAAAGGCTTGTATTAAATTTTTCCTTAGCAATGCCGCTTACTAACCTACTGAGATCTTTCTCTACCGAGAAGTCCATCGGTCTTGAAAAACCTCAATCGACTATCATTATGGAATCGTTATTTATGGAACTCGAATTTCACATCAGAGAACTAGAGGAGCAAGAAAGAGAACAAGAAAAGCAGGAAAGACGTAAGAAAACAGGTGTCGATTATAGTTGGTTGGTTACGTCTACTCCTAAACGTTACGAAATATCACACATAGATAGAATGGAATTAGAGGAATTTGGGCGACAGGTTCAACCTGTTGAGTGTTCAAAAGTAATAGCCCTTTTTAGGGATGCTATAGCAGCGGAGAGAGATTATACGAAATTGGCGGGTCTATTAAAAACTTGCATTAAGCAGGTCTTAGAAGGACGACCGAAGGAAGAAACTATGAGTGAGTGGATGCATAAAAGCTTAGTTAATTTAAAAAAGATAGCTCCATCTGCTAAAGTCACACCTATTTCCTACGAAAGTGAATTAAAACCATCCAGTTCTTCATCAAATTTTACTGCAGATGGTGTGGAGAGTTTACCAGTTTAAAAAAGAAATATTTGTATTATACCTATAACAGACTTCTCTTACTCGACTTACAGCTGGAGGGTGTTTTATTAGATAAACTTTAATGAAACGCGCCCTATTTAATGACTTAATAATAAAAAAACAAGAAAATGAGTTAAATTCAAGAAAGGTTACTTCATCCCCAGCTATAGCGTTTCTTGCCGAAGTTGATGTTACTTTTTGTATCTCATAGCACTTTGTGTTGCAAAGTCATTCCCTTTAAAATTTATTCATATTTCTTTTTATTGTTCTGGACTGATTGTCTCTTATTTATTTGATTAGATTTTTTTTTTCCATATACGAATGTTTAAATGTGCCTCTGTAGCTCATTGAAGCACTTACAAAAACAACAAATTGTAAATATATCTTTATTGATAAAGTAGATAATAAATAAAAAATATCTCTCTTTGTTCTATAAATCAAATAATGCAGTATGGATTAATATTTATATAATTTTACTCTACTCGATAAATTATTTGTTAATATAAAAAGGATTGCATTTGCACTTCCGTTCCAGTATTTAGTAATACTCAGCTACAAAAGATAGTAGTTTTCTTGTATATAATATTAGAATTAACAAAAACTTATTATTTCCTTCATATTAAATTACTTCTGAGTTGGTTATAATTGTGTCTTAATTGTTGGTAGATGAAGATACTTATCCTATTTGAATTGTTCTATTCATAGACATTCGACTATTCTCTTTCTCTTACAAATTCGATACCTTACATAAAAAAAACAATAATCACGAGATTGTACCTCAAAAAGTATGGACGATAGAGATGAGAAAGAACACAAGGACCAATTTCTATCTGAAGAATCAATTGAGAACTTGAAGAATTCGACTCATAATGAAATGATGAATGTCTTCCAAACGAAAATTGGAGAATTAATTCAAGTGGGTATAACAGTCTATTTCCTATCTAAAAATAGTGTAATATATGTATTACCAAATACAGAAGGAGCCTCTGCTTCAAGATATACCAGTATCAATAACTGCTGATGAGGTACAGTCATTAATAGACTTAGAGCATGGTGAGGCTATAAACATTTTCGTAAAAAAACTGGATGGAAAGCGGAAAAGTAAGCTTTTAGATGGTGAAAGACTGTTTGACTTTAATATTAATCAATAAGTTTGTGTTTTAGTTATCGTCGTCCCACTGAATGGTAAAGTTAAAGATATAAAAACAGGTATTAAAAAGCAAACACTATTGGAATTACAGAAAGCCGGTTCAGTACATATAAGTTGGTAAGACAACACTTTGAATAATAACAAAAACATGATTAGTATGTAATAATTCTTCGGGAAATATTGTAGGAAATACGTATGGAAAAGGTATTGGCTAATTCATGAAGGACAAAAGCTAATTGACGATAATCATCCAATTTCTCAGTAAGTTACAGTAGTATGTTTATGTATAATTTATATCCTTTATCTTTTATTAATGTCTACAATTTCCCTATAGATATGGCATAACAGACGGTAGCGAAATTACTTTTATTCGACGACTACGAAGAAAATAAGACAATATTAAGAATCTGGTCAAATTAATAATTAATGTCTCCTATTCGTTTTATTTTAATAAACTTGAATTTTTGTTTTTTTTATACTTGTTTTTTTTATGAATAAACTTTATGATAATAATCCTCAAAGTTAATAATAAAGCTGATAGATGTGAGAAACAATTGAGAATTCATTCTAAAATTAAAAAGCGGGTAAAAGTTATTTTAAACTGGTATAGCAGACGACACAAAATGTCAGCCTCCATACGAGATAAACAAATTGGTTAATTTATATTTTATTTTTCCTTCATGTTAATTAAATTCTTTATTAAATCATTTTATAAAGAAATTAAAATATATTTCTAGTATTTAATGTACATTTTATTTGCATTTAATATTTCATCAGTAATAGGTATAATTTTGTTTGACAACAGATTCATTGAAAAGGATTCTTAACTTTAATACTGTTGCTGGCAAAACCTCTGCCTCAGAACCCCAATGGAAGGTAGTAACAACTGATTTTGCAACTTGTAACTAATGTTTTGTTCAACTTAGGTACTCATTTACGACGACTGGGGTCAAGATATAATATCTCCGTTATTTAGTGTAAAAGAGTTAAGAGACTTAGGTGTAACGTTACATTTGTAAGTTAAGATCAGTGAAAGCAGTCTATCTCTCTCTTCCATTAAATATATGTACTATTTCAGAAATATTAATAGTGAAAGAGAATCTATAAACGATGTTCCAGCTATATATATTCTATCCCCTACGGAGGAAAATATTGAAAAACTGTGCAGTGACATTTCGAACAAGATGTATGAAAGTTTTTATTTAAATTTTACTAGCCCTATATCGAGAGCGAAATTGGAAACGATAGCCTCCAGGTCTTTTACTGCTGATAATGCACAAGCCATTACCTCCGTAATGGATCAATATATTCAATTTATCTGTATAGAAGATGAAATGTTTATTGCAAAGCATAGAGAAAGTCATAATTTGTCCTATTATGGTCTTCATAAGTCAAATATGACAGACAGTCAGATGAAGCAAATTCTCGAAACCTTAGCGGATACCCTATTCTCTGTTCTCGTTTCTAAAGGCCAGGTACCAATAATACAATGTTCAACAGGAAATGCCGCTGAACAATTGGCCGAATTATTGGATAGAAAACTCAGGGATCAAATGAAAGACGCAAGGGCTCATATGTTCGCAGGAGGTGGATTAGATGTTTCCCTTTTATATCGACCACTTCTTGTAATATTAGATAGGGATGTTGACTTAGCAACACCACTCCATCATACATGGACCTATCAAGCGCTTGTTCACGATGTTTTAAATCTTTCTTTAAATAGTGTTAAAATAAAAGAAAAAAACTTCAATCTTGATAGCAAAAATGATAGTTTATGGAAAAAGCAGAGAGGTTCACCTTTTCCCGAAGTAGCACAAGTTGTGCAAGAAGAATTAGAAAGATGCAAATCAAGTGAAGAAGAAATTAAGAGGTTGAAATCTGCTATGGGACTTGAAGGTGAAGACGTTGATGGTACAACAGCTAGGCTTTCAATGGCTGTTACGTCACTCCCGGAAATTCTTGCTAGAAAAAGAACGGTTGATATGCACATAGATATTGCCGCTTCCTTATTAGAACAAATCAAAGAGCGTAAACTAGACACGTTCTTTGAGATGGAGGAAAAATTATTGAGTAAATCATCTTCATTAGGAGATAAAAGTCTGCTGGATATTTTAAAAGACCCGAACGGTAAAGATAACTTATTATATATGTTTTATTATATATTGAAAGTTTAATGCTTTCAGCTGGTACTCCTGAAGATAAAGTACGACTATTCATTATAAGCTTACTTTGCACAAAAGAGAATATATCAGAAAGTGATATGAACAATTACTATGAAATTTTACAGGCAGCTAATTGTGATTTAGCACCTGTAAAATATATAAGACGCTGGAAGTGAGTTGTGTCTAAATATAATTAAATCGTAAATCTCTACCTCTTTTCCTTTACGCAGGGCCTACACAAATATAACTATGGCTGCCGCTGCTTACGGTGGTTCCGATCATTTTGGGACTCGTACCGATTCTATGTTTTCTAAATTGTTAGGAAAGGCATCGAAATTTGCGATGGAAGGGGTTAAAAATTTGGTTGTTGACAAACATAATTTATTAGTAACGAAGATAGTAGACGCCTTAATGGACTTGAAGTCAACACCTGAAACTGATAATTTCAGATATTTCGATCCTAAAATACTCCGTGTAACCGATCCGTTCGTATAACCGTTTATAAAATTTAAAAATAAGTTAATCAATACCCTATCAATACAGGACAAGTATTCAAAGAACCAGAACTCCTTTTCAAGAAGCAGTTGTTTTTATCGTAGGTGGTGGAAATTACATCGAATATCAGAATTTAATAGACTATTGCAAGTCTAAAAAAGCAAATAGTGGAATTAAGAAATCAATAATCTACGGATGCTCAGATTTAGTGGATGCCACTCAATTTGTTTCACAGGTACATTCTTTATAAATTTTATTACAAGAAAAAGTAATTAACTCATCAATTTCTCTATTTTAGTTAGCATTTTTAGGAAAGGAGCAATAATCAAAATTTTCCGACTAAGAATATTCTACGTCAGACTTGTAAGCGTTTTTATTGCCAAAATTAAAAAGTATAAATCAAAAAGACCAGAAAGGCTTTATTATTGTTTTCTTTCTTTTTTAAAGCTTAAAAGAGTTTGCAATTTATATTTTAAATTAGAGATTTAATGGTTTTTTCATTTTTTTATTCTGCTATATTTTATAATGTTTAAAGTTGTTGCTTATAAATATATGTAAGTAATGTAAGTATTATATATGTAAATGTATAATGTTAAGAAGTCAGTGTAAAAATACATTTATTGGTATTTTTACGAAGGCGAATATGGGGATAAAAAATATTATAACATTTCATTACGAGAGAGTAAAGGGAATATGTCTTTTGCCATATTTTCTTGGTATAGAAATTAATTATCTTTGAAGTTTTATGAATCTTTCAACGACCTTCCTATCAAACTCATTATCATTTGAAAACTCATCGGTTATTTGTTTTATATCTAAAAATAGTAAAAATAACGTTAATTACTTTAATTAAGATGTAAGATAAAGATTTTCTTACAATCTCTATAGGGTTTTTCAAGGAATGAATAGGCCGTTGAAAAGCGCTTGATTAGACTTATGTCTAATAATGTAGAGAAGGCTTCTTTATTCCTAGAAGTTATTAATTTTTTATCTATAATAATTACATTATTAATTAATTCTTACTTGTAAAATTTCTTTAATATTTCTAAAATATCTTCCAAAATACAAGTTTCAAACCAGAATCCAAATAATTTAGTATAAGACTTTTTATCGATTTTCTAAAAACAGGCAAAATTAGAATTCAATTAAAAAAGTTATTTAAGACTAATCAAAAAAAGCACCTCAAAATAGCTGTGTAAATTTTTTTTATCGTCTCTAATTGCTTTCCAAGTCTTTTCTAATTGCAATGATGAAGTTGGAGCTTCTAATACCATATTCTCTTTTTCAGTTGATTTGGTTGTCAATATTTGTGTAACTTTAGGTTGCTCTTTAACAATTTGTGGAGATTTTGATTGTATTGGACTAATTTCTTGAATTTTTTTAGCAGGCTTATCTTGTTTTGATTTGCCAATTTCTTCAATTTTTATCTTTCTTAAAGGTTTCTATAAACAATAACAAATAAATTAATAATTTTTATAGTTAAAAGAGACTAACAAACTTTAGATCTTTTATGTGGAGGTTTTGTAATAGGTTTAACTATTCCAACGTCATTAAAATCTTCTGGATTTAATTGTTTGTCAATTTTTTCTAATTCTTTTTTTACTAACTTATTGTTTGGCTCTAGTTTTAACAATTTTTCCAAATCCGCTTTGGCGGCTTCTAGTTTATTTAGGCCTATACGGGCCATCGCACGTCTAAAGGAAAATTCAAAATTAGTTTAAAAGTAAAAATAATTTAATTAAGTTAGAGCTCTACCTATAATAGGCCTTTCCAAATGTATTGTCTATAGCTATGGCAACGGATGTATCTTCCTCAGCCGCTCCAAATTTATTTTGCTTTAACAAAGCCATTGAGCGATTTGAGAGAAGGACTACATTTTGAGGATCCAGCCTTATTGCATTTGTATAGCATTCAATTGCTTCGACATATTTTTCTTCTTTAAATCGTTGATTTCCTTGCTCTTTTAATAAATTTGCTTGTTCCTTTGTTCTTTTTTCTTCCCATTCTTCATCTGTTTCATATTCTTCTTCGTCCTCTTCATGGTCAACTTCTTCCAAGGCTTTGTCCTTCAAATACAAATTCCAATTTATAAATGAAAAAATATATTAAAGTAGAATATAATACTTCAGAACTTACCACATCGTACTTATCCCAGCTTTTAAAATCAAAGCCGCTTATTCTATTAGTGTTCTTTGGTTCCCTTGACTTTTTCTTTGTTTTCTTCTTACTCAAACTATTTCTAATCGGTGGTAGTTGCGATTTTTCTTCAATATTAACAGTTTTTAACTTTTCATCCTTCTTTTTAATATCGTCAGTCCATCCATCTAAATCTTTAAGAAAATCTTGATATTCAGTAGAGTTTTCTCGCATTTGTTGCTGGAACTGAACAAATTTTTCTGGATCCATGTCGATATGAGCGATAATGCAGGAATTGTTGATACGATATTAGCGCCCCTACTGGATTTTTGTGTGTTTTGAATCTAATACACATTCCTTCTCTTTTGTAATAGATAGTATCTTAATAATAGAATTTATAATATGCAAATACAACGATAAGATAAAGCAAAACGCGGTTGAAACAATCAAATTATGACTGATTTATTTTGAAATCTATTATAAAAAAATCAATAAAAAAAGTTATAGGAAGGAAAGATAAAAAGAAAATAACTGACTAATAAATATAAAAAAAGTCAACCTCTTTATTTATTCAGCCACAAGTATTTACTTAAAAGCTTGTTTAATCATTAAGCAAATAAGTCTGACATAGGTTTAGATAAATAAGAAGGTTAAGATGATGAAAAATTGTACCAAGTACCAAACATTTTGATTGTCAATATTGAGTGCGAAATAAACATTAAGTAATAAACAGTATCTATGAAAGATAATACATTTTTGTTGTTTGTCTCTTTATAGAGCAAAGTTCTCTACTATTTATAAAAGTCCATTCCAGACTTGGAGCACGTGGAGAAGCTAAATATCTAACTGTGAAGCAAAGTGATAAAAATATTACGATTAGCTCGAATTCTTTCCTTATTTAAACTTAAAATTGAAAATAGTATAATAAAAAAAGTGTTTATTTCATTGAACTTTGTCGTCTGTCAATAAACAAAAACTTTAGACTAGTCTAGATTACATAGGACAAACGAGTAAAAACGAAATTATTACACAATTGATGATAATATTAGCATGGTTACTCGTCCTATTTCCCGACATGTGGAATACATAACCAGCTTTTCCAGTCTAAGCCTTCAGCTCACCAACTTCTCGACGAGCAGCCGGTTAGAAATTTCTACATTGTATTACTGAAAATAAATTTGGAACTATCATTTGAATAACTTAACAAGTAAATTATTTTAACAATATCTATTTTATTATAATATTTTCTTAGATATAATTAATATTTTATTTAGAGTACATCCGTTTTTAGGTCACATTCGAAGAGAGGATATATAGAATTAGCTTTTTTTTTCCTCGTCTCTCCTTGTCTTTCTATAAGTGTATATTCTTTCAAAATATATAAATAGGTTCGTTTCTCTCGTAAAATAATTCTTTCTATTTGTTTTAAGTTTACGTTTTACAAATTGTATTAATTCGAAATTGTATGCTTTATTTAGTAAGAATAATATATTTAGATTGAGTAGCGCTAGGCGTATATTAGTGGTTATGGCAGTCTTTTTGAATTTTTTATTAATTTAACTGAATAAATAGTCATTTTAAATTTCTAGGACGAAATGTCTAGACAAAAGTAAAATTCTTTGAATATTGCCAAGACATAGTCTTATTTATTAATACTTAGGGAATTACACAAGAATCAACGAAAAATAAGTATATTCCTTACGCTGAAATTTACCTTCGATTTTTTTTCTCTAAAGAAAATATTATAGGTCTAATGTTTGAACAATGCTCTTCCTGAGAAATGGTGTGCATGCTTAAATATATATTTCCTATATAGGCCATTATATTTAGCCTAGTAATTGTCGAGCGATTTTCATGATAAGCAAATATTAAATGAGCAATTGATGCGGTGAAAACGTATCTAAAATCTAATTTATTCCAGTTATTAGCTTTATACATACTTTAGGATATAGATCCGAATAATTTTCCTATTTAACTATGCATCTAGTCTATTTATGATGAAATTGTGTAATAATAGTGCATAATTTTGAAACCCTAGACAGTATGTCCGAAAACAGTTCCAACACAACGGTGGATGATAATGTAGTCAAGGAGAAAGAACTACTAATGGGTGATAATGTTCATGTTGGAAATGACGATAACGAGGTACACGTAACTCCTCGAAATGAAGAATTAAAGGAGGATAGAGACAAACTCGTTGACATAAATGTAAATGAAATTCAAGATATTGAAAATAAATCAGAGAAAGTTCCTGCTACAGATGCTAGTAAAAACGATGCTGCTCTTCTAAATGAAAACTCAAACGAAGAAGAAAACAAAGACAACGAAAACAGCGTTGAAAAGCGAGTAGATGATATTTCGAGTGAAGTCGACTTAAATCAAGATCAAATACCAAGCTATTCTTCAGAGAAGGATGATAATTCTCAGGCTGTACAGTATGTTTCTGAGGAGAGTAAAAATACTTGCGACAACGAAGAATTGTCTTCCAATAACGAGAATATTCAAATTGAGAAAACAGAAATGGAGAAAGTATCTTCTTCAGAAGAATTAGAAAAAGATCTCCCATCGGAAAAACCGTCAAACGAGGATGTACAAGATGATATCTCTACTGAACAGCCTTCAATAGGAGATAATCCACCATCGCTAAATAAGGAATCAAATCAAGAAATAAATAATAGCAATCTTCTAAATTTTACCAACGAAGGGGTAGAAGATGAAACATTGTTAATCCGTGGTCTAGCTGCCAGTGAAGAAGATTTCAGGCTAAACGGTCAACCACAGATTTCTGCTGAAGAAAATATTTCTTCACCCAATGATATTCCATCGCCTACCGAAGAATTTAGTAATACAGTTACTTCCACTCCGCTGACTACTACGCTGCATCAACTGATAGAAGATCCTATAGTTGGAAGTCAAGAGATGCTAACTTCAGAAGAGTTAATAAATGTGGAGTCTTTAGCCAAAGATCAATATTTATCCACTACAGATGTTGATAAATCTCTTAATACAAGCGCAGGGGAGCTCACAGCTCCTCAACCAGAAGAACCGTCATCTCAACTCGTCGAGCCTTTATCCTCTCAAACTGAAGAACATTTAGCCCCAGATTCAGAAGAACTCTGCGCAACAAAGTCTGAAGATAGGGCTGCCGATTTGCCTCAAGACCTTCAAGAGAGGATCACCTCAGATGAAGATCGATTGGATTCTACAGAAAAATCAAATACTAATGCTTCCCAAGATAACCGATTTGAATCCCCTTCATTAGAAGACCAGGAAATTCGTGCAGAAGATCAATCATCAAATGCTTTTAGTCAAAACTCCGCTCCTAATGAAGACATCAACAAGTACACAGAAGAGTCAAATTCTGAAAATTCTCTTATTGATGTTGGTGAAGGAAGTATACCTAACGACAAACAAAATCAATCTGCTCTTAACCAAAGGGAGTTGATATTAGATGATATGAAGATCGCTTCAGATCAAGAGTCAAAAAATGCAGCCGATCAAGTAAATGAAGAGGAAAAAGAAGAAAATATAGAAGAAAAGCCCTTCTCTCTCGAAGAAAATCTTTCGCAAAATACAGATCTTCCAGTGTCCGATTCTGTAACTGAAGAAATTCTAATTCCACAAGAGACCGAAAATTTCTCAACAGATAAGCTTACTCCTTGTGAAGAAGACGAAGAAAATATCGACTCAGAGAAAGAATTCTCTCGAGAAAATAGCAATGATCCAGAACCTGTAATCGAAGAAATGTCGAAAAATCAAATTGAGCTGGAGGAAAGTATGCCTCAATCATATGAAACAAATGAATGTGAGGATTTTGTAGAAATCGAGGAAAGAAAACTCTTAGCATCCTCTCCACAAGAAGAAATCATGGACAATCTGGAAAACGAAGAAAAATTCGAATGCTACGAAGAAACCGAAAACGTGCCAAGTCACTATAGCGATATGTCAGCTAATCCTGATAAAAAATTAAATGTAGAGTCCCTTCAGACGAGATTAACGGACCCTGAGCAACTTGACGCAAATAATGGAGTTTCCGAAAATTTATTGGAATATACTGAAGAAGTTGCAACCAACATTTTACAGAGTAGTCGCGAAGAAATTGCCAGAAAATCGACAACCAGGAGTTTTTGGTCAAGAGAATACCAAGAATTCCTGAAAAAAAAATTATCGTCTTTACCTTCTCTTATATTCTTCAGTTTTATATTTATTTCCGGTGTTCTAGGCTCTTCTCTCGAAATGAGCGTTCTACCTTTTGCGCTCTTCAACGTTGTTGCATTTTTAAGTATTTTTCTAATCTATAAGTGCTTTTTGAGTTGCTAACTTTTTTTTTGCTTCTGCTACGACTTAACTATGCAAAGTACAGTTTAAACTGTATACTATGTGCATACAAAAATATGTATTATATACACGCAAAATGTTTATTTATTAGCAAGGCTTAGCTATGAGGGAAAATAAATTGATTTGTGATTAATTCTTTTCTTCCAATCCAAACTTGAATGTGTATAGTACAGAATTAAACATCAAATAACATAATATCAATATTTAAATGCGAAAAACAATGAGAGAGCGACAAAAAGTTAGTTGAGTTAAACATTTATTTACAAATACTAATTATTCTGTTAAGTATACATGAACAGAATAGCTATAACGGTCTTAAATGTATATAAACAATATATATCGGATAGCACCGTCCGTCATAAACAATCCCGAAATATAAATATATATTAGGCCTAAATAACAAAAAATGTTAAGTGTATTTAAACAGACCTATAGCTCTTGGGTTTTTTTCATTAAATGGTAAATGAAATATATAATAAATTTGAATAGTTTTTCTTTCCTTGTTTATTACCTGTGTTATAAATCTAGTAGTTTAAAAGTTAATCCTCACTGCTACTACTGCTAGAAGATTCACTCGACATTATTTCAACGTCGTCGGGCTCTTTTCCTCTTGTAGGCACAGATGGTGTTAGAGTGCTTTCAACAGGGGTTGGCCAGCTGGAAACTCCAGTCTGAGAGTTGGAAGGGGCTCGAGTTGCTAGAGCCTCACTTAAACCCCTGGTTTGAATCAAATTGGCTGGTAATTCTCGAATTTTTCCTAACCAACCATTCCTCATATCATTCTCAGTTGGGAATGGTCTTCGAGGATCTCCCTGCACCCAGTTCGGGGGCGCAACGACGGAATGAGAAGCGCTAATTTTGTGAGCATATTTTATAACGTCATCTACTGGCAGTTTGTTGTGTCTTGCTCTTTTGGCAACAGCTAATTTCTGTTTGCCTTCATAAATGGCAACCGACAACAGAGACTCAGCTTCCCTTAAGCTATTTTGCAACTGTCTGATTTCGTAATCACGCTGAGCAATCTTCGCTTTTATTTCTTCTGTGTTTTTATGAACTTCAACTTGTCTTATAGCAGTTTTGATGGTTTCTTGTAATTCTTCATCCTTGCTAACGAGGAGTTCGACTAGTTGGCCGGTATCAATGCTGGAATGCCTCTGACCCTTCGAAGATATAACATCTAGTAGTTCTCTAAAAGTTAGCGATAATACAATAAATTAGGGGAAATTGTATAAAACATAAGATACAATAAGCTTACTTTGATATGATTTCAAAATCAACGATGAGTGATAATAACTTTTGTTTAGTACCAGATGATGACATAGTGAAGCCTAAAAATTAATAAGAAATATATAAAAAATCAAGTGCCGCAAATCTGGCACAAAGCCGAAAATTGATGAACCGACTGCTGATTGGCTGTTGAATATAGTCCAATGAAAAAATTGATGTTTTGTTCCATTCAGCACAAGTAAGGCTTTGTTGTTTTGTAATGTCAAGGGAAATACTCACTAGGCTGAGTCTCTTTAGCAATCCCACAAGAAGCGGCTTTAAATTTGAGAAATGACTGATATCCAGGTAATTATAAACCCATTAAAGAATTGAAATTTTTTTATAGAATAGAATTACTGAAGTCAACATTTGACAAAACATATAAATTAAGAGTATTATTTGATGCCATTTTTTACAACGAGCGATAATACCTCAAATACCAATTGGAATACCGCTCACTAACATACCTTACGCCGAAAAGCCGGCAATATCCGAATTTTTTTTTTTTATTCATCTTTTTCTATACAAATTTACTTTACAAATGAAGTTCAAATTTTACACTTGCCTTTACTTTAGCTTTCAAAAGAATCAGAAGATGTTCGACTAGTTACGAGAATAGAAAGAATCGGGGCCCATAGTCATATTCGGGGACTTGGTCTAGACGATGATTTACAACCGAGATCAGTTTCTGAAGGTTTGGTTGGTCAAAAGTCTGCTAGAAGAGCGGCTGGCTTAATTGTCGAAATGATCCGCGAGGGCAAAATTGCTGGTAGAGCAGTTTTGATTGCTGGCCAACCGGGAACTGGGAAAACCGCTTTAGCAATGGGTTTGTATTTTATGCAAAGATTATTTCATTGATAAGCAAAAGTAGCAAGTCTATTATTCTTTTTTAGCTATGGCACAAGCTTTGGGGGAAAATACACCTTTCACGAGCATGGCTGGAAGTGAAATTTTCTCCTTGGAAATGAGTAAAACTGAGGCTTTGACGCAAGCTTTCAGAAAGTCTATCGGTATTCGAATTAAAGAAGAAGCAGAGATTATCGAAGGAGAAGTTATCGAATTAAATATTGACAAACATCCATCAGGAACTGTAATTATTTATTAATAAGAGCTCTTAAATCACTGTGGCAATACTAAAGTACGTTCTTGTTTTTTAGAAATTGGGCAAAATGACTTTAAAAACAACTGATATGGAAACATCATACGATATTGGTCAAAAGATGATGGATTCTCTTATGAAGGAGAAAGTTGACGCCGGCGACATTATATGCATCGATAAATCTTCTGGTAAAATAACGAAAATTGGACGATCTTTCACTAGAGCAAGAGATTACGATGCATCGGGTATGCAAATTAAATTTGCACAATGTCCCGAAGGTGAACTTCAAAAGACTAAAGAAGTCGTCCATACTGTTAGTTTACACGAAATTGACGTCATCAACAGTAGGACTCAAGGATTTTTAGCTTTATTTGCTGGCGATACTGGAGAGATAAAAAGTGAAGTTAGAGAACAAATCAACACAAGAGTAAGATATAAAATTAATAGTTATTGTAAATATAAGTTAAATATTGACAGATAACCGAGTGGAGAGAGGAGGGAAAAGCTGAAATTATCCCGGGAGTTTTGTTTATTGATGAAGTTCATATGTTGGATATTGAATGTTTTTCCTTCTTAAATCGAGCTTTAGAAAGTGAAAATGCTCCAGTTCTTGTTATGGCTACCAATCGTGGTATTACTTGGTATGTAATAATGTTATAAATTATTAACAATGTTTGAAACTATTCAATGTAAACAATTTAATTACAGGATACGTGGAGCTGATCATAAATCTCCTCACGGCCTTCCTTTAGATCTTTTGGATCGTTTAGTTATTATATCGACATCTCCATACAAATTCGATGAAATAGAAGAAATCTTAAAGATAAGGTATACAAAATATTTCTATCAACAAGCAGATATTTCTATTGTAGATTCTATATATAGAGCTGAAGAGGAGGACGTTATGCTTAGCGACGAATCGCTTGCTATTTTGGCGAAAATTGGTGAAGATACTTCTCTTCGTTATGCTATGCGATTAATAACGTTTGCTGATTTGGTTTGCAAGAAAAGGAAAGGAACTGAAGTTGAGAAAGAAGATGTTCAAAAAGTCTACACGATGTTTTTGGATGAAGAGAGATCAAGTGAATATTTGAAAGAATATCATGACGAATATATGTTTTCGGAGAAGGTTGAGGGTAAGTGATTTCATTAGTAATACTGTGTATGTTGACAAAATATACTAATAATATAACTTTAATATTTAAAGCCATGGAAACCTAGACGGGCATGAATAATAAATTCTCGGATAGCCTGTATATTTGTACACGTTCGAGTTAGCTTTGTTATACGTTTTATAACCGGAAATACACTTTTTTAAAATTAAAAATAAAGAATACCTTTTGTTCATAAGAATGACAAAATTATAAAACAGATGGCGCTTATATACAGTAATCGCAAGAAGGGTAGATTGAATATGTTTTGCTCTACTTATAAATAGTAAATCATAGTATCGAACGTAAGTAACTATAGGATCAATAGGAACGGCAACATGGCGGAAGAACTGGAAGAGGAGATAAAGAATAGATTAAACAATTTTTCTGACGAAATGCAACGTTTTGGCACCACTAAGGGTTTCAAAAATTTTGCCATGTATTCCAGAGGTAAAGAGGAGTTAGTTATATCTGTAGTAAACGAACCAAAAGATATAGATAACAAATATACGAGTCCACCAATAAGTCCAGTTAGTCTAACAAGTGGTTCGACGTCACGCCGAACGAGCTTTTCGGTAAATTTTTCGTCATCGATTACGTCTAGAAATCTACCATACGATAAAAGATCGTTAATGCTCTCTGCTGCAACGCAAATAAAGCTTGGTAGAAGGGATGAAGAAGTGGGCTTACCGCCAGCATCTCCCAGTGATCATGATCAAACATCAATGCAAGAAAATACAACACTTTTTCTCTTGGGGGCCTATGTAAGATATAATAATCCATACGTTTGGATTCGAACTAACCACGAAAGGCTAATAAGTCTTAGCGGCTTTAAACAATCGGATAAGGATTCGCCATTAAAGTTAAAATCAACAAGTAATTGGTTTTCTAAAGGTATACAATATAAACTTTTTATATTGTAAATATCTGTAATAAAACATACTTTAATCTAAAAAAAAACGTTTAGATTTTAAACCATGGCATTGCGTAGAAGAGATTGTACGGCTTTGTACTTATCCCCCACCAATCAATCCATTTGAGATAGATAGAGGATATTTTACGGAATTACCTTTGGATAAACGAATAGTTGCCGAAGGTGCTATGATATCAATTTTAACAGATATTGTTAATACTGCTTCTGACGGTAAACCGTATATATCTAAAGGTAAACGCATAATTTTACTTTTATATTAGCATACTATACAGTATTTCAGTAAGATTATTAATTATTAACTGCTGTTTTTTTATTATTAAACAGTTTTAAAAGAGATTCAAGAATTGACGAGAAAGCATTGCAATCATTTGCTTTCTCTACATAAAACGTGTACAGAGGTCATCAACGATCGAAGATCTATTTCTTTGCCTTTTTGCAATTATTCTTTGGCACATAGTTCGGGTTTTAAACTAGTAAACATGTTAAACGAAATTGCTTAGTTGGAAATTTGGTAGTATATTTAAAAATTCGAAAAGTTAACATAATAAATACAATAAAAAAAAACATATGATATAATTTATTATGAGATACCGTTTTAAGACACTAATAAGGATTTGTTTATTAGTTATTAATATACCTTTATTATTGATTGGCTTTGCAATACTTATACTGGCATCTTTAATAATTGGTTGGAAGGAGTATAAGTTTTTAATTCAAGCATCAAACGAAGCTGATTCCAGTGAATCAAACTCAATAAAAGTCATAGGCGTTTGTGTGACTATTATTGGATTAATTTTATTCATGACCGGTTTATTTAGTGTAGTTGGATCGGTTACTGTTAATCTTAAAGTGCTTCTCTTATCCATTATTACAAATACGTTGTTTGCGTGCTCGTTGGTAGGGATAAAGTCAAATTCTTGCAAATTATTAATAAAAATCTTATAAAGCCAATTTTTTTCGTCTTTCAAATAGATTATGATTATTGCAACTATAAATATCAGCAATCTAATCCATCCCCTTAGAGAACCATTTAGCATATTAGTAAAGAACATTTACGGAAAGTGGAGGGATGAGCACGGCGCAAAGTTGTGGAGGGATCGCATAGATTATTTGCAGTATTCATTAAAATGTTGCGGCTTCAAGTCCCTTATTGAAGAATATGGTAATTCAACTGTTCCGGATTCGTGCAGTAAGCAATATGCTTATCAAACAGAAACGTCTAGTATAAAGAAAAAGGCTATTCTTGATCTTATTGATAACGGTTTGTTTCACTGAAATTTTAGAGGAACACTCTCAGTTCAAGTATCACTGTCATCTTAAACAGATATATTATCAGATCACTATTTTAACATCTCTTGCTCTATAAAGATACAAGAGAAGATAAATACAATAATCGCCTTACCCTTTTTAATATCTATCGTAACAATTACGTTATTAGTATGTTTTGAAATAATTGCTACACTCTACCTATGCATTCAAGTGAAAAGAGTACAATCATTCAATAACGAAGTTGTTACTTCAGTTGTAGAATTTAGATATTCAGCGAGCGATTATAATTTTGACGATGACGTTAAATCCTTTAAAGGCTTATAATAAATCGAAGTAGAATACACGAAACAATTATCGATTGTCTAAAACTCTAGATCTCTCTTAATTTAAGAACAAAAGTACAAGTTCAAGGGAAACTTCTATTTTCTATGCAGCCGATAAGTAATCAACAATCGAACACTTTTATTAAAATAGAAAGAAGAGTTCTCCTTCTTTTATTGACAGTTTTTATTTATCTATATATGCATATATACTAATATATATTTATATTTATATATGTATGTCGAATAAGAGAATAATATATAGGTTGATTATAAATTCCTCTTAAATTATCTCGAATGTAATTGCGTCACAAATATTTACCTAGAAATTGTCATATATTATAACCTACTATTTTGGTCCTGATAAATTTGGAATTTCTTATCAGATTATGGATGTTATGCAGGCATCTTATGATAAGATAGCCATCCTCTTCCATATAAAAATCAGAAATGATTCGTGCTAATTTTACTTGTTATCCAGTATTTGCATTAAGTATGAGGAACATTCTACTAATTTTATTAGTTATTGTTGCAAATGTTGCAACTTTGAATCACTATGAAGAAAATTTGATAAAGGCGTTTGCAACGATTGAAAGTGATGAAAAATTGATGCTAGAATGGAAGCAGAACGTTGAAATGCAAAAGAATTATAAAGTAAATGTTACAAGAGAGAAAATTGTTTTTTGACAATGCTCAACTAAATTCTTTGTTCTTTTTTTTTTATTGACAGGTTCCCAACTTTCCATTTCAATGTTCGACTCAAAATATGAGTGGCAATCCCCAAAATGGTAGTAAATTAAGTTGAATAAGGGAAAATAAGCTTTAATTATTTCTTTTTTGCAGTTCACGAATTAAAACCTGGAGATATAAATGCTATTGCTGCTTTTGGTGATTCTGTTACTGTAAATATCTTCTTATGAAATTTAAACTATTTACTCTTCTAATAATTGTTTTCTTCTACTTTAAATATAGGCTGGAAATGGCATTCACGCTCAAATATTACCAGAAGTAGCTTTACAAGTTCGCGGAGTGTCTTGGAGGTAGGTCAATATTTGAAATCTTTTATGTAAGAATTTGTAATCTTTTTCGTACTATTTAGTATTGGAGGAGATAAGTCTCTCGAAGAGCATGTGTATACAATCACAAGTAATTAATTATATGAATATTATATCCGATAATATCGATGATTTCTAATTAAACAGATATTTTAAAAAAGTACAATCCAAATATTAAGGGATATTCAACTGGTATTGGATGGGATTGGGAAGAAAATTCGTGGTTAAATGTTGCTGTTCCTGGAGGAAAAGCAAGGTTTTTTTTTAGAATATAATATATATATACTGTATATAGTATATTAAATGTAGATAAAATCTTTAATTTAAAATATTTACAGAGATTTCCCAGATCAAGCTGATGAATTAATACAAAGATTCAAAAGAGATTCAAGAATCGATTACCTCAATGATTGGAAATTAATAACCCTCTTTGTTGGTGGAAATGATCTGTGCCAGTATTGCTTTAATAACGTAATAAGCAATTACTTAAAAGCTACTTTAAACTTTATCACTTGTATTTTTATTCTCCTTTTATCAGGAAAGTTCTAGTCCAGCTAAATTTGTTGATGATTATAGAGTTGCCTTGGACAAATTACACGCAGAAGTTCCAAGAGCTTTGGTTCAAATTGTACCCATGTTTGATGTCAGTCCCATTCGCCATCTTAGTACTGGCTTTATCTGCGATATATTCCATAGGTATATAATTATTCTATTCATTCTAATTGCGTGTTTGTACTATATAACGCCATAAATCTATTTGTATATAATCTTTTATAGTGTTGTGTGCTCTTGTGGAATTAATGAAGAGACAAGGCCTCAATTACGACCTGTGCAATTGGCATACGCTATAGGGTTACGAAATCTTATTAGCTCTGGAAGGTACGATACTCGTAATGATTTTACCGTCGTTTATCAACCTTATTTGAGAGATTTGAAACCACCTAGAGATGTAAGTATACTATTACATTTGTTATTGTATCTGAATAACTATCAAAACTACTTTGTTAGCCTAATACAGGAGAATATGATAAATCTCTCTTTAGTCCTGATTGTTTTCATCCAAATGAAAAAGGACATTCGTACTTTGCAGTAGGCCTCTGGAATCAAATGGTTCGTAGTAATAAAGTTTCTGTATTCTTTATTTTTGTATATCCAATTCTTCTTCTTAGTTGGTAAAGGTTGGACAAAAAAGACCTGATGTACAAATTGAAGAGGTTACGGCAATAAATTGCCCTAAACAGGTAATTAAATCTTATATTTCTTCAATAATTCTCTAATGTTTTTGTTATCTGTAATACTTTCACTCAGACCGATTACTTGTGGACAAGACTGAATAGTGGAAACGTTCACGTGCCAAGAAGATAATTATATAAGTTTTATATTAGAAAAGAGACAGCTTCAAATCACATCATTGAAACACGAACTGACGTTTTGAAATTACTTTTTCATTTTTTTAGTTGATGACTATTGAGTACATTAAAATTTACTGTAATTTTTTGGCGGGAAAGTCTTATATCTGTAATTATATTGAATTGTATTAAAATGATTTGAAACAAACAATCTTCTATGATATAAAATATAGTTTTTTATTACATAAATGTTATTTGAGTAATCTATAAAGAAAGCTTAATACCTTTTTCCCTTTAAAATTTGTTAAACTACTGGTCACGTGATTATGGACACTACACTTTTGAACAAATTTCGGCGATACAGTTGACTGCCACTGGACCACTAAATTTGCCGAAAAAGATATATTTAACGTTATGATTCTGTTATCAGTATACTTAAAAATTGAAATTATAAATCAGTAATAATTTTATAAAGAGAGTTTTATCACTTGATTTCAATAAGAGTAAAAAATTGACATATTATCGCCATGGTGTTAATCTCGATAAACGGTGTTCAAATTAACTTTCCATTTGAACCATATTCTTGTCAGATAAATTATATGGAAAAATTGACAGAATGTCTCCAAAAGGTGTTTATCATATTCTTCTTTACAAAAGTTATGATTACTTAAGAATATTCCCTTACAGGAATATAATGGAATCTTAGAATCTCCAACGGGAACTGGTAAAACTCTATGTTTGTTATGTGGTACTTTGGCTTGGCTTGAATTGAAGAAGGCTCAAATTCAAAGTAAGAGGAATGGCGTCGATAATCCTTTAAATGAAGGAGCCATTCAACTAGAAAAAGATTTAGATGTTGGAGCAGGGATCTGGAATAAGGAAACAAGTAAACATAAGAAAGAAGAAGAAAGCTACGTAAAATCAGTATATTTTCATTGTAAACCATTTCAGATGCTCCCAAAGTTATATTCGCTTCAAGAACCCACTCTCAATTAGCTCAGGCTATTCAGGAACTCAAAAGAACAGCATATAAACAGTATATATATAATTCATTCTTGGCTAATTAGATACCAATATTATAATTAAATTGATCCTTCCAGCTTGAAAGTAGCTATTCTAGGTTCCAGAGATCAGTTGTGTATACATCCTCAAGTATCTCAAGAGCAAAGTAATACTGCGAAAGTTCACATGTGCAGAGCTAAGGTTCAAAATAAGCAATGCTTTTTCTATAATAATGTAGATGGTAAGAAAATATATTATGAAATATTTCAATGACAAAAACAACATTCGAGATTATTTTTTAGCAAACGAATCACATTTTATTAATTCAAAAACTGTTCTGGATATTGAAGATTTGACTAAAATGGGAAAAAAATATAGGTAGAGAGATCCTACTCATCAAATCAATTAGGAATATACTAATATAAAAAGTCTTGCAGAACATGTCCTTATTATACTGCAAAGAAATTAAAAGCTAATGCAGATGTTATCTTCATGCCTTACAACTATCTTCTAGATCCAAAGGTAATCATTAGGTTAATGGCTATTGCCAACTCTTCTTTTTTCAATGTCTGTAATTTTCTTAATAGCTTAGAAAGATGCATGGAGTAGAATTGGCAGGGAATATAGTAATATTTGACGAGGCTCATAATTTGGTTGGTGTCCTTTTTTTCTCTTTAAAATAGCAATTAACCCAACAATCAAAATTTACATAGGAATCTATTTGTGAATCGAGTGCATCTACTGAAATAAGTTCAACTGATATTGCCGCATGTGTTCGAGAAATTTCCAACCTATTTAAACAAATGGAAGATTTTGCAACATTAAGTGAAAGAGATGATATATCTTCATCCGAACTTCCTATGCCTTCCGGTAAGGACGTTATTAAATTGAAGTACCAAGTTAATAATATACTTATTAAAATGTTGTAGAAGAGAATTTTAACCTGAAAGACCTTTTAGATATCAAAGGTAATAGCTCTGAATAAGATAATTTACTAATAAAAGTTAAACTGAGACCTCTCACAAATAATACATGTATATATATCTATATATAGAAAAATTGCTAAAATTGGAAGAATTTATACAAAATGTCAATTTAACTAGAGATAATGAATGTATTAAGGGATCCTAGTAAGTATTTATTATTATTTATATATAAATAATCTAATAAGTTAATTATTCTATAAATCTTTATCCTATTAACACAGTTTTATTTTTGAATTTCTTGAATACGCCAACATAAGAATAGAATCAAAAGATACTATTCTAAATCTTGTTGATAGTATTTTAACATATACTTCCTCTCCAAGTTGTAAGTAAACTATTAGTACTTTACTTTGTATATCTATGATAAACATTATTGATTGGATATGCTTGTTTTTAATATCTATATATATATATTTATTGTTGTATTTGTTTTTATAGTTAGTATGAAGAGTCAAATGAGATGTACGGGATTAGGGAAATTTAGTGATTTTTTAAAGGTTATCAATCATTGAAATATCAAAAAAGAATTGTTTTTTATAATTTTTTATTATAGATTGTATTTAACGATTCACCAATTAAACAAAACGATAAAAGCTTAAAGGAACGAGTTTCCGCTCATTACAAAGTAAATATCCTTTTCTAAATTTTTTGGCTGTTTGATATTCAGGGTGTAACTGATGTTCATTAATGAGTACTTTTCGCTTTTCATTTCCATTTCGAAGGTTTTCCTTTGTGAGAAGGTAAAAACGAAAAATAGAGAAGGATTTAGTGCTATGAACTCCGCCCAAGGTGGTAGAACAATATCATACTGGTGCTTTAATCCTGGTTATGCGATGAAAGAGCTTGTTGATAGAGAAGTTAAATGCATTATACTAACAAGCGGAACGCTTTCTCCTCTATCCTCTTTTAAAACGGAGATGGCTATGTTTGTTTAGACTTTGTCTATTTATTGCTAAAATTTACGTTTCTTTTCTCCTCTATAGACCATTCGAAATTGAACTCCAAAACGATCACGTCATAGACTCATCTCAAATATTCGTATCTGTAGTAACGAGAGGACCGGATAGTATTCAGCTAAATTCTAAATATACAAATAGAGAGAATGACAAGTATAAGTCTTCTTTGGGAAAGACTATAAGTGAGCTTACTGAATAATTAAAACTTTTTATCACGATTTATTTATTAAATACTTATCTATTGAAATTATTAGCAAACTGCTGTCGCCTGGTTCCTCATGGTGCTCTAGTTTTTTTTCCAAGCTATTACGTAATGGAATCAAATATTAAATTTTGGACTGTAAGTAATTTTTGGGAATAAACAAACACCAAAATGATGAATGAATAAATGAATTAACTATGTTAATTTTAAAAGGCAGAGAATTCATTTCAAAAACTCGATGGAATTAAGAAAATCCACACAGAACCACGAACTAAAAATGAGCTAACAAGCGCAATGAATTCCTACTACGAGCATATTAATAATAAGGTTGGCGGTCTCTTTATGGCCGTTTGTCGTGGTAAGGTTAGTTGAATTGTTATAGAAATTTTGACCTTTATTCACCTTATTCCTATATGCCTATTCAAATGAAGGTCAGCGAAGGATTAGATTTTGCTAATGATAATGGCAGAGCAGTTTTCATTACTGGAATACCATATCCTGCAAAAAACGACCCAAGAGTCGTTCATAAAATGAAGTATTTGGACGAATCAAATATATCAAAGAAACAAGTAGTTACAAAAAAACAACTAGCCTTGAAGCTTTTTATACTTTTTATTTATCTTTATTGAAGGGCTTAACCGGAAACGACTGGTATAATTTACAGGCTACTAGGGCTGTTAATCAGGCTATTGGTCGTATTATTCGTCATAAAAATGACTTTGGCGCTATTATTCTATGCGATGAAAGGTTATTTATTCAAAATATTATTGTCTATTATCTCTTTTCTAGATCTATTATTTAAATAGATTCGCCGATAAGTCAAGAAGGTCCCAATTACCATTATGGATTCAACCTAAAGTTCAGGTTATCGATAATTTTGGTACTGTTGTTAAAGAATTAAGGAGCTTTTTTGAAAAAACTAAAGAAATAGTTAATAAAATTTATTTCCTTCCTTCTCTTTTTCTTTTTAATTAATATTTTTTTAATATAGAAAACAGAAATAAAGAGATCTGTTCCAATTAGCAATGAAGATATTGGAGCTAATAGGACTCTTGTTGAGAAAAAAATAAAAAGAGAATTTTCCAATTTGCCTGGTGCTTTTGAAAATGTTGATCATCTCAAAGGAGTTGATTTAAACGATGCTACAAAAAGCTACGGACACGGGCTCAGATGCGAATCATCTGATTCTATCTTTTCTCCATTTACTGACAAGGTATATTGAAAAGAAACCGAGTGGAATTGTAACGTCTTCCGTTCTATGCCCTTTATTATTCCCTTATTTTAGGTTTCGACTGATGTTATCAACTTCAGAGACCGTCCTAGAAAGAGAGAAGTAAACATTTATTTTTATCTTTTTAGGCTAATAAATGCGAAAATTAATTTCTGTTGTTTCTTCTTTTCTCCTGCTAAAAGGGTCAGGAAATTCTACAGCAAGTTCGAACCAAGAAAACAAAAATTGTCATTAAAGTATACTATAAATAAATTTCCCCTTAAGAATATCGCTTGACCTTTGACCCATATTTCTTTAAAGAGAACCGATAAAAGGGCTAAAAATTGCGAAACTGCCGAAGGTTTATTAGGAGCTGTTGGTTGAATAATTTGCATTTGTTATTATTTCTAGAATCTCTTTATCATAGCTCTTTCTCATTTTACAGTTGAAAGATAACTTGGCTAAGGAAACTTACGATAAATTTAGACGTGAGCTGGATAGTTTTACGAAATCTAAAGACTTTTCAGTCTTTTCAAATGTCCTTAGAGAGATATTTACTGGAAATAACGCCTTATTTGATGTGTTTAAGGGTAATAGCAATATCTAAATTGTCACCATGATTTTCCGTGGGGATGAGAGATTTTAAGGGAAGACCCATTTATACAAAATTTCTGCTTTTTTTTTTTCAAAAGGGTTATTCTCATTTTTCCCAACGGAATTTAGGGAAGAATACAATCAATTATTCAAGAGCATTACTGGAAAAAGACTGGCTATTGATCCTCAAAAAATTAAGAAAAATGAAAATAGCCAGAGTAGTCAAGAAACTAAAAAGGAACCTGACGGAGAAGAAAACCGCAAAGTTGAAGATGTTGAGCAGGCTAACGAGACAGAAGTAAAAAGTTGTGAGATTATAGATAATGAAGGTGATAATAATACAAATGTAGAGGAATTGTGTCGACTAAAAGTTGAAAAGAGTGAAGAAAGGGATAAGCTTAAAATAAGCAAAGGTAATTTTTCGACTTTCTACGGATTCTATGATCATTTTATCTTTGTTTTCTCTTTGCAAATTAATTTTTTATTGTACATTTAAAAGGTTACAACTGTAATCTGTGTACTAAGAGCGCTGTTGCACCTCTGAAAAACAAATGTGGTCACGTATGCTGCTATAATTGTTGGAAAAGCCTTAAAAAAGTTAGTTTTCTTTTTTGTTGATGATATATTCTAAAAAAAAAATTATAAAACCTAAGGATAAAAGATTCTGCCCTGGTTGTCCACCCTCCTGCCGCGATAAGATAAGATATAAGAACTTATCCAGGATTTATTTCCTTAACCCGGAAGTCTTCAACGAAAACCCATAAAAATAATATCAATAAAATACTAAAACATCAGTTTCTGCTTTCTTATTTTTCTTTTTGAAGATTTCACCTTCATATTTCTTATATTATTGATAAATATAGAAAAAAATCTTGCTAACTTCAGCTTTTAAATATAGTATAAAAATATACAGAATAATACACTATATCATAATACTAAACTGTATATGTCCATATAGTGCAAAAACGAAAAGTTTACAAAGTTAATATAGAATAAGAAACAGCGCACTGCAAAGATAAAGGATACTACAGCATAATAATACTAATATATAAATATTTATATTTAATATTTCCAGGAGTTTTGCAGGTAAGAAAACGAAGTAAAAGTGTAACCGAAATCAACTTTTTTTATATTTAATTCTATCTTGTTATTAACAAAAAAAAAAACAAACAAACAATTTGGAATTGTAAAATTTTTATCAACCTAGTTTGCAAACTTTATGAAAGACCTGTAAAAGGGAAAAAAGATTGCTGAAGATATGGCTATACTTGGATATCAAAGAACAAGAAGAAAGAGTAAAAAAAATATCGTCAATCATCTTTCTTGCTTTCAGCCCTGTAAGAAAAAAAGAAAAGAATAAGATATAATAGAATTTTGTCAATTAAAACTGTTAAAAAAAAAGAATGAACCTGTTGACTTCTCCATTACTTGATTGTGGGTCTTTCGCAAGTTTAATTAGTTTGCCTCTTACCAAGAACCAGACAATCAGCATAATGTGTAGTATATACCAAACTTCCCAGTAAACCTTGAAAATGAGAAAAAAAGAAATTTATTCAACCGTTCAATTGGGAAATATCCCCTAACACTTACCACTCCCCATTTGTCAGCAGAGAACAAAGCGAAGCTAACCAGGGCGTAAGATAGAACAAACTGTGTATATATCTTTCCTATAACCGATAGGCACAATCCAAAACTAGGATTTGAGATCTTTTGCCGTATCATAGAATTACTCTTGCAGATATTAATAAGCTAAAAAAATATATAAAAAAAAGTATATATTAAACTATATTGGGAATATCTAGATAAATAGACAGATTTCAGCCTATAAAAAGTGCCAAATCGATCTTAACAATGTAATTGTCACGAAATTTTTTTAATTTTCTTTTTCGATATTTACGGTGGATCAAAAACAAATCTCTCAAAATGAAACAACTAAGAAAGAAATAGTTGTCGGTAAAGAAGAAAGAGAGAGAGAGAGAGAGACAGAAAGAGAAAATAAAAAAAAAAATTTTTTTGTACTTAATATTCGACGACTTTATTCGTTTTACGCAATTTGTTAAACAAATAGGCCTACCCAATCTACTGAGGGAGATAATTACTCAGGGGAAAACTATATGGCGTGCGTAAATTTGATCTGTCCTTCTTCGTCCCCCAATAGATGTTCCTAATGGTATAGGTTTCCAGTTTAATTATAGGAAGACTAATATTTTATATACGTTATTCATCAGTTGGATTAAATTGTCACTGGAATATAGTTTTCTTTTTCTTTAACTTTAAATATTCGTAATCTTTAGACAAGGGAATACAGTAGAAAGACAAAAAATGAAAAGAGAAATAAGATAGACAGATTATATTATTTATAGGATTGAGCAGTATTGCTCTATAATGGACAAGCAAATTCTGAGCCTTAGGGAAGTATAAAGGCGAAAAGTTAAGAAGGGGAAGTAATAAAAGTAATATATAATGTATATACCTAATTTTCTTTATCAACTATACAGTATTGAGCAATAAGAGTTTCTACTTACATCTTTTTCAAAACCAACAATAAAGAATTCAAGGCCAAAATTCATAAAATACCCTGAATGTAAACCATGCCATATAGCTAAAAAGAATAAGGAAGAAACTTGTGATAGAGTCTTATTTCCCAGAAATCTAAGCCTTTTGTAAACATTCCTATGAAGAGGATAGAAAACAAAGATTGAGGTACAAAATAAAAAGGTTAAAACAATAAATACTTTGCAACCCAGGAGTTTGTTTTTTGATTAAACGATTCAATGACTTGTGTTGTTGTTGAGGCGGTTTCGTATTTTTTTACATGTACGTTAGCGCAGCCATTCCATAGAATATTACCATTTTCATCTTTACCATTATAAGTGAGACCAGTCAGCATGCAGCTTCCTTCTGTTATTAACCAGCATCCAATATATTTATATAGCATAAACTTTCCCCAAATAGTGATTATAACCAATTTTGTTAACATGGAATGTTGCTGTAGAAGGATAAAAGTACTTAAATACGAAAACTTGACACAAAGATATAATAAGATAAATTGGTAAGTGAAAATAAACTATAACAATACAGGATTCTAGTTACAGTATACTACTGTATATTGGCATACACAGTATGTGAATAATGGACAAAATTTACACAATTTACATTAAACTTTACTACTGATCATTTATACGATTTACTTTTAATAGATTAGGAAGATCTATTATCTAAGATCGTCTTTAACAAAGTAAAATCAATAATTTTGTCGAAAGATAATTTGCCCATTAAGCTTTACTTAAAAAACAGTGTAACTGCTATCTTCCTCTCTATAAATATATATATATATATATATAAGTATTAGTATGTTTATCATAAAGTTTATATTTAGATTGTGAGTAACTTAAAAGCTTTTTTTTTTTAAATTAAAGCAGCGTCTATGACATTGTCTGGTGCAAAGGTCAAGTTATAAAATGTTTTATCTCAAGTTACAGTTATTTTGCTTGGCTTATGCTTGTAATTAATCATAATGTAGGTAGGATCGGATAGTGAAAATGATAAAAATAGAGAGAAAGAGAGATGGAAAGTAAAAGTTTAAATAGTTACAGCAAAACTCTCAGACAGCAAATACGTATTTGGTAGCAAAATAGCAGTCAGCTGGAAGATAAACGTATATGTCACGCCTGCGCTGAGCCTCAGTAAAGCAGCTTTTGTGCTGTCAGAGAATCAATAAAAAAACAATTTAATAAATAAAACATTTAACAAAATAAATATAGTTATATATTGATATATATATCAAATAAATATACCTATCTGGTATTGTACCAGATACTTTATCGTTAAAATCTCCATTAACAAGTTGTAAATATCTATGCATAGAAAATTGGGGTCCAACAAGAAAACCCCCAAAATAATAAGTATAACCAAATACTGCAATTATGGATGGCAACTTGGATAATGCTGTGTCGGTATTTCCCTTTGATTTCTGAAAGGTTTTTATAAAGTATTTAGCTGTTAATAGGTCGTAATTTTATAAAAGTTATCTTTCATAAATTTTTTAATAAAATATCTTATTACACATAAAAAAGACATACTTTCTTCCCGTCCATAACGTCAAAGGCTAAACCAATTAATTTTAATGTAAGGACACATTGAGGTGTTGTCCAGCTGATGGAATAGTCGCTTTTCATTGTTAAGTAATAACCAACAGACAAATAGGTCTTTTTTTTTTTTAAAAAAAAAGCAGAAAGAAAGAAGAAATACAAATTATATTATTATTTAATTTGATGAATTGAGTATAATTTTTTTTTACCATTTGGAAAACGAAACATATTAATACTGATGTATTTGTACCACCAAAAATCAAGAGTAAGAAGTACGTAAACAATATTGCAATTATCGAATGGACACACTCAAACAATCCTAAAGGGGAATAAGTTTTATCTTAAGAGATTGAAAATATGAAAAATAAATTGTTTTATAGACTGTTACCGAAATTGAAATAGGCAAGGTACAAGCCACAACAAATAAAATAGAAGTGTTGAAAGTTGGTATTTTTTCCATAAATATAACGTTTGTAAACAAAAGCCAAGGGGTAACCTGTAAAAGTAATAAAAATACTTCGATAGTCAAAAAATCTTTTTTGGAAGACACTTTTAAATTGCAAAACATTGTTTACACACGTGTTTCGAACAAAGTCACAAAGATACCATCTGGCATATTCAATGTCAAACTGATTTTGAGTATATTTTAAAAAGCAATATAATAAAAATTTAAAAACCTGCTATTAGTGAAAACAATAATCGCAAAGATGCGTCTGTTGCTCCGAGAAAGGTAGCTAATTGAGCAATATATGTATTATTGTCGTCCATAGCAAACAAGTTCGGACTATCCGCTTTTCCGGTTGGCGCGCTGACAATTTCCTAACGGCCTCGCTTAAATATGAGGTGAGCTATGACCAACAAATTGCAAATTCTACAGTCGCCATCTAGTATTACCGGAGAGTACATGTGCGGGTACTTTTATTTCGTAATTTCCAGTTTCTTCAATTGTTCAAAAGTAAATTGAAATACAAATGTCAAGTTTATGTAGAGAACTTGTTACTATTCATTGCGGTAATTATGCTAATTATATAGGCTGTCAATGGTGGAGTTTACAAGTAAGTTGAGATATTCAATTTGAAAATGTTGAGTATATAGTAATGAGAATTTTTATAGGAAATAGCTTTTCACTATGCAACATCTTACGACAAAGTTGAAAAATTTAAGGATATCAATCCCGATGTTACTCACAGAGAGGGCAAAACCCTTAGTGGTGATATTACCTACACTCCAAGAGTTATTTCTTTAGATTTTAAAGAAAATATCGGTCATCGACCAGAAAGTGATCTGTATCGTGTAAAACCAATACAAGAATCTGAGTTAAATCAATGTTTCGACGGTAAAGCTGACGTTCATAAGGAGGAGGTTCTTCAAGAGTCTTGGACAAAATATTTATCTACACGATATCATCCAAAATCATTAATTTCACTCAATGCTCATCAAAATCCTATACCTTACCAATTTGGCTACGAACTTTATGCAAAACATCTTAGAGATATTGAAGATTCCTTGTATTTTTTTGTTGAAGAATGCGACAATATGCAAGGAGTTATTCTAATGTCTGATGGAAATTCTTTCGGAGGTCTATCAGAAAAAATTAACGAATTATTAACAGATGAAATTGGAGTACCCGTTATTTATTCAATGCCGATATGGAATAATTCAGTTGGAGAGGATTATAGAAGTAGTTTATTAAATAATATCTTTTCCCTGTCTTCAACGTTTCAAAATAGTTCGTCTGTATTATCTTTGGAATCTTCCATGATTCTCAACTTTCTCCAATCCAATGGTATCAACGTAAGTCTCTTAATTTCTAATACTATTCTCTGTCCTTGAATAATTGACAATTTTTTTCTTGTCAAAGGAATTGAATATGGATGCTAGAACTTCTTCAATCATTGCAAGCTTTATTGATACAACTCTTTTACCAATAAGGAGAAAAGAGAATAGTTTAACACTAATCGATCATATTAATGATGTAAATGTTGGAACAAAACGTTTACATTCTGGCTATATAAAATTCCAAACGGAGAAAAATGAATTTGGATTTTCAGTATCACCACAAGGCCCATCAACTGATAAATATTATTCGAGAGTTTTTGTTGAAAGAGGAAAATTCGACAAGCTTACAAAGAGAGATACAAATTTAACAAAAACCCACGAATTTCATAATCATCCGTTAATAGTTAACAAGATCTTGAACGATGTGTTGGAAACTACTAATAGTTATGAATTAAATATTGAAGGAGAATTAACAAACGATGCTAATAATGTTGATTTCTTAAAGAAGTTAACAACTAATACTAGTAAAATTGACTATAGAAGAATTCCAGCTTTTGCAACTCTTGAAAAAGATGTTTTGGATGATAACTTGACCATTTTAAACAGTGTCATTGACTTATATCAAAATAGAGATGATATGATCTAAAAAAACGCTCTTTTAAGATGTAATGTATCATATTTTGTCCCATCAAATTTTTTATTATATTACACGGTTCCTTTTGAATTTCCCTCTTCTTTTGAACGGTAAAACAATAATTAAAAGAAAGTTAATTAATATAATACAATTTGTAATGTTCTATTTTTAATATTCGTTGAAAGGACAAAAGAAAAATAAACAAATGAAAAAACAGAAGAGAAAGTACAACAGCTACTGTACCAAGTTAATATTAATATGGTGCATTACGTCTCGCACGTATTGGGCTAAAGTACACTCTGTCCTAGGAGTTGGATGCATATTGTTCATTTGTTCTAACAAAGTTTTGGCTTGTTCTGTTATACTTAAAACTTTCGGCCTTGTTTGAATCGCTTGACGATTCTGAGGGGGTAACATTGTAAGCTTATTCGAATGAGCATCGTAGACGAAGGCGAGGACAAATGCCAATTCTTTAGGTGTACCTTGAGCCGGGGTCAGAGAAAACTCCATCATAAATATACACTTTCTTCGATCTCGAGAGAGAATAAACGTGGGATAACCGGGCAGTGATTGTATAGGAGCGTCAGTAACAGGATAGCTCAATAAAAGTTTAAAATGAAAATGATTGTGATTAGGTTGAAATTCCAACTTCATAAGATGAATAAGATCCTTAAGAATACGGACGGGAACGCAAAGAAGAGTTATAAATGAAGAGAGAACTGACATTTTATAAGGAGGGCAGGCGACTTTCGCATCAAAAATTCTTTCTAAGTTCAAGGCATCATCTCTCTCTAAACCTGGCATAGCGGGATCACTTGTAACTTGGAAGCGTAAAACCTGCATATGCTGGGCATCCAAAGATATTTTATAGGTCAATGAGTCACTTTTAAAAACAGTCGATAGCCTATCTGGACTTTGCAACTGAGTTAGTATTCCACATTTTTCCTTGATCAATTGCGCAATTTTCCTCCTCTGAGCAGCACAAGCCAGAAACCTTTCGAGAGCAGAGCAATACACTGTATTACTTGGATTAACACCGGACGGCGGTGGGCCAGGCGTCATTAACCTAGAGAGAGCTTGATAGGAAAGGAGAGTTGATAAACCGCCTTGGACTTGAGTTTGGTTAACTTGAGGCTTTGCTTCAGTTCTCCATGCTGTGGCTGGACTTGGTAAAAGGGCTGGAGATGCTGGAAGATTGGGATCCTGCGGTGATGCTCCTGGTATTGTTAGATCATTAGATATTCTAGCTATGCCGTCATTTAAAGGACTCATTGGATGATCATCGTCGGCAACCGAATGACGCCGATTCGGTAAAACTGCTTCGTCGACGTACATGTTGAGGAAGGAATATAATTGAGGTATGCTTTGAATAGTTTGGAGTAGCGATTGATGTAATTTTGCGTCTCTCACGTATACAGCTTGGCTGTTGGGTGCTGCAGTAACATCCAAAAGGAATATATTTCTATACATAATTCGCAATTGTTGCGTTGATTGTACTATAATGCTGAATACTGGAGAGGGCTTTTCACTTGTTGTTACCAAGTGCAACGAAGTGTTCAATTTGGACACTGATGCATACATTTCGCATGTATCGGATAGAACACGTGCTAATTCGACTAAATCGGAGGTTTCCTGTAACATTTTCTGTAAATGAACGGCAGCTAGAATATGAGGATTGGATGATGTTGCTGATCCAGAACAGCCAAGATTTAACTTCAAAGAACTATTAGGCGCTTTCATAATAGAGGCACAATAACATTTTGACGGTCCATAACAGAATTGAAGTCTCTTAAAAGTGAAACTGCTGAACTGTATAGATTGTTGCAAGCTGGGGCATTGTTTATACGCAACGGCTAGTTTATGAGTAGGTCCGTAGAGGGAGGCTAAACAGGATAAGTCCTTGAGAAAGCAGTCAGCAACCACCTCAATGGTGTCAGATAAATCGTATAAAGTTTGAACATAATTTGCCATGTGAGTCATATCGCTGCAAATATCTCTCAAAACATTCTTTGCAAAAGTCATCTCAACAAGCCATTTTTCATTAACCCGTTTATGTATATGAAATTTACATTGAATAATGTTATTCTGAAATAATTCCATACTCTCTTTATCAACATCAGGCAAAGATGGGAATGAATTGACTCCAAGAGTAAGATGAGTTTGAGAATCGTCTAAAATAACGCCACTATGATGAACATTTCGTTTCCTCAATTCTTCGGCTAATGCGGTGAAAAGTATTCTATCTTGAATATCCGATAGAACATCAGCAAATTCTGTATTGTAGTGCCGAAAGACATGATCGTCTGTCGCTTTTCTTTTAGGTTCTTTAGCTGTGAATCGATTTTTCATATATTTTACTGAAATTTCATCAATATTCGTTACATCTTCAATTTTTATATAGTAACTATCTTCTGATTCCTTTGATGTTTTTAGAAGAAAATAAGACGTTTTAATAGTTCTATCATCAACAGCAATAAAATCAACAGCCAAATAATATTGCCCTCTAAGGGCGTTCATAGCAATTGGAACAAAACAGGCGTATTTTGTAAAGTGAGACTTTAATTCATCAGGAGAATAAACTGGTAGAATTGTTATAAAATCTTTTCCAAAAGATCTTGCTGCTAATTCGTATCGTTTACGTATAATTTCATATCTGTTTGAAATAAGAAGAAAGATAAAATATAAGCCAATACAGAATAATAAGAAAAGAAAACTATTAATAATTAATACTTTATATCAGTAAGAATCTCGCTAAAACCATTTCTTGTTGTTGAATTAACGCAATGTTGTAATCTTTTACAGCTAGAATGACTTAAAACTTCACAGGAGACAATATATTTTCCGGTTAGAACTTCGATTCCAACTAATAAATTTTCAATTATCGTTGAATTAGGAGTCATAGGCACGTGTAAAGTTATCGGTATACCGCTAACGGTACACGGACTACTAGCGAATAATGTAAATTCTCTCATAAGTTCATTTAGTTTTGTGATTGATCTGCAAAATATAAAAATTAATAAAACTATGCTGTAATTAATAACTAAAAGCTACTTGGATATAAAAGAAATGAAGAGTAATATATAGATATTTACCTGACATGAACTATATGAATAAACAATTTGTCTATCGATAAATAATCACTTTTGATAGCTGTTGATACTAAGGTCGATTCAGTTCCTTGAAGAGGTGGAATATGGGTAATTTTCAAAGGTTTAGACGGATCTTTTTCGTCAATATGAACCATCAATTTAAACAATTTATCTAATTGGAGTGAATATTCAATAAAATATTAAATATATAGAGATTTTTACAAACCATTTTTTGAAAAATTCATCCTATTCTTTTCGCTAATGAATAAATAAGGAAAATAAGACAATTATCTTTAAATCAGGCAATGTTCAATGTTTTTTGTTACTTACCACCAATAGATTAGTGTTAATTTATGTCCTAGCATATATTGTTCAATATGAACAAAATTTTTCCATCTATCTTGTACCAAACGTAATGATTGAGAATATAAAACTTCTAATTGTAAACTTTGACAAAATGAATGTAAAGTATTGTATAAATCGTGTAAAGGGGCTGTAGTATCCATTAATCGAGATTGAACTACATCCTTCAGATAGTTAATCTATATGAATGTTAGAGTGTAATGAATATTTAATGAAGTAATATATAAATTAGAAAACAATTTGTTTTACCTGTAAGGGATGAACAAGAGATCTACAAGCTCCAATCTCTGGATCCTGAACAAGGAATTCTAGCTTTAACAATTTCCAGGGTACGGTTGGAGAGTCACCGGTTAAAGTTAAGGATACCCGAAATTCATGATTCACAATGAATTTCACAATACCATCATCTGGAGCAGGCGAATGTTTTACTTTTTTGGTTATTTAATACAAACATTAAATATTATAGTATGTAGTATATTTGTTAAATGCACTTACCAAATGTTATTTGTCTCATCCTTTTTGGTAAAACCTGAGAAACCAAGCGCTGTTCTATAATATGCGATAGCCTATGCAAAGTTCTCTTTTTGTCATCCATTGTAATTGGATCTGCAGGTACAATCCGTTCTTTTATACATGTCGGCATTCTTTTAAAAGTTCCAGTAGTTAAAACATCAACCGCAATCGGCAATGCAAAAGATGGTAACCGAGCGTTAACCAATGATTCCCTGGCCATTCTTGCCAACTGATCAGCACTATCAACAAAGTAAGCCGATTGTTGATCGAGAAACTGCATGATAGCGCCGCATTTTTCTACTTTAGAAGCACCATTCGCCCATTTTACGAGTGCTAGAAGTCGAATAAAGAGATTCCTTGATCGGGAAGCGAATTGTAGAATTTCTGTCTTCCTTTCCAGATCAGTTTTTCTGGGTAAACTATAAAGTAATAGTTGATAATATATTATTATGATCTTTCACTTCCTTAATTATTCAACTTACATTTCACTCAAAATAAGCAATTCGTTGTAAGTTCTTTGCAATATCAAATCAAGGAGATTAGAGAGTGATACAATCTGTCCATTTCCACTCATTCCTCCGTGTGCTTGATTGCCCATGTATGGAATATTTCCACCCGGAATATGATCCATGTCCGATCTACTAACTTTCATGCTCTGTAAGAATGATTGATTGTTGATAAAAAACATTGTAGGTTAATTTCAATTTAATTAATTGATATTTATTGGATCCTGTTATGATTATGTATGCAAGCCGTATCGTAAACAGATAATACATTTAAGAATATATATCTATTTGCATATCTAGTGAATATTTTGATAGAAATCATTGAAAAATAGTAGTAGACCTACTCATAGAGATAACGATTTTACCTTGAATTTTATCTAACCTTGCATAAACGATATAAAATCTATCACGGTTAAAACACATTCGTACGATCGGATTATCAAAAATGCAATCTATATATAGATAATCATTTAAAAATTACTTTTTATCCAATAAAATGCAATAGCAGATAGATCGATCGTAAGTGATCTGATCATTTATTTACTAGAAAACAAATATATACAACATAAACGAAAGGAACTATAGCGTACTACGATAATTATAGTATCGGAGCGATTATCAAAACAGTATTTTTTACTAATCGGCAGACAATAAAAAGTTATAGAATTTACCATGATGTTAGGATCAATTTTATGATAAAAAAATTGAATATAGCCAATAATGTATCATTTCTTCGAAAGCATTTCTTATACAGGCGAACGGATGCGGAAGTAAAATGATGACCTGGTACCCTGGTCATACATAATTTAAAATAAAGGGGCGCTGTGACTTCATTCTTCAATTAAAGATTGCAAATATATTAATTTCATACATTTCTTCCTTTCAAATACTACAAAGATTATTAATAATATAATACAAAGACAGTCTTTGAGAGTTTACGACAAATTAAAAAAGATAGCAGCAATTAAATTGAAAGAAAAGTGGTTTAGTTCTTTTTATTAATACATTCTGATTTTTATTTTACAATTATACATATCATTCAGGTTTTCAAGAGAAATCTATTATCAGTTTAAAAAAATACAAAGAAAACTTTATTTTACACACATCCTAACTTCTTTAACAGTCAACGTGCTATTTAGCAATACCAAGAGTTCCCGGATTACACGTGATACCAACAATTCACCACGTTTAAGTTTTCAAAAGGTTTTTACCAATGGAAACATCACCAGAATTGAAAAAATTATTCGAGGAATATCCCGAGTTTTCTTTAATTGAAGGAGGCAGAAGGGTAAAATGATAAATATATATTCAATTACCTGTTTTTAAATGATAAATTACAAAACTTTGTGAGGATCATTAATTTCGTTTTATATATAGATAAAATGTAATCTCAGTGGACACGAAATGCCACCAAATATAGCTGCAGTTGAAGCATACATGAAAGGTAAAAAATACAAGAAGTTAATCGCAGCCGCTCAAATGCAAATACCTAAAGAGTTTGAGGATCATCTAGAACCCAGCACAAAAGCTCAGTCAAAGTATTATCAGTTGTCGATTAATAAATTCTATAAATTATGTATTCATTTCATTGGACAGAGGAAAGCTATTTTGCAAATTAACATGGAGACATATAAATAACGTCCCTGGAGACATTTTACGACACGTTCAGGGAAAGAGATTTCAGAGACAACTTACACGATGTTAGTAACATTTTATACAATTTTTATTTGTAATAAAATACTGTTAAACTAAATGACTCTAGGGAAAAGATGTCAGGAAACTGGTACCAAATTTGAAGCTAGACCACATAGGAATAAGAATAAAGACATTGGTGACTTAAATGGTGAATTTGAAAAAGTTCACATAAGAGATGATGATGATGGTAATGAAAGTGATGGATCAAACCTGAGTGATCTTTATCCTCGTTAGTAATTGATATGAGAATTTAATTAGCGTGTTTTAATTTGATATTCTTTTTTAATGCAAATAAAAAAATAGATGCAGATTTTGATTCCGATTCCGACTGGGAAGATATGAGCGATGGAGAAACAGAGCAACCAAAGGCTGCGAAACGAAAGCTAAATCAATCTGTAAGTAATCGACATAAACCTGTTTCATAAATTTCATTCTGTTTGTACTTTTTTAGATAGCTCCAAAAAGGAAAAAAGTTCAAAAGAAATAGTTTATGATAATACCATTTGCTTATCTATGTAACACACTTTTTGTTGGACTTATAAAAACATAATATATATATATATATATATATATAATATACATATATATATATATATACATATATTTGTTATTTTTTATAATCGTTTGCTTGAATACTGAATTGTGCAGATATTGACTTCTTAGCCACAATCGAAACTTCACTATTTAATCATAATTAATTTATTCTATTAACATCAATAGTTGAAAACAAGTGTTGTCAACCTATCAGAATTTTCTTTTTTTATCCGCTAGAAATCTTCTATTGTGATTGCCTTGACTTGATTTATGTTTTTCCTTCCATGAGCGATTTTTCTCTTGGCTTTGGGGATTGGGATTCGGTGGACGATAAGGTTGACGGTTTTTCTATAAGATTAATTTTGTTTTTATTGTACGATTGACGTCAAACGACTAATTTACGAACCATTTGAGAAGCTCTCCTCTCAGCGGCTCGCTCTCTCAGAACAGCCGGATCTTCGCAGAAATTTAATCTCTTTTTCATAACGTCTTCTTCGGTTTCATCGTCACTTTCAACATATTTCTTTGTTGGTTTCTATAAAAAAAATAGTCATTTCCATTCAATAACGACAACAATTTTATAAAAAGAAATAGTCGTAACCTTTTCATCAACAGCTAAAACTCGTGGGATAACAAAAGATCTTCTATAGTCATCTTCCGAATCATTATCCTGGGCCCCAACGTCATGAGCGTCATACGTGTCATCGTACTCGTCATCATATTCGTTCTCGATAGGTTCACCATTGTCTATCTCGTACATGACTGCAAGTGTTTTTGTTGTTTCTGTAGCCTCTTGATCTTTTACATTGACAGAGTGTTCTTTTTTTCCCTTATGTATTTTATTGACATCGATATCGTTTCGAGAGAAAATGTCAAATTCATCACCATCAAATATATTAGCTCTTTGCCTAATGTTTTCCGGAACATTAATAGTTTCCTGTTGAGCTGCTTGTTTAACTTCGCTTTGTACTGCGTTTCCTTCTAAAACAGCTTGTACTACTCTTTCAACGTTATTATCGTAGATTTCTAGTTGCTCTCTGATGAAATTGTCTCTTAAATCTGGTAAAATTTCTTTAACCTCCCTCAAATAGCTAGTTATGTCGATGCCTTCGGCGCCAAAACTAGACGGCTCTATTTCACCTGCATTAGACGCCCCCGCCATAGCACCATCAACATCGCCTACAGGAACCCCTAAATTTTCTTGTGACGATTTACCGACTGGTGTCAGGGAGTCGAATCCGGATGTTAAAAATGCCAATTCCCTTTCGTGACTGAGAATAAGCGATAAAAAAAACGAAAAAAATTAGATCACACTTGGAAAATAACGAGAGAATCGATTATTTACACTGTTTTATTCTGCACGTATTTCCATAACAAAAGACTATCGGTGCTAAAATCGTGAAGGACACAGTAGTCCTTTGCAAAATCATCCTTCTCTAAAATAAACTGAAACATTTCTATAGCAGTTCTAGCCGTCTTCTTATTCATTTTACTGGAAATAATGAAAAACACAACCATGAAATTTCTAAAGATATTTGTCGAAAAACGATCTATATTTAACAAAGTTAATTAATTTAAACATTCTTTACCTTTCGTCCGATAGTTCTTTCAAATTTCCATGATAAATAATTTTTCGAAAATTTATGATAAAACTATACTTTACAATTGATAACTTTTGTAAGATTGTAGTGTTCTTTTCGTCTTCTGCAAGATGTTTTGCTAAACTACACAAAACAAATGAATAGAAATCTGCAATTCTGGAAAAATAAAAGAAATACAAATTTTATCTTTTTCTGTATAGTTTATCAAATATTAATTTATTTTATGTGAACATACTTATAATGAAATTCTTCCCGAAAAAATTCAATACTCGACTCTTCGTGAGAAGTCAAAAAGTATTCGATACTTTTGCTGGTATCTAATAAATAATGTATAATATCCTCTAGCTTATTATTTTCTGCTGTGACGTTAGTTGTAGATGGTTCGTTTTCCGAGCCAAATATTTCTTCTGTTACTCTATCTAAAGCTTTTCCTATTCCTTTTATAGATTCTTTAAGGTCGTCGTTGTATTTCGTTTGGTTGTTAAATATATTATGAACTACTTTATTTACTAATTTTTCATTTGATGCTGCGTAAATGGAGCAAAAATCGAACAATTTTGGTATATCCCAAATAAAGTTTTCATATAAAATATCACCAAATATTTTTGGGGTCAGAAAATGTTCATTACTTTCTTTATGTGTAGAAAATCTAAGGCACACCTTGAAGACTAACTCATAAACACGGTGTTGTAATTTTTGTATAGTTTCGTCTGCATATTCGTAATTGTCGTAAGGTCTTGGGGAATTACAGAGGAAAGATTCTATTAGCTTTTGACATGTGACATCAAAGATAATTTGAACCCAGAACTGTTGATGTGATATTTTTAACAGCCATTGTAAATCTTCGATAATATATCTATAAAAATCGATAATGTGAATTAAAAAATACCTATGTACATTTTTTTTAATAATTAAACCAATAGAATTAAGAAAAAATCTGTTACCTAATAAATTCCATCCATTCTTCTTTTTCTGCTTCATCGCAATTCCGAACGGGTGGACTAAAATAAACTAGAAATTGTCTATCTTTTTTCAGAGTTGGGTGCTGGTGAAATTGTCAAAAAATTATTGAACATAAGTTTAAAATGAGTGATAAATCAAAGTTTTCAAACTCACAATGGCAGGAACAGGTTGCTGTGAATGAAGTTTAAGATTTTTCCCTTCGCTTTGCTCGAGAAACTGCTGATCAAGAGCTAAAGACATAATTTATCTCCGTATTATTCGGCAACTAGGAATGAATTGAATGGTACGTGTGACTTAAGTGAAATTGCACAACGAGTGGATATTGGACACTGTATAGAGCCGAAGCCGTTTCGAATTATCGAAATAGATTCATTCTAGAGTTATCAAAACCTGTCGATCATGCCTTTCCCAGTATTTAAATTGGCTTATTTAGTCATGAAACAGGTCAGCAAGCCATTAGCAACATATATGAAGCATAGGGCTAAAACTTCTCGTACTTTTCGGGACTGGTTTATTATCCCACCAGCTCAAAGTCAGTTGATTGCAACACAATCGAGCGATATTGCAAATAAATAACAATCATTTTTTTTGTAGTCTATCATCGCTTGGAGACAACAGTCAAGATGAGGTTATTAGGCTTAAAAAAAATTAACGAAATAAAGCCATTGAAACCGGAAATAGCAGTTGACCTTGGAGCTGAGATGCTTGGTGAATTGGTTGTATTTTCAGTAGCAGCATCAACGATTTGGTTAGAATATAAGCGACAATCGAGAAACGATCAACGAAAGGAAGATACACAGAATGATAGACTATTAGAATTAGAGATATTAGTAGCCGATATGCAATTATCAATGGAAAAACAAACAGTCCAACTAAAAGAATTATCGAGATTACTCTACTCTCAACAACTGCCAAATCAAATCGAAGATTCCAACAATTCAAAAGCTATTCTACAAGTACACAAGCGCACTCAAACTTCTAAGTGAACTTGCAATTGAAATCGAAGAGGATTTGTTGTTTAAACACTTTTTTATTTGATTTTTTTTCTTCAACTTGTTCTTTAGGACAAAGATGTAGAATCATTACAAGATAGAAAAAAAAATCACATTTTGGTGATTTTATTTAAAAAAACGAACAGAAAATATATGAAATTAAACGATAATGCCGTCTACAGAAATAAATTAAATAGCATATCACAGACTATTTTCTTGTATAGAATACAATCTCGTAGCAAGTGCGTGATGACCACATTAATGTATATTATTATAACAGACGCTCGCAAAGTGATGCCTATTGATTCGACGTAAGATTAATAAAGACTAGCTAACCTGGCAGAGGAAATATTATTACATAAACATTAAGTGTTATGAACTGTTTCGAGCCAATAGACACGCGCCTTTCGGAACGCCAAGACTTTTGTTGGAAATCAATGCAGCCGCTCGATAGTCGTGTTGTCATATCTTTATTTTTTCGACGAGGTTTTTAAAGGGAAACTGTATACGAAGGGAAGAAACTCGGAGATTTGTATCGAATTTGGATAAGAGAAATTAGATTTGGTATAATTTCAGAAACGTTAAGGACTATATGAAACGACCAGAAGTGTTTTGAAAAATTAAATCAATATAGAACGCCAAGTATTTAGAATAACAGCAGTGTAAAAAACAGGTGTACGATTAACGTTATGAATGCAACAAATAATAATACACGTGTTCAGCTAATATCACTGCGACCTGCTCTTCCGCTTTACAGTATGGCGGCAAAGAATCGGTCAAAAGGATGTAAAAAGGGTCGGGATTTACAGGAACAGAAGTGGACAAATTTATATAGTTCGGCATTAACCGGTCAAAGATCTCGGACAGATGGTCCATTAACAACAGGTTTTTTTTTTCCATTTTCTAAGGTTTTTGTACATGGTAACATATATACTGTATAAATATGTATATACAATATATATGTATACCCTCCTTCATCCGCCTCTCTCTCCTTCTCTCCCATCTGTATATCTTTTCAGCATATATAGAAGAGAGAGATCCGAGACTTGATTAAAAATTACTACAATTTATTATAAAATGTGTAAGATAAAAAAACTTAGCAAATACTAAAAAGTTAGCTAACGTTTTAAGCAGAAAGAAAGAAAGAGAGAGAGAGAGAGAGAGAGAGAGAAAGAGAAAAGAAAAATAATAGAATTTACAAATATGTGGCGCCTCAATCGAAATTGAACGAATGTTGGAGAGCAGATGAACAGTTTTTTTTCTTTTTTCCCCCCCCAACGTATTTATACGTTTCCATCGATTTAGCTTTTAAAAGAGTTTAAATTGTTTAGACGCGTATGCTGTTGTGCACAATTTATATGCGTATACCATATTTTAGGTATACACATCAGTAAAATGCAGTATCTATATATATATATATATATATATATATATATATTAAATATATTTAAATATGTATATATATATATTAATTTGTTTCTATAAATATATTTAAAAATTACTATCCTCCAAGTGCACTTGTACGCTTTATTAGCGCCAGTTAGATTTTATGTTTAGTCATTTTTTAATTATAAAAGAGAGCAGTGGCAGAAGATTATTATGGATCTCATTGCTGGCGATGTTCTACAAAAAATGCGCGAAGATAAACATATTCAGCCTAGACGACGAAAGCGTCATTTAGGCACGAAGGGACGACATAATAAATCTGAACATCTTTCGCGCAGCGTAGAACTTAGACGACCTTCTAACGATATTAATAATTCGTTGATAGGTTCACACAGCTACGTAAATGATTATATATCGAGAAGTTCATGCAACGTCTCATCGGTCGATGAGGATAGCGTCAATGAGCTTGTTCAGCTTAATAGGAAAAAGAATAAATTACTATCAGCCTTCCGAAACAAAGCAAGACGAATACGAGCCTTCTCTAAAGAACAATTATCCAGATTTGTCGGGCGAACTAATGATGTTTGTCCAACTACTGAGACTTTTGACGCCTTGTTCGATGAAGCCAGAAGGAGGGAAGAACAGTTAACAACCCTTCAGAATATATCTTATGATTCTGGTGTTCAAATGGTAAGTTTACAAACAAATACCTTTTCCTTCCTTTTCAACATGCATGCTCACACCACCTCTAGTAATAGTATTGTGTAGAAAACTGAACTTATAGTAGGCCTAGAAATAAATATGGACGGCTGGCGGCGTCGTTCGACGCCGGTCGATTTTTTTTTACTCTGGCCGTCAGAGTAAAACGACGCGCCGGCGTCGAATCGTCGTTTTGCCCTTTTTTCCCTTCACCCTCTGTAGTCTACGAAATTATGCTATTAATTATGGATTGTAACCCTTCTCCGACCAAACGTCCACCGAGTACCCCGACCAACAACCGTTTCCGCATTACGTCCTCACAAATAACGAAGCTTACTCGACGTATTACGTCCGGATTGTCATATTTTAAAGGCAGGTCAACTTCGAGCCAGGAGGAAACGCCAACTATGAGAAGGCGTCTTCTTAGACAATGCAGGACGGAGGCGTCCGTTAATGAACCAATAGCAGGTCGTTCCGGTTGTGGAAAAGATAATTTTGTCCAAACCGGCGGCGATGGCGATGAAGATGACGGCGGCGGGAGTTACGAAGGCGGCGTCGGTGATCAGGTAATAAATAATTTAAGAAGCGGCGAATATAGCCTGAAGGGGTTAAAGACGTACCCTAAAAACAGATGGCGCTAGCTCGTACTCTTTTTATCTGCTTTAGTTTGTCAGTTGTTGTTTTTTTCCTTTGTAATTTATGGACAAACTAATGATAAAAGGGAACAGATATGGAGAGAAGTGAAATGGTATAGATAAATAAGCACTGAGAGAACAAACGACAAAGAGGAGCAAATAGTAAAAAAAAAGAGATAGATAGAAAGATAGAGAAAAAAAAAGAGAGAGAGAGACGGGGGGAGGGGGCGAGGAGAGAGAGACAGAGAGAGAGAGAAAAAGGAGAAGAAGTGATAGACAGATAGAGCTTGAAGAGAGAAGAGGGTATAGCTAATTGATGAAAAAAACAAGTGAAAGGGAGTGAAACAAGTAGAAAGAACGAGGAAATATACTGAGAAAATTGGAAAAAAGAGAAAAGATATACTGTTGTCATATAGTATGGAAAAAAGGTTGGTCATAGAAAGGAAAACATGAATGAAAATTCCTGTATTACGTTTCCCACAACCGTCAACTGCACTAATCGATTTTTATACAACGGCCCCGACTTCTTTCCGCAAAATAAACTAAAAATCTTCCTAACGATAATAACCAGATTCCATATTTTTCGGGTCCATAACCCGATCATTACTGACATGATTGAGTTACCAACGAAGCGTTGTTATTGATAATGGTTACCCCAACCTTAACCTCACTTTATTAAAAAAAAACTAGAGCCCATATTCGTTCCTTTGTAGGTTTTTTGTCCTAACAACGAACTGGAATTGTATGCAATATTTATATATGTTTCACAGGCCTATTAACTAAATTAGAATCGCCAAGTAATGTTGACGTTTCATAATGAATAAAAACTAGCCTATAGTTGTTGCGTAACTGGCGTAACAAACGTAAGAAACAAAAAATATATGTGTATCAAGAGTCAATTGATAAATGAATAACAAAAGAAATAGATTAGTTAGTGATAAGGAAGAGAAAATAGAATGAGGGAATATAAAGAATATAGGAAACGAAGAAAAAAAGAGACGTATAAAGCGATCGATTCTGTCGACTTAATAAACTCGATTGATTTCTACCGCGGCGGATGGATAGAATCCGAAGCGAGGGACACCTATACCTAAGCACTTTTTATAGACAACGTGCCTCAATTAGATGCTTGGTGAAACTCGCCTACACGTCTCCACTGAGGTGGTTTCTCTGTCTCAGTAATAGGAAAAACATAAGTGATAAAACTAAAGTAAATACAATTGAGAAGAAACGATAAAGAGTTTATCTTGTATATTTCTGTGCGAAAAATTTAAAGATGATTAAAGAGATATAAGTCAATGAAGCGGAAGTAAGGGAAAATAGAAATGAAAGATCTGGATAGAAGTGATGAAAAATATAATTAATTAGATATTTGGGATATATAATTTTTCAAATCATTGCTTCAGAATGAGAAGAGTAAATTCGGTATCTTAATTTTTATTATATATTTACCAATATTTTCCTATATATATGTATATACTGTATGAAAAATACTGTCTACATTTTATAGTATACTGTATATACATGTATGTCTAAATAATTTGATATTCTTTATTAGTTCTAACAATCCATAAAATACATAATAACTACGGTCATTTATACACCATACCATATATGGAAAACGTATAAATTAGATGATATATGTATGTATTACAATATGTACACTCGTAAGTAGAATATATAGATATACAGTATATATACATAAATGTATAAGTCATGTTGTTGATGGTAACAGCTGGTACTCAAAAGCTTTAAAATTTATTACCGTGCTTACTCCATAGGATGATATCAAACATTATTTCTATTCCATCAAAGATTATTAAAATATATCTTAGGGAGTTTAAAATGTCTCCAATTCCATTACAGGATGGAAAATGATGCTCTTATAGTAATTTTCTTTTATAAGAAATGATTTATACAAGAAAAAGACAATTTAAATGTGATAAAATATTTTTACGTAGTATGCGCGCAATACATTTAACATTTTCTATTGTATCTGTTTAACTTTAAATAATTTCATTTACTCTAGAATATAAATTATTTCTAAATGTCACGACAATGGTGGACTTAAGATATATATATATATAGATTGATTTACATATATACTCTATTTAGCTTATAAGTTTGTAAACGATTTATTATTTCTTTTCAGGATGCCTATCTAACACAAAGGAAATGTTTAGACCATCCTTTTTATCATTTAGAAGTTCATTTAAAGAGGGGAGCTCAATTAGTCGTTAGGGATTCTTCTGGTATGCTGGCTCATTCAGTTTTTTGATTTTACTTATTTATAATATGACTATCTTTTAACGTTTAAAAAGGTTCTAGCGATCCGTATGTTATATTTAAAGTTGGAAAGAAACAATTATATAAGAGCAAAACTGTTAGCAAGAATTTGAACCCATTATGGGACGAACGATTTACTCTCCCAATTGAGGATCCATCGGCAACTATAACAGCTCATGTCCTCGATTACGATCGAGGATTGAGGAGAGATGATCCAATGGGATTTGTTACTATAGACTTAAATCTATTAGATTTGAATAAGTAAGATGAATTAAATTCATTTTGTCTCTTATAGAATGATTAATTTGATTTCCTTTGAAAATCACAATGAAACAGATTAACCGAGCTCAAATTAAACCTTAAACCAGAGAATCCAGAAAAGGTTAAGGAAGATTATATGGGTTATTTAGTGCTACAAGTTAAGTTGATACCTAAAAGCCTTGAGGAAAAGGAAGAGGTAGGAAGCAATATATTTTATTACTTGATCGTCTTCGTAGTTGACATCCTTTACAATTATTATTTTTACTTCTGTCATCTTATTTATTAATTATTAATAATTTAATACTCATAAATCTGCTATCAGATTATGGCCTGTCAGACCAATAAGGTAAACACTTTGTAACTCTATTCCTGGTCTATTTTCTGTCTTTTTAGTCTTCTTATATACTTAAACAGTTAATGATAATTTGGCTTTTATTATTATCAAATAAGTTAGTCCTACATATTGAACTTGTAATAGTTAAAAGGTTGTATCGCTTTTCTATGGAATATAATAACCTCTCTTTTTACTGTAAACATATCCAATTATACATTATATTATATATAAATATATAAATATATATATATATATATATATTTATATATAAAGTGTATATATTGTACATTATGTATACTGCATAGAGAGATATGTTTATACATTCTGTACATAATGTATCTTTGCATAAGAAATAGATAAAAAAAATAGAAATAGGAGGAAAAAATAGTCTCCCGAAATCGATTTTTTGTTGCAGATGCGTCCTAAAGGGAGGTTTCGGCGGAGTTTGACTTTTTGCTTGTTTTTCGTACTTTTCTTCTTCTTCTATGTTATATTATTCACTTGGTTATTAATCCAAGTCTTTTCATTCTCTAGATAGAAGAGAAAATGATCTATTGCATTTGTATATATATATATATATATATATATATATATATGTACACTAATATACGTATATGCTTTAAAGAGGGTTTAGAATTATATTAAAAGGTTACTCTGTCTGTCTGCTGTCTCTGTTTTTTGTTTTAAGGAAGTTAGGCTTTTAATTTATTTCATCACAAGAGAACGATTAGCTCTAGTAGTTTGTAATTTTTTTGCTAAAGAAAGCTTCTGTTTGCACCTGTTTTTGTTCTAGTTAATTAATATTTTTACACATTTCAACTTATTAGTTGAAGGTTTGTATGCAAAATTTTTAAGTGACCGTTCGTAGGCCTATAGTTTATGAATAAATTAAAAATAGTTTATAAAAAAGAAAAGCAATAGATCGAAGCTATTTACAGTATAAATAGAGGTATATGTATATTAGTATTTTAGTGAGCCAGTCTCTACTCTATTAAACTGGTAAGCTCTAGATAAAAAAAGAAAAGCTGTTAGGATCGACCGTCCCGATCGCGAATTCCGATTATATCTGGAACAACCAGTCACCGTTTAAACTGCTGTTTACACCGTAAATGCACCTGCCGCGCCCCCGGTTTTTTTAAAACCCATTATAATCGGTTTTTTTTGGACTTTTCTATCCCCGTCCGAAAACACCCGGTAGAGAGATTTTGTTGAGCTGCGATTGAAACTCCAAAATTAGTCAAAATTGAGTCTAATAAAGCGGAAGGAATATCAAAAATGAAGAAAGCTGTAAAGAAATGGAGAATGAGTAAGAGTACATCGTCCAATGGCCTCCAGGGGTCTACCGAAAGTGAGAAGCACGACGATGAGAAGCCAGAAAAGGCTTTGAGTGATACGGAGTTGGCGAATGTTGACGCAACGGGAAGTTTAGGAAAGGTTTCGACAGTTTATTACTTTTAATGGGAGCAAAGTTCACTTTTCTCTATACTTATTCGATTAAACACTAAATATATATATTGATTGATTGTTTATTAAAATCAATAGAGACTTAGGGGGATGCAAACACTTCAGACTATGGGAATTTTGTTTAACAGAATTAACTACCACATTGTTCAATTAATTATTATTACTATTATTATGCACGGCAGGTGTTTTTTCTTTTTTTTTTATAAAACAAATCAAATAAATGTATCTATTTTCTTTCAAAAAGCACTGGCAAGGTCATCATATTTTACACTCTTTTCCCTTAAATATTTTGTACTGACTCTTCTTCGCATATATACAAATTTTATATATGTGGAGACATATGAATATTTCGTTAACAGTTGGATGATGTCTTCATTCTATTGGACTGAAGCTGTTAATCCCTTAAATAAGTTTTCTTGTCAACAGTATTTCCGAAAAAGTGGCCGACAGTCTGACACAAAGAAAATTAAGACTCAATTATGGGCATCTGTAGCGACTATTGTACTTGTAGAGGCAAAGGATTTGATGGCTATGGATGATAATGGACTAAGCGATCCATATGTAAAATTTCGTTTGGGTAATGAAAAATACAAATCCAAGTGGAAGGCAAAGACTCTGTCGCCCAAATGGTTGGAACAATTCGATTTAAGAGTATACGAGGACCAGAGTACGTTATTGGAATTGTCGGTTTGGGATCATGATGCTGCTGGTAAAGACGATTTTATGGGTCGTAGTGTTGTTGATCTAGCAACACTAGCACCGGAAACGACGCATGCTTTAGAGTGTAAATTAGAGGATACGGACGGCTATATTAAGATTCTCCTCTCTATAAGTGGAATGGTTGGATCCGACACCACGTCTGATTTATCAAAATACATTGAAGATCCTAACGATAGAAAAAAAATTTCTCGAAAATATGGAGCAATTAATAGTCTCAAAGGCATTAAAGACGTTGGATGGCTTCAAGTAAAAGGTATCAAAGATGCAAACTTCTTCGTGTTATTCATCAGTCCTAATGATTTTTTCTTTGTTCTTTTTTTCTTAACAAAAGTTCTTAAGGCTCAGGGTCTAGCATCTGCCGATATCGGAGGAAAAAGTGATCCATTTTGTGTTCTGGAGTTGGTAAATGATCGTCTTCAGACGCACACAGAATACAAGACTCTTTGTCCAGAATGGGGAAAGATTTTCAATTTGTAAGTTTCTTTATTTATTGATAGAAACGGCCCATTTTAATTTATTTTTCTTAACAACCCAATTTCCCAACAGTAACGTCAAAGATATCCATTCTATATTAGAAGTTACTGTCTATGACGAAGATAGGGATAAGAAAGTGGAATTCTTAGGAAAAGTGGCTATACCCCTAATCCGAGTAAGTTTTTTTCCCTAATTTTTCCAGAGGCGTGTACAAAAAGATAAGCAGGACAAAAGAAACAAGGGAAAGAGAAAACGAAACAAAGATAATAAAAAAATCCGACTATATTAGACTTTTCTTTGATACGAACTATCCTTCTGGATCATTTCCCTGTTCCCTTTTCACATTATATCTTTTCCTTCAAATCTTCTCTTCTCTTTCACTACAATCGGTAGACTAAAAGATGAAGAATAAAGGATAAAGAAAAACAAGATTAAAATGATATAGATAAAAGAAAGAAACGAAATTAATTTAAAAAATGTACAGATATATCCGTCGGAGAGAAAGTGGTTTGCCCTGAAAGATAAGAAATTAACTCGTAGAACAAAAGGGGCTATCGAATTGGAAATGGACGTAATTTATAATAATGTAAGAGAGCTAGAGTTAGATTTCGTCGTCAAATTTATGTCACGTTACACAGAGTATTTTATATGTAGTATTAACAGCACGAAATGAATATATTGATTACGTAACCCCAACACGTATTTTTATAGTAATGTCTTATTGCTTAGTATCTGTTGTCTTACAATACCAATGTTGCCTAATTTCCCAATTTACAAACTTCCTCATCCTCATTCTAAAAACCAATGTAGTAACCATTTTTTTCCTCTCTTGAGAGATGCAAAGAGCTGTTTCAAAGGAAACAATGAGACTACTAATAAAATTCACCATCTGCCTCTGAAAAGAATTCAAACTAAACAAGACATTCAAAAATATTATTTTTTAGTTTCCTTCATTTTGTGTTTTTATTATCAAAATTTTCTTTTTTCTTTCAATATTATTATTTAGATTCGAAACAAGCAGAAGAGATGGTACCAGTTAAAGGATAAGAAAGGGATGATAAGGGCTAAAGGAGGAATTCTTTTGGAATTCGATTTTGTCTTTAATCACGTAAGAGTTGTCAAAAAGTATATTGAGAGAAAGAAATTAAAGATTGGCGGAAGTCTCTTACTCTTTAGAATTTTTTTTTCTTTATTTCAGTTATCTATTATATATACATTTTCTCTTTTTGTATATCTATATTGTCTGTCTAGATGATCTGTGGAATTATTAATTTTTTACCTCTTTTAAGCTACTTATCATTTTTCACTTATTTTTTCATTTCTTTTAGTTTAAGGCAGCCATAAGAACGTTTAATCCAAGAGAAGATAAATATATGCAACCTGAACCGAAGTTCAAATTATCGGTTTTAAAAAGGAATATTGATAGAGTATCGAAATTGGGCGAAGCTGCTGTAGAATCTGGAAAATTCATCCAGAGTTGCTTCAGTTGGGAATCAAGACTTCGCAGTGCTAGTGCTTTCGCTATCTTCCTTATTATTGTCTGGAATTTTGAATTATATATGTTACCAATAACACTCCTCATAGTCTTTTTAAAGAACCTACTTGTTGTCCACATAGTAGGCAATCTCATGAAGGACAAAGACGACGACGTGAGTAATTTATTGCATTCTCTTTAGAGAATTTACTTTCTAAAGAGGTTGTCTATTATTCTATTCTTTTTTTAAAAAAAAAACATTTCAATTGATTACAAATAGGAATACGTAGACGAAGAAGACGATGAAGATGAAGATGACAAAGAAAAGGTAAGAGAACTAAAGGAAAATCTTTACGTAATATTAATTAATAAAGTATAATTTATATATATATATATATACATATAAATTTATAATATACTATATACATTATATATATACAGTATATTATTAATAATACTAATACGTTTACTATATTAAAATTGTTTGCAATTTTCTCTTCCAATCCGCAAATAAAAACGCAAATTAACGTTACAGAAGGTAAAAAAATATAAATGGAAATGGGATAATTTCTTTTTCTTTGCAACTATTGAAATCTCTTATCTAAAGCATAGTGCGCTATATAACTTAAAAATTATTCTCTATATAATTTATATGTCTTTATTATGAAATCCTTTCAATATATATATATATAAATTTTATATATAGAGTATATACTGTATATAGAGTGTGTTGTACGTCTGTGGTCACTAAACGAAAGTAGATAAAAATAATTCATAGGCCTAGAATTATTATATTAATATTTTAATATTTATATTACAGAAGTAATTTTGTTAAAATTACAGAAATTATTCTCCTATAAAGAGAATTTTATTAATAAAAAATGACATCAAGTGAATGATGGATACATCTAAAATTTTATATATAATATCTATAGTTTACCTATCACAATTGGTTAGTCTTATCAAATCTAATAATATTATCATTCTACCATCTCTGGTAGGATGCTAAGGACTATCTATCTGTATGTTCATATTTTACGAATGTTAATAATTTTCTTAGCCATTTATAATAGTTATGATGACCACTTTACGCAATATATCTGTATGTTTATATATATACATATATTCCCAAGGATAAGGATTAAGAGAATTCTACTGTATCTTATAATCATAGTAAAATATAGTATAGTTTGGATTTATTAATATACTTAAAATTAGTTATATTTATATTAGATCGTCTCTTTTGTTTAAATCTTTAATTGATACGTTTTTCTACCTAGAAATCTAAACCAAAGCAGGTAAAATGAGAGGAAAGCATGATTTATTTCTCTTCTTCTTCTCTTTCTAATTAAAAAAATTTTCTATGGAAAATTAATTGCTATACGGGGTTTTGAATAAAAATCATTTTTAATTATTATTCTCTACCGGAAGTTGGAGAGTTTTTTTCTTTTTTTATGCTTTGACTTCAAAAAATGAATTAAAAAGTAATTTGAGAGAAGGGAACTGATGATGGTGATGATGATTATGAGGAGGAGGAGGAGTTAGATAGAATTTATATCTTTATTCCATTTTATACATATATATATATATTAGCATATATACATTCATTATATTTGGATAAAGGAAAATCTACTATGAATTTAGAGTATTAAAAAGAATATCTGTATATATTTAATAGGAAGAAAAGAAATCATTTAAAGATAAAATTCAACAAGTTCAAGAGATATGTTTGCAAGTGCAAGAGGGTATGGATATGGCCGCATCCATGGGAGAAAGAGTAAAGAAGTACGTTATTTAATACGAAGGCAAAACTGTTTGCTACAGTTTAGCTCTTTCGCGACTCCAACAAAAGATATAATTAAATTTCCCCTCTCCTTTATCATTTCAAACAGTACGTTTAATTGGACTGTTCCTTGGTTATCTTGGTTGGCTATCGTTGTACTGACGATTGGTACTGCTGTACTTTACCTTGTGCCTGTAAGATACCTAATTATGGCCTGGGGTAAATAACAATAGCTAATCTTTTATATTTATTACACGTATCTGATAAACGTTCTATCGAAATTCAGGAATCAATAAATTCACTAAGAAACTACGTGCTCCCAATGCAATACCAAATAATGAATTAATGGATTATCTATCGAGAGTGCCTTCCGACAAAGAATTGGTATATTAATATAAATATTTCATTAATTGTCTATACTTTATTTGTTTATTTTCCAATAGATAATGTACAGAGAACTTCGCCCTGATCCTTCGATTGGCACTTTGAAGAAGAAGAAAGCATAAAATGTAAAAGAAGGAAATTGCAAGATAAAAAATGATGATGAAAGAGAAAAATTATAAGAATAAGAAGATAGATAGGTTGAATTAGAAAGTTGAAGATTTCTTCTAAAAAAAAGCATCCTCCTCTATCTTTTTTCCTTTAATATTACTATTAAAATATTGTATAAAACTTTTAACACTTTTAATATTCTATAACAATAACCTTTTATGACCTTAGTTAATGGGTCAAAGAAATTTTTACTTGGTCCGGTAGTGCACAAAATCTATTCTAAACATATTAATCTTAATTATATTATAAAGGAAAAATAAGAAAATAGTAAATGAGATTAATTTAACTTTCTTTTTTTTAATTACTGTGCCATGTTTTCGATTGTTTTGACTTTTAAATTGGAAAAAGGAGCAAATCATTCTCTTGCTTTTTTTTCAAAGATCTGCAGACGAATAGTTTATGTGTGTGTCTGTGTGTGTGTGTGTGTGTGTGTAAGTGTGTATGTATGTGTGTATGTATCTGCTATATATATAGTATACAAGTATACTTATGTATATACATTGTATATTCTGTATATCCTTGTATACGTCATAATGGGGCTCAGTCGTGCAGATTAAAATACTATGGCTATTTCGTTTAATGTTTCATTATAAACTATGCAATGAGAACATTACAGTGCGTTATAGTTTGTATATGAGAAAAGAAAAAAAATATGTTAATCTTTAAAAAATATATATAAATAACTTAAATGTATATACACCATTACTTATTTTTAAAATACATGCAGATATCTTATTTTATAATCATTCTAAATATAAAATAATAATTGCAAATAGGCCTAAATTTTTTATTTTTTTTCTGTGTTATTCCTCCTCATTTTTCTAACAAAACTATATAGGAAAAAAACCACATTGTCGCCCTTGGCGGGTTGAAATAAAAATAAGATAAAAAAGAATTCCCAATAGAATAATGATGCATCAATATAAAATATATTGTGACCTAAATTCCATATTAATATTAATTATATATTCATACATGTTCCGATTATATATATATATAATAAACTATACACGCTGATAGATTTATATATTTAATACATTGTTAGTAAACATTAATGATATCAACATGATTAAATATTTAGTATAGAAAATGGTCTATACAGTTTAATTAGTCATATAAATGTTCAAAAAAAAGGTAGGTAAGTAACTTTATCATAGAAGATTTATTTTATTTCTCTCTCTCTCTCTCTCTCTCTCTCTCTCTCTCTCTCTCTCTCTCTCACTTTCTCTTCCTTTATATCAAAACGCTTCAAACTAATTAATCAATATTTAATCAAGTTGAAAAATAAAGAGAAGAAAATTAAATCTGCAAAAATAAATATATTTTCATTAAAAACAAAAGTTCAATCATTCGAAAACAAGTCTTTGAGAGTTGTGTTTTTAAATATTTGTTACTTAATATTACTATAGTTACTATTAACTATCTATTTTTATTTAGTAATAATCGAGATTAACATTGCCAATGTGGACAGTATTAACAGCTAATCTCAATATTTGTACATGTAAATTTATTTATTTTATAAGCCAAACAGTAGAAATAGATTAACTATTAAGCATTGAACAAGATTATCTTGCGTAATCTAAAACCTACTATGAATTTTTATACCATTTCATGAATATAAATATATATATAGTTATTGATTAAGCAGTACTAGTAATTTATTAGAATAAAAATAACGGACACTTTTTTATAGCACAAAGAGTTTGAACAAGGAAAATAACAATACTTTAATTACTCCTATCATATTGAATTTATTGTAAAACATTAATAGATTTCTCCAAATGTCGAACTATCTTTAATGCAAAATATCTATCTAGTTCATTAAATCTTCAAAGTATCGATAGATAAAGTTCCTGTGTCCTTAATATTTTAATGTTAGCTTGTTTGGATAGCAGAGTGAATGCTTGTTTATTTGATTTTTTTTATTTTTATTTTGTGCTTCATAATTGTATATTTTCATTATTAATGAAGTTAACAGCATCATTCGCATTGTAAATTTAGCAAAGATATTGGTATAGAGTAAATATTGAAAGTTATTTATTGTTAATGAAATACACTCTATCAATAGATATGTACTCTAATAGAACTGAAGATTATGAATTGAATAAAAACACAATAAAAAGAAATTATAGAATTAAAATCCCGCTAAAAGAAAGAAGAAAAAAAAAGGTACATGTACACATAAGAAGACGTCAAATACGTATTATAGTAAATATGGGACGTCTACATACATATACATATGTATATATATATATATAGATATACACACACGTTTTTAGATGATTATTGCAGGTGCAAGGGAAATATCATGTAATAAGATAAAATAATTTCAATTTCAAGGATTATTTCTTTATTGTTTTGTTAATAGTTCTAACGACGTTTTTTGGTTGGAGGACCTGATTCACCATTTGTTCTGTATAGGAAATAAAAGAATAAATATGCTTATATACAGTATATGTAAATTTGCAGCGTTTATATCTATCTCATATAATAATTAAAGCAATCATGCGAAAACCTAGTTTGAAGTAATTAAATAATTAGTATGTTAATTATCTTCCTCAAGTCAATTAATTCGTTAAGGGATTTTTTAATTATAAATTATTAAATACATGACGAAATAAAAGACTTCAAATACTAACGCTCTTTTATAAATACACTTTTGTATAGTAAATAAATACAGTATAAATATACTGTATATTGCATTTTTAGCATATAATATAGTATAATATCAATAGATGTTAGTAATTATGTTATTGATATCTTTTTTAAATACAATTCTTCAGTATATAGATTTTTAAAGATTTCATCGCAGAACGTGCTTTTATAAAATGATACTTAAGCTTGATGCTTGATATTTATGCGAAAATAAGAAAAACTATCAATACCTTCAAAACAAATTAGGAATTTTTTTTACATGTCATATTCTATAACTATTTACTTTTGTGATGAAAAACTGTAAAGAGGGTTATAAAATAATTGTAAGACAAATTGCTATGTTTAAACCCTCTTTCATTAGTTTATTTTTAACTAAATTGTTTTTTTATAATTGAATTATAGAGAATCTTAAATCATAAAAAGTCATTCGGTAATAGAAAAAGAGAGTAAGAAGAAAGACTTTAATTATGTTTACTTGTTGTTTTTCTTAATTAAAATCACTTATTTTAGATTTTTAATTAATGAAATAGAAACGTATGAAAATTGATGATTTTAGAGTATGAAAACGTTTGATAACAATACAAATTGTTACTTACTCGTCTCTCCAGTTTGGATTAAATTTCTTTTCAATTCCTTGCCAACATTTGTAATATTCATCGTCAACCTTTTCGCATATTTTAGCACCCCAATCAGTTATTGCCATACTCAAACTCGATTCAAACATAAATGACATTGTACCATCGGCTACTCTCACCGGTTTTAGATCTTCAGTGGAAGCCTTATTAAAGCACTCAGAATCGGGTCCATGTGGAGTCATCATGCTGTGCAAACTAGCACCACCTGGTAAAAATCCACCTTCTTTGGCCTCATATTTTCCCAATATCAATCCCATAAATTCACTCATGCAGTTCCTAAAAAGAAAAATATATTGAATGTACCAGACTCCATGCAGTTATAGAAAATTGGTATTAGGATTATTAATTCATACCTGTGGTAGTAAGGTGGTCTAAAGGTGTGATCTGCAACTCCCCAACGAGGAGGGAATATGACAAAATCAGCAATAGCAACGCCAGGTTTAACACTTTGACAAGTTAAAACAGTAAATATGGAAGGGTCAGCATGATCAAAGGCCACACTATTAATTACCATAAATTTGGACAAGTCGTACTTATACGGCGCATAATTACCTTGTTTAGGAAAAAAGACAAATCAATGAAAGAATATATAAACAACTCTAGAATAGATACTATACCATGCCAGGCGACCACATCGAAGGGACTGTGATCCTGCAGGGCCTCAAAAAAAGCTCCTTGATATTTACTAATGACCTAAAATCGTTAAGAAAACATTAACAGTCTTATTCAAGTAATACAAAATCTCATTTTCAAGATCATTTAACTCACTTTATATCCATTAATATCCAAATCTTCATAACAAGCCGTTGGATATTCAAAATCCCTGGGATTAGCTAACCCATTTGCACCTTATTTAATAAAAAACAAAGCATTACACTACTATATTTACTGTTTTGTCGGTTAGACATCTATTTTTATTTTTCGTTCGTATTAATTTATTTATTTACCAATTGGGCCTAAGCTTGGTAGTTCAAAGTGAGCGTCAAATACTTCAAGTATGTAACCTCTTGTATTTCCACTAACACTTACGTTAAATCTAATTCCCATCTGTGTAAAATATAACGATTTAGTAAATATATAGGATTTTTCATTTCTAAATTAGAACCAACTGGAATAACGCAAATTTCATTTGGATTAACAACGATTTTTCCCATTTCTGTTTTAATATATAAAGATCCTTCTTGCGGAACTGTAAAATAGGGAATATTTTATGTTTATAACTTATTTAATCCATTATAAAATAGTTAATTATTTAGTAGATTTCTCACAAAAATGTTAAAGAATATTTATGCGATTATTATTGGATAAAGTTATAATTTACATGTTTATTTATCATATCTAATTTTGCTTTGTTTCGATATACTAAATTATATCATGAAGTAGAATCTATACAATTTATACAATCTACAGATGGCGTTAGCTGCTTATTGACTATAATTCTTTTTTAGTACAAGTTTACGAAATAAGTTTTGTTCTATTTACCTATTAAAAAGTCTCCGTCAGAATTATAGAAGGCTCTGAAAAGATTCTATGGTAATTTTTGTATTTCTATTGATTATTTATAAAATTCTTACTTGTTCGTCATAGAGATATTGCAAGAATACACGTGAATAGCTATTCCATGTCTCGATTTTGGGTCTCCTGCTCCACAAATAGTTGCTAAACCGTTAACAAAGTCGATCTCCTCTCCCTTCTTGGGGAAATCAAACGGTTTCCAACGTGTCTGAAATAAGAATTGATCTTATTTTGAGAAGATAATGCATCATGAAACTATTAAGAGACTTTAACTGAATATCTAATTTCATTACTTATCTTTCTACCATCTAATACTATATGAGATTCGAATACAGAATCAATTCGATTAGGTTGATTGAATATTCTATTAAATTATTTGAAGGAACATGTTTTTTACCTGAGCAGGATCGGGTACAGTACTCGAAAAGTCGTTGGACATATTTCCCTGGTCAATTCTACTAAAGGGCTTGTGGCAAACAGCAGGTCTAATTCTGTAAAACCACGTCCTGACATTATAGCTTCTTGGGGCGGTAAAAGCAGACCCAGATAATTGTTCGGCATAGAGACCGTAAGGACATATTTGAGGATTATTCTGAAAAAGAAACAAAAGTAAATCTTCTTGGTATTGACAGTATTTATAAATGTTAAACATTGAATTGATATCAAAATAAAAACAGAAGGCTATTTTTTATATACAGATGCTGCCAGTCGACTTGAACCTAACCAATCAATACAACTTTATCAGAAATTATGGATCAAGGTCACCTTTGCATAGCCATACGAGAACGTACCATACCGGCAACACAATGAAATGTGTACGTGCCGTTCGTACATGCTAAATGAAGGACACCTGATCTATTAACAACCTTTTTTTATCCCAATTATCAGTCTGATCTTGAATATATTTTTCAAAAGAGTAAAAATACAAACTTGTCCTTTAGGAAGAGATTCGGGGCATCTTGGATCTTCACTAGCAAATTCTCCACCAAATCCGGTGTTATACTGAAACAATATATTTGTGTTTTTTTAATATTTTAATTTTAAAACAGTATTTGATAATGAATATAATCTGATGTTTTCAACATCTGCAGCACTTCTCCAGTTAATTGTATTCTCTTAAATATTTGTTATTACAAAGTGATGTAATACGAAAGAAAATCATTGAAAAATTGTACCTTGAGATTTGAAAATTCTTTCAACGACATTCTCTTGTACAATCAAACCTATTTCGGGATGAAAATAGATCGAATTTTTACGCGTGCAAACGGAAGCAAGTGGAACACTCTAAACGCTGCAAGGGTCTTGTTACGACTGACTTTGCCTTTGTTTTTTTTTCACTATGTATAAAATCAACTGTAAAATTAAGCACATCATGTGATTTTTGTAATCATATATTATTTAAATTTATCTTTTTAGTAAATTAACAGTAAAATTTACCAAATTTTTTACTTTATTACGAACTTTTGTCAATATTGTTCCAATTGTTGTAAAATTTAGCAATACTCCAGCAGACGACATAGACGGGCTCGTTATCGAAAAACCTTAGAGAATCTGACAAAATGTGCAGGAATAACACACCTCACATTTAACTGTGTGATTGCGGTGTTTTTGAAAATACTTAAACAGTTTTAAGGTTTTGGCCATAGATAGGCATTGTTTTTTATTTTTAATCTTTTAAGCTTATTTTTAAACGAGGGATTCAAATAAAATGAGTGAAAACGGCATATCATCAGATATTTCTGAATCAATAGCTGGGTTGCAATCAAATGGGTCGTATGATGATATTTCAAAGCTTCGTCAACAAATAGCTTTACTTGATGAAAAGTTAAAAGACAAAAATGAACAATTAGACAAAGCTGGGAAAGTCGGCTTAGAGGTTTGAAAATAATATTACAAATAAATGACAGAAATATAAGTATATGTTTACTATTAATTAACAGCTTCTTTCTAGTAATAATAGTCTTCAAAAAACTCTAGAGGATGAATCAACAAGATTTACATCAGAAATTGAGGTTTTGATATCAAAATATACGTTCTATAGACTTTCTGTCGGCAGCTGAATATATCTTCCCTTTCAGAAACTTTCTCAAGAAAAATTTTCTCTCCAACAATCATTAGAATGTAGTAAAAGAACTAAAAAGGAATTGGAAACTGAGGTTGAGTCTCTACAAGATCGATTATCATCAAAAGATGTATGTTTTATTTAGCTTTACATATATAATGAGAAAGAGAACTTAATCACATCTGCCTTTATATGTCTATGAAAATAGGAAGAGTTTGCTAACGACTTCGATGATCTGAAGAGAAAACACGCCATGGAAATGAATAAAAAGGTTTCATCGTTAGAGAATGAAATTAATGAAGCTGAAAAGAAAAATTCTATACAAACTGAGCAAATAAAAGACTTAAAAAGTACATAATCAACTACTTTATATTCTTTTGAAAATAATTAGCATCTGATTGACTAGATCAAGTTAAAGAGTTAACCTTGGAACTACAAGAAAGACGATCTTCGCCTGTTGGTCGTCTTCAAACCTCTGTTTTAATGGAACAAAACTCAAAACTGAAAGAAGATCTTGTCAGTTTATATTTAAATCGTTTAGATTAAGATAAATATTTAATTTTCTCTTTTTCCTTTTTAGTTAATGCAAAATAATCGAATTCACGAATTGGAAAGAAATAAAATGAAAATTGAAGAAGAGCTAAAAGAGGCTATACGAAAAGTATCCCGACTGCAAACTGACTTAGGAGATTCTCAGAACGAGACTCTATCGTATAGTCAATACTTGGAGGTAACAGAGAGAGGAATTAGACAGCTAAATTTACTTTATTTTATTCTCTTCTTTAATTTTAGAAAAGCAGATTAGAGGTTAAAGAACTACGAAGCGAAATGGATGACATAAAACTGCAATATGACAAACATAACAAAAAGGGAAATTCTTTATTTGCTGAGGTAAAGTCTCTTTTGTTATTGTAAACATAAAAATACGTATTAATCATTTTTCTATGCTAAAATGAAGGTTGAAGATAGAAGAATTCAAGCCGAAAAAGAACTACTACAGTTTCGCGTGAAATATGAAAATTTAGCTCGATCTCATAAAATAACATCGGAAACTCTTGAAAAATTCAAAATGCAACTATCGAATGTTTTGACATTAAATAGCGGAGTAAAGAATTTAGATAAGGAGAGAATGAGAAAATTAGAAAATGAATTGCACGAAGCTCATTCGGAAATAACCTCACTGGCACATCAATTAGAGATTACTAACGTAAAATTAGCTGAATCAAAGTCACCTTTTGACGGATTTTCAATGTCAGGTGCTATAAAGGAAGGAGAATTGAATTTATTGGATTTTACTGAATACTTGAAAAGTTTGATTGAAACAAAAGAGTATGATAACTTTCTTTTCGCTCATTAAATCATCTTGATCATTAATTTCTTTTTATTTTTCAAGAAAAGAGAAGAAAGAGGTAGAAAAAAAATTGGCTCAGGAAAGAACATTTCGTTTAGCTACGTCGGATGAATTAGTTCAGACTCAACGTCGATTGTACGAAGCGAAGAGTCATTGCGAAAAATACAAAGGAATGTATTTTGAATTAAGCGTTGAATTGAGGACCATCCGGCTTAAGTACGAACCAGGTAAATTAATTAGAAAAAATAATTAATAAGACCTCTTGATTAATTCGTATCCTCTACTAGAAAAAGTGGTTCAAGAGAGAGAAGAAAAAGAAAAAAGAGAGCAATACTTTGAAGAGAAATTATCGGACGATGAAATATTTGAAGAGCCGAATAATAAAGAAAACAAAGACAAAATTCGCCCAAAAGAAATAGTAAAGAAACCTGAACCTGAAGTTGAAAATCCAGTTTTAAAAGAAAGAAAAAAAGTTGTTTCCGTTTCGGACAAAGTTCAAGTAAGAGTCACCTAAAATTTTAACATACCCAATTAAGGATGATAATAAGCTTGTAGTAATTGATTCTAGAGTTTATTTTTGCCAATTTTCTAAATATACAGGTGCATAATTACACTCCTGAGCAATCGTTCTCAAGACTGTCGGAAGGAGGAGATGATGAGGAAGAAAGAGTAACTGAAGAGAAAGAAGAGACCTCAAAAAGAAAAGGTAGAAAGCAATATAAAAAAGTAGTAGATGTAGCAAATTTGTCGTCCACTAGAGAAAATCCAGAATGTAAGACCCAATAAGTTACGTTAATAGACGAAAAATATGTAAATAAGTACTTTGAAAGTTTCTCAATAGTTCAATATTAATCAATAATCGCTGTTCAAATCGGTCAGGCAATTTAAGCCTATTGATCCAGCTGAAAAACGCCTCAGTCTAGCTTTTAACGCCGCAGCGTTTGCATTATCATTATAATATATATGACGGAGGATTGGCGTGCGTGCCTATATTATTGATTCCGCCTATCGTATTGCTAACTTGAGATGAGCGCGGCAAAGGATACTGTTTCCTTAATATCGGAATCTCAAGGAGCTGGAGGACGTCGACCCAGTCGATGGCCATCCGTAAGTAGAACTTTGGACCTTATTCCGAATGATCAAAGGCGGGCGAGTTTGGCAAGAAAAGAGTCTCTTAATATACCCGGTAAAGTAGAATCCGGAACAGATCAGGCGGGAAGGGATAGTCCGAATCAAAGGGGCTCCATAGGCTCAAGAAGAGAAAGTAACCGATCTAATGAATCAAGAGTAAGCGCAATTGACTTTTCAAAGTTGGAGAATAACGGAACGAAGAAAGAAGACGAAGATAAGGGGAAAACAGTAACGAATACTGATTCATTCATAAGAACAGCAATACCTTATTTACCTCCTTCCGTTGCTGTTTTGTGTCTAATCCTCAACATCGTAGTCCCAGGAACAGGTTGGTTGAAAGATTTTTCATTTTTTCATTTTTGCTATACTTATATAAATAATATAAATAAGAACTGACATATTTTTTATATGACGTTATCCTATTTAATTAATAAGGATATTTTGATATCTTTCAACAACTTTTGCTTATCTTAAGTATTCTTAGGAACAATTTTGAGCGGACTGTGTTTGTTGTGCTGCGGAAAATCAAGATTGGCAAGTAAAGACGACGCAGTTATGACAGTTTTATGCGTAAATATATGTATTGGAATATCACAGTTGTTTACAGTAACCTTTCTTCTGGTTGGATGGTTCTGGAGTTTAACTTGGGGTATTTACATGGTAATTTTAGCTGGTAAGTAATATCTTGGGAAAAGGTATTGTCATCTTGTCAATATTTCAATATTATTTTTTTTAAACAAAAGAATTGTCGCAATTATCACCAAGAATCGACTTTATAAATGAGCCTACTTCAGATTTTCATGAATTAATTAACATTCTCTTTCTCTTTAGCTGAATATCGTAAAGAACAAAAGATGAAAAGAGAAAAACAATTACAAGCTATGGCACTAACAGCTTTCGGTTCCCCTATTCGACCTTGGTCTTTAAGGACATAAATAAATAATTAACTTACTTTTTTTATATCACTTGAATTTTCCTGTTTTTTCCTATTGCTTACCTAGATTTTAGATAAAGTGTTTGAATAAAAAAAAGAAAATCAATTCTATATTCTTTTAATACAAAGACCCTATTAAATTGTATAGCAGTTATAAATATCTTGGAATATCAAATGTCTTGAACTCGTTAACATTTCTAAACAAATAGAATACGCGAGCAACTAGACTATTTGATTATACTTTTGTTTTGAAAGTGGCGCCTAGTAGAAACTGGTATATAACTGACAATTTTTCGAAAACATGGAATAAGAAGTCGAGTTGTGTTACAGATGAGACTTGCCATAGCTGCACGAGTAATTTATTAGAAAATATGTCTAATGTAAAAAATCTTCGTAGTCATATAAATTGTCATATACCCATTGATGAGGAATCTGTTTGGCCATGGGCGAGAAGCGGTCATCAGATGGTCTCTGACAATAATTATTCGCTGTATTTGTATGGGGGTTATAACCCTTTCTTTATGGCCTGCACAAATCCAAAATATCCTCTGTTTCCTGAATTATGGAGGTATAATACTATCACAAGAGAATGGGCTTTTCTAGAGACGGAAGGTGATGCGCCTCAACATTGTGCATCTCATTCAATGTTTTATTATGATTGCAAATTGTGGGTGATTGGAGGAACGGGATTCCCTTTTGGTTATGGACTTAATAGTGAAATATATTGCTGTGACTTGAAAACTCTTACATGGAAAATGGTTAATTCTTCGGGAAAACGACCTATGCCTTCCTACGGTTCGGCTGTGGCCTTGGAAAAAAATAAACTTTGGCTCGTACTTGGAACCAGCGGTTATATATATCATAATAACATATGCTGTCTAAACTTGAAAACTTTTGAATGGGAGGAATATACAACAGAATTGAACGCACCTCAAACTAGGAACGTGATTCAAAATATATTCTAAGTAAAAGTTAAAATGGCTATTAAAACTGATCAATTACATTTTGTTTAGGGAAAATGTAGTATTATAAAAAATTAGCAATGTTCCCTATTTTCAGTGAAGCAATCAATCTAGAAGGTCTCCATCAAAGTATCCTAATTACACTCTAAATCATATTTCAATGATGTTTTATAGATACTTTTATGCAAATTTATGTAAAGTAAATATTTTGATGATTAATTAATCTAAAAATATCGAATCACGTTCTTAGGTATCGTCACGAGATAGTAATTCATAATAGTCAATTTATCTTGATTGGAGGTGGTACGAAAGAAGAAGTGTTCTCTTTGAAGTGCTTGGACGTTTTCGATTTGGAAAAAAGGAGTTGGTCGAAAGTGATGACCATACTTGATTCTAAACACACAAAGCAGAGCTATCCACTAGAAAGGATGTGTCACTCAGTGTCAAAATGGAAAAGTAAATGCTATATACTAGGAGGCAAAAACAATACAGGAATTTTAAACGATATTTGGGAGCTAGATTTAGATACATTCTCATGGAAGCTCTTAGCATGGAGCTTAAATGTTCAAGTTAATTTTCATGCAGCATCGATGCTAAATAACGGAAGGTTATTTTGGTACGGTGGTAATCTCAGCTTACAAGAATTTTCTTCCGCCAGTTTTAAATTCGAAAAACAAAACAGAACTGCCCGCCTCTGTTCTTTATCTGTTCAACTGCCTACCTTAGAAGAACTATCGATATATGCGCTTTTTAGATACTTTCCACAATTACGACTATTGGATCGACAAGAATTAAGATCCTTAGGAGTTCCAGTATATTTTGTTAATATTATTAAAGGACAACAAGGCTCTCCACCTCCAAAAATTTTTAATAAACTGCAAACTTTCAAATTGACAACAGAAGATTACGAAGTGAATGATTCGTTGGTTGATAAAGCAAATGATATTTTTACGAAGGCATTTGGATCATTTTAGATCGATAAAAGTATTCATTAAAAATAGTTTTTCATTGGTTTAATTTCTACAGTACACCAACTCTAACGCAAATTATCTCTCTTACAATCTCAAAAACACTTACTCCCATCTAAATTCACACAGTGTTTATAAAAACATTTAGAAAAAAGAAAGAGTAAATAAGAAGAGTAAAGTTTCTTTGTCTTTCACCTGAGAAATAGAATATTATAGAAAAGTTTCATAGTTCATAAATTATAATTAATTTCTTAGTACCTTTAATTCTGTGTTAAAGATGTTGTTCACTCTATTCCCTTTCCTCTTTCAATAATCTTAATAATCAATGAATAAACTTTTCGAGGAATTTTTTTTTATTTTCTTTTATCATCATTGTTTCCTTTTTTTTTAAAGAAAAAAAAGTTAACAAAAGGGTTAAGAGGCTTTATATAGATTTTATTTGAATAGTGTTGTTTGTATTTTTTTTCTTCTTTTGTATTATCAATAAGCAAATCTTGTTTAATAACAGTAAAAAAACATAGAATTTAGAATAAGTATACTTTATTCAGTTGTCAGAATCGCTACTTTCTGATAGATTTACAGTGTTTATCTTCTTTGCACTTTTATTATTCATTTTTAATAGGGCATTTTTTACTCTTCTGCTCTTGATTTTACGTTTTCTCTCCGTCATATAAACAACCGATGATGATTTTGGCATGAATGAGGTAATTTTCAATTGATTTGAATGCTCTTCCTTTCTCCTTTTGAATACTGGAAGCAATAATTGATCGGCTTTGATAGAACTCCAACCGAGTTTTTTACTAGCGTACCTAATTGATTTTTTTAAGGACAAAAGCCTGAATAGAAAGGAAGTTTATATAAACTTTATACAACTTACTCTTTTAACACGTCAAAGTCAGCAATCCCCCAATGAAATTGCTCTTTACAAACATCAATCGTTGGATTCATGAAAGATTTATAAGCAACTTCGCTGGGGAAATCTGCAACAAGAATAATAACAATATAATAATTGTAAATCTAATAACTTTCATAAAAAAAAGCCAAACAAGACAAACAAAATATATATAAATTAACTTACTATCTGGAAAATGAAACTTTTTCAGTTTTTTCTTTAACTTTGTATAGATACTATCATCGTTTGTCTTTTGAGCATTTTCCCACCATTTTCTTATAATTATAAAGTTTAAATGTAAAAGAAAAGCAGATAATAATTTAATTTTATATATAAAATATCTACTTGAGATTAGTGAGCACTTCAAAACCAGTTCCCTCAAATTCAACTAAAATTTCCATACTCGTTACTGGGCCGATATTTTCTATTCCTACAGAATAGTCGCAACCACTTAATAAGCCTATATTGATTAATTTCTCCCTGGTTAATGCTGTGTGAAGTGAGAGGTAGAGAGGGAAAGAGTGAGAGAGAAGCAGATTATATTTGCGTATAAAATATTTAATTGATTTATAGCTCTTACATAATGTATCATGTAAATCTTGAAACTTGTATACTTCAGCGTATTTATCGCTATTAAAGAAGTTCTTATATACAGTTTGTCCTCCAAATAGCCAGATATCACTATCATCCGTAATTGTACCCTGGATATAGGATAATTAGAAGAATACTAATTTAAGAAAGGTAGTAGCGTCTAAAAAAAAATGATTAAATACTTACATGACTTAAACCTTCATAATCTAAGAAAGCGCATTGGGCTTCGGCTTCTCCTGGGCTATTAATATATGGTAAACTGAATAATTTTAATAATTCTTGAGCTTCAACTCTCATCTGTTCATTTAATGTTATAGCTAATCTATCCATTTTTCCTCTTTCTTTACTCAAAAGTCTATTCTCTGCTTGTAGTTTTTCGCTTAGATCATCTAATTGTTTCTAATAATTTGTTTTCATTTAAAAGGGAATTAGAAAGAAAATAAGCTTCACCTCGGTTACTCCGTTAAATTCATTTTCATTCAATGCTTTAATAAACTGACTTCCCAATTCGGATCTTTCATCTTCAGAATCGGCTGGGATTGAATCAAGAACAATTTCAAAATCTTCGTCGTCTAAGGAATAAATATTTTTCAATAAGATTTTACTAGTCAAAAATTACAAAATGTTCGTACCGCTACTAATTGAAGTAGGACTTCCTGTGATTTTATCATCAACATCCATTTCCTTTGAATCTATCATTTTCTTCCTATCATCCGTGGACATCATTTCCCTAATTTCCTCTATTTCCGGTAATGTACTATTCTTCTTAGAATCAGTAACCTTAACCATTTCGGTCGAAATTGAAGATGTGAAAATCTGAGAATTTTCTTGTTCCGTTGCAATAATTTGTGATGGTATAATCGCGTCGATTGTTGTTGTTGTATCATCCTTCTCTACCGGTTTCTTCTGTTTCATCATTTCGCATACTTCCTCAACTGACTCTTTAATTTTTCCATCTTCTGTTGAAGGTTTATTAGTCTCTTCCGTAGAATCCTTATTATCATCTTTTACAGCCTCTTTACTCTCGGTTTCATTAACTTCCTTTATTTTTATTGGACCTTTCACTTCAGATGTTCCTTCAAGGGGTATTTCAACAATTCTCTTCTCCTCAGTACTTGGAATAGTAGTCATTTGTTTGACATTTTGTGAATCGCCCCCAGAGGTATCTATTCTTTTCGGTCGTGTCTTTTCAATGTTTGAAGTTTCCTCTTCCTCGATCTTCTCTAAAGCCTTTCTTCTTGTTTCCATATGTTTTTTAGCCATCTCAAAAACATCTATATTCGTATAATCTATCTTCTCGTCTTCTTTCTTCTCTTCTGGTTTACTATTTAAACCTTTAACTAAATAAACATGACTGTCGTCCTCCGAGACAATCCTCTTGGATAAAAGTTTACTATTTCCGTATTTTTCTATGACTGCGGAACCTTGTTTATTCAACTCGTCTCTAACAAGTTCAATACGATCGTTAATTCTACTTTTCTTCTTTAAACGATCCATTTGAAAGGACGAAAAGTCTTCGGCAACGGGAGGTAATTTATCAATGGTTTTCCAACTATTCCTTTTTTCCTTCTCCTTCAATTCAATCAAAATCTCATGTTGCATATCATACGGAAGAGAGCGAAATTGCTCAGATTCCATATCAATTTGATCTAAATTCTCAACCTAACAATTTAGATATATAAAGAATCTTTTATAAGAAGAAATTAAACGCTATCATATCCACTTACGTATTCTTGTAATGGATTATCATCACTCGAATCAGATGATTCATCAATGGTTTCTGGCATTCTACTTTCTCCTCTTAATTCAAACAGATCAGTTTCAAAACTTGAATTTAACGATGGTAATTCAATATTATCGCCAGATTGGGATCGACTTGCAGCAATAGCATGTTGCTTTAATAGGTTTTCCAACAGTTTTTTATTTATTTTATCTTTTCTTTCTAAGTTTTCCTCTCTTTTCTCTTTTCTTTGATTCTATTTTACACGTAAATATATACATTATAATGCATCGTTGTGAATACAATAATAGGATAAGATGAGAACAGTATCATACCAAAGCAATCTTTTTTATTGTTGGAGCAGCTCCATCAAATACAAATACTGGTTTTATTCTATAATACAATAATTTACAAATTCTATTAAAAAGTAGACTAAGATGAGCATTATGTATAGGATTTCCATCTCTATCTCTCATGCCCTTGAGAGCTTGATTTATCCAGATACTTACATCTGAAGAATGCGAATATTTTTAAATCGGTCTAACATTTTACTTATTCGTATAATGATTTATAAATATAAACCTATTGCCAATACTTTTCCGGAAAGACTCTCCAGATCTACAGCTTTTCCTGTAGCATCTATTAATTGCCAAAGACCCTGAACACCCATACTGCAATTATTCTTTCTTAATATCTCTCAAATATTATTTGCTTAAAATCCTGAAGAGACTATGAAAGCCTTTCTGTAGTAATGAAAAAGATGGATAAAGAGCGAAACAAATGATATGCTTATTTAGTTTTATTAACTATATAAATAGTTATCAATTAAACTGTTTTTTTTTTACTATATGGAAATTAGAGAAAGTTCAAATACTGGTAAATCATAAAGCATATCATACCAGTTAGGCAAATGCAGTCAATATCATCTTTTACTATGTAGGAACTCAATTATCGAAAGGATTTCGAAATAAATAGAAATCTGTATATATCAATACATAGGTAAGATTAAACCTTGACATTTATCTTTAAACGAAATATTCTTAAATGGTAAATATAAACTGGGAAAAAGTGAAGTTTTATAAATATCTAAGAGTGAAAAAGAGAGTTTTTTTTATTAGACGGCTAACTTTACGTTGATTCTATCTAAAAAGTTTCCAATTGATGAATTATTACGTTTATTAATATTTTTCATCATAAACATATTCAAATTTCTACAATTTTAATAACGAACAAAGAGAGAAAAGAACAAAATGAAAAATAAATGTATAGTAACTATATTTGTGTTGATAATATTGAAAAATTGCTTGACAAACGAGCATTTTAAAGGCAAAACTAGAGGGAAGCAATTATATAGTTTATTGAGGAATAACGATTTAAGTCCGTTTGATGATAGACCATCAAATGTTAATGAAAAAGTTCGTAAAAAACGAGCTATTCTTGCATTAGCTACTCTCGTTGCAACGATTGCATCAGCTTTCAGTTCTATAAGTATGATGGCTATGGGAGAAAAATCAGCTCAAAGATCACTTTATAGGTTAGAATATAAAATAGAAAATAGTACTTTTACTTGGAAATTAATAGAAACCTGGTATTTTCTTTACAATTTTTTAACACATTAGTATTTCTCTACTCCCCCATTAAAAACATATAACAAACAAACAGACTATGGACTATAAAGCAAAAAGAAAATTTTATGCGTTATAGTACTACTTATTTAAATTTAGAGGAAGAAAAGACAAGATCTCTTTTAAACGCTGATAATGGCTTGTATAAAATGAAGAATGATCCTAGAAAAAAGAGAAAGTATAGGACTAAATATGTTTGTTTATATATTATTTTACATAGTAAAGTAGTATCTAATTATCAGATATATATTCTATATTCTCAATTATAGAATGGTACATCGAAATATGATGGAAACTTAGATAATCTGGAATATAGCGACGATATACCAGAGTATTTAAAGTATTTTGATGAATCACTACCTGATATGACTAAAAGAGAGTATTTAAACATCATGGAAAAGGAAAAAGAGGAAATTAGCAAGGAATATGAGGAAATGGATAAATGGACGACTTTACGACCTCTTAAAGACTATCATTCTATCGAAAATCGGTACACATATACATCTTTAAAGAAACCTATTAGAGATAATCAAATAGCTAGTAAATCTTCTCTTATTCTAATTATTTTTATTATATTTCCGTTGTTTTCTATTATTTCAATTATATCATCTTTAATCATTGTAATATCTTCGAGAAAGTACCGAAATTCTCATAGAAACTTTAATATTGGAGATACTTTAGCATCTCCTACTTCTGATTCGCTGACTTGTTCCCAAAAGTATCACTCTTCTTTATCAGCGTCTTAATCATGTGTAATAAAAAACGAATGACAAAAAATAATTATCTTTTAATTGCTATTTCTTTATGAATAATTAATTTATCGCTTCGTTTACTCCGGAAAATTTTATACTGTAGCTTCTAATTCTTGTTCATTTCCGTTTTCTTTTTCAAGCATCCATCTCATCAGGTTATCTTCTGGATAGGTTACTTCCTTAAGCTCTACTCTTTTTATCCATACACTTTTTGAATTGAACGACAGGAAAACAAACGTAGTTAGCACAAATGGAAAGGCACCGAGCGGAAGTTGTCCGCTATCTTGTTTCAACCATATTGAAAGGGTTGCATGTGTGAAACAAGTCACGATAGCATTGATTAGTGAAATAAAATAGGTTTGGGGCGTAAGATAATAAAAGAATCCTCCTGTTGCAATACAAGAAAGCACTGACGTATATCCCCATAAACCAGACTCTATTACTCCTTGAGGAATTTCCAAAACAATGCCTAATACATAGAAAAGAACATGAATCTACTACTAAGGTGATTATGGAAAGTCTTACATGTCAGAATGCTTAAAAGAGCACCAAACACTGCTTGAAAGGCCATAATGGGTGAGGAGATAAACACTGCAACAATAACAAACCATCCAATCTTGTAATCGGAAGGCCCAAAAACTGCCGATATTGCTCTGGGTATTCCAGTGAAAATAGTATCAAACTTATAACTAACATTCGTGAAATTCGAGTGTTCCGATGACATAATTGGAATATTTTCAGCTAAAGGATTGGCTGACCCTCCTCCAGCGATCAAGATTAACATTACAGAAAAAGGAAGAGTCATAGGTGGTAAATTAACATATGATAATATTTTACTCAATCCTGATGATATGTATATGCTAAAGAGGAGAATTTACTTATCTTAATATCAATTGTGCATATAATTATTCTATTCCAATACACACCTGATTATTCCCACGAAAATACATAGTAAAAATATCCATTTATAATATTCAGATTTATCAATAACAAACGGTAAAAGAAGGCCAACTAAATGCCCGTTAAATGTAATTAAACCACTTGATATAGTTGAACGATCTTGTTTTGTTAATAAAGCCATCAAAATAGCTGTTAGTAAACTAATTAATCCACAAACAGCAGCGTATCGACTGTAAATTAATAAACTGCAAAATATTAGGAAACCAGATAAAGGATTATTGACAAAAATGGGTTGACTCATGGCCCGAAATATCCAAAATGGTATTCGTAATAAAATATGCTTTTCGCTTAAATAATAATCTAGAGATGACATATTTCCCATATACTTAAACTGAAAACAGTGAAGTTGACGAAAAATTTCAAAACATTTCAATCGAGGTGTCTTTCTAATTTTAATTGATTGATTTCGTTCTTCCATTTTATTTCAAAAATTTTTGACAATTTCTAATATCAGGGGAGTTGAAGACACCACTGGTTGCTCAACAATGGCCAACTAATGAAAGGTAACACTTTTTTTCAAACATATGCAAAGAAAGCAACTCCTTGTGACTGGCCTTTGAATTCTTTTGCTCAAGTGACATAGAAAGAGTCGGCTAAAAAAATTTTTCCATTACCGATATGAAATATAATCATATACTTATGCTTTATACTTTTCTATTGAATCGATTCAATATATAAAGCATGAAGATAGCGCATATTAATATTTAATAGTATTTTCGTCCTTCTTCCAATGGAAGGATAAAAGCAGTATTTTGTTATTCATTACAAGCAACTTTTATTTTTAATGCGTAAATAATTGCAAAAAAATAAAATGATAAGTGTTTAATAATCAGATAGTTTAATGCCTGCTTGAAATATGCATATCGCCACCTATTGGACAATCTCTGGTTCCCTGTCCGCTTTTTACTTGCAAACCAGCTCTTAAAACTGCACTTCTTACCAGAAGAGACTTCATTCTCCATTCGTATTCTTTGCCTACTTGAAGAGCTTTTTCAAAAGTTGTCTTTCGTTCATCAACACTTTTAGCGTACAAAATCTGATTGAATATAAAATAACATGCATGTTTAATTCTTTCGAAAAATAGATATGCTTATAATACCTTTAATTTACTGTCTATTCTAGCATTTATTTGACCATCCAATATCAATTTCATAAGCTCATCTTCCAGAGCAGAGATAGTGGTATTGAAGGCTGCTGCCATCTTGTGCATATTGGCGCTCGTATACGGTCGGAAATATTGTTTCAAAGCTCGCTTTCTTATCTCATTGTATAAAACGTCGACATGACGGGCAAGGTACAAGTCTAATAGCAACCCATCTTTCATCCTATCCAAGGTGCTTAGGCATTGGGCGTACTTGGAGTTATAAAAGTCGTAGAGAACTTCTCTAAGCTGAGGTTCCAACTCCAAGAAGAGTTTAAAGGAAGCAGAACTTAGGACAAGTCTTTGCAATTCCTGCCTATCGAAGGTAGCTAAAGATGTGAGGACGCCATAAACGGCTATATTGTTAGCGCTAATTAAATCAGGCATCTCAGAAAAATCAAACGAAGCTTGAAGAAAAGATTTTGCTGCCGATTTGTACTTTCCAAGACAAAGTTCAGCTAGACCGGATGCACATTTCAGGCGGGTAACGACATTTCGATGATTATCTTCTATATCACTGGTACAAGATCCTTGGGCTTTATTAACGTAGCTGAGGACGTGAGACCAATTTTGAAGGTACACGCTCACCTTAATAACATTCATACACATATTTATAACATGCAATGAGCCGGTACAATAGTCTCTTGCTCTTGAAAAGCATTTTAGAGCATTATTCAAATCACCGCAGTCTAAGTAGTGATCCCCAAGATCATCTAGGCCTCGTCTAATACTTTCTTTAATCGAATTAGACTTAAAGTTCTTCAAATCTGTGTCCAGCTTTTCTAATTTCAAAGCGGCTTTTTTGGTGGTCATCTCTAGCCAAACATTGTCAGTTGGGAGCGCATGTGGGGCCGACAACTCTATATGCCGTATAATTTGCTGATAAAAAATGGTATTTAAAGTTTGCATACAAGTTTGTAAGGCCGTCTTTAGAGCTTCCACGCGTAGTGGTGGACAATGTTCAGCGATAAATTGTAACCGGTACATTTTAGCCAATCCATTAAAATTTGAAATCAGTGACTCCAAGTCAATATTGGGATTTTCGACAATATGACTTTCAAAGTTCATATTGTCATTTTCCTCTGGAATAACGTCCACCTGCATGGGTTCCATTCGTTTCTGTTTGACAGAGAAAACACGAATTAAAGATCTAAACGAAAATTGAACTTCAACTGTGGGTAATCTTCCTAGTATTTCCGATAGATTGTTGAAAACACTATCAATGCCTTGATGAAATATCAGAATATTATTCAAGTGAGTTGGTAAATAATTCAGCAATTTAATTTAATACGAGGGTAAAGTTATACCTCCCAATGTCACACCGGAAGTGCGCTAGAAGAAAAAAAATCTTAGAGCTCCATCTAGCGGATCTCACTGAGAAAGAACAACAACTTCCTATTTGAAATAATATGCTGTATAAACTACTGTAAAGTCTTCATTGATCGTTTTGGTAAATGAGATAATATTTTACATATAAAAAAAATCAACCATAATAAAATATTGATAGAAACTAGACAGTTGTATTTAGAATATCAACCGAAGTCGACATATGATTGATAGATGATGATAACAAATCCATTTCTAAACTATAATCTGTAACTGAGTGAAACGATTCTTGACTTTCTTTCTGTAATCTTTATAATAAATTCTATATTAAATCAAGGAAAAATTAATTATATTACTTATAATTACAATTGTGCAATATCATTGTCAGTTTTATCATCATTCTTCAATTTATTATCTCTAATATATTCTTCCTTTCTTCTTCCTTTTTCTATTCGTTCTTTACCAATCTCCTCCTCGAACAGAGAAGCTCTTTGATGACAAAAATAGAACTTAATAAAGATGTAAAAACGACAAAAGAAAATATGTATCGCCGAAACTAAGCAAATTCCAGTTGGAAAGAATAAGAAAACTAAGACAACTTTCTCCTTTGTTGTACATAGTCGAAAGCATTTATCTTCCATGATTAACTACGATATTCTTGTTTTTAAAAATACACAATGAACGAATTCTATATACAAATATCGTATTACTTTTAAAGATTCATTGATGTCATCTAGTAGAGAGCATAATTTAATTATTTAACATGGAAAGTATATATATTAATATTTAAATATATGCAAATAAATGTAGATTAGGATTATTATTTTTGTTAATAAAATTACATATAGCATTATACACAATATAGACAATATATTTCTTATATAAAAATAGATTTTGGAGGTGAAAGCTTCTGAATTGGAATAGCTCCCTTGTTCCTTTGAATGTTTACATTTTTCTTTCCTTCTTAAATATAAATAGAGTAGAAATGTTAATTTACAATAGTAGACTATATATGCTGATATGAATAGGCCCATTATAATGTTAAAGTTTGATTTATCATTTAAAATAGGAACTAGAATTGTTTCATTTCCTATATCAAATACAACACCTGTTTCCGATGATTTTTTTTCATTTTCTTTTATTGCTATTACTCTCACTTTTTTAAAGTTGATATTCATGTTTTAGGAAGTTCTGATTCCCATATTTCAGTTTTATTCTCTGTTTGTTGTTATCCATTGATTTATTATTTCTACTTTGAATCTATTTGACGTTGTAAACCTTTTTTTCCCATATTTAACAACACTTCCAATTGAAACCTTTGACTATAATAATAACTTTGTTTTATCCAATTAATATGACTTTGAAATACATCCCTATTTTCCTAAATTAGCCTATAAATAAGGGGATTTTAATACCTTTATAATTAATATAATTACATACGAATCTAATTTAAATAGTAAAATATTTATAACCAACAATAATCTTCATATTAACTAATTTCTTTATTATATATGAATAAATTTGCATATTAAATTCACAAGTTCTCATAATTAATCTTACAATGAAAAGAACAATTGCTATTTTTATCATGGAACTATAAATTTTAAATGTTTAGAATCACATAAATTATTTTATTTATTGAAAAATGCAACATAAAAAAGCACAAGTTTTCATAATTAGGTGCTTTTTTCTTGACATTTTGTTGAAAGAGTTGAATTAGATGTAAATTTAATTTGTTCTAAAAATGGATACACATATAAAAGGAACGTTTATAAATAATTCATATATTTGTTCAAACCTTGTGAATTTCTATTGGTAAATTCGGAAGCTGCAAACAAAAAAGATTAATGAATATGTATTTTAATTTCATAAGATTTCATTCCAGTTCATCTGGAAAGGGAGAGATCATTCTGCTTAGTTATGAATGTGGGGATATATTAACAAAAGCTCCCCAGCCCTCCCTCCTATTCTAACCCTATATTTTCTTCTGAAAAAACTAACCATCTTTTACAACGTCGCTATTAGTTTTACTTGACTTAAGCATTCTATTAAAAAAGAGATATTTTCTTATATATCGACGATAAAAGTGTAGAAAAACTACAAAAATGACAGCTATGCAAAGTAAACTAATGAGGATGTTTAAATAAGTATTGGAAATATTGGAAATCTCATGAAGTGTCTTTTTAGGATCGTCTTCCATTTTAGTACTAAACTTCCCAGTGGATCTTTTAGTCCATAATGTGTTAAATGTATATTTATTATTATAATAATCGCTTTTATATGAAATTTCATCTTTTGAATTCGATGAATTAAAGAGAATATCTTTTGTTACTAATATGGTTCCACCTATTATTCCAAAAATAGATATTGCACTTATAACACCGGCAAGGATGTTAATTTTTTTCGAGCATCTACAGCAGAAACATTTGTTGCTATCATCGTTATCAGGGTCAATTCTGAATCGTTTTGGCATCTTTGCGTTTTTAGCATGTTCTATCAATTCCAAAGATACATCATTATCATCACCATCAAATTCTTTCAATTCTTGTTTACTATCTGTCTTTTTATCTAGAGGAACTAAAGCTTCTTCGTAAAGATCCGATGTCAAAACTTTTATATCCTTTACACTTTCAATAGTTATCTCTTGTTCATCGAATCTTATAAAGTAATTAGTTTATAGACATAAATATATATATATAAATGCTGTATAACTTAATTAATACTAGCTTATTAAAAAGCGGTAATATTTCATTGACCTTATCCTGAATGTAGTCAGAGTTCTTTTGTAGCAATTTAATTCTAAGTATTAACCTATCTAATACATATTCATTATCAATATTATTAATAGTTCTAAATCTCCTGTAAAGCAAATAAGATTGAATTTTATTTGTTTGTTTATTTGTTTTTTTTTTTAAAAAAAAGTTAATGAAAGTGATTTTTTTTACCTTTTAAGATTCTTGTCTTTCAAGGTTATTGAACTTAGATGTTTTATTCCATAGTAATAGAAATTCACTAATAGTATAGTCATTCTTACATAACTTTTTAACTGGTTTAAAGATCTGTAAAATTACGAAGATTAATACAAATGTTTTATTTACTTTTATGTTTTCTTAACAGTTTATCCGCACTATCATAAAGATTTGATATTGATTCATGAATATTTTGAGGTAGAAAGAGAATATCATCATAATAAAAGAATAGTCTATCATCTTTAAATATATCTTCAAAAATTCTCTTATCTATATGTTTAATTTCATCTGCAAATGTAGATAAATCTCCTTTGTTCAAAAACCTATCAGACAATTCTGAAAGAATGAACTTATGAACTTTATGTCAGTTTTTTTAATATAATTACTTATACCATAAAATCGCTCAGATCTTAAATTAAGAATATACTTGGAAGGTTCTCTATCTTGCCAAAACTTTTTATTATAATGAAGAATAATACTATTAAACTCATCCGACGCCAGACGTTTAACAAAATCAAAGTTTATTAATTCATTATCCATTTTATTCATAATATTTACAAAGTCTTTTGTATTTTCTTTAAATTTGTTAAAATCACTTAAAAATCGATAAAAGTTTTATTATAATATTGAAAATAAATTGATTATATTTTACGATAAATCTGGAATATCATTTTCCGGAAATATTTCTTCAATAGCATCATAACCTCTCTTTAAAAGTGATGAAAATGAATCAAAACGATTAATTAAATTTTTGATGAGTATTAAATCTTTCTTAGCTTTTTTAGCATCATTTCTAAAGTTTCTATTAAAGGAAAGAAACAAAGAGCTCTATTAAAACAGAGAATTAATTTATGTATTTTTTACATTACTCAAAATATAATGCACTTAATGAATCTAATGCTTGAGATATCTTTTCAGATGTTCTTAATCTCCAAGTTAAACCAGTTTTTATTTGGCTAATGTAAAATGAACCTTGTTCTTTAAGCGAATATCTAAAGGATTCCGATATATCGTAAATTTCACTTTATTTACGAAAATAAAGAGGTTATTTAAGAATAAGATTAAAGAAAAAATAAGATATTTAACATTGAACTCTTAAAAGCTCTAAAGCATTTTTCATAATTTTCAACTATTTGATCCTTTAATTTCTTACTAAAGAACGTATCAATCAAGGAGGATATTCGATAGTTGGTATCATATTCTCTCTGCATCTCAAAATGATAATTATCAAGTGATAAGTCTCTTAACATAAATGAAACCTCTTTATCAACTTTTGAAGGTTTTCGAAAAAACGAAGGATTTTCTAGAAATCGATACAAAGTGAACATTTCTAAATATATAATATATTTCCTAACCTATTCCTATGTATCTCTTTCTTTGTAACCTTTTCAAAAGAGCCTTGTTAAGTGGTAATCCTTCATCCGACGCTTTGTCAAAGTTTTTATAATCCTCTTGATAATTATCTTTGTGTTTATATATATGTATATATATATATATATATGGAATATAAGAAATTTTAAGATAAAATGATACATTTGTTCGTATTCGGAGCAGTCTTGTATTTATTTTTAGAGTCTAAAATTGCATATTGTAAGAGTAAATTATATTAAATATTGAACAGCATGGAAAATATTATACCCTCCGGTGTTTGTTTATCAGGAAAGTACTCTAGCACTTGACCTAAGCAAGAGAAAAATATACAACTTCATCTATATTTACTTTGTACTAAGGAGAAACATACCAAGTTTTATAATATCGCTATCACTCTTTCCTTATTTATATGAAAAATGAATAAATTTAGTTATATTTGCATATATTAAATATACAGAAATAAAATTTATATATATATATATATATATATAGTTAACTCCTAATCGTCTTTTTTCTTCCTTTAATAAAATATATAAAGAATAAATGTAATTTATTTTGCTGATATGGGTCATTCTAGTAATAAAAACCTGTTAAACTAGCTATTTGAACAAAGTAAAAACTCTTATTTTGATCCTTAAAAATAGATAAATAACATGGCATTAATTACATAGTAGAAAGATATAGTTATATAGTATTTATGATAATAATTATTAATAAAACCTGAGAAATGCTTAGATTTTGTAATTGATTATTTGTGTCAATTCCATAACAAAGTGTAATTAGAGACATTAACGTTAGATAGTAATAATAGTAACAATAATAATAACAATAATAACAGTCAATTAAGATCATTCTTTCTATCTATAATTCTATCTTTCTATATTTATAACATCCATTATCACCAAAGAAAACTAGTGGTGGCAAACTATCTATACAATCTAATTTATATGAATATTTATTGTTATTTATTCATTTAAATAGAATATTTTTGAAATTTTAAATAGATAGTTTTTTTCCATAAGATTTTCTAACAATTGTTAATTGATTCATAAACTTTTGACGAATAAACTGGTAGAATTCGTATTCTATTGCTAATAAATCTCTCATAAAAGTAGCAGTTTTATCTAATAAAGCTGATTTCTTTATTGTTTTATATTTTACTTCGACATTCTTTTGCTTTTTTAAATAGGTTTCGTAAATTCCGCTAAAGAATAATGGAAGGAAATAATCAAGTACTTCGGTTGTTTCTTTTAGATATTCTGTTAATCCAACAACAGCGAAATAATTTTCAACATTGTAGATTGCTTTATCTAGAGCTTTTCTTGTCGGTTTTCTTTAATGTTTCACAAATATTATTCGTAAACGTGTAATATCTAATTACTAACCTGCAAAAGGGCTCATGACCGCAAAAGAAAGGTATAATCTTGTAATATCCTTCTTCAGCACTATTTCCTAACGGTTCAACACATTCCGGGATATTCTTACTAACACATTCATCAAAGGACTGTAAGAAAATAATTAATTATCAATATTATAGAATATACAAGATAGATCTTACTCGATAGCGAGTTGCATTATCCATATCTCTTATATGATCAGGTTGAAATCTTCGAAAATAATAGAAAGAACGCATTCTCTCTATAGGATCTCGTATAACATTAATATAGGTAGGCTGGGTTCCATTATACCTAATAAAATATATTCTTGAATTTTAACTTGGAAACCTGCTTCACTCACTTTGAAAATTCTAGAAAATGATAATGTCCTTCAAGGAGAAAAGGGCCAATGCTCTCCTCAAAAGTTTCAACTGTTTTATAATTATATTCATCTTCATGGAAATAAGGACTATACTCCTTCAGTTCGTGTACTTGAAATTTATTCGTTTCAGCAGATGTCTTTATTAATTCAATTATAGTCCGACTCCCACATTTAGGAACTCGATTGTAGAAGATTTTATTTAGTTGCACTTGTTTGTTTACACTTTGTAACGTCCCTCTGTCAGTGCGTTTAGCTGACGATAAGGTCAAGACTGGTTGAGTAAGAACCGATCGATTTAATTTCTTCTTAGTAGGGTGTATATTATTGAGAGAAATATGAAAATTATGATATACCAGAGCAATTATCAATAACGTTTGACACACAAGAACTGCCGTCAAAATATAATTGCTTATCTTAACCATAACCTATGTAATTTTAACAAAGGAACAGTCGAATCTTTCTTCTTTGAAATTCAGATGTAATGAATAATATTAAGAAGTGACAACTATTTAATGACTTGAAACATTAATATGATACATATGAACAAAGAAATAACAGATTGAGTATCGTTTTTTTGTCAATGTAGTTAACACAACTAAAATTAGATTAGTAATGATTTAAACTGAGTATTAAATTCATGTATTAGATAACGATAATAAGGAAGATATGCAAATCATAACAATAAACAAAAATCAAAAATTATAACACCTGATTAGTCTTCCTTTTTCTTCTTTTTTAATATTATTGTTTTTTCAATATTAAGATTTTTTTCTGGTAATTTGCAACTGTTTCTTTAAATTTTTGCGTACAAAATTATAGAATTCGTATTCTAAAGATAACAAATCCTTCATAAAAATGACGGTTCTTTTGGACGGCTTGAATTTTTTTACAGTCTTATGTTTTATTCTTAGAATTGGGGCTGTTGAGAGAGAAAGAGAGAGAGGAAGAGAGTAAGAAATAAGGAATTTTCAATTAATTATATAATTAAAAGTACTATTTATATAAATATTTACATTGTTCCTTAAAAATACTTTGTAAACCTTCGAAGAAAGAAGGTAAGAAATACTCCAAAAGTTCGGCTGTCTCCTTAAAATACTCAGTTAGTCCAACAACAGTATAATAATTTTTAACATTCTCGATTGCTGTATTTAAAGCTTTCCTCGTTGGTTCTCTATAATTGAAATAAAAGTAATATCTAATTATTACGTAATCATAATAATTACCTGCAAAATTCTTCTTGACCGCAAAAGAATGGTATAATTTTAAAATATCCTTCTTCGGGATGATCTCCCATTGGTTCAACGCATTCGGCATGCTTTTCACTTACACACTCGTCGAAAGACTATTTATTCAAATATATATACTGTATTTACTGTATTTAGTAGTAATAATTGCCCTTACCCTATCGCGTTTAATACTCTCCATCTCTCTTTCATGTCCTGGCTGAAATCGTCGAAAGTAATACCAAGAGACCATTCTCTCCAGAGGATCTCTTATTATATTGATATAGATAGGCTGAGTGACATTATACCTGCAACGTGTCAAAGTGTATTCCATGTGTATTTAACAATTTCAAACTATTTAATTTGCATAAATAGTCTTAAAATTCTTAAATTTTTCCTTAAACGTTAAAATTTAGTAGGAAAATATAATAATTTTTAATTTATACCTTATTTATATACAGTAGTATATATATTTATTATATATGCTGTATAATTCCAAAAAATAGGCTGACTTTTGTTATAATATTTGCAATGTAAACTAGATTTATTTTACTTGGTTCAGTTGAAATCATTTCGCAAGCAATTAGGATATTTTTTGTATAAAGTAGCTTAAAAGTTACTCAAAGTTTACGTTTATTTAAATAGAAAATCGTGCATTTCTACTATGATTTACTCACTTTTTGAATTGCATAAAATGATAATGCCTTTCGTAGACAAAAGGTCCTGATGCTTTATCTATCCAACTTGCCAATTTTCTCTTCTCTTCTTCACTGTCGAAAAACGTCATATAACGGGGATCTCTAACAACTTGAAATCCATTCCTTTCGGCGGATAAATGTAATAAATCAATCATACTATGGCTACCGCACTTTGGGACACGATTATAAAAGATTTTTCCAAATGTTGATAGGTCATATGACCTACCATTTCTATAAAAAACACCTTTCCTTGTAAAGTAAAAGTTTTTATAAAGTAAAGCAGTTATCATAAAAGTTTGACAAACTATAATTAAAATAAGACTAGCAGGTTTACTCCTAGTCATATTTTTTATTGAAAGTCGTGATTGGACACTAGCCATACCATATGTATTAAACGATACGCATCATTAAGCCTTTGTTAGGTATTGTATTCAGCTAGTTTTAACAGCATAAAAAAGCTATAGACTGCATATATATAAACGTATATGAATATTCAAACATTTTTACTCCTTCTTATTCATTGTGTTTTTCCATTTCTTATTACTTCTTTTACACGATTTTGACCTATTTAATATCCTCGTACAAACTACTAGCCTGCTAAGGAAGAAAAAGAAGAGAATTAATAATAAAAGAAGATTGTTTATTTTTTTTTTCAATACTTCTAATAAGTTTGCGAGTTTTTGGAAAGTATTTTCCTGTTTTTCTAGATTATTAACAATTTCCGATCCAATTGCCAAACGTTTCTGGAGTTTCAATCGATTACAAACTTTTGATGATTTACATCTATATTTTTTAAACATATTGTTAAAGGGTATTATAAAAAAGATATGTTAAAGTCAAGAGGGTAGAATATATTTACTCCTGAGATGATCCATAGTTGATAAATGTGATAAATAGTATCAAAACAAGAAGGAAAATAGTTGTCTTCATCTTGTAAACAGTATTACTGTACTGTACACTACTTTGCACGCAAGTACGTGAGTAAGATTGGTTTGGCGCCTGGTTATTTTTAGATTTTGGTTCTCTTCTTTTGGCAGATGTTTCCTTTTCGTAAGCCTATTATTACACTTTTTTTCAATTGAAAGCGCCATCTGTAATATTAAAATGGCGCGAAACGACGACGACATGGATGTACTCGAGACTATAGAAGTTGATGATAGTGTCATTGCTAAGGAAAAGAATCAAAAATTAATTAGATTACCATTATCACGAATCAAACAGATTATTAAGATGGATCCTGAGGTAACATTAGCAGGATCGGAAGCCGTTTTTTTGATAGCTAAAGCAACGGTTCGTCCTAATCTTTTTTTTCGTACGCTTGTCAGATGACGATTACATTATAATTACTGTTTTTATATATTTTAGGAATTGTTCCTACAAGAATTTGCCAAAAATTGTGGTCGATTTGCAACTCAGGGTAAAAGAAAAACGCTAAAGAGACAAGATATAGGTAAATATACTCATTAGTATTGTAGAACCATTGGATTCCTTATTTCGAATATTATTAGATAGCGCAATTGATTATCATGATGCCTATGCTTTCTTAGAAGGTAAGCTATACATATTTCACGTATATATTGATAATAATATGATATAATTTTCTACTGTTTAGGAGCTCTAGAAACTTTAGAATAAATCAACTACATCAACCTATTATCGCTATATAATTTAAATATTCTTTTTGTGCATTTTTTAAACTTTTTTCCAAATTTATTTCATTTAAAGTTAAAATACAGGAATTATTTAAATTTTACTTAATCTTACAAAACGATTAGTTTCTTTTAATAATCGATTTTTTAAGATTTTTTCATTATTCCTCTCTACGGCTTGAAAGGCAATATTCTTCTTGTGATTTTTATCATCTCTATCAGAATCATTTGGTTGTATTTGCTAAAAAAAATATTTCATCAGTTTTATAAGAGAATTAACTTGAATCATTTTTAATAACAAACCTTATTCAAAGTCGATATATTAGGACTAATATCTGGTATAGACAGGAATTGAGAAGATTTACTATTGGTCTGAGCTTTTGATACTCTTCCCCTAGATATATACAAATATAGATTAACTATTATTATTATTCGTAAAATAATATAGTTAATAAGGTTTATTGAGATAATATCATATACCCGCATCTCGCTTGCATTAGACGCCCAAATGGAAAACTTTCGAACGTTTCCGTTTCTCTTTTACGCAGATAACCAAATTTTTTAATTAATTCATAAGATGTCATAGTATATTGATTCTGGAAAAAATTTGTTATCAATATATAAATTTTATTATAGTATCTTTATTACTTCAATGGTTACAGTTGGTCCTGGAATGGTTGTAAATAGACCAACTTTCCTTAATAGTCCATTTGTTGGCTCGCTAACTAGAATAGAACCAGGTGAGCATTTTTTTTGTAATTGTCGAGCTATATGAACCGCATCACCAAATACCATAAATTTATCCATCTTTCCTCCAGTCATACAACCAACGAGTTCTCCCGAATGAATTCCAATATTCAATTTAATTTCGTACGATTGGTCCTCAAGAATTGGTCTTTCGTTTAGAGAGTTCCTCAACGATATTGCAACTCTAGCAATATCTAACGCGTGATTTGTATTTGGACAAATTAATCCAGAAACAAGAAGATAAACGTAGCAAGAATGATAAATCTTTATAATAAAGACTGGAATATTTAAATAGTTTTTAACAAGAAAGAATATAACAAACTCTATCAACTTTATCATTCTTTGATAATAATCTATCAATTCTTTTGTGAAGATCTTGCAATAATTCAATAAGTTTATTAGCATTCATTGATTCAAATTCTTCGTGAAATCTATGAATTTCAATAAAACAAATTGAACATTCTTGTTCTTGATAAACTGGAATTTTAGGATTTATTGACTCGGCAAACTTCTTAACTAAATCCCTAAATGATCATAAATGAACAATCTCTTTACTAAATTATTATAGGTTGTTACTACCTGGGAGAATAATATTGTATTTTATCAAGAGTATCGCTCTTAGCGTATTCTAATCTCTTATGAGCTTTAAATAGCTCATCTTCTAATGAATCTTGATAGGCATCCATCTCTTTGGTAACATTATCAATGAGGCTTATCTCCCTGAAAATATTCAAATTGTCAAAGGAGATATAATTTAAACTAATAATGCCTACTTTCCTTGAACCATATCTCGTAGTTCTTGACTTAATGCTTTTAAACTGGGTCTCTCCTTAGGCAATTCTTTCCAACATCTGATTATTTGAACGTAATATATTAAGCCTATTATTTATTATGATATACTTATACTTTGTAATGATCTCCGTAATTAATTTATGGGTATTCTGAAATTTTTCTACAATTTTAGGTCTAAATTTTGGAGTACGCTTCTTATCTATTATTGCGGCTATTATCTGTTTAGGTCTCATATACTCCCTTTCCAGATAAAATGGATATTTTCTTGTAATTATTTCCAAGAGAATTATACCGAATGAATAGATGTCTCCCTCTTTACTTCCCTTTGGTTTTTTACCTCTTAACTGTTCGGGAGATTGCCAAAATCGCTCTTATATGTAATGATAAAATAGTAGATCTTATTCGTCTATATAGTTTATATAAATAGTATATTTTCTAACTTATTCCCTCTATGAAATGATCTTTTTCACTTATCAAATAGTTTGTACGAATGTAATCTAAACCAAAATCCGTTATTTTTACAGTCCACCTAGTGTCAACTACACAATTTTCACTTTTTAATCTACCATGAAAATTTATAGGACTATTATGCAAATAATCTAAACCCTGATGAAATAATCATTAGAATTAAAGTATTGTAGGAATGTTGAATTACACTTTAATTGAATTACTTTGCAAATGTCTATTGAAAATGATAGTTCAAATGTAGAATCCAATTTAAATCTTGAATTCTTAAATACTGTATGCAAACTTCCCCTTGAGCAATAGTCCAAAAGTAAACAAGGATATCTATAGTCTATACATACTCCACGATAAGGATTAATATTTTCATGTTCTATATTTTTAACCTAAATAAAATATAATATAAAATTAATGCAAATTTATGCAAGAACATGTTTATTCAATACCAGTTTTAATTCTTGCAATATTTTCTTATTATTCAAATCGAAATTTTTATTTAATGGCTTTACAACTAACATTCCAAACTGAATTTCAAGGAAAAAGATCATATTTTCTCTTCTAAACTATAGTTATTATTTTTACCTTTTCAGACGTTGCTATATCAGTGTACCTTTTCAGGTCTTCGGATGAATTTATAAGACTTGAAATATCGCTGTTTGACTAGAGTATTTTATAATATTAGTAACTAATTCGAGTGAATGAAACTATATACAGATTTCGTTATAGAGTTCTGTTCATCTTTTTCAATGAAGAATAAATCAGCACTTCTTAATAGCCATGAAGATATTCCATACCAACTTTGATCTTCTACAAAACGTCTAGAAAATATCTTTATTTTTCTTATTTATCATAATTAATTAATAAAAACTATTTAATCACTTCATTAACCAAATGATTACTATTCCTAGGATTAATGCCGTAAATATCCATAAAGATAATCTATAGCTTTTTCTTTGTTTATCTAAATGACCAGAGAATGCTATAATAGGAAAATAAATTATTAGTAGGCGTGTTTTAACCTGATTGAGTGCAGTTTCTTAAAAATCGACAATGAACGTCCGGAGATGGAAATTGTCTATAACCACTAAATAAAGCTTGATTATATTCTCCATTCTTATCCTTTAATAATCTTAATCTTCTCCCATCCGAGAAAAAAGTTGAATACTTTAACGTTAACTTTTGATTGGTAAAGACTAAATCTCTAGTTTTTCCATTTGCTAGTGATTATCGATAAGATTTTTTTGAATAAATTAGAATATATTAGATGACATTATTAATATTAAATTAGCTATACTGACTGTAAAATTGTACTAAGTCTTTTATCACGCGAGACATGTTTCCGTTTTGGGCAATAAATTCCGTACCTACGGCTTCATAAGCTCCTGCTAAGAGCATCGCACTCTCATAAGCTTGCTTCTCTATATATTTAATATTCTAAAAGTATATATATATAGAATTTTAAAGTCTAAATATAGTAAATATACACTTACAACATCCGTTATAGGATCAATCCTGTCACGGAAAGAGAAAGATGAATTTTCTGAAAGTTCTTTGACTTTCTTATGAAAATTATCAATATCTTTCCAAGTTGATTGTTGTCTTCTATCGGATAGGATGACAATCTGCCCTTCTAATATCTTTAAAAGGTGTCTATTCTTTTCCGGATATTCGAGTAAATCCGCTAAAAATAGCCTTGTTTTATTTAATTATTTTAATGCGTACTTAAGATGTTAATCTTACACGATAATCCAAATAAAATAACCTGTACTCCCGCAACAGTTAATCCGCTGTCTCTAAATATATGAAGAAAGCGATGAACTGATTCCCTTTTCTTCATATAGACAAATATCACTAGAAATATATAAGGTATGTATAAATAGGCCAATATCTCAATTGAGAATATGAAACTGACCGTTAGTTTTACTTAAGAGATTGAATAAATTTGTTTCAATTTCCTCTTGTTCGGCATATTCTCTGAGTTGACTACTTTCATTTAACACTAGGAGCCCTTTAATAGGTGGTAGAGACTTTTGAACTTGACTTACATAAACATTAACATCTTTTCCACTATATTTACACGACTCTTCAATGCTTTCTTTATATTCGTTAGCACTAAAGAGTTTGTTACCAATAATACCTAGATTTTCCCATTCAAAATCCTTAATATATAATTAATATCGAATTAGAAATTGCAGCCTATTTTCCAATACAACCTACAATTGTAAGTTTGGCAACAGTCTCAGAAGTTTGTTGAACATCTTCGGCAACTGATAGGAAAACTTGTGATCTTTCTTCGTCGTTCAACTCTGAACAACTCCAAGTTATGACTGGAATGTGAAATTCTCTAGCTACTTTAGCAATTTGTTTACAAGATTCTAGACAAACTGGACCAATAATTCCATGAATATTAAATTTAATATTTGCATTTAAATTATCCCTAATTAATGTTTTTTTATTTCATTGATTAACTGATGTATTATCATTAGGAAAACACTTACAGAAATACATTCCAGAATGCGAGGAGACTTCTATCGCTTAAACATTGCGTATCAGCAATATAGAAACCTAATCCGCTCTTTCTAATATTTCGATAGCGTCCACTATCTCTTTCAATTTCAGATAAAGCGTAGAGCACTGAACCAGGAACGTAGTTAAAACCAGTTGCGGAATTCCATTCTTCGAATTGATAATTAATTGTCTTATTAGAAGGCTATTTACAAAGAATAATAATAATGAAACAATAATAAAAGTTATATCATTCTCTTCATCTCTTACATCCCTAATTGATGGATGAAATGGAAGTAGAACCAAAAAATTTAAACTTGAATTACTAATTCCATAACTCCAAACTTTAAAGTCGTCTGCTTTTAGTAAATTTAATTCGAGTAATAGAAAACTAATATAAATTGTTATCATTCCATTCATATTTATTTTCACACATACACCGTAACGTTTTAAGATAGATTTGAAAAGCAACAAGTTTACATAACCTTGACATTGAATTTTTATCATTTCTTTCTTTTACAAGTTTTGTTATAAATATTATTATTACTATTATTATTGTTATTATTGTTATATTGTTGAAAAATACAATAGAAATGAATTAGAATTTTTAAGCGTTGTTTTCCTTTTCTTCAATTTTCTTTTGAAGTTTTGCAACCATCTTTTCGGATAATACTGTTATTTGTCCTTTAGTTTCCACAAAGTTAGTAAAACCTTCAACAGATTTCTGTCCAGCGTATTTATAACCTCCTCCTATATTTCCTTTTGGGTATAGGACGAACATTGGTACCTAAAAGCATGTAAAAATAATTGAAAAAGATGCGAATGTTCTTTTTCCTTTTACCTTTACTTCACTTTCGTTTAATAAACTATTTTCATTCAAATTTACTTTAGCAATAACGACGTCTGATCGGTTAGCGAAATGCTCTCCTACACTCTCCCAAATGGATTTCATCTTTTCGCAATGAGTACATCCAGCTGTATAGAACATAACAAAAATATGCCTTGATGGTTTGGTTGCTAATTGACGAAATTTCTCTCCATTTAAATCCCAAACTGATCCAGAACTCCAATCTTCTGATAGAGTTCCACTTGTTGCAAACTTTTCGATATTTTCGTGCTTGTGTGGACGAAGTAAAAGCTGTACTGGTGGACGATTTGGCATTGGTATTTCATGAAGGGTTTCTGGTATCGACGTAGCTTTTACAGTTGGTAATATCGAGGGCTTATTCGCGAATTGCTACAATACAAATTGATAGGATTATGTATTAAATATCAATAATAACACTAAAAAGATATTAAAATTAACCCATAGTTGTTCCCATCTACAAATTCTTTGTGTTATTCCATAACCTCTATTTTCCTTTGATTCTCTCTTTGCCCGATAATAGAGAGAGCTAACTCCTATAATTCCTAAAAAAGATGCTCTTCTAAATATGTACATCTGCTAGAATTGTTAAAGTATATGTTGCTTTATTTTCTCCCAGCTCTCTCTATGTATCTATCTATCTCTCTATTACTTTTTTTTACTCTCTTTTAAATGAGATTGAATGACGTATTCAATAAGCCTATTAATGAAAACAAAAAAAACTAGATTTTAACTGGAAACTGAGATTTTTGGAGTGGCTAATTGAACGGAAGAGGATGTTCAGAGATTTCTTACTGATTGCGAGTTAAAAGAATATAAACAACAGTAAATATAAAATGTTATTGATTGTTTACTCTACTTTATCTTCGATTTTGTTTATAAATTAGCTTTCGAAAATGTAACGGTAAAAATTCTTTTACTCAACGCGGAAGAATGACCTTTGCCTTCCAACAACTGATTGCATGAAGTTGGAGATAAATTTGAAGAATCTACATTGAGAGAAATATGGAAGAATTATTAAGGGTTTAACTGTTGTTTGCAGAGGTTTATATTATAGTTGAAAAGAGCATAAGACATATTGTATTACATGAGAATATACAATGTTTTGTTGAATAGTGTAATTTACAATCATAAACAATAAATATACTGAAGATGGCGTTAAAAACACTTTTGCTATGGTTATTAAGTAAACAATTTGAACTATCAATGGGTTGTGGAGCAAGCACTCAAAATGCTAATAAACCTGGTAAATCTAAGAATTTATATAATACTCAGTCTTTAAAAAAGTCTAAAGAAGATCTACAACTGGTGTTGGAAGCAGCTGAATCCTTTACTAACGAAGAATGGAAATCTTCAAAGAGTTCTTCTATAAAATTACACTTGAGATGGCTGGGATATTGCGATGCAAAAATTAAAGCTGCAATAATAAATGACTCTAAATTTTCAAAAGTACTTCCAAAAATGTATATTGAATTAATAGAAAAATTTGCAATTTGTGAAGAAGATCCAGTGTATGACATTGTACGCTCCATTCAAACAGTATTATGGAATGGTACGGATGTCAGCGAAGAGTTCTGTAAAGTAGCCTTAGATAGCAAAGTTCTTCATTTAATAATTGAAAAAATACTCCCGCATTGGAGATTTGAATCAAAAACTCTTATTGATGAAAGTTTTATAACTCCTGGCTTATCTACTATGCAGAGACTACAATTTATTAAAGGTGGTTTAGGAATAATGCATAACATTCTCAGATTGGAAGACGAGTCGAGAAAGATTGTCAGAGATATTGGTGGAATTGAAGCATTCAAAAAACTGTTAATTGTTGATGAACCTGATAAGTTAGATATAATGATAGAAGCTAAATGCAATATTATTCTGGCATATCTTATCAAAGAGGATGAAGCTGATAAAGTCGATACAAATAGTAGGGTAATTAAATTTATATCATTCTTACTTGACGGCGCCTTCAAAAGTGAAACTCACCGTTTCAAAAAATATGGATTTGCTGTTGATGAGACGCTAATGGCTATGAATAAATTAGCCATTAGTGAAAATAATAAAGAACTTCTTGCCGATCATATTCCCCTTTTAATAGAAGTGTTAAAACATCCACATAATCCTAAAGAACAAGAATATTCGGCGAAATGCCTTTGGACATTATCATTTAATGAAAAGTGCGTACGTGTACTTGAATCGGAAGAAAATTTAAAAACTATTCAATCTTTAAAGAAAACTGGTAAGAATGCAGCTATAAAACGTTCAGCGGAAGGTATTTTATGGCAAATAGATCAAAAAAATAAAAAACAAGATGATATAGAAGTTAATAATAATTCTAAAGAGGGTCATATAATGTTAAGTTATCAATGGGCCTATAAAGCAATTGTCTTCAAAATACGAGATTTTCTTAAAACAAATGGATTTCACGTCTGGATTGATGTTGAATCTATGGGTAGGCTATTTATAATCTCTGTTTTTCCATCATTCAACATATAATCACTCTTTCTTTCTAACAAGAGGGTTCAACTCTTGATTGTATGGCGAAAGCTGTTGAAAATTCTTCCGTAGTTTTAGCTTGCTTCTCACAAAAGTATAAAGATAGTCCGGCTTGTAGAAGTGGTATGATTTATAAATTTCATTCATCTCTTTTGCATCTTTTTTCCTGAAATATTACTAAAATAGAGGCAGAGTACGCTTATAGAACAAATAAGGAAATTATACCGATTAAAGTGGAAAGAGATTACATAGCTGACGGTTGGTTGGGTATACTTTTGGGAACAAAATTATGGATTGATTTTGCAAAGCCTGAAAAAGTAAATGCGTCATTTGAGCAGCTATTAGCAATTTTAGGGAGCAAAGGAAAGCATCCTCAAAAAGCAAAAGCAATTGCAAAAGAAACTACATCTACCTTACAGAGTCAACCAGCGAAATCTTATGTAAATACCGATAGTTCTAGTATTGAAAATTGGACAGAAGCGGAAGTGGGAACATTTTTTAATGATATTGGTTTGGGGAAATATGCAACACAGTATATATTCCAATACTACTATTATTATAATAATTGAAAATATCGAATTATTCGTTTATTGTCACTTTTTCATTTCAGTTTTCAAAGTTGTAATGGTAGCGGTCTTTTGGAACTGAAACAAATTCGAGAAATAAGCCTAGAATTCTTTTATTCAACATTAAAAAAGGAATTTAGCATGCCATTGACTGATTGTATAAAATTGGCAACAGCGTTGAAAAAGATGTATTAATATCAATAGAGAAATTTGTAAAAACTTTATTCTCTCATTCTTTCTTAATAAAACAAAGTATTATATGTTGAAGCACAGTTAACTGTTATAAAAAGTTGGGTATTCTTATTAAGAATTAAGTGAACAATTATCAATTAAGAAAATCTTCAGAAGATTGAATTACTTTACAATTATCAACTGTTTCTAAATATAAACGTGAGAAATATGTCAGTGGAACGGTAGTTCAACCTAATCATTCCAATCAACTTATTTTTTATTGCGAATTACAGTAATATTAAATGATTTATCTCTCCTTGAGAGCTGTTTTCCAACTTATTTTCCCTTTTATTCCTCTCTCTCTCTCTTGTTCCAAGTATCCAAAATTTCAAATATCAAGTGTTATAGTGCAAAGAAAATATGAATTTATCCAAATTATCTTATCAATTTCTAGTGTTCAAAATAAGTGAATAACTATTAATTTTACCGATTACGTAAAAGTCAATTTATCAGAATTATGCAATTATTGTCATTGTAATTTTCTGCTATTATTACAAAAAGTATTTACAAACTGGCAATACGTTCTGTTGGATTTTTCTCCTTAGATAAACAACATCTTCTATTGTTTTGTTGTCATTTTTAATCAGATATTGAATGGGGTCAAACTTGAATAAACTGGCAAGGAATAGCGAAGAATTAAATTCTTCTGATAGGATATTATTAAGTTATCAATTGGATTATCAGTCAACTGTCAAAAAAATAGGAAATTTTCTTATTTCCGAAGGATATGATGTATGGATTGATAAAGAATCAATGGGGAAAGAACAAAATAAAGTAGAATGCAGGTCGGAGGCCATTGAAAATGCAGATGTAATTGTTGTCTGCTTTTCTCATAAATATACATATAGCGATATTTGTAAAAGTGGTACGTAAGTTTTAATAATAAACTTTTACAACATATTAACATAATTCTATAAATAGAAGCAATGTACGCTGTTCATCTTAAGAAGAAGATTATTCCAATTAGATTAGAAATAAACTACAAACCTATTGGATGGTTAAATTCTCTAATTATTATTAAACCTTATATAGATTTTTCTATTGAAGAAAACCGCAATATGGCACTTGAAAAACTTGTATATTCTATAAGATCGGAAAATAAGATTAGCATCTTTAAGAGTAGTAGAAATCCATTCAAAAATTATTATTCAAATGTTAAAAATTCACTTAGAATACAAGTTGAACAAATTGAAAAGTTAAAGGAAGAAGATTTGAAGATAAACATGGAATTTAATAGAGGAATTTTCACACAATTTCTTCTTCTATGTAACAAAGTTTTCATTCCTCAGGAAAAGATTTTCAATGATAGAGAAATCGTTGATAGAATACCGGAATTATTTTTAAATATTCATAGAAAATATCTCCTTGGCAACGAAAACATCGTATTTACTGTTTGTTATGATGTATCGTTATTTTTATTGAACGGAACGCATTATTCTAATTATTTTGGAAGAAAGATTTTTGAAGATGGTTGCATAGAGTTTATTGTTAAAAATATATTGGGGAGCGATCTTTTATCTTTGAGCGCTCTGGACACGGAAGTAAACTCATCCTCTACTCTATCATCTAAACAGGTGATAAAATTAGTTAGATGTTATCTAGGAACGTTATATAATATCTTAAGATTAAATAAAGACTTACGAAAATCTATAAGGAACTTTGGTACAATCGATGAAATAAACAACAAAATTGAACAACTTAGCAAGTATAAAGAAATTGGAAGTCCTCTTATCATTAAAGCTACTTGCTTAATGCTTTTGACTTATCTGGTTGACGATGTAGAAAGGGAAAAACTTAAAGCGAGTCACGAAATGTTAACATTTATGGCTGCCGCACTTGAAAGTGCACTTGATCATGAATGCCACCAGTCAAGTTACGGTTTCTACGCTGAAGAAACTCTTCATACAATCGTTCAATTGGCCATTGACGATGAAAAGAAACAATTAATGATTGAATATATCCCTCTATTGTTTAGATGTATTAAGGAAGCTTTAACTGAAAGAGAGCAGAGGCTCTCATTAAAATGTATTTACACTTTATCATTTCACGAAGAATGCGAAGAGCTTATTCAGCTAAAAAGGAATATTCGATTATTAAAGACAATTTGCGAGAAGGGTTTAAGTGACAACATCAAACAACTTGCGAAAACTGTTCTTTACGAGATTAACCGACGAAACAATGTACAACAGATTAATACTATTCCTAATAAACCAATTAACGGTCATATAATGTTAAGCTATCATTTAAATAACCAAGAAATTGTTTTAAAGATAAGTAACTATTTGAAATCCAAAGGATACTCTGTATGGATTGATGTTGATGAGATAAGTGAGTCGTTTTCGTAAAGTATAATAGTTTATTTATTATATGTATCAATTAAGGAGATCATCCGCTCGATTCAATCTCTGAAGCAATTACAAATGCACGTGTCCTTCTTGTATGCTTCTCAAGAGAGTATAGTCAGAGTAATACCTGTCGAAGTGGTAAGATGCTTTAAATAGATAGAAAAAGTCAATCATTACAGGAATGTTAAAAAAAAAAAACAGAAGCCGATTATGCATTCCGACTACACAAGGATATGATTCCTTTGAAATTGGAGAAAAATTACTCTGGAAGTGGATGGTTAGCTAGAGTATTAGACTTAAAATCAACTATTGATTTTTCGGATGATAATGATCATAAATCTTCAATTGAAAGTTTATTAGGACAACTTGGATATGAAGGTTTAAAAACAGAAATTAAAGATTAAACATTGATAGAATATTAAGAGTATTTTACTATTTTAATATGTTATTTTTGTATTATTTAATCCTATTCAAATTAAAGCAATAATTAAAATCTATCAGTTTCAATTTGCAGATTTAATATCCCTGTATATCGTCATTACAACAAAATTCCACAATAAGATGACCCGGTATAGGTTGAAAACCTTGTTTCTCACCACTTATTAAATCTAATTTTTTCTTTTTCATATCTTCGCTATTTATATCACGTCCATCAATTCTTCCCTCTCCAATGACTGTACTTCGAAAAGTTCCATGTTCTAGAATCTTTTATTTTTGGAAATAGTATCACTTTAACTTTGTTAAAAGATACTTTTCTCTTACCTGAATAACTATTGGTTCTGTAACTTTTCTACGATAGAAGAGACAACGAATATCGTATTTACAATTGAATTTACCAGAATTTCTCATTAATTCTTTAGCTTTTGTCGGTACTCCTTGTACTCTATCCTTTTCGCTCTTAACAACAATAAATGTTATAAAATTATCCGCTCTTGCATTACTCGTATCAGGTATCTCTAGACCATCAACCTCTTTAATGATAACTCTTGTCGCCAAATTATATGGAGCTGTACAGCAATTTAATTGTTCAGGAACTGGAATTTTTAATTCTCTTTTGTTGTTAAAATAATAAATTCACTAGTTTTAATATGATGATTGCTTAAGAGAATATCTTATGTTTGTATTTTGATTACCTTGGTGTCATTCCAGATGCTGTGTAAATCCTTAAAAGGAACTTGCCAACAATATTAGGTTCAACAGTGCTTGGTACTAAGATATATCTACCTCTTAGTAATGAGCTTTTAAGATAAACGCTTCGAACTCTTCTATATTTGGTAACAACTATTGTCTCACCTTTCTCGTGTATTCTATATTTTCTGAAAAGAGATTTGTGTAAAGGTTATTATAGGTTAATAATACTTTTCGATTCATTTTTTTACTGGTTATCAGCTACCCTCATTATATGAAATCCAATAGCTCTGATTGAAGCTCCAACACTCATATCAGGTCTTATATCGGTAGCCTCTAAGGAGAATGTTGCTCCTTCGTGAACAGCCGCAATTTCAAATAGAAATTGAGGATTGTCAAGAAATGAACTATGCTTTTCATTACCACCGCTTCTATCCCATTTGGTTCCCTTTGCTCCGTGTGTCCAGCTACTATGGAATGTAGTTTCCTTATATGATTTGATTGTTGTTAAAAATGATGTATTGACAAAATGATTAATATAAACATGAGTAAAATTTGTTAAAAAATCATCTAGATCCATCCAAAATTCACTTTCATTATTATACAATATACCCATTGCATCCCTATCTTTTTGAGATAAATACGACATTTCTCTTGATTGCTCACACCATCTACCTTTCCAGTCTCTATTACCAAGAGGATTTCTTAACCGTATTAGATAAATTGTATCTGTGTGAAGAGGATCTTGTAATCTCTTATCAACAAATGATTCTACGACGGAAGTTATAACATAGCCAAAACCCTTATATAAACCATTTGGGGATATTTTCAATTTTTCAGATTGAGGACATTCTATTAATGTTGTCATAAGGGCATTGTTCCTATTAGCATCCAAAAGAATTCTAAATAGTTGGTGGCGATATTGATCTTGAGATAAATTATAATCTTCGAAAAGTATAGATTGAGCAACACCACCTGTAAAATCTACCAAAGTATTACAAGGATTGCTCAAGTGCATAGTCTCGTAGTCTCCATAAAGTCTAGAAGAACGTAATAAAGGATTGAAGATTAAATAGGAGGGATATATGAATTTATTAATTTACTTTGCATAGGCTTTTTGGCAAAGTGACGCCCAAAATTCATTTCTACTTTTTGAATTACAATAGAGCAGCTTACCATTTTTAGTAGGAAGTAAATCATCAATTACAACTTGATACCATTTACCTAATCTCCAGAAATTAAATTTAAAGATACCTGCATATTCGTTATCATTTGTCCATTCTTGCTTTTTACAGTCTGGTATTACCTGTATAGTTTCATTCAATTTCATTTTAGAATATATAAGATATATAATATACTTTATAAAGCATCTTTTGATTAGTTAATAGGGCACAACAGCAGGATGCAAACCATCCAGATCCATACATTCCTTCGTGTATATCATCTGTTGTAGCACCGTCAACCACTAATCTTGGAACTTTACACAACTCTTTCGGTCTCTTCCACTCAACTCTTGTATCAATTTTACTGTAGAACATTGATTTATTATTGGCGGGAAATTCTGGGTCAACAAATAATTCTCCTTTAGAAAGTAGTCTCTTCTTAAGCTCATTATATTTTTGATTACGGAACGCTAAGATTTTACTCAAACCTCCAACTCTATTTTGAACATCACCCTATGTTTATTTTTTATTAGAATATAAATAGAAATAATCAATTAATATTAAAAAATAATAAGAAGAAAGGCATAAAAAAAGTAGATCCTTAATAGATTCTGTTGGATATTATTACCTCGCTACCTCCATAAACATGAATATTAGTCGAATCTTCCATTACAGTTTATTTATAGGATAAAATATCTATTACATATAGTTTAATAAATATATTATTAAAAATTATTTATTAAGATTTTTAATCAACTAATATAAACAATGTTTAAACTTTTAAATTGTTAAAAATATGGTAATTTAAATAAAACATAAATAAAGAACGATATTAAAGATATATTAATAAACTGAATATATAGAAAGATATAGAGATATGAAGTTAAAAATAATTTTATTATTTGAATGTTTTCGTGTAACACTTTTATTTCGATTTATAAAATTTAAAAGACTTTTTATTCGTTTCACTATTTTTTTTGCACCTATTTGTTAAATTATTTTATAAAACAACACAAAAGACAAGCGCATAATTGACACTTCTCTTCAAAATCACTTACAAGTACTCTATATGAGTTCTATCTACTCTGCCCACGTCTAAGGGTATATAAGGAGGTATAACGCAACGTGTCAGTGCAGTTCGAAATGGAGATGGACGAATAGACATGAAAGTGGTATCGTGGCTTTAAAGATGTTGTTTGTGAAGTATTGGCACTTGCTTGCTTAGACTTTAAGGAATCTTCGATCACTGAAAGTGTCATCTTCGAACTGCCAATTTGCGAATGCCAAAAAAACAGAAAGAAAACAAGCAACGAAAAGTCTAACACAGTTGGAAAGCTTGAATAGCAAAGCCTTTCTAAAGCCAAATGGGAACGACGACGACAACAACATGAATCATAGAATGGTAGATCTATAAAGAGATTGCTGAAAACAAACTATTGAGTGTAGAGGAATACAAAAGGTCTTGTGAATATATTACATATGAATCTATGGATTGTTAAAGTATAATGATTACGTTATTCGATGTAATAAGGTAATTTTTCTGCGTGGAACGTGTAAAATGTTCCACCTCGGAAAAATTGGGGAATTTGGTAATAGCGAAGATAAGTATATTTCGAAGTGGACAAATCATTCTAAGATTATAAGTCCTGTTCTTTGGAGGGTGCAATCTTATGTAAGGCTGAAGATTTGCTTTTTGAGGTATTCTAGCTGGCAACGGTTGACATGTGGTTATTAGAGAAAGAGCCAAAAAAGTAGCTTCTAACGGCCATATCGTCGAATTCAGGTGATGTATTTCCTGTCGCAACCAGAGTCAATGATATATATGTGAAAAAAAATTATATGTATATATTGTTATTAAATAATTGTGGCATTTTAAAAAAAAATACAGAGCTGCGGTAGCAAAAACTTGTGAATTTTTTTTAATTTAATAGGGAAATCGTTTCCCGAAAACAATGTAGATTATATAATAATTTAAGAAACAGACTACAACAGTGGTAAATCTACTTAGTGCAAATGTTCTTCTCTCCTTCATTTAGTATTTCTTACTTGGTCGACAAATATCTTTAAAACTTCTGATTTACTATTTGATAAGAATGTTTGTTGCATTCAATTTCTTGATAATCCATTATTTTATTTAGTTTCTTGAATAATGCTTTTATTTCTTAATGTCTTAACGACGCTAAAATTAGGATAATTAGGGCAATTTAGGATATTATGCAATCTAATATTCTCGGCGAAGCCTTATTTGAAAAAAATACAGATGGCGCTTGATGATGTTATGACAACAAATACTAATACACCGTTATGGGCTCAGCTCCCAGTAAAAAAAATTTCACACAACCGAAATCGAGCTCCGATTCTAGTGACAATAACAAACCAGAAGATTTAGATTCAATCACAGATATTGCTGTTGACTCAGGACCAGACGAATATGAGGCTGAAAAAATTCCAATAATAGAAAGGCTCAAACTAGTTCAACCTTTTGATAGAAAAGCTTGGTTGGAATATGCCAGTCAAAGTAAAACCGTTTTTGGAGATTTTAGGATTCTATGGGAACAAAACGTAAAGGCTCAACGAAATGTATTTAATGATATAAAAATAGTGAGCGATATACCTAAATTATTTAATACTGTGCTCGAAATGTTCTTCTTAGATGATGACAACTTTTCATTTCCTATTGTTAAAGATCTCACAGGATTTATGCATAACGCTTCACACTTTTCTTCAAAATTTTCCAAGATGATTTTTAATGAAGGATGCGTTGATCTTATCATGAACAGAATCATTTCAAATTGGAGATTAGCCATTGAAACTCTCTTTGAAAGTGACTTTAACGAAAAGTGTGGCATAAGTATTAACGATAGATTTCAAGTACTATTCGGATATTATGGAATACTTCATAATGTAATAAGACATAATAGTGAAACCCGAATTCCATTAAGGAGTCTGGGACTTTTGGAAAAGGTGAACACGTGCATTGAAAGCTTGAATAAAATAAAATCTATTGCACCTGCAGAATTCTTGAAACTTAGTTGCTATTTTATCCTGGCGTACTTGATTACGGAAGGTGAGCAAGATCTTGTGGAGACGAGTCGGCTAACTCTTACATATATTGTAACTATACTTTCAAGCGCTTTAAAATATGAGAATCATCATTCATCGGATTTCGGTTTCGATTCAGAGGAGACTCTTCTAGCAATCAATCAATTAGCTAAGAGTGATAAAAATAAAGAAATTTTGGCAGGACACCTTAAATTAATATTTCAGGCAATGAATGAAGCTCTAAATGAAACTGAACAACAACATGCTTTGAATTGTCTTTGGACTCTATCATTCAATGAAAAATGTAGAGATTATATTAAAAGACCGACAAATATAAGAAACTTAGAGAATGTGTCTAAACAGGGAAAAAGTATAGCTTGCCAACGATTAGCCAACAATGTCCTTTTTGAAGTGAGAAAAGCTGATAAAATTATTGAAGAAATTAACACACAGGCTGGTGAGATCAAAGGTCATGTTATGCTGAGCTATAGTTGGAAATTTAAATCAATCGTTTTTAAAATTCGTGATTTTCTAAGAAGCAAACAATACAATGTTTGGATTGATGTCGATTCTATGAGTTTGTAGTAAATTTAGCTTTTTGATTATTAATATTTTAATAGTTTTCCTTCTTCCTATAAAAGAGGGTTCAACGATTGATTGTATGGCTGAAGCTGTGGAAAATTCCAGCATTGTTATTGTTTGCTTTTCGCACAAATATAAGGAGAGTACGCCGTGTAGAAGTGGTAAGGTTGAACTTATAAATGATTAAATGATCGCGTCTCTATAAATATCTTCATTTTATACTATTAGAAGCCGAATATGCTTATCATCTTAAGAAAGAGATTATTCCAGTTAAAGTTGAGAAAGATTATAAAGCGGATGGATGGCTCGGTTTTATAGTAAATACAAGGCTGTGGATTGATTTTACAAAATCAGAGGTCAGCGTTGCGTATGAAAAACTTTTAAATCAATTAGGATCTAAAGGAAAGCGAAATAATAATGCCGTCCCACGAAAAGCGGTAATACAAGAGATTAAAGCTGAACCTTCATACCAATCCAACACCAATTCTGAAACAAAAAGTGTAAAAGACTGGACAGAAAAAGATGTCCAAAATTTTATTATCAATGAATGTGGATTGAAAAAATATGGTTATCAGTAAGTTTCGTTCTAAACAAACCGACTAATTAGAAGTTTATATAAATTTACTGTAATTATTCTCGTAACAGCTTCAAAAATTGCTCTGGTCCCGAATTATTAGAGCTAAAAAGACTAAGTGAATTAAGTCCGGGATCGTTTTACTCTTCTATAAAAACCGATTTAGGATTACCGTTAATCGACGGTTTAAAATTATCAACAAATCTACAGCGATTAGATTGTTAAAAAAGATAATTACTTCTGTTAATAAGGAAGCTAATTTTCTCTTTTTTAATAAAAAAGTTCTTTTCAACAGATAAGAAATATAAAAGGTTATTTAACTATCTTTTTCAGTAATCTTTTCTTTATTCTGTTCATTGTATTATAAATAATGTAAATTTTTTTGTCATATTTAATATTTTCATATAATTAAATAGAATACTCAATCGATGACTCACTGCCTTAAGTATATATACCGTATATATATATATATAAATTACGCTATTAGTCTATTGATTGGTCAGAATAATAAATAATTAATTGGGTGAGTCATCCAATTGATTATTGAACTTGTAAGCAGGATTACATTATCAACAATGTTAGAAATGAAAATAAGCAATCGGAATTCCTCTTTGTAATGTCGGTATATAGTCATTTAAGGCCCACGACACAGTTTATTCACTCGTATTTTTCTCTCTAACACGAAGGATTTCACAAAGATTTTTTTATAAAGAAGTATTAATATTTACATTGAAATGAATATTAGAGAAATAAAGAATACCATAAAATTTAAAATTCAATTAGCTAGACAGTCCACGAAATCAGATTGGCCGGAACAGATAAAGAATTTCGCGACAGATGGATTATTCGTAGCTTTACTGACGGAATGGAAAACTAGACAGCTACCTCTTGAAGACATATTTTCTAATACTGATTTAATTCGTGACTTACCAACGTTATTCATAGATCTCCACGAAAGATTTTTGATTAAGGAAACCGATTTTATATGCTCAGCTATTGAAGATATATGTATATTTTTTCTATCGGCAACACATTATTCTAGTGTATTTTGTAAAAGAATTTTTCAAGATGGTTGTATTGAATATATGATAGAAAAAGTATTATCTCATTCATTATTATCAATTGATAACTTGTTAAATCCGCAAAAAGTAAAAAATAATAATTTACTCAATTTTAAAAGCGCCTTGATATTTCGTTATATTGGTATTCTACATAATATACTCAGACTGAATGAAGATCTAAGAATTCCAGTGAAAAATCTTGGTACATTAGATTTAATGATTGATATGATACATCAATCAGTTTATTATACAGAGTCCGAAGCTAGTAGGTTCCTTAAAGTTTTTTGTTACATAACTTTAGCATATTTATTGGATGAAACTGAAGTTAATCTCATGCAAACTTGTTTACAAACTTTAAATTTTATAAGGGATATGCTTAAAAGAGGTCTTGAAAAGGCTGACCATCAGTCTGAATATGGTTTTTATGTTGATGAAACTCTACACGCGATAAATCAATTGGCGAAGAATGATGATAATAAGAAATTAATGAAAGGTTATATACCATTATTGTTTAGGGTGATAGAACATTCTAATGATGTTGAGGAACGATGCGCTTTAGATTGTTTATATACTCTCTCTTTTGATGATGAATGTAAAACTGTAATAAAGAAAGAAGGTTATATAAGAATATTACAGAAGTTGTCTGAATATCATACAAATACTGATAGAAAAGATATAGTTAAAGCAATTCTTTGGGAAATTGATGAAAAATACAGAAAGGAGTTGACACTTTCAAATAAACAATCGAAAAAATTTGATTTTATGCTTAGTTATCAATGGCAATATCAAAAGGTTGTGATGAAAATCAGCAATTCTCTCAAATCACTAGGATATAAGGTTTGGTTAGATATTGAACAAATGAGTAAGTAATCGTAAACATATTTAACTTATTATCAATAATTATAATACTATAAATAAAGATGGTTCAACAAATGAAGCTATGGCGTATGGTATTGAAAGTTCAACGATGTTTATTATGTGCTTTTCGAGATCGTACAAAAATAGTAACAACTGTAGAAGAGGTATCTATATATCCATTTATGATTTTTTCATTATTATTTCTTAAATAGGCTTAAATATGAAATAGACTGTTGATTTTTAGAAGCGGTATACGCCAGTGCCCTAAATAAGGTGATAATTCCTTTAAGAATGGAGAAATACTATCAGGGGACTGGATGGCTTGGAATAATAATTGGAGATAAGTTATGGGTAGATTTTTCAGATTTAGAGAAATATCAATCATCTTTTAAAGGTCTTACGCATCAAATAGATATCCTGAAACATAAAGATCATAGCAATATTCCGATTACCACTAACCCTTCACCTATAGAATCAAACAATCCTTTAGAGTGGCCTAAAGATAAGGTTCATGATTTTATTAAAAACGATTGCGGGTTAAAGGAATACTCTTATCAGTAAGTTGTTGAGTTATTAATATATTTATACATGTATAAGTAAAATGATGATCATTTATCATAGCTTCGAGGATCTTACTGGCGCAGAATTATTAACGTATAAAACTCTATGCCAAGAAAATCTTAACAATTTTCTCTTATCATTAAAAGACGATTTGAAAATCCCGTTTAAAAATGCAATGAAATTTTCAACTAGTTTAAGACAGTTAAAAACTGATTAAAGACACTTTTTATATTCAGTATAAACATTATACTGTATATAAATACAGAAGGAATAGTATCAATTGAGTATTGTTTTATTAATTCTTTTTTAAGAATAGGCCTATTTCGTAGTTGAGTAGATTCAATTTTGGCACCTAGATTTATTTTATGCGTGTTGTGTTCTTGCGTTACCACACTTGCATTGTAACAAGTTAGAAGACAAAAGGTGATTATTGTTAAATCTGTAAAGAAAAAACATACAAAAATAGGTTATTTTAATAGAACACTTTTAATAAAGAGAAAAGTTAGTTAATTTTGAAATATTTATTATGGGTTTGGCAACTAGTTGTATGGTTAGAAATAGAAGAATACGATCGGAGTATGAAAATGAAATTTATTTAAATAAGCCTAGCGACAGCGATGATAATTCATTAGAAGAATATGATATTGAATATTACGAGGAAACGAAATGCGCATTCAAGAGAAGAATGGTACAAGCTTTAAATTGGAGAAGAGAAGATTGGATAAGAAGTTATGGTGGTGAATTGGTTGATAATCTTATATTTTTAGAGTTTATTTGCAATTGGAAGAAAAATTCAATACCCTTGGAAGTAATTTATGCAGATGAAGATATATTTGAAGACTTACCAGAGTTATTTATTAAGTTAATTAACGTTTGTTTACTATCTGAGGAAGTGTACATTTATCCATTATGGGATTTTGGTATTTTTCTTCAAAAAGGTACCAGCGTTTCGTCGGAATTTGGTAGATTACTCTATGATCAACAATGCGTTGAATTTCTTATAAAAACAGTACTTCCTCATCATAAACTTGCAATCGGATCTTTTGAAGATGACGTTGAACCTTGTGGATTTTTGATAATACTTTTCTATATAAGAGCTATTCATAATATTGTTATGTTACACGATGATTTAAGAATGCCTGTTAGAGATATTGGCGCACTTGACGAGATAAGTAAGAAACTTGACCCGCTAAAAAGAATTAACTACGATAATAGCGATGAACTAAAATTATTTGAAGCAATTAGTAAAATGACATTATCTTATTTAATAAAAGAGGGAGAAGATGATCGTTTTCTAACAAATGCTAATAGTCTTTGTTTCATACTGAAAAATCTTATTGAAATAGAGAAAAGTTCTCATTATAATGCGCTAAGCAAAGATGAGAAATTAATTAAAGAATCATTTTATATCGAAGCAGACGAAATACTCTTTTCAATTAATCAAATAGCACAAAATGAGAAATACGACGAATTATTCTCAGAATTAATTCCAGCTTTATATAGATTCATTAAAGATACTACGAAAATAAGAGACAAGAAATTAGCATTAGATTGCTTATGGACTCTATCCTTTTACGAAAATTCTAAAAAGGTATTCAAGAGTCAAAAACTTTGTGAAAAATTGCATAAAATCTCAAGGAAAGCCTCAAATGTTACTGTTCAAAAATCTGCTGAACGAATTGTTAGAGAACTTAGTAAGAAAAATCGTGCTAGTGAAAGTAGTTCATTGTCTAAGCACAACGGAAGCTTAACCTATTAAAAATCTTGTTCAATTAATACAAAACTTGTCTTATTATTAATTAGATTATACTTCAAACGTTAGAGTTTAGATATACGAAAATTCCAAATTACATCCAATCTAAACAGGAACAATTATTCCTCACATAAGATAATTGTAAGAAACAAATAATCTTACCTCCTGATACTTTACGTAATATGATTAGATAATGGTTATTCTATATTCAAAAGCTGAATAATTCATCTATAATTTAAATATTTAAATATTACAAAAACATACCTACATACACACGCATACGTGCATAGATATTACATAAACATACACGAACATATACATACATAAATTTGCATATATATATATCTAAATTTGAATAATTTGAATAAGAAGCAAAACAATGATTAAATACTACATTACTTCAATGATTATCATTTATAATATATACTTTTCTAGTCATTCTTGGTATGACAAATACACTCTTCAATTAAATTTTACGAAAATGATAAGAACAGATAATCACTGTTTACAAGGTTTTCAAAATGGTATATATATACAGTATATATATATATATATATATATATATTTATGAATTTGTTATGATTAATTAATTAATTAATTAATTATCTTATTAGGTAATACCTTTATGTGTAATATTTCAAGTAAGTAAAAGTTTTTAAAGAAACACTTTAAAATATATTTCTATGTTTAAATTATAGAAATATTATTTGCTAGAAAAGGAGAAGGGAAATTTTATATAATTTATCCAAAACAATCAAAAATCTCTATGACAAAAGATACAATTCCCTATGATTCTATATCATCGATAAATATGACATACAACGGTGGTTATTTTAAAATGGCTTTACGTGTAGCAGAAAGTGAAAAAGACTTTAAGGACAACTCTTACAGACTTATTGATAACGTGAATATTGAAAATTTGACTGATCGTGTTAGAAGTGGAAACGATTCATATGTACAATTTAAAATCGGTTCATATATCATCTACTTGACGTTAAAAGTAATTTGATTAATTTAATAATTATACATATATAAACTGTACAAACATAATTTATTTATTAAAATCAAGGTCTCTTGCCTTGGTCATCGATTTGGAAATCACTGCTCTTGTTTTGGTAGAGAAAGAAACGATTTAATATGTCTGAAAAATAGTACAGTATTATGTAAATCAACTGGAAAACCTTATACATATATCGAAAAGAAGTGCATAGATACTAGAAAATCTCCATTAATGATAGCAACGACAGCGGTTTATACGCAATTTGCAAACTTTTCTAAATGTTCTAAACCGGGTGCATGTAAGTTAGAAGCAACAGTTTATTGTCTAAGGTTATTTAATAGATACGATGAAGTTTGTGCGGAATATCTCTTTATTCCCGATAAGAAGGTGGCTGGAAAATATATTGTTGAAACGTATAGATTTGTTAATTATCATATTGGAAGTAGAAAATACGTGAATATCTTTATGGAGATGGAACTTTTCGAAAAGCCTTACGAAACATTTATCCAAACTGATTCAATTGATCGATTATATTCTATTGAAAAATTAAGGAAAAATCCAATAATGACAATTTTAAGTGTAGATCGTAAAATTTTTGTTACGTTTAAATTTAAGGTATGCAAATGATGTTATTCTTGAATTTATTCCCTTAATTCAGCCTATATCTTCTTAATCTAGTTTTTTTGCTCAAAAACCTTTCCTTTTGCAAGTTTTGGTAGAGATTGCCAATGTATCGGTAAGAAAAAGTATGGAATGAAATGTTTAGAAAATGGTACTATTGTCTGCGAAAAAGGATACTACGATTCGTCGTTTCATTCTTGTACAGATAAGCCTGAATTTCACGAAGAAATTCAATTTACCGATAAAAAGACAAATTTTCGAGGTAAGATAAATCTAAAAACGAAAGTAGGAAAACTATTTCTCTTTAGTTCTTCTCTATTTTATATTTAGAAATTGGCAAGACAACAGAAAAGTTTATGAGACAGAAGAAACTAAAACAAAAAACCCATTTAATAAAAGCATTTGTTTATATTTCACCAACTTTTTTTATCATTATATCAATTTGTGGGTTAATTTATTATCTAAAGAGACATAAGAAGAGGTCAAGAAAACTATCTGAAATATCCTCAAGTCAATACTCTAATCAATCATATAGTAGTTTATCGTATATTGGTTCATCCTTTCAACCAAAATATCATTTTAATGGGAGAAAGTCTACTCTAGGCTACGAATACTAGAGAGACTGATTATATTGTTTAGTTATTGTTGAAAGAGTTTTTACTAGATAAAAGAATAAAGGTTATTAAATATATAAATCCATTAATGACAAACAATAACCGTGTTGAACAAACTCTTAAAAACTACACAAGAAAAGCTATATTTGCGTGCGGAATTGCAAATCTAATCGGCATATTTCTTTAATCAAGAGAAACTGTCACTGTTCTTTTCCGTAAAATTTATAAACTCATTAATCAACATCGTTATAAAAGAAGGCGATTCGTCTAGATTAACAACTGAGGATTGTTGAACAGTGATGTAAAGATGGAAACTTGAAAAATAGTTGCTTTTTATTAAAAGTATAAGAAAAGTATTGAGAATGAATTTAGTATAAAATCTTAATATGTTTGAAGTAGTAATTTATGAATTTAAAGTATTCTTCACATAGTCATTAACTTATTAATTTGAAAAGTCATTGGCAGTTAAATCTATAGTCATCTGATAAGAGGATTTCTGTTCTAGCTCTGTTAATTCTGTATCTGTTCCTTTCCAACATAAATAGTCTAATATAGAACTAAATATATTTAGAAAAAGCATTAAAACTATTGAAACGATGAATATTACAGCTATAAGATTACTATAATTCGTTAAAGAAGGTAGTAATAGTGGGATTTTTGTAGGACCTGGACAATTTGATTCTAATTTCCATTTGATAAAACGCTTTCTATCATTAATGTATCTCTCTACATGAATAGTTCGGCTGTATCCGCTAATCTGTTGGCATATGTTTCTGTTTCTACTGGAAATCTCTCCGTGATAGGAACTTAATTTTAAATTATTCATAGAAGGACAATACGTTTGATTGTTATCCCATATAAATACAACATTTGAGAAATTTCCTCTGCAATACATTTGTAAGTCTTTGATAAATTGACAATTTTCCATAATATGAAAGACTATCGAATTAATTTCAAGATCACTATGACGATTTGCATAAATTTAAATAAACACTATTATAAAGTGTTTTAAATAATGAAAATTAAGGTAAAAATCTATTTTTCGTCACAGTTTTCTTAGTTTTATCATCCAATTGGAAATAGAAGCATTGTTCATAAAATTAAAATCAATAAATCCTTCAATAAGAACTTTTGAAAGTGAATGAAATGTAAATTTTCTAAAGAATCCCGTATTGAATATTGCGTATGGAAGATAGACATTTTCCTTAGGGAAGATTTTCAAATTATCTTCAACTTTCCATATACCGTTGAAATTACAGTTAGAAAAGATGGAAAATAGTTCTAATGGTTTTAAACAAAGAGAACTATCCGCTTTATATTCAATTAATATATTATTAACAGTTATATTATTCTTTATACAAATTAGTGGTTTTATATTCAAATAATTAAATTCCAAAGAGAATTTCACAATATACGGCTGAATTCTGATACTTAAAACTTCAATATTCATTTTAAAACAGTTTACAAAGTCTATTTTCGGTTTTAAAATACCGTTAGACATATCGTTAGTTGTTGAAAATACAACCGTCATTAAACTTTCCTCTGTATTTATCAATACATTACTACAATCTATTTCAAAGTTCTTTGAATTGAAACAATTGGAATTGCTTTTATAATCACTAGAATTCTTTAAATTCTTACATTTAATTAATAATGAATCAGAGAATCTGCTAAAAAAAATTTACAATATTTCGTTAATTGAATAACTTTTTTAGTTTTTTTAATCAGAGTTTATACTTGATTGAATATGCTTTGCAAATAATCAATTTTGGAGAGTATATTAAACAGATCTGAGCAGTATTTTCAAGTTTTGCATAGCATCTATATTTAAGAAATAAGATTGTATAAATTATCAGAATAGATCCTTTTTTCATTTTTATAATGTAATAATATCTTAATATTCAAAAATTTAAAAACTAATAGAAACTAGGTCTATGTCTATTTTACTTTTGAATTATATTCTCTTTTATACTTGCTAGTGCTAAACAATACTATTTAAAAGAGAATAAGAAACTTTTATCCATTAAGAGATTGGATGAATGAATTACGCATAATTTTCAATGTTTTTTATTAAATTTTATAACTTAATTTAAAGTATAAAATTTATTTATTAACGTAGTTTCGTAATCTTTATTTTATACTAGTTTATTGAATTATTGTTTATTATTTAAAAACTTTTTCAATGAAAAATAAAAGTTTTCATAAAAATCGAATGAAAAAATCATTATTTCGATTCTAACGCTGATTAAATTTAATATTTAATTTTATAATAACCATTAATATCTAAAGTAATTCCAATTTCTGGAAAGTTGAATCATTCTACATACACTTAACCCGATCATTTGCTTTATTTATTTATTGCGGAACTATTGCAACGTTGACATTTTATGAATAATAGCCTAAACTACAATCTTTGATTAATATTAACGATGGCTTTTGGTACAACACAAAGGAAAAATTTAGGAGGTTGTTATCTCAAAATATATACTATATTGATTTCCTAGTAATATTTCCCCCTCAAATCAGTTAATATTTTCGTGCGGTTTTTTAATTTCGATTATATTTTTTCATCAAACAGGTACTGATATCATTGAACAGAAAAACGAAGAATTGACTAACAGTCTCCATGAAAAGGTTAAAAATCTCAAGCAGGTATGTAAAAATGTGTTTTTGATAAGATTCTTCAATAAAATGTAACAAACGTAATAGAAAACTTTTTCCATAGGTGTCTATAATGATGGGAGATGAAATTAAAAGACAAAATACTTTTCTTAATGATTTGGTAATAATAGAATTACTTAATATATATATATAATAAGAAGTAAATACTCTTTTCAGACTAATGTCTTTGATAATTCAGATGGATTTTTAAGATCAACTATTAACCGGGTTACAAAATTAGCAAACTCTGGTCATAACAGATATATCTGGTATTTATTATTGTTTTGCCTATTCGTTTTCTTTCTCATATGGATTCTTCTAAAGTTTAAATGATTAAATTATTCAATAATAGCTAATTACTGTTTTGTTGTTAAAATATTATAAGAATCTATCAACATATGGCTGTTTATGTTTATAGAGCTAACCGAAAAGAGGTTCTATTATCGTTCATGCTTAAAAAGTTTATTAAATTGTTGTATCTACCAGATTTACTATAAATTGAAAAGAAGAGAATGGAAAGTTTGTATAATTTGTAATAAAAATATTAACTCTTTTATTATTGTTTTGTTTTATTTGTTCTTAAAATTGTATTATTTTTTTCTTATTCCTGCAGAATAAAAATGTTCTATTCTATTTAATTTTGTGATAAAATATCAAACATTATCAAAAGATATTTTCTTTTAAGTAATATGTGAACTTTGGAAGTTATTTGATTTTTCTTTTATTACGAAAGTATAAAATTCTTTCATGTCTCGATCGCTCGCCTTCTTATTATCTTATCGTTAAATAAAGATCTTTTTTATCATTTCAGCTTCTAACAAAATGACATATAATGAAAGTAAACTTTTATGCGACATAGCATAACCTCAAGTATCATTATTTCTTTAACGATACATCGTGTATCGGTGTAAATTATTTCGTCTTATCACGTTCTCGTACTTAACATACGTATATTAGATTTATTGATATCGTTACTCCTAGGTCATTCATACACGAAGGAACTATACTTTCTTTTTTGTTTTCTACTTTCCGTCAATATGGCAGTTTAATGTAAAACTATTGATATGCAAGTTGCGACGTTTGATCAGAGAAAGGGTGACTACTTTTTAATATAACCATGATACGAGCGTGTGTACTATACTTGATCAAGTGCTAAAGTATCCTGGTTATCTCTTCAAGTATTTAGTTCATTCACCGAAAGATTTTTGACTAGAACAGCTGACTTTAACCATACCTTACATACCATTACTAGAGGTGAAGGTCAATTACTCTAAAAGTCCTCTCGTATTTCTGGAATAATATGGATATGCACTTTTAGATATCCAAAATGGCGGAGGACAGGACGACAAAGGCGGAAAATTCGAGAATTTTTGATCATTTCTCAGCTATAAACGAACACCCTGTTGACGATATATCACTAGAATTCTTCTACAAGCCTCACACAATTACACTTCTTACGGTATCAATTGCCGGTTTACTGTACACAGCATTTACAAGGTTAGGTATCATATCTATCACGTGTGTTTCTCTCTGGAAGATGCTCTAGAGAAAATCAATACTCTTTGTAATTAATATGTTATAATATAGTATAGTCACGACTATAAATATTATTTGATTAATGTTATAAACTATCTTATGTATATCCTTGTATTTGACCGGATCTAGTGATTTTTATATGAGACATATAACTCAATTAATACCTCTTCCTACAGCGAAACGGGGTAAGCAAATTAGCATAAAGTTAGTTCTTCATAAATAGGAGCACTAAAAACAAATATATGCTTTTGAAAACAAAATTAGAAGTCTTTAATGAAATTCCTATGTCATTGGAACATAATATAATAGAACGCTACGTTTTTCCTATCGGTGAAAAAAAACAAGAAAAAGTTCTCGCAAAATATCGATAAATATAAACAAATAACGGAGTATTGTTCCTCGAATAGAAACGCCACAACGGCGTTAAATTCCCAAACGTCATTTAGTTCGATGAGGTTTCGCTGTTATTACCGAAAGTTTTAACTGCTCGTTCAGGTTACCCACTTGTCATATTTAGTATACACGATGTTTTTCGATGTATTTAAGTACGTGTGCTTGTATTTGAGCCATTATTTATTTTTCATTTTCTTAAGAAATATTTGTTTTTCTTATTATGTTTTTTTCTCTAATAGGGAAGATGCCAGCTCACAAAGTAATATTTGGAATGGATTGTGCTGTGTATTCTTTTTTTTTCTAATAATAAGCGTTTTGGCATTTCCAAATGGTAAGTTTTGTATAGAAAACACGATCATGTCAAACTTACACTAACTTCGTACAAAGTTAAATAATTAATGAAGTAAAAGAATAGCTATTCTTTTTATTATTATTGCTAATTAAATATTGTTTTATTCGCAGGTCCATTTACAAGGCCCCATCCTGCGATATGGCGAATAGTATTTGGTAATTATTAAAAAGAATTAATAGTTAAAGTTTTAAACTAATTGTTTCTTTTTCTACGTCAATCAGGTATAAGTGTTATATACTTTTTATTGTTAGTTTTCGTCCTTTTTCAAAATTTGAATGACGTTAAGTTAATGATACACTGGGTTGCTCCTGATTTAAAAAGTTATACGTTAGATGAGAAGGAGTATGCTATCAATTGCTCGCAAATTACTTTGGCGAGACTATGGTCCCATTGTGATGTTTTTGCTGTTGCCCATTTCTGGGGATGGGCATTGAAAGCTCTTCTCATTAGACATTATGGAATTTGCTGGACAATATCAGTTACCTGGGAAGTTACAGAAATGGCATTTGCTCATTTACTACCAAATTTTAATGAATGTTGGTGGGATGCATTTATTTTGGATGTAATAGTGTGTAATGGTCTAGGAATTTGGCTAGGAATGGTCATATGTAGAACTCTAGAAATGAGAAATTATCATTGGGAAAGCATAAAAGATATCCATTCGACAACGGGTAAAATTAGAAGAGCTGTTATGCAATTTACACCAGCAAGTTGGACACATGTAAGATGGTTGGATCCGAATTGTACTTACATGCGATTTATATCAGTTGCCATATTGGTCGTTGTATGGCAATTTGTAGAATTAAATAGTTTCTTCCTTAAACATATATTTGTTATTGGAACCGATCATCCATTGACCGTTGGTCGGGTTCTATTAATTGCACTCGTAGGAGGGCCATCATTAAGACAGTATTATACCTATACAACGGATACTCAGTGTAAAAGATTGGGAACACAATGTTGGGTTTTCATTGCCATAACTCTTTGCGAAGCCATAATTTGCTTAAAGTTTGGTTTAGAAATATTTAAACAAACAGAAATTAGTTATTTAATTTATTGGTTAACATTTTTAGTAAGTATTTTAATTATACACCCAAATATTATATTCCAAGCTTATCTTTAATTTTTCGTATAGTTGCTGAGTAGTATAATTTGCGTCTACTTTTGTGCGATTATCGCTAAAAGATCTCGTGACAAGGTAGGTTTTATTACCACTATCTCTTAAAACTTTTCACATCACGAAACATCGTTTATTTTTTTTTTATTTTTGTTTTTTTACGTACAGAGATTCGAAATAGAGAGAATGCAGAATGGTAAAACAACTTTAAACAATGAAACGCCAAATGGAGTTCACGATCACCAGGAATAAACTAAATGATAAAAAACGAAAAATTAATAGACAAATTATGAAAGACTTAAACCCTTTCCTCTCCCATTAACCTTCCCCCTCTCCCTCCCCCCACAAAAAAAGAGAAAAAAAATTAATATATCGAAAAATAAGTATTGTGTTTTCTTCAAAGGAACGATGAGTCTAATCAAGAAACTTTGCGTTTTTTATATATCTTTTTGTGTGATAATTCATTTCAACCTAGGTACTAAATCGAATTTGTTTTTGATATTATTTGCTAGAAAAGAAAGAAATATTGAATGAATATATATATATGTATAAATATATATATTGTATATATATATATATATATGTTTATATTTATATACTAAAAAAAGCTTTTATATGTTTTTTCTGGACTAAGCCTGGTGCTCTTAACTGCCGAAAAAAAGAGAAGAAAAAAATATTTGTTAGACTATTTTGTTCTTGAAAAGGAAATGTTAAATCATTAGAAATGGAAAAATGAAAAATTAGACAATATTAAACAACTAATAAAGAAAAAAAACTCGACCTGTTTCACTTTTCATCTCATGAATAATATGAATTCAGTTAATTTTTAACCGTAACACGTGTTATAGAACGTTTTTTTTTTCAGCTAGCTAATAATAAAAAGGCCTAGTTTAATGGAATTGTTATAAAAACTAGGTGCCGTTTTAGCACAAGTGTTTGAATCGGTCTAACCGGGTTGACTGTAAATTGCTTCATTTTGTGTTCAATTGCCAATAAATTATAATAAAAAAAATTAAATAAAGAGGAAATTTTCAACATAAAATTCTGTAAGTTATCTTCCCTAACTTCTCTTTATATCTTCTCCTTGTGCTTTTAGTCGATCAGTTCGTCTAATTCTCTCTACACTCGGTAAGTTAAATAACTTTTAAATGCTTTTAATTATTCAATTTTGATAGGCATAATCGGATTAAAGTTTAAGTATTTGCATTAAAAACTTATCTTAATTGATACATTTTCTCTTGCATAATCTATCATCAACGGAAGATAAGCGATTCATTAAGATAGCTGATATCCATATTTTCCTCTCTTTTAGCAAAGAATATATACCTACGTGGAATATTCTTTACATCTAGTTTTAAAACGTAACCACATAAAAAGCCAAATGCCGCAAAAGCATCTGTTACCTGTTTGCGGTCGACATCCCTGGTGCTGTGGAGGAAATCTTGCAGACGTTGATTGCAACGATATGGGCCGGGAAAACAAGAGTAAGATTTATCAAACAAAATAGAAGGCTGGTGATAGGGTTAAGGGTTAGGACAGGTTGCCCTATATGTTTGTATATAGAGAACAATATTTTAATAATTTCGTCACGATACTGTTATAAAGCTCTGCTTGTGTACGGGTGCAAATCTCTTTGTAAATTCATTATGCACGATCACGATGAGGAAAAGGTAAAGTACAAGAGGGAATGTAGGGGAATAACAGACTCTCGAACGGGGGTGGAATTTATCTTTTATTTTAATAGTCACTTTTTCTTCGGATTGACTTGAAGGGTGAACGGCATGGACAACTTCGATACAGGACAATTAAACGTTACTGTACGAACTAAAAATCATTCTCCTCCTTCAGAGTTGGTTGTTACCACTTGTAAAGTTGATCATGAAACCGTTGTCAGAATCGACCGTATTCCAGCCGATATGATCGACTATTCAAAAGTCGCCCATGCGGCTAGCGGACCATATACTGGGATTTATATTAATAAACCTACTTCTAGCGGTAAATTGATTTGAAATTTTCTATAGAAAAGAAGCTTAGTCATTTGACTTTCTTTATTTTTATCTTATCTCCTTTAGAAACACTCAAATACGTTGAGAAGTATCATCAACGATTCAAGTTTGTAGCTTACCTTTCTCCAAAGCAGAAAAAGGATTCTAATGAGCATAAAGAGTCTAGAGAGGTTCGACTTTGGTTTAGTGATCTTCTACCTTTCGAAATGAGAAAGGAAAAGGGCAGAGAATTCTTTAATAAGTTAACAACCCCTGAAACTTTTCCTAAAGAATACGCCTATTTCATTCGGAGAACCCTTTTATTAACCCATTTAAGAGATTTTATCGATAGTGTTGAATTACACTTCCGACCATATAGGGCTGTAGTGAACAAGCCACCACCAACTCCAAAAACAGAGGAGGTTAAATTGCCCCCACCTAAGCCACCGAAAGAAGAGCAATTCGTTTCAACTGCAATTATGCATGTCCAAGAGTGCCCTATAGTTGAAACAGCCCAATTAATAACCACCGAGGAGCCGAAGCCGAGTCCTATCTTGTCTACTATTGGTAAGTACATAATTGGATACTTAGAGAACTTAAGATGTTTTAATTACCGCAACTTGTTATAGAGAACTTTATTACCGTTTTGACGCCTGCCGTCTATGATTACCAGTACCTAACGGAAGTTGCAGTTTCCGGTAAAACATCTATTGGATTTCGTGTAAAAGCGAAGGCTGGTGCTTACGTTGCCCTTTCATCTGTCTACGGAGATACTTTACGTAAGACTTATGAAGTGGTCATTGGCACTGAGAATAACACTAGATGCGAAATAAGATATGGCGGACAAGGTCCCATAATGACGGAAAGTGTGACCTATAACATACTAGATCAGTATAATTTTAAAGATTTCTGGATATCTTGGGGAGGTAATAGGCTAGTGGTTGGAGAAGGAAGAGAAATGACTGAATCTTCTGAATTGATTTCTTGGGCGATTGCTGATAAATACAGACATTCGATCAATTGCTTATCTGTATCCACCGATAAAAATTCAGAAGGTACTTGGGAATTTGTGGAAATGATTGACACTAGACCAAAGGATGATAGTCAAAGACGAGCAGCAGTTCTTAGTAAGATGCGCCTCCTTCTTCTATGGTTTGCTAAGAAACAACGAATGTTACAAATTCTAGAAGATGCTTTCCCAGACACTTTAACTACGGACGAGCTACTTATGTAAGCTAATCAATACGTTGTTTAAATACTCCCTGAAAAATTCGATAATCCATACCTATATGCTTTAAATAGAACTTGCAAAGTCAAGCAAAGTGACGTCATGCAAGCTATTGTTTTTCTAAAAGAACTGCAAAAGAAAAGGCTTATAAATGAAGTATTAGAGAATTCTGGAAATTGGATTCGTATACCTACTACCTCGGGCTTAGATGCTAGAAGTAGTCATGGTTCGTATAGGACAAATCCAAATGCGGGGAAGGGGGTGGGAAGGGGAAGTGCAAAATATACACTATATATAAATATATATATATTTGTTTTTTGTTTAACAGAAATAAGATTCGTTAGCCATTTACCTGCCTTTGATATAACTGAAAGCCCTACTGTAGCCATCATAACAACTTATTATTGCGAAAAAGTGGCCGTAGATGCTATGATGGATCATAAGATGTCTTTTATTGTAAATGGAGACAATGAATCAAGCGTCTTTACAATCGGTAAAATAGGAGAGTTGATCGTTGTTGCTACGAAACTATCCAGAAGCGCAACTCTGGCTGGAGAACGTTGTATGATTTCGGACGGTAATGCAACAGCCCGTCTTCTCTTAACTTTTAATAGATTAGAACATGTACTTGTTGTGGGAGTTGGCGGAGGTGTACCGTCTTTCTGCTCGTGGATGCAACACGTTAGACGTGGAGACGTTGTCGTGTCAGTAAACGATAGAGCCAAGGATGCTTATTTGCACTGCGTAAAAATTGATAGTGATCCTTCCGGTTTCACTTATAATACTATAGCGTGGAGACCCCAGCACGGATCCCTATCGGCGTGCCTATCCCGTATTCGACATTCTGATCAAAACAAAGATTGGAAAGAATCCATTTCACGTGGTCTTGAGCTTTTGCAAGCGGAGGAAAGTAGCTTCCATAAACCTGAACTCAAGAGCGATAAATTGTTTGCTATTGATGACGATGCTCTTGTTCAAGTTGAGCATCCGGATCCACATGATCAGTCTATGTGGAACCAAAATTCAGTTAAATACGGATCGATAGCGTCTGGAAAATATATTCCCTATAATTTCCAGCTACGCATGGACTTTGGTATGAGATACGGCATTAAAGCGTTCGATCAGAACTTGGAAGCAGTTCTAGACTCTCTAGAGGGTTCGCAAGCCAATAGTTGGGCGGTTATAAGAGGTATTTCAGATTATGCCGATGGAACAACCGATAAAGTTTGGCAGCCATACGCATCATTAGCAGCTGCAGCATACGCAAGAGCAGCAATTTTAGCTCTATCTTCTAAGACAATCAGAGAATTTTAAAATATCTTATCAAAACAAAAAAAAACAAAAAAAAACCCACCCTTTAAACAAATCTTAATATTAATATTATTAGTCTTTGAAGACAGAAGAAGAAGAAGAAGAATAAGAAGAAGAATAAGAGAAGATAGATTCCTTTCGCCAACTTAGATTATGATTCTTTTGTTTTTTTTTTTGTGAAGTAGATTCTCTTTTCCTTTTTTTTTTCGCTTCCATTTTTATTTTTCACCAAAATACACTAAATCACCAACTAAAAATTACTTTATTTTGATTAATAATTCAATAGAAATACAATATTTATCTTAATCAAAATGTATTTTGTGTATATTTACTATTCTATCTTTCTAGTACGAATATGACGCGCTGTGTAGAGGGAAAATAATATATATATATATATATATATATATATATATATATAAACGTTTAGCAGGATCTCGTAATTAGGTCAAAAAAATCAATTAATTGATTAACATGATTAAAAATATGGATCATGTTCAATTGTAATATATATATATAGTCTATCTGTATGTTCGTGCGTGCTTAAAGGCATATCTATAATTCTATAATTCTTCAATTTATTCTCTCTCTCTCTCTTTCTCTAGCAGACAAAATACAGTTTATATTAAACTATACTATAACTAAGCATCATTATAATCTCTTAATGATGAAAGAAGAGAAGAAAAAAGACAATATCATATTATCATAAAAATCTTGCAGTGAGTATAGCCCTTCATTTCCTTGTTTTGAAACAAAACAAATAAAATATAATCAGTTTTTATAAACGATATGAATAAATTAAAATAATGAATATGCATATATTAGATTTTCGTCCATACATCTTCCGGAAGGTCAAAAACAAACTTTTTCCCCAGTTGTGATAAGTCTTTAAATACGTACTAGAATTGTTGTAATTAATTATTTAAATTAATTATTCTTCATAGCCCTATATACTGTATTTCTTTTAACCAAACATAGCATTCACAGAAGCTCCCTATAAAAATTATATAATCTAATTAATATACATTTAATAATATTAAATATTCATGATGTTTTTATATCCAGTTTTTAATAAAAATAAAAAGAAAATTTTACAGGCGCAACTTAGGGAAAGAAATTAATTAGCAGAGCATAAAATGAAATGAAAAGGAAAGTTGCGTGAACAAATTATCGGGTTTAGGTTGGGGAAGGGATGGCAAACTTTACTTTCCTTAAGTATATACATATTAAAAGGTTAATTTAACTTCCAAACATCTTTCGTGCAGTAGCGCCCTAAAATAATGTTGAGAGAAATCACGTTAGATGGCGTTAAAGTTCAATTTTTCAAATAACTTGAACAGTATTACTCATTATTATGCAAATTAACATATCGTATAGAAAGGTTAAGAATATTATTAGGGATGAAATGTTTCTTTACTTACCGGAATAGTATATATAAATAGAACAAAAAATATGATCAAAAGTAGTATTGCGAATCCAGAAATAAAGTACCATTTGTAGTTTTTCCATATAATGAGTTTAAGAGTTTTCCACGGTGATGTAAACCACAAAAATGACGTAGCTGGTCGTTTAGGAGGATCTAATTTTGGATATTGATTTGGTTCTTCTTGGCCAAGACCTACAGGTTTTTCTGCAGCTTCTTGCGATGGTATCAATTCCATTTCAATTTCAACTTTACCAGTTAATTCTCTTATTCCAGTCTCATCATTAAAACATGGCCAAAAGCCCGAAATTCGTTTTTGTTCAAAGATGGATATCATCTTTATTGAATGGGAATCAGGACTAAAAATACAAAAAAAGAGAAAACACAGGTTTAATTAAGAAAGTAGAGGTAATTTAAGATTGGAATAGTAACTTATTAGGATCCGGTATTTGGTTTAAATTACACTTTCTCGAAGATTTTGCTGGCGATGGCATTTTATTTAAGTTTAATTCAACCGTTCCCAAGAAATCGTCCGCACTAAACTTATCATTATCCCAAATTTGTAGAACGAGAACGGGAGGTAAGAGTAGTTCTGTCTCATCTAAACTCCAAAAATGCTCTTTCCTTTTCACGTGCAAGCATTCCTCAGCGGGGATGTAGTTGAATGGAAATACCATTCTCCAATTAAAATTTCCATCGCCATCTAAAGATCTATAATGAACGTCTGTACTCTGAACTTGGTCAACTCCCTGTAGCCATCCTTTAACGTAAATATCGCTCATTTTTTCTCCTGTTATTGATGTTTCTTCCAAAATTACATCAGTTGTATTCCAAATGACGACACGTAGTTCAAATCTTTTAAGTTGTGATCATTATAAAGTGAAAGGTAAAGGCTATTAAAACTTACTTTTTCGGTTTTCTTGGTGTGATGTCCACCTGTGGTCCTGGTGGTCCCAGACTAACGGGAAATATATCCACAAATAATTCCAATTTGCCTTGTTCAATATCTGGTTGCAAAGGATTAAACAATGGTCTTGTTTCAACATGTTCTACAATAAGAGGATTGTTCAGTGATGCTGGTAAAGTATTTAGAACGTAGAGAGCCAATCTTTCCTCATCTGGTCCTAAATGGGAATGTTTTGGAGGAACTTTCTCTGCAAAAATTTAGAATTTAAACAAAGAAAACAGTCAGTTAACATAAACATAAATATTTCTCTTACCGAAATCTGTTAGACTACTGCAATTAGGACCAATTTTTACAGTTACAACATCATTAACGCTCGTATATATTGGATCTGGAAGACAGTTCTTTACGCAAAAGTTCTTAAGAATCTCCTTTGGAGTTTGCGAATCACGCCATTGAGTTGGACCGGAACTATAATTTATTGAAATTGTATTAATTAGTATTCACGGTAGTTTTTTTCAAATAGGATTAAAATTACATACGTGCAATAAGTCTTTGGTAATCCAACTGTAGCTCTATACCGGCTAAGATAACGATTTTCCAAATCGATAACAGTTTCTCCTATTACGTCATCTGTACTAAGCAAATCGTAATCCTTCACTCTAATAATAAGATCCTTTTCCATAGGAATATTGGCTTTTAATTCAAACATCTTTCCAAAAACTGGTTCAAGGGTATTTGGTAAATATTCTTTTCGGTTATTTACCTTCTTCTTGCCTATTTTAACTGTGATGTATGGATCAGCCTAGATTTTGTTTGTTTGTAAAGTTTTCATTAAAAATTGGTAACTTTATTTGATAGTTATATCATAATTACCAGGCCATTAGGGTCGCTGGGTTGTAATTCGTACGCCTTTATAATATATACCCTAACAATACATTCTTCGGGAGCTGACGATGGAAGATGCGAAAGAACTTTATCAGGTAGAGGTTCGGATGGATCATCCGGAAGTGGATAGACAACGAATGTCCCCTTAAATTCCCCAACAGCAGTTTGTTCATCATCAACATTTTTTCCTCTAGACAGCTCAAATGTTTTACAAAAATCTGAGAATTCTTCTATTGATTCAACTTTTTCCAAAGCCTTTGGGAAAACTTGCAAAGTGTCAAATTCCATTTCCAAATAATGATTGCATTTCTTATGCTCTCCGAGAGAAGCATAATATTTCGACCACCAATCGATATCTTCTTCCCATAAAGCTTCATTCTAAATAAAATATTCTTAATTAATATAAAGTAATAAATAATTTAAAAATCAACAATCAACTTCAAAAATGAATAGAACCTCTCAACAAAGAAAGGAAAGAAGCATCACATCGAAATAGATCAACATTTTGGAAAAATCTTATCCTTATCTTCTATAAATATGTATTCCAAGAGAGAAAAATAGATAATATATTAATTATTATATAATATTAGACGCAGAAAGTGATAGAGATTGAGAAGGAAAAATAGCAAGCTAATGAACAATTATTAGAGAAGAGAGAAAAACAAGATAAGATTGATAAATAAAAATTTGATAAGACAGTAAGACAGAGTTCATCTACCCCTTCTCGATCATCATCTTTTTTCATCTTTTTAATTTTTAATCTCATACTAGAAGATATCTTCTTCGTAAGTGAAGACGGAAGAAACTATTCACATATGATTAATCACTTTGTTAATATATGCTTAATTAGGTCAATTTCTAAAACATATGAAGCTTATTTATTTAATATTTACCTTATATTTTTTCTATTAATTGAAGTTTTAAAAAGGGGAAAAGAAACATTAAAGATAAAATTAATAAATATTCATATATTCAAATTATTTAAAAAAAAAAATGGATTATCCTTACCGATTTTTTCTCTGGCGGCTTATCTTCAAGAATTTCAACAGCAGCGTTCAAAACACCTATTTTTTAATTAAATAAACACATTATTCAAATTAATATTCATATATTCATATGTACATATATATAAAGAAAATAGAAATAGAATAGTCGTATAAATTTTTCAACACTTAAACAAAATTATAACCCAGTTTATGCAATTTAATAGCATCTATAAACGTTAAAAATTGAAAAAAAAGGTAAAATTAGTTAATCTAATGAGGTTAAAGGTTATGCAAAGGAAATACCAGCAGTTCTAAGGTATGTAAAATCGGATAAATGCTTGAACTCTGGGAAATTGAAAAACAAAAGTGGAATAAGGGCTTTAGTTTAGATTGAATACCTAAATTTCCAATTGTTTCATTGCCGACTTCTCGGACTTGTAAAATAGAATTTGTACAAGTTTTTGTTATTTATAATTAAATAGATAGTTAGGTACATTTTGGCGGGAAAGGAAAATTAAAATGTTTGAGAAAATACAAACATAAAAGGTTTGTCAACTTACTTTCAGTTTCGGATGTAACTTCCTCTAATTTCGGTGGAGGTTTATAACGAAAACGTTCGAAGGAGCGTAATACATGAATTCCTACCAAAGGCTTTCTACCAAACTGTCTATTATCTCTGACATTAATATTCATTGGAGGAGTATACAATTCCTCTTCAGGTAACATCTGAAGATGCCAAAGGATTAGAAATGATAAGCTATTTAAGTGAAAAGACTTTATTTACAATATCAAAAAAGAGCAGAGGTTCGTCAAAGTTGGGATTTTTCTTTGTATCTTTTATAACCTTTGATTTCAAGAGATGGCCACCAATTTCAAATTCAATAGAGGGAGAGGTAACGCTTAGGAGATGGTATTTCTTCATATTCCTAACTCCCCAGCACAGTACCTCAACACCAGTTCTTCTTAGACGAGGTCGAACTTCTGGCGGAACTGTATAAAGCTTTTTTCTTTTCGGAGGAAAATGAGGAAGCTCTTGACCATCAATCTATTTAAAGCGAAGCGGATTTCATTTCAGTTAAAGGGTAATTTATTCAGGTACTCACCCTTAATAGTTCAAAAGCGGCAAGAACTTCACCTCCATCTTGAAATCCCTTCTTTATCTTATACCATTGCAAACTAGGTATTCTTGTATCCGATTTAACATCTAACTTAACCAAAGGATAGGCAACCGTTCTGCCTAAATACTCCGGTGACCCCTTTTAAAGACGATTTATTAAATGAAAAGAAAGAAAGAGTTTGAGGAGAATGAAGAATAGCGTACTATTTGATCATGATCAAAAAATTCAATTATAATTGTAGGAGGCTTCTCCAAAATTTGATTGGGTCGACCGTGAATAGAAACTTTCTCAAAAATAAGCGTCTGGTCCCAAGTTGGGCAAAGAGTATTCTCAAGTCTTTCAGTGACTGCCGATTGGTTAAGAAAAGCTACTCTTCCAAATGGATCTAAAAGAAAATAATAAAGAAGAAAGGAATATAGTAGGATAAATATATCTCTCTATATCTCTTTTTTTTTCTTTTTATACCCGATAATCCATTGGCGTCTGCGGCTAACAAGTTTCTGGCTTGATAAATATAGGCCCTAAGTTGATACTTTGTCGGTTCTATTTAAAATTTTCACAGAAAACAATAAATATTTTCTCTATAAACACAAAATATAAATAACTCTCTACCTGGACAGGTTAAAAACATTCTAGGTGCAGCCAATTTTGCTCTAGATTTTTCACCATCCTAAATAATAATGTAATTATATCGTTAATATATCAAAGAACAGAGTAAATAGTTACTATGAAAATGAAAGAGGTAAAGAAAAGAGTAGAAATATATATATATATATATATATATATATATATATATATAGAAAGATTATATAACATTTCAAAAGAGGAATGATGATAGATCAGGGATGATTAACTTACCTTTTTACCTGCCTGTTTTTTTTTAAAAAAAGTAAAAAAAGAACAATGTAATTAGTCAATTCTTTATAGATTCTATAATTATACATAATTAGATAATTTAATCATTTAATATAAAGTAAAATGAACAGAATATTGCCTCTAATTATATCAATATACAATCATGCAAAAATTTGTATTAGTAGTAGTAGTAGTTGTTGTTGTTGTTTGTAAACTTTCATTGAAAAATAAACAAACAAATAAACAAATAAATAAATACTGAATATCTATAAATAACTGTGTAAGTGTAGAAGAAAGTAATAATCTTTTCTATTAATAACTCTATAAATATTCATATCTATAATTTATACTTGTATATTATAAATATATATATACTGTATATATGTGCGTATTGTTATGGTGTATTATAAATAGTTGAATTCTTAAGTTTCTAATATCGTAAACTTACTTTTTCCCTCTTTTGTTCCTTTTTCTTTAAAGGTTTAATATATTAAATTAAATCTTATATAAGTTTATAACCTAATTTTCAACTTATAAACTTTCAATAGATACTGCATTTAATAAATTCATTTATCACTTACCTCATCATCTTTGAATTTAAAGAAACAAGGTTTCTTAGAGTCATTGCTTTGTAATTTCCTATGCCATCTTCTTCTTCTAACCATATCTAATTTTCTTTCTGTATGATGAAATTTCATATCAAACACTGGGGCATATTCCCAGCCTTCAGCAAGAGCTTTTTGCTTTTTAGCTTCTTCCTCTTTCTGAGCTTTCAAAATTGCGTCAGCCGCTAGTTTTCTTGTTCTTAGCCATCTTCTTCTACGGCATAGATGATACATTTTTTCAACTGGTCCCCAACCTCCTACCGATACTTCAGTGCAATATTCCCAACCATCATCATCTACGGCCCTATTTTTATCAATATCCCAGGCATTATCCCATTCCCAACCTTTTGGTAGTTCTATGTCTCCTTTTCCAATAGCCTTATCGCCTTTCTACAAATACAAATATTTGTAAATAATCATTAAAATACGTTGACTTGCTTGAAACATACCACATCAGTCCAGGGAGCACTGGAATCCATATCCCAATTGCCACCAAACGTTCTGGCATGCATTTCGTAAACTTCTTCGATGTAAGTAGTATGACCTGAATCTTTATCGTATAGCATACTCAACTCAGGACTGATATACCAATTTCCATCCCATGACCAACCGTCTGGAATGATGAAATCTTCTTTCATTAATTTCATTTTACCCGAGCTATCTGAGAAGTTTGGCCTAGTAAGCATTTTTCTTGACCAGGTGTTCATAACTTTAACTTCGTTCTCGTATGTTTCGGCAAAGACGGCGACCTCTCCTTCAGTTTGGTCCTTGTGCCAAGATTCTTCGTATCTTTCTAATCCAAACCAAAGTTTTGCTCTAAGCAGAGCGGGAATTTCCCACTTACTATCTTTCTCAGCCAAATCTCCTGGAAATTGTAATTGTATCGTTTCTAAGTTATTGCAGAATTTACCGCAATAATCAGGAGTTGGAGAATAAAGAACATGGTGAACTGGTAAGCGAAAATATGCTTTTCTTTCATTTTCCGAAATCATCCATATGATTACGTCGGGAATACTTTGTTGAGGTTCAATAGCAAGATTCCTAAGCTGGGCTAAATATCCTTCAATATCACCGAGAGCTTTTTCAGGATCATCTGCAGTTGTTCTCAAAGAGCTTGCCAAGCCTTGCAACGAAGCCAACTCAGTCTCTCTATAACTTCTGAGTTCACGATCCAGATCGTTTTGAATAGTGTGCCCCTCGATAATCTTTGGTAAAGGTTTTTGACAATCATTAACTAAACTATCCAATGTACTTATAATTATCTGAGCGAGTTCTACAATAAATTCAGCATTAAATTAGCAAAAGACTTGGAAAACAGTTGAAAAATTTACCTTTTATATCAACTCTAGCCTTCATAGCCATTTTTATTTTCTCAATATTTGATTCTAGTCTTGCTACAGTTTTTAAAATTGAATTTAACGCCTCCAAACGATGAGATATATCTTCCCATTGACAGTCAACAGATGTGCATGGCTTAGTTTCACCCCACGGAAGGAAGTAGTAATAGCATCCATCAAATACGGGATTAGTTATTTGAGTTGTAGAAGCACTAGGTGGTACAGATTCGTCAAGTATATTACCATAGTTACCAATAGAAACTTCAAATTGAACAGTTGCACTCTGAACGTAAATCATTGTTGCATTCATAAAAGCAGCATTCAATTTGAATTTACGTCTAGCCATATATTTTTCAACTTTACAAGTTTGTTCAACACTTAGTGCCTCTGAAGCTTCTTCCGGTAGATCTCCAACAACTGTTGTCAATTCAAGTAGTGCCCTTCCTCTATACGCAACACCTTCTCCTTTGCCAGTATTTAAATATTCATATTTTTCACATAAGGCGCTAAATTCTCTAGGTGATCCATAAAAATTTATATAAGTTGGTCCATAAGTCGGTAAAAAGCCTGTTAAAAATTATAAAACATTTTTTTTACTCTTCATACGCCTATAAAAAAAAGCCAAATTGCAGGAAGTTCAATTTCTTTTATAACTTTTTTTAACTATTTAATTAGATAATTAATTATTAAATTAATTGCTTCTTTTTTTTTTTGATTTTAAAACCATGGAAATATCTAAAACAAAAAGAAAAAGAACAAAATAAAATAATAATTACCAACAGATCCTTTTTCTAATTAACGTAAAAAGTAGGAAGATAAAACCAAAGGTTGTTCAAGTTACATAAAACAAAGATAACATGAAAAATAATGAAAAAAAAAGAAAACAAAAAAAAGATAACAGAAATTATCATAAAAAATTAAGAAGATAAGAAATAAATAAATGAATAAATAAAGTCAGAGATAAATTATAAAAAAATGAATATTATAATTGAATTAATAAACATTTATTGGGATAGTTGAATTAGAGGTTTTAGTAGGAGGGGAGGGACCTTATAGTAATAATCTAGCTTATCTATTGTTATTATAATTCTTTAGTTACCTCCTGAACCTGTAAAAAATTGTATATTTGTACTTTTTGCAGTTTTTATGCATTTTTACTTTGGAGAATGTTTTTTTTCTTCAAGTTAATTTAAATATTAATTTAATATATTCATATATGAATAGTATGAATATTACGAATATTAAATATGATATAATTATCAAAAGTAATTACCGCTTTCTCCTGTTGCTGATATGTGTGAGATATAAACAAATGCCGTTCCAATTGGATCATCTTCCGATAGTCTATCCCTTTATTTTATTAAGACAAGATCGAAATATATAGTATTTTTCTATTATTCATTCAAAATAAATAACAATAACGTACCAATCTCTTAATTGAAATTTAATTTTTTCACACATTGATGGAAACTATAGATGTTAAAATATGGTATTTTATTAATTATTAAGTTCTGTGGCCTAATTTGATATTAGTATTAATAAATACCCTTAAACCCAAATTTAAGTTTTCGTTATATTCAGGATGATCGTTTTTCTCCATTATTTGTGACCTAACTTCTGCTCCTGCGAACGAAAATACAAAATATGGATCAACTCTTCCACCTCGTTTTTCTTTAGATCCAAAGAACTTTTTGACATCTCCCATTAAATCGGCATCCACTAAAGGAATTATTTGTAAACGACTGTTAATATTTTATCTTAAGGACATTACGCAATGAACTACTACTTACTGACAGGTAGGTCTTCGCACCTATATAGATTCAAATGAAATGTTGCTGGTCTTAATTGTACACCCGCTGGTCTGAGGAGATTAGATTCAATATCTTCATCGTCATCCTCATCCTGAGCAATCTGCTTAAAGCTAGGAGCTTCGTCGCCTGAACCTAAAACTGTAGCCGATATTTTTAAATAGCCCGTAGCTCCGGCCTGCGGATCTTCTGGGTCGCTGAGTAATAGCCATTTATTGAGGAACGTATGGTTCGGAGCGTCATAAACCATACTAACATCGCACTTAATTTAAATATGCATTAATGTAATAGCCAAAAATGAAAACTAAATAAACCTTAAAATTTCCAACTAGCGAATCAGATCTAAGCTTTTTGGCATGAAATACTTGAAAGTTAATCGTTTCTTCAAATAGTTCGGCTGGAGAACAGACGAAATTAAAGAAGAACATTTCATTCCAATAAGGTGCATTAGTTGATTTTTGAACCCTTGTCTGCTTAGTTTGATTGTAACATGTTATTCTAGCAACTGGATCAATATTGGCGCCTTGTAATTGACGACCTTCTATTACTTTTATTCGAACCTGTTAATTAATCACATGAGGAATAGATAGTATCTAAACGTAATGAATAAATTATAATAAATTTTAGAAGTGAAATTAAACTATTTAGAGATAATCCTTCGAAGATGAATTTGGGAAGTGGACAAAATTATCTAGTTTTACCTGAAAATCGGTATTCTTAGTGCTAGTTTTATCAATTGGTTTCTTAACATAAGTATCTTCTTTTTCAGCGGCTGGTTTCTTTTCTTCGGTTTTGTCCTCCTCCGAAGGTTTATCCTTCTCATCACCGGTCTTACTATCCCCTGCTCCGGTCATTGATCATTCATTCATCAACGAGGAAAGTTATTAAACTAAATGTACGACGTAAAGCTCACTAGTAACACCTGTTTCACGAGTTAAAAACATATTGACCATATATGCTACTAATTCAATTGGTACGCATACATTTCTGTCATTAAAATTATGTTACAAAAAAACAGCCCATATCGAAACATACAGTATGCTTATACTGCACAAAAAAACTTAATTATGCAATCATTTAAATAACAACTATTTTCTATCTTATTTTAAATGGAAAAAACGCTGTATACAGTATATTAGTACCATTTTTATACAGTATACTATATATATATACAGTATATATAGTTACGACCATAAATTTATCTGTTACTACTAATTAAGGAACTAACTCTTTCTAGTTAATTAACAAATATAAATTCTTTATGAATATTCATTTTTATGACGTAGAATATCTAAATATATTTTATGTTTATTCAATATTTTTGATACCTGAAAATCTTGTGATTTTAACGTTCTATATATTCGTCTATTTATTTTCCATTTTCTTCCTTTCACTTTACGCCTTTGTAAAAATAATTTATCATCTTTATCATCAATTTCTTCCAAATTCGTTTCTTCTCCTTCGTCTGTTTCATTTTCATCAGCATAGTATCCTCTTTTATTCCATTTACCATTCTCATCTAAATAATTTGAAGCAATATTTTCTATAATTAGACACAAAAAAAAACAAGAAATAAACACTATTTACAATATGCACGTAATTTAGTGATGAATGAGTTGATTTAGCATTATCATAGGAAAATAGAGAATGTATGGGAGAGCGAAAAATTTAAAAATAGAAGAAATTAATTAATAGATTCATAAATGACACAACCAGAATGGATGATATCATTTAATATACTTTACTAAATTCATTATCATCCATTTTGTCTGCTATTTCTCTATATGTAACAATTTTTAGTTCATTTTCCAGCAAATTAAAACCTATTGTAACAAACTAGAATATGCAAAATATAAACAAATGAAACATACTATTTAAGTCTTAAAGAGGTTTTCATGCTCTTTTTTTTTGTCTTCAAGCTCCTCCTCTTTGACCCTTTACGTTTCCTTTGTCTTTTATAAATTCAATATATACATTATATATGTAACAATATGTTTATATAACAAACATGTTTTTACCTTAAAATACATAAACATTCATACATGTGTAAATATTGATAGCACTTCTCCCAAAAGGAAATCTATACAACCTTCTCCACCTACACTCTATCTTTTGTCTTTCTTGTTAATAGATACCTTTTTTTATAAAGTAGTCAATTAAATTAATATAGATATATAAAGTCAAAACCCATATGATTATGTAATAAACGAGAAATATGACAGTAATTTATGATTGATAATTTTTTTTCAAGTGCAACGGCCGGGTAAATATTGAACAAATAATAAAAAACTATAAAAGTGATAGTTTAACGGAAGGCTTTGATAAAAGTTATTTAAATCATTCAAATAGAGGAAACTATTCTCTAAACTGTTCACTTTATATAAAAAAAATTTACTGAATAATTATATAAAGCGTAAAACATCTGTTACAAGAAACAGATAGGTGATGATACCATTGAAAAAATACATTATAGTATATATATATATATATATAGATGGTTTTCTTCCTTTTATAAATAACTAACCTTTAGAGTTTTCACTATAATAGTATCGATGTGTTATTTGTGTGTTTTTCACATTTAAATTTGCCTTCTTCTCATTTATTAATCGATATTTATCTTTTTCAAGTAAAATCTTTGCTTTCTTAAACGATTTTACAGTTTCGTAAACTTTCGATAAAGGAACATTAAACTTAACCATATTTCATTAATCTAAACAGATTATAATATAATAAACAATCTTTAGGCCTATTCCTCATTTTTAATATAATTAGCGAAACGTTAAAAAAAAGAATATTATATTTATGCAAAATTTTAAAAATATTGTCTACATTAAGCATATAATATAGTAGTTTTATATTCTTGATATTTCTATTCGAGTTATCATTAAACAAAGGCTAAAAAAGAAAAAAAGAATCTTTTAAAAAGAACACAGAAAAGAAAATATTTAATAATTTTTTAAAAAATAAATTTGCTAAGAAAAACATAAAATCAATGCAAAAGTAGCACATTTACTTTCGGTTTTTTGTTTGTAATTGTTTTTGTTTGTTTTGTTCAGTTCGAAATTTTTCACGTCAAAAAATAACGTAAAAAATTTTAATAAGAAGAAGTCGAACTAATGGTGGAAAAGAGAAAGAAAAGAGCCGACGAAAATAAGGAATAATTCCAACAATGGATAATGAAGAGTTTGGTTTTTTCTGGAAAGAAACTGGCTTCGTAAAATGTATTATTTTCGATTGCTAGACGCAGGAATCGTATTTTGCTGGTTGATGAGCGTGTGCAGCCATGCATTCTATACTTATATCGCACTTTGCAACTCCAGCACCAGCTCTTTGTGTTGCTATATCCGCTACACGTCTCCAGCTGAGTTTAGGGAAATAACTAATTAAATAAATATTAATAATATATTTTATTTGTTACCTATTAACTTTGGGATCGGGATCGTACACTTCAACACTTCTTAGATAGTTGTGACCGTCGTGTCCTCCAACAGCAAATAGCACACCTGTATAAATATAAAAGCAAATTAATACAATCAGTCGTTATTTACATAAAATCCTTTTAATTCAATTACCTCCTAGTGCGGCTACCCCGACCCCACCTCTCGGACTAGACATAGAGACAATTTCTGTCCATTGATTCTTTACAGAGCAGTAGCCCTCAACCGAATCCAATGGAGAATTATCGTCAAAGCCCCCCACTATATATAAAAGTCCATCTAATTCGGCAATTCCTGCTCCTGCCCTTCGTATGCTCATCGGAGCTACGAAAGACCACTTGTTCAAGTGGGGATCGTATCTCTCACAACTTTCGAGAGATGCCTGGCCATCATTTCCTCCTATAGAGTAAAGTTGCCCATTGTGGGCCGCCACAGCTACACCTCCCCTTGGTACCAGCATTGATGCCACTTGCTCCCAACTATTGGCGACTGGATCATACCTTTCTACATTTGGATAGCAAGTATTATCATCTAAGCCACCCACTGAATAGATAGGACCGTTTGGTCCAAGAGATGCTAGGGCAATACCACGCCTCATAGTTGACATAGGATTAATAGGTGACCATTTATTTGTTTTGGGATCGTAAACCTCACCACTGGATAAATGGTCTGTACCATCATGACCGCCAATTGCATACAATTTACTTTTAAATGCTACAACTCCAACATGTCGTCGTCTGGTAGACATATCCGGTATTGGAAGCCACTGATCTCGCGATACATCATACCACTCAACCGATTTAAAAGGATCACCTGCCGCTCCTCTGCCACCAACACAGAAAATTACGCCTGAATAAGATTTTCTAGGCCTTTCTCTATAGCCCCTAATAAATGAGGTTTTGTTTTGGAGGTGAAAGGTCTTAACATCATCTAAAATATCTCTGCATTCTAGATTTTCTTTTAAAATCGGTTCCTTTTCAACGGTTTCCAAAAAAAAATTAATACTTAACAATTGTAAACGTATCTGCTTCAGAAGCTTTGGTAATAGCACAGTACGTTCCTTACTTTTATATTTCACCCATTTAACAACGGCATTATATATTTCTTCCTCACATGGAACGTTTGTATCATCACTACGAATCATTTGAACCAGAGCCATTTCGGTCATACGTTCAAAGTCTTCACATTTCACTATTTTATTAAAATTTTCACGGGCGTATTGATCGGCATATTCCATCAATTCAACTCTATTATGCTGTTCTGCAAAGGCTCTTACTCCTATACAGTTGCTTGGATGCAGGTGATGTTTCATAAATCGACAACAAGCGTGGGCTACTGATTCAATTTGCAGTATATCTGAGGTATATAATAAATTTTGTACATTTTCAATATCTATGTCTACCTTTCCCGTGTAGGCAAATTTAATTAAATCAAACAAACACTTTTCATCAACATCATTGATTGTTATTGAGTCTGAGCGAGTTTCTTCCATTCCTGACATAAACATCATTTTAAAATAAGGAGAACATCCAGCTAAAACGATTCTGTGGCATTTTAGTGTTCTTTCTCCACATATTACTTCCACATCAGTCAAGTACGATTTCTCCAAAAATTCAGCAAATACTTTATATGCTGTTGGCGGGTATTCATTGCTAACATCGAAAGTCCAACGATCTTCCTCAATGTTAGTATTATCCGTACTAGAATTCACAATAGGATTCTTATTATAAAACACCCCAACTTGTAATTCCTTAATGCTCATTCCTGCCTTCAAAACACTTTCTAAAATCGTAGAAAACACATTATATATCGCAGAATTAACCTCATACCCCCAAGACGCATGCGCAGCATTGGCATTGACTACCGATGTCTATTACGATTTGTTCACTACATATTATGCTACCGGACAGGAAACCATACTACAATGGCGTTAAAGTGACAAATATTTGAACCTGATCGTTTGTTTTTAGAATAAAAACTGAGCTTCGAGGCGCAAAGTCATCAAACGGGAAATTGTAAATGTTCAAAATATTTATTTAAAGTAATCTACATGTTCTTAAATTAGAGAACGTTTCCAGATGGATCCGAATGAAGACGATCTCTGTGATATCGGTTAGTATACCTTTCTAATATGAACTACCTAATCGGTTAGTATTAGAATGCGCATTTATTTGCATTTATTTGAAAATAAATAATACAACACCATAACTAATTAGGAAATAAGGTTAAATTTTTACTCTCTTATCATATACAAGCTAAATATAAAAAAAACATAATGTTCAACGAAGCAGTCCATTTATAATTGATGCACGTAACCGACCCTCAAACATACTATTTCACTTTTAAAAAAGTCAATTGTAAACGGTAAAACAGGCCGCCTATTCGAACATGACTAGCCATTCTATTAGGTAGATAAATAATAAAAAGTTCTATTTCTCTATTCCGTATTAGCCAATGTTCTATAATGTTCTATAAATTTCATTAAAATTCTTTGTGATTTCTTACTCTAGTAAGAATTCCTTCTTTTTCATTAGAGGGCAATGAAGATATTCAGAAACAGGATAATGATGAAACAGTCGTTGAAAGTTTTGACGAAAATGAAGATTTACCTAACCAACTCCGACAAGTAAGCCTTTGATAAATATAGTAAATTTATTCGAATTCCAGTCCGAAATTCAGGTCGAAACGGCTGTGACTGATATGAGAGATGTTTTCACATCGGCTTTGTCAGCCTTGAAAACTATGCAAAATGACGATGAACAACTTCAACAGAAAGTTGATGATCATAAAAAAGAGCATGAGAGGCAATTATCCCAAGTTGTTCGAATGGTTTTGTCGTTAAAGGTAAATAGATATACATTAATCTTTTCATACCTTTTCAAATTCGTTTCTGGCTAACTAAAGAATGACTTTGGGGCTGTTCTTCATCAACTAACCATCGAATCCCACGTACAAAGGAATTTACGTCAACAAGTTTCTGCTTTACAAAGTGATAGGCAGCTTCTTCTTGAGGAGCTCCACCGTGCAGGCGCTATATCAGATTCCTTATAGTTCGTGTTCAGTCTTTCATCAGATATATGACCGATTTATAATTGTCCTTTTATTGAATAGTGAAGAACACAATGCGTGTGAAAGTTCAGAAGAGAGCGATCAAGAACCTCTATCGCTTCTACTACGGAAAGCCAGAATGGTATTTGGTATATCATTGTCATGTAAAAGTGAAGAAGACTCAGGAGTGACAACAACCGATTCATCAGTTTCACCCGAATCTCCTCGTTCAGTCAACCAAGAAAATTCTTACATCGTGACCCTTCCACCCCCACCATCCCGTAGGAATAAAACTTTCATTTCAAAGTGTATGTAATAGCATTCTCTTTCTTTTTTTATATAGCTGTCGACGACGTTGAAGCTTCGGCTTATGACAGTGATAGCTCTATAACCGCTGCCGCTAATAAAAGTCTAGATCTCTCACGATCATTGGGAGATAATTGTCTTGAAGTAACAGCTATAGAATTATCATCCGATGAAGAAGACACTAGAAAGGACACTGAGAAAGAAGAAATGAAAAAGCATACACCTCCGGTTTCACCAAGAACGGATGCGGACGGTGCGGCTAGGTCGCCATTTCGAAAACCTACAACACCCGTGAGAAAAGTTCCACCACACGAAAGACGAATTAAACAGATACAACGAAACAACGTTGCACAAGAACTCTACGAAACGGAAAAAAAATATTGCAATAATTTATGGATTCTCTTGGATCATTTTGCTGAGCCAATTAGAAAATCGGAAGTAATCTCATCAAAGGAATTATCGTTCGTATATTTATTAGAAAATAAACCATAGCTAAGCCAAATGTAATAAATACACAATCTCTTTCAGGACAATGTTACCGCAAGTACTAATAACTTTATACCAAAGTCATTGTACAATACTTCAAAAGTTGGAAGATCGAGTATCTCATTCGAGTAATTATAAAGGAATGTTTGGTGATATCTTTGCTCGTTTTATCGCTGATACAGACGTAATTGCAAATATATAAATATATTCAAATTTATACGGCTAATTTTACTCTTTTCTTTTTTTTTCCAGGGTGAATTATTTCAGCATTATCAAAAATACGTAAGGGAATTTCCTGATGCTATTCTTCAGATAAAAAAGTCCTGTAGGACCTGCCCGAAGTTTAGAAAATTTCTACGAGTTTGTATTCTCACTATTTTATCAAAGTTTTATAAAATTTTTACTGTATGTATTTTAGCAACAACTTGATGACCCAGTTTGTGAAGGTTTGGATTTGGGCTCATTTCTCCTCACGCCTGTACAAAGAATTCCTCGCTATGTACTTTTATTAAAGGTAATTAAAAAAGCATTAAAAAGAAATTTACGTTTACACTGTTTCAATCTGTCTATTGTATAGCAAATGTTAAAGTGTACTGAGGAAGATCACCCAGACCACTACCAACTTCAATTGTCTTTACATAAGTTGGCAGCTTTCTTAACTCAGCTTAATGAATCGATACAATACTCAATGAAACTCGTTTCTCAAGTTGCCCAATCTCCCAAACTTAAACGGTATTTATTATTTAACGGGTTTACTTCAAATCTTTATTGACACGCATCTTATTTCATTAAATAGTAAAACTAGTCGAAGTTCATCGTTTCGTTCAAGTAATAGCAGCGTTGAGAGCATGAAATTAGCCGCTTCTAATACTGTTCAAAAGATAACAAAGTAAAGTATTTGCGTAACACTCTGATTGCGTAATAAGTATCGACTTATTTTATTCTAAAAATAGCGTGGCAAGGAATGTTTCGTTTAGGGAGGGTAGACATACACCTCGTTTGGGGAGTAGACCTTCCTCAACTGTTTCGACAGACACACCAAACAAATTGAAGCAAAAGTTAGGTTATCTGGCTACGCCTTCGGTTCCCTTGAAATCACCATCTGTCACCGTTGATCCTGGACCGAATTCATTTAGCGCAAATGACGAAGTCGTTGCTGGTAACTTTTCAAGACGCATTAGAAAAAGCATTAGCCAATCGGATGTACGATTAGCGTCAGCCTTCAATGATTCGAGTAATATTGGTGAGAATACTTTAGTCTCTCAGTCGCAAATGGATGTATCAGCGTCATCTAAAAAACGTCATCGGTTTCCATTAATGCCTTGGACAAAAAGCGCAACAATGTGTAATAATGATTCGTTGACCTCGAACGGTAAAAGAAAGAAAGGAAAACAAAGGCATTTAATAGATTCAAGTATTGCATCCGAAGCAGATGTTTCTCTTCTAAAAAAGAAAAATGGAATTAAAGGATCAATTAGAAGTTTTTTCAAAATTAGGTAATAAATAAAAAATACCTAGCTAATTATATACTTATGCTCCTTTTCTCTTTTTTTTTACAGTAAGGATAATAAACCGCCGATAGCTCCAAGAGCAAAGAAAGTCTTAAAACAATCGTGATATTTCAAATTATTTGCAAAAATTTTATATTTTAAGCGTGCTATGAAAAATCTTTTAAACATTTTGTTCCGATTTTAAATATTCTCCTTTACAATTTTCTCTTTTTTTTTTATTTTACACACTACGGTGGTTTTCTTTTTTCTCCTAAAAAAAGTGAGGTGCATGTAAGTTTTTGTTAAAAATTTAATACATTCGAAGTGATTTGTAAAAAATTAATAAAAATAGAACTGCCTTCTTTTTTATAGTTGATTTCATTTCCTGTTTCCCTTTAAATCTTTATCTGGAACTATAGGGAAAATTACTTTAGGGAATTTAAATTAAGATTTTATCGTAAGATAGATGGCGCTTCGATCGCATTGCGTAATTTAATGGGTTTGCGTTACCGCGTCGATTCAACGGTTAGAAAATTGAGCCCGCAGCTAGGTACCACATTAAACTAATTCGCGTATTCAGTAGCGAGAATATCATTTCCCCAAAATGGCGGAGCTAAAATTCGAAGCTCCTCTTGCAAACTTTGAGGGAGAAGAATGGAATGATTTCAATGAATTCCAAGCAGCTGAAAAAACTGGTCCACCAAGTGTTAAAAGCGACACAAGTGATGATCGAAATTCATTAATGGACAATTTCAATGAAACTATATCAACATCTTTAGAAGATCTTGTGAATACATTCGACGAAAAATTAACAAAATGCTTTAAAAATCATCAAGTAAAGCCGGAAACAAACAGTCATCAAACTATTAAAACGCAAGAAGAAATAATAAATGATTGCCAGTAAGTCATAACAAATTTCTGCATATTTTTAATTGAAATTGATTGGTAATTGATATGTAAATGACTACCATAGACTGGATGTACTTGCAATTCGTTAGATGCCAATCAAGGCATTATCATTAATTAAGCATACACGCATAGGTTATACTCCTAAATATTGACATGTTGTGTAAAATCTCTAGAGTAACATGTATATTTTATTCTTTATATTTTTGTGCTAGCTTCTTAAGAACTTAGTTTAAGTGGGATACAATAAAGAAAATTAATTGCTAAAAAATTTGTGATAATCAATATAATTTCTAAAGCCAACTGGTAGCAACAAAAGAAGTCATATTTCACTAAATTCTCTTAAACAATAATAGTTTTTAGAGCAGATGGGTACAATTCTTAGCCTATCTAACGACCTACTCCTTTTAAAATGCTCACTTTACTCTATATGTCTTTGTAGAAATATAATTCAATTAGACATTCCATCTTATTGGATTAATATTCCTTTCTCTTGTGCATTTGTAAACTTATAATAATGTAATAATCCATTATATGCAATAGTATTCACTTGAGGGACAAAAATTAACTCTTCAACTTCGTACCCACCTTATTTAGCAATTTTATTAAATTTTCGTTTAACGTTCCTATTTATTAGTCGTCATTGACCGAATAACAGAGCTCAATCGATAAAGTTGGTGAAAGACAAACTGTCCAGTATATTTTACTTCAAATGTCTGTAAAACTGACAGAGAGGGACAAGCAAGAGAAATAGACAGGCAGGGAGAAAGACATTTTAAGTACAGTATGTATAAGAAAAAGATTTGTCCTATGGTAATTTATTCTCTAATACAAGCAAATAACCTGTTATTGAAAACAAACGTTACTTCTACTTCATCACAAACGAGCACCTTTAACGTGTGTTTGATAGAAAATTTCACGCTTCGTTAATTACTCATTTGCCTTTTATAATTTCTGAGTAACAAAATTAATTAAATGATGAATAATTCATTATTATAAACATCAAAATATTTGAACTATAAACTTTTGAATTTTTTATTCTATCATAATATTTCCAAAAATCTAATCCTATTTATAATTTTCTTTCAGAATGTGGTGGACAATTACGGGTAATTATGGCAATGTCCTACCCATAGACTGGTCAAAATCCTACGCTCGTCAACTACATACAGAGGCCTTGCATCTTGAAGAGAAAAAGGTAAAAACTTTAATTATAACTCTATATTGGCTACATTATTAGATTGTAAAGGGAGATATATACATTTGTATAATTTAAAAAGGCTAATAAATAAAACCCTCCCCAATGCACCATGTGCGATCAATATTGAGCAAAACGCTGTTTCTATTTATTTCTCACGATTCACCGTTAGCAATAAATTCTATAATAGATACATAATAATACATTCTTTATAGCATTTTTCTATTGTTTAATTTCAATAATAACGGAATTCAACGATATAAAAAAGAACTTAATGAACTTAATATTTAAGCGTATATACCCTGCTGAGACTTTTGAGACGAGACAAAAAAGGACCAATGAATATAATCAAATCCACGTTTACTTCTTTTTTTTTAAGTGAAAATTATCAAGTTCGTCCAGTACTTATTGATTGTCTTCCTTACGAATTGGTCTGTGTAAAGATCTTAAGCATGAGACAAAATTAGTCGCCTTACGATTACGAATTTAATATAAATGTACTTCTCTCACGCTTTTCAATGTACTTTATTTGATGAAATTTTCGAAATAATAATGCATAGTGAAACAGATGTTTTTATGGAATTAATTTTCTCCTTGATAGATTAATGATAAATATTGTTATTTATGGTTTGATTCGCTAGAAATTTATCAGTAAACGAACATTATTGTTGACCAAGTAAAAAAAAAATTGCATTCTATAAGACCTCAAATGTTTATTCCTAGGACGAAGAAGAATTGAATTTGGATTTATCAGACGACGAAGAATTACAAGCTGCATTTGATATGCACTCACTAATTGTATCTTCTCTTCATCACGAGCCTCTTTTTTCGGCTGATGATGTTATCAATGAGATAGAAGGAATTATGAAGGAAGCAGATGATTTTGAAGAAGAGACTGCTATGAACAATAGATCTTCAACTTCCATAGAATTGCTACAATTAAAATATAAGTCAGATATAACACCGTCAAATATAGAAGGAAGTGAGTACACTTTTAAACTTTTCTTTCAATTAGTCTGTAACAATTTTTTTCTTTACTTTAAAAAAAAACCAACTAACAAAACGAATATAATCCTATTTTATTTTTATTTGTTTCAAAAAGAAGATACATCTGGTAAATTTTCACATAAATTTTGTATTCTTTTTTTTCTTGTTATTGCAGTTTGTCATCACGTTGTAAATATGCATGTTTGTAAAAAAAAATAACCGAACTATAAGGTATAACTTATTGAGCATTTCTGAGTTCTATTTAATGAATATGTCAAAGGGATTTTTATTGATCGAAGGGAAGGAGGAAAATATTAGAATAATGTAGGTTTCCTTTTTTTTTAAGACAGACCATTCCTTAGCAAACAATTTCTATTTATATACCGAATGAATTTTATTACCCACTTTATAACATATAAAAATTAGATTTTATTCTGGTTTCTGGCTAAGACTTATATTTTGTTTTGTACATTTTTTAAGAAACAGAGAGAATAATAAGGCAGTTAAAAATAGAATTCAGAAATGCTTGTTAGGAAAATCGATAATCTTATCATTCTTATTCATACCCTGGACTTTTTACCTTTCATCTATAACCTTTCACAAAATTTCCCTTCCCACTATTATGAAGATATACTGTAGATATTTCGAATCTAGCTGTTGTTTCGCTTTAGAATCCATTTAGAACCATTGACGTTGATAAATATTCATAATATTTCTGCGTCATTCTCTTTGCAGCCCTGAAATCCCTATCGACCGTGGCTTTGAATGAACTATACGAGGAATTAGAGGGAACTGTAAAAGAATTATCTGAAACTCTAATACAACAATTAGCTCTCCGAGACGAATTAGAATACGAAAAAGAGCTAAAAAATCAATTCATATCCCTTCTTCTTTCATTGCAGGTAAACGATATATTTCTCTCTTTTTTCTCCTACCTAATATTAATGATCTGAGGGGAATTTATGCATCGTTGGGTATCTTAAGCAAACTATGACCCTGAATCAATAAGTTTTTAGCGGATATAAAATCTTATCTACACTACAATGACGTCAAACCTAATATATTCAGCTGTTTTCCTCTTTTTTTTTCTTGACAATCAATATATTGTTATTTTTATTCTTTGTTGTTTTTTTTTTAACCTAAAATTAATAAATAATATTTTCCATAGAAAAAAAGAAGAGAATTACCGATTTCATCGTCCGGTATTAAGGTTCCTGGTTCTAAAAAAGTCATCAGCCCAGACGGTTTTGGAAAAGTAAATATTTTTTATAGTATAAAACACTACATCCTAACCATTCTATTACATTTTTTTTTATTTAGTATCTGACAATGTCTATACCATATAACGCGGAGAGAGTAGGCCCACCAACCAACGAGGAATTACAAATTTTTATTAAGAGTAAGTAAATACGACATTTTCGATTAAACTCCTAAGATTATGTACATTAAATAATAAGTAATACGACATTGCTTATTTTAGTTATGAAGGCAATGAACGAAGATAGCCCTGTTGTCCCTACTTTACTGACTGATTACATACTCAAAGGTTTAATATTTCGATAATTCATTTTTTCATAATTTCATCTTCATCTTATATTACAGTGGTTTGTCCTACTAACAACTAGTCCGGTGCTGAGATAATAGCAATTTTTGGCTTCTTTCCTAGTCAAGATGTTGTCCGCGATAATTTATGCAATTGTACATCAATTTATGAAAGACTCGTAGCTTTATGAAGACGAAGATCTTTTTCGCTTTACTATGTTATTTTTCCTTAAATTTACTTCCCTCTCAAAAACATTTTTTTACTTTGTTGCTCAGTGTACAAGAATATCCGTTTGAGTTATACGCAAATTGCTAATGATATCAAAAAAAGGAAGAAATGATAACGATTTTTGGCGTATTTATCGTCTTATGTGTAATATTTGAAAATTCCTAAAAATAAACAAAAATTAATAAGTTAATTCTAATTTAAGGACAAAAAATTAATCATTGAATAGCAAATTTTAAATAAATCATATAAAATTGTAATCGAGAAAACATAAAGAAAATCTCTTAATATACGATTTCTTTAGAATTGAATAAATTTCTTTAAATTAATGACAAATTAAATTGGGATTTAAATATATATATATATATTAGAAGGGAATGGGGAGTGAGAAGCGACTAGATCACAAAATTAAGAGAAAGTTGATCACTTGAGCAGTTTTGTTTGTTTCTTGTGATTAATTACAAAAATTTTTAAAGATTATGAATTTGAAGGCCATACACTGTCCATATTATGATCAACACGTGACAGTGGACGTAAATTGCGTATCTCCCCACTGTAGTAGGCCAAGTCGGTTGTTACCAGACCTTGTTGAGGACCACCGTCATTAGAAACTCTAAGTCTGGCTAAGGCATTTTTCATATGGCGTTTGAAAGCTTGATGAACTCGTAACAAAAGTTGTGCTATATGCTTTTCGGGAAGTAAACTGTTGATAGCCTGATAGAATTTGCTAATCTGAGAAACGGCTTGACGGACGTGAGTTGACGGCATTGGAGCCTTCACTTCGTACTTTGAGAATTGAGCATCAAACATCGATTCAATAATATAAACCAGCTTATTGTCAATTTCCTCAATATGATTTTTATAATCACGAGTAACTTTATCAAAATGACGTAATTGATTATTATTCTTTTCCGGAATCAGTTGTTCGAAATGTCGTCTTATTAAAGGAAGAAGAAAAACTATAAACTGTAAGCATCTGGAGTTTAGAGCCAAATGTCTAGTGGATATTGTTTTCAACCCAACTAATTGGACGGCTCCAGCACCAAGTACGAGTTGACAAGTTCTTGAATTGTACATATTTAATAATTCCAATAGTCTTATAGAAATATCCGACGATACGGCCTTAACAACTTTAGCCAATTCGCAATATTCAATTACTATTTTAAATAACAAAAGCACCGTCCCAACAACGCCATATTCTTCGTTAGCTACTTTTAGGACCGGTTTCGTTTCTTCAACAGAATTTTTCGTTTGAGGTAAACCTTCTCTAGTCAGTGTACCACTACTTATCACATGATCTATGAGTAATTGAAATTGAAGAGGAACTTCGGCTTGTTTCCAATGTTCATTGTCAAGTATCAGGGACAATTTGGTTCTTTTTTCATCATGGACCTTGTTTATATAGCTAGTAGCTTGGGCTTTCATACTAGCACTAAGTGCTATACCCGTTTTCCTTTCCGATTCAACCAGTTTGGCTGAACTTCTCATCCAAACTTGAACTTTCTCCCACAACTCAACTAATTCAGACGGCTGAAGCTTTTCTAAAAATCCATTTTTAGCCCTAGCCGTTACTAATTTACCGACCCGATCATGCGCACATTCGGCAATAGTATAGAACATAGTATTGATTTTGTCATCTACATCTTCAGTTTCCGTCTGATTTATGGACGCGTCTAATTCGCATGAGACGTTAATCTTCCTCGGAGTATTAGTACAAGCCGTTTTGCATACGTCTTTCATAATATCACTAATTATCTATATAAGAACAAAGAATATTAATTAATTATTTACGTCTGCTAATATATATTCCCATTATTAAAAATATTACCTTAATTCGTTTAAGCATTGATAACATTTTTTCTAGTACAACATCAAGTAAATCCATCCATCTTTCATAGTCTAAAAGTCTAATAAAATTGAAAAATATTTGTTTAAACTAGTTTTTAATTATTTAATACAAAAATTATTATATACCTCATCTGATCGGCTAATGATCCTAACTCATTGTCGCTATCGTCAATATGAGAGACGGCTTTAACAATAATATCCTTTAACAAAGCCTTTATGGCAACTTCAGCTTCGTCGGCGTAAGTAGTAATCCAATCATAATTATCAACTCTAACCATACCAGATAAAACAGCAATAAGATGCTCCTATTAAAAATAAACAAACAAACATTAAATATTTAATAAATAATAAACAAATGTCAATAATCAATAGCAATAGTAGGAAATTATTAATATTTCTTCGTCTAGCTCCTTTAACCGTGAAATCATAATATATAGTATTAAGGGTGAAATAAAATAAGGGACCAAGCCGAGAAATGACAATAAGAAAGTTAAACAGTTGTTAGTGAATATTAGTAAACTTTTTCCATTCTTTTTTTTTTATATATGGGGGTCATAACTTAAATTAATAAAAGTTATATATGACCTATTTTCAAACAATTTAAGCTTAAAAAAATTGAAAATGCGAATTATACCTGATAAGTTAACGATACTAATTCATATTCCTGTAGAATTTATATAGTATTTGTGCTTGTGTTATAATAACTTTAGCAAATAAACAAACAAATAAACAAACAAAATTTATCCAATAAAAAACACAAAAAAGAAAGAGAATAGACCAAAAAACGAAAAAATTATATAGAATATATAAATATACTATATATCTATCTATCTTTATTAGAAAATCAAGATTACAAACTTGTTCGATATCCTCAGATTCATTTAATGGTTTATTAAGATCGTTTGATGCTATTTTAACAAACTCCTGTTTCATCATCTTTTCAATTACTTTAGCTAATTCGGATAGTTGAGAGCCTAGATGTCTTTAGAAATGAAATAAGAAAGGACAATTAATTTTAGTTAATCATTTTCGCCTTTTTAGATCGTATAAATACCTAAAACTATAGATTCCACGTAGTTCTTGAGATAAGACTTCTTGCGTTGTATAAATTAAGTCTAATGCTCCTATATAATCGCTTGAAGCCAATAGTACTTGAATAGTTGGTTGAGTTTGATGTACAGTAGCCATTAACTTCAGCTAAATTGTTTTTTTTGAATAACGCAAAATATATTATTATTATTATTATACAAATAGAATATATATTTAAATTTTGTTACCTTATCAAGAACAACTGCCCTATTCGTTCTAATTCTATTATATTTCATAATAGCCAATGGTTTTTCAGCAAATAAACTATTTAAATCGCTAATTTTTGTTCTGTTCAAAGAAATAATATTAGATATATAATTATTAAATGAAGAACGTAACGTTAATTCATTTTTCCTTTTAACCTTAAAGACTTGATTTTATTCAATGTTGTTTTCATATCTTCTTGCAGTTGGTCATGTGATGACATAGCGTGAAAAAACGCGTCAGCTTTTGCAGATATTTGCTTGGCTATTTGAACTTCAACACAATCCAAGTAATGCGTTAACTGTGTATTTTTTTTATTATTATTTTTTTTGTTTTTTTTTTAAAAAAAAAAAAGAAGAGATTGTCGTTAGACTAAACTGAAAGGGTAAAACAACTTTTTATCCTTACCTTTTCTTGCAAGAGTCTAGCTCCACTTGTAACTTGACTCCATGGGAAGACGGAATTAAACGTTTCTGAATTTTCAAGATCGAAATTTGATTTAAGAAAGATTGGAGGAATGCCTTCTAAATCAACTCTTGGGCGAACATTAGGTTTTAATAGGGCCAACGGTGACTCTTCGTCGCTTAATTCGTCATTTCTCATATTGGCTTCTTTCAATTTTAAATGTTTTTTATATTTATTATCTGTTTTCTTTAAATATTTTTGAAAATGAACGGCAGTGATCACCGGTAAATGAGGTGATGGAGCAACATCAGTAGATTCAAATCCTGGTCCCCATGTTTTACTAAAAATATCTCTTTCCCTACGACCTACTCTTGGGTCATTTAGCGCAGCAGGTAAGTTCACTTTTGAATTGTACACTGTCCATTTTCGTTGATCTTCTACCACACTTGGAGTACTTTGTGTAGTAGGACTGGTATGGCTTTTTGATAGTACGTCTGTAATTGAAATATCCTCTTAAATGTATATATAGGTTTTTATTTAAAAAATTTAAGCTAAACAACTTACTAGGGTCTAGCATGGCTCCTAAATGATGTTTTATTATATGAATTTGATAGTCATCATCATTAACCCCTTCGATAGGTAACGTTCCGCATACACCATTCTTGGAATATTGACATACGTAGGAACCCCCTTCCTTTTTTGAATGGTAATTTCGTAAATGTCTGATAAATTCTTGAGGAGCCTTAAAAAAAGTCGATTTGTTTTCACAAACACCACAGCTGGTCCATGATGTATTATTTGCAGTTTCAATGTTTGGCTTATGCGACATGCCTTAATAAAGGCTCAGACAATATAGTACAATCCTGCCTTCAGTATCGGAATACGTTTTTTAATATGAGCGTCTAATTTATTAGGGATTCAGTATAAAACGTGTGAAGGTAGAATCCTAACCGGAACTTGGGATTATTTTGCATATTATTTTCTCTGAAAACTGGTATACCATCACGTGATCGTACGTTTCTCGTTCAATATTTTGAAAAGACTTGTTAAACTCATGCGAACCAATTTTATAATAAAATACAAAGAGATTTTAAAGAATAAATTCATAAAGGAAAATTTTTTTGTTATTATTATCAAGTTTAATATAATAATATATACTTTATAAACAGAGAATATGCAATATATGGATGAGAGTATTATATTGACATAAAAAAAATTTAATAGAGACTAATAACAAATCCGATTAGGCCTAAGTTAAGCCAATTAAGTAATTATAAAAATATATACGTCATTTCAAGTTTTAAATATCTTCTCTCTGTAGGCCTACATCTACTTTATTTATAAAAGTGTCCACAAAACAAACACATAGTAGATAGACATATACATTTATATATATATATATATGGGTTTATATCTATATACATGTTTATCTAAGTCTAAATATACAGCTATACTTAAATTATGGCTTTTATAACTTATATTAATCTTAATTTAGCTGAGATTTGGGCGATTCTTATTAACTTTGCTCATACTTTGTCAGATGTTACTTTTCATACATATTTGTATTATAGACCATGTTCTATTATCGATGATAAAGATATGATATCTTGCTTTCGTTCAAACAATAAAATTATAAATTCAACACTGGAAATAAACTCAATGATCCATGAACCAATTGGAAAATATATCTATTTAGTATGGGGTTTGTTACTTGGTGCTCTTTATGGAGCATGGTCGGATAGAATAGGTCGTAGAACTGGAATGACAATCGTTTCCATTGGTTTAGTTCTCTTCAACTTCTTCAATGCTTTGGACTATGATGTCATAAAAACCCATGAGCCAATTATTCCGTTTCTTGCAAGATTTCTAGTATCCTTAACAAGTCACTATGTAATAATTTATACGCTGGCTTACTCATATTCAGCCGATGTTACGTTACAAAAGAATAGATTAGGTCGCTATGTTCTATTGGATATCGCTTTTCGAATTTCTACAATATTGGCTGGAACCTCATTATTATTTCTTACTTTTATAGGTTTTTCACCTATCTTATTAACAAGTATAAATATTGGTTTGCTGGCGGCAGCAGTTACCGGATATAGTTCTGAAACTGGTTCTATCCGCTACAAACTCAAAGACTCAACTAAATCTAAGAAAAGTAGTTTGTATGAACTTTCTTGGCATTTTCGAGACGCTTATCACACACTTACCAAACATCGAGAATATAATAGCAGAAGCCACCTCCTTATTTATATTCTCCTATTCGCTTTCAACGATTTATTAAGTAACTGCATTACGGAAATAACAACAGTTCTAACCATGAAACATCCGGCTTTGAACTGGGATTCGGTTACTGTTGGTGAATTTCGCTTAGTTTGCGAATTATCCTTATTAGTGGGTTCAGGTGTCGGCTGGAATATAATAACTCAATCGTCATTTTCTCGTTTTCGAGAACCTCAGTTTATATTAATCGGTTTAGCTTTCAGACTATTGCAAATATTACCTGTCCTCGTAACAGAAGCGTCTCATGAACCTTATTTAATGGTTGCCATCCTCGGTGTATTCACTTCGTTAATTGGACCCTCAATTCTATCTCACGCAACTAGTATTGTAGAACCTCACGAAATTGGAAAAGTATTAGGATGTACATTCGGTTTATCGTGTTTTTTGCGTCTACTTTTGGAAGTTATTGGAAAAGCAACAGTCTATTTGCTGGCCGATGAACCACCCAATGTTGTTTGGGGTCCAATTTTAGGAATTGCCTCATTATTATTTCTATTGCTAGGATTAAATATAAGAGATATAGTAAAGCAATACGAAAGAAGGAATCGACATAGATTGTTAGCCAAAGATATATATTCTGAAGAATTGAATAGCACAGGAGATAATACTCCATGCGAATACATGAGGAAAGCTACTGGAAATATCAATTCCAGATCAGATGAACCTCAATCTGAATCTATAGAAAAAAGCGATTCCAGGAATATTTTGAGTCCAATTCTATCGCAAAATTTGCATTCGACTCAACCATCGACATTTCAAATGAATGATGAAGTTCAATTTGCGGAAACGCCAACAAGAGCGGAATCAATTGATCCCCAAGTTCCATATGCCAACACTCCCCCATCTGCAAAGCAGCCCTCAAATCGTTTCAACAATGATCTGCAATTGACAACTCCATCGATTGTTAAATCGGCTTCCGATAAAACTAAACCAAATGCAACAAACGACTCAATAAATCAAATGGATAAGAAAGCCAAGTCTCCAAATAATTCTTTAACAAATTTAGCATCAGAACCAAAAAAGAATAGTACAACAAAGGAAACTGGTGAATACGACGAGAATAGTTATGCATCTAATTCCGATTCGGAAGAGAGCGATTCTTGTTCTGAATACGAATCTGATTCGAAAAACATCATGATGATTGTGAACACTCCTGGTTCAACTCTAGACTCATTTACAAATCTATCTACTTCCCAGATGAAAAGCGAATCGGTCGGAATCACTAATGGAAACAATATTAAACCTGTTTCTGAAGATAATCTCCTCAAAAGAAGAAATAAGAGAATTCCTACTCTACATAAATCAACGTAAACAATATGAGCAAATGGAACAATTTATTTATTTGGATATTTCTATAAATTCTATTTCTTTCTTTTTTTCTTTATAACCTCTCTTAATAAATTATCATTTCTTTTTTATATATAGTTCATTATTAAAGCTGTTTATAGTTTAGTATATAATCTGTATTACTCTGTATTGTTCATTTATAAACTAACTATCGAAACAGAGGGCGACACTTGTATATTCTATTCAAAATTCATTAAATTAATTGACGTAATTTTCTAATTAATCACTTTTGATAAATAATATTTCATATATTTTTAATTAAAAACTAATTTTCGTAAATTAAAAATATTGTATAACAAATTTTTCGATATATTTTTCGAATGTTCTATTTCGATTATTTTCCATAGAAATAGAACGTTTCCTTGTTCGTTTTAAAATTCTCTATCGTTAATAAGCATTTAGCAATTTTTTCAAAGGTATTAAGAAAGAAAATAGACCCTTGAGGGATTATGTTGTATTTCTCAAAGATCCTAAAAGTATGTAATTCAAGGGAGCCTTTTTTTGAACTTAATCTATCCGTTAAGGATGTAAATTTAACGGGGTTCGTTCTTATTATTACTTTTTATTATATTAGACGCGAATTGTTGTATTTGCTTAGAGTTTTATAAATTCTATTTACGGGAAAAAGGATTAAAGTCAAACGATGCTATCTTTTTCTTTATTCTAAATAAATAACTACTGCCATCTATACGGTGTTTTAGAATTAGTAAAAAATATCACTTCTTCCCGTTGTTATTATAATAATAATTGACGTGATTAGTATTGTTCAAATAAATATTTGGTCTTTTTCAAATATCTTATATTCATATAGTCTTTTTGAAGAAAATCCTGCGAAAGGATGTCTTCAAAATTGAGAGATCCCTTAAATAATGATGTTCCATCGGACGATGATCTACAAGTAACTAAAGCATTGATGGAAGGAGATGTTGAAGTATTAAGGCAAGAATGCTCCACCGTTATAGGTAGATTTAAAGTTAGTACAGCTATGCTGTCCGGAATAGAGGAAGCATTAAATGAGAGGAAAGAAGAAGTTGAAGCTGTTGAACATCAGTTGGAATTTTATAAAAATGACTTAAAAAATATAACTAATGAGATAGAAGAGCTCAAGAAAAAGAAAGAAGATACGAAAGCTGAAAATCAAGGACTCGTCGCTATGCTTAAATATGCTAAGGACGAACAAGCGAAAACATTAGAGAGAAGAGACAGTTTACGTCTTTCCAAAAGTAATATGTTGACCATATCCGATAAAAAATTCAGATTCAACGACGAAATAGCTAAAAACCTAGCAGACGGAGAAGCTATTTATTGTTGCTTAACTGATTCTGCAATACAAGGTGAATCTGGACGGTTAATGGAAACTATGAAAGAAAAAGAACCATCGTCTAGAGTTTCTGCTGTTTCAGCTTCGGATCGTATATAATCTTAAAGCCAGTCTACTTTAGGCTTCATTTAGAATGAAGATAAAATGATAAAATGAAATAAAGGCAGATGGAATTGTTAATCAATCGATTCTCTTTTTTTTATTATTATTGACAAACATAAAAAGTTCAGAGTCAATATATCATTGTTTAAAAATGAAATCTTTTATATAATAATCAATCAAAGGGATTGAAATTGACTGAGTGTTGATTTCACCCTGGAGAAAACAAATTATATAAATTAATTAATTAGCTATAAATTTAAATATAAAATTAACGAACTTTTCATATAATTGTTGATGATCAGTAGCCAACATTTTTTTCAATAATTCCTCAAATCCCATATTGCGTAACTTTTCTTGTCTACCTTTAGCTCCATCATCCGTTTGGACTAAGTTCCCGAGACAGATAACGGTAGCAGTTTGTAAATTTATATCTATATCATTACTCATATACGTTTTCAAAGAATTTAAAATATCATCGTTAGTCATTATGAAATTTTTGCCTGTTTCACTGTCAGCTGCATTTCCAAGTATACAGACAGCCTAACAAAAAAACAACAAACATAAAATTAAGGAAACGAGTACTTATAATTATTTATGATTTCTCACTTGTTCTTTCACTTCTGATCCACGATCACTCTTGATAATCATTAACACAGCTTCACTTATATCTTTACCATGCTGGTGCATAATTTCATCGATATGCTGCTTAAATAGTGATATAGATAGATATATAGAAATTTATAAGGTTGCAGAAATAATTGACTTACAGGTTGATTAGAAAGCAAATTTCGAATTAAACCCAAAGTTTTCATAATAACTTCCGAAGAGTCCAACAGTAGTTTATTCAAATGTTCCGTACCCAATGTGCTAATGATTAATTTTTTGGTAGATTGCTCAGCTTTAAAAGCTATATTCATCAATCCCCAAACTCCATTAAGACGAAGTGAACATTCATCCCTCTTACTCAAATCTACAAGTACATCAACAACACCTTGATTTATCAAAGGTTCCTTGCTTGGAGAGAACTCCAAAAGCAAATTACAAAGAGTTGATGATGCAACAGTCATTAGTTCATCCGATGCATTTTTAATTAGCTGTTAAATTTAGTAATTTACATCAGGAGAACCTTTAAATCATTTCATCTAACCTTCATTAAGGGTTGGCAAACGGAATAGTCTTGAAAGGTTGTCCTCTGCAACTGCACAGATCTCGATAAGCTAAGCATACATCGAACTGCAGCTAATTGAACTTTTGCAACGGGATCACTCAAGCCTTGCACAATGTGTCTCATGACAGTCTCCGTTTCGATAATCTGAAAATAATTGGGTTTGATCTTATATTATAAAGTATAGAGTAGTCATACCTTTTTTCTTATTTCTTCATCATTAGCACCCAATGAAGCGAAAGCTTTAAACGCAGCTTGTCTTAGCTCATTTCCAACTATGATACCATCCTGTTTAGTTGAACAAATTGAGTTAAAATGTACTGCTAAATATACAGCAGATATATATTTATACTTTTTCTTTCGGCATTAAGTCTTTGTCTATCCAGCTGCCAGGATATTTAAAATACTGTGATAAGGATTGTAAGACGTTTTCGCAAATTGCTGCAGTCTTCTGCAATTCGGTGTCTACTTCAATTAAGTGAGCCAGGGTTTCAGCTCCTTCAACCCTTTGTTCCCAAGTTTTATCAGATTGGCACATGCGAACCAAAGTAGTTAAAGCCTTTTTTACAATCAGTGGATTATTTGCTTCAAGACTCTTGCATCTGTACATGTTAGTAAGACTGAAAAGAAAAAAGAAGATTAATTAATCTCAAAACACCGCTTGACTAATTTCTTCCGCACAATTTAGCTTTAACAGTTTGTAATTCAACTTCTTCGCCTCTTGACATAGATCTACCAATTATTGATGTTATAGATTCGTTTCCATACATTGCTAACAAAAATAGAGTAATTAGAATTTTACCTATTTATTCTATATAATAACTTACTTTCATTGACTTTCATTGCAGCGCGTTCATTATTAGAAACAAGAGAAACCAAAAACTTTAACGATGACAATTGAACCTAAAAAAACAAGAAATAGAACAGTCAAAAAACAACAACATTCTCTATGCTGAAAATAAAGAGTTTATATCTATCAGCGAATGCTTACCCGACGAACGGGAGATGTGATAAGAGGACAGACATTTTCAACGACGCCCATCTTACATAGGAAATCTTGATATTCTTCATTCTGCAATAAATTCAAAACGAATAAGTCTTTGAAACAAACAACTTCAAGAGTAAGTTGATTATTTTAATCATAAATATACAGTGAGACGTGGTGGCCGAGTGGTTAAGGCGATGGACTGCTATCTGTTCAAACTACGTAGAGATCCATTGTGCTCTGCACGCGTGGGTTCGAATCCCACCCGCGTCGATAATTTTTTTTTCTTATAAATTTGGATTTTTTCACCTATACAACGAATTATGAATTTTCGATTTTTTTTTGGTTCACTAGATGTCGAGACGTGGTGGCCGAGTGGTTAAGGCGATGGACTGCTAATAGATTTCGGCAGCTAATCCATTGTGCTCTGCACGCGTGGGTTCGAATCCCACCCGCGTCGCTATTTTTTCCTAATTTTTACAGTTTTTCAAATCTCCACTTTGGGAAGACTGAATCCAAGTTTTGATGATGCCGCTTCAAATATCAAGGAGACGTGGTGGCCGAGTGGTTAAGGCGATGGACTGCTATCTATTCAAGATATGTAGAGATCCATTGTGCTCTGCACGCGTGGGTTCGAATCCCACCCGCGTCGATAATTTTTTTGAATTTATTATTCCGGTTTTTGTTCGAAAAGCAGTAAATTTAGAATAATTTTCCAGATAACAACCTGACTGATCGACGAGACGTGGTGGCCGAGTGGTTAAGGCGATGGACTGCTATTCGTTCATACTAAATTGATATCCATTGTGCTCTGCACGCGTGGGTTCGAATCCCACCCGCGTCGATAATTTTTTCTTTTTTATTTTTCTTACTCTTGATTGCTAAATGCCCATCAACTTTTACAGATTTTCTATAAAGTCAACGAGACGTGGTGGCCGAGTGGTTAAGGCGATGGACTGCTAATAGATTTCGGCAGCTAATCCATTGTGCTCTGCACGCGTGGGTTCGAATCCCACCCGCGTCGACAAATTTTTTGCCTTTTCTTTAATAAAATTGCTAAAAGACTAATTTACAAAAACATTAAATATAGTCCTGCACTGGCGCTAAACTTCAATTAAATAACTATCCACTTATCTCATACCTTATTTGCTCTACCTATCTTAAAGTGGTACCTCTTGTATATATACTTTATATATTCACTGTACAAAGAGATTAGAAGTAATACTTACACTGCAACAACTTGACATTATATCCGTAACACATTCTTTTATTGTGTTTGAGTTATAAAGTAGATCTATTAATTTTTGGACGAATGCTTCCTATTTAGAGAAGTAATAATTAACCGTTAAAGTAGAGAAAGAATGAAGAATATGTAAATTGAAATCACCTCCAAAAAGCATTTCTTTGGGCACGAAGGATGCTTCAGTAAATATTTCAAGCATCTTAGACAATTTTCAATCAAAAGAACATTATCCGATGATAAAGCTATATTACGATAACAAAATTAATTAGATAATAAAAAATTTATTTGCAGATAATATTTCTGCTAACAAACCTTTAACCACAATTTCAAATGAACCATTTTCAATTAATATTTGAGCATTCTCTTGACCTCCTAGAGCCAAACTTGTCATAATAACAGCCGAGATGATTTTAATATCTTCATCAGTATCACTACTTGCTAAAAACTCGTGTAATCTAAGTGAATAGGGATAAGACATAGTAAGCTTTTTTTAATAAACATCCTGTAAATCTAATTACTGTAACAGCAAAATTATATTTTTACCTAAATAAGAGACGTGTTTTTAAGTAGTTCTTTTTATTTCTCTTATTCCCTATTATATCATCTCTAAGACGTCTGTAAGACAAACATAAAAGAAATCTTTTTAAATGGATTATTTCGTTAATGAGAAAATGTATTACCTTAGACTCCCCAACCATTGGGAATCGTCGTTGCTCATAATACCGTCTAAAGGGTGAATAACAACAGTAAGACTCTCCTCAACTTCCTGAAAAGTTTTAAAAAGTAAGATAAAACTTAATAGAAAACAAACAAATAATGGTGATAAATTACCATTTCCGTTTCCATCGTATGGCTAAATAGAAAATACAAATTTATTCTTCTTTATTTTTTCCCTACAATATAGAAAGAAAACTTCTTTTATTTTTTAATACGTTCAATAAAACTTGAAAATGTTCGATTTTATTGATTCTTCACTCTGTTTTGAAAATAGTTAAGTTTTTTTGGTAATAAGAAAATATATCACATATATTAACACTAGTATTAAAAAAAATTTAAATAAAGCTATCTTTATTGATGGTTAATGAAAAATTTGTTCTAGAATAGAAGAATTATAAAATAGTATAACACGAAAAAGAACATCGCAATTTAGAATGAAAACAATTCTGCATTCAATAATTTATTATTACATCTTATAAACATCATGATAAAAGAAGAAAATATATTTTAAAATATATAATAACTGTAGTAAAAAGAAATGTTGCTTAAAATAGTATAAAATGTCAATTTTATTAACAAAACATCATTTCACTTCTGTAAACATATCCATTTACGAATTCAAATTGATAAAAAAATAGATTTATTTAAATCGGTTCTCTACCAAACTTAATCATTTTACATCCCTTTCACTCATGTAACTATAAAATACCATGCATACTTACTCTTCTTAACTATTTATCCGATTTAACAGATATTTTACATGTCAGCAGCCATGTTTGACCTTCACAGTTGTATAGTGCCATCTACAGTCAAGACAGCGTATTATTAAGAATTTAGTTTTCAAACAGAAATCGATTGAATCCCGTTCGAAATACCACTTGAACCTCAAAAGTAATTTGTTAGAATACCTTAACAACCAATTATTTATGGGAATTAAGGTTTTTTTCGAAATTAATATTTAGATCAGAGCTAAAAATAAAAAAAATAAAAACTAATAGCTGGCTTCAAACATACTTTACATCAGAAATATATTTAAGCAAAAACCCTATAAATGTATCAGACTTTTTGAAATGTAACAGCCAAGTTTATAGAAAACAATGATTAACGACAAGATTTTTTCAGTAATTTAATAAATTAAATAAGAAAACATTGAGAAGATACTTTGATTTTTAATCTATTAAAACTTTTGCCATTGACCTAATATGGTATCTTTTATAGCATTTACATATTGAGATGGTACCCAATATAACCATAATCTTGATTGTTCAGTTGGTCCCAATTGAATTGCCATCATATGATATTCTTCACTTCCATTAATTGGTTCACTTGATACATTATGAATACTTTGCATCTTTACTTTGTTTGTTCTATCCTGTAAACAACATAATTTCTTTCATATTAGATATTCAAACATTATACAAACAATACACGATAAATGTTCTTTTTATTGGTGTTTTTTGTTTATTACTTACTTTTGTACTGATCCAAACTTCGTCTTGCTCCATTTTGAATGTTAGTCGTATTTTAGCACCTTTACTGTTATACATACCCGTTATCGGGACAGGGGGGAGACGTTCTCTTTTGCCTTTCACTCCAATCATAGCATCATCTGGCTTTCCATACTTTTCTAGAATGTTACAATGAGGTTTCTGTTTACTAAGTGGTTCTTTAGCTGTAGCTCCTGTACTCTCTACTGTTCCAGACTTATTAGAAGCATTAAGTGGCGGCGCAATTTTCAATAGGTCACTAACAGTTGAGCCTATAAGTAAGATTTTCGTCGTTTTTGTAATGCTTGCTTCCTGAAGAGTCATTTCGTCCTTAAGAATACCTTTCGATAATAAAAAAGAATGGAGAGTTATCTTTTTTTCTACAGCGATTCCAAAGTATAGTTTTTAGTTCAAACATACGTAATCGCTAGATGCAAATATATAAAATTGTACAGGACATAGTAAAGAAAGAAAACGTACTACTAGGCATAAATATGAAGTACGTAGATATAATCAATGATAATAGCTACCATAGCAATATATTTTTTCAATAGTACATATTTAATAGATATTATGAATAGGAAAACATCGTTATTTTGACATTTAAGAGAAAATAATGATGATACTGAGCTATTCTTATTCATAAACATTGTCAAGTGTAGAATAGTTAAAAAAAACTACACAGATTAAATCTTCGAAAATTTTTTTTCAGTTTTGCATAAATTAATATAGAGGGAAAATATGAAAAATGCAATATGAAACATTATTAATTAGAATAATGGTAAATATATTTATAAAAGTGCATTTTTATTATGAAAAGTTCATAAATCAAAAGAAAGGTTTCGAATAATACAAGATAAAAATGCTAACAATAAAAAACAGAGAGAGCATACTGCAATGTCTAAAATTCTAAACCACTTCTCGTTTAGTTGAAGGGAAATCTTGCCATATATTTTTGTTGATCGAAATAGATGGGCGTAAAAACTAAATTAACCGATGAAACTCAATGCGAAGCAGGTAGTGAAAGAGAAAGAGAGAGAGAGAGTGAAATGAGGGAATGAGAAGCGGGAAAGAAAATATACCCCTTACTGTATTCAATATAATTTGGAAGCTGTTTGAGATACTGAGCGTATTATTTATGCAGCACATTATCCTTTAGTTCAAAACTAATTGCCTTATATTATAGAAGAGAGAGGTAAATATATAATCGGAAGTTCTCTGATAAGATATTATTTGGCAGCACTTCCTCTGTTTTCCGCTCTTTACTCAGTTTTCTTTGATTATAATCTCTCTTTCTTTACATATACACAGCAGTATCTATACATATGTATATCTATATATGTGTATATAAAATTTATATACATAAGAACAGCTAATTATTATTTACATAGAGTAATTGGAAGTATGAAGTTCGCACTGGTACAAAGTTTTACGGTTCATTTAATCTATTTCATTAGAAATAATGTAAAGATACAACAGAACATAAAGAAAAGACGAATAAATAAAGCTAAGCTTTTATGAGCTTTCTTATAATTCCTATATAAGATAAGATAATAAAAGATGTTGTCGTCTTTATAAATATTTAGATTTATCATCGATATTTTGTTTATAAACAAACTAATAATTCTGTAAAAAACGATTATTATGCTAGATTAATATTTAATGATATATTGTTTTTATATTAGCGCATTATGAACGTTATCAACATTGGATGTTTACTTAATAGGGTTCTAATTCTATATATATAGCAAGAGAGTGAAGGAGAGAAGGGGGAGATAGGGAGAATAAGAGAGATATAGAGTGGTTAGCAGGTAATTTTCAGCATGTTGTCTTGAATAGAGTACAAGAGTTGACGTTATTTAAATAACTGCTCTATTAAGTTTACGTTTAGGAAAAGAATTAAACACGAAAACCAATGAATTTCTATCAAAGGAAAAACAAATACGAGAACCAATACAAACCTTTATACGTCAATTTTTGCATTTCAGCCGGAATTGATGTTGATTCTGCTAAGTGTTTCTTTAAATCTAATATTCTTTTATCGAGATCGAAAGTAATCGGGTACTTTTGTTTATTGAACATAACTGTAAAAGAGACTGTCTTGTCTCTTACGAGATCAGTCGATTCTTCAACGTTAATAGACTTTTCTTCTTTTTCCGTTTTTGTAGAAGATTCAGTATTTTCTTTATTTTCGATAGAGTCCATAATTGATAATTCTTTCTTGTAGATAATTTCCTATTATTAACAAATTAGTAAACTTTACTTAAGTTTCGTCATTTCATTTGCGAGTTAAATGATCCTGACAAAAATTAGACCAATTAACGTGCTTATAATAAACGACTATGACTACGTTAAACTTATTATTAATAAAATGAAATATGTTATATATTACCATTAAATTACAAACAGTTTAACAAAGTATTTCACAAGACCTCCTTATTAACAGAAAATCCACAAAATATTTCGACATGTATTGCAAAATCCTGATGGCGGTAGACGGCGCTGTAAAAAAAATTACGTGAGACCAAACAATTTGTAGTTTCGCTCCTAAATATAAATAACACACCGTTAAAGATATAAAGTAACTATTTCTCCAATTTAGTACTAATAAATACAGAAGATTTACATATAATTTAGTACTATTTATAGTATAAGAGAAAGATGAAAAGGAGTTATGAAATTATAAAATGATGCTATTTGCAGTTTATTTTTACTTTGTAATTGTTTATAAACAAATTATTCCTTTTCTTAAAGAAACTTAGATAAAAGCTAATTCAATAGACTCTTATTAAAACAACTAAAGGTTGTGTTATTTGTTCAATTGTAACATAATAATAAGAAATAAATGAACGATAGCTTCAAGATATAAAAGCCTACATAAAATAATTAGTTAATAAATTATCGTATTTTAATATTAATTAATCTAGATTATGAATATTCATTATCTCTATTTTAGTTTAGATTATAGGTACAATACGTTAATTTTTAAAACCTTCATTGGGGTATACATTAGTATATGCAAGTATTATCTTCGTATAGTCCATTCAAATAACTAACTAATTTTAATTAATTGTTATTTAAATTTAAGAAAAGGGGGCTATTACGAGAAGATCATCTTTTGTTGTTAGTAGGCTTAGATACTCTTTATACTACTTCTCATGCTAAGTAGATTTTAAATCTCATTTGATATAAACCGTTGAAAATTGTCTCTAATTTAGATAAGGGAAATTATATAGTCTTTTTTTCGCTTATTTAAAAAACGACAGCGCATAACTATTTATTTATAGCTTTGTCTATTTAATCCAGATCTTTAACAAATTAAATAGATGTATTTTTCTATTTTCGACTATATATTCTATACATAAATTATAGACAGATAATAATCCTAGCTTTTCTGCTTTTTCCGTAATTGAAAATTCATAATATTTATCGTATATAATAGATTTATTATATTGTTACAATACCATTCAATTGTAAACTTGATAAGCACATAAGCAAGTCACTTTCTGATCGTTTTTCAAAAGTGGGTAGAATGTTGCAAGTCCACAGCCATACGTGACCTTCACACTATTGCCCTGCCATCTATAGTATAGCGTATATGATTATAAGATAAAAGACTTCTTAAAATAAGGTTAAAGAGTTGAAAATATATTTCCTAGAAATACTCAAATAAAACTATACTAAGAAAGTATTTTTATTTGTGAAAAAATATGAATAATGTAAATTTAACTTCATATGCATTTCTCAAGTTCCACTATGAATAGAGTAATATTCAATAGTCGCTAAGTTTCTCTTAAGATTTAAAAACTAAAACGAAAAAATCTCTCAATAGAATCCTTAGTGTAATCCCAAAGGTAAACAAATCAACTGAACTCTCTAACTTTCAACTAGTTCTATTGAGATTTGAACAATAGTGTAATCTAGATACTTACAAGTTTCTTCGTCAAGAGAATAAAGCTGAGATAATTAAATCCTAAAATTTCATCTATTCTCTTTTCTTGTTAAAAATGATAACGTCCAAGTTTTTAGTTTGTATAAATATATTTTAAAAAATATACGTAACACTATTATTACCAGAAAAGAAACAAGAAAACACAGAAAAGTAGGTTTGTTTATTTTTTTTTATTAAAACTTTTGCCATTGACCTAATATGGTATCTTTTATAGCATTTACATATTGAGATGGTACCCAATATAACCATAATCTTGATTGTTCAGTTGGTCCCAATTGAATTGCCATCATATGATATTCTTCACTTCCATTAATTGGTTCACTTGATACATTATGAATACTTTGCATCTTTACTTTGTTTGTTCTATCCTGTAAACAACATAATTTCTTTCATATTAGATATTCAAACATTATACAAACAATACACGATAAATGTTCTTTTTATTGGTGTTTTTTGTTTATTACTTACTTTTGTACTGATCCAAACTTCGTCTTGCTCCATTTTGAATGTTAGTCGTATTTTAGCACCTTTACTGTTATACATACCCGTTATCGGGACAGGGGGGAGACGTTCTCTTTTGCCTTTCACTCCAATCATAGCATCATCTGGCTTTCCATACTTTTCTAGAATGTTACAATGAGGTTTCTGTTTACTAAGTGGTTCTTTAGCTGTAGCTCCTGTACTCTCTACTGTTCCAGATTTAGTAGAAGATCCATCTGGGGGCCCAATTTTCAACAGATCATTAACAGTTGAGCCTATAAGTAAGATTTTCGTCGTTTTTGTAATTTTAGCCTCGCGAAGAGTTGATTCATCCTTGAGGATACCTTTAGAAGAGAAAGAATAAGTGTATGAACTTGCATAAATAGTGCATAAAAGTAAATAATATGGCCCTATTATATTTTTGTTTTAGCTGTTACCGATCAAAGTGCGCATTTTCGAATAATTAATATTTTGTTACTTTTTCAGTGTTGTAGTATCTAATAAACACTGTTCAAAATAAAGTTCTTATTGCGTAACTGTTTCTAGAGTAAGTTTAAAAGAAAAAAGTATTTGTTGATTAAGGCCGTCACATTTATGACCGATAAGAATGGTATTTTGCACTTTAGTACTATGCTATAGTATATATGTTTTAATGATAAATTTAACTAACCTTTATACGTTAATTTTTGCATTCCCTCAGGGATTTTTGTCAGATTTTCCAAATGTTTTTTTAAATCTGATATTCGGTTCTCTAAGGCGAATGTAATAGAATACTTTTGTTTGTTGAACATAACAGTAAAGGAGACAGTTTCCTCTGATGGTATCTCTGAAGTATCTTCCACCGATGCTGTCTTTTCATTTTCTGTTTTTGGACTAGACTCCGTATTTTCTTTATTTTCAGTATTATCCATTTCTAACAGTCCTAGAACTTTGATATCATACTGAAAAGAAAAAGAAAACAGTCAAGTTGAACATGACTAAATCATATGTTTCCGATTAAAAGGTTCTTGGCGAAAAAAAGAACAATGACTAGGCTCTTATAGACATTTATTAGCCGCATGAAATGGTATGAATGAAATAACAAAAAATATTAACTATAGTCGATTCTTTTGCTGCTCCTGAAAATAACTGTTGTGTTTCAATCCAGAAAGACGATAACAGATGCTGAGAACAGTATAAAAACTGTATATATATATTTATATATAGAAATAAGATTTCCTCCCCAGGTGGCGTATTCAAGAATCAATTTCCGGTTCCTCTTACACTCTACTTTCCGCCAGAGTGTTAAAATTTGTTTCCCTCTACGTTTGAAATATATAGAAGTGAGAGGAGAATAACAACAGAGAAAGCTCTTGTATTTTTAATAACAGATATAGTTTCAATTATATCCGGTTTGAAAGAAATTTTAAATATTCTTAAAAAGATTACATTTTTTTTTTTGCAACTTTAAAGTTACGCTTTAAAAATTTTGGACAAAAAAATTGAAATTATCAATCAACTTTAACTTCTCTTCTTTTCCCGCCGTCTTTCTTTTTTTTATTTCTCTCTCTATCTCTTCCTACCTTTGTCCGATCATACTTATTTATAGTTTGAGCGAATGACGTATCAAAAAGAAAAATAATAGAAATGTGTCACTATAATGATCTGTATATTGAGAATATGTAGAAATGGCACTATTGAATAAACTTTCCTTGGTATGTCTTACGATTAAAAGCAATAAGAGATTAATTTTTACGGCTAACAACACGTTCTATTAGTATATTAAATATTGAATATCAATCCAGTAAAGATCAACAGTCTTAGCTAAATATAACAAATATAAGGGAAAAGCTAACCTTTAATGTAAATTTTTTTTATAAAATATATGTAAAAAAAAGCAGTATATCTTCTTTGAAATTGAAGGTAGGATCGTTATTTTTTCTATGTACTTAATACTCATATTAAATTTCTGTTTTTCTTTCTCTCTCTCTCTCTCTCTCTCTAACTCTGTATATACTTTTATAATACGTAAAATATAGACAAGTACTAATAAACTTCATATATTTGTCAAAAAATGAGTGCAATCTAATCATTCTTCCTTAAAAGAAAAATTAATAAAAACATACTTTAAATTTACAGATGTTTAAACTGAATGTTTTTTTTTTTTTAAAAAAAAGTCAATACACTTTTAGGAAAGTGGATTGTTTTATGATAAAATTTATTATTTTATTGATTTTTATCTAGTAAATTTAAATTAATATTCCTAATCTTTTACTTAAAAAGAGATTTGTTATTTTTTTCATTCATTCATTCATAAAATTAACTGATTTATTATAGTATAAATTTTGGAGTTTAATCCTTTGAAAAAAAGCTTTATTAGGGTTTAACAATGATTATGATTTATATGGAAAAAAATAGAGATGAAACTATAAATCTTGTGTAATAAGATTAAAATGTATAGTATTTATTGAATTGAGAGTGCGTATACATGTTCATTTAATGCAATTATACTGTAACAATTGAATGTTTCTCCAATGGATTGTCGTGGTGAGTTTTTATAATTGTTCGGTTTTTTAAAGATATTTTACAAACAATTTTTTCTTCCGTTTTCAATTTCTGTCTCTGTCTCTCTATCCTCTGTTTCCATTTATCATTTTTACAGTTGTTTTAATTCTTCTATTAGTTGTTTTAACGGTTGATTTGGTAAGAACAATTTTGTATATAATTTAAATGATTAAAATGGTATTAATATACAATTTTTTCAACATTTCAAGATGTCATCATCAAATGAACATGAGCATAATATTTATAAAGATCGACTAAAGATTTACTGGAAATTTAAGAAATTATTATGCAAACTAGGAACTTATCATCAAAAAGTTGATGATACAAGATCAATGATGAAATTTAAACGTGAACAATTGGGAAAACTTGTAAGTAGTATTTTGTTTATTAATTTTTAATGAATATATAATAAACATTTTTAATTTTTTAGTGCCGAAAACGGAGAGGATGTCCTGGGTGTTGAAATACAAATACGTCATACAATGATTACTTAAGCACTTCAACTCATGACACAACATTTTAGAGTAATTTGCATAATCTATTTCAATTTTAGTTATAACTGTATAGAGTAATAGTACTTTAGTTCCGCTATATTATATTGATATAAGCCTAGATTGACATTTTTCCCTTAAATTTTTCATATAAAGCAATTCTAACGAAAAAAACTGTAACAATTAAATAATTAAGCTCATTGATTATCAATATTGTAAGAAATGTTGCATTATATCGAATTGTAAAAGTTTGCACTTTATTAATAAATTTATTCATTTAAAATATGAAACGAGAAATTTGTCCTTCAATTTTGTACCTGAAAATGAGAAAGAAATGTAGTTGAATCAATTCATAAAGGACAATGTTTTCTTCATTAATCAATCAAAAGATATTATATTTGAATTTTCTTTATTCATTATATGTATACTTATCGTTCTCTTGTATGTTTTATTTAACATTTACGAAATCGTCTTTTATATAAATAAGCAAATAAACAAACAACTAGTACAAGAATAAAATATGTCATGTTTACAGGAGTTTTGTCAACAACTATATTTTTCCTTTTTAAATCTGCAGATACGTAAACTTTTCTATTTACTTTTCCTTTACTGATAGTAAAACTGTCGATCTTCGATAAATCTTTTAAAGATATTTGTTCATAACTCAATTCATCTTCTGATATTTCGAGGACTCCATAGGAATCAGTGTCAGGTCCAGACATAGAAAAGGCGGACCAACTTGATTTTTCGGTTATTACATCACTGATGACATCATTACCTGTTGATCCTGTAATGACGTGAACGGGCGCTTTAGGATTTTGGTAATTCAATTGTGTAGGTTTGCCTTTAATTATGGGCCAGGATCTTTCGTATGCATGAATATGACCTGAAATAACTAGATCAACGTGATATTTGATGAACACATCCTCCAGAGTATTTCTTAAATCAGAATTTTCTTCCTTGCAGTCGTCATTCCAATCATGTTGAGAACAATAGAGAGGTTGATGGGTCAATACTATCTTCCATTTAAATGATTTTCTTGAAAGTATCTGTTCCAACCAATCAATACGATCAATAACAGGGTTCATGAATTGTTCAGAATTTAGACCTATAATCATTATTCCATCTTCGATATCTTTATACCAGCTTAGTTCATCCAAAGACATTGGAAAGCTTAAGCCTGGATTGGCGAATTTATATGAATAATGAGTGTACTTTCCATCAACTCCTCTTTCATGATCGCCTGGTATAGTTAAATAAGGAACTTTTGAAGCTAAATCTTCAATTAATTTTAAAAAGTCATTTCCATTTTTGCCGTTATTCGAATCAAGATTGTAAGAAATATCTCCTAAATGAAATACTGCGTCATAGTTTGTTCCAACCTTGACTATTTTTTCTATATACTTCGATCTACTACTTAAATCTCCGAATATCATAAAAGATGGTACATTTTCAAGGCTATCCGCTTTAAAAGTAGATTTAAAGCTTACTTTGGCAGTTTTAGTTTTACAAGCAATATTATAAGAAATTTTAGCTACTGCTTTCTTGCCTCTAACTTTAATTTTTGCCCTATACCAGTACTCCTTGTTCTTTCCATCTTTAGAAGTCAAAATTTTATTCTTTGCCAAAACGATGTTTTGTTGTCTTTCATATTCTCCATTAAAAAATAATTGACAAGGAACTTTTTCATTCATTTTCCAAGTTATAATAAAACTCGATTTTAAAGCTCCCCACGAAACATGAACCAAAGATGGAAAAACATCTTTATCCGCTTTTGAAGCATATAATATCTGAAGTAAGAGGATAATAAATAAATACATATTAGCAATACTTTAACTTTCTTTTCAATAGAAAATATCTATTCAGTCCAACAAGTATGAAGTTGATATGCTTTATTGTTCAAGATGTAAACTGTTCACATATAGTACGCGCTCAATGTACTTTGCTTGAATAATTAAAAGAAATCACTTAACAAACTTCACGCTGAACGATCAATGTTTTTTTAAAATAAAAAGGAAAATACTAAGAGTATCCTATTGCGAAATTGCCTTCTTTTTGAATAATAGATTATTTTTTATTAAAAAAAAAAATAAGGTTATTTTTAAAGAAGAAAAAAACTAGATGGCATTGCTATGATATTGTATAAATTTATATGTATATATATATACTGCAAATATATATATATATATATGTATATTGTAAAAATTGATCAATAAAGATGTATTAATTATAGTCAAAATTAAATAAAAAACGTTTTAAGATCGTCGGCAATAGTTGCAAAATTTTTCCTATAGAAAGAAAAATACTTAAGCTAGAATATAATTAATATATCTAATATAAGAAAATGGAATAGTTATATATATATATATAAAAAAAAAGCACTCGTTTGAATAAATTAATCATTTAGACGTAGGCCCATATTTTCCATGTAGAATTCGGCGCCTTCGTACAATAACTTATATTGTTCCTGTTGAAAGAAGAAGAAAAAATTGAAATAATATCGAATATATTAGTTTATATTGTACTTACAATGTTTGTGACAAATTGTGGTCTATTAGCTCTAACAGAGTTAACTATGTTGAACACGTCTAACTGCTTTTGCTCTTTTACTTTGTCAAGGATATGTGTTAAGGTTGTAAAAAATCCACTTCTCTCATTTCCATCCTCGCAGTGAACTAACACTGGAGATTGATCTTTAGCTTTATGATTTTCCATTACTTGGTACAAATGCAAAATTGATTTTACATCTCCTGGTGTAGACGTACCCTGTTCCCATTGGTCACCTGGGAGTTGAATATGACTTACAACATTATCTTTACCAGTTTCAACATTTTTGATATTCATCTTTCTAATTGGTACACCGTGAATTTGCTTCGTTTCTATATGAGAAACAGTAAAAGGATGAAAAGATATTGTCTCCTTATCTTGCGGCCAATACGGAACGTATAAGCTAGCTGGATTAAGCATGACACAAACTTTAACTTCATGCTGAGATATCATTCTAAAAAATGACGCAATAGTAACTGGGGTGGGAATTTGGGTAACAATCATTTCTTTAGAATTGTGTTGACCAGGCACAAATACAGCATTGATGTAATCAGACACAGGATTGTCGCCAAGAGGTACTCGATGCTCTTGTAAGGGAAGTATATCTAAATTTCTATTTTTACTTCTATTTTCAAGCTTAGTTGCAGGGAAATACGAATCAATAATTGGCTTTCTTCTCATCTTTTCCAACTTTGCCCATTCGTCTTCTTCGCGATTGCCTGTATTAGGTTTTAAGCAAGACGGCTGTACTGGAGGGGGAGTTGGGATAGATTCTGATTCCTTTCTTGGAGGTATAACAGGAGGTTCAGACCGCGGTGTTGCCTCAGTTGGTTCCGGTTCTGGTTCAAAAGGACCACTATTTTTTCTTTTTGCCTGCTCCTTCATATCTCTCACATACTTTGGATCCCAGTCTGGACCAAAATAACAATGCGAAACAGTTGAAATAGCATCTGCCGGAATAGTCCTTGGAGTATTCACTGGTAAAGCTTCCTTTTTTGGGTTTATTAGTCTTCCTTTATCCCTTGATGCTCTTCTATTAAAAAAAAAGAGCGTATAAAATTAAACAAAGTACTTCTTTTTAAGTTACCTCTTCTTTCGAATATGATAAACACAACAGCCAACAATAATAATTAACAGAATGGCTGCAAGTATACCTCCTGCAATTCCACCATAGATTTTCCAATCATCATTTGATGATGAAGCATCTAGAAACAAAATAAGTATAAATTTACAATTGAGTTAAATAACGGAATTCTTACCGGTATCTTCTACGCTGCATGATATAAGTTTCCATCCGTCTTCACACGCCAAAAGTGGACAAGCTCCAGATGTAGTTTCACAAGGTTTATTATCCTTGCAATGGCATTGTTTTATACATTTGTGACCAAAATAACCATGTGGACAAGGTATAGAACAATTTAGACCTGAATAGCCATCTTCGCATCCATTAACACAGTTACCAGTTGCTTTATTACAAGCTATACCACTTTTACAATGGCATACTCCAGCACAGTAAGGACCAAAACTTCCATTTTCACATTCTTCCGAACAAGTATGTGGATTCAATTTTTTGTATCCCAATTTACACTCATTAGGACATATACCTGTATCGGTGGGACATTTGTCAGGTTTTTCACAATGGCATATCTTTTTACATCCTGAACCAAATTCATTTAGATTTTGATCACATCGTATAGAACAATTAGAACCACCAAATCCGCGTGCACATTCTGGACAACCTCCTGTTGCCTTTTCACAAACATTCTGTGTAAGACAATTACATGTTCCTACACAACCTAATCCAAACTTTCCATCGTCACACGGAGTGTTGCAGTTGGCTCCTTTAAAACCTGGGAAACATGGTCCTGAACAAGTACAATCAATATGATTGCAGGCTTGGTTGGAACATTTGTTACAAACAGTCAAACAATCTTGTCCACATGTATTCACATCGCATTTCTTATCGCAGCGTTTATCGTCTCCTCTGTATCCGGGAGCACATTTTCCATTTTTTGGACATTCACCTATAACATTCATTATATTAGTTTATACGCTCTTGTATTGTATTCAGTACTAGAAATTCTGAATTGAAATTACCTGTAGTCGAAACACAAGTCGCTCCATTTTGACAGTGACATTCACCACCGCAGTTTTCACCATATTCATTTCCATTACAAGGTACTGAGCATGAGTGCGATTTCCATCCCGGGTCACATCCAGCAGGACAGGTTCCGTTAATCTTATTACAATCTACACCGCCTTTGCAATGACAATCCGTAGCACAATTAACACCAAATTTTCCCACTCCACAAGCTGTTTTCAATGAAAAGTCATAATTTGATTATTAGAATATACTCTTCAAATGCATAATTTCACATTCAATGTATTTTATTACCATTTTCACATGTAGGCGGCTGTTCATATCCAACGGCACAACCATTTACGTCGCATACTCCGTTTTCTTTATTGCAAGGAGGGTTTTTACAAAAGCACGATTTTAAACAAAGATCTCCAAATTTACCATCAGCACATTCTATTAATGATTAAACAGCTCTTAAACATTTTCTACTTCTCCAATTTTATTTACCTTTGTCACATCTGATCTCTAAATATCCTGGCTTACAACCATTTGGACAGTTGCCTGTTTCCGGGTTACAGATATCAGTATTTGCGCATTGTCCACACTGTTCTGTACAACCAGACCCCCATCTTCCGGCAGGGCAAGCTGTAAAATATAATTTTACAATTTATATATATCGCAATATTGAATTAATTGAATCTTTAGAGTAATTAATTTACGTGTTTGGCAATCAGCAGATTGGAATCCTGGTAAACAACCACCAATACAAAATCCCGTGATGCTATTACAAGCTCCATTTCCGTCTTTACATTTACATATTCCCTTACAATCTTGACCAAATTCACCCTTTCCGATCGTCTCACATGCTATTAAATTATTAACAAGTTCATCATTTATTACGCGAAATCTTTATATTATATCAACGTACGTGTTGAACAAGTTGCTCCCTTATATCCAGCTGCACATTCATCATTTGGACATTTTCCTATAGCTTTGTCACAAGATGCTCCTCCTCTGCAGAAACACTTTTTCGTGCAGTCAGGTCCCCATTCATCAGCAGCACATGCTGTTTTTATAGTTTAAAATAGGTTTTGCTTTCGATTTTCTGATAAATGATATGATTACAACTCACGAGTTTGACAATTGTCTAAGGGGTTAGTCGGAAGCGTTTTCCATCCTGGCTCACAATTTGGTGGTGTACATCTACCAATAAAAGGGTTGCAATTGCTTGAAGCATGACAGTGACAAAATTTCGAACAATCAAATCCAAATCTTCCTTTGTATGGATCAACACTACAGCTAATCGAACAAGTTGGACCAGCAAAACCTTCGGCACATTCATTGTTAAGGCATACTCCTGTACCTGTATCGCATGGCTTTTTGTCACGGCAATAGCAAAATTTTTCACAAAATGGTATATCGTATAATCCGCTTTTACAGTCTGTTTCAAAGTATATTTGTATTAGGAAAAAAAGAGTACATAAATAAGATTGACGAAATCTTACCGTCACATTGATTATTAGTGCCAGCTTTGCAAATTCCATTTAAGCACTTATCACAGTTTTGGCTTTGAACATCTATGAGAAAATGTTGATAAGTAAAGAAATATGAATAAATTAGTATAGTATTTAATGTAAACTACTCACTATAAATCGTAAAACAAAAGAAAAGTGTAGTTATAAGTATCGAATTCATTTTAGTCATGTCAGTCGCGCCCTGCCTTTAAGGCCGAACCCTTTATTATTAAAATGATATTAAAGGTTTCGTATAAAGAATTACTACGGAGCAATATTAAGCTAATATTTTTTTTTAAAATTCTTTCTCTTTCCAATTGTATAGTTTTTTGATTTCTGAATTAATTTTCTAGTTTTTCCTCTTTTGAAGTTCTGCTAATGGGAATTGATACTTTAAGTTAAGATTCATAAAATAATAAAATACATTTATTACCGTTTCATAGTTCTCGTACTTTGGGCGTGTAGGGCGGGGATTCGTGATAGAATAAGGCCTATTTCACCGAATATGAAGAATATAAATATTCGAAATTCCATTTCGATTAATTTTTCTTTAATACTTTCTTATTGGAAGGTCAATAAACTAAAGGAAGATTTTTTCTCTCTACAGTCGTACGGAACCGTAAGGATAATCGAACAAAATTGCAAAATGGTTGTTTTTCATGTAAAATAACATTACTATGTTCACTTTGCAAAAATGTTCGATGTTTCTCGCGGCACATATTGTTCACGTTTGAGATAAAGTTTTCTGTGATTGTGTTTTGTCTTGGATGCTATTTATCTTATCGATTTTTAGAGAAAAAAATGATTTCTGTTTTGATAAAAAGAAAAATATAACAATATAAAAAAAACCGTTTATCAGATACTAACTTCTATGAAACATTACCTATTGGGCTCTTTTCTTATCAGCCTGATAATAAAAATCTATTAAACATCAATATATAAACTATACCATTTTATATTCTTAATATATTTATAGTTATTGTGTTCTTCATTATTACTTTTTGGTGTTACGTAATGACAATATGATATTTTGAATTTTTTAACGGCTCATTTGTCGAAAATTATTTCCGGTAAGAAATAGGTCAAATACCAATAACAAAGGTTATTCCCCCATTAATAATTTCCTAGTGCATAGCGTATTTTCGAATGGCTATACTAAACAGACTATAGCGATGTTTGTAAGATATTCTAATAGTATAGTGCTAATTCTACAACAATATAAAATACTTTATTTTAATATTGTTAAAATAAAAGGTTGTACAATAACAAGAAAATAATCTTTTAATACTTTTTAAAAGACATCTTATTAATTAAATTCAATTAAATATTCTAAAGTATAAAAAACAAAAATGTTCTTTTTACATAGTACAATAGTAATAGAACATTACACAACGTTTTATGTATAAATGTTTGGAAATATGACCTAAATATGCCGACATATTGTCGATTGAATAAATGTTCTATAATGTTTTATACGACATTCCACATAGATTTATATAATATTCTTTTACTAAATAAAAAGAAATAACTAATAAAACTAATTAAATAAAGTTAAATAAATACATTTTCTTTTTTTGTTGCGTTCCCATTTTTCGTTTATTAATAAAACATTAATTTTTGTTTTTACAAGAAAAAAAAAACTTAATTACACAAAGTTGAAAAAAAATTATATACAATAATTGTTAAATTTCCATATATTGAGTATTAATATACTCAATATTGTACCTGCATCATTGCTTTGTTGTTTTTAATATAGTTTCTTAAGACAAACGAATTTAGCAATAAATCAATTCTAAAAATGATGGAATCATTGCAGAAAAGGATACAAATATATATATAAACTTTACAGAATATTCTTAAATTAGTACATTGTTACATAATTATGAATTATCATGGATAACTTTATAAAACAATTAACTTCTGGACCAATTATTTGCAGTATAGGATAACAAAATTTATACTATATCTTCTTTATTATATAATAAATATCTAAAGAAACACTTTCGTAGTCCAACTCTATTCATTTATTAATCCAAATATTGTTAATATTTTCATTATTAGAACTTAGCGAAGGTACAAGAAGAGATCTTCTTCATCTCGGAAATTGACACAGTCCTCGTTTAATGTATCTACGAGCTAATTCGGTCTTTCGATCATTTTTTTTTAGTTGTTAAAATGTCTATTTCTCTTAAGACGTCATTAAAAGTGGATAAGATAAGCTGGTTAGATCTCCATATTGGACTGTGTAACCAAAAATCGAGAATCGTTTATTTATATAGCCGTTAAGAAACAAATAAAAAGGCTTAAAGAATATAATTTGATATATTTAATAAATTAAAAGAAACAAAAAAACCCGGTTTAATCTAGTTAACAATAAGTTTTTGAAAAATGAACTTTGAACCTAAACAGTTATTGAAATATTAAACCCTCCACTGTTGTTTACTTATTAGTTCTATTACGTTGTTGTCATGTTAACATTTTATTCTATAGTGGATAATAAATATTTAAATAGTTCTCAAAAGAAACCGATAAGATAAGAACAGGGATTGGATGGTTAAGAAACTTGTTGAAAATCTTAAAAATAACGCCATCTGTAAGAGAGTAGATGAACACTATGTAATAAGTTGACAATGTTGACAGCAATTATCTGGAATAAAGTTTAACAAATGAAATACACTATATATTTATTTATATTGTAAAACTATACTAATTTATTCATTTTCTTTAACCTATAAAAATTTTCTCATAGATATTCAAAGATGTTTTTTGTGTTGTAACTGCGGTATTTCTCCTTACGAAGGAAAATTTGTTGAATAGATGAAGTTCGAGAGGATGCTAGGCAAAAATGGAGAAGAACGCTTCCAACTAACTTTTGAGTTGTAAAAACAAGACGTTGATAAGAGAAATTCGTTTAAAAAATTTGCTAGTTTAATGCCATTGTAAAGACGAAAAAGCCTATAGTACTATAACGTGGAACATGTCCTTCAAAATTACATGAAGAAGGTTAAATAAGAAATATATATTCGATTATAACGACAATATGTCTGTTTCATTTAGTAGTTACGTCAATTTTTTATGACCCCTGTTAGATTATGTATTAGATAGCAACTGAATCTGTATAGTATCTATATAAAATTTCACAAAAAGATGTTGCTATTTATGAATGTGCAGATATATATATAGAAGACAAATTTCTTCAGCACGTTGATTTTTGAAATTGCGTTTGTAATTGTTATTGAAAGGAGGGGAATGCCTAGTAGTAGTCGTAGTGTAATAGGTCTAATTTGCTAAGTTGATTTATATGAATATTCTTGAATTTGTAAGTGATAAATGTTTAAAGTATCTTAGTTTTACTTGTTTTCTGTCATTAAACTATCAATGATATATTAATTGAATATTGACAGTTTCTATTCAAGGAATAGCCACGTTAGTTGATATAGGATACTTACCATATACGTACAAAGAGTGATTACTAATATATTGAAATTTATTCAACAGATAATGAATACTCTAAACCTTCCATCTTTCACTTCAAACAAACATTTATTCTATTTAGTTCGTTTACCGACAGATGTCTCTTTACTTTTTTCAGTGTTTTAAACTTGTAAAAACAAATACTGGATTTGAAAAAAAAGATGGAGTTTAATAGTTTCTATAAAATTATTAAAAATCAAAGAAAAACAACTGATAAATGTATATTATTTATTAAAGAATAATTACAGAATAAAGGTATTTATAGTAGAAAGAAAAAAAATGACTTCAAATGTATATACGGTCAAAGTTTAATAATAGAAATATAGAAACATTAATGATGATAATTTGTAGGAAAGGTAAAAGATAGTTAAAAAAACATAAATGAAAACCTCTATATACTTTTTATATTTTCATCTATAAATAATTATTTGAATGAAAGATAAAGCTACTCTTCTTATTTTGCTTTAAAAATGAGAATTTTAATATAGATTTGGTACTGAATTCTTATTTTATAGATTTAATTAGTATATTTATTATATAGACTGTTGATGAGTTTTCATTAGTGAACAGAGAAGAAATCTTTCATTCAAGAATAATCAAGGAAGCACCATTTCAAAACTTTACCTTAATTGATAAGATACATCATAAAAATATGATAACATTCTACGAAAAGTACAGCTTAAGATGACATGGAGTGCTTTTATCAAATACTTACCTACGGCAATAAGCTGTAATTATTCTATATATAACATATCTATAAATTATTTCTCCGGATATTTTTATATACTATAAATAAAGAATATGGTTCTGAAATGATGCATTATGATATTCTTATTAATTAAATATGATAACAACTAACTTAATGAAGAAATAATAATAGACTTACGGAGAAGGACGGAAATGAAAAGGGAGATAAAAATTTTTCTAATGAACTCGAATTAGACAAGGAGAGGAAACAGTTTGAAAGATATTAATTATATAGAAAGAATTGTGTAAATCCTCCAAGTAGATTAAACTTATGTAAAAGTTACTTCTCTTCCCCCTCTCTTTCTCTCTCTATCTCTCTCACACTTTCTGTCATTCCTAACGTATCAATCCAACAAGACAAAAATAACATTACTTAAAAAAGTCTAAAGCTCACTTAGGGCTAAATAACGAATTATGACGTACTTTCAGTTTGCCCATATATCTCTGCGTGTATATATATATTTGTATTTCTTTCTAAAACATTATCATCATTCATTCATTCATTTATTCCATCGAAAACTCTTCATTTTTTGAAAATACCTCAAGTCAGGGACTTTGAGGAGTTTATCTCCAAATTGATAAGAAGTATATGCTGTGTATAATATATCTCTTTAAAAGGAAAAGAACATAGCTGTAATATCTTAAAGTGTTTCTTAATAATCTACATATTTAGAAGAGAGGCAGGAGAGGCTCTTTTTTTATTATTCATTTATAAATTTATACACATTCTATTTATTCCTTAAACTATCCGCATTCGTCTAATGCCTCGTTTTTGTTACTAAAAAAACATTGCATTAATGAGAGATTAAAATAGACTTTTCACATTAAATGGAAGGCGTCGCTTATATGAAAAAGTTAATAGCCTGAAATGAGAACAATACAGTATAAATAGGCTTAGAAACCTATGACGCCTTAAGAAAATAAGAAAATTTTCTTCGTAATCAAATTATTGGATAATAGCCACTAATTTATGTTTTATGAACATATAATTTATGTAATAGAAGTACATCCGAATCTTATAAATAGCTTAGGTAGTAAATTTCAAAGGAGATAAAAGATTGTAAAGGAAAGAAACGTAATTGAACAGACCAATTAAAAGGCAAAGAAGAAACTTCAAGCACTATTAATAGACTAATTTCTATCTTATATGTCTTAAAAACATAGACGCTATGTCCTCTATATTTTTTACAAACAAGACAAATAAGGCAAAAAGTATTCTACTACAAAACGTCTATAAGTTTAAATACTCAATTAAAAATAGGTAAGAGCGTTTACAAACAATAAACAAACAAGCAGATCTAACACAAATAAATAAGTACATAAACAGAAGAATTATAAATATAACACTTTATTCCATAGTTTCTTCCCTAATTCTTCCAACAAATAGAACATTCTAATGTATACATTTGGATATTAAAGATTTCTCTTTTATGTTTCCGCAACACTTAAACATTTAGATATTATTTATAGAAGGAAAAACTTTAGGTAGACTTTTTTTCTATTCTCCTTAATAACTTTCTTTTAAATACACTTTTCAATAGTCCTATGTACTTAAAAATAATAATAAAAAGTAACGCTTTTACCGATCAAATGAATTCAACTATTCGCCTATTTTCTTCTATGTCTTTTATTATTTATTGTTTAATGTTTTTTTTTTTCAGAAAAACAAAAAATGTATGTTTATTAATAGAATGCAAAAAAAAAACAAAGTTAAAAGGATATAATAGTAGATGAAGGTTATAAAAAAAGAGAGGGCGACTGTGGGTGGGATGAGGGGGAGGAAGTTGAAAAATATGTTTGTGAGAGAATGAAAAGTTAAAAGAAAGATAGCAATATGGCAAGAGTATTGAAAATTGTCTTTAACTTTACTTTTAAGATAATAAATGTTGAGTAATTAACCCATAAACTACTAACAAGTATAGCAAATAGCGAAAAAGTTCGCCTTGTTTTGTCTTAAAGATATGTTATTTTTTACATAAACAATTCAATAGAACAGTCATTTTATTAGAATTCGCTACAAATTGTGTTAATTTTTGTTGTGTAAATATAATTTTCTTATTGATTAAACCCCTCAGCTGTTATTGATAATTTATCATTGATAATCCGATCAATCTTATCACGAGTTTCATCGGCTTGACTTATCTTATCAATTGGAGTCCAACTTGAATCGTACTCGTATCTATAAGCTCCGACATATTTATGTGGATTACTACTACCCCACTCCTGAAAGAAATAAGACACATAAGGGCGTGTGTAATGAAAAAATTATGCAAATAAGTCTAATAGCTCATTTGCATAGAGCTATAAATAATAGTAGAAAGAGTGATAGAACATCAGAACATCGTCAAGCATGTTTAAATTATTCTTCATTCTCCTTATTTGCTCTTCAGCTCTACTTTTTACAAGTTGTGGTTAGTAAATAATTACTAATAATCTTTAATGTTAATCCTTTAAAAAATGTTCCATATATTACTAAACACTGTAATAAATATGCCTTCTATAAGAGAGAATAATAAAATGGAAATTTGTTTTTTCTTTAAATTTTTAGAAACTTATTTCCAACAACAACCAGCGAAAATGGACAGATTGAGGCGCAGATGGATTGATATTCGTCGAGCAGAAGCCCGACACATACTAAAATGTTTACAATCCGGTAATAAGGGCGATTGCAATTTCAGAGAAAAAATCTTTTGACCATTTCGAAAAGAAGAAAATTACCGTTGGTGAAACAATAGATAAGAAAGTTTTGTTATCCGCCCTTCTATAGACGTAGTATATGTTTCCTGGTTTCTTTATCAAGTTGCATTCGGCGTGGTTAAGGTCTGTGTCTCTTTTTGCTTCTTCTAATATCTAATAAATATAAATATATACATGTAATTTTAAAAAGTACTATATGTGTAAAAGTGAACCTTCTATTGAATAGAATGTTTTTTTTCTAAATAATTCTTAAATATCTTTGAAAACGTACCCTAAAAGCTTGTTCTTTCAAGTTATTCATTTGCTCTAATATAACCTGTAATTTTGTATTGACACTCATCTTCACCTTCGAATCGGACTGTATTTCGAGTTAAAGAAATCTTAATTAGAAATACTATTGAGGTGAGTATTAATGGTCAAACCTGCTGAATCTGATTCGCCAAATTTACTAAATCGTTCTCATCGTAAACCTTACGAACTTTTTCCCTACAAACCAATTGGAACTCCGCAACAGATTCACTTAGATTTCCTTAAGAAAAAAAGTAGTATTATAAGCATAGATTAATTAAATTCTTTACCAATACAACCTTTATCAGACTCCATTTTAATCGGCAAGTTCTTCGATAGTTAATTAACAAAACAAATAGCGAGATGATTCCTTTCTAACAAGTTATCTGGAATGGTATAACATGCGTGAAAGGTCAAGGTTGTTCGAAAATTAAACTTCTTCCGGTTACAAATAAAAACTGGTGTTTCTATACAAAATTGACATGTCTTAAAGAAGTTCGAAAAAGTGATAAAATCAGGTTTTACTAAGATAAAAATCTAAACCATGTTATAGGCAGAAAGAAGAAAATTATTATCAAATTGATGTATACTAACTACGTATGAACGTCATAAAAAGGCTTTGAAAATGAAGAAGAAAATGTCTCCTAATAGTTTTCAAATAATCAAGTTACAAGGCTAAGAAAAATTATTATAATAATAAAACTTTAATTAATAATAACTGGTTGAAACTACCTATCACGTGATAGTTTTCTTTTAACAGACAAACGTAATAGTACGTAAAATAGGTTGATCAGTTTCGAATGTTGTATTCTTCCATTGTTTTACGCCATTATCAAAAGCATTTGCTTGTAATATTAGATATGTTAAAGACTTTTAACTTGTATTTATTATATATACAAAAATATATATTATTATAACATCTTTAACGCTTTATAATTAAAATAGTACTTCTTTATCTCCAATATCTCTATAACAATTTCCAATCTTTAGGGTATTTTCGTATTATTGCTAGTATTACTTTTTTCTATCATAAATGTTGTATGTTCGTGTGTGTGTGTGTGTGTGTGTGTGTATGTGTATACAACATACCATATGTGTATACTAGATATTATCTGTGTAAGAGATAGATGACAAGTAAAATGATAGAACAATTGTAATTAACGGGGAAAATTTCCTTCATTTTTCTTCCCAAAGTTTATAAAAATATGAAAAGGCATACACTATACTATAGACATTTCTCTTATTCGCTGGTTAAAGTCGATAAAACAATTTTCTAGTAAATTTTATAATTAGAATATATATATCTTTTATAAAAAGATTCCTTCCAAATTCTATAGCTTTCCATACACATTCTTAAAAATACATTAAAACAGTATACGTAGTTATGTAACATTTTTTAAATAGATTGTCTAGACTAATTCTATACGATAAAAAACGAAAAATGATAAAGTGTTATTCTATTTTTGTATTATTGATTGATTTTAGTTCAATTTTCGTACAGAACCTATTTTTATAAATAGTATAATAAGTAAAAAAGAAATAGAGATAGAAAGAGAGAGAAAAAAGAAAAGTATACTAATTGAATCATATTTCTAAAAATAGTCTATAGTCTAAGTTTTGGGAGTGGTACAAAATACATCGCAAAAAGAAAAGAATTCGACCTATTACTATTTCTTTATCATTCTAAAAAATTTTCCTGCTATAGGCCTTAAATATACAATGATTAATAAAAAAAAAAGTTGAAATTTTTGTGTATTTGTTAATTAAATGATAAAAGAATTAAAGAAAAATTCTATATTATTATAATTGTAACGATTTTCCAATAGTTAAATTCCTCTTGAAATTTACGACGAATAGTTTGTTGAACTCTTCCAAATTGAAATGGCTTTCGTACCGAAATAAAAGAGAAATCAATACGTTCATTTATCACTCTGTGCATAAAATCTAAAGTGTTCTCTTTGGCAAATTATATATCAAGTAATTTTATTTTAACAACAATCATTATCATCTCCTTTGTCATTAAAATGCTTCCTTTAAATACATGTATAAATGCATATATATGCAATGTATAAATACTTTTCGCGTTACTATCTATACAGCTGTTTCTTACTTAATTTTTAGTTTTGCATAATTTTAACTTTTAAACTTCTAAGATTTCACTTTAAAATTTATTTTGTTTAATAGAATGTAAATATCTGATAACAGTGCAGCATTAAAAGTAATAAGCAATAAAAATAATCAAAATCTATCTATATAGATTTAATTGCCAAGTATACATACTACAATGCATACGCAAAAACTGAGATTTACTTAAATTTGTTATTCTTTTCTTCTTTTGCAAAACCGTATATTTCACTAATATCTAATTTAATAATTTTTACCATCGGGAAATTTTTCGGGTTGACGTAAGTTTCTATCTTCTATCCATTTTTCCCATAAAGATCTGACAAAGTCGGTGACCGTTATGGTATTTGTATTACAACCAATAAGTCTGAGTATAAAAATTCCATCTGGTCGTAGATAGTCGTTACTGAATCTCTTAACATTTTCTTTATCGTCAGCTCCAGATTTAATTATTCCACCCAGTCTAAGGTGTTTACGGATGTAGCGTTGATTGTCAACGCTAGACGTTGTCCTTAAGATCCATTTGATTAGAGCTACTCCTTGAATAAGTACAAGGAAAATAATCCACCACCAGATAAAAAGGAAAAGTTTTTCATTGAATAAATTAATAGGCAATACGCATTGAACGGTATATCTTTGAACGTTTCCCAATCTTCTTACCAAGAAATCGCACATAGTAACTCTCGGAAATCTCGGAGAGTTTGTCCAATCTTGGCCCAAAGAGAGCTCTTTTAAAACTTGCACACCGTACGCGTGAAACCTTGATCCCATAAAGACATCAAGGATAAACAGTTGTGCTAAAGCGTTTAAAATATAGAAAAACTTTGTAACCAAATAAAGGGACACAAGGTAAGTCCCCTGCCGTCTACCGCAGCACACGCATAATACAGATAGGCAGTTTTTTAACGAAACTGTCAATTTACTACTAAGATAATCCTGAGCGTTAAGATAGCGATGCATTTGTTCCGTCATATGTTTTAATGTACTATCCCTGTTAGCAATCTTTTCTGTGTTTTGGAAGGATTCGGCTGATTCAACAATAGATTTGATATCAATACCCGATTTGTTGTTCAAGCTTCTCCAAATCAAGGTCGCTGAAAAAGATAAAAATTGACCTTTTCTATTGACTTAAGATTTTACTACTTACGAAGATAAAAGAATAGGGCCATCACTAAGAATATTATAGGTACCCACTGGTAATATGGGATAATATTACGTTTTTCATGTTCATGGTGCTTTGGTATGTGATCATCAAATGGTAGGTAATAAGTATTTTTAATCCAACAATAACTGTTGGTGTATTCTTCCCAGCCGCCACTAAAATGAGCAGGTACCCAGCAATTAATAGGTTCGCCAACAAACTATAAGAAAGGAAAAGATAGTCATGTAATAAATATAAACATTCTTGGCTTATAATAACAATTGTAGAAGTGAAAAAGTAAATAAAAGAAAATCACGATCAATCAATATATTCCTCTAAGTTTATATATTTATTAAAGACCTCAAATATAATTTTAAAAAAATAGAGAACCTGCCATTAAACAATACACATACTTTTCTCTTCTATTGGTAAAATAATACGCTATGTACTTAAAAAAAAGGGAATAATTAATAATATTCAAATTACGAATGAAATAATACTACAGCTTCTCTACGTAGGTTTGGATAGGTATTTCTTTTTGTTTTATCATATGTAATGTAATGTTATATCCTTGGGATTGATAGAAAGATATCTTTAATGCACAATATCTTCTTTTATATTGTACAACTTATTAATAAAGTAATCTTGATATTTGCCACCAATTAATTTACATCAACTATTAAACAAATAAGTACACATACATACTGTACACACATAATTATAATTGATAAGACAAGTAGGCCTATTCTCAACAATAGGAAATATTATCCCTGGCACTTTGAAAGATCTATTGTTTGGTAAAAATTTTTTATAACCTAAAAAAATTAAACTGTTGTTAAGAAAGTTTTTTCTCAGATCTTTTTAATACGTTCTTTACTAAATATTTTCCAATAGATAAATAATAGGCCTATATAAGGAAAAAAAAACAACTTGAACTTTTCAACTCGGAAGAACGCGTTGGTGGCTATGTATACACAAAAAAAAAGTTGTCAAAAAAAAGCGTCATGTACCTGTTTAGCAGAAACAACTACGGCAAATACAACCAAAATAGCTGAGGTGAAACGATGCGAAAGTCTATCAGCGCTAGTATCATCATTCCTTGACTTGGAGAGGGGAATTCCTCCTATTACCCCAATAATCTTATCCATGTTTCCAACAATCTGAAGAGTGGGAAAATAAAAAAATACTCGATATATTTCTTCTTTTCACGAAAAATTTTCTTCCAAATTCCTCATGAGAATGGAAGATAACAATAATAAACTTCAATATTTTTAAAATATGCTCTAAACAATCAGAAAATGAAGATAAGGTACCTATCTAGCGGTTCGAAACAAAGCGATGTTCTTTCTGGCTAACACTTTTCCAAGGTATCCTTTTCCGCTCTGCTTTTAAATCCAAATTTTTTGGGACATATTACTACACGGAGCAGAAACCTGACTAACAGCATTGTGTGCGTGCATGACCCTTTTTTGACACCCAATACTTTGCTATAGTTAATACTAAAAATAAAAGATCTACAAGTATCTTAGTAATATAGCTAAAACTTTAAATATTTCTATAGAAAGCATGAAATTTCAAGTAAAAAAGCTTTAATTATAGAGAAAAAAGGCACAAAATAAAGAATTAAATATTATTAAAATATTTATTTTTTAATTCAGTACATTCTACTTGAATACTTCTGTTGTCCTAGTAAAAATAAAATACTTCAATTTTATATTAAACAAACTTATTTTACATTTTATTCAAAGTGTAAATTTGCTCTTGTTAAAGAGTAGAAAGGTCAATTTTATTATATAATAAGAGAGAGATAGAAATATCGGATGTTGTGCTTTTTATGTCTTAAATGAATAATATCTTCAGTTTTTATAGTTATTTTTTTTTTCAAATAGTATTGTAACATTGTATATTAAATTAAGACTAAATAGGATGTAGATGATAGGGTTAAACCTACTTTTAAACTAATAAATAATTTGCTATACTTATAGCAAATACACTTTGAACATTGTTGTTGTAAATAACGATTACCTGACAAAACAATTTGATTTTATATAATAAATTAGTAAAATAAATAGATAGCTATATGTATTAGCTAATATATAATATTATTATATAAGTTAAACAACGGAATTGTACTCAGAATGAAAATAATCGGGGTGAGAGGGGGAAAATCGTTTTGATGGTGATATTTCCATGATTTTTTGTCACAATCTGAAAAATATATTTCTAAACCTTCATTATTCTGTAATTAAACTTTGCATGTTTGAAGTTTAATACTTTATCTGTTTGTATAGTAATTAAAATTAAAAGACGAATTAGGCGGGAAAACAAACTGAAAATTGTTCAAAATAGAACGATTTCCGTCTTTGCTTACTATGCGCATGCGCATATAAAAAATAACACTGTTTCGCCTAGAATAATAATATAAGTCAATCTAAGCTTATCATTGAGTTATTATTATTTGTTTGTTAACCTACGTCATCTATTTTTGTAAAATTCAAATTCAAGGTACCTTTTAGATTATTAATTTTTTGATTTAAATGTCTATTTTACTCGAATACTTATGAGCTATGTTTTCGTGATTCATACACAGTTTATCGTTCAACGCTATGGATTTAGCTAAAGTAAGCAATGGAGAGAAGCTTAACATATGTAGGAAATATTTTTATGGTGGATTTGGTCTTCTACCTGTATTATGGCTTGTCAATTTCGTATGGTTTTTTCGAGATGCATTTTTAAAAGAGACATTCCCTGAGCAAAAGAAACTCCGTCAGTACGTAACAATATCGGGAATCCTTGCACTTTTTGGTATAGGAATAGTGGTGGCATGGGCTATTGTCTATCAAAAATATCGACTCGATTGGGGCGAAGCTGGAGATAGATTATTATTTGTTATTCCTGTTGGGAAACCATAGATCTAATCTGGTTTATGATAAATTACAATCGAATTTTATAATATCAACCATGATTTATATATATTATATATGTATATAATTATATATAATATTTATGATCAATGAAAGTCTGTCATATGTTTTTTTTTTTAGTCTTTAAATATATTTTCGAAAATATTTGCAACTAATCAGGAAGTTACGGGCGGGACTATTATAGGTTGAAAAAGAAAACTGGTATAAGCAAGCAAAATTGCCATTCTCCTCCGCCATTTTGAACTTAGAGGACAGAAAGGATTTTTGAATAATGTTGAGAATTTTCACCTCCAGAGTAGCATCTGTTGTTGAGACAGCAGCGAGAGCCAATTTGAGTGCCACATCAATCGGTTAATTTTACTTTTTTCTATTGCTTCTGAATATACAAGCGTAAATAATTATTCGGTATGGGCGATATAGCAAGACAGTTGACATACGTTATACTAACCTCCAAAAACTCTATATTTATCTATTAATGAATTTTAATCATAATTGTAGAATGTAGATATCGCTATTGTAAGCTTAAAATATATCTGTTATCCACTGAGAAAATTTGATGCAGGATTGCTTGGGCTTATCCTCGGTCCTCTTGATAATTTGCCCTTGTCATGATACATAATAATTTAGAATCACAGAATAATTTACTTTGAAAGAATACGCTAAACCACACAAATTGAAACGTTTAATGTTTTTATCAATATAGAAACTCGTGTAAAATATAGGCCTACGTAAATCCTTGGTTAACCTTCATAATTTTGTTATTATTGAAGTAGAATTATGGCTAGAAGCAAAGTTTATTTTGTATACAAGAACTATGTCCTAATTAAATGTTATATTGTTATATTTGCTACAGTCTCAAGACGCTGTATGTCGAAACATGTAGTCGAGTCTGAAGAAGAATTCGACGCCAGGTACGAAAGTTTCTTCAACCGTCCAGATATCGATGGATGGGAAGTGAGAAAAGCCATGAACGACATCCACGCCGACGATTTGGTCCCAGAACCCAAGATTGTTATTGCGGCCCTCAAAGCTTGTCGTAGAATTAATGATTACGCTCTAGCCGTTCGTTATTTGGAAGCTATTAAGGTAAATTGTATGCTTTGTTTTATAGAGAATAATAATCTTTTTTGGTTTAGGACAAAACTGGACCTAAACAAGGTGAAATTTGGCCATATATGCTGAAGGAATTACAACCAACCTTATCAGAATTGGGAATTTCCACCCCAGAAGAAATGGGCTATGATAAACCGGAATTTGCATCCGAAAGTGTTTATGATATGCATTAAGGAGAACATTTGTTGTAAAATCAAGACGATAGAAGTCAATTATAAATTAATTCCGGACTAACTTTTTCATTCTTAAATAAAGCCGGCAATAGGTATGATAAAAATAAAGTGTGCTTGATAGAACCGGTTTGGAATACATTAAGCAAAAATTCGTTTACAAAAGAAGAAAGTCATACTTTCATCGTAATTACTTTAGAGCGCATTTGAACTTTCTATAGTTCACCTCATATAATGAGATTTTCCTAAGTGCACAAAGACACGATAAGAAACAAAAAGTATCCAAAAACAACTAAAATATATTGATTTCCGAACAGTTATTAACTAGTCATATATCATTTTGCAATAGAAACGCCTGAAAGCTTTGTAGCTTGAAAGGATAGGCGTTCTTTTAATTCAAAGTAAAATCGTTTTTATTTCCTTCATATCAACACCAAATAACTAATTATTATATAGTGTATTTGACGGTGATATGTCGGGTTTTTTGACGTTTTATAATAGATATTCTATATTTAAAAGTATTAAAAAAAGAGATTTCATTAAAAGACAAAAGTACAATTAACATATCTTCTCTTTATCTTTATTTATCGTTAATAACATGTTATTTTAACTGTACAAACACGAGGATGGATATACAGAGATGTGTACTTTCTTTCTATCTCAATCTCGCTCTCTTTCTCTCTTTATCTTTGATAGGAAACAAAACGTCGCTCTCTAGCAAAATTGTTCTCTATGCCTTTTAGGTCTACAAGTACAACTATTTAGCTTCATATATGGTTCTGAAAATCTCCTCTGATTCGGGCAACGAAATTCGACATCTATAACGTCAAAATCTTTTGGATAGCAACATTTCTTCTTTTTACAATTCGAACAGTAATTTAGTTTATATTTGACGGCACTCCGACATCCTTTGTACTCTAAATATTTGATTTCGTCACGAAACTTCCACGTAGCTGGACACTTTTCTTTTTTATTTTTCATATGTTCGTCTATTAAATGGCATGTTCTTATCATGCACAGTCTCTTCTCTTTTATTTTTGCGCAATTTTCATTATCATTCCGAACACGGAACGATATACCCATTCCACACGATTTTGTGCAGGGAGACCATACGGAAGTTACATTTGGACAGGGTACTCTCGACGGAGTTGGTTCAGGATTTGACGGAGGATCCAAAATAAGTGGACAAACCCATTCTTTGCAACATTTATTACCAATATTAATAAGTAAAGGATTTCTACAGTGTCTAGAACGTGGTGCCCTTTCCTCATGAAGACACTTATTAACGCAAGTAACAACACCATTTTGACAGGTACACTTATACCGACAAGATTCACCATCGAATTTATCACCATCCTTATAAAATACTCCATTGAAATTACACTTTTTTGCGTATTGACTTTTCACTGAAAAAGAGAGAAATAAAAACATCAATAAAATTCATTGAATAACTTAATTTGTAATTATCAAATAAAAGTCTCAACTATCTGCTTTCTGTTTTATAATTAATTCTAAACGCTTAAGATTTTCTCCTATTCTTTGTGCTCTATAAAGCTTCAGATAAATTGATTCTTTTCTTTTTTTTAAGGTTTTGCTTGTTAAATTATAAGAATAAATGACCTTATTCCATCCGACTGTTGTATAATAGCAAGATTCTTAGGGAATAATTATTAAATTAATGCATTAAATTAAAAAAATTGCAGAAAAATTACAGCAATTCCAGATTTTTTTTAATGGAGACCCTCTTTAGAGATTTATCTCTAATTGTTTTCTTATCGATTTTTTCACAATAATTCTTACTTTTAGATCAAGAAACGGAAAATAACAAAGTAATATACATCCACTCTATATTTTTAATATAAAGAAACTGCAATGGAAAATTGCAGTATATATATATATATATATATATTTATTAAGGAGATATTTGATATGAAATTAGAAGCAGTCTTTCTGTCATATTTAATTTCTAAGTTCAAAGGAATTTTATTACAGCTGCAATAAAAAAGGACAATAGATCGACATGTTTTTATTTTAGGGAGCGTCTATTAAGTAACCTTATCATTCATCAGGTATGTGGTTGCGAGTCTATTTCAATACAAGCTCACTCTCTGTTGATTCTACGAATTTTCTCTTTCAATTAAGATGAAACACAAGAAACAGTCGTTTACAACTACGACTACTTCTATAAAGAACTGGAGAAAAGGATGTAAAAGTGTATCAAAGAGGTATATATAGAAGAAAAGGAAGAGAATTAGAAAAGGACGAAAGTAGAGAGATGGAGAGAAGGAATAAAAGTTTTCGTGATTTCCAGCAAAGAATAATCAAAGGTTGTTAATTTGTAAAGAGTAGAATTTCAATCATGTGTCAACTTCAAAAGTTTTTGGACAGAGAGTTTAACAATTCTACCTTATCTATACGAGCTAAAAATAGCATTATTTTGAGGAGCATTTAGTCTTTAAGCTCCATTTTACTATTCATATTATCAATCGTTCTTTTATATTTGCTGGGTTACTTTCATCTCCTCTCTATCCTCTCTCTTTCTCTTCTTCGTAACTTATTTGCATGTATTTTGTAAAATTATAGCTAGTACAAGTTCTTTTTTATTGATTTTTCATGTTTATTCTTATTCTTTTGTTTCCCTTTAATTCTTGTAATTTTTTCAATTTATAAAAATTCCGTTTACATCCGCAAACAATAGTCCTATATGTCAACTCACCTTTGCACCTTCCTCTAACCTCTCTCCTCTCTTCATTATCGCAATACAAGTGTTTCTCTTCATCGCAGACGTGTTTGTAATCGCAGTAATCTCCGTACTGTCGGGCGCAAACTTGACAACATCCGCAACCATCTTTCACCTTTCGTATACCGTCCATACATTTTTCGACCTGACATTCGTCGCATTTACTGTATTTTGTACATCTTCCTGCCTCCTGTAATCGATAAAGAGTAAGTAGTTTAAAGAAACATCCACGAGACAAAGCTTTTTTTCATTAAATAATAATTTGAAAAGAGTAACACCAATCATAAAAAGTTCGGTGGAAAACCTTTAGGGATGGAAAAATGTTCCCCTAATTGTTTCTTTGGGATAAACTATGAGAATATTGTAAGAATTTCTTATGGCCTCTATGAATTCTATAAATAGATTTATGGGCGGGATAAAGAAGGGTAGGGAAGAATGAGGGATGGTGATTAGTTGGATTTTTTTCCTGTTTAGACATGTCATGTTTGTGTTCATCATTAGTCATTGTCGCCGGATGACTGGCTGGCAACATAAAAAGAAAATTTGAAAAATCGCTACTGGAAACGCTTATTCGTGCGTCTATTTTCCGTTGTGTATTAGCCAGAGTATCTATGAATATTATGTGTATATATATATTAGTTCTATGTATACCATATTATAACTGTATTGAGTTTGTCAACCCCTATTTCCCAACTGCTTCTTCGTTCTATTTATTTCCATCGTTAATGCCTCGCACAATTTAAGGAAACGCCCTTCAAAAATTTTTCATCAGGGAAAGACGCTATCGTTCCTCCCCTCCTTGCTTCCTTGTCTCTATCTAATATTTTATATTCTTGTCTATCTTTCTCTGCTTTTATTATTTTTCTTATAGGAAATTTTGTCACCAAACCAGGACAGTGGGATGGGAAAAGAGTGAAAAGTTCTTTTTTTACGAAAATCATAGTTTGTTTACTCTGCGAGTAGCGTCTATAATTTCGAAATATAATAGGCCTATAGATATTCTATATTCCAAGTCGTTCTCCCCTAGCTTAATGTGAGTAAATATACCATAAAACTGCTTTCGTGAGAGAAACGAATTTATTATCAATTTGGTAGCGGCAAAGATAGGTCATAATCATTGTTATTTACACCATTTATAATTCATTTTTAATAAATATATAGTATACTGAATATATCTAGGCGTCAATGTTGACATACATAGATATCATAGTCGCTTAGACGCCTATTTATAGCCTATTGTATATAGTATACCTACAAACAATTTGTAAATAGTATTAGACTAATATGTATTGTATATAGGAAAAGGATAAATAAAGGAAAAATTTCGTGCATATGCAAATTGTATAAATATTAATGGGTTCATATCTAATTCTTATCAATTATTAAGAAAACAAATAAGTTGAGAAGAGGAATAGATACCGTTGATCGACTAGAGAGAACAGAAAAAAGGGAGGAAGAGGGAGGGACGAAGGGAGGGATTTTTTGAAGTCCGATAGACGGCAACATATTATTTCACGGTTGGCAAATCCTAATGGACTTTTGCCGCTTGTTGTCTTAATTGAAAATCTTCAATTTATATACACATAGCAACTGCTATTTATAGATATCAAAAAGTTGGAAGCTAGAACAAGCAAAAGGGTAGCCTTGGATGTCTGCAGCCTGGAGTAGGGGTGATATTTGCTATTGCGTCGTAAAATGCAGCAATTTACCGAGTAAATGATACTCTAGTGAGAAGAAAAGGAAAACGGCAAAGGAAAGAAAAGAGATAGGATTTTTTTCCCCTTTCTTACTCCTTTTTATGCAATGCATCGATTCGGTCGCTACGAATTAAACGACTAGTCGCTTAATTGTTTTAGCCAAAGGGGGGTATAGAAATAGTAAAGGGTATATAGTAGCCATTTGAAAGGGCGTTAAAGATTCTTTCATCTTGTACCAAAATTAAGCTGCTATTTATAATCTACATTATTCATTCTTTACTTTTACATTAAACAATCGGTTTTTAGAAATCTTTCGAGCTTTGGAGGTCAGCCTGTAAGACTAGTTTTTTAAAGAATTGGGTTAGTAGGCAGCACAATTATACGACTAATACTGGAACTTTAGCGTGATGTATGGAAATAAACGGTATAGCCTAATCAAAATGCAGGGCGAAAATCGCTTGTGAAGTGGCGCGAATTAGTCTGCGCTGACCAACGCGGACTTAGTTCATGAATACGAAAAGAGTACAGTTGTTTGTCCATAAATCGATAGGAAACCCCCTCCCCACTTCTCCCTACTTTTCTTAGTTTTTCCATCCTTATGTCACCTATTTGTCCATTTACCTATACAATTAATCAGAATCAAAGACTCTCCTCTAATTAGGATCTACAGATTTACATCAAGGAAACAAACTGTTACGATAAAAGAGAAAAAAAAGTGTTAACCATCTCTCATTTATCTCAATCATTATCTTTTACAACTTGATTTCTTTCTCTCCCTCTTCTCTCTCTCTCTCTCTCTCTCTCTCTCTCTCTGTGTGTGTGTCTACTACACTGTTATCATTCTCGCCTTTTTCCCTAGCTATTTTATTTCTTATTAATGGACTGGGATGGAATAGAAATTCAATAAAATCATAAAATTTACAAAGGAAATTGTTTAATACGTATTAGACAACTCTATTTAGTACGGGGGAAAGAAATTACATTTATTACATCTATATCATATATTTATGAGGTAGGTCTATTCTTTAGGCCTAGTACCCATATACGTATTATTTTAATTGTATAAACCCATAGCTCCCGCTCATGCCTTCCTCTCTTTCTCTCTCTCTCTCTCTCTTTCCCTCTGTTTTCCTTCTAAATTCCTATACATACAGATAGAGCAAACTGCTGTTATTTTTTCCCCGAGTTGTAAAAGATATTAAGCAAAGGGAAAAAGTTGATTGAACTGATTATTTTCCTATGAACAGAAGAATAACTTCGATAAAAAGTTCCAAGTTTGCGGGGGGTAACGCTTAATTATAAATCGTAGTGTGGTTTGTGGTATTTAAACAGGCTTTTCTTTAATTTAAAGACTTTACTTTTACTTTATAAAAAAAAAACTATTAGTCTAAATTCTCTTTCTTTCGCTTCGAAAAAACATTCACAAGTCTTCTGCTTCTATATGTTATTTTTAGGTAAGAGACGCCCTTTTGCATGCCTCTTTCCAAACTAAGAGAAGTGCGGAATTAGGCGTCAACCTCGTACAAGATAATAACACGCTGATCACGTGATTTCCTATATCCTTTAAGTCACGTAATTTTTAAATTATTTTTTTTTGTGTATCTTTAACGGAAACTGACAAAAGAAAGTAATCGTCTTTTTTCTCCTTAATTACACAATAAAACCCTTTAATAACGTATTAAGTTTCTTATTCATCCATTGTTCTTTATTTGTAACGCACGAAGCGTAACTCTGCCCTCGTTCCTCATTTTTCCTCATTTTCATTTTAACTATCTTCCAATACCGAGTTACCGAGATTGTTAAGCTAACAAACCGGCTTATAAGTCGTTTGTCAACGTCGACAACGGTGTAAAAAAATAATACTTTTATGTGACCTATTATTGGTGTATATCAATACGTCGACGCTTCTAGTTAGTTTTTAATAAATTAATTTTCAATGTTTACGGCAAAGTTAATTAATATTGATAAATTAAAAAAGAGAAGAGTATAGGGAAAAGAGAGACAGAGAGAGAGAGAGAGAGAGAGAGAAAAAGAATGAGATAGTACAGGATAAACCAAGTTAAACGATGAAATAGTTAAATAGGAGAATAAACGCAATGAGAGTTTGTTTACATAAAGATAGAATTTGATAATGGCGTTACTTTATTAGTTCGAATTAGACGTATATAAAAAAAAAGAGGTAAAACCAAAAGTGTATAAATAACATATATCTGTTTAATACTATTAGCTAATATGTCAAAGTATGAAGTAAAGGTTTACTTGGCTATGAAAAATTCGGAAATAACCATATTTACCTAAAGGGAAAGAAACGGAATAAGTTAATATCACAAGCAGATGCGTAATATCATTCGATAGTAATGCATATATAAGTTTTTCATAGAACACACTCTTCATCTTTGAGTACTTGTCGCAATTATGAAATATGTTTTCAAGTCTATTTATATACAGTATATACAGTATAATCTACTAGCTGAATAGCTTTATATTTGTACCAGAAACCTCTTTAATTGATCAATAATGATATTAACTATTTATAAACTCCTACTCTCTAATTCTCCTTTACCGTTTTGTTTGTTAATTATTTACAAACCTCGCTTGGATTGTGATGAGATCTCTTTGACAAACTTCTCACTTTCGGTAAACTTTTGTGGAGTAGACGCATTTTCATAAATTCACAATGGTAACAAGGAGCGTGTAGATCGGCTCCGATCTCCATCTCCATGAGGAAGAGACCCAACAGCGAAAACTTGATAAATTCCATAAAGAAAAGGGGATCTTGATAACTCGATGTGAGAAAGAAAAAAGCAAGAGATAGAAAACGCTTCTGGCCACGCTCAAACAAACAATACTAGACTCGTACAATTCGTTTGACGCCAGGCGTCTCTTTATAGCTAGTTCTCTTATAGACACTATTTCATATATATATATAGTATATATGCTTATTCTTTCATACTTCCATACTTTTTCAATATTTTTTACAATGATTCTTTATTTGATTCCATGAAGATTCGATAAGGTTTCCTGCTTCTCGTCCAGCTATAGCAATTAAAGCACAGTCATTGAAGAATAAATTCATACAGTTTGTCTCTTCTCAAATCTCACTTGTAACGTTTCTCCAATGAATATTTAGTGTTATTTTTCTTGGTATTTTCAATAAGAATAAGAATTTCTATACAGGATTCGAGAAGAAAAGCATCAACTGCTAATAAAGAATCGAAAGGTAATTTGAAGAGGTTTATGTCTTAAAGAAGGATAAAGCAGAAGGAAATAATACTAAGCCCACATAGCCTTTGATCGTCGAGGTAACCGAGAAAAGTGAAAAAGTCAATGAGATAATCAGGCCTAATCCGCCTTAGGCGGGAGAATATGTAACATGTACATGTTACATACGTAACACTTGCACAGTAGAGATATGTAATAGTTTAGCTATTTCTACATATAAAACAAAATTTCAGGTTATAAATATCACTAGAACGTAATTTATTCGAATTTCTTTTGGCCTAGCCCTTTATTTTGATGAAAGCGAGATATTTAGATGAAAAATACATAAAATACGGACATAGTTCTGTCTAAAATCTCTCCTTTACTCTATCTTATTCAACTTGCCAAGCTTTTGGTTCCTTTTCTATTAATTAGCCTAAAAGATAACCTTTTATCGTTTTTGTACTACGATCAATGTTTGAATAACGAATCAACGCTATTAATTTATAAAATACACCTGAAAAATATGGTCGTAAACGCATAGATCTATCGTTCTTTAATTTATCTTTGTTCTCTCCTAATCAAACATTCCCCTATGAAAAAAAACTATGGTAAATTATCTTTGTAATGCCGTGTCCTTGCAATCGTCTTTTTTGTGCTTTTCAATATGAAATATATTCCTAAGAGAATAACAAGTCAAATACAACCAAAAAAAAACCATTTCCAATGAAATAGCATCATTTGAATAAATATGACAAACATATTCTATTCTTTCAATAGATGGCGTTATAAAAAAAATTTCTTTTAATACATACATTCAATTAATTAATAATAAATTTTTCATAATTCAAACTCTCTAAATCAGAGTGACAAACTGACAAACTGACAAAACAAAAAAAAATCCCCCAAATCGTCTTAATGAAACACTGAGGAATTTTCATACAGTTGATGTTTTATATAGAGATTTCATTTTACGAATGTAAAGGAAAAGATGTAAAGTATAGATGTTTGTCAATTGCAAACTACTTAAAATATTTCATTTGGGTTATTTTCCATATTTATATTCTGTATTTGATTTAAAGAACAACTGGAAGGATTAAAGATTTGTAAAAATAATTGGAAGACATTGAAATTATAGCACGAAATGTATGAAATATAATGTCGGTTTTTTATGTTCTAATTATCTTCTGCGGGAAGAGATTTACTTCTTGATTTTCTTCTATCCTTCAGCTTCTTTAGGCGTTCGTTATCGTCCAGTTTTACCGGTGGTGCTTTAACTTCCCTTTGTATCGATTCCTATATAAAAGTAAAATATTATTATAATTCTTACTTTACTTTAAACGATTAATGTTTACCTCAGTTGATAGAGCTATCCTATATCTTTCGTCTAGTTGTTTCGATAAACGTTCCATTTCTTCGGCGTTTTGAGGTATATTGGGTTTTTTGGATGATACCGGCGTTACTTCTCTAACAACAGACTTTTCGGTTCTGGCTCTTTCTAGTTGATCTCTCGTCTGTTTTCTCTGCCTTTCTCTCTCCTCTTGAAGATTTCTTTCCAATTGTATACGTTGCTCTTCACCACGAAGCAAAACTTCTTGTACTTCGCTCTGAGACTTTCTCCTCTGGCCCCTAAGACGTTTTTTAAACTGTTCTTCTTGTCGAGTCTTTTCCCTTTCGAGAGCTTCGGCTTTAGACGCAACGTCTCTTTTGAGACGAGCGAATTCTTTTTCAGCCAAGCTATCGGAGAATTTCGTAGGTATAACAGTCTTTTCTCTTTGAAGGCCAGGAATTTGGACTTCGGCTGAAGTGGACCTCTTTGATTTTATCGAACTAGAATCGATTAAACCATGATCTTCAATAGATTGTTTTCTTGATCGTTTCCTTTCGGCTAGCCTCTTTCGCATAAGTTCGGTTTGTCTACTCCTCTCTTCCGAAATTTTCTGCTTAATTTTTTGTTCGTCCTCTTTCGACGCCTCTAAAACGGAAGCAACAGCTTCTTCCTGTCTCACTGTAAAAAATAAAGAAAATTAGTAATACTCAATGATTCTTTCGTAAGATGGCAAAGTTTAACAGATAAACGATTATATTACGTCTTAATTCCCTTTCAGATCTTCTAGCATCTAATTTGCTCAATGCTATTTTCTTCTGACGATCAATACTCCTAAGCAAAGCCGATTTCCTTCTTTCATAGTCTTCTTTTAATCTAAATTAACGTATAGAATTTAAAGAAAAAATGTTACATGTCCTAAAGGCATAAAGGTAGAGAAAAGAAAACAAAACGTTACTTTGCCAATTCGGCATCAATATCAACTCCTTCACTCATATTCTTTCTTATTTTAGACTCTTTATCATCGAATTCTTGTTTCAAATCTTTTTCTGCAGCCTCTACTTGTGTCTGTGAAAGTCCAGCTTCAACTTTTTCTTCCTCTCTAACTTTAAATAATAGAGAAGTTAGATTATCAAAGTATCCTTTTAAATTAGTATTCTTCTGATGTTTTAAAAGTCTTATCACTTCATCGCCATGCATCTTTCCCATCTTATCACTAATTGCCATAATTTCCGCTTTTTGCAATTGTTGCAAGTCGGCTAAGAGGCTAATGGCAATTTGCTGTTGTATTTTTTCTGTATCCTCGTTTGGATTAACTAAATTATCCAGTTCAGCTTTTAAAAGACAAATATAGGATAAGTCTACACTCTCTTTCGTATTTAATGAATTTAAAAAAACAGGCCTAATAAAACGTCAGTTCTTACACGATTAGTTATAAAGAATTTAGCGTAGTACCTCTAGATTTCAGTAAAGCAGCCTTCTTTAGTATCGAAAATTGCTTAGTTCTTTCATCTGCAACCTTTCTCAAGTGGACCTCCTTTTCTAATTCGGATAAATTGTCTGTGGACAGTTGTTCCATTTCTTGCCTCCAATTGGCTCTTTCTCCCTGCATATTCTCTAAATCAGACTTTATACTCTGAAAGTTGTAATTATAACGGAAGTAAAGATTAAAAAATAGGTATCATATGAAGGCAAAAGCTAATTAACCGGAGTGGTCATAGACATTAGTTGAGCTATAAGGTCTTTTTCTGAGGCTCCTGAGGCTAAAAGCCTTCCCAGTAACTTTCGCTCATTTGCATGGCATCTCTCTAACCTTTCCATAAATATATGATGCAAAGGTCCTATTCCTCTACTCTTAAGATCGTATAAAGCCCGTGAATCCTCTTCTTCTATCTTTTTGTCCTCTTCCAAGAGTTCATTATAAATTTCATCCTTAGTCTTATTTCTATACTTTAATCTCATAGCAGCTAATCTTTTAGTCGCCAATTCTCTTTGTCTTTCTCTCTCTGCTGTTATGGATTGTTCTGCCCTATTCCCTTCAGTTAATAATTCAGAAACAGCAGCTTTTAAATCGTTTTCTCTTTGTAAGCGTCTCTTCTCAGCTTTTTGTCTTGCCAATAACATTTGTTTTTCCTTTTCTGTCAATGCTCTAACAGTTTGAGATTTAAGTAGAGCAAGAAGAGCAGCTTGCTCTTCTTCAAAATGCATTTGAAGATCTTCGAGAACATTCTAAGAAAAGTCAAATAAAATACAATGATTAAAACAATGTATAAAAAAGTGTTTTTTTTTACCCGACGTCGCTTTGACTTCTCTTCAATTTCTTCTTCGTCCAATAAAGCATCTATAAGAGCTGGATTTGTACTAAGTCCCTCTTGTTTTCTTTGATTTATTAATTGTTTACTCCTATTAGCCCTATTTTCAATCCTTTCCTTTGATTCTTTCCAAGTGTCTCCAACTTCAATATCCATGTTACCTATTAATTCTTCAGCTTCATTTAACCTCTTTTCTTTTCTTAATTGCTATTCATTTCAATTTTAAATATCACTGTTTCCTTTATTAGTTGAGAAAAAAATCCTACCTTTTCCTTTAATTTAACTTCTATTAATAGATTTAGACGCTCTTCGTCACTTAACTTGTTCCAGGCCTCTTCGCCTCCTACTTTTTCTGTTAATGCACCTACTAAAATCTTATTTCTCATACTCTCATATTTCATATCTAAAACTTTCATCATTTCATCTTCAACTTTCTAAAATTATCAGAAAAAGCGTCTCCTTATTATTTGAATTAATGGAATTATTTAAATTGTAATAATTACTTCCGGCATGATTAACAGTAGAGACGCTATTGGCTCCTTACTTTTAAAATTATTATTTTGAGCGTCTAGTAACTTCTGTAAAGTGTCTTTCTCCTGATAAACGAAAAAGGATATCAGTAAGTATACTCGAATTATTCAAGATCATTTACAATATTGCTTTGATTGTGCAGGAGATTTCTACATTCTTCGTCTTGTTGCTTTTGCAAATTGGCAACAAGAATAACTTTTGCTTCTTCCTGATTCTTAGAAACACCCAAGTAGGCCGCAGCAGCTTTCTAAGAAACAACCAATAAACTTTATCTAATTGAAAAGATAAGGAAAAGAACCAAAGAGAAACTAACTACCAACCTCAAGAACAATATCTGGATTACCTTCTTCTTTTGATATAATTTCATCCCAGGTGTGTGTAAGTATATCAACTAAATTACGAAACTCCTTCTCTTTTATAGGATTAATACCTCTGTTCGTGACATTTTCAAGAAGATCTATCAGGAAATTTCGCTCCTTTTCATGCTTCGTTTCTAGTCCACGTATTAAAGCGTCATGGGAATCAGGAGTTATTTCTTCCAGTTCTTGTCCTTGAATTTTCCTCTTTCTCCTTGCCTCTAATCGGGCTTTAGCAATTTCCATCTGCCTTTTCTTTTCCTTATCTAAGTTCTTTGTAAGAGACTCAGATTGCGTGAGGAGACGAGATGCTGTAAAGTACATGTCATTTCTTCTAGCCAGCCTTTCTTCGTGCCGTAATCTAGCAAGTTCCAATTGAAGTTTTCTGTCTGCATCTTCTTTGTCTTTCATTTTACCTAAAAGAGCCAGCAGTTCGGCTTTTTCCTAAGAAAAGTATTAAAAAAGACAGGATTAAAAACAATTCTTTATACAAATGATCTGTGGCTGACCTTCTCATAATCATTTTTAAGATCTTCAAGGACATTCTTTCTTTTCTTGCTTCTTTCGTCATTTCCAGATGTTCCTTTTTGAATTAATTCATTAACTTTTGAGTCATTTGCTTTAAGTTCCAGAAGTATCTTATTTTTTTCCTCCTTTGATAAACTATCAAACTTAGAATCGTTTTCCGAAAGAATATCTAAAAGAACAGTATCTCTCAAAGCGTCATATTTGTCCTTCAGGGCATCTACGACAGTCTCATTATTCGATTCTTGGGGCGATGAACTTTCAGCTGAGCAAATGATCTGTTCCAGATTAGGTACATTATCGTTTTGGATACAAAAGCTATATTTTAATTGCTCTTGCATAGCGTCTTTATCATTATCTAAAGCTAAAGTATCCATGAGAACGTTCATTTCCTGGTTTTGTTTCTGCTCTAAATCGAGAAGTAATGATGCTAGGATATCCTGTAAGGAACTTTCCTGATTAGATCTTCGTAAAGAAGCCATTCTGTTAGCCCTTTTTAAAAATGCTGCCCTATTTAAAAGATCTAATCGAGACTGTGTACTCTCCGGAGGCAAATTCCTCAAGTTTTTATATAATTCATCCAATTGATTAGTCCTTTGTTCGCTGGACATGCTTTCTGCCATTCGATCATTTTCATCCCTACTAACCATCTCAACGAGTAATTGCCTCTCCTGTTCAAACATTTGATCAGCTAATTTTAGTATTGTGTCTTTCATAGTCCTTCTATCATTATCTATTTCAGGGCATGGGATTTTCCCGACTTTCTTAGCCTTGAGAGCCGCCAATCTTTTAAGTGCAAGTTCTTTTTGTCTTTCTCTTTCGCTTTGCTGCCTATGAAAATGAGTTTATTTAATAAAATTCTATTTCTAAATCTCATCTAAGAGAGAGAGAGAGAGTCTTACTTTTTCATTAAAGAATTTTCATAATCAGAAGTTGTAGAGAGCAACAGTAGAGCATCGTCTAAGCGCTCTTGAGACTTAATCTGACGTTGTTGGCGTTTTAATCTCATAAGGAGTGCTTGACGTTCCCTTTCTGACATGTACTTTCGATTGAATCCTTGTTAAAGAAAGAAACAATTATTACAATGAATGGTAAAGAAAACTTATGATCAACCACCTCTTAACCTATCTAATAGAAGACGTCTCTCTTCTTCGAAATCTTTCTTCAGCTTATCTCGAACATCTTGAGGACAGCCGTCATCCAAAAGGGCTTCCAGAGCTGCTTGCCTATCATCCAAAGCCTGAAGAATAGAATCATCGGAGAGTTCTCCAACATATTTTGTTAAAACGTCGAGTATATTGTGAACATTTTGATCATTCCTGCTATCAATTTCTCTTCCTCTTTTATACATCAAATCATTCTGATCTTGGTTTGCTAATGTTCTCATTGCACTGCTTAACTCTTTATATTGAGCAGCCTGTACGTCAGCCACAATACCATAAGCTATTTCCTCATGTGAACTTTGCACGTGGTCCTCTTCATCTAATTTGCAAGCTATTCTTATGGCAGCTGCCTCTTCTATTAGTTCCATACGCTGGTCAAGATCATCATTTACAACGTTTCTCTTAAAGCTTAATTCGCTTAGACGCTTTGTTCGTTCAATATCCCCCATTTTCAATGCTGCGTCAACCAAAGAATCCATAGACGGATCCTGTAAGACATAGAGAATAACCTCTATTTCTTCTCTATGTTTTTTACTCATCTCGATTAGAAATGCTCTCCGCCAAGAGTTAAGATCGTTATCAATATTTCCACCTTCATCCTTTTCCCTAGACCATATTTGACCCTGTTCGAGACGTTTCTGTCGAAGTTTATACCTCAATTTTGCCAGAAGTAATTGTCTCGCATCATCTTCGGGATCGGAATCACAGAAGACACGTTCAACTAGTCCTACACTTAGAGCTGATACACCAGTATCACTTTCTTTTATAGCTCGCCAAGCCTCGTGCCTAATAGCAACGAGAAGAACGTCATTCAGACCATTCTTTCGTAAAGTATTCAGAACTGCTTCCTTCTCAATTCTCATTCGAACTGTTAAGTCATAAAGGATATTTGAGGAATCAAGTAAAGCTCCTTCCCTAACAGGCCCCATGTAGAAATTTAAATCGGATAATTTTGAACCAAGTTTACCCATGAGCGGGGAAAATCCATCGGGTTCTCCCCTTTCCCGAGCGACGGCTTCTTCCTTGGCTCGTTTTAATCTCAAATTTTTTTTTTCGTCTTGAGATAATCTGCCCCAATCGGGTCCGTATTCATATTCGAGACTGTGTTGAATAGCAACATCTTTCAGGGCAGCATATTTGACCTCTATAGAAACAACGTATGGCTTCTCATCTTCGCTTATGTTGCCTTGATTTAAGAGAACAGCAGCAATATTATCCATATCATGTTGCTTCAGTTTTTTCTCTTCCTCGATACTTTTTGCTGTAATTAATTAATTAAATATTAATTTAATATTTAAATGACAAGCAAAAAAACGTACCTTTTAGTTCTTTATCATTAAGATTTCCAAGATTTCTAACAATCTTATCAAGGTCTAAATGCTGCTGCAATTGTAATTCAGTATGCAATCTTAAAATTCCAGACTCTCTTGTTAGATCCATAAGATAAAGCTTACAAGCTTCTTGGAAAATTGCAATATGCTTCTTTTTATTCTTAATTCTTAAATCATCAGCTGATTCTCTTAAATTTTCACGCTCATTCTGTAAAATAGTCATCTTCTTTTCCCTTTCATTGCTATCTGTTGATGGGATTTTTTCAGGAAGAGATTTGATAAGAGATAATAATTCTTCATATTCGTTCAAGTGTCGGAGGCTAATCGACTTTATTAAACAACCAATGTAGTCGTCACCCACATGATCTGTACTTTTGCTAAAATCATCATTCATTTTGATTTTAGCTAATCTCTCCTGTCTTAGGTAATCTGCTTCAAAGAAAGATGAAACTGGTAATTGGTTCCTCTCAAGTAGACCTACACTAAGAGCGCATGTTTCCGGATGATCGAATCGCCTAAGAGAGGTTATTTGGGCTGCCAAGCGACCATGACTTTCTGTTAACAGATTCGGTGACATAGAAAGAAGTAGCTTGCGCTCCTTTTCTTGTCTCTCCTCTAGTATCACTAAAGCATCTCCACATTTCATTCTGGAATCTAAGGATTCTTCAAAAAGTCTTTTCAGAGTTTGCTCTATTTCAACTTCTTTTGTTCCACTCTTTTTCATGTCACGTCGCCTTATGTTTAAGGACCGTTGATCAGCAGTGAGCTCTTCTCCAAGCTTTCCCAACAGGGCATCAAAGTTTCTCAAGAGTATGTGAGATCCTGGAATAGCATGGCTGGATGAAGCTAGTTGTTTCTTTCTTCTCAATTGTTTCTCAGTTGTAGATATTTTCCGTAGAACTGCTTTTTGCTGTGATGGAGTTGAGCCTATCCATAATCCAGAGCCCATATCACCTTCTGCCATTAAAATAATAACTCTCTCTCTTAAAATGTCATATTTCAGGTTAAGAAGGTCGAATACGACTGAAATGCCTCTCTTCAATGGTTGAGCAATATCCTCAGTTATATCATCAATACCATCATCATCAAAGAGTCCAGAAACTCCATTTTTTTCCCAATTTCCCAATTTTCGTCTAGCCAATCGATTACTCTTCTTCTCATTCCAATCTCTATCTGCCAGAAGTTCTTCGTCCGTTTTCTGAATTAACTTAGCTATCTCACTGTCGAGTGCCATTTCGAAATCCTCTGCTAATCTAGCCAATTCCTCCTCTGCAGTATCCGGTTCGTCTTCATCTTTATTAGGTCTTTCGAAAGGATGATCGCAAAGCCACATTCGCATTTCGTCATACGATACAGGAACAGTAGTTCCCAGGTCTCCCCTACTGTCAATAAATTGATGCCAGAAATCTATAAGGAATTCGTTACCATGTGTGATCTGAAAGAGGAGTAGAGCCTCCGATACAGAAATTCTTGACGAACCAAACTTATCAAGACCAATAAAATCCCATTGGGCCTTATCTTCGACATCCTTCCTCCTCGACAATTCTTGTAGAACCTGAGAAAATTTACTTTTAACAACCTTCCCATTAGGTCCAACTACCCATTCAATAGATTTAACAACATGCTTAAAATTCACACTGCAAATATGGGCTCTTTCAAAGAATTCTTTGACTTGTTCAGCCGTAAGGAAGCCTTTACGACTGGCGTCAAGAATATCGAACATCTCTTCTAGTGTTTTCATATCGTTTCACTCTTCTGCAGCCCCCGCTCACAAAAAGACTACAGCAAATCAACAATTTAAACCCTCTTCCTGCTCCTATAAGACCATTTACTTAAACAAAGCAACGTAAGCACAGCAAAATATCGCTGCTGAGAAATAAATACAAAAAAAAGGACAAAGTATTTGCGTAGCCAATCGGATCAATAGTTTTATTGAACAGTTGCTACAACTTGCAAAATAAATCAACTTTAATACGGTAGAGGGCATTGTATACAGAAACTTAACGTTTAAGATCTAATATCCACAATCTCTTAAAAAAGACAATATGCAAATTAAATATACTTTTAATAATCTCGAAAACAAAATAGACAATATTTTCTCTAAGCTAATCAAACTCTGATAAAAGAAGAATAAAGCATTGTAATTTAGGCCTAGTATTAGTTGTATTCATGAATATAATATATATATATATAGTATATATATTAGTATATATTAATCTATATTTAATGAGAGTATTTATAACCCACCCCTCTGCCATCACCAACCTCCCACCTAATAAAAATAGTAGATACTGTTCAAACTTTCCATTCTATTGAGTAACGTTCATAAGCCTTCTTTTTTGAACTTTTCATTTTTTACCAAGAAATTATAAGAGACTGATTAAAAAGTTTTTAACAAATAAATATTTCACATTTTTGTGTCTTATTTATGGAAATTTCGTATTTTTTCTCCTTCTATTCGCAAAAAGACGACAAAGTTCGAAGATAGGAAGGGAAGAGGAAGGGTAAAGGAACCAAAAATTAAGGAATAATGTCATGGCTCTAACATACGAGAATGATGCGATAACGGATATTAATTTAACGGATAATTTTGAGCAAGGTCCTGAACCTATTACTAAAGAATCAACAGAAGTTATTCAAGGGGAAGTTGTTAAGTGTTACGCTGATAAAATATCCTTCCAACCGGTTTGTAAAAATAACCTTCTTATTTTCTCTAATTACAAGACATGTCCTAGTTCAAGATTTTCACACTGTAATACTTAGTACAAAAGTAGGTTAAGTTTTTAATTTTTTAAAGCTGTCTACTTATTTTTTTAACCTTTAAAAATAACTTTTTCTTATTTCCGTTTCTCTGCTTTTTTTTCTTTTACAGTCAAACGTTCATAAGAGAGAAATGGAGAAACAAGTTGAAATTAGAAGAAATTCGAATTCTAGAAGAGATCTGTCTTGTTGTATTATTCTTTAACAAGAAAATTGTTTTTAAAACATTTTTTGTTTAGTTACTATGGAGATAGATATAGATAAAGTTTTTTTAATACATAAGAGATTTTATGAAATATATGCTATAGAAACTCTATCCTAAACTTGATTAAGCAGTAATAGGTGGATATTTAAGTTAATTAGGTCCGAGTTTTGTGTTTTTACTTGACGTATATAGTTTGATTTTTTTTTTAATATAAAAGAATACATTTAAACTTCTGCATAAATGGAAAAAATAAAACCGGTAAATTATTCGAGTTTGTTTTAATGACCCAAATTAACCGGTTACCTTGCTATGACAACAATCATATCCTGGTAACGAGCGCCTTAGCGACAAGCGTCGGCGATAGTGTTTCTCGTTCTTAAGCGATTGAAAGTGTGTCTAATTTTTTATTTAGAAGAAAACCAGTGCTAGATATGGCAACTGCATCAATAAATCCGGCTCTGGCTGCTTCTGAAGCCTTACCTAACAAACCAAATGGTGTTAGAGATTTCGACGTTTGCTATTCTGGAAACGTCGGTAACGACATGGGTATTTCTACTATGGGCTACCGATCCCAAAAGTACAATCCACCAGAGTGGCATGAGCACAACTATTCAAAATATTACCAATCTTTTGCTAATCTACATAATGCTGAGAATACCAGACACGAAGGTAATAGGACAATTAAGGAAACTGATGCCCAAACAGTAAATACCCAAAATGACGTTACCAAGAAGTTAGCGGAACGTAGTAAGGATATAAACTTTTGGAAAACTGAGCTGGAGAGGGAAATATCCGACTTGATCTCCGAAACCGACATGTTGGTCGACCAGAGGAAAAGATTGGAACTTGCTTTAAGATCGACTGAAATCCCTCTACACATTTCAACGGATAATTTAAATTGCCGAGCTCGTAGACAAGGTATCGACCTTGTTCAAGATCCAGTTGAGTTAAACTTATTGAAGGAAGTGGAGGTTATCAATAACGTACAAGATTTATTGAAAAGGACCATAAAGGAAACTGACGAGCAGATAAAGCGTAATCGAGACCGTAAAAGAGAGTTAGAAATGGATTGGAGCGATAAGAAAGAAGCTTTCGAAATTGATACAGCAATGGCTTGCTTGAGAAATGAACATACAAATAAGCAATTTTACGCTGGTTCCGCCCAATTCCAAGCGGTTCAGTCGACACCCGAAAGCTGGGCTCAGTTCACACACGACAATATAACTAGGGCAGAGCACGAAAGAATGGCTTCAATCCAGCTGAGATCACTTGTCGACAATGTCTTACAAGATACGTCTCGCGATATGCGTGAACAAGCCGACGCAGTAGATGTCTCATTCAAGAGAAGAACGGATGAGGTTCACGATGCCCTGCATAAACTACAAGATAACCTTAAAAAAGTATCTGACGATATTGTAAGACAACAAAACAAGATAGCCGATCTTAAAAAGAAGATTAAAGAGAAGGAAGATCCTATGAAGGTTGCCCAAACCAGACTTCATAGTAGGGAATATAGGCCTGGAGTTGAATTGTGTAGAGATCCCGTTCAGTACGCTCTCGTAAACGAAGTTCACGAGATCGCTGGCTCTGTTGATGCTCTAATGCAACGCTTAAACGATGCCGAAAATGGTCTAAAAGATCTTCAAGATAACAGGATGCTTCTAGAGAAGGAAATTTCTATCAAGAAAAACACTCTCTTTATCGATAGAGAGAAATGTATGACCACCCGTACAAGATATCCATCTACATTGCAGCTCCAAGGATACCAAGGACCTCGTTAAGAACATCAATTTTAATCACATTGCTGCACCGGTTTTATTTTTATTCCGTTATAACGTGATCCTTTGAAAAAGAAAACGAACTAAATTTCCAATACAGTATTTTCAACAATCTTGGAATGAAACTATATTTTTAATTATCCAAAGAATAAAATTTCATTTAAGAAAAAGAGAATTAGTCATTTTTTCTTCATTTATTATTTACATATAGGATTTAGACGCTCTTATAAGCCTATTTAAACTTTTACTTTGCCTTCTTCTCATTGAACTTTTAATGTTATTGACATGATCATTCAAATTGGATTTAACAACAAAATAGAAGCAAGAAATAAGAGTTATATAACAAAAAGAAATTAACAATGTAACTGTTAATACAATAATACATTGAGGGCTTAAACGACTACCAAAGAAATCCAAGTCTTTGACCTCTATACTTTCCTGAAGGCTTTCATACTGTACTTTCTCTTGAGTTTTTGGTGGTAAAATCCTCCAAACAGCAGTTTTTTCCCTTAGTATCTCTTCACAAGATTTCTTTCCTGGTATAAAATTACAAGGGCAACGATTACAGTAGGCAATTTCTTTTGTACTCTTTAAGCATTTTGTTTTAAAATAGGATTTAGTCATTCTTTTAATATCTTCCGAAATAATATTAGTATCCATTATTTTTTCTGTACAATTACCCAACTGACCGTCGTTTGGCAGTGAAGAAAGATATCCTCCACTACATATACCTGAAGAGTATCGAAGTCTTGGAGTAAACTTGTGAAAGTGATTTTTATAGAAATCTCTCAGGAGCCGACTCATATGATTCCTAATATGATCTTGTTTAAAAATGTTATAATCCATAAAGCAAGAACGATATCGATACTTAAATCCTGTGTCGCATGTCTGATTGCATTTGGACCATTCACCCCATTCCCCAACTGTACCGTCTAAGAAACAAGCGCTTGCTTCGCAAGGATCTTCCTCCATTCTAGCCGCTTCGAGTTCAAAATTCTTTAAAGAATCCACTTGAGACATACACCTTCTAGAGTCTAGACCTTCTTCTTTAGTTCTATTTAATCCGCAGAAACGAGTTCGTATTTTTCTTCTAACAGGACCACACTGTGGTCTACAAGGAGACCAAGGAGACCAACTGCTCCAAATTGGTCTTCTCTTTTCGCAAAATTCACCGGTATAGCCTTCGTCGCAAATACAAAAACCCACTGAATCTTCTCCTTCAACACAACTTCCATGAATGCACATCTTAAATATACAAGAAACCTTTTTCATACGACAGTTATCCTGGGAATCCTTGTATAGTGGATCTTGAACGTGATTGCTATCGCACTCGCATACGTATTTGTTTGTAAATGGATATTGTATACATTTTCCATAGGGTCCGCAAGCTTTGAATCCTTCACCGTCTGCGTGACTACAAACATCATTTGGGTAGGTACACGTCTGTCCACCGTTAGAATCCATAGGATCAGCTTTCAGGCCAGAAATACATTCACAATCAAAATTATCTGAAGTCGCTCTTCGTCGAAATCCTTTGATAAATGGAAGAAAGCAACGAACATTTACTTTGTTGTAATAAGGTTCTATTATTCTACTAGTAATTCTCTTCGAAGTGCATACCCCTAAATCTTTCTTCCAGACTGACCTTTAAAAGAGAAATATTAACTATAAATAGAGTAGATTGACTTTATGTGTCAATTTTTGTAATTACTTGTCGTCGCATGGACACTCGTACTCATATTTATATAGACTAGACATATTTGATTGGCATTTACCAGTTTCTTTAATGTTATGAAGATTGATACAAGGTTGATTCTCGGAGCATATATTCATTTGACAATTTGATGAGATACTATTGGTACTACACATTAGCATATAAATCATAAGATCAACGTCTAAGCTAGAAAATCCAAATGATATTGTTTTTAACATAATAGACTTTCTATGCCTTTGCAACCATCGTTTTTTAATATTTTCAACAAATTCAACTGTACATTTCGTAGTCGCTTTATCCTTTTGACAAGTTTTATAATAATTTGAATGAGTTAAGCCTAAGCCTTTCCAATTTCCGGTATAATTACAACAAAATATTGCATGTGGTTCTGCAAGCTAAACAAATAGAATTAAAATAATATATACATATATACTATATCCGCTTATTTTGAATACCTTAAATCTATTTGGAAGTCCTTTTCTTTTATATTCGTAATATAGGTTATTTTTATAAAGTTCTAAATTCTTTATTTGATTCTCTGTAAAAATTCCACTGTTTTCCTTTATTTTAAAGAATACTATTAAGAAAATATGCAACATGGTTCTTTTTTCTCTTAAATTCTTCAGAATGATTTAAGATTTATTCTTGATACAAATGACAAAAGTATTTATTTTATAATATGCATTTAGAACTTTTGCAAAACTGCTGAATTAGATTATTAATAGCAAAAATGCTAAATTTACCGTTTAAATATTTAATTATTAAATTATTATTTCGACGAGATTAAGCAAAATAAACAAAGATTATCATGATTATTATATTTGAAATGTTTAAACTTACATTTTAAAAGCGCCAAGTTTAAATGGATAAGAACCATGTTTCGGTCAGCGCCGCCTAGCGTTTGACGCACCGGATATCCGGTCTTTTCCATTTTCGACTTGATCTGTAGAAAAACGTGTGCGCATAAAATCGTAAAAATATGCCGACCAAGACCAAGAAGACCCGTAAATTGAGGGGCCACGTCAGCCATGGACACGGAAGAGTTGGTAAACACCGTAAGCACCCGGGTGGACGCGGTAATGCCGGCGGTCAACACCACCATAGAATCAACTATGACAAGTACCATCCTGGTTACTTCGGAAAAGTTGGTATGCGTTACTTTCACAAGACGAATAACAAGTTCTTCTGCCCTACTGTCAACGTCGATAAATTATGGTCCCTATTGAGCGAACAACACCGCGAAAAATACTTTGGGGAAAAACCCGACAAGGAGACCGCCCCGGTTATCAACGTAGTTAAATCTGGTTTCTTCAAGGTACTCGGCAAGGGAAAACTCCCAAGCAAGCCAGTCGTTGTTAAGGCTAGATTCTTCAGCCGAAAAGCCGAAGAAAAAATTAAGAAGGCCGGCGGCATATGTGTGCTCACTCCATCTAACTAAAAGTTGTATTGTTTTAAGAAATACAGTTAAAGAGTGACGGAATTTGTGCATATATATTATTATGAAAGCGGACATATAGATACTGGAACAGTAGAATGGTGAAGAACGTAGTCGCTCACGCTTCCCAAAACTGTTCTTCGTACGGTTCCGAGACCACGCGTCCCCATAACTATCATGTCGGCTTTTTCTTTCTTAGCCATATGACATAAATGCTGTCCAGCATTACTCCCAACTTCTGCTCTAGTCTTGTACGGAATCTAAAAATTAATGACATTTAAAAAATTGTTTTTTTTTATTCCATCGATTACAAGTGATAGAAGCTCACCCCATTTGCTTTCAATGATGTTCCATAGGTGGAAAGTAGGTCTTTAACCCTCTTCTCATCCTCAGCTACCATAGCTTTCCACTGCTCTTGAGGTAATGCTAATCCGGCTGAATATTTATATAGGATTTTTTTTGGAATATTAAATAGATTGACAGAACGTTATATTGTCGTCATAAAACGCTACAAATTCGGCGTCTCGAAATTTTTAATACCTCTAAATGCGTAAGCAGGTTGAACTTGAGTGTCTGAAACAGTTGCCAAGACGACAGAATTATTGCTGCTGTGTAACATCTTCAAATACCCTAATGAAATATAATTGAAACCTTACACCTCTGATAATTTACACACAATTTAATATCGAGCAACTTTCACATACAATCAAAAGCGTTACGGCATTGTTCGCTACCGTCTATTGCGATTAAAACTTTGAAGGTCATATCTGGCTCAGCACGTTGACTAAATAAACGAATATTTCTGTTATTTTTTATAATATATCTTGTAATCGTACAAATCATAGATAAAAACTTTAGAATTTCTTTACGGTAAATAAGGCCAATGTTGTTATCTTAACGATATGAAAAGTCTATATGGTCTACAGACAATTATGTATATTTTCTTTTGAATGCTTGTTGACTAGTTTTTGAATTTTTTTACTTTCTCAAAGAGACATAAACAAAACAGATAAAATTTGGATAAACTAATACATATAAATTTATATAAATATATATATATACTGTATAATTTATATATATATATATATATATGAACTATATAAACGCCAAGTTGGAACTGAGTTTTAATCGCTTGTATATATTTCCTTAAGAACTTTGATAGAAATTTCTATTTTTTGCAACTAAGATCTATTAATCAATCACAAAATTATTACCTATTTTTTAATTGCTTTCTTCATATGCATATGTTTAAAAATTGTTGATGATGCTTTTAAGTTAATCTTCCGTGAGTTCTAAATCACATATCAGAAGAAGAAGGAAAATATGGGAAGATTTTAGGCAGGGATAGTTTCATCTCTATGAGTTTATGGAATATAAGGAAGTTCTTAGCACAAATTTATATATATATAAAGTTATAGAAACTCTAGGGAAGCCAAGAAAATATTAAAATAACTTCATCTATAAAGATAGACTTATGCAGTATGATAATAGACACACCAGCATGCAACTCATTTTTATCACAAAACAATGTCAGTATTTATGTCCTCACCCTCGCTACAGCTCTGAATGGCACATTTTATTTTCATATACTTGACAGGCTAAGGACTATGTCAGAGGAGTAGATGGTGAAGACTTAAGATAAATTGAAGAAAGGTATCGCAAGCTTCTTGATAAAAAGAAACTCATGGCTTAGAGTATAGACTTTACTGATTACCAAACAATGATTTGTATACAGCCTAGGAAGAGACACCAGAGAAAGTTTTCTGTTCGGATTAGGAAAGTACAAGCAATTAAAATTGTCCAAGCTCACCTAAATATATATATATATGTAATGTCGATAACAAAAAAAATAAAGTCCTTTGTTGAAAAAGCCACTCAATGGTTCAATTTTCCAAAAATTTTTGTCTCTTTTTTCTTTAGTCTTTGCTCTCCAATAAAAACCATATATAAATAAATATATATATATATATGATATAAACATAAATTTAAATGCTTGTAAATGTACAAAGCAGTAATAGAATGAATATTGAGGCATTTAAAAATATGAATGAATGATTAGAATCCTCTAATTATCTTCCAATGAAAGAAATTTTTATATTAACATTCTAGATAATTTGCTATATAGTAATTAATTTTATAAAATAGCTACTCTAATATTTTCCATATTTGGAGCATTTACCTCAATCAGAGATTTCTTACTATAGGCAAAATTTTTTTTGATAAATTGCCTCGATTTCATTCAATTTACCTCTTGTACTTCGAATTTGATATATATATATATATATAGAAATTATATAAGATCAGCGAATTTACTAAGGCTGACTAAGATATTTTCGTTTTGGTAGAACTTTTCGGCAGCATGCTCTCTTCCTCCAGAAATAAATGTAGACGCATACAATTAAGAAGACGCTTGCTATGTAAAATACTATGCAAAAACCAACGTCAAATTGCGATAAGAAAAGAACACTTTTGCTATTGTGAATAAATAATTTTCGCTTTGGATGATCCATAATTATATGTGCTTTAGCATATCTCTTTTTGAGATATTCAACAACATTTGACACGCGAAACTGATTGCTTCTCTTTTGACAGCTCCAGCATAAAATACGAGATGGAAACTGCAGTTTAACATGTGTAGGATCTTCTGAGGGTGTACCCTTTAAGCGTTTGTTAACTCTATTGTGAGATCTCCAAAGCCATAAAGCTTCCTGATCTCCTCTAACATCATCTTCAACGTTCTTGGCCATTTTTAAAAAATTCTTACAGCATTCTGTGCAACCAAAGAAATATTTCACATAGCCTTTCATAGCCATTAAAACTTTTGGAGGATCATTTTTAGCTAGCTTCGACATATATGACGAATGAACAGTCATTACGTGAAATAATGTCCACAAGGAACATGGATAGCCTCTTAAGTGAGACTTGCTACCTGCACAACCGACAAACTCGGTTGAAGTTGGTAAGATATTATAAAATATTATCTGAATTTTATCCCTCCACTCATTATGCGTAATTAAGTTCTCATCAAGCTTAGTTTCTATCCAATCATCTAATTGACTAAGGGATGATGTTAGATCACTATCAATGTCTAAATGTAAGTATAATTGATGTATAAAGTTTTTCAGAGCAATTAAACTTTTGTCCTTGATGAATTTTTTTAAACCTATTTCGTTGTAGAATGAATATCTTAATCCTTGTAATAAATCAGCTGCATGCACCGCTTCATCATTCACTTGATGTGAATTTAACGGTTTTTCAGCCTCTTTAATCTCTTCTTCGCTAAGTTGTGACCTCTTTTCAGTTCCTGACATTTTCATCATAATTGAAGTTAAGGTGGAATGTGAATTGGATCTATAATAATAATGATATTATAATTTTAGTTTTCTAATACTTATAAAAGGTTATAGAAGTATTTTATTTCAACTTACTCTTTTAAAAAAATATCAGGTGCTCTTGAAGAGCTTAATAGATATAATCTAGGTTCGACAACTTTGTTATCTATCTTCCTACGTACATAATATGTTGACACAGAAACAGCATCCAGCTGTACCTCTCTTCCTGTTGTTGAGTTTTCATTCTCAATAACAAGAAAATATTTATTAATTGTCCTAGAATTCATCTTTATTTCTTCCTTAGCATCTCTAAAAATTATAAAAACAATAACGAAAATCAATTTTGTGTACATAAACGTGGCTCTAAAGTTGGATTAACATACTTTATAGGACTAAAGTCTGGCCAATCAGCAGGTTTACCATTTTTGGAGATATAAGACTCTAATACTGGAATTACCGAACTACGTAAAGTATCAGTATCCCAACTAATCTCCTCTGAAGGCTTTTTTCCTAGGAATGATGCTGATGAATTTGGAGGGAAGAACTAAAAGAAAATTAAAAAAGAGAATTATAGAGAATGGATAGAGGACAAGTCTACACCCACTTTTAAGGTTGGGAAACGTGAAATATCATAGTACCGACAGATCTTTGTATTATATTCTTGTGCACAATCGATTCCTGCCACCTTGACAATTTTGTTCCATTCTAGTCAACAAGAGATAATAGGATAGACAGATCAGCCAAAAAATGATCACAAACAACAAGATTTTCAAAATTTATCGCTTACCTTTAATATCATTGGCAAATTTTTTCCAAGTTGGCGCAAATTGAATACAATGACCGCACCAACTGGAAAAGAACTCTACGAACCAAACATATTTCGAATTATGAATATTATTTATCAAAGTCGAATTAGTGAAAATTATAACTGAATCATTTCTTGAATACAATTCAGAAGGTCTCTCGCATTTAAAACATAATAAATTAATGAATAATAGTAAAAATGTGTTTCTTGTTAAAACTATATACGTAAACATTGCCATCTAATAGCAAGGTTTCTTGTCCCCATCGACATAGAAAGTGTGGTTCGTGTTCGATATTCATTATTGCGATACAAACTTTTATTCTCAACAACTATAAAAACTATAGGTATTGTATTAAATTGTTTTGTATATACTTTAAAGTCCTCTCATTATTGTGTATTTATAGAAATCCTTTAATTTTTTATTCATATAAATCCTTTTTTTTCTATTTATATATAAATCCCTTAACTTAAATCAAAAATTGCAGTATAGCTAATACAGAATTAAAGAAAACTGATCGTTTTAAACATATTTCAAGACACCCATGTGTCAGCAGAGTGTTCAGAGTTCTTCAGTTCTATAAACTCTTCCATTTTTTTATCAAAATCTGGAGGCCTATCTGCTGGTGCTTTGTATCTTCTACCCATATTATCACCAAGATATTTAATAAGATTACACGTTTTTTCAAATTCTTCTAGCTTCTTTCGATATTTCTTTCGAATATATTCTGGATTTCTCGGATTGTAAGCTGTAGAAATGATTTTATTACAAATGTATGATATATTCAATTTGTCTAACAAAAGCTCTAAAAGTACCTTTTAGATGATAGCCCATATAGATGAGAGAACTTTGGGTAACTGTGAGGAATGGGTACTTGGGTTTTACGTTACCAACCGCCGTTAGGGCTTTAATTATTCCATCGGCCGCTGATTGTTCCATATAACCGAGCATTGGTAAAGATGTAACTTGAAGGGGTTCCTTCTTGGGCGGTAGTTTGTGTGGAAGGGTCAAATTGAAATACTTTTCAGGTAGTCTCATGAATTTGTCTAGTTTCTCTTCATTGTCGAAGTAATGCAATTTATTCCTATATTCAACAACTAAGTTAGAATCTCCAGGAACAATAGACTCGTATCTTTTTCTTCCGTCTAGGAAGGTTACAGGACAATAACCATTTAGATCAACCGTCATAGGGAAAAGGGCTTTCGCCTCGGCAAAAGTTCGTCTTATTGGCAATAAATCTTTTGGAGGCAATTCACGAGGAGCCAACGGAGGGACGTATTTCTCAGGATTTGAGAGAAACAAATCAAGTTCTTCTTTACCACCCAATCTATAGTAGTATCCTCTAAACTCTGCTGTAAATTCAAAATTGCGATGCTCCGAACAATCCACTAATTCTCCTTTATCTCCAAGGCTAACGCAACAATACTGACCAAACGAACCAATTCTAGCCAAAAATTCAGATGGAGTTATGCATAAATCAGCAACAGAAGCTGCCTTTCCATCACCAATACAGGATAGATAATCTTGTACTCTTCTAACCGACTTTCTCGCTATCTCTGATGCATTATTCCAAACCCACCATTTACTTCTGTCTCCATCAATTGTAACTAAGTTGTCGTGTTTGCCGGCATACCATTCTTTTACTCCGGGTATCTCCTTTTTAAAAGCTGCACATTTGACAGCAAAAATTTTTGAACTATCGTGCATAATATAAGGTCTGTCTGCTGCAAATCTATCCCTTGTTGCCCTATCGACAATTTCGATATTCGAACAACTTAACTCTATGACCCGTAGAGGAATCAATGACCTTTGCGTCATAAGTTCAATTTGGGATTTAGTTAATGGATATCCATCAAGTACATATCCTCTCGTTTGGCATTTCATGTCCAATAGGGATACTTCTATTGCTCTAACAGTAAGCTCGTCAGGAACTGTTTTACCTTGCTTTAGATTATTTTCAATTTCTTGAGCTAGGTGTGTCTTAGGTTGATTTTGAATAACATTTCTTATGGCATCTCCAGCCGAAATCTTCACAACACCAAATTCATGAGCGAATCTCTTTGCCACTAAGAAAACAAAGTAAATTATTTATGTTTGCATACAAAAAAGGACTATTTAAAAAAGTTAATGACAAGGGATTTTGCAACGTACAAGTTGTCTTGCCAGATTTTGGTGGTCCAATAATTGCCAGTCGAATGGGAACAACTGGTTTCGGTGATGGTTGTTGAAGGTACTTAATGGGTTCGAGCATAAATTGTTCTTGCGCTTTCTTACTAGATAGGAAATAGACATGCTGTCTATAGACGACCGGATAAGATGTCGGATTGTGCATTGGTTGAATACATTCGCCTTCCAAGAGCTGAATAGGGGGAGGGTTAGGAGTGTAAATTTTGTTTAACATTCTCATATATAAGTTTGTTATTCTCCAAATGGAGAAAAGAGTGTTCATGCTTTTCATTCTTTATATAAAAGATTTGGTTTTTAAAGGATTTATAGTATAAAATGTTACCTTCATTGGACACCATCTTCCAAACCTACTTAGTTGTTTGTAATTTAGTTTTAACATCCTCTCAGCTAATCTTTCAGGGATTGGTTGAGCTCTTTCAAAAATGGACTTCCGATTTGAAACAATAGATCTAAGCTTTTTGTTTATAACATAACGAACAATATGAGGTTTACGACCAGCGTCTACTTCGACTCGTGGTATGAGAATACTAGCAAGTTTCTCCGAAACATCGGATAAAGTATTGACGTCATTATCATAAACTTCGTGCAATTCGTTTTTCATATGCTCTATAGCATCCTCTTCCGTCTCTTCTTCTTCATCTTCTTCCTCTTCTTCTTCCTCTTCAAATTCTTCAGCTAACATAGCATCGATATCAACCTCCTCCTCTTCTTCCTCTTCTTCCTCCTCTACCTTTTCTGCATCTGAATCTTCCTCTTCTTCCTCCGCCTCCGCCTCTTTCTCTGCTTTCCTTGCCGCCTTTTTCTCTTCGATTTCTTTTACAATCTCTTCCCTTCTTTTCTTCATTAAAGCTTCCCTCTTTTGTTGTTTTCTATTTCTTTTCTTATCTTTAATTGCCTGCTTTCTATCGCGTCTCGATTTCCAATTTTCTAGTTTAGGAGGTAGGAGGCGAGCTATAATGTCGCTATCTTCAGCGTTCAATATCAAAGCTGTATCGGGATAAAGGCCATTCGTTTCTACATAGTCTACTTCATCTTTCGTTCTTGGAAATCCTTCAAGAATAAATCCTTTACTCTTAAAAGGTTCTTTATGCCACCAGTCCCTAACAATTGAATTTAAAATCTCATTAGATAAAGGTTCATCTTCTTCCAAGTAAGCTTTTATAGCCTCTTCCTCCTTAGTCCATTCCTCTTCCTCTTCAGCTTCCTGCAATAAGTTAGTTTTTAATTAGTCGAAAAAGCATGAATAATCAAAATATAATTACGGTTTCTTCCTCTTTTTCATCTCCTAGTTTACTGTCTTCTTTCAAGTCAGATTCCTCTTTTGTTTCAAGAGTGGCTGGATTTAATATTTCTCCAAGCTCTTTCTCGAATGATTTAGCCTCTTCTTCATCTTCTTTTCTGTAATATGACATGATTTTTTTAAAATCTCCTTAAAAATTGATTTAATTCTAATATTACTCTAATTCGTCAATTTCTTTATTTAATTCAATATCTGCATATTCAGGTCCAAGTTTCTTTTTAGATTTAGCCCTGATGAGCTCTTGTAATCGTTCCCTAAATTGAATATGGAATACTCCCAGACTTCTTGCCAATTGTCTACCGTGCAAACTTTTCCCAGATCCTTTAGGCCCTAAGATAAACAGACGCGGAGGAGGAGGCTAAATAAGAGTGATAAATTAGGATTAAAATATTCATCAAATTTTTTAAGTGTATTTTACTTTGAATGGTTCATTTGTTGGTAGATACTTTATAGGATTTTCAAGAAATTTCTCTCGATAATCGTTACTGGAAATGTAATAAACTTTTTCCCGATATTTTGCTCCAGTTTCCGGGTCACCCGGCCAAAGAACATCATGCTCCTTTAGAGCAACTGGACAGAAGAAAGAAGTATCGCCCAATGGCTTCTTAACTGAACGATTGGCATCTTCTTCCTTTTTAAATTGTTTAAATAATACAAATAATAAAAAAAACAAATGTCGATTTTTCTCACCTCTTCGCCTTCTTCTTCCTCCTCTTCCTCCTCTTCCTCCTCTTCAGCTAAAAGGGCTTTTTCAGTGGCGATATCCTCTTCCTCTTCATCGATATCTGTACCACTGTAAATCCATGGTTTGTATTGGAATAGTTCTGTTGTAAGTCACTGAATTAGAACATGTTATAGTAAATAAAAATACGTGTAATATACTTTCGATGTGCTGTACTGTTTCTTCAAGGACCTCTTCTAAAGATTTTTTTCCGATAACGCCATCATCATTCTCAATATCTTTAATTTGTAAATCGACAGGGAAAGGATCAATAGCAGTGTTGCCAGTTATAACAGACTAAAACGGGAAACAAACTCAGGAAATTATTAAGGAAACGTAATGGAACATCGATTTATTCCTTACGTGCATAGCACTCCATTCGGAATCCCATTGCTTTCTCTTTTCTCGTAATGCCTCGACATCTGGGCATTCTGGTGGCATTTTTTCCTAGAATTTATTAATTATCGATATTTAATTTATATTCTAAAATCACAGGCTAATAGTAGTTATTTTAAGTATATTACATCATCAGGAGTTTCCGGAGGTGGGGTTCCCATTTCGGCAGGTTGCTCTTGAATGATAACTGCAAAAATATACAATTATATCTTAATAGTGATTGAGAAAAATAACTTTTGGTTAGCTTTAAAACAAAAAATGAAATATCAGGAAAATAAAGATAGCGATCTTCATTCTTCTTTCTGTTTTTAACCTTAAGAAAAAGCTGCACACAAAGATAAAAGTATCATGAACAATGTTAAAAGCGTTTTTGTTTTGTAAAGAGAAAGCATTGGCTATATTAGTTAATCTGTGACTGCATTATAAGCGAGTTATATCCACTACTTCGTACCCTCTGGGGTTGCAGTGGATGGAGCAATTATCTCCTTCTCTTTATCGTCTTTCTCTTCGCTTTCCTCATTGTCAGCTTTCTGTTCTTTATCATCTTTTTCATCAGTCTCTACTTCTAAAAAAGAGCGAGTACAAAATATATGTGTAAACAAAATTTGAAAACAAGGAGAAATAGGTGTAAAAAAAGAATTGAAATCAATAGCATCCTTTGTTCTTATGATAAAAAAGGCGGGAAAGTTTTCAGATAGAGATAAAAATCGAATAGTCTTCTTTAAAGAATGTTCTTATAGATATAAATTTACAATAGATATTGCCTTTTTTTGGTTAAAAGTTTAAGAAAATCGAATAAACAATATACGAAGATACATTGAAAGAGAAGAAGCGAATGAAATATAGCTATTTTTTGGAAAAATCGACGCCAGTTTTTTGCGTCTACCTGAAACGCCTCTTTCGTCTTCAATGCGAATTCCGGGAGTCGGTGGTTTGCTACGTTTTTCTCCCTCTTCAACTAAACATTTTAAGAGGATAATTCTATTAAAAAAACTAAAATTGGATTCTAATTTTACAAAAATAAACACGTTTCTTGGGACAAAAGAATGGGTTGGATAATCTTCCAGATAAATAGAGATATATACTAAAATATTGAGATAAAGAGTGAGACTTTCTATCTGTGGAACTTCTCATGGCTTATTTTGATTATGTGCAATTAAATTATTTCCGAATTCAAACTTTCTTATTAAAAGTAGAATGTAAAACAACTTACGTTCGGTTTTCTTCTCTTCCGCTTCCGTTTCGGTTTCGGCTTTTTTTGCCTCCTCTTCCTCCAATCTCTTCTTTTCAGCTTCAAGAAGCTTTATTCTATTAAAGGATTAATAAAAGATAAAATTGATTAATCTTACAACAGAATTTCATTCTGTTTTACCTGTTTTCTTCAGCTAAACGTTCTTTCTCTTTTGCTAATTCTTCTAATCTTTCTTGAATTTGACTATCAATAACTGTTCTATTTAGATAATACCATCTTTTTAGTAGAAATTCTCCATTGTCGGAATTATCCTTTTATATTATGATGCATTTATTATGTCATTAAATCAATTGTAATTAATTTACTCACCTGTATAACAATAACCTCATCTGGTAATATTTTACCATCAACCATAACTGCCCATTGGTCACGATTTTGTGGGAAATTATCCAAAATCCAACCTCCGGATCTATTTTAAGATATACCATTATTGTATTTTAAGTTATTGTTATGGTTAGGTTAAATCGAATAGGTTTTGTTAAGTCGGGCGAAAGGGTGGACCGGAAAAGGAAGGATGTTAAAGTTACTACTTACAATGGTCCCTTGGGTTGTAATTTTTTATAACTCTCCTCTAATTTCTCTATTTCTTTTTTCATTACTTCTACGTAGATTTCTGGGCCAAGATTAACTTCCGGATTATCATTACGCTGCATTAATAGGAAGGAATATTCTAGGTTATTATCAGAATTGTTTGATTGATTACAAACCTTCATTGCTTCCTCGACTAATTCTATAACTTCTGGATGCTGTTCGTTAACCTCAGCTTCCGCTGGGAGTGAATCATCAGAGCTTCTCTCTGTTTCTGGTTCTCCTTCGCCTTCTAACAGTTCATTTTATATTAATGTATTATGTCTGTTACTTTAGAAGAAATTGTATACCTTTCTTTTCGCCGTCTTCGGCTGCAGCTTCTTCCCCTTCCTTCTCGGTAGTTTCATCTGGAGCCTTTTCTCCCTCTTCCTCTTTCTTTTCCTCTCCTTCTTCAGATTTTTCTCCTTCTTTCTCCTCAGATTCTGGCGCCTTCTCTTCTTCCTTCTTTTCACCTTCCTCCGTTTTTTCTCCTTCCTCTTGTTCGTCATCCTCACCCTTTTCTTCTTCACCTTTTTCTTTTTCATCACTCTCCGTCTCACCCATTTCTTCCCTCTCTTTTTCCTCTCGAGCTTTCCTAGCAGCTCTTTCGGCTTCTCTCTCCTCTTGTATCTTTGTTTTAATGGTATTAATTGCATTTTCAGTTGCTTCAGCCCGAATTTGATCCAGCACTTTGATTTTCTCTTCCTCATATCGATCTTTCATTAACTCATTAATATCGAGGACTGTTGCTCCATATTTCTGAGCTAGCATATGACATAAGGAAGTTTTTCCAGAATAGGGAGGTCCTGTTACACATAATTTACAAGGAGGTCTTGGATTAGGTGGTAACAAAAATGGTCTTGGATTCTTTAGGAATTTTCCCATTGCTTCTTCCGTTGCCATTATATACATTTTATCCAGGAAAGCAACAGAATATTCTGGTCTTCCTGATGAAATATCACCATCAGAAAGCGAGACTGGACAATTCCTTAGCCATTTTGACCTCCTCCAGCGAAAACGAGGTGCTGGCATTTCTCTTGCTGCCAATATACGAAGTAATTCGTCTGTATCGATATCTTCTGGAGCTTCTTCGCCTTCCTGGTCTTGCAAACGAATCGGGACGGCGGCTCCATTGACACAAAAACAGCGTAATTTGCTTAAAACTTCCTAAGAAACAGATGTATGAAATAAATAATCAAGTTAATTAACATCTTTTTAAGTACTCACTGATAATAGAACATCTAAAGACTTATTTCCATCTAACTCGAGAAGTCGTTGTTGGTCGTGATCTATCATGAAATCTTCTAAAATTCTCAACATATTATCTTTATACCGTTTTATATGATCGTTAACATAATCGGGTAAATCTTCAGGTCTCTTGATAAGTCTTTGAATAATCTCAGGATCCAATTTGTTACCCAATCCTGATTCCTCTTCTTCTTCTTCAATTTGCTCCTCTTCTTCTTCTTCCTCTTCATCTTCGCTTTTTCTTTTTTCTTCTTTTTTAGGCTTGTCAGGGTCATAAATATCTTTAGTATAGATTCTTCCAGTAACAGGGTCAACTCTTTGAAATATTCGACGGTTTTTTATATCTTGATCAGGCATTTTAATGTTAATAATAAAATCTGGTTTAAGTTTCCAATTCCTTATTAATTGTACTTGGTCGGATATCGGAGCAAAATCTTCAACTAGTGATGGAAAATCATCTAAGACGTAACCATGATGAGCAACTTCCGGTGAAGATATTTTTTCTTCTATCATACGAACGCTTAATTCTTCTGGAATAGATTCTCCTCTTAGAAGAATTTCTTTAGCTTTATACCCTAATTCTGTTTCCATTTGCATTGCTTGTTCAATAACCTCAGTGGCTAAAAAAGGTGTTAATGTTATTTTAGAGTAAAAAGATGCTCTTATGATATAAAGTACCATTGATTAGTATGCATCGCCACTCTTGTGCAATTAACTTGGCTAGAGACGTTTTCCCAGATCCAGGTTTTCCAATTACAAGAAAGCATACAGGTTTTGAAAGTAGAAATCTTAATTCCGATTGATCCTCATCAAACGGATCATAGCTCATAGCTTCTACCCTACTGGCGGCTTGTTTTGCATCTCTTTCCACCAATGATAGAGTATCTAACGATTGCGCAATCAGTTCTTCTTTTTTCTCTTCAGCCTATAGTTCGCGGAAATTAGAATGGAAGAAAACCAATTAAATGCGTATTTAATTATTTATGCATATTTATACCAAGGCAAGGGATGACTGAGGTCGGCTGATAGCTACCTCATCCTCTTCTTCATGTTCAGATGGTCTTGGAGTTTCAGCTGGCCGTGGTGAACCGTGACCTGACACAGGAGGTGTCTTTACAACTCCTTCTTCGCCTTTCTCAGACATTAATTAAGTAGTCCTTCGACGTTCTGTGGAATTTTGGATTTTAAAAAGTTTTTCCCTTAGACGTACCTGAGAAGGTCAAGGCCAACTCGAAGGAGTTCTCTCTCTTGTTTTTTTTTCTACAGGATACCTCTTAATTTCATATATTTAAATGATACAATTTATGAATTATAACTAATTAATCTCTTTATTATTGACAAATAACATTGTAAAATTATCATTTGCTATCATTTAAAACAATTCTAAAATTGTTCGGTTAAAGATACCGCATATTCATTTGAAAATAATTGAATATATATAATCTAAGAGCTTATTTTAACATATCCTGAACAATCAAAGTAGTATATTATTTGATAATTAAATTTCTTATTTCAGAGAAATCTTACTTACTCCTATATAAGAAGTATTAGCAAAAGTAAAGCAGTTTTATCTTATACTGTTTGTCACGGTGCCATTTGTTTACGTTACCTTAACGACATAAAACTCTAGGCATTATAGTTTTAAAACTATTCTCTAAAGGAAAAATTTATTATTATAATTAAATTAAAGAAAAATTAAAGTTCCTTTTTAGACAAATGTTTTTTTTACGAAAGAAAGATTAAACTGACACAACCAAATTCGAAAAGGGACTACGCTTGTACTCAAATTATCGCTCAGAACTACTATACATGGCCGGGCAGGAGACTGACGATTTTTATAAAGATGCCGTTAACTATTGGTCAAATATACCGGATACTATTGATGGAATGTTAGGAGGATTTGCCAGATTATCAAGTTCTGATGTGGGACAATCTATGACTTTTCTGAAGAAAATTATTCAGGTCTAATTAAAACTAACTACGAATGAAGGTAATTGATCATTTTACGTTTTTAGGGACCGGGTGCTCTAACTGAACCAGAGGTAGCTCTAGACTGTGGGGCTGGAATAGGAAGAGTTTCAAAACGTTTATTATTACCAGTATTTAACACTGTAGATTTAGTGGAAGTAAACCCAAAATTCTTAAAAACTGCTGAGACTTATTTAGGAGAATTGTCTTCAAAAGTAGGAAATTATTTTCCGGTTGGACTACAAAGTTTCACTCCAGAATCCGGCCGATACAACGTTATCTGGAATCAATGGGTCCTAGGACATTTAACAGATAAAGATCTCGTAGAATATTTCAAACGATGTAAAAAAGGACTTAAAGAAAACGGGGTTATAGTGGCAAAAGAAAATGTCAGTGGCGGTGAAGACTACGACTTTGACGAAGTTGATAGCAGTTATACAAGACCAAAGGAAGCTCTATTAAAATTATTTGAGGAGGCCGGACTGAAAGTCATTCGAGAAGAAAAACAGAAGCATTTCCCTAAAGATGTTTATGCTGTATTTATGTTTGCTCTACAATAGATGTTAACCAATTGGTTTTACTATTCTATTCCCTGTGGCAATGGGATAAATTTGTTCATACTAAATATAGGTTTTTATTGTTTACTTTATTGTAAAAAATGTAAGGCACAATATATATCTTACCATTATTGATTCTTATATGTTAATATATATGCACTATACAATCTATACTAATATATATATTATATATAAACTGTATGTACAGTATATACTGTCTATATGAATTATATATATATATATATATATATTTCTGTATATGCTTTACGACATATTAATATATACATACAGTATATATTATTAATGTTTTCTGTTCTTTCGGTTTTGTGTCTATTTATTTTGGACCTAACATGTCCTCAGGTCTAACCCATTCGTCAAATTGGGCTTCTGTTAAATAACCAAAGCTAATAGCTGATTCCTTTAAAGTAATTCCTTTCTCGTGAGCATTTTTAGCTATTTGTGCCCCTTTCTCGTATCCTATGTGAGGATTAAGAGCCGTCACTAGCATAAGACTTTCGTTCAATAGTTTATCGATTCTTTCCTTGTTTGCTGTTATACCATCCACGCAATTATTTTTAAAAGACAAGCAGGAATCACCTAACAAACGAATCGACTGAAGAACATTCGAAACTATTAAAGGTTTAAAGGCATTCAATTCAAAGTGGCCATTAGAACCACCTATAGTAACCGCTACATTATTTCCCATTACTTGAGCTGCTACCATAGTTATTGCTTCACATTGAGTAGGATTTACTTTTCCTGGCATTATACTTGACCCTGGTTCGTTCTCTGGCAAGTTTAACTCACCAAGACCACAACGTGGTCCCGAACCGAGGAATCTTATATCGTTAGCAATTTTCATAATACTGCAGGCGACGACATTTAAAGCACCGGATACCTCTACCAATGCATCTTTAGTGGCTAATGCCTCAAATTTGTTTGGAGCGCTGACAAATGGTAAACTTGTAAAGGAAGCAATTTCTTTTGCAACATCTTCTGCAAAGCCTTTTCTGGTATTTAATCCAGTCCCAACAGCCGTTCCCCCAACGGCTAATTCATAGACTCTCGGCAAAGTGGACTTTACTCTTAGCAAACCGTTTTTCATTTGTTGTACATATCCACTAAATTCCTGACCCAAGGTTAAAGGAGTAGCATCCTGTGTATGCGTTCGTCCTATTTTAATTATATCCGAAAATTCGTCGCATTTGTTTTGCAAAGCCAATGAAAGTTGTTCCATTGCTGGTAACAAAAGGGTATTAATTTCAATAGCAACAGCTACATGCATAGCCGTAGGAAAAGTATCATTGGATGATTGGCTCATATTCACATGGTCATTCGGATGAACGGGATTCTTTGAACCCATTGTTCCCCCTAATAATTCAATACTTCTGTTACTAATTACTTCATTCACGTTCATATTTGTTTGAGTTCCCGAGCCAGTTTGCCAAATAACTAGGGGAAAATTGTCGTGGCACATTTGACCTTCAATGATTTCATCAGCTGCTTTTACAATTGCATCCGCAATTTTGTCTTCTAAACCAAACTTTTTATTGACAGTGGCTGCGCTTCTTTTTAAAATTGCCATTGCTTTAATAATAGGAAGTGGCATTCTTTCAGTTGGTCCACGATATCAAAATTTTGCAAGGAACGTGCGGTCATTGCGCCATAATATTTGTCCGCAGGGACGCTCATAGGACCAAAACTATCCTTTTCTATTCTTTCCATGCTGCTATACTAATAATGGAATATCGTTGAACGATTTGTAAGGAGAGAAATGTCGTAAGATGATTAAATACGCACCTTTCGAGTGAATGATAATACCTAATGGAACTTTTAACACTTCTATAAAGCTTTAGTTTCGATGTAATAATAGACCTCATGCAAAACGTGGCAACAGCCGGCCACAAAAATGACCTTTACCTGACAGAAAGCGAGTAATATGCTCTATAATAATTGGAAGGTTAAATAATAAGCTATCTGTTGGGCGATACGTCACTGGGAACCAGGGAATACTGCATATACTGTATTTTTTATATTTTATACGAACGTAACCTTCAGCAACTTCCGGTCATACGATTTTATTTATAATAAATTTAAAATGACGAAATAAGGCGATCCGTGGGGATATATATTATGAAAATAAATTACAGAGCCTAATATTCATTCATCACGCCTCTTCGGTTTCTGAGGAATTTGCGAATTTGCCTTAACCGTCTAGTCTAATTGTATACATGGACTTCTAGTGAAAATCTTATTTTTATATAATGAAAAATCAGCAAAAACACATTTTAGCTCTTTCTTCTCCTTTGTAGGCCATGCATTTGTTATAAATTCATTGGGGACATTCGAAAAAATTTCTATTTATAGTACCACTAAGAAAATTACGTGAGAGATGCAATAAATTTCCAAAATTGTCTAGGTTTCTTATAAATATTTGTAATAAATTTCTCAGTTGATTGACTGTTAGTTAATAGTTAAAGGAATAATGTCTCTGATTATTTAAGTACTGTTTTATTCCTATAAGGGTACTTCAACGTTAGTCTATATTTGGCTGATAGTCGATCCTGAAATAATTGCCATCAGTTTACTAATTAGTTTTTTTGATGGTGGAAGATTAAACGTTAGTGGAATAATATTATTTAGGACCTTTTAAAGGCTTTTAGATGCGTTTCTTCGAAATTAGACAGTACTAAGAATATAGGAAAACGTGCAAAAAAATATTTATTTAAAATGAGTAACCAATAAAAAAACATGCATCTAGAAAAAATATCACATTCAAGCACCTGTTAAGCGCATAAGTCCGTAATAGCTTGTTATAATGGACAATTTAAATAAAAATGGCACTGAGTATCAGCCGAGATAGTATTTATAAATACTAATTATATCCTTGTAATATTGATGTTATCCAATGTCAACTCCATTTTACTTACCAATTTTCCACTTCAATACCTTTTTCTCTGTCCCAACCGAATGAACAAAAGAATTAACGTTTTGTATTCTTGCGAAAGAGTGCTTTGAAACTAAAAAAAAAATCGTAAAAGAATATTGTCAGCTTTCTAATTAAAAAAAATTGCATTTACACTCTGCTTTAAGTTAACTTAGTGTAGAACGACTTTTTTTCGTAATCGACAAGACCGGCTATAATTGACAAGTCACATAGATATAAGGCCAATGTACCGTAAGCTTTAAATAATTCTATTGAAAAGGATTTTTTTTCAAAAGAAAGAATTTTTCTAATAAATACAATTCATTGAAAAATTTAATGTTTTGTTTTGATTATTTTTTTACAGAAATGTTAATTTGAAATTAAACACTCCAAGTTCCAACACATTATCCATGCCGACAGGTTTTCTAATTCAATTTTTCCATGAACCGGTGGAACCTATATTTTAGAACGGGTAAAAATTAGTAAAGCTTTGCGAAACTAATAGGGAACTCATGCAAATAAATGACGATAGAAATTGTGTTTTCAACTGTAAATTCTAATGGAAAGTGAGGGAGAAACAGCTAAATGCAACAAGAAGTAAAACGACGTGGGTCGATTGACGCTTTACTACACTTTCATAAACATTTATATGACAATTAGTGTTTCATACTTACAGTTTTCGAATACCAGAGTCAAAACGATCTGGATGCAATTTGTCGTCAGGCTCTCTATTTATAGGACCTTGAACTGGTAAGACTTCCTCTTCATCACTGTTTATTTATTCGATTAGGAAAATACAGTCTAGAAATTAATTTGAATAACCTCAATGGTGGGCGATACTGTAGCAATTCTTCTTCCACTTCAATTAATTTTGTCTTTAATTCGTTTCTCTCCTTCAAAAGATATTGAAAATCAATTAGATACATTTGAAAAGAATACGTAATCACGAATACAAAAATAAAAACAAAAGCAAAACCAATCCATCTTTAAAGGTAAATATGTTTATAAATAACGTATAGGTAATGTCAAAATTATGATTAAATTATATATTGCATTTCTTTCAAAATATTTCAAAAGAAAACTGTAAAGAATGAAAGAAAGAGTTAAGGAACTTCTTTGTTACAATAAAGAACTATAGACATTTACATTTGAATGTAAGGGAAAAACTACACAAGTATGATCAAAAATAGGGACATGCCAGTGGTGATAGCCTCTTCACAACAACAATTTAAACGAACCTGGAGCACATCTCTGAGCTCATTCATAGTAAATCTCGGTCGATTTGGATCCTTCAAGTCAATTACCATTTTGCCTTCTAATGTTAATTTTTGATGCCACTGATCTATGTCTTCCAATGTCTGGCATGCAATATTTGAATAGAGCTATAGTTTACAATATAACTAGTTAGTTTTTGACGGGTCTAGACAGCAAGCATATCAGATGGAAACACTTTTTTTAAAGGCCTAATATATCAAGGAAATATATAAAGGGAAAAAAAGAATTGTTAGGAGAAAATATATGTATATCAACATATCACACCTCTGTATAGATATAATATGTTAATGAATAAATAATATATGAATTCGGATGATATGTAAATAGATTATCTTCACATATGTGTCATACATACTGCATGAGAAATATAAATCTATACATAAATATATACTGCCTAAATATGTATAAATTTGTAAGAAGCAATTAAGCAGAACATATTATATATATATATATATTATTAATATAATTTAAATCTATAAGGGTTATCCAACAAACACTAGAGAGTCGATTAGTAATTATAACAAAATTACTTACTGGTGAAGTTGGAGAATCTAGACTTTCCTGTTGAAGTCTATCTCTTATGACCGTTATCTGTTGCTCTTTGTCATGAAGTTGAGCCTAAACCCCGTTGACATCTTATTATAGAAAATTTATTTTAGTATAAACCTACCTACCTGCAAATCTACCTTCTCGGCGATGAGACTTTGAGCGTGTCTTTGAGTCAAAGAGTTTCTCCTCTTAAAATCCGCATTTAAGCGAGCCAATCTCTCTAACTGACCTTGCAGCTGTACAATAAAGAATGAAGAAACAAGGAAATTTATTATATTAGACTAACCAACCGTTTCAACGTAAACATTTTTTTGTTTGACTTCTTTTTGCAAATTGCGTATTTCTTCTCGTTGCTTATCAATTATTTCAGTCATTTTTCCTAACAGTTGGTCTCCAGCATCTTTTTCATTATCCTTTGTATTTCTATTTTCCCAAGCTGCCTGACTATTTGACAACTGCTGCATTAACTTCTTATTATCTTTTTGTAATTTTTCTACTGTTGTGACTAACTCTTTGGTTTCAGATCTCCATGATTCTTCGATTGCTTCTAATTCCTGCAATAAAATTAACATGAACGTGATACTCTTAAATAAAAGATTGGCTATTGTTACTTAATAGCAGATAAACATGTCAGCTACATTTGTTAGAAAAAATATCCATGTCATGACAGCTTACGATTTAAAGTGTTTCCTTAAACTCTGGTTGCCACCTTTGAGCGACGTAATTATTCTCGAAGTAACGCAGTTTATTGAGTTCCGATAAGATGTTTACCAAATAGAGTGTAAAGAATCACAATTCTTATTTACCTATAGATAACGCTCCAAAAAATATTTATTTCTAGAAAGGCATTCTAAATATAGACGGTAAACATCCTTTATCAGAACTATAGAGAATTTAAATACGACTTAAAAAAAGAACCTTTTCGTATTTAGCTCGTTCTTCAGCTTTAACAGTTTTTTCCATTTGTAACTTTTCAACAGCATATCGTAGTTCTGCCATTTGATCCTGTTCCTTTTGGTTTTGAGCAGCTAGATGTTCCAGCTGTTCGAGGACATTAATAACTTTCGGTACCAAACCGGAAAGTGGTTCCGCGCCGAACGTCTCAATAAGTCGTTCAAAATCATTTCCAATAGCGGACGCTATATCGTAGACGTCCGTTATTGTGACGCTCTTTAGTGGCTTTTCCATAGTCGGAGACACAATGCAAGCCATTCGTTCGACTTTTCAAGCGTAAATCATCATCATTGATCATTCAGGAAGAGAACGCCCCATAGTGCAGTTGCATTTCCGGTAAAGTATGCCATCTGGTGATTTTATTTGAAAGGACGTGTTGATTGTGCCTAATTTGTGATTTGACATATAGTTATGCGCGAAGCGGATGAACAATCTCTTCCAATGTCTTCGGTAATTTCAAAAAAATTGAAATCTGTTTGGGAAGCATTTATGATAAGGATAAGGATGTAAGA